>CM077168.1:21448141-22825641 GCA_039654105.1 Coreius guichenoti
CCATCAACTGTTTAGTTCCCCATATATTCTTAAAAACATCATCTTTTGTGTTCAGCAGAAGAAAGAGATTCATACAAGTTTGGAACAACTTGAGGGCGAGTAAATGATGACAGAATTTTCATTTCTGGGTGAACTATCCCTTTAAAGTGCCCCTATTATGCTATTTTAAAGTTTCTAATTTTGTTTTGGAGGTCTCCAACAACAGGTTTATTTGCATCAAAGGTCAAAAAACAGTTTCATTTTCTCATTATATACATTGCACATCACCACAGTGTTCAATGATTCTCAAACGACTTGACGGATGAATCAGTTTCTCTAAATCCCTCCTTTCCACGAGCCTACTCTGCTCTGATTGGTCAGACGGCCCAGTCGGTTGTGAGTGGTCTACCTCGTACAGCGCGTATTTCGGAAACAAATGCTCATTACCATAACTGAACTCCAGCTCTGTCCGGAGGCTTCCTGTTAGCTCAGCGATTGTACACACTGTAAAGACAGTAAGGATGACGCTGATTTTACATAAATCCCAGCGCGAGTCCGAATCGACGATGAAACATTGGAAGAACTAGTTATTCAACCCGAACCTTGAGTAGGACGTTTCTCAGTAATGCTACTCAGTTTGAGGTACATTATGAGATGTTTAAACTGTTCCTCACCATCAGCATTAGCAAGTGTGCTTCCATCAACAAACCAGTGTGTGTGTCTAATGTATTGCGGTGCACATGTGGGAACTGTATCACTAACAGTGCATACATTAGCCCAGCTGATGTAAACATTAAGGTTTGCAAAACAAATCTTGCTCCATCCTTAATCTTTACTCAAAGTAGTAAGAATGACAGACAATCTGCATTAAGTTTTAGGTAATACTGCAGCCCACAGCTGATTTACAGTAGTATTTCAGTAAGACAGTAATAACGTGAGTTAGCCGGTTAGCCAGATACCTACACAATATGAAACACAATAAACACATTGTAGAGCACAGTATCCAGTGTCCGCTGCAGTGTTCAAGGTTTCCCTGGTCTCTGCGCGGCGTGCGCGTGCAATATGCTAATGTTTCGATGTGACGTTACAACGAAGAGGCTTGCGACTCGTTTGAAAAACGATTCGTTTTATTGACTCAGAGTCGACTCTTACTTTTGAGAGACAATAACTTTATATACGGTGCACTTTCAGATTTAAAACTTTGCAGGATGTTTTCATTCACTTAGAACTATGTTACACACTACATGAAAGGTAATTTTCAAAAATCCATAATAGGGGCTCTTAAATACTTTAAATATTTACCTATACCTCTTTAACTATAAACATCAAGTTTAAAAGCAAACAAAAAAAGTTCTAACTCTAAAGGAATAGCAGCGTCTTTTTAGCTGAAGAACAATAAAAACACTGACATCTAAAATCTTTCCTATTTTAAAGCACATGCTGCAAATATGACCATAAGCAAAGCACGTTTAAAAAGAGCACAACATTATCATCCATTGGTGTGGATGCTAATATAGTTATCATTATAATTCTTGCTCTTGGTGTGAACAGGCCTTTATGCATCACAAATAATTGCATGATCTGCTACTATACCATAGTAGTAATTTTATATAATCATTTTGCATTTGATGAACAGGTTGCAGTGGAGTCTCACATTGGGTCTCATTCACTAACAAGAGTATTCTTACTTTCGTGTGGAGAAATGGTTCTTAGAGAAAATTTATTTCAGTTGTGTACATACATAAATTATTTAATACTGAACAACAGTTCACAAACCTTTCCTGAAAGTAAAGGTTGCAGGCCTCCTCCAAACTGGATAGTGTGGCTCTGGTCTCTTTTTCTGTTACAGCAGGCCTTGCGACACGGTACAGATCTATCAGTGAACATTCTGAAAAGCTGAAGATGAAGAGAGAGCTCTCATCCTCTCCACTTTCCGTCATCTTCGCTAAAGGTGTTATTCTGTTACCTAAAAAACACCAATCAGGTGGTGTGTCACTATGACCACAATCCTTCTTTAACTGACACTCAATAAATAACAATATGTGCCACCTTAGACACATTGCATCACAACAGTAAAAAACGGAATTCACACAGAACATGTATTTGTGTTGAAAACTTGAGATGAAGGGCAATGGAATAAAAAAAAAAGCAAGGTCTAGAGATTTTTTTATGTAAGGGATAATCCACGACTAGCTGTGCATTAAAGGCACACTATGTAGTTTTTCGCCGCTAGAGCTTGCCTATTCAAAACAAAGGCGTAGCTTGATGACACCGAGATTGAGCGCGGAATCTTGGGAGTTGTCGTCTTCACCTCACAGCCGGTGAAAAAGAATCAGGACAGGACGCGGGCAGAAATCATTTTCATGGATGAGAATATTAACGTTATTGTAGTATGAAGCAGAGCAGGGCAAGAGTGCTGTGGGAGCTGAACGAGGCCGCTGAAGCGATTGCTAATGAGAGACGAGCGCTACACATGGCTCGACAGCAGCTGAACTTTTATCATGCCATAGTCGCTGCTTCCGCTTCTTCCAGTCAAGTGTATGTGGGGTAACGCAGCGCTGTTTTATCATATTAGATACATCTGAGTGTGTTGAAAATGATGTTATAACGTTTATTCTGCCCTCACATTGGCGCCTCTCTTCCCAAAGTTAGACAGATAGATAAACTCTTTCCAACACGTAGGCTTGTGGGAGAATGCTGCTTTATTCCACACCACGATGAATATGTTGAAACAGAGTGAAACTACAGAAAGGAGATGTAAATAATGGAGCTGCTTAGTTATCTCCAACAACATAACACTAATATGAATTAATTGTATATAGTTCTTAAATGTCTAAAATTCTGCACTACACAGCTTTATAAATAGTAAATATAATAAATTGAATACAAATTAATCATAAACTTACAGACAATGCTTTCTACAGAGGATCATAACATGAATGGCTGCTTCAAGTTTCTTCTGTGTTGAACTAACTTTAACTGATGCAATTAACTGAATTTAACTGTCTTGGAATGTTACTATGGCAACCATTTTTAAAGAAAGCTACATGACTAGGTATTGGAATTAATAGCAAACATTAAATAGATGATCCAGAACAACGTTATTCTGTGCGTTTGCTCCGCAGCTGCAATGAGACACTGCAGTAGGCTAGATCAATATTAGAATATCATATTAATAAATGTTGGATTGCTTGTGTTGCTAAATGGCATGCAATTAATTTGAAAACATATTGTATGACGTAGAAAATGCTGTATTACTGTACAATAATTCGTTTTCTGTCTATAAATGTCTCCAAACAGTTGTTCCCTTGTTTAATAAAACACGTAATATATTAAAGCGTCTTTGGTGTTTCCATGGTTTCTACAAAATCGGAAATCGAGGCTAACGCGGGTATGATGTCATTGATAGGCGACGCACGGACACGGTCTGTGTCCTGGTTAAAATAGCTTATTTCTCTGGATTTAAACATTCTTGGAAACATTTGGGATAATGTAAGTACACTAGTCAACAAAATATATAACATTGTTCTAGTGGTTTTTGGATATTTTACTCCAAAAATCTTACATACTGTGCCTTTAAATTATTTTAATGCACGACGTGGAGGCAAGGAACCACCCGACGCGAAGGGAGTGAGAGTTTAAAAAGTTTTTTTAAACTTATTTTAACTTGACCTCTGTGTTTTTAGAATGCTGTGTCATGCATGAGACACTGCAAAAGACGTGAGATGCAAGTACAACAAACATGTTCGTCAAGTGCATATTTACAAAGAAAAACAATGGAAAAGCAGTGCAGTGGAATGCAAGTGTCAATCAAATAATAGCTAACATAATAGAATGGATTTGTTGTTTTTCAGTTTACCTGTAATATACAGATTTTGTTGGACTGGCTCGAGCACATACACAGGTTCTCTGAGTGAGCCGTGCACATGAGTGTGAGGCAGGTTTAAGATGAACATTGGTGCGCCATCCTTCATTTCCCATATAGATACTTGCCCATTTCTCTGCATCAACAAAACCTGTAAACAATTACCATGTAGTCACTTTACAGAGCAATAAAGAAAAAACAAGCAATCTGAAATCATTTAATCCAGAATCTCATGTCGATAGCGTTATAGTGTGGACTTCCCTATTCTCATAAAATTAGAGCGATTATTAAAACTTTATAGCTATCGTTATCGTCCTTGATGTGAACAAGCTTTAACACCGAATTGTGCTGCTAAGTTGTACTATACCAGACACTTCAGGAAGGGCACAGGTACAGCAACAGAGACAGAACTGCTTGGGTCTGCGGGTCTGATGGGAGATAGTCATTGTATTTATTTATACACCACGTTCAGTATTTCTAAACCCTTTATAATAACTGTGGGTGTTTAGTACCTCTCAATAAGTGGAACAGTGCATGTGTCTCCGCCTTTGCTCGCTGTCACACTGTAGCACTCCCCACTTCTGCAGGTGAGCACTAAATGTAGTGTGGGTAAAACTGGACCCTTAAGAAGAGGAGTGACCGCTAGTTGACTCTGCAAAAGAAGCTTCATCCTGCAAATGGTGCTGTCTCCTGGGATCACAATATTGGCATACGGACACCCTGCACCACCAGAAGACAATCAGGGGTAAGATTCTTTCTTTCAGTATGATATCAGTAGTGTGCCATTATATAATTTTATATCTGATATCTGATATCTGAATTTGATATCTATCATAAACAATATATGAAATGACTAAACACTAAAGGGAACTTACCAAACCGTCTGTCCCATATAGTAACCAGCTGACCATCAAGCCCTAGAACTATGAACCGTGTGCAGGCACTGATGGCAGAGCAAAGGATTTCCTGAGAATTGGGCCACAAAAAGTCCGGTCTGGGTTCACTGTCTGATTCAGGAACAGATTCAAATATCATTTATAAACATGAACAAATGTGTCCATGTAATGTGAATATACCACATTATAAATGTATGCGTTAGTGGCTGGAGTACCTTTCTCTTTCTTCAACAGAAGATACTGTAAGAGATTATGACTGCCATTCCACCACAGGCACATGGCAACGGGAATATCTTTAAAGATAATCCGAATAAATATCATAAATGCACATTCTGAGAGAAGGCTTACAGTGGGGAGAACAAGTATTTGATACACTGCCGATTTTGCAGGTTTTCCTACTTACAAAGCATGTAGAAGTCTGTAATTTTTATCATAGGTACTCTTCAACTGTGAGAGACGGAATCTAAAATCCAGAAAATCACATTGTATGATTTTTAAGTAATTAATTTGCATTTTATTGCATGACATAAGTATTTGATACATCAGAAAAGCAGAACTTAATATTTGGTACAGAAACCTTTGTTTGCAATTACAGAGATCATACGTTTCCTGTAGTTCTTGACCAGGTTTGCACACACTGCAGCAGGGATTTTGGCCCACTCCTCCATACAGACCTTCTCCAGATCCTTCAGGTTTCGGGGCTGTCGCTGGGCAATACGGACTTTCAGCTCCCTCCAAAGATTTTCTATTGGGTTCAGGGCTGGAGACTGGCTAGGCCACTCCAGGACCTTGAGATGCTTCTTACGGAGCCACTCCTTAGTTGCCCTGGCTGTGTGTTTCGGGTCGTTGTCATGCTGGAAGACCCAGCCACGACCCATCTTCAATGCTCTTACTGAGGGAAGGAGGTTGTTGGCCAAGATCTCGCGATACATGGCCCCATCCATCCTCCCCTCAATACGGTGCAGTCGTCCTGTCCCCTTTGCAGAAAAGCATCCCCAAAGAATGATGTTTCCACCTCCATGCTTCACGGTTGGGATGGTGTTCTTGGGGTTGTACTCATCCTTCTTCTTCCTCCAAACACGGCGAGTGGAGTTTAGACCAAAAAGCTCTATTTTTGTCTCATCAGACCACATGACCTTCTCCCTTCTCCTCCTCTGGATCATCCAGATGGTCAATGGCAAACTTCAGACGGGTCTGGACATGCGCTGGCTTGAGCAGGGGGACCAACAGTTGTTGCCTTCTCACCAAGCTGCTTGCCTATTGTCCTGTAGCCCATCCCAGCCTTGTGCAGGTCTACAATTTTATCCCTGATGTCCTTACACAGCTCTCTGGTCTTGGCCATTGTGGAGAGGTTGGAGTCTGTTTGATTGAGTGTGTGGACAGGTGTCTTTCATACAGGTAACGAGTTCAAACAGGTGCAGTTAATACAGGTAATGAGTGGAGAACAGGAGGGCTTCTTAAAGAAAAACTAACAGGTCTGTGAGAGCCAGAATTCTTACTGGTTGGTAGGTGATCAAATACTTATGTCATGCAATAAAATGCTAATTAATTATTTAAAAATCATACAATGTGATTTTCTGGATTTTTGTTTTAGATTCCGTCTCTCACAGTTGAAGTGTACCTATGATAAAAATTACAGACCTCTACATGCTTTGTAAGTAGGAAAACCTGCAAAATCGGCAGTGTATCAAATACTTATTCTCCCCACTGTATATCTATCACTGAAAAACTTGCATGAAATAATCTATTGAGTTCATGACTCACCTCTAGCTGCCTTCGTTTCCCCAGGTTCTGAATAAAACCCCTCATGCAGTAAGAAGTGACAAGTGCATTTGCTGTAATGAAAAAACACTGACAAACTGTAACATTTTGTAATGTGAAAAAATTATCTCTACACCTTCTTGACACCTTTCATAATCTCTAGAGGTTCTAAAGTGACTCACCACACAGTTTGCCAAATGTTTCTCATTTCACATGTAGTCAGTACTGTCGTTCCTTAAATGCAACTTTTTAATTTATTCCTTTGTTTTACTTTAATCGTGGCCACAAATTAACTAATTTAAAATGAGTGACTGAATTAGTACAACATGCCCATGATATACCTAAAACAAGGGAATAAATGGTAACACTTTAGAACTAGGAACTACTAGTTTCTGGATCAGTATTCTAAAGTGAAAAACATGATAACTCGCTAGTAATTACTGAAGTCATTGTAAGCTTTTGAGGTTTCTGTACATTTTTGTAATGTTTTGGGTAGTAATTCCTTCTGATGGATTTGGTAACACTTGAGTCATTACTATCCAAAACCTTACAAAAACCTCAAACGTTTACAATGACTTCAGCCAATATTAAGGAGTTATCATGTTTTTCACTTTAGAATACTGATCCAAATAATTAGTAATTCCTTCAGAAGGATTTGGTAATAAAAAAATCGAAGCTCAGATATAAATTACCAACAGAGAGGAAAAGAACAAAAAAAAAATTCAATATACTAAAGAAAACAGGTACGTTTTTAAAAGAGACTTGAAAGCAGACAGAGAAGGGGCCGTTCTAAACTCTAAAGGCAGGGTGTTCCAAAGACGTGGCCCTGTCATCGCAAATGCACGCTCCCCTCTACGCTTGAGTCTAAAGTGAGGGACTACCAGCAGACCCTGGTCGCAGGATCTTAGGCTTCTGGATGGAGTGTAGGGATGAAAAAGCTCAGACAGGTAAACAGGAGCTAGGTTATGTAGAGATGTATATACAAAGAGGAGAATTTTGAAGTCTATTCTCTGATGAACCGGCAACCAGTGTAGAGCTCTAAGAATTGGAGTGATATGTTCATGTTTACGACACTTGTGAAGAAGTCTGGCCGCAGCGTTTTGGACTAGCTGAAGGCGAGCAATTTGAGACTTAGATATACCGCATATATTCAACTGAGCGCTATTACTTACTAATTCGTTAATCAGAGTTTCTTGTTAGTTAATAGTAGTTACTATGTTAATAGTGTGTTACTTATTTGTTCCTGTGTAGTTATTCATTAATGACGGCACAGTATTCTAAAGAATTAATTAATCAAACATGTTCACAATTTAACTAAAACAAGGGAATGAATTAATAAAATGTAGCCACAAATTAATAAACTGAGGGAATGAATTGTTAATTTGTGGCCACGATATCTTTTTTTTTTTTTTTTTGCATTTCATGTGCGTGGTTGCAATAAAGTTGCAAGTATAACTCTCACTGTATGGAAAAGAGCTCATTTCACATTCTGGAAAAAGAAACATAATATCTGTTTGGAACAACATTTTATTATTAATAATTTTTATCATAAACCTCTTTGTTAACACATTACAATAAGGTCTCATTTGTTAACATTAGTTAATTAAAATGAACTAACAATGAGCAATTTGTTACAGTATTTGTTCATGTTAAAAAATCCAACTTTTCATTGATTGTTCGGTTCATGTTAGTTCACAGTGCATGAACTAATGTTAACAAATACAATGTTTGATATTAATAATGTATTAGTAAATGTTGAAATTAACATTAACTAAGATTAATAAATGCTGCAGAAGTATTGTTATTTATTAATTCATGTTAACTAAAGTAGTTAACTAATGTTAATTAATGAAACCTTATTGTAAAGTGTTACCACATCTTTTTATTAATAATTGAAATATCACTTTATTCTATATATATTCTTAGAACTATTGCCGACACTCTCTATTGGTTGTAATCAATTGCGTCCGAACAAGATTTGTAGTGAGGGTCCATGATGGATTGTTTGTGACATCAGACTTATCCTTTTATTATTTATGAGGCCATACTGACTTTGAAATATAACCTTTTCGAACTTAATATTCACGATTAAGTGATCAGATTAAGTTGTATGGCCATGCAGATGTGCCACACTATACATACTTTTTTATATAAATGTAAGCTACATATGCTCACATTTATGCATTTATGACAAAAAACATTCTTTTCACTCAATTTAAGTACAAATAATTTCTTAAATTCATCCTTACACCTTTAATTTGGAACAACATGTATATAAACCTAGCAAATTTCTCGAGCAAAATATTTTTGTTGAAAGTGTGTGTATTTTGTGTATTTTTTAATATATAAAAGCTGCTATATATACAGTGGGGAGAACAAGTATTTGATACACTGCCGATTTTGCAGGTTTGCCCACTTACAAAGCATGTAGAAGTCTGTAATTTTTATCATAGGTACACTTCAACTGTGAGAGACGGAATCTAAAACAAAAATCCAGAAAATCACATTGTATGATTTTTAAGTAATTAATTTGCATTTTATTGCATGACATAAGTATTTGATACATCAGAAAAGCAGAACTTAATATTTGGTACAGAAACCTTTGTTTGCAATTACAGAGATCATACGTTTCCTGTAGTTCTTGACCAGGTTTGCACACACTGCAGCAGGGATTTTGGCCCACTCCTCCATACAGACCTTCTCCAGATCCTTCAGGTTTCAGGGCTGTCGCTTAGTAATACGGACTTTCAGCTCCCTCCAAAGATTTTCTATTGGGTTCAGGTCTAGAGACTGGCTAGGCCACTCCAGGACCTTGAGATGCTTCTTACGGAGCCACTCCTTAGTTGCCCTGGCTGTGTGTTTTGGGTCGTTGTCATGCTGGAAGACCCAGCCATAACCCATCTTCAATGCTCTTACTGAGGGAAGGAGGTTGTTGGCCAAGATCTCGCGATACATGGCCCCATCCATCCTCCTCTCAATACGGTGCAGTCGTCCTGTCCCCTTTGCAGAAAAGCATCCCCAAAGAATGATGTTTCCACCTCCATGCTTCACGGTTGGGATGGTGTTCTTGGGGTTGTACTCATCCTTCTTCTTCCTCCAAACATGGCGAGTGGAGTTTAGACCGAAAAGCTCTATTTTTGTCTCATCATTCCACACTACCTTCTCCCATTCCTCCTCTGGATCATCCAGACGGTCATTGGCAAACTTCAGACGGACCTGGACATGCGCTGGCTTGAGCAGGGGGACCTTGCGTGCGCTGCAGGATTTTAATCCATGACGGCGTAGTGTGTTACTAATGGTTTTCTTTGAGACTGTGGTCCCAGCTCTCTTCAGGTCATTGACCAGGTCCTGCTGTGTAGTTCCTCACCTTCCTCATGATCATTGATGCCCCACGAGGTGAGATCTTGCATGGTGCCCCAGACCGAGGGAGATTGACCGTCATCTTGAACTTCTTCCATTTTCTAATAATTGCGCCAACAGTTGTTGCCTTCTCACCAAGCTGCTTGCCTATTGTCCTGTAGCCCATCCCAGCCTTGTGCAGGTCTACAATTTTATCCCTGATGTCCTTACACAGCTCTCTGGTCTTGGCCATTGTGGAGAGGTTGGAGTCTGTTTGATTGAGTGTGTGGACAGGTGTCTTTTATACAGGTAACGAGTTCAAACAGGTGCAGTTAATACAGGTAATGAGTGGAGAACAGGAGGGCTTCTTAAAGAAAAACTAACAGGTCTGTGAAAGCCGGAATTCTTACTGGTGATCAAATACTTATGTCATGCAATAAAATGCAAATTAATTATTTAAAAATCATACAATGTGATTTTCTGGATTTTTGTTTTAGATTCCGTCTCTCACAGTTGAAGTGTGCCTATGATAAAAATTACAGACCTCTACATGCTTTGTAAGTGGGCAAACCTGGAAAAACGGCAGTGTATCAAATACTTGTGTGGCTAAAGTGTCAAAATACAGTACTTTTTGGGGGCGACTAAGTATATGTCTCCAAAATCAAGAAAAATGTGCTTTCAAAAACGCTTTAATCAAGCCTACCTGGGACCTTCCGCTTTCTGCTGTGGTGGTCTCATAGAGCTGGAGCTGAGGTACTTCATGAACATTTTCCTAAATGCCACATCCTGGTTTTCCCATTGATGACTACTAATGAGGTGATTTTGGCCTGAGCCTATTATAGTGCCTTCCTCTGTCTTCTGCAGGACTTCAAATTGACTTTTTAGAGAGGTTCCTTAAATACATGAACACTTCCATGAAAGAAATATATAAGACTTCTAAAAAAAAAACATTGCAGCAATGCTTTAAACAGGATACCTGCAGGGATTTCTGGAGGTTTGATCTTCATGACTAAGACTATTGGAGACAATTTGGCTTCTGTGGGCCATGAGGATTGTGTAGCCTACAGAAGAGACAGGGCAGAAAATTATCATCTCATTGCAGCAATTTAGCAAACATTGCCAGAAACAAGCAAACTCAAAGGACAAAATATATATTTTATTCTGAAATAAATACATAACAGTTGTTCCTCCAGGGAAATTTTTGTTAGTTTAGTTTTGAATCGACATCAACAAATGACCAACAAATGACATTTTAAAAACGTAAATACAGTAAACAAGAATAGATGGTTTTCCAGGTAACTTTCCAATAACTATAACAGTTACCTGTTTTGCTTCCAGCTCTTTGAGCCACACATCTTGTGGGAAGCGATAGACATCCAACCAAACAGAACTACTGGCTTCAAAGACATTGACAATGTATAGCAATAGCATTAATAAATCATTGGTTTCACCGTTTTATATTATATACCTACACTGTAAAAATCTAATTAGTTAGACTTACTTAAAAAAAAGCATGCAAACCGATTGCCTTAAAAAAACCAAGTAAAGTGAAATAGGAATAGTATGTTGTGCTAACAAATGCTTAGTTAGTATAGTTCACTTACACTAGAGTTCTAGTAACTAAAAAAGAACTGTAGAGAGTACTTGATCTTTTACTTTAGATTTACTCTTGACTTAGTACAGCTACCATTGTTGTTTTGATGCTGAATGTTGAAGTCTGTGTGTGACTCAAGCATGGTCAAGTTATTGTTACAAATATAGAGCGATTATATCAACCCAATTACATTTTTTCACAGGTGTTTATGACGTAAGTTCTAGCAGTAAAATTGTAAAGGATCATTATACGACATAAAGGGAAATTTTACATAGCTTAATTTTAAAAGGTGACCTTAATTTCTGACTAAATCATTAACTATAGTTAATTATTCAGTCAGAAGCGATAGGTCAACTTTTAAAAGCAACCTATTTATTAGTTCTCTTCCTTTGAAACCAAATAACTCTGATTTCTTGTTGCATCGCTGCATCAAAAGGAAGAGAGTTATATTAATATGAATGTTCCAAGTGCCCAACCAAAGTGAGCAATGATCACCATAATGGTGAGGTTTATTTTTTCTTGACAAAATGGCACTCAAACCAATCAATTAATCTTAACTTGGGTTTTCTGAGTAAACAAGAAATAGTATGTGAATAGTTAAGACATTAAGTAAAGTTAACTAAAAGGTGTTAGTTAAAATCACTGTTTGATTTTACAGTGTATATTTCAATACAACATTTACACATCATGACTGCAGCTCCAAAGTCCCCTCTTCTAGACGCTTCAAATTTTGTGCAGATGTTTCTTTGGTTTATATCTTCCTGTGAGAAATATAACACAACGTAATTCTTTTAAAGCCTTTTAAAACTAAGAGCAAACATACAAATAAGCTCTTAAAACACTATTACTCACAGTTTCATTGATGATTTTTATTAAATAAATATTCTCCATGTGATGCACAAAAAGCCACGCAATACCTTATGAGACAGAGAATAATTATGTACAGTGGAGAGATTTGAATGCAAATTGTCTAAAAATATCCCCCATTCTCAAGAAATTACCCATGTCATCCACTGTGCATAAGAGGTGTGTGAGGTTTCCCAGAGAGGCACAAGAGATGCTGGTAAGCTCCACTCTTTCATTCTGCCATGTTCTTACACAGGTGAGAGTGGATGTACTGATGACTGACAGACCATGAGCGTGACCCAGAAACAGGTAAAGTCCATCCTCAGAGCACGCAATACAATTAGTTCTGTCTGGAAGCTAAGAACCAAAAAAATAATAATCTCAAGTGTAGACATAAGCACGTGTGCAAAGGAATATGATGGGGCTGTATGATTGTACTGTATATAAAACATACCTTCATTTCTTTAGTAGCATTCAGCACAGGAATTTGTCTTGCTTCTTGTGCATCCACGTCAATCTTCTCCTGCTCTGATATAACTTCCCATGCACTGTCAACAAGGTTATTTAACAGCTTATCGATCATTCTCGCAGGCTCAGGCAGATTATTATCAGGCTGATGCAGATCTGTGAAATAAGTCACATTATCATCATCTTCACAGCTACTGTAGTCTGACGGCTCTGGGATCTCCAAACCTGGTATGACATTCACAGCCATGTTATGCTATTTCTGGAGGGGGAAAAAAAAAGAATTTTAAACTGAAACCCCCCTTTGTCGAGTTACATTTATACACACACATATCTAAAAAAATAAAGTGGACCTGAGAAAACATTCAAACCGTAACAGTAATATCTTCAGAAATAACTTAAAGTGAAAAAAAAAAAAAACCTTCAAGTACCATCGTGTTTTTTTTACATGGCGCGTACTGTAATATTGTGTTTTTTAGGCCATGTACCATAATAATACACAAGAATAATAAAGTATTCTTGGAATTACAGGAGTACCAAGTAAAGAACAATAGTGTAATAATTCGTTCTAGCAGCAAGTAACTGTTATAGTTGTTTTGCTAATTTGCTATTTCATATAGTGTTTGTCGGACCTTTGACCTCCATAAAAACGCAATAAAAAGTTTTAAATCTGTTGATTTGGATGGTCAACAAAATATTTTTGTGAATACTCATTGTATAATCAGACTGTAGCACAACAGTGATCTGAATAATGAATAATAATAATATCATTATTAACACAACCGCTCACCGCTGACGCGCTAGTGGAGTCCTTCCGGATTGTTAGGCTGTCATGACAACAATCTGTGGTTGCTTTGAGTGGGGCGGCGCGTGCGTACTCCCCCAGTGTGCTAAATAACCGTTTTTTTTTATAATAGACTGACTCAGTCTCTAGTAATAATAATAACGATAATAATAATAATAATAATAATAATAATTATAATAATAAATACGCTTATGGCCTAGCATTATACATAAAACGTTACATTTTACATTAATTGCATATATGTCAATAATTTATTTATAACACATAAAAATACATTCTTACTTGTAATGGTTCTTTCTCTAGAATTGACAATGAAGGTTCGTGCATATATTTTTGTAAATCTATTTGTTATAGACCTTATTGAGAGCAGCACCATGACAGGCATGAAAGCGAGGCCGTAAGTGATAGACTTGCCGTGTTTTCAATGGCATCCGCTATAAAAAAAAAAAAAAAAAAAACCTGTATAATTTACTAGATCACTTATAATTTTCCACAGCTCATGCTTTCTGGAGATTTTTGTCTGCTGAAATTTCTTGTAAAGATATTTTTGCAGTATTTCGTCAGCAGAACAATTCAAAAACACATTAAATAACAGTTCAGCTCACTGATACATATGTCTATGTATGCCTCATTTTCATTCCCGTTAAAAATCAAAGATGGCGCTGCTGTGAATAAGGTCTATTCCATAGAGATCTCCTCTACAGACATCTGCCCCAATAAATTCCTGTTAATGAATAATTCTATTCTAATACTGCTGTTATTGTTGTTGTGGTGTTCAGTAAGCCTTAAAAACCTTTTTTGTTTTTCAGTTTCCACTCAGTAGGCCTAAAGCCTGAGACACAAGAATGAGACATAATTTGCAAGGAAGCCATGAAGTTCAAGCCATGAAGTCCAAGGAATTGTCTGTAGACTTCAGAGACAGGATTGTATCGAGGCACAGATCTGGGGATGGGTACAGAAAAATTTCTGCAGCATTGAAGGTCCCAATGAGCACAGTGGCCTCCATCATCTGTAAATGGAAGAAGTTTGGAACCACCAGGACTCTTCCTAGAGCTGGCCGCCTGGCCAAACTGAGCGATTGGGGGAGAAGGGCCTTTGTCAGGGAGGTAACCAAGAACCCGATGTCATTCTGACAGAGCTCCAGCGTTTCTCTGTGGAGAGAGGAGAACCTTCCAGAAGAACAACCATCTCTGCAGCACTCCACCAATCAGGCCTGTATGGTAGAGTGGCCAGACGGAAGCCACTCTGTAAAAGGCATATGACAGCCCATCTGGAGTTTGCCAAAAGGCACCTGAAGGACTCTCAGACCATGAGAAACAAAATTCTCTGGTCTGATGAAACAAAGATTGAACTCTTTGGCCTGAATGGCAAGCGTCATGTCTGGAGGAAACCAGGCACCGCTCATCACCTGGCCAATACCATCCCTACAGTGAAGCATGGTGGTGGCAGCATCATGCTGTGGGGATGTTTTTCAGCGGCAGGAACGACCCTAAGCACACAGCCAAGATAACAAAGGAGTGGCTACGGGACAACTCTATGAATGTCCATGAGTGGCCAAGCCAGAGCCCAGACTTGAACTTGATTGAACATCTCTGGAGAGATCTGGCTGTGCACCGACGTTCCAAATCCAACCTGATGGAGCTTGAGAGGTCCTGCAAAGAAGAATGGGAGAAACTGCCCAAAAATAGGTGTGCCAAGCCTGTAGCATTATACTCAATAAGACTTGAGGCTGTAACTGGTGCCAAAGGTGCTTCAAACCCATTAAAAATCAAAGATGGTGCTGCTGTGAATAAGGTCTATTCCATAGGGATCTCCATTAATACAGACACGGCCTACAACACTATGAAATCTGCCCCAATAAATTCCTGTTAATGAATAATTCTATACTAATACTGCTGTTATTGTTGTTGTGGTGTTCAGTAAGCCTTAAAAACCTTTTTTGTTTTTCAGTTTCCACTCAGTAAAGCCTGAGACACAAGAATGAGACATAATTTGCAAGGAAGATTTTAAAAGAGATTTCTCACAGATCAGTGGGCCTATAACCAAACAGTCCACTGAGTGAGAGTTTTGGACATTTTATTTATTGAACAATATACCCAGTTCTGTCTAAATATAGTGCTCAGTCAGTGAAAAATATTTAATACCAAACATATTTTAGCATTTTGCATTACAGGTAAAGACTCAAATGTACTTTATAAACCTTCATTTGCAGTCATAATAAATCATGATGTGATTTTGGCACCTGAAGCGAGTCTTCAGAAAAGTGCATTAACACATTAACGCTGTGAACAATCCACAGAGCCGTTTCCTCTCAGCAATCTTCACTCTGTGTCTGTGTAATGTACTCTGGCCTAGAACGAATGGGATCTATAACCAACACCTTTTATTTAAACTGGCATTCTGAATAAGTTTCACATTGAGCTGTAAAAATCAGGTGAATAAGCTGGAGTCTGTGCATTTAGCAGCTCCAGGGGGAAAGTGCAATAGAGTATGAGGCCACTGATGTCAACAACTCTCTTTGTATAAATGGAACCATTAAACACGTTACTACACACTGAAGTGAAAAACATCTATTAGAACCCAAGTACTGAGCTTTGATCACAGCTGATACCATAATTTCTTTGCTGAAAACCCCTTCATACATAGAGCCTATTATTGAGGGTTTTTTTATATATAACAAAATAGTATCTAGGTAATATACTTTAGAAAATAATCCAAGCAAACATGGGCTCAGAAAAATGGAAATATAAATAGATAATTGTAAAATATAGAGGGCTATCACATAAAATCACTAGGTTTTTGGTAAACAAAGCAAAATAGAGTGCATCACTAAAATAAGTTATTCACAGATCAGTAGGTTATTTACATATACTGTAATAATACATGAGCAGTAACAAAACAAAAATACTTCATGTTCCATCAGCTTCTGCCACTGCCATTCAATCAATGTTCAGCTTCGCGCTCATCTCCATCAGCCTCATAAAAGGAGTGTAGATCTGTGACGGGCTGGTTCTCGCTCTAGGGCTGGTGGCAGAGGACAGTTCTGAGGCTGTCCCGTCGGACTTCCCGTCTTCATTGCTTGTCTGAACATAACTTGAAGGTAGAGGTGCAGTTTGTGTGGGACTGCTGGTAGTTTCCTGTGTATGTACTACACTGGACCGCAGCATTGTGGTGTACTGGCCAGGAGTGTATTTAAGTAGACTATTGCTCAGTCTGCTAGAGGATCTTGGTGTCGATGAGACAGGGCTGGGTTGGACAGGAGCGACATACTGCGGCTCCTCAGCTCTATGAGAACAGGGAGAGGATGTGTGTGAAGGCGTGGCCTCGAAAGCAGTTTTAAATTTCTTATGGCAAGGTGATCTTGCGCTCATTACCTAACGGGCAGGTCACAGCCAACTCCAACATCCCGGGTGGCTACTTTAGTCTCTGATGCTCTCTGTACAGACATAAAATACTTCAACTTGTCTTCTAACTCATTATTCTAGGAATGAAGCAAAGCAAAGGACAGAGTCAGACCAGAGGCAATGGGAAATTGAGTAGAGAATTGATTTCACAGATATATAAAGATGACACTGGACAAAGACCGATTCAAATAAGATATATGAGAAATTTGAATGACAACCAAAGGGACTCAAAGAGTCCAGCTGACAGAATAGCAATGAATTCTGGAATAATCACATTCAGCATGCTTATTCCAACCAATCTGTGCTTTCTAGATTGGTAAAGGTGAGGGACAGGCAAAAATCACACTTTGCTACATGGAAAACGTCACTCTTACCTCACACTCCACAATGGCAATCCTGTCCAGCAGCTCAGCAATGAACATATCCTTCTGTGCAACTTTTGCTCTCAAGGTTTCAACCTGTGGAATTGTTTGTTTGTTTGTTTCATAATTAAAACAATAATGGTGTCATGATTTTTGGTTTTGGTTCATTTTGTGTACATGGAATACTCTTTATTAAAGGGTTAGTTCACCCAAAAATGAAAATTAGCCCATGGCTCTTCCAAGCTTTATAATGGCAGTGAATTGTTGCTTCGTTTTTGAAGTCCATAAAAGTGCATCTATCCATCATATAACTGCTCCACACAGCTCCGGGGGGTTAATAAAGGCCTTCTGAAGCGAAGCGATGCGTTTGTGTAAGAAAAATATCAATATTTAAAACTTTATATAGTAAAATATCTAGCTTCCGCCAGATCGGAAAAAAAAAACGGAGCTGGTGTGCAATGTCGTCAGACGTAGTGCAAGCATTTTGAACTCCGAGAGGCACTTCACTTCACGGAAGGCGATCTGGTGGAAGCTAGATAATTTACTTTATAAAGTTTTAAATATGGATATTTTTCTTACACAAACGCATCGCTTCGCTTCAGAAGGCCTTTATTAACCCCCCGGAGCCGTGTGGAGCAGTTATATGATGGATAGATGTATTTTTATGGACTTCAAAAACAAAGCAACAATTCACTGCCATTATAAAGCTTGGAAGAGCCAGGACATTTTTAATATAACTCTGATTTTATTTGTCTGGAAGAAGATTGTCATATACACCTAGGATGATTTGAGGGTGAGTAAATCATGGGCTAATTTTCATTTTTGGGTGAACTAACCCTTTAACAGAAGAAACAGTCTCTGTAAATCCTCACCTCCTCTATCATGGCCTTGACCTTCCTCTGTTGTGAAAACACCATGTCGTTGAGGTGCTTTATTCTCTCTCGCAGTTCTGCCGCTTCCCCTTTCAGCTGCTCGGACCTGACAGGGAGCATAAGGCTTATGAGAGATATAATATATGCAATAAAATATTGAAATAAAATTATTGGTAGCATTTTTTTTTCTCTGAGAGGGCAAAATTAAGACATTTTTAGACTTAATAAAAATAATGAAATAAATCGCACAGGTTTCTAGATTTAATTGTGATTAACATAAACCTAACATAAAAATGTGTAATCATTAATATATTTTCACATGAATCTCCAAATTAAATGTAGAAACAACATAAAGACAGTATTTTAAATGATATTTTAAATATTTGTTTCATGTCATCTTTTTACTATGTACTATGAAGCAAGTATCACAGATAACAATACTGATACTGATTAATTGATTTTTTTTCCATTTCTGGGGATAATTTAAGTAATTATAGCCACATAACTTAATAACAGTATAATTGAAGGCCAGGCCTAAACTGCAATTTATCAGAATGTTTTTTTTTATCATTTATTAACAATTTCAGAACATTACAAATTTTATAAAAACTTTAAATTTAAGTGAACCTTAAATAATAGTCACATAAGCCCATTATAATAAATGTAATATTTAGCTGTGCCTTTTATATAGTTTCTGTCTCTGTCAATACTCTATCAGTTTTCAAGGATGTGGGGAAAAACATTAGCATAGCTATTTCAGATGCTGCATTCATTGCTTTAATTATTTGAATGCATTAAAAAGCAAATATATTTCAGAAATGAATGCATTATTTTTCCCAGGCCAACTTAAAATATAATTATTATTATTATGGTAATGGTATCTGGTTATTATAAATCTTATGCTGTCCACTGAAACCATCCTGAAACATGATATAACCACTGGACTCAGCAGCTGCAGACTCATTATAGGTATACATTAGATGTCTTACTGTTTGGCCACAGCTTTGTCTGCATGGTCAATTTGGTCCAAACCACGTAAGCGTTGTTCACATTCAACAAGTCTTTTTGTCAGGTCACCCTTCTCCTGTTATAAAGAGAGAAGTGTTGCATAAATAGTTTCCTTTGGGGGTAACAGGCAAAGACTGAGCTAACTGATATTATTTACCTGAGCCATACAGTTTAGTAGCCTTTCCACTTCTGTAATTCTTTGGTCCCTTTCAGCGATCTTTGCCTCAGCTATCTGAGCATTCCTCTCTGCCTCCTCAAGTCTCCTCATGTAGTCATCAAGCTGTGCCTGTGGACATACAGCTCATACATTTTACACTCAGAACAACAGTCACTTATTTTCAGTCAGTTACCATCATCCGCTCTGAAATCTTCACTATCATCACTAGGTGGCACCCTTACTTAGAAAAAACAAATGGATTTTTCTTTCTTCCCTGGTGAATAACTACAGATGTTTCCTGTTATGAAATTGGAATCCTCATGCCCTGCTTGTGAAGTATAATACAAAAGCACTCTTTTTACAATGAGTCTGTAGATATTACAAAGTCTTCAAAAAGTCAGACACACATAAACCAATGCATTTGTCGCATGATCTTGCAGTGCAGTTCTTGCTGAACTAGTTGGACAATAAGGCATTGTGAGAGTGTTTGTTTGTTTGGTTATATCTGTACCTGCAAAGCTTCTATCTCCTCTCTGTACTTCCTCTGCTGTTCCTGCAGCTGTTCCTCATATTCCCTCTGCAGCTTAGCACTCAACTCTTTCAATGCTTGAGTCTTCGCCTCCTGAGAAGTCTCCACCTACACACAAAAAAATCAATTTAGTTGTCAAATAGCATGGATATTAACATGTAAAAAAAGTGACATTAAGCATTTAAAAAAAAATCTGATGTTCTTGTTTCCAACTAAGCACAAGAGATACTCTTTGGATCATCTCAAATCATGCTGTAGAACATTATTTTCAGGTTTAACAAACAATCATTAAGTCATTAAAGCAAAATGGACATTTTAACTATAGTTTTTTAACTTTATTCTTATTTTGTACCTAAACACTGCAATACAATACAGTAAAAGTTTACTTTTTGATCATTTATAATTATATCAAATACATCATGCAGAAAATGAAAATATCCAAGTACACTGGATAATACAAAACACTGTATATGTAAAAGTGTGTATCTAAGGTTTTTGAAATATTCACCATTTTAAATGACCTTTAAGCAGTGAGGTTCACATAAACTGTCCTGTAGTATGACACATTCATTTTTAAACTTTGGAGGTTTAGCTACACTGTAAAAAATGATACAGTATGATCAGTAAGTCATGGCAGCTTATGTTTTAACATTAACTCAAAATAATCAAAATAATTTAAGCATTTTCAACTTTTTTTAATAAGTTATACGAGATTCAATTAGATTTTTAAGTCAGTTTAATATATTTTAAGTTGAAATGACTTGTACAACCAAGTTGATTATACATATACATTTAAGGCAGCCACTGAGCTGAAATAGGTGGATTTTAGTGTACTATTATTCCATGTACAGAAGTCTCTCAATTAATATGAGGTTTAAATCTTTTGAAGAGTTTTAGATCAAATATAGCACACTGCAGTGTCATGTCAACATATTGCTTGTCATGTCAACATATCTCATAAATATTCCTTTTGTAAATTGTGCCAAGTTTTTATACTAGCCGTTAAGTGTTCTCAATAATCTGCTATGTAATGTTTCACTAACAAAAAAGAGGCAAAGTCCATGGTATTAGGATGTTCATACCATGAAGGATCTGCCCGATAATAATAGTATTGTATAATAGCTGTTTGTGTTTGCTTGCAAGTGCACCTGATGTTTGAGAGAGTGGTTTTCAGCCTGTGCTGTTGCTAGCTGTCTCTCTGTTTCCTTGAGTTTCTCCTCTGTCTTCTCCAACGAGCTGCGCAGAGATCTCATCTCATCCCTGTTCCCCACACGGTTATGACAGCTTTCCAGTAATGATTTCTAAAACAGCCATCATCAACAAAAACAGCAGCACATAAGCATTATAACAATCATATGGATGAATACAAAGGTAGTTTCTAAAAGAATGCGTTTATGCTGGCAGGAAAGTTTTTTTTTTAATGTGGCCTTTTAATGTTGATCAGTCTAACCAGGTTGACTACAAAAACAACGTAAAGAGCGTTCTCTGAACAGACCTTTGTCAGGTGGCAATGACCACATTGATTGTGTACCTGCAGATCAATGTTTGCTGATATGAGGGAGTTGTTCATCTGGTCAAAGCTGTCCATAGCTGCACTTCTCGTCCTCACCTCTGACTCTAGGTAACGCTTATGAGAGTTGGCTGCCTGGTACAAACACAGTCAGCACATTGAGAACTTGTCGAACCACTATAAATTGTATTTTTTTATCAAGTCTGACAGAGTAAGGCTTTGTGGTAGATAATATTCTTTGGTATTATTACACAGCTCTCTGGTATATTGATTGGTTAATCGTGACATCAGGTAAATTAAATAATGCCCTACTTTCATGTCTCTCATATCACGACTCAATCTCTCTCAATTCACCAAACGCAACTACCACCATTTTCTGCCTCACTTAAGGCTGGAATACACAACTTTTGAAATTGATTTTAAAACAGCAGGCATTATACACTTGCCGACTTTGTAAATGGTTACAGACAATAACTGTGATTGTGAATGTGCATCATACACTTACTGACAGAGGGTCACACACTACCAGACTTTTCAAGTCATTCTGAAAACAAACTCGTATGAAAACATGCACTTTATTGCTAGGAGACACAATGAAAACAATATGTTTAGTTATTTACACACACAGTTTAATTATTTACCGCATTCTATAACCGAACTCACACCCGTAAATTTTCATGACTCACAACTACATTTTTGGAAAACCCCCGCTGTGTGAACAGAACCGGACTGGACAAGTAGTTGTGTGTCACGTCATACAGTGCGAGAAAGACACTGCACAAACGCGTGTACCGTGTGTTGCAGGTTTTCATGTCTGGTTTCGTTAACTCTGACTGAGATATGAGGGTTTTAGATTTATGAGGGTTTTATTAGTTCTCCACCAGAGCTGCTCCCGTCAGTTTTGTGCTCTATGCATGACTCAACTGCTCATATATAGATATAAAATTTGCTGTCGGTTAATGAAGATTTGACATATGAACTCGCAGCTCGACTGGACTCTTGTCATATCAAAAGTGATAAGACTTTTCAGTTTTATGGAGGTTGCCATCTTTGATATTATTTTGGTCACTGTTGCTATGGTTCCTATTAAGAGAATATAGGCTTGACTCCTGTTGCACGTTCATACAGACAGTATTTGAGACGCTACTGTAAGTTGACATTTAAACGGGGCATTTCAAGACTCACACCTGTAAGTAAATGTGGTTGTCAATCCCAAAAACTGACAGTGTGAACATAGCCAAAGTCTGAATCATTCTGTGCCTATCACACGCTATGCAATTTTCTGTGAAATCTGTCAACTCTGACTACTGGAAAACTGGCCTTGACTTCCGACAGCTAGCATCGACTTGTCCAGACTGCAAATTGGGGTAAAAATCTGTGCAAAAAGTGATCTAATTTATTCCAACCTTTACCGATTGTAGTAAAAAAGAACCTGGCAGGACTTCTTATTGCTAGATTGAATGTTTTGTACATTGAAATTGACTTATGAATTATACATTTAAAAAAAATTTATTATTATTAAATAATGTATAATTATTTATTTTTTAATTATAAAATAATTTCAAATTTAAATCATATTTCATGTCCACACATATTTATTTATTTGGTGAGTAGCTGTGTAATAATGTCTGTCATTATAGCATTATTACAGGGTGATCAGGGAGATTGTATCACCCTAAAGGGGTTTATTTTACTGGTACATTATAATCCCTTCCTTAATACCTTGACATGCTGCATTTTGCTTACCTTTAATTCCTGAGATAATTTTTGCATTGATTGTTGCATCCCTCCAAACTGGCCATACATCCGCTCTCTGACTTTTTCCAAAGAGTCACGTACCTTTGAGAACAGAATAAATACATTATCTGCTTGGATGTACATTCCTGAGTATAAAGAGTATAAAGTATCTGCTAATAATAGTTAACCTTACAGTTAGCTAGGTACCAAAATAAATGTCTCTGCACTCACCTCTCTGATGTACCTCATCTCATCCCTCAGGTGACTGACAGACCACTCTCGTGCCATCACTTCCTGTTGGCGGTTGGTGCCTGTGCTCTGCACCACGCCATAAACTCTGGGCCCGTTCTGAGCAAGCTGTTCCCTACCGATGCCATTGGTCACAGGGTGCTGGGGGAACAGAACCACAGGGGTCAGATTTCAGCTTGTGGATGTTTAAAAGGAGAGTGTCTCTGTTGTGTTTACAGGCGTGAAGACCAATGTCACCGCTGTGTTTCTGAGTGTATATATGCTTACTGGAGCATCCTGGTTGACAAATAAGAGCGAGACTTTGGCTGTTGTGGGTATATATTTGTGATATTTAAGCATTGCTGCTGAGTGTTCACAATGAGAGGTTGGGATGAAGACAGTCAGAATAGTCCTAAGCGAGGGTGTCATATTTCTGCATGCCAGACCGAAAGAATTAAAAACCCAAGTCCTTTTTTTAATCTGCAGTTTCACCATGAATATGAAAAGGAACTTGAAACTTGGAATGCTGTTGTGTTAACATTATCCAGTGAAAGTACATAAAAGGAAATATTTCTTTCATGACAATGCCAAGGGGAAAGGGAAATGTCATAATAGCAAACCCCTGGGCAAACTACATGTGAGAACCTCTCGCTCAAGGGCAAAGTGCTAGCGATCAATGGCCTTGCAATTCATGCTGATTCTGCTGCAGGATTCTGGGTTCTGGGAACTTTTCACACTGGGTCATTTATGTCTCTAAGATTTAGTTTCTAAAGGAGTCATATTTCATGTTTTGCATGCCGTAAGAAAGCTCTTTTGTGATGTTTAATAAGTTTGTTTGTTTACATTTTACTATGCAAAGAATGCCCTGAAGCCAAATTGTACAGATACACTTCAGATCGTGCTTGCTTCGCAAACAATAACGCACCAAACTCAAATATCTTTTGGGTAACCAGCACCTGTGTTTTAAACTCCATCACTATCATAGATAGAATTACTCAGATAATATTACCAGGTGGTACAAAGACATTCAAACATATATAGAAAACATATGTAGTCTACTGTGTTTGAAAGCACAGTTATACAATGGATCCAGTGGAAAATACTGTCTTTTCTACTGTTCAAAAGTTTGGGGTTGGTAAGATTTTTAAATGATTTTAAAAGACAACTTTTATGCTCACCAAGGCTGCATTTATTTGATAAAAAATACAGTAAAAACAAAATATTGTGAAATATCACTACAATTTAAAATATCTGTTTTCTATTTGAATACATTTTAAAATGTAATGTATTCCTGTGATTCCTGTCAAAGCTGTATTTTCAGCATCATTACTCCAGTCTTCAGTGTCACATGATCCTTCAGAATCATTCTAATAAACAGTTGTGCTGCTTAATATTTTTTGTGGAAAACGTGATACTTTTTTTTAGGATTCGTTTATGAATAGAAAGTTCAAAAGAACAGAATTTATTTGAAATATTTCATATTTGACACAATTTAATGTGTCCTTGCTGAACAAAAGGCTATACATTTCCCCCGACCCCCCCCCCCCCCCCCCACCTTACACAAGTGAGGTTAATAGACATTTGGTTTTGTTTGTGTTCTCGGGAAGCTGCCATACCTTTTCTTCTTGCTGAGGTGATTCTCTCCCAGGCGGTCTTTCTCTCTGCATGAGCCCATTTTTCTTTTTCCAGGAACCATTGACCAGTTTCTCTGCCTGTGATGTAACACATGGTATCTTTATAGGTTTTATCAAGTTTTTCAGACATATTGATGCTTGGGTTGATATTTAGAAAACTAATGTTGTGTTCACACATTGTTGACAAAAAGGCATTATCAGACATCACAGGTTTTGCCCTTGTCAGATGTTTTTGTGCAACAATTCTAAAAAAGGCTCAGTCTTCCTGTTTATAAGAAACCATATTTTATCTTTTACATGTTGCTGTTTTCACATTACACTGAGATGAAACAACATTAATGAATTCAAGCTGTGATCACACTCTCAGGGTGTGGTGTTCCCTTTTGGTCTTCTCAGGACATAGTTTCTTAGAACTGTAATCTCATTCAAGTCATGACCACACCTCCTCATAGCTCCTCTCCAAAACAAAGCACAGAGCTTCAGCCTCCTCACTGACAGAGACCAAAAACTGTTTCAATTTTAAGGGCGAACATGAGAACAATCCTTCATTAGAAAAAGGATCAGATGTTGAGAATGCTGGATTTATGTTTTCCTCTGATTCTGACTGAAGGGGAGAGATGTGTGGGAGTGCGTGGAGATAAGACAGAACAATGATGCCAGTGTTGGTCATGGCCTTCTGCACTGGACATCATAGAGCTTGACAGATAATCCACAAAAACACAAGCCCATGAGAGTAAATTTGAGGCACTCAAAGAAAGAGAGATACATTTAAATAGTTGAACACAGGACCTCCTATTTTTGGCCGTATGTGAAGTTATGTGTAAAAACGTTTGTGAATAATTTTATGGATTTAATTTAGCCTAATAAAATTAACAGAGGAATTAATCTTTTGGGGTGGCCATCCTGATACAGTGCAGCCTCGAGTGCTTTCTTCCTTTTATAAAATGATTACTTCATAAAGTATTAAAGGGATAGTTTTCCTAAAAATTACAATTGTCATCAATTACTCACCCTCATGTCGTTCCAAACCCATGAGACTTTCATTCATCATTCATTCTGTGCAGAATATTAATATACAAATATAGCACTTTATATCCGCCATCTTAGCGTGTGTTTTCCCTGTTTCATATTCTTTGCTGCTCATGTAATCTTACTAATTGAATAGAACACTATTCACTGAGGTCTTTTATTGTTGTATAAAGATGTGCTGGAGGGTGTAAACTCAAGTCTAGCCTCTGTGTTTTACAGTACACTACTGTATACCTATTTGCATGTAGTGGGTGGTGTTGGTATACAGCTGCCCACCAGTTATGTCATCATTATTTGTTGTTTAACTAAATGTTTTTTATCAGTAATAGTGGTCCTGGATCAGTGTAAATTTCAAGCCTTCCTGTAATCCAACAGGTGCAATCCAGGCCACAGGTAGACTAGTATCCAATGGAGGATAGGATTACCCCACACACCCATCTTAATTTTGCAGTGGATTCCTGTCTTGGTTCTTTGTTATGGCAGTAATAGAATCTCTCACTTAAATGAAACGTTCTCTAGTCTTTACACTTATCTATCCCGATTCCAAACTGTCCTCTTCCCTCTCCTCATTTTGTCTTCCTTTGACCTTCTTTCACTTTTGTACAGTTATGTACCAATTATGTTGCAAAGGATTACGTTTAAAAAGCCTTTATATTGCAAGTCAAAGCAAAATCCCCATGTAAAACCTGACCTCACCCAGATATAACTGGTTAATATTAACATAGAGGCTAAATAAAAGTTTAATATTCTCCAATATGTTGACAATGAAAGCACCTTGAAAGCTCATCTATATGCATAAAGGTGCAGTCACATTAGCAAAATTTCACAGCCAAAAAAACACAAAACAGCTTTCTGGCCGACATGACCAATTTGAACACAATGCAAAATCTGAGTGGGGAAATCTTTTGCCCTCACTTGAAATTCACAATCGCCAAATTCCCAAACGAATTGGTCATTGGCAGCTCATCAGGCAGGCCTGGGTTTTGTTTATTGACGCTGCACACAACATAATGGCCACAGCTGGCCCTTCCCATGAGACAGACACTGATAAGGCCTTCAACAGTGTTGTGTTGGCTGAGCTCCTGGATTTCTATTTCTCATTAGTATCTGGGCTACGAAAGTGCCTGATGTTCCCAAAGCAGCTCCTATCAGAGACCAAACAGGGCGGATATCAGTTGAACTTCAAGGACTAAGAGCTGCAGGGTGCAAGTTCCAGGCCAAGGTACAGATAAAAACTCTCATGTACATGCAGAGTCAGACACACCTCTCTTGACTTCTTTCTCAGTACACCACTGTCTGTAGAAGGCTTATAGCAGGTACTGTCAAATACACATATTAATTTGTCACACAGACTAACCTGTATCTGTAAACAAGCTCAAAATTAACTTCACCTCCCTTGGTAAATAGGTGTTTCAATTTCATGAGCTTTGTTTCATGTGACTCTGAACTTTGGGGGCAGCTCAAGGATATTTATAAGCCTAACTTGTTTCTAAACATACTGGCTTGGTAAGTAATGTGATGTTTAACTATGAAATCTTTACATGCAGTTCCGATAATGAGAGTAGGTGGCCAGTAGTGCGTGGATTCTCACGTTTGTGTGCATATCTGCACGTGTATTTATCAGTATAGGTGCGTGGCACGCTACTGGCAGGACAGTATGGATCTGTGACACACAAAGGAAGTGATGGGCCCAGAGAAAGGACAGTCTCTGATTTATCTCTCTGAAACACTGACCCAACATTCACAGACAAAACAATGTTGAAAATTTCCCCTTTCTGAAATTCCATCTGTCACACCCTTAAAAGGCAAGCCTAAAGGTAAATCCTTTACACTATAATTATTTTCTGTTCATTTTTTGTCCCCTTTTGTCAATCATCTTCTATATATATCCGATATATCCTTCTATATATTTTTTGGAAGCATTTTGGCTGCATTTGATCAAAAGTACTGTAAAAACAGTAATATTGTGAAATATTAAAACAATTTAAAACAACTTTTTTTTATTTTAATATATTTTAAAATGTAATTCATTACTGTGATGGCAAAACTATTTCATTCTAATATGCTTTCTATATTCCAGTATGCTCAAGAAACATTTCTTGTTATTATCAATGTTGAAACCATGATACATTTTAAGCTTTTTTGATCAATAGAAAGTTCAAAAGAATAGAATTTATTTGAAATAAAAATCTTTTGCAACAATGTAAAAGTCTTTACTGTCACTTTTGATGAATTTAATGCATCCTTGCTGAATAAAAGTATTAATTTATTTTTAAAGAATCCTACTGACCACAAACTTTTGAAAGGTAGTGTACATCAATTTTTTTTATAGTACATGTCTATAGTTGTTGTTGCTTTGTTTGTATTCCTTGCATCGTATATAATGTGAAAAACACACAATACAATATTTTTTAAAAATGTTAAATATTTTTAAATTGTTGAGCGTGTCATGCAAATGGAAAAAAACATCTGCAGGGACCACTAAAGGAAGACAGACCCCGAGTTATAAACCCTAGATGTAGAGTATCTCCAGCTGATGTGTCATAATCTGAAGAAATCAGTCATTTATGTAATCTTGTTGAGTTTATCCTGTTATCAGGCCATCATGCCATTTGTGGGGCTGGCCAAACAGATTGAAGATATCAAAGTCAGTGAAAAGAGGAAGTGTATTATTATGACGTGAAGAGAAAGTTAGCACCAATCTGTCTGGCTGCAAGAAGTTTACTGAAAGATGCTAAAATGATACTTACAGAGTTGACGGTTTCATTCTGAGTTTTAGGATTGTCCTCAGGCCGGAGAGTTAATCTGAGACGCCTGATTGTCCTCTGGTGGACATTCATCACAGATATACACAGATGCAAAAAATGGACAGACAGACAAACAAACAATGATTAGTCACAATATTGGTTTAATTAGGCAGACAATCTGATGATTGTTATCAAGATTAAACGCAAAGCAATTTCACTGAAACCAAAACAAAAACTTCCAGTCCTGTGAAAGATAGCGTTTATCTGATACAAGAAATGTCACGCATGAAAAGGAAAAAAGAACAGGCTGCTGAGACTGATAGAATAACAATAATGTAATTAAAACATGACTGCCCTTATAAATGCTTTAATGATTAACCACTTCAGATGTGGCCGTCTATTCAATTCAAATCAATAATTACTACAGTCAAAAATGTGGTTCTCAGCGATTTGATGCCCTCTCCGCTGGTTAGCACCATCTGAGAGGGTGTCAGTTGATTAGCTGTAAGAATGTCTCTGAATGGCAGCTGACCGCAGCAGCAGCGGCTGAGCGCCAGGCCCTGATAAAATAAACATGACAGGGCCCTGCCTCCCAGGACGGTGGCTCTTATTACAGGCCCCTCTCTGAACAACACAACGCTGCCTCACACACGTCAACAGCGCACTATTAGCCTGATATGGACGAGCCATTAGGGCACAGTCCAGAGCATGAGAGAGAAAGAGTGAGAGACACAGAGGACTGAGAATGAACAAAACACAAACAAACATAAACACCTCATTGAGAATCAGTTATAGTCGAACATTCACAAGGAAACAAAGTTCAAAAGAGCAAGAAAACATGAGCGAGCTGTACTATTCACTAGTGTTTCCTACCTCATTGAGGTCTGGCATCTCTGTGGTGGTGGTTATAGTGCGAAAGGCACCAGTCATGCCATTTGGATGCATATCTCCTTTTCACTGTCCAAGTCACACATCCACAAAAATACTATCAACGTCTGCGCCCACCACTGCAGGCGACACACCAAAAGAGGATAAACGTGGTGTGTGCGTGTGTGTGAAAGAGAGGAAGAATGAAAAAAAAAAAAATTCCCTTCAACAGCTTTGCCTGAATTCCTTCCCCCGGATGAGAACAGAAAGAGTGAGAGGGAATCAGGAGGAAAAAAGAGGCTCAGTATTCCAATGTGCAGAGGTCAGTAGAAACACAGCCCTCCAGTGTGCAGACAACTCCAGAGTGACAGCGTCCCATATAGACTCCTCCTGACTGAGAGAGAGAGAGAGAGAGAGAGCTGTCAGTCTTTTAGTAACTGAGCTGGCTACGTAAGCCTTGTTTCCCATCAGACCCGTTGAGCCACATTTCACCTGTGTGCGTTCTCTCTAGCTCCCACCTACCTGTAGCCGGGCCACTTTCATAGGGTGGGGTTAGGCGTCACACCTTAGGCGGGTTATACCACTTTTGATTGTAGTGTGCCTTGTTATTGTGCTTAGAATAATAATGGTGGATTTAAATGGAATTGAATTTAGTAATTGTGATTAATTGGATCTTAACAATGAGAAGTGGGAACAAAAAGCATTGTATAATTGTAATAATGTGTTATTATTGCGATTCATTAAGTCATAACTAACATTTTTAAAGTAATAGATAACACAAAAATTAAAATTTTGTCATAATTTACTACCCTCATGTCATTCCAAACCTGTTTGACTTGTTGAAAGGTTGAAATGTCTGCTTTTTTTTGCCCATACAGTGGAAGTCATTGGTCACCAGAAGTGTTTGGTTTACAACATTCTTCAAAATATCTACTTTTGTTTCTTGCAAGAGAAAAAAAGGCTTACAGGTTTGCAATGACAATGATGGGTGAGTCTGGTAGGTACAACTTGCCGACCGTTAAAAAGTATGTTCGATATAGTATGAATATGGGTATTATGACTGAGATTCAGACTACTACATCCACCATGTTGTCATGTGACCTACCAGCATCAGTTGCATCGCTTTGTTGCCATTTACAACTCCTCTTCTGTGGCCTCATGGGATTGTAAAGTAATTGTTAAAATGCCTTAAACATTTCTCTATGAAATCTTTAATCTGTGTGATTTTGTTTGCTTAACATATTTCAAAGTGTGCAAGTTGTAGGTAAATCATTAATTTAGGAAGCAGATAGCCTACTACATGACCCAGTGTAATCATTAACCCTCCATATTTGTGAGATTCACCCTTTGGAAAACACATACAGGCTGTAAATCTCATGTCTAATGGCTTTTTTTTCCACATAAAAAAGGACCTTGATCCAATTTAATCTTCATCTTCATCACAGGGATAAATTGTGTAGTTAGACAAAGGCAAAAAATAGACAAAGGTCTCGACTATCTAGAAATCCACGAGCAAGATGATCAGATCAAGCTGCATGTAAAAGGTCACAGGGATTATGTTTCATGCCTTTTATGATGGAAAATAGGATCCCTGTTGGAGTGCTATCCTACTGGAGGAGGTTTGCTAGCCCCGTTTAGTCCTATAGTGCTAAATAAGGCCCTGAAGAGGTATTATTATACAACCATTCAGCATTGTGTTCATTACTGTTTCAGCAAGTGAACTCTGCTTACATTTTTGTGCTATTGTTTTTTTTTATGAATGGACAATTGAATGAATGAATGAATGAATGAATAAATTAATGAATATATATATATATTATACGCAGCAAAAAGGAATGTCACTTTTTCAGGATATACTGTATTTTAAAGATAATTTTATAAGCTTTACATAATACAGATTTTTATTGGAAAGTGTTTAAACAATGTTTATGCTTGTTCAATGAACTAGTCCAATCAGTCCTTAAAGGGCACCTATTATGCAAAATTCACTTTTATAAGGTGTTTGAACATAAATGTGTGTTGGCAGTGTATGTACACAACCACCCTATAATGGTAAAAATCCACCCACTCCTTTTTTTTTAATCCCCATAAATCATAAGCAGTGTCTCAGAACAAGCCGTTTGCAGATTCTGAGGAATGTGACGTCACATTTCACAGGCCCCGCCCACGAGTGTTAATGGACACTGCCGTATTAGCAAAGACCCCACCCTCAGAAAGCTGTACACAGTCGGCCATGTTTATCTCCTCGCCAGAGCATTTAACAGAAGCGTTTAAGTAAGAAGTATGTTCTTAATAAAACTACTAAAGTTATTCAGTCAAGAGCAGTGAGTGATTTTCTGTTTTTCTTCTGTTGTTTGATTCGTATTAACAGCAGATATAGCAGTAGGTACTGTATATTACACTGCTTTTACTTTAGTACACAGATCTAATATACACACGGGATTTCTGTAACTTCATTGCTGCATTCGTGCACAGACATAACCAACTGTGTTCTTGTGAACTTTGTGTGTTTCTGACATAACCTTGTGTGCTTTTGACAGTTTAATAGCAATAACACATGAAAGAGAACTAGTCTAGTTTAATAGCCTACTCACGGACGCACCGACATCCAGCTCTCTGTGCGCATGCGTCGGGTGTGTGTGCTCAAGTTGAGAGTGATATGGCTTTAAAACGCATGCAGATGATAATATTTCATGATGATGAAGAACTGCAATGTCACATGAGTGTGTCTGTGATAGAGATGATCATCAAAACAAACTGTTTTTGTATCATGTTTCAGTTTTCATTTGTGTTCAGGAGCTGTGAAGGCTCCGCCCTCTGGGGTGGGGAGCAGCAGCTCATTTGCATTTAAAGGAGACACACACAAAACAGCTCATTTTTCTTAAACCCAAATATTGGCATTTTTAAAATGGTATATTAAATGATCTGTTAGGAATTTTGATCTGTAACTTCACAGGCACACTCTGGGGACACCTGAGACTTATATTACATCTTGTAAAAAGGGGCATAATAGGTGCCCTTTAAGACACTAACAGTTTACAGGCGGAATAACTTAGGACATCCAAGAGGCCTTTCTACGGACTCTGAAAAACATCAAAAGAAACATGCCCAAGGTCCCTGATCACCTGCATGAACATGCCATAGCTCTTCTGCAGGAGGCATGAGGACTGCAGATATGGCCAGAGCAATAAACTGCAATGTCCGTAATGTAAGACGCCTGAGACAGTGCTACAGGGAGACAGGAAGGGCGGCTGATCGTCCTTGCAATGCCAAACCACGTGTAACTATATATCCCAGACATGTTTGAGTACTTACAAGTGCCTTGGTGGAAGAGTGGAGTAACATCTCACAGCAAGAGATGCACTGTAGCACTTAAAGCAGCTGGTGGACACACCACATAGAGTGGTGCAGGTATGACGTCACTTTGTAGGCCAACCGGCAGTTAGCATCGCACTGGACCGGATTTTCCCATAGGCTTTTGGATTATCGCAAAAAACAAGCTCTGTGATCAACAAAATATCAATAATTTGTTAGATTTATATAGCGCTTTTCTGGGTACTCAAAGTGCTTTACATATAGAAGGGGGGAATCTCCTCAACCACCACCAATGTGCAGAATCCATCTGGATGACGCAACGGCAGCCATATTGCACCAGAATGCCCACCACACACCAGCTTATTGGTGGAGAGGAGACAGAGTGATGAAGCCAGTCAGTATATGAGGATGATTAGGAGGCCATGATGGACAGAGGTCAATGGGCAAATTTGGCCAGGATGCCAGGGTTACACCCCTACTCTTTTTACGAAGGACATCCTGGGATTTTTAATGACCATAGAGAGTCAGGACCTCAGTTTAATGTATCATCCGAAGGACGGTGCTTGTTACAGTATAGTGTCCCCATCACTATACTGGGGCATTAGGACCCAACCCACACAGACCATAGCACCCCCTGCTGGCCTCACAAACACCTCTACCAGCAGCTACCTAGTATTCCCAGAAGGTCTCCCATCCAGGTACTGACCAGGCTCAACCCTGCTTAGCTTCAGTGGGAAACCAGTCTTGGGCTACAGGGTGATATGGCTGCTGGAAAATTCATACAGGTGAGTAAATGATGAGGGTGAGTAAATGATGACATGTTTGGGGTAACTATCCCTTTAAATCTTAATAGTATTTAAGGCATTTAGCAGATGTTCGTATGGCAAGTGCTTTAACTTCACATTAAGGTTATCTTCTAGGAAATTAGGTGCTATATACAAAATAGATAAGACACGTCCTTACAACAAATAAACATTTTCTCAGAAGAGGTGAGTCATGTGCCTCGATGGATTATGCTGTTCTCTTGCCGACAATTTCTGTGTAACTTTAAATTAGCCTATAGGCGGTAGGCCTATATTTGGTTTTTCTTCTACATTCCGGTATATTTCGTGGTTTGGATCCCTGAAATCGTTCATTCGCTTTTGAAGGTGTGTGTTGGTGTACTTAAACATAAGTTTAAAATCATGTTCACTCACATGAGATGACTCCAGTCGTATTAGGAGACAAAAGCTGGGTGATTTAACAGAGTTGGGCTACATTAAGTGCGTCGTGTGGGCCTCCGAGATGACATGATGACCCGCCGAAAAATGCTCTTTATCACCGCACTATTATCGGTTACTTTCGCTCACGAAATAAATTCATTATTGCGGACAGTATGTGAGTGAATTTCTCCAATGGCATCAGTACTTGAAAACAATTGGTGAGTCGACTCCAAAAGCAGACCGATCGGTGTACGACTTCAGTTCCGCGAGAGCAATTCAAAAGCACACGAAGCTGTCTGCTCTCTAATCTCTCTCGCGGTATTTTGATGCCATATACACCGATCGGTCTGCGCAGCGCCGCTTAAAGTCGAACACACGTCACTACACTTAGAAACTTGATTCTTTTGTTCTAACGACTCTTTCTGAATAGAACGCTGTGATTGGCTAAACCAGTGAATTGGCGTTCTAATAACCAATCACATACCTTAAATGGCAAACCATGTGGGTGGATGGGATGTAAAAGTCACTTAGTGCATTAACGAATGAATTGTTCTAGGCTTCATGGATTTTCAAATGTACAATGGCGGTGCTTCCTCTCGATTTCTTTACTTTATGAAATATTTTTCTCCCAACCCTTTTAAAGTTGGCATGAAACAAAAGTTGCTATAGTCTTTTCTTCTAGTGGTGTGCAATGGCTTCTCGAACAAGAAATGTTTTTTAGGGCGGGACTTGATTTTGTCCAGCGGGAATTTATTGCAATGTTGTATCTTTAATGCTGACCGATCTTGAACTGATTAAAAATAAAAGGAATTAAGGTGTCAATGAAAAAAAAAAACCCGACAACCTCGGGTAACTTAAACTCGGAACCACCCTGACAACCTTTTTTTGGTTATCCAAGACGATCCGCTCAATATAAACAAATTACTGATTAAATGACTTACTTTAATATGTATGTTTTATTTTAATATAATTATTTGTCAGGCATGTCATTGTCCTAAACAATTTAAGGATTTAGACCACTATCCCCTGGTTTCACAGACGAGGCTTAAGCTAGTCCCAGACTAAAATGCATGTTGCACTGACATATCTTAAAATATGTATATAACATAACTAAATGCTTTAATGTCCACAGGCTTGTAAACAGTGCTCATATAGGAACTAAAGCACACAATACCTGCATAAAATTGAATGGCTTTATGCAGTAACTACATCAATTATTCAAAGGAGCTATTGACTGTTTTTAAAGAACAACACATTACAGCATTTTCCTGCCTGTGGAGCTTTTCCACAGTAATACTAAAACAGGATGTAGCCTATGTCCAATGAATTCTCTCCCAATTTGACCTGAAGATAAATCTACACAGTTGCTTTGTCTTCCTTACCATGTGACATATTATTCAAGTTCAAACCCATCATTACTTACAACACAACATTAATGGTAAACACTGTTACATCCATCCATCCAGCTCACCTCACCTACAGTTTATGCCTGACTGCACCCACAGTTAACAAGGAAAAGAAAAAGTGAGGAGTCTACATATACCTACCTGCCTCATTGTGTTATTACGTATTGTCACCTTGCTCATACCCGGTCTTACTAGACGGGCTGGATTCCCTGAGGTGCAGATCAGAAACATATCTGAAATGAAATGAGGAGTGACAACAGGAAAAGGAAGAAAAACAGAGAGAGGGAGAAAGAGATGACTAGAAATACTGGCAGAAAGACAGTCTGCAAATAAAGTGTGTTTGTTTAGAGGTTATGTACAGAGAAGGGAAGTCGACCTTAAATCATGAAGTCACCTATTACAGAAACATTTACATTTTTAAGGCATCTTATTCAGAGAGACAGAAAGTCAGTCAACAAATACTAACAAATAAAAGGCATGACATTTATGATTTGACCATAGAAAGAGGTCTAAATGTGAATATTAGGAGCAATTCTGTTCTGTTATGTTGAGGTTGATTCCACCATCTAGGTTTGGTGGGTGAGCTGGAAGTTGGTACATTTACATGTTGCCCATTTAAATTTTCACACAAATGGCAAATCCTGACTGAAATAATGGCCAAGACTGTAGTGTTCGCAGATTTTAACATGGACTGTGAATAGCACATGGTTGACTGAGCTGTATTATAGAAGCTAAACATAGTCATGTATGTTCTGTAATGTGGCATTACATTCACTTTTAAACCCACATTCATTATATTAAAAAAAAAAAAAGTAAACTAAAAACAATAAATCTCAGAAGGCACCTGAAAGATCTCCATGATGGTGTTGTAACCAACAACGTGTATTGTTTAGCCAGCACTACTGCTGTCTTGGAATAATTGCCTTGTTATTTTCCATGACCCGTACAGCAGCTTCACCTGCAGCTGACAGGTGTGTAATTACAGCAGATTGACTGTCTAACAACATCTTACTCTGGGATGATGTCCATACGACAAAGCTTGAGCTCTAAGAACTGGTTATTTGACATTTATACTAATACTTGGTAATACCTGGGAACATGTTGTCCCACTTGTGTCTTCTATCACAGCAGATGTTTTTTGATTCTGCCTGCACAAAGTCAGTTTGACAAACACTACCATTGGGGTTTGTATGAAGAAGAAGAAGAAAAGAAATCAGCTAATGCATTAAATAGATCAAAAAGTGACAAAAGACATTTATCATGTTACAAAAGATTTCAATTTAAATAAATGCTTTTGAACTTTCTATTCATACTGATCTATTCATAAAATCCTGAAAAAAATGATGTACAAAAATATTAAGCAGCATGGCTGTTTTCAGCATTGATAATAATAATGTTTCTTGAGCAGCAAATCAGCATATTAGAATGATTTCTGAAGGATCACTGAAGACTGGAGTAATGATGCTGAAAATTCAGCTTTGCATCACTGGAATAAATTACATTTTAAAATACATATAAAATAGAAAACAGTTATTTAAAAATTTAATTATATTTCACAATGTTAAAATATTATTAAGTACTATATTTATTATTATTTTAGTTTTAGTTTTATATATTGTTATTTTTTTAATTTTTTTTTTTTAATCAAATAAATTCAACAAATAAATGAGCAGTAAGAACGGTAAGTACACTACAGTTCAAAATTTTGGGGTTGGTAAGATTTTTTGGTAACACTTTATTTTACAATGTCCTTGTTACATATATGTTACATGTACTTACCATAGTAATAACAGTAAATTATGCATAATTACATGCAACTAACCCTCAACCTAACCCTAATCCTACCCTAACCCTATAGTAAGTACATGTAGTTAATTAATATTACTCAGTACTTAAATATATAATTACACTGCAACAATGACACCTTAAAATAAAGTTACAGAATCTTACAGAATCGCAGATATACCGAAATGTGTTGGCATGCAAATACAAAAGCCATAAAATGGCTTAAGAAAAAATGCATTAAAGACAGAATAAATGTGGTGAAAAAATAGAAAACATGAGAGTGAGGGGAAAATGGAAAATCACAGACAGAAACAACATACATTGATCAGGCATAACATTATGTCCACTGACAGGTGAAGTGAATAACACTGATTATCTTCATCACGGCACCTGTTGGTGGGATATATTTTGCAGCAAGTGAACATTTTGTCCTCAAAGTTGATGTGTTAGAAGCAGGAAAAATGGGCAAGCGTAAGGATTTGAGCGAGTTTGACAAGGGCCAAATTGTGATGGCTAGACGACTGGGTCAGAGCATCTCCAAAACTGCAGCTCTTGTGGGGTGTTCCCGGTCTGCAGTGGTCAGTATCTATCAAAAGTGGTCCAAGGAAGGAACAGTGGTGAACCAGCGACAGGGTCATGGGCGGTCAAGGCTCATTGATGCACGTGGGGAGCGAAGGCTGGCCCGTGTGGTCCAATCAAACAGACGAGCTACTGTAGCTCAAATTGCTCAAGAAGTTAATGCTGGTTCTGATAGAAAGGTGTCAGAATACACAGTGCATCGCAGTTTGTTGCCCTTTCATGGAAACGGTATTCCCTGGTGGCTGTGGCCTCTTTCAGCAGGATAATGTGCCCTGCCACAAAAAAAATGCTTCAGGAATGGTTTGAGGAGCACAACAACGAGTTTGAGGTGTTGACTTAGCCTCCAGATTCCCCAGATCTCAATCCAATCGAGCATCTGTGGGATGTGCTGAACAAACAAATCCGATCCATGGAGGCCCCACCTCACAACTTACAGGACTTAAAGGATCTGCTGCTAACATCTTGGTGCCAGATACCACAGCACACCTTCAGGGGTCTAGTGGAGTCCATGCCTCGACGGGTCAGGGTTGTTTTGGCAGCAAAAGGGGGACCAACACAATATTAGGTTATAATGTTATGCCTGATCAGTGTATAAGAAAGGGCAAGAGAAAGTCCTGTGCTCTGTTTACGCTCTCTTTGTGACTCTCAAGACACAATAAAGACGAGAACGTCCCCCAGAATGAGCAAACAGTGATGTGAATAGATGAGTTTGAAATATAAAACGCGCTTTGGCGGCCAAACAACTTCCTGTTCTCATTCAGACCGGTGATGGTCCAGCCCTTAATAGAGCCTGTCTGTTAGGGGTCACTGCACACCATTAGGATTCATTAGTCTGCTCATCATACATTTTCACTCCCTCTAGGGACAGACATGCCCCTTTGATGACTGTTCAGTCAAGCATAACTTATCTTGTTTATCTCTAGTCTATTTATTAGTAATGTTTGATGTAGCATGCATACAATTGCAATTGCTCATTCTTAGGGTAAAGTTTCAATATCATATTTGAAATCATATTTTTTTTCCCCCTCTAAATAACTATTATTTTTATTGAAAAAATCAGAAATCAGAATCTTGAATCACAAAATGAATTGCGTTTAAATGAATTCATTACAGCATAAATTCAAGAAGAAATATCTTAGTCAATATGGGGGGCCTTCGGATATTGTGTTGGACAATGGGGGCCTTCAAGTCAAAAGGTTTGAGAACCATTGTCCTAACCATAAGTAAACTTATATATGCATACTTTTTCTGTACTTTTGGTGCAACAGACACAAATGATATTTAAAATTGTGTGGCTTGTTGAGGAAATGTGTTACTTTTCAAAGCGACTGCACTTTGAAGTTTTTTTTTAAAACACCCCTCACAGTGTCACAGCAGTGAGATTTCTGAAAAAGCACAATTCACATGTTTTGTATAATTTTAAAAGGCATACAATCTGTTTGTCATTAATGATCATGAAAGTTATGCAAGTTTGTATTTTGTAAGGTTGTCTGACTACCAGATGGTGTCATTATAATCTGGTTGTCTGTTTGAGTCAGTTCCTCAGTTATACTGTGATTAATGGCCAGTAGCTGAGGCCATAGTCTGAGCAGCAGGGTTGTGAACTTTTAATTCAATGCTACAAAAACAAGAGGTATTACGTTATTAACATTAGCTGCTGGATAGTGTGTGTGTGTGGGTGTGGGTGTGTGTGTGTGGGGGGGGGGATTAAATGTCTGTGCTTTGAAAACATTGCTACATGTTTCAACACATTTTTGTTTTAGTTTAATCCGAAATATTGTATATAGGCCTAATTCAATTTATACAATTTGGTTTGCAAAATAATAATTTAAAATAGTAAAATAATTGCTAATAAATGCATAATGTGTTGTTGTTTTTTCGCAATCAAAAATGTCATGGTTGAGAATTTCAGTACCGTCTGTTGACATTGTTTACATTTTCAAAGCTGCAGTACTTTCAACTGACCGGAGGAGGACAGTAGAGAGCTGTAAATCGCCAAAACTCAACGTTCAAAAAGTAACTTCTAATATTCTTGACTAAAATAAGAATACTTTACCACAGATTTTGAAAGAAACTGTTTTTATCACCAAAGCACTGTCTGTCTGTCTGTCTGTCTGTGTATGTATGTATGTATGTATGTGTGTGTGTATGTATGTATGTATGTGTGTGTGTGTGTGTGTGTGTGTGTGTGAGAGAGGAGTGGGCTTGGAATTTCAGGAATGGATCTTCACTACAGCCCCACCCTAACGAGTCTTGGTTTTGCCAAGAATCTCTGCTCAACAGACTAAGATGCTTTTCTCACATCAGGAGGTTAGTTTGTTTTGTGCTGCAACAATACAGATCAGACCTACAGACAATAGCATAGAGGATTTGTTGAGGGACTCAGGCATGGCCTCTCCGCTGCTCAGCTGTAAAGACATCACACATACAGTCCTCTCTCAACATTGGGGGAGGCATTTCTCTTTTTCTCTGCTCTTCTAGAGGAACTATACGAGTTTGGTTTCTCTGGCTAAAGGCACAATAAGACCAAGATGTAGACTTCTTTTGACTGCAAGGCTCCCCTTTTCTCAATATTTCAAGGCCCTCCAATACTGATATGTACCTCTGGTACTGCTGCTGTAATAAAGAAATGAAAACGTAAAAAAAAAAAAAAATGTCAGTTTAATGTTGCACATCTTTATTTTTTTAGTGTTTACACATTAAGATTGTTGATTGTAAAATAACTACATTTTTAAGACTTATTGGGTCCTCTTTGAAGTTTTCAGAGGCCCCCTGGTTGAGAACCTCTGAACTAGAGGAATGACAAAATACCAGAAACTCATTTTATGCACATTAATGACACCGTTGATGGTGACTTACTTCTATTATATAATTCCATTATAACTATACATCCTGTACACAAATGGAAAAAAAGAAAAGCAAAGAATGGCAAACAAACAGAGCATCATGGGATTAACTGTGGCGTTTATTTCTTTTTTGTGTTTTTTGATTTTTTTTTTTTTTTTTAAATGTAGATGTTTACAAAGAGGTAGAGGCAAATAATAGCGCTTTTTGTTCCATTAAACAACATTTAAGCACCAGACACACAAAGAGTTCACTTCAACATACAGTGCAAATCATCACAGTGTTCTCCAAAGGGTGATTGTCAGAACAGTAATATACAATGTTTGCATAAGGAAGGACATCTCTTCTCTTCCACCTGTGAAACAACAGGCACACAGATGCTTTCACATTTGAGCAGGTACATGGCAGCATCCCATGAGTGGCATAAAGGTTTAGTGAAACCAGTTCTAAATGTTTTCTATAATACAACAGGCTCATATGATTTGATCCATAACACTGTTTTGTGTTTCAGAAAGGAACGAAAACTCCTGGAAACATAAATGTGTCAGTACAATGTAACATTTCACGTGTATAGATTGGTACAGCCAGTTGCAACAGAGCACCTCTGCACATTTTCAAGGCGCTTATGTCTGAAAAAAATGTTGAAAATGAATTGAAAATGTACAGAAATGAAAGCAGCTTCATATGAATAGAAAAATAACATATCTGTTTGTTCATTAAGTAAAAAAACAACAACTGTTGGCCGTAACTGTGTTTTTATGTATAAAAATTCCCTCATACATACTTCCCTTACTATGTATTATATGAATTTTCTTGAAAAAGATCTGTCAGTCCTTCACATTCCGGATAGTTAAATATCAAATGGCATTTTTGCATCATTTAAAGGCTGTTTATTGTCAATGTATTTAGTAGAACTACAGAATTAAGATGTTTAACAGTAAAAAAGAAAACACAATTGAGAAACATTGTATTTAACGCAGATATACAGTGCTATACAGTTTCCAATAAGGTTGAACACATAAAAGATTACCAATACAGAGATCTAGCAAAAATATATAATCATGGGAAAAAGGCATTGGGATTGGGCTCATGGTTACATGAAATTGTGGCAAAGAGTTTATAACAGAGCACAAATATATATTTCCTTCTCAGTTTCCAGTAGTAGTTTGTTTTCACCGAGAGAAATTAGAGATGAAGGCATCCTGATTGCTGGAGCGCTTGTAGCCAGAAGAAGAGCTGAAGTAGGTCTCGCCATCAGTGCTGATATCATCATCGTCGTCATCATCATCATCGGCGGCGTTCAGGACTGGTGCGGAGTTGTTCTTACGCCTTGTGGGTTAACAAAAATGGGCATTTTTAGTAAGACTAAAGGATGTGAGTATAATTTTCTATATTAAAGGGGTCCTACTATGCTTGTTTACATTTCCAACTTTCTTTACCGTGTAATGTTGCTGTTTAAGCATGAAAATGGCCTGCAAAGTTACAAAGCACAAAGTCCACTCCAAAGGAAGTGATTCTCTATATCAGTAAGCACTGTTTCTGAACTCCCTGAAAGGCATCAATTGTAGTCTTGAGTTTTTTCCAGGAACGTACACATCGTAATTCAATGTACAAAGTAATTGCAAAAAAGGGGCAAGGCCTGGTTGAGTTGCGTTAGTAATGTGTTGAAACTCGCGGTTATGGTAAGGGGCGTGACATTTCTGAAACACACTCAAAGGGCCCTATTTTAACGATCTGAGCGCATGGTCTGAAGCGCATGGCGCAGGTGCACTTAGGGCGTGTCCGAATCCACTTTTGCTAGTTTAACGACGAAAAAAACGGTCGGCGCGGCAGGCGCATGGTCCAAAAGGGTTGTACCTAGTGTCTTAATGAGTCATGGGTGTATTTTGGGCGTAACGGGCAATAAACCAATCAGAGTCTTATCTCCCAATCCCTTTAAAAGCCAGTTGCGCTTGCACCATGGCAGATTCGTTATTTGCGAGCGGAAAGACTGAACGCTTCTCCAGAGAGGAATCCTTTTATTTTTAATATTTAAACATGTTTGTGTGCTGCTGCGCATCCCTGTGTGTGTAATAAGCAGAGTGTACATGCGTTGTGCACCCGTCTATATGCGCATATTACTAACGTGCCCTTTAAATAACACAAAAAATACTGTGCTATTGACTTTAGACCAGGTTTTTGTTGGTCAATGGTGCAGTCGTTTTCAGTTGCCTCAAAATAGCAACGCACTAACAATGCCCCTGAACAGACCTCGTTTTCAGACCAGCACACCCATGGGCGAACAGATGGGCGCGAATGCATTTGCTATTTAAACAACGTTGAGCTGGACGTGAAAATGATAACTGCGTCAGGCTGAAACTAGCAAAAAACACGTGCGTCGCGCCTGGCATCGCATTGTGCCGGGTGTATGATAGGGCCCCAAATGGTTGACCAATCACAACACACAGGTCCAGTGACCAATCAGAGCACTTTGCGCTTTTCACATAGAGGGGCTTCATAGAGACAGGAACAAAACAGAGTGTTACTGACAGACTGGGAAGAGAGGTGCCGCAATAATGTAAAATATGTGAAAAAAATATAATTTTTGTTATTTTTTTTAAAAAATAAAGCATGAAAACCTATTCTAGTAGACCCCAGAAACAACATCAAGACTTTGAAAAAGGGCTTAATAGGCCCTCTTTAAACAAGCCTGTCCATTGTTTAAATCTGCGCAAAAGTTTTAGTAATATTATAAATAAAATCTCACTAAATGTGAACATGCATTTTACAACTTTGATTTCAGTCAGGCTAAAAGAATAAAAATGTCATGTAAATGCTTTAGTCCAATGTTAATCGACGTGTATTTAATCATTCAAATGTTCTATTACACATTGGCCATGTTCACACAGCAGCAGAATACAGATGTCAGTCCTGTATTTGAGTACTTAATACAGTTACCTTCACACCCAGTTGAGTTATTTACGGGACTCACAACCGCATTCTTGGGAAATGCGCTGTATGAAAGGAACCGGACTGGACAACCAGTTGTCTGTTACGCAATACAGTGCAAAAGAGGCGCTTTGCGCTGCACAAACGTGTCAACTGTGTGTTTTCATGTGTGGTTTCAGTACGTAACTTAAAGTGAGATATGTATCAAAAGCCATAAGGTTCAGAATTCGTGTGTATTGTATGGTTACTAGTAAGAGAATACAGACTTGACTCCCATTGCACATTCATACAGACAGTATTGGAGATGCTACTGTAAGTTTCTGTGTGAAAGGGACATTGAGACTCACACCTCTAAGTAAATGCGGCTGTCAATCCCATAAACCGACAGTGTAAACGTAGCCATTGTGTCATATACACTTGGACAGACAGATGAAGAGTATATAGCTTGATTTCAACTGCACATACTGTGAGATGCCATTCCATCAGTGGTAATGAATTGCTTTAGCTGACATCCCGGTGCTCAGAGTTGAACCCAGATCAGCAGTACTGTATTTATCTCAGTAAGGTTTGAATCGTTACCTCATCTCACTGCGCAGTGCTTTGAGCTGACTCTGGAGTTGTTCATTGGCCTCCTGCTGCTCTTCCAGGTCTCTCTGCAGTTTCTTCTTGTTGTGTTCCAGGCGGTCGATCTCCTCCTCCGCCTCATCCATCTGCCTCTTCAGAGCCTTCAGACGCAAGTTCAACTACACACATACACACCCCATCAGACAAGTACAAGATTGACTACAGATTCAACAGTGTTGCAACATACCTAAAAAGACTCATCGAATATCATTTCTAAAATTTGTTTTTAAAAAATTGCTTTCATAAAATGTGCAAAAAAAAAAGATAGCTTAGAAGATTTTCTCTTTTTTATGTTTTCCTCTCAGTGGAGGGATGTTTGCTGACCTGATCTTTCTGATCCTGCAGTGAATGATGCTCTTCATCTACTTGCATCATCATCTCCTTCACTTTACGCTCTAGCCGACGATTCACCAGCTGCAGGTTAGCTCGTTCCCTATTAAATATTTAACGAAGTTACATTTCTTTACTTAATACCAGACATTTTTTCAAAAATCCAAATGATGTGATGTCTAGCACACACTAGTTGCATTAGTTGTCTGGTTTACCTCTCCTCTCCTTCTAGTCTTTCTTCCAATTCCTGGATGCGGTTCTCCAGCTGGGCCACCAATCCCTCTTTACTAGGCTTGTGAGATCCCTCCAGATAAGCAATCCTGCTCTTCAGATCCTTATTCTTGACAAAGAAAGGAAAAAGGAATGTATAATTATATGTAAAGAAGGTTACTGTTTTGCTAGTTGCAGAGGTTAAGAGCTATAGGAGCAGATGACAGTTGGTTTAAGGCATCGATCAGAGACAGACGGGTTTGTTTTTTACCTGTCTCTCCAGGGAGATCTTGTCACACTCCACATCCTGTCTGCTGGCTCTCTCCTGCATCAGCTCATTCCTCATCTGCTCCAACTGTCACACAAGCACAGCGACACAAACATTAATGGCGAACCTCCCTAACGCAACACACCAACAATAACAACCTCCTCCCCAACTAAAAACAAGCCAGTTTGTGAAGATTTCTCCATCTTTACATTATTATCTGTTCTTTACATCTTGCTTCACACGTTTGGAATAAGGAGTCCTGGAAGACCATAAGATTTATATTTTCATGATAATTTATAATAGTTTTTAAACTTTCAATCATTTAAAAAAAACTAATAATTTGGTGATACGTTGTGAAAAGTTTATGGTCAGTATGATTTTTAAATATTTTTGAGCGAAGTATCTTATGCTCACCAAGACTGCATTTATCAAAGGACAAGGACTGTATTTGATCAAAATACAGTAAAAATAGTAATATTGTGAAATATTATTACAATTTGAATTTAAAATAACAATAATAAACAATAATAATCTGAATATATTTTAAAAATGTAATTTATTCTTGTGATGTCAAGGAATCACACCAAGGATGATAACTATAACGATAAAATATAAAAGAATAGCAGAGTCCACACCACAACTATAACGATAACGGCACAGAGAAATTATATTGCTGAAATTACTTTCAGGATGATTTTTTGATAAACAAAAACATTGACAGCCAATCAGAATCCATCCTGCTTTAAAAAGCTTAAGAATTTAAAGTGTTAGAAGGCAAAACTAAAAAAAACAAAATGATATTGTGCACTGGTGTGGATGCTAATATAGTTATAGTTATCGTTCTTGGTGTGAACGGCACTTTACTCCCTTCTTCAGTGTCACATGATCCTTCAGTATCATTCTAATATGCAGATTTGCTGCTCGAGAAATATTTCTTATTATCAATGTTGAAAACAGTTGTGCTGCTTAACATTTTTTGTGGAAACCAATTATTTTCTGAAATTGGAATGTAAAAACATCATTGATGTTGATGGATAATACATGGAGTAATAACATCACGTACAGCAGTTTACTCTTTTTTCTTTTTTTTTTCATTACCCAACTTGAATGTTCACATTTTTCTATAATTCTATAATTCATTTACAAAGCACCTGCCTGAAACAGACAATATTTCTCATGGACCCCAGTCTTCCAAAGCATAAAATCCACAAAGGATGTTAAAAAGATAGAGAGAACTTGCCTTAAGACAGTGAAGACAGATATGGAAGAAGGGAGAAAAATTGAAAAGGAGAAAAAGAAATCGATCGATGGAGAGAAGATGGCTCTTTTTGTCTGCTGCTAGGCACTAAGAGCGGATGATATTTTATGCCAATTAGCATGTGACAGCGGGGCTCAGGGATGAGGGATGGGCCGAGTGTGCCGCTCTACCCTGCAGGGCGCTGCGTCAGCAGAGCAGAAAACACACTGAAACTAATCAAAGCACGAAAGCGAGCAAGAGCGATACAGACAGAGAGAGAGGGAGAGAGCCAGAGAGCATGTGAGCAAAGAGCGGGAGATTACTCTCATTTAGACAGCCGCTCATGCACCTGCTGCCATGGACGCAGGTGTGCCCATCCTGACACCACCCCCCACTTCTGTAACCCACCCGGTCTCCACAGAGCCCTCTACTGTTTCCACAGAAACTCACCTCGGCCATAGCGTAACACTATTGTGTCATTATGTTTACCTCGATTCTCTATTTCCAGACAATTAAAAAAAGCTCACACACTCCTCTCCTTCATAATCTATTAATCACGTCTTCAGCCCTGATCTAGATTTGTCGCTTTTTATGGGGTCGAAATGTAGTGCGACAGGTGCAATCGGACCAACGCGCCAGATTAGCTTTTGGAAACAATAAGCGAGGGGACAAATTTGGGCTACTTGAGAAGAAAGTTTTAAAAGGTCCAAGTTCAAGAAGTCATGGGTCCAACCAAATGATGCATGATCCTGATATTAAATTGCTCGTTTCAAAAAACAAACTTTTCCAAGTACACAAGAGTCTGTCTTGCTTCCATAAAAAGCAATGAAGCAACACTTTATTGTGGAACAGACCTTGCTTCTCCGGAAACGTGTATCATCGTTGCCTCAAATCGTAAAATGTTCCCTTTACTGGCCTTATCGGTCAGGAAGGAAGAATTCTCTCCGGCCCCTTGCTTTAAACCTCTGCTTGGGCAATTCTGGATGTTTCGGCAAAATGCTTTCAGAGTGAGCTTTGCCACTGGCCGACTTGAGATGCCTGGCCGCTTGCATATTTTGGCCAAAGTGGAGCTTTAGAGAGAGCTCTTAATTGATGCCTGAAATTCAGAAAGGCACTCTTTCACCAAGAGGCAGGCTGCCAAAGAGAACGATTACGCAAGCTCCTTTTACAATGCACTCCCACTCCATCTTTCTCTCACTTTGGTGTGAATTAACTCTGAATCTTGAGTCCAACTTTTAAAAGAATAACCCAACAGTGGATCAAGCATTCAAGTTTAATTCCCTCACTTGTATTTTATCAGGATTGAACAGTGTGTGTGTGTGTGTGTGTGTGTGTGTGTGTGTGTGTGTGTGTGTGTGTGTGTGTGTGTGTGTGTGTGTGTGTGTGTGTGTGTGTGTGTGTGTGTGTGTGGGGGGGCTTGTAACAAAGTACTCATGGTAAAGGAGCTCTTGAAAATACTTCAATCTACATTATGAGCGGCACAGACATGATTCAAAATTGTATTCATGCATTTCTTTAGTTGATTTAGACAGTATTACACTCTTATTGGTATCTGAAAGCATAATTAAATTAGCCAATAAACAAATACATAAGTGGTGAGGGATTTATAATGATTGATAGATAGATAGATAGATAGATAGATAGATAGATAGATAGATAGATTTTATTTTATTAAACCATTTAAATGAATGAGATAGTGAGGAAAAAGTAGTCAACAAGTGTCTAGAAATTATGTGAACCCAGGATGCACCTCATAAAGAGAGAGACATATGGGATAAAAGCTGTAATCTAGACTTAAAGATTCTAAAATATAAGATTTATATAAGTATATAAATATAAGTTTTGGTCACTGCATAATTCCCATATTTCCATTTGTGTTATTTCATAATTGTAATCATTTCACTATTTATTATTGTAAAATAATAACGACAAATGTGAATGTGTATAAAAGGATCTCACCTGTTCTCTTCCTCGGTCTATTCTCTCCATCAGCAAGTCTCCACTCTGTCTCTCCTCCTCCAGCTCAACCTCAACTGCAGACAGACGGTCCTATTGATAGATAAAAACACCTTGTATATTACAACAAACTTACATCACAACATAGACAACGGTTCAATAAGAAGTTGATGACAGTAAAAAGAAGGCATGTCTCTATTAGTGCTGCACCTCCAATAGTTTGACTTGTCTGGTTTTGTCGATTGAGTGGGCTTTGTTCTCTGTCTCGAGCTCTAGTTCAAAAACCTTCTGCTCCAGGTCCTTCACTCTCTGCAGCGCTTCATCTCTATCTTTCTGACACTGTCGTAGATCCTCCTGCACATGAGCCAGCTGAAACACACAAACACATTCACATTCTAGTCTTGGATAGCTGTGAACAGAACAGAACAGAACGTTTTCAGAACTGATGTAGGGAGAAAATGTGCAGAATTCTGTAGTGGGTTTCAATTTTGTAAAGTATATAAAATAAAATGTGATATACAGATCAGACAGTATTACAGGCTTATTATCTGAAAGCATAATTAAATAAGCCAACAAACAAATACATAAGTGGTGAGGGCTTTATAATGATAGATAGATAGATAGATGTTTTAAATTAAGTATCTTATGCTCACCAAATCTGCATTTATTTGATGAATAGAAATTTCAAAAGAACAGAATTTATTTGAAATAGAAACATTATAAATGTAAAATTATAAAATTATTTACTGATGATTTTGGTCACTTTTGGTCAATTTAACGAATCCTTGCTGAATAAAAGTGATAATTTCTTAAAAAAATAAAAATAAATAAATAAATAAATAAAAAACACACCTTACTGACCCCAATGGTATTGTAAGTGATGAAGGATTTATAATATATAATATCATAACCAGTATTTATTTATAATTTATATATATCACAGGAGCAGAAGTGTGATATGGCTCTATATCAGCATGGTTATATGTATGACCCTGGACCACAAAACCAGTCGTAAGTGTCAATTTTTTTGAATTTATTTAGATTTATACATCAGCTTTACATTGATGTATGGTATAACTATTTGAAAATCTGGATTCTGAGGGTGCAAAAAAATTTTAATATTGAGAAAATCGCCTTTAAAGTTGTCCAAATGAAGTCCTTAGCAATGCATATTACTAATAATAATAGATTTTTTATATATTTACAGTAGGAAATTTACAAAATATCTTCATGGAACATGATCTTTATTTAATATCCTAATGATTTTTGGCATAAAAGAAAAATCGATAATTTTGACCTATACAAATGTATTGTTGGCTATTGCCACAAATATACCTGTGCAACTTATGACTGGTTTTGTGGTCTAGGGTCACACAGACTCACACACACACACACACACACACACACACACACACACACACACACACACACACATACATACATATACACATATATATATATATATATATATATATATATATACATACATATATATATATAGTCCCTCTAAACATCATTACCATTTAAATTGTACCATGATATTCATGCTATGCTACATGTGTGAAATGAATCTCTCTTTTACATGAGTTCAACTTTTTGCTGTCCTGTTGCTGCAGTTACATATTTGGCCACAAGATGCTGCTTTTGTCAAGAGTGAACTAAAACGCATGTGAGGTGTACACTTCAAAACGAACAAGTGATTTTGAGTTTAACGTGATTTTAACAAGAAACTGAGTAACAAATACTCAGGGAAGTAGAATAAAAGAATATCCTGTGTATACTGCAAGTAAGAAGCATATAGCACGTTTTGATTTGTGTGATTTGGTTTTATAGAAGCTAGCAGCAGAGGTGTATCACTTCAGAGGAAACAGCTGTAGGAGTGAGGTCATGATCTGTATGAGGAGAGTGTGTCAGAGAGGAGAACATGTGTACGATGGAATTCTGGGAGGATGAGGTGTCAGTAGGTCATCGCTCAGACCCAACACTCCCCACTGGAACACAGCATCCTTCTCTTCCTTCACACACAGCTGTGCAGAGCAGGATGTCTCACTGTTCCATCTCTTTTCTTCTCTCTACTGTTTGCTTTTCTATGTATCTTTCTTCCTGACGCCCTCTTTCCTTCTCCGCTCATGAAGTGATATTCCACAGGCAGCAGCACAGAATTACAGTCAGTCAGTGAGTGCTGAAAGCAGGCCATTTTACACTTGTTCTCAGCTCATAAAGTGTTAATGAGAATGGGGGGATGGGTCCAGTCCCCACTGTTCCATGGGACCTCATTCACAGGGCTGACCTATAATGCCTGATTCTCATATCAAACAATAACATTCCTCAAATGCCACAGTGCTGACAGGGTTAAAGCGCATAACAGCAGAGGTCAAAGGTCAGTCCCACTTGGGGTTGTTGAGTATATAAACTGAAAGACAGGGACTGCGAATAGGAACTTAAGTGATTGAAAAATCTGATCTGCCAAAAGAATGTCGGCTGATGATTAATGGTGGCAAGGAACATTCCAGAGGTTTAACAATGAAAGAGTTGATATGAGGATATTCATCTTCAGAGAGACAGAGATATCAGCTGAATAACAAGTTAGGCAAATTAAGTTTAACATGGCATTTGACGGAGTTTACATTGAAATATAACTCTAGCTGACGGTTATGCTTCTTCAGAAACACGTGGTTTTTTTAAGAAATGCAAACTTCACTTTGGCTAGACACTCTTCCCATATTTACACAATTTTTTGTGCTGTTGGATAAATAGACCATAACCTCTGAGCATAAGGGCTTAAACACTGACAGGCTCCTCTGTGTTTCATTTTCAAATGTTTAGCTCAGATAATCCTACAAATAAAATGGGATTTTTCTATCTGCATTCCAAGTCAAACAAACTGCATAAGAGGACATTTTTGGACATGTACCATGGTAATACCATGGTTTAGGACATTTTTACATGTTTTTGTAGCACTTTCCTCCTTTAAATCATTCCAATTCAATAAGAACAGAACCATTTTCTTTCCAGCTGATTAAAGGCAATATTTAAAATCGGTGGATTCTTATTGGCTGAGCTTTTAAAGAGGCAGACGACATAACTGCAGCACACAATTATAATAAACATAATCGTCCATTAGTGTGAACACTAATATAGTTATGGTTATAGTGATCGTTCTTTGTCTGAACGTGCCTTAATAAAGCAGTTGTGGCTCAGACCAGCTGGTTTATTCCAGGCAAGTTTGTGAACTTGTGCATTTCAAGATTCAGAAATGATCTGCTTTGTTTTTTCGACTTGGCATCAGGGTGGTGGTTTTTGCTAAACACTGTTGATATAACCGCCCTCCCTCACCCACCTCCTCCTGAAGGGTCTTGGCGGTAAGACAGGATTTCTCCAGCTCCAGTCCTCCCTCTCTCAGCCGTTTCTGCAGCTCTGCCATCTCCCTCCGGTTCTTCTCCTTGTACATGTCTATCTGCTCCTGCAGCTCCTGAGTTGAGCTCTGAGACGCCTCCACTATCTCATTCATCTAGACAGACAGAGAAAAATACTGAACAACCAGCAGGACAGAGGAAAACTAAATTTGTCAACTCCTCAGACATTTTTCAGCTTCAGCCCAGGTGTCTGACACACAAATCACACTAAAGTTGTATAACCAGCTCAGGTTTTGTGTCCTCAGTGAATTCAAAAGAAAGCATGTACTGAAAACAAGAGCAAAACTTATTTAAAAGTTTATTAAGACCTTTACATGATTAAAAATAAATAAATAAATCACATTTTAATTCAGGGGTAACTCCAGTCTCTCACCTCCCGTTGGAGTTTCTCCACAGTTCGGTCCAGCAGCCTCCTCTCATCTTCAATCTCATTCTTGGTGTTTTTAAACTGCTCTTTCTGACACTTCTCCTCCTTCAGTCGCTCCTGCAGCTCATGGTGCTCTTGAGTCATTTTGGTCAAGTTTCTCTATGGATGTCAAAGTATCAATTAACAAAGTAAAACATGACTTCCCTTAGGCCAATTATTGAAACAGTAACGCTACTCTGACAGGGTTGATGTTAAGATGTGACCAAAATGAAACAACATATATATTTCTGAAGCTGTAAAAATAACATTATTTAGAAATATTACTGTTTCACCACTAATTCACTTATACACTACTTTTTAAAAGTTTGGGGTCAGAAAGATCATGAAAGAAATGAATACTTTTATTCTGCAAGAAAAGAAATTGATCAAAAGTGACAGTTTTACATTGTTACAAAAATAAATGTCTGTTTCAAATACATGCTCTTCTCTTAAGCAGCAAATTCACATATTAGAATTCCAGGATGACAATGTCAAGATTCATCAGGCTCAGACTGTGAAAGAATGGTTGAGAGGGAGCATGAAGGATCATTTTCATACATGAATTGGCACATCTGAGTCCAGACCTTAAATTCATTGAAAGTCTTTGGGATGTGCTGGAGGAGACTTGACAGAGTGCTCGACTCTTGCATTGTCAATACATGATCTTGCTTGACCAAAAATTAATGCACCTCTTTATGAAAATAAATGCTGTGATGTTATTTTCATCAAGGGGTGCATCAATTTTTGGTCCAGATCTGACAATGCAAGAGTCCAGTAAAGTCTCCTCCAGCACATCCCAAAGACTTTCAATGAATTTAAGGTCTGGACATGAATCTTGACATTGTCATCCTGGAATATGGCCATAATGTGTCTTCTTTGTTGTTTAAAAATGAAAAGCTACACAATCCATCAATTACGGTTGGAAGAACTGTTGCCAAACATATAACATATTGCTAGAAACATAAAAATCACTGCAATAATGATCCAATCATTGACTCTTAAGCATTTGCCAATTTAAATCCAAACAGCGACTTTTTTTTTGGCCGGGCAGTGTATAATTTATTATAATATAATATATTATAAATTAATATATAACAATATATTTTAATATATATGTGTGTATATATATATATATATATATATATATATATATATATATTTATTTATTTATTTATTTTATTTATTTATTTTTTTAAATCAAATAAATGCATCTTTGGTAAGTACCTTGGTAAGTAGATGTAAACTTCTTTAAAAAACATTTTTAAAAATCTTACCAACCCCAAACTTTTAAAAGGTAGTGTACATAAAGCAACACATTTATAATAACTCAACCAAACATGATTTCTTGCTATCTCAGCTACTGCTCAAAGTTGAGCTTCCCAGGTCTCACCTGCACATCCTCTAGGCGAGTGGTAAGCGCGTGGTTTGCACGGGTCATTTCCTCTTCCTGTTCCCTGACCTCAGCAAGAGACTCCTCCAACTGCCTTTTCTCTTTCTAGTTACAAACAAACACATTACAGATGTTTTACTTCTCTGTGTCTGTTTTTCTAGACACAGATTAAGCCTTTTCCCCAGTCTAAAGGGGAAGACTTAATAGGGAATCAGTGCTGATGGAATTCCAGACAGGATTAAGATCTTCGTCTGGGGAAACTGCCTCATGTTGATGCAACCATTAGAATGCAATATAAAACTAATTGGTATAAATGTGTATAAATATAAGTGTGCTTCTTTTTCACGCTCAAATCAAAGAGAGGATTGAAAGTACCTCCAGACGGCCAGCTCGCTCCCCCAGCCTGTTCTCCTGCAGCTTGGCTTCATCAATGATGCGGTTGAGTTTGGCCACTTCGTTCTCCAGCTCATGCGCCCTCTTGCGAAGTCTCTCCACTTCTTGAGACAGACGGCCTGCCTGGCCCTCGGATACCTTCCTTGCGGTCTCCACTTCCTCCTTCTCCTTATTGGCTGTAAAATTGTTCTAGAGAGAGCAAAAAACAAAGATAGAGAGTGTTACATATACATACATTACGCAAAATTATTTTGAAAACCTACATAGTTTCATTCAGGCTCCAAAATTAACACCAAATGCAAGTAAAATTGTTTTTGCGATTAAATAAAAACGGCAGTTACCCAGTAACTTTTTTTAGAAACTGCAACACATGGTTCACATTGGACTGTAAGAACAATAGCCTGACCTTCGCTGATGTAAGCAATGTGGATGATTCAAAGTTACACAAACTGTATACAAACCCGATTCCAAAAAAGTTGGGACACTGTACAAATTGTGAATAAAAAAGGAATGCAATAATTTACAAATCTCATAAACTTATATTTTATTCACAACAGAATATAGATAACATATTAAATGTTGAAAGTGAGACATTTTGAAATGTCATGCCAAATATTGGCTCATTTTGGATTTCATGAGAGCTACACATTCCAAAAAAGTTGGGACAGGTAGCAATAAGAGGCCGGAAAAGTTAAATGTACATATAAGGAACAGCTGGAGGACCAATTTGCAACTTATTAGGTCAATTGGCAACATGATTGGGTATAAAAAGAGCCTCTCAGAGTGGCAGTGTCTCTCAGAAGTCAAGATGGGCAGAGGATCACCAATTCCCCCAATGCTGTGGCGAAAAATAGTGGAGCAATATCAGAAAGGAGTTTCTCAGAGAAAAATTGCAAAGAGTTTGAAGTTATCATCATCTACAGTGCACAATATCATCCAAAGATTCAGAGAATCTGGAACAATCTCTGTGCGTAAGGGTCAAGGCCGGAAAACCATACTGGATGCCCGTGATCTTTGGGCCCTTAGACGGCACTGCATCACATACAGGAATGCTACTGTAATGGAAATCACAACATGGGCTCAGGAATACTTCCAGAAAACATTGTCGGTGAACACAATCCACCGTGCCATTTGCCGTTGCCGGCTAAAACTCTATAGGTCAAAAAAGAAGCCATATCTAAACATGATCCAGAAGTGCAGGCGTTTTCTCTGGGCCAAGGCTCATTTAAAATGGACTGTGGCAAAGTGGAAAATTGTTCTGTGGTCAGACGAATCAAAATTTGAAGTTCTTTTTGGAAAACTGGGACGCCATGTCATCCGGACTAAAGAGGACAAGGACAACCCAAGTTGTTATCAGTGCTCAGTTCAGAAGCCTGCATCTCTGATGGTATGGGGTTGAATGAGTGCGTGTGGCATGGGCAGCTTACACATCTGGAAAGGCACCATCAATGCTGAAAGGTATATCCAAGTTCTAGAACAACATATGCTCCCATCCAGACGTCGTCTCTTTCAGGGAAGACCTTGCATTTTCCAACATGACAATGCCAGACCACATACTGCATCAATTACAGCATCATGGCTGCGTAGAAGAAGGATCCGGGTACTGAAATGGCCAGCCTGCAGTCCAGATCTTTCACCCATAGAAAACATTTGGCGCATCATAAAGAGGAAGATGCGACAAAGAAGACCTAAGACAGTCGAGCAACTAGAAGCCTGTATTAGACAAGAATGGGACAACATTCCTATTCCTAAACTTGAGCAACTTGTCTCCTCAGTCCCCAGACGTTTGCAGACTGTTATAAAAAGAGGGGATGCCACACAGTGGTAAACATGGCCTTGTCCCAACTTTTTTGAGATGTGTTGATGCCATGAAATTTAAAATCAACTTATTTTTCCCTAAAATGATACATTTTCTCAGTTTAAACATTTGATATGTCATCCATGTTGTATTCTGAATAAAATATTGAAATTTGAAACTTCCACATCATTGCATTCTGTTTTTATTCACAATTTGTACAGTGTCCCAACTTTTTTGGAATCGGGTTTGTACTTAAGAAAATATCTTGGTCATAATTTTGAAGGTTTATCTAAGCTTTCTTTTCTTTCTTCCTGTGGTGACATGACATGTGCACTACTGTTCAAAAGTTTGGGGTCGGTAAGATTTTCTAAGGTTTTTGAAAGAAATCTCTTATGCTCACCAAAAATACAGTTAAAACAGTAATATTGTGAAACATTATTACAACTTAGAATATCAATTTTCTATTTTAATATTTTACCATGTAATTTATTCCTGTAATATTTTCAGCATCATTACATTACGTCTTCAGTGTCACATGATCTGTCAGAAATCATTACAAAAGGCTGATTTGCTGCTCAAGAAACTTACTATTAATCTTATTATTATTATCAATGTCAAAAACGCTTAATATTTTTTGTGGAAATCAAGGTCTATTTTTTTCTGGATACTTCAATAAATACAAAGTTTAAAAAAACAGCATTTATTTGAAATAGAAATCTTATGTAACATTATAAATGTCTTTACAGCAACTTTTGATTCATTCAATGCATCCTTGTTGAATAAAATTATTAATTTCTTTTAAAAAAAACAACCAACCAACCAACCAAAAAAAAAAAAAAATCACATGCAATTGCAAAAATTGCATGTGTAATATTCCAGCATTACGCAATCAGAATAAAAAAATAAAAAAGTTTTGTGGGACAGATTCACCCAGAGACCCAGAGAATTATCTCATATATGATGCTGCAAGCAACACAATCACCTGCGCTGTTTGTCACAAATATGCAAGACTATATACATACATATATATCACATCAAGTCAATGAACTCCTACAACTGAAAAGTGAGTGTAGGGCAACAGGCCTTTGACACCCTCTTAAATGATGTGGGCCAATATAAATGCCGTGAATCACAGGCAACAGAGGTGAGGTTACACTGAACAACCCTGTACGAGTTATTAGGACCTTCCATTTAGAGTCAGCTAAGCACGCCTCCTTCAGTTTCTCAATGACTCAACCCGACACATATACAGTTTCCTGATTCCTTAAGCTTTTTGACGAGTTACGGGTTCAGCAGCCGTTTCCGGACGTGAACAAATTCCTTAATTAGGCTGTGCTCTGTTGGTGGCTGCCTCTTTGTCTGGTTTGGGCTTTTGCTCGGCCAGTATTACAGAGCACTCGGCGTTCTTCTTCGCCAACTTTTATGAATAAGCGAGACTGTCCTGTAGAGCTGCTGTACGTGTAAATGCACTGTGCCATTTTAAACTCATTCTGCAATTTAGACACCCATGGACAATGACACCTAAAACTACACATACAGAACATACAGGGTTTTCAGCTAACAAACGGAGACAGCTGTCATGCAACTAAGGATTCTTTATCCTGTTGATGACAGCTCAAAGATTACACACAACACGGATGGTCCCAGAACTGGATGAGCAGGTAGATCGTTTGCTATGCATGAGAGAATGTCACCCAACTGGTTTAACCGTCCACTGTGAGCAACTGTGGATAAAGACAATACTCCAATTATAGCTAAACAAAAATCCAAGTTCTAGCCAGTGTTATTTCAGTATCACTGAGATACTATTATATTTTTTATTAACATTTTGAATTAGTTCTTATTTTGATATTTTTCATTTTCATTTTAAAGTTGTAGCATTTTTTTGTGTTTTGTCATTTTTAGCATTTAAAAAAAATCTGTATAATTTTTTGTTAATTTTTATTTCAGTTTTAATTTAGCACATCAAGTTAAACTAAATGAAATGTTGCTCTGGCAACTAGCTGAAATAAAATAAGTGTACTTTTTTTAATATTTCATTTTATTTAATTTAACGTTTATTTTATTTCAAGAAATGGACATGTTTTATATGGTTTTATTTTTATTTAGCTATAATAACAAAATTTGTTCTGTCTGATAAATTATATTTTCTACAAATTTCTAATGTGCTTTTTAAAATTCACAGAAGTAAATGCCTTAGATCAAGAAAATATATATGTCCTGCAACAGGTAAGAGACACCAGATTCTTTAGACAGTGTTTAAAATACCTGTGCCCTAATGGAGTGGAACTACAATTGCCAACCCTATGATCAGTGAACATCCGTACAACAACACACAGCTCTTTGTGTGTGTGTGTGTGTGTGTGTGTGTGTGTGTGTCTTAATGTAAGGTCATTCTGAGCCTAACACAGCAACTCATAACACAGTGACTCATTAGCAGACCAGGGTGGATTTATGTCAGTTCTGCTTGCAGTTCAAAGTCCTGAAGCCCCTCTAAGAATCCTTCCCTCTCTCTCTGCTGCCCTCATTGGCCAGTAATTCTTAACTCATTAACTATGATACCTCCCAAAATAACCACAGCCACCTGCCCCAAACCAAACCCAAACGTCTGTTACGCCACACTACCACCCCTAAACTACAGAGGCCAGAAGGTGGTGCCTCGCTAATATGTACCTAGCGTAAGACAACATACTCTATGCTTGCAAAACTGCAGAAGATAACCCACACTGACAAAGTTTAGTAAGCAGTGGCCTTTTAAAATTGTAAATATTAACGTTTTTGTCTTCAGAAAAGCTGCAGCTCGACATGAGCTGGCTTATCAACTCTTTTTTGTATTCACACGTTCCCTTTCCCTCCATGCCCCAGTTCCCGCAGCCAGGGCTTTGAAGAGCAGAAAGAGATAGACAGGAAAGGGCAGAGAGGACCAATGTTTGTTTCTGGGCTTCTTTTCTTGACAGAGGCATTACAAAGACTCAGAGAGATTTGAGAAAGCAGTGTGCTCTGAATGGTGCTCCAGCTTGCTCGGGCTGTTTATGTATAGTTGGGCATTAACCAGCATTGTGAGAGTGTTTAAAAAGCTCAAGAATAACAATGGCAGGAGAATCACAATCAGTTCATGAACTCCAAGCAAGGACACGGAGCGTCCTGAAGCTTTGCAGCCCTAAATCTTCACAGCACCGTTTATTGCCTAAACCATCAGTTAAACTAATAAACCTGCCTAAAGGCACACCAAATTCATCATGATTTTCTCCTTCACATGCAGCACAGTACTTCCAAAGAGCTAAACCTCTCTAATCCATTCTCAAATCAAGTTTACATGTCAGATTTATAATCTGACGGGGTACAACGTAATCTTAAAGCCATCCAGAAAGCAAAAGCTAAATTTAATCACAGGTAAACCCCAGCACCAAATGTACTGCCATTGTCGCACCACTTACAAATATACTGCTCTGCTCTAGAGGCACTGTAATAATATATATATATATACACTCACCTAAAGGATTATTAGGAACACCATACTAATACTGTGTTTGACCCCCTTTCGCCTTCAGAACTGCCTTAATTCTACGTGGCATTGATTCAACAAGGTGCTGAAAGCATTCTTTAGAAATGTTGGCCCATATTGATAGGATAGCATCTTGCAGTTGATGGAGATTTGTGGGATGCACATCCAGGGCACGAAGCTCCCGTTCCACCACATCCCAAAGATGCTCTATTGGGTTGAGATCTGGTGACTGTGGGGGCCATTTTAGTACAGTGAACTCATTGTCATGTTCAAGAAACCAATTTGAAATGATTCGAGCTTTGTGACATGGTGCATTATCCTGCTGGATGGGTACATGGTGGTCATAAAGGGATGGACATGGTCAGAAACAATGCTCAGGTAGGCCGTGGCATTTAAACGATGCCCAATTGGCACTAAGGGGCCTAAAGTGTGCCAAGAAAACATCCCCCACACCATTACACCACCACCACCAGCCTGCACAGTGGTAACAAGGCATGATGGATCCATGTTCTCATTCTGTTTATGCCAAATTCTGACTCTACCATCTGAATGTCTCAACAGAAATCGAGACTCATCAGACCAGGCAACATTTTTCCAGTCTTCAACTGTCCAATTTTGGTGAGCTCGTGCAAATTGTAGCCTCTTTTTCCTATTTGTAGTGGAGATGAGTGGTACCCGGTGGGGTCTTCTGCTGTTGTAGCCCATCCGCCTCAAGGTTGTGCGTGTTGTGGCTTCACAAATGCTTTGCTGCATACCTCGGTTGTAACGAGTGGTTATTTCAGTCAAAGTTGCTCTTCTATCAGCTTGAATCAGTCGGCCCATTCTCCTCTGACCTCTAGCATCAACAAGGCATTTTCGCCCACAGGACTGCCGCATACTGGATGTTTTTCCCTTTTCACACCATTCTTTGTAAACTCTAGAAATGGTTGTGCGTGAAAATCCCAGTAACTGAGCAGATTGTGAAATACTCAGACCGGCCCGTCTGGCACCAACAACCATGCCACGCTCAAAATTGCTTAAATCACCTTTCTTTCCCATTCTGACATTCAGTTTGGAGTTCAGGAGATTGTCTTGACCAGGACCACACCCCTAAATGCATTGAAGCAACTGCCATGTGATTGGTTGATTAGATAATTGCATTAATGAGAAATTGAACAGGTGTTCCTAATAATCCTTTAGGTGAGTGTATATATATGAGATGGGAGGAAAAATAAGTCAATGTTTTGCATTCCTTGAGAAACTTCGTTTAGATTTTGTGAGAAATTATCACTAGAAAAACAAGTAATTTCCCATTAAAACACAATGACCTTCATAAAAAAATCATATGTATCAAAACTGTTACAACAAATCATAACTGTGCACAATGTTTCAATGCCCTGTGCCCACAGATGAAGTGCATTTTTTTCCTGAAATGATCACTGCATTGATACTTAACTGTTGCCTCAGCTGGTGTAAGCAGTGATTTCATCCACATTATACTCACAATGTGCAAAACTACAGGAAATCATGCTTTCCTTGTGTCCAAAATTCAGCTCTGTTTTTACCACAATGAAAACAACCAAGCTTGTGTTTTCACTGTGAGACCAATAAGTCATCTATTCCTATGGTCAACCTTTCAATGTGACCCCTGTTTACATGCCAGGCGCTTTTCTCAATAAAAGTGCTGTGACTCGAGAGAAAGATAAGAATACACAACCATAGAAACATAAGCGACAGGTCATCCGAGGTACTTGAAACTTTATCGGCCAGGCACAAAGTGTTCAGCCTTTGAATACCACAGCAACACCAAAGACTCAAGCTTCACTCTGGCTCCAAACAACACCGGGTCTGTTTCTGCATCCTGATGGTATTCGTTACAATAGCTTCGCTCCTAAACAAAGAGGCGCATACACACAAATGTGCCGAAGCAGGACGAAACGCTGAGGACAGGCGAGAGGTGCTCAAGCTGGAAATGAAAATGTGCTGCTTGAAAAGCACTGGCTTCTTTCCAGTTGCATAAGACGCCTGTAATAACGTACTCTCACCATTCAGGGAGGGAGAGAAGAAAACATACTGTATTCTTTGTGGCAAGCAGTTACTGCAGGGGTTCAAGTGTACACAGATTTCAAAAGCAAACAATGCATTAAATCTTGTGCATTACTTCTCCAAATTTTTGACCAAGCAGTTGTCGAGTCGTAAACCTTTGTTGTGGTGAAATGATTATGTGTTAGGAAAGTATGCATTAGGACACATTACACTACAAATGTAAACATATGAGTTTCTGGTGATCAGAGTGATCAGATCCCAGAACTTTTTTTTGGAATGTTTTCTACTGCCAAATCTGCTAAGGAGGCCATAGAGAAAAGTTGTTGTTTTCACAAATGGTGGGGAACAGAACAGCAACACGGCAGATGTCATATAACAATGCAAACATGGTGGATATGGTATATCCAGATCATATCCCATGAGACTGATGGTATAACCAGGCTATTTTCATTCAGTTTCCATGTACTCTTCATATATGTTTCAATATTCATTTGCTTATAAGCTAACAAAAGATTGGGGTCAGTAAGATGTTTTTTAAAAAAGAAAAAAAAGAAAAAGAAATTAATACTTTTATCAGCAAGGACAGATTAACTTGATCAAAAGTGACAGTAAAGACCTTTATAATGTTACAAACGATTTCTATTGTAAATACATGCTGTTCTTTTTCTTGCAATTCCTCAAAAATTGTATTACAGTTTCCACAAAAATAGCTGCACAACTGTTTTCAGTCATAATATTTAAGCAATGTCTCGTGTCGCAAATCCAATGACGCTGGTAGTGACGATTCTCTCTGACCAGTCAGTGATCTGCAGTGTTTATTCACTATTATATTTATTAACCATTTTACATCAGTACGGCTCGCTTGGAACCTCAACCGAGGTGGTACTAAAAAATCCAAATAACTTTCCCAGCCACCTCCTTAATAAAGCCAAATTCAAAACACACTTTATAAACACTTTAGACATACAGATGGTGTCATGAGACTGGGTGTGATTGTAACTTAAAGCGACTCATCCATTGTTTTTCTACACACAAAGACACATTACCACTACTTTCAATGAACATTAAAGATATATCTGCCATCATGTTCTACTCTCTCCCATCTTTAAGACCACAGCCAAGAAGTTTGGACTCATTTGGAGACTAGGCTAAATCCTTAGCTTTGTGCTTCTGTGTTTAATCCCATAAAGACTGGAGGTCTGAGGGTCAGACCCCCTCTGCTGAGCTCATGGTGGGGGGTTTGTAGGGTCCAGGATGCTACACTTCTTGACAGCAGAGGACTTTGGCTCTGTGGGACAGTGAGAACAATGGCAGAAGAATCCAGGCCAGTGCTGGACTGAGCTCAGACTGTAGTGAGGACCCTGCCATGGCCTAGTTACACGCACAGTGTGCGTCACGCATGAGGGCTGCTGTTTATATGTAGACTATGAACTGTCACAGTAATCGCTTATAATCATTGTCACTTCCCATCAAGACACTGAAATGCTGCAGACTGAGCTTGTTGTTATTAGGCTAAAGGGTGAGATGTGGACTAACGCAGATGCACATAATCTCTTTGAAGCTCGTATTTGCTTTCATATGGCTGTTCTTCACTGTTTTTGCACTTTTTTTCAATGTTACACTATCTCCTCCTCCACTTCCCCTCTCCCACTCAGGCATCCAGCTGAATCACCACAGAGCAGGCCGGAACAGTTTGCTATCATCACCTGAGGAAACACACCACGTCCTGTGAGACTGTCGGCTCCCCAAACAGCCCCAAGGAGATGGTTACCACTCTGTATCAGCCACAGCCCACAAAACAAACAAATACAGCACAGTGACAGCGCTGCACTCAAATACACCAAAGGCTACACGTCCTGATACCAACAACCGATGCAAGATGATCTGTTTTGGATTTCAGTACTGGTTGACTGATACTATTAACTCTTTCTATTTCAAATAAATGTTGTTCTTTTGAACTTTCTATTTCATTAAAGAATCCTGAAAAAAGAAAATCACCAAAAATTTTAAGCAGCTGTTTTCCACATTGATAATAATGAGAAAGATTTCTTGAGCTGCAAATCAGCATATCAGAACAGTTTCTGAAGGATCATGTGACACTGAAGACTGGAGTAATGATGCTGAAAATGATGCACTGGAATATATTAAAAATATATTCAAATAGAAAACAATTATTCTAAATTGTAGAAATTATTTTTTATCAAATAAACAAAGCCTTGGTCAGAGATTTCTTTCAAAAACAAAAAATGATAGTAAAAAACCTACTACCTGCCACCTTTTGATATAAGAAACATTTAAATGCACTTAATTATGCCCCTATGTAACACTTAATAAAATATTAACTCATTGTATCTCAAATAAAGATATAATATAACATATGATGTAAAATATGTGCTTTAATTTTACCGAATAGTTTTTGTTTTTGGTACTAATTCTCTAAACAATCAGGAATAATATGTGTTTGAAGTCAAGATGGTTTGGTTTGGTCTGGTTTTTGTGAAGGAATCAATGGTAACACACTTATCTGACAAAACCCGAAGAAGTGTCAGTTGCCGTCGGTCGGCGTTTGTAGGTGCAGTGTGAATTGGCCTTAAGAAAACAGGGAAAGCTATTGGAGCAGGGAGAGAATCCCTTCACAAGGATGCCCAACCGTTGAGAATCAGGAATCTCTTGCTGAGAGGGGGACAGTGTGACCCCCCACTCCCTTTCTGATCCCCCTCCTGCTACTGGGGCAGAGCAATACCTTTATATGCAGCAGTAAAAGTGGACAAAAAAACAAATTGACCATCTACATTTTTTACATTGCTGGTTGCCTTATAGAAAAATCCACGCAAGGTGTACTGGGAAACCTGGGATCAGTGGTCTAAACTCTTATGCAACCTTTGTAGAATAAAAAAGGCAAACAAATCAAACTAACCTTTTTGTACAGAACTCCACCCATTGTGTCATCTGTAAGACCCCTTGTCTGCACAGTGACCCACTTATTGGCCATGTGCAATTCCCTCAGCTATTTGCATATGAAACAATCCCATCATTCATTTTCAAAGAAAGAGAGAGAGACCAGCTAACCACCCCATCAGAGCCTCATTAGATTAGTGACGGCCTGCCACTGCAATTAAGCAGCGCTAAACTCCATTTAGTGCTTCACCCTTCAGTGTTCCTCCACATGGGGCCTTCCTATCAACACCAACTCCATAAAGAAGAGGCGCACGGTAACACTCGTTTAGCCTTGTGGCTTGGTCACTCACAAAAATATCCAGAAAGCCAACGTGTGTAATCTGTCTATTTGTCCACTTCTCAAATATCTAACAACAAAACCATCCACTATTCTTCTGACATCCGTTCGTGCAGCTATTTCAAAAATAAGCACAATGAGTGCACAAACCAGGTTTACTGTGGCACCTGACCAAGATTAAACTCTTTGTCTGTTTACTCCTTTAAACTGAGACAACAATGCCCTCCTTTGGACAGGAAGTTCCTTTGTTGGAAAAAGGAAGTGCGCTAAGAGGGAGGCTGAAGGGGTTCCACCTACTTGTGGACACCTATCTGTCCTCAGAATGCCTCTTTCACTCCTTCTCTTCCTGTTTGTTCTGTTCTGTTGTATTGTGCGCTTTTCCCTCATCTGAACAAAATCATCATGATCAATCAACTGCTGTAAGTCACTAGGAAATTAATTTCTATTAAAACTGACAAACTATAAATAGCTGAATGTGGTCCCAAAAACAAATCAAAGCATGCAATATTGAATATTGTGACATAATATTAAAGTTTAACTGTGTTTATAATTTGAAAAATATATCACGTGTGTCTTAACATATGCTATGATCATAGCATGCTAGACCTGCATAAAAATACTTTAAACATCACATGTCCTTTCTTATATGCCACTTTTAAGTGAGGACAGGAAATGATAGGAAGGTATGGAGGGAATAGGATCAGGAAATGTTTACAAGGTTTCTAACATCACACAAACCTCTGCTGTTGTTGCTTTATTTGCAAGCAGTTAAAAATGTAAAAAGCCATATACATCACCTGTTTGGCTTCCTCCACAGCCGTTTGTAGCTTACGGATCTCCTTTTCATATTGCTCCCTAAGTTTATCCACCTCCTGATCATGAGTTGCCACCTCCTCTTTCAGAGCTCCTTTAAGGGCAGTCAGCTCCCTCTCACGCCTCCTCAGCAGCTCCTCCTGCTCCTCTTTAGAAAGAAGCAGGTCCTGGAGGTCTAGTTTCAGTTGCATGAAGTCCTAGAAAGAACAGCACATGGTTAGAGATTCTGTCATCATCCTCAAGTATTAATTTATTTGAATATGCAAGGTAGCTTCTATTATGCTATAAATTGCTGAGGTGTAAAATTTGCATGGGAAATATACAGCTTTCCATGACATTTTATGTGCCTCAATAGAAGTTATAGACTAACACTACCGTTCAAAAGTTTGCAGTCAGTAAGATTTTTTAATATTTTTAAAATAAGTGTCTTATGCTCGCAATGGCTCCATTTAATTGATCAAAAATACAGTAAAAACATTAATATTGTGAAATATTATTACAATTTAAAATAATAGTTTTTTATTTCAACACATTTTAAAATGTAATTTATTCCTGTGATGCAAAGCTGAATTTTCAGCATCATTACTCCAGTTTTCAGTGTCACATGATCCTTGCTGATTTGCTGCTCAAGGAACATTTCTTATTATTATCAATCTTTAAAACAGTTGTGCTGCTTAATATTTTTGTGGAAACAGTGATACATTTTTTAGGATTCTTAGATTAATAAAAAGTTCAAAACAACTGGATTTGAAATAGAAATATGTTGTGACAAATTAATTTACTTTCACAAAAAAAAAAAAAAAAAATCATACCGACCCCAAACTTTTGAATGGTAGTGTATTTATGCAATGTTTGACTTTTTAAGATGATATGTTTTGACGCTGTACCTCCATCATGGCTTCTTTGTCTGTGATATCTGTTTGAGATTGCTTGGCTCCATCCAGCTCATCGTGCATCTCTGAGAGCTGGTCCTGCAGGTCTCGGATCTCAGTCTGGTACTGCTCTTTCTCCATTTTTACCTGGTAGAGTCTGATATACACACAAATATACTCAGAATACCTGCATTCTGAAGTGAAACAAGAGCCAATGCAGACATGCCTGATAATCTGCTGAGCTCATGTCCATATAAACTCCTGCCAATTCAAACCATGATGTCACAGAGGACAATTTACACCTTATTTTGACAACCTTAGCTACGGGATGGAGAAATCCCAGAAACTAGCATATCTAATGGTAGTGTAGATTTTCACAGCGTTAGAAGGATTCCCATCAGGGCCGACACCTGTACATTTTACTTTTGCTCCAAAGTTCATAAAGAACACACAGACAGATGTGTTATTTGTGAATGTTGGCACAAAAGTAAAATTAATAGGCTAAAGAAGGGCCATGCGGAGTTAAATATAGTAAAATGTGCGAGCTGAGAGTTTAACATATGACAGTTACACTTTTATTTTTTTAATTAAAAAAAAAAAAAAAACCTTTTAATTTTTAATTTTTGCTGAACTTTCTACATGCACACGTGTGGGTCCGTCCACAAGACAGTATCTTACTCCTCCACTGTAGTGCGCAGGTCAGCCTCTGTTTTACTAAGCTTGTCCCGCAGTCTGCTACACTCGGCTTGACTCTGTTCCAGCTCTCTCCACAAATCTTTCATTCCTGTTCCCGCCTTCAGCTGAGTCTCGCTCAGATCACTGCTCTTCTACAGGGAGGGACATAATAAGAAATGACAGTGAGGACATGAAATGACAGTAACCTTACTGAATTTTCAAAATCATTGTCTGTCTGAGACACTGGGTGTCTTTTTTTGGATTTAAGGCCCAGTCTTTCTAATAAGCCAGTAATTGGTTAATTTGATTATTGATCTTAAGGGGTGATAGGAGTGGGATTTTCGGTCAACACGGAAGCTTCTAACAGACTGACTAAACAGACAGAGCAGGGGTCCAAGGTGCAATTGATGAGTCAAAGCAGTAGAGGTATTAGTGGAGAGAGAGAGTTTTACCTTGCTTTCATTCTCAAGCTGTTTCTTAAGATCAGCAATTTCTTTTTCCAGTTCAGCTTTCTGCTCCTGAAGGGCTCTAGCCTGGGCTGCAAGGTCTGGAGCCTGAGAGAGAAACATTTATTATTATTCACATTTTGGCAAATAAAAACAGCAGATTCTCAAGAATAATCTCTGATCTAATCAGAAATATTTCAAAAGATGGGAAATTGTAATGCTTATTCATATGCTGATCTTTTCATATACAAAATTTCATGATTTTGTGGATGTGTTATATAAAAATACAATAAAAATTAAATACAGTGCAAAAGACTAGGTTCTGGTCTGATTTTGCTCGCATATGTTTAAACATTAGCCATGACTACGTCGTTCGCCAAGTAAATAACCTCAGCCAGTCTTTATACTTTCTCCAAGAGATAGACTAAGTCCCTCTTATAAGAGGCTCACAGTCTTAGCTGTTTGTTGAACCCAATTACAATGCTACAACAACGGCTCACTTTGTTGTCGCCTTGCACGTTTCCAGCGGCCCGTGACTTCAAGGTCTGGATTTTTTCGAACACCAGGTTGACCTTCCTCTTGGTAGTGTCATCATTATCATTGCTCCTGCAAAACAAAACACAAGTGCTCCTAATTCATCTGGATGGTTTGAGAGTCTCTTTCTCCCAGGCAACTTGTGTGTTGATAGAGCGTGTGTGTGTGCCGACTGGATCAGAGTATAATCCCTGACATTTCTGGGAAAAATCAGCCTGGCTCTTTGCCTGTGTGGAGAGTACAGAGTACTCAAGCTTTGATGTGTCACCTTATGACCTGCCCACCCTAATTATTGCCTTCTTTTAACAAGTCACATGTCTAGGAATGTGTGTCTGAGCAGGGACGCGGATGCCCGCATGTTCCCAGGGCACTCGAGTGATGCATCAGGGAAAAGCACAGAACATTGGGTAAGTGCCATGCGTATACAGCAGACTAAAGCATATCATTACATTTCACAAAGAGAGGAGAAACCAACAGACCAGCACCGCCTCTCCTTCAAACATACATACACGTCCCGCAGAGCAGCCTGTTATTAACAGTTTCATGACGTAAGCTGAAATGTCGCCATGTCAGAACACTGCTGGCGACAATATTGTTTTGCTCCATTACAACCACCACAACCCTTAACCTGGTGCATCTAAGGCACGTGCCATTGAATGGTAACTAACCACTACCTCAGGACAAGTCTTGTCTGTAGGGCTGGTTAATAATGGTTGCTATTGACCAGAAGATATCTGATCCTAGATCTGCAGAGCTTCAGAAGGTTCACAGATACTCGTGAATAATCCGCTCTGCTCACCTCCCTCCACACATAACATGAGGAATGCAGAGAGGGCGGAACTTCTGACATCAAGAATATGGAGTTCAGAAAGGCCACGGTTTCAGCTATTTCACTAGAGCAGGTTGGGCTGTTGGGCACCTACAGCATGCCTTTGAAGCTGTGCAGTGATCATGTAGGATTAGATGAGAGAAGGAAACAGCTCTGCTTTGGGTGAAAATGTAGTCCTTCAAGCAAAATAACAGATTTTAGTTGTTGGCAGTGGGCTAAAACCATTTATATTGGGCGAAGAACGGTCTGGAATATCTTGCAAGTAGCTTTTTATGAAAGTTTATCTAAATAAATGACTTGCCATTTTGATTGTTTTGAGATGTTAGAGGAGGAACATTAAGAACATGTTTTTTCCTTAAAAGATAGAAGTGTGGGGGTTGGAGTTGTGAGTGGATGATTCTACTGTACATAAATGAAGAAATGTAGGGGAGGTAAAATTCTTGTACTGTTATCATTATGTGTCAGACTATGTGGAAACTACTTCAAATTCCAAGTAAAATCTCACTTCTAAGAAAAAAAGAGCGAACACTATTCAATAAGAAACAACTCTAGACCAATAAGGACACAAAACCAATTGTTACTGTTATAATTTGGCTTTGGGATCAAAAATGTCAATGTGCCAAATTAAAGTTAAGTCTCTTAAACTATCAAATAATTTAACCTTTTTAGAATAAGGCAACGTTTTAAAATGCCATGTGGCAACAAATATTATATTTATATATTTTTTTAACAATAAAGAAAATTATTAAGAAAAAAAGTTTTTAAAGTAATGATCAATATGTGCACACTGACATGACATTTTTAGATTTCCATAGGCATTAAGTCTAAACTTTTTTTTAGAAAATGGTATATGAATACATGATATTATAGATTTTCCCTTTTCCTTATCATGGAATCTCAGTTGTAAGTGACCACTTAAAAAGTATTTTAACAAAAATATAGCAAATCTTTTTGAAGTTGTCGATATTACAAAAAAACATACACAATTATTTGTAAAGTGCACTCACCCATCTTTGAGGTAACTGAATAATATCTGCTTAGCAGTCTCTTCATTTGTTTGTTGTGAAAGCTCTTGTTGACCTTTCAGAAGATCAGGTGTCACCTGAGCAAAAAAAGAAAGAAATACATGTCATTATATGTATACATACATAAAAATCAATGACTGGTCCCCCCATAATGGGAGGCAGGAATATATCGGAATAACAGAGGAAGTCCATCCTTTCTTACCTGGGCATCCACTTCAGTGCTCGTCGCTTTGACAGCGGGACGAGAAATTGATCCTGTTTTCAGACTTGACAGGCACTTCATACTCTGTGATGTTTTGGCATCTTCATTTTTGTTCTCTACAGGTGCTACAGAGGGATGACTCTGAGGATTCTTGTACCCCAAAATAGCAGCTGAAGAGTTGGAGACTGTCCCCTGAGGAGAGCCTGGAGCACTTTTGACTTGTGTTACATTTCTTAGGCTTTTCCTGGGTCCAGTAGTGGAAGTTGGCGACAAGGGGGAGGTCTTCACTCCAGCGGCCTTCTGCAGGAGCAGTGACGGGCGAAGAAGATGCTCTGTAGATCTGCCTCGATTCCTGCTAACCTCATCCAAGTAGTCAGCATCACCCCCAAGACCAAATGGCAAGGCACTATCAACACTCCGGGAACGCTTGCGGTCTTCTGGGTTAAGTCGATTCCTCCGCCCTGACCGACCCCTGCGTTGTTGGGTCTCTTTGCTGTCAAACTTCTTGATGAGCTCATCCACACCTGGGATGGAACCAGTATCAATGTCACGACCTGTGCCAGGCAGGAAAGGGATGTAGCGGCGGTTCTCATGGCGGTTGATAGTCTCTGCATAAAGCTGGTCCAACTGGTCTTCCTTTGTTGGTGTGGTGGAGCCCATAGAGGAGTTACGGGAGGAGGAAGACTGTAGCACCGGGCCACTGGAGTCAACACGGCGCAAGGGCAACACATCTGGTTCACGTCGACTTCGTTCCAGACTGGAGTTGGCACTATTAACTGAGCTGGGAGGTCTAGAAGAGGCCTTGGTCTGGTCGTTGGGGTTACTGGCTACTGTAGATGCCTGAGGAACTGGAAGGCGTTGTGAGGGTTGAGACTGAGTCTGGTAGGGCACTGGAGTCTTAAAAGGTGGCTTGACCTGAGGTTGCGCTTGAACCTGGGGTTTGACCTGAGGCTGGGCCAGAACATGGTCTTTGGTCGGACCTGCTTGAGGTTGGACATTGAACGGGAGTGTCTGGGGACGAACCTGAGGTTGGGCATGTCCCCTGTCATCTGGAAAAGATGGTTCTGAAACTAGGCTGGAGGATCTGGCTTGGCTCCCAATTGGAGAGTTGGCTCTGGGTAGGGATCCTGGGTAGGGATTTCGAGTCTCGGCTCTGGGTAGGGATCCTGGGTAGGGATTTCGAGTCTCGACTACAGGTAGACTTCGAAAACTATCGAGAGTATTGCTCTCAGGATCATATGGCTTGAGAATCTCTGGATGCTTCTGGAAGTTTAAAAGACTGGATTGCTTCTTAGGATCAGAAGTTCCATTGTGAGGACCTCCATGAAGCTTCGGAGACATAAAATCCACATATGGGCCTTCAGAAAGATTCTTCTTGGTTCCTTTGAAATCATATTCGTCATAATTGTTTGGGCTTTCAGAATCCATATATCCATTGTTGTTTTGAGGGTCCACATAGGGGTTTGGACCTCTATCCTGGTTATTGAGGACCACATAGGGGTGTCCATCTATGCCTTGAACTCTGATACTGAGGCCGTAAGTACCATTGCTCTGGCCTCTTGTGCGGGAAGGCTGCGTATAGCCTTGTGATAGTCCAGTGTTTGGCATGCCGCTAACTCTGTAAGACTCCATCGGGAACACTGAAACAACCAAATCCCCCTCTGTGGATAAGGCTCACCTCTGAAAACAAAACCATAATCTTATTATTACACAAGAAGTTTGTAATGCTTACAGTATCTTTGCATTTCTAAAAGATCCTAATGAGACTGTGTGACAAAATTTCATTATGCAATACAGTTTGTTGTCTTTTTTAAACCTGAGTTAAGGTAACTGGGCTAAATTTGTGTGGCAAAACCCAAAATCAAAACAGTCAAACTAAAGCGTTTAGCATTATCCCTCAATACAAACAAAGGTTGTTTGGACAAATCTAGGACCTTAAAAGCCTTTTAAACAGATCCTTTGCTCAGCTTTTGGAATTTATTCTGAGACAAACATTGATGTTGGCACATGCTACGATCTTTGTAGTTTTTCCAAGGAACTTGAGTTAGATGACAAACTTACAGTATTTTACGGCATTAGATACAGTACAATAATGACCACTTACTTCGTAAGAGTCTGCCAAGCATGCAGACAGTTTCAGCCCAGTCACAGACTTTATAATCTTAAGCACATTGACATTGCTGACAAAAGCTAACAGAGACTGCAGTGTGGGTTATTTAAACAAAAACAAACATGGGCAAAAAAAGCAAATGATGCCACTGTAAAATATGGGGGCTGTGTTAGAAAGATAAGCACACGAAAAAAGCAGAGGAGGTCAGTTTTGTATTACATTGTCTTGAAACAGCTGGTGACTAAATTGTCTATTAACAGCTGATATCTTTTATTGAAAATAACCAAAGATGTTTTCAAGTAATTTGGTTCTTCAAGTACAACTAACTCAACAAGTTTAACTGTAAACAGTCAAAACCACCCAGCTGCACTCATAGTATGTGTTCGTCAGTGTAATCACGTCTCAATTAATTCCAAAGAATTTCAGAGATACGCAATGAGCAATAGTATTGTGCCTCAGGAATAGCAAAACACAAAGTTACAAAAATATCACCCCACTACAGGCATCACACCAGGCAACACGCTATTATCAGTTTCCTCTGGACCCCACTGATAACATCCTTTCACCTCAAAGGCAACAAAAGATTGCATTAGTCATATTGATGTCTTTGTTGCAACAGCAAATCGTATGACCAAAGCATGCAGTGTATTACAGTGCATGCAACCTGTGAGATCCCTAAAGGCTTGACAATGAAGAAAACAAAGACGGCATTGGTTCATTTTCAATGGGCAAGTAAAGAATCCGTTCAGTGAAGAATGAAGGCGACACTAGAGACTACAGGTTGAAAGCACAAGATTGGAAGACCTAAAGTCTTGAGGCTAAAAACACAAAATGAACATCATAATAAAGAAGCAAGTCAAAACCGAAAGTCCTTCTCAACGGCCGTCACACTCAAGAGAGCAGAAGAGACTCAAACTTTCCAGCCCCAAAGAGGGGGATGAGAAAGAACAATAAGGGCGAGTTAAAAGCGGCAAGCCCCCTTATCCATAAGGAACAGAGCTCTGGTGCAGAAAAAAGAATATGACACAATAGCCTCTTTCAACTCCTGTATCACATGTACTATGTGCAGAGGAAGTCAATGGTGTTAATGTAGCTCCTTTCCTCTCATTGTGCCCACTGGAAATGTGTAGCTCTGACAGGGAAACTAACACAGGCTGTGCAGGCTCTTGCAGCATGGCCTCCACCTGCATTCCACTTCCAGGGAAACTCAAAACAGAGTTTTCTGGTGAAACGGTTTAACTACCAACTCCTCAACTTTGGCCCTGATCCATACCAAAAACATGGCTACAGCTACAGTATCAACAAAAAAATGTTCAACAAAGAGATTTATGGATAATCATTCTCTAGATGACAGATCAACCACTATTAACTCTGTATTCACTATTACTCAGTCATCTTACAGTGAACTTTCTTTTGCTTTTACATATATCAGGCAGATTGCATGGGTACTAGTTTAGTTTAAGATTTTTTTATATATGTGAATTAATTTACATTTTGGTTTACATTGTACTGTAAATACACAATCTGACGTTTATATGCATCATTTAATAATGCAAAAAATAATTTTTGGGGTTTGCGTTTATATGCATCATACAGCTAAAACATGCACATGATTGAGCCAAAAGTTTGTTTTCCATTTTTTTTTGTGTGCAATAATTAATGTATTGCGTAATTAATACCAAACATCATCCCATATGCTCCAAGCACTAAGTGCAGTTTTAATAATATAACCTACCTGTTTTCCCCATACAAGAACATTGCCTCTTTGTGTGCTCATTAAAGTTTATTAATTTTCATTTCAATGTTTTAATAAACTTTAGCTCAACTATTATGTCGCCCAAAGGCTCATAGACTAGCAAATTCTCACATTTTTTTTGTAATAAAAATATAATCCAAAAGCAGCACTTACCGCTGTCTGTCGTTCAAGATGCGTTTATTTGTTGATCAAGCTCTGTAAAAAGCTATGACACAAAGCGAAAGCTCCATCTCCTCTCAGCTGTCCAAAGTCACTTGTTGCACGTCTTGTTTTCAGACTAGTTTTACTTCAAGCACACTGTTGAAGAGCGCAAAGCCCCGCCCACATCCCATCACTCACGTCACTCCTCCACCCACCCGCTGCAGGCTGATTCAGGATCAGCTGATCTGCTCAACATGACTGCCGAACACAGCTCATGTCGTATTTCAGCTGATCTCAAGACACAAAGGCGCAGCCAGAAACTGGGTGTAGGCCTTCCAAGTACTGGTGCTTCCAGTATCGGTGAAATCAAGGGTTTTCATGTGATAATGAATTATTAAGAGACATTGATCCCCAAATATTTTAAATATTGAAGAAACCTGAAAGGACATTCAATGACCTAACACTTTATTAAATATTATAAAACGAATAGTTAAAAAAACCTTCCATTCGTGCTAAAATCCACGTAACAGCTTTCACAGCACCCATACGGATCAGATTGTTATTTTCTGTTGCTATCGGAATTATCGTAAATAATAATAAAACAAAAGGACATGGACGCCCTCTCAAGTCAAAATGAGATGAGCTCGTAATCACGACTTCAGAAGTGGGAGTAGTAAATTTCCGATAGCAAGCCAGGCATCATATATGCGCGTCTGTAATATGAATGGTTTGAATCTATTTTGTTTTGAACAATGCTTTATTCACTTGAATTTATCAAGAGCCTGAAAAATCCTCTGTACGTTCCCTTCATCTGGTGTACGCTATTGATTTATTTTTGTTTTCCCGGGTTAAGCATTAGAGCAAGAACAAGTGTGTAAAAAGCAAAACAAAATAAGTAATATGAAGCATAAAAATAACAACTTGCAACTTCACTTGTGAAATTAAATAGGTTAAATAATAAAATCATGAACAAAACTTGAACTAAATCAACTTTTCTATGATTAGTAGCCTAATAATGTCCAGAAATACATTTACCATATGCTTTTATGGGGGGTAAATTCAAAACAACATTTTTGACAATTAAATGTGTGTGTTTATGATGCTTTGGCAGAGCTAGAGTGAACTTCGTGATAGAAAGATTTACAAAACAGGTGTAGTAAAAACGCTCTATCTAATGTTACGGGCTAAATCTAAATGATGGGCTGACAGCTCTTTAGACTGACAGCGCCATCTAGTGACAGAACACTGCACATGCCAAACACACATTTAACAAGTGTCTTCATTAGCTAGACAACTGACAGCAAATAAATAATTAAAATAAAAAAGGTGCCAGTAATGTTAATAAACTAACGATTACAATAGATCTGCAGAATATAAAATAAAATACAACAGGAAAAAAGCTAATTTTCAACAAAACATGAATGCGGAATAAGACAACAAATAAACTAGTGAGTAGGAAGATGCAGTGGCTAAAATGAAAATTTTTCCAGTGTTTCTCCTATATCTCTAAATGTATTACAGGGAAGAGGAAAGTCTGCCTAAGCTTCAACCTCCTTAATATAATATGAGGAGATAAATGGGTCACCGACTAGTGGAGCATTACAGGGGTAATAACTTCTGGAACAATCATTTATCAACCATGTTTGTTTGATTATTAATGTGCATAATTTTGGTGTCCTCAAAGGAGTATGACCCAAAAAATAAAAATTCTGTCTTTCATTGCACATCCTCATTTCGTTTCCAAATCTGTTAGTAAATTGGCAACATATAGTACTATTCTGTAAAAGTTATTGCATTTGTCCTTACAGACCATTCAAGGACCAATACAATTAATGGCTTTGATCTACTCCACCCTTTGTTGTGGGTCTGCTGTGTTTTCATTTCTATACTTTGTGGGTGCACAGTCTTGTGGATTTGCCGGGAAACACAAAAAAAGCTCTATTTGAAAACACCAGCAGCTTGCTCGGCAGGGAGCGCTGTCTGTCCCCGTTTGGGGATCCGGGGGTCCTGATGTGAACAGAGATCCAGCGATGGAGGCGTACCTCGACAAAGTCACAATGAAATAAAAATTTCATTTCTTCTTGATTTTTGTAATGGAACATTGCAGTATTTATTATAAATGATTTATCCGTGCTCATCATCATAATCAGGGACGTGATTGAATGAATTTAATAAATTTTTCGTTTGGAATTATTGCATTAGTTATTCTAGATCTAAATGAACTTTCCTTCATTCTACCTACCACTCTTAGAGTGGCATCGTTCTACAATCGAAACACCCTGATGATGTACATCCAAATGTTATCAAACGAAAAAAAACCCTATCCAGACATGAATACCAAAAAACTTTTACTGCTTGTGATTAGCCAAATTTTAAATCATTAATGATTTTAAAGCCAGACACGCGCTTCTGAAAGGTCGGCTTTTATGTAGCATATGTGTGTGAGAGAGAAAGCGGGGAAGAAGTCATGTAGCTCATCCGTATCATCATTCGTATCGCGTGTTCAGGCTACTGTAGCGAGGGCGGACAACCTGTCACTCACATGAGATCGCAGCGATCCAGTCAATTTCTGATTAACAAAATCAAGTCCACTACCGTCCCAGTTAACAATTTTTGGTTCCCAGAACAAACATTCTAACGTTCCCTGTTGGTTAGCCAGGAAAGTTGTCTTTACGTAAACAGAACGTTCTCTTTAGGTTATAAAAAAATAAACCCCAAAAATAACCTGCATGAAACGTTCTGGGAATGTTCTTTTTAGGTAACAAAAAAGAACCAATAGAGAACGTAAGGGGAACGTATTGTGTTTACTGGGGTACTACATTTTTTTCCTTGTTCGTGAAGCATGAATCATTTTCTTTTGCTAACGTTTTTGGTCTACGTCACAATAGGGAAGACGATCGCAACTTCCGTTTCAAGCCGACTTTAAAAAGAATTTCCTTTAAAAAGCGCATCTCGAGTTTGCGTCTTCAGTGACCACTTGCGTTCGGATTTTGTGGAGACCCTCGCCTTTTTTTTGCATCACACTCAATGACATCACTTTCGGCGCAGCAATAGGCTACTATTGAATGAACGCATTCGTATAGACTAGGCCTATTTTTTTAGGGCCCGAGCACCGATGGTGTGAGGACCCTATTGGAATTGCTCAGCCTATTATTATTCAAATTAATCGCGTTTTTGATGGCCTAAACATGCTCGAAAACTCATGAAACTTTGCACACGCGTCAAAAGTGGTGAAAATTTACGTCTGATATGGGTTTCAGAATTAGGCGTGGCAAAATGGCTCGATAGCGCCACCTACAACATTTCAACGAAGTGCCCCTCCCGCTACGTTTCACGTATACAAAAAAGTCTCCTGGTACGAAATCTGAAAACCAACAGGAAGTGAGATATTTTGAATTTTCTTTGCATATTCAGTTACAGTCATAGCGCCACCTACTGGCAACAGGAAATGGCATGTTTTACACTGTGATTAACTCCTCATAGTGATTTAACCAGATCAACATCACATTTGGTCAGTCTAATCTAAAGGCCTTTGCGACATTAAATTGTAAAGATCTTGAGTTTTCACTGAACGGCGTGTCCGTGGCGGCCTGACAAAATCTGATGTTTCGCCATGACACAGGAAGCTGTTGTAAGTCAGGCATACAATGTCCGATCTGCCCCAAACTTCATATGTTTGATAAGAGTCCTGGCCTGAAGACATCTACATGTGAGTTTCAGAATTAGGCGTGGCAAAATTGCTCGATAGCGCCACCTACAACATTTCAACGAAGTGCCCCTCCCGCTACGTTTCACGTACAGGTATGAAATTCGGTAGACACATGTAACAGCCCAATACAAAAAAGTATCCTGGTACGAAATCTGAAAACCAACAGGAAGTCAGATATTTCAAACTTTCTTTTCAAAATTTTAGCAAATTTTGCCATTTCCAGACGTTGTACTTGTTGTACTGTAATGAACTCCTCCTAGAGATTTAATCAGATCAACATCATATTTGCACAGTCTAATCTAAAGGCCTTTGCGACGTTAAATTGCGAAGATCTTGAGTTTTCTCCTAAGGGCATGTCCGTGGCGGCCTGACAAAGTTCGATGTTTCGCCATGAAACATGAAGTTGTTGTAACTCGGACATACAATGTCCGATCTACCCCAAACTTCACATGTATTATTAGAGTCCTGACCTGAAGACATCTACACGCCAATATTCAGTTACAGTCATAGCGCCACCTGCAGGCAACAGGAAATGTCATGCTTTACACTGTGATTAACTCCTCATTGAGATTCAGCCAGAACATCATCACATTTGGTCAGTCTAATCTTAAGGTCTTGGTGATGTTAAATTGTGAAGATCTTCAGTTTTCACTGAAGGGCGTATCCGTCGCGGCCTGACAAAATCTGATGTTTCGCCATGAAAGAGGAAGCTGTTGTAACTCAGGCATACAATGTCCGATCTGCCCCAAACTTCATATGTTTAATAATAGTCCTGGCCTGAAGACAACTACATGGCAATATTCAGTTATAGTCAAAGCGCCACCTGCTGGCAGCAGGAAATGTGGCACATTGTAGTGACTTTGCCATATTTCTCCTATATTTACCGGCTTAAATGCATGTTGCCCACTATTCACTGTTTTCCTGAGGCCACCGGGTGGCGGTGCTCCCGTGTGCGAGGGCCCTTTCATCGCTGCTTGCAGCTTTAATTATATTTTATAACCTATTTGTCCTGGAAATTAGTTTTTTAGGATGGGATGTCTGTATTCCGTGCTGAGTTTCGCTATAACCTATTTTAATGCAAAAACTCGCCCTGTGTGAAAGGGCCCTAACTTACATTACGTGCACAATGCACATATATTCCGTTTCCGCTATTTTAATGGCACTTCCACGGAGAGAGTTCAAAACAGGGCTTGAAACTCTCACAAAACAAGGCTTTTTTCCATAACAAGTGTCAATGATGTAGCTAAAAATAATACGAATAAATAAATAACATAAAAAACAACTACTGTAGGCCTATAGGCTAGTTAGTAGGGATTCAACTAAATACTATTTTTGTCGTTAAATTTTTTTTTTTAATTCATAATTAAAAATATTTTTTTCTTATCAACTCAGTAAAGTAGGCAAAAATTATGTATGTTTTAATTTTAATTCATCAAGTGTACTTGTTAGGTCTCAAGAAAAAAAACAGTAAAAGAAAGTCACCAGAGTGAACTGTTTTTGTGGAATGTGACCTGGTACTGTATATGTTTGGCTGATTAGCACTACCATAGCACTGGTTTACTGTAATATAAGGAAATGTTAATAATAGTATTGCAGTAGTACCAATTTAGAAGAATTTTAAATATAAAATCAGGTAAAGTGTAAATATAAAGTGTAAACCCAATAGCAATTTCACTGAAAGGAAGAGAGTCAGCAGGAACATTGTGATCAAATGCATGTCAGCCTGAGAGATCCTTGATTGTGCTCCAGCTGCAGAAGCCAAGATGCTCCTGTCAGCAAGCCCACCATGACACTCCCTCTCTGGGCTGTCCCAGGCAGCCAGATCCACAGGAAGTTAGCTCCTCGCAAACATGGTGGTCCCATGCTTATAAAACACTGCCCATTTTTTCTAGTTGACTGCAAGTAAACACTCCAGGGCACGGTTTTGATAAAGGCAGGAAGGAATATGCACACAGTCGCACAAACACACATACACACACAAAGAGGAAATGGGACAAAGCTTTCCCACCCAGCCAGCGGAGTTGGAGCGTTCTCCTGATGAGGTGTCGTGTTGGAAAGCTGACAGAGTCGGAATTGGCCGAGGTCTCTCCAGCATTTAGCAACCTCTTCCCCAGTGCCGTTCTTGTCTCAGAGCAGATCTGGGGCCCAACCTGTCAGCACAGGACAAATCCAATGAGAAAGCATCTCTCACACATACACACACACATGTACAGAGACATAATTTAGGGCAGATGTGTAAGACAGGGAGATGAGTTCTGGAATTTAGTTTAGTCTTTTAATTGGACAGGCAGGACTGATGTCATTGCATAAAAATGTACGAATGAGATGAAAAATGAGAAATAAACAGAGCGAACTGTTATTAGAGTTTCATGAGGTATTGTGGAAGTTGCATTGCACAGAAAGACTCTGGCCGTAAACCATTCACCACTACTGGGACAAAACAGGTGCTACCATATTTCATAACTGACATAAATGGGAAAAACAAATAATTTAATTAGGAAGCAAAGTCAATTTACACTGGGAATACGTGGGAATATGGACACACCCTGCAATGAAAGAGTGACAGTCAAGAGTGTCACACTCCAGTGATATTTTCCCATAAGACGCAAAGTATGTTTGTCTTTCAGTCAAGTTAAAGACAGATGTTGAACTCCTATAACAGAAATCTGAATTACTCTTAAAGGAAAAGGTTTTTATTCAGTCCAAAGACAATTCTTCTGAAACAAAAGGGGAAAAATACAAAGTTTACAAAGGCAAAATAATACTTTTTTTGCTCCTCTAAATATTGCAGTGAGTGTTTTCACTCTATATTGAAAATTAAAAAGGGCTCTGTAATGCTTTTGAACATGATACTGAACGCAGTGTTTGAGCAGTTCTTTAAATCGACTTGGAGATAGTTCACCCAAAAATGATCATTCTGTCATCATTTACTCACCCTCATGTTGTACCGAAACACTTCAGCTAGTGATTCTTATTAAGTGGGGGTCATTTTTTAGGATTCTTTACCTAACTTAAGTCTCTGAGATCCTGACACCTTGAGACTCCAGGTAGGTTGCAGTTCTGGAAAATGGTGGTGCTGGAGACTAAAGGTTCCTGATGGTTTCACACTTAATTCTTCACCTTAATTCTTAATTCATGTGTCTTTTCTTCGCCACCTGTTTTTGTCTGACCCTGCTGACCCAATGAGCATTTCACTGTCCAGTGGTCATGCCTTAACTGCAATTTCTAGTATTCCATTAGTATTGTATCCTTCTCATAGGCATTTAATAATTTTTGACTTCTCAGTCTGAGTTAAATCTCTTTTTTGGCTCATTTTATCTGTAAATGAAAACGTGCCTAATAATTCTGCACACCTGAATATAAGGTGTTTTTCATTTCCAGCCTTCATGAACAATTGTATATCACTTATAAATGATTAAATACAAAATTAATAGTAGTTATTAAGATTACTCTATCAGTCACCAGATACAATTTTTTACTAGTGGGTGCAGGACACTATAGTTCATTTATATGGACTACCAGTAAAATGTATAAAATTTGGGACCAAAATTATTCAGGCACTTTGACCTGACCATGTTTTGCTTAAGTGTTTTTTCTTTAATTGCTAATGCGACCTTTTACACCACAGACTGAACAAAATGAAGCATTGCTTGGTAATTGGTTGACCTAAATTGGTATTATCTAATTGTGTACTTAAATTTAACAGCTGACAGCTGATTGGCTGATTGTAATCCATTACATACCTTTCTATCAAAGTTATCTGACATTATCAAGATGAATTTGTTCTGACACAGTTTAACTCTGAGTTCTTGTCATATTTTATTACCATTTTCTAAACTATAACGAATAAACTGTGATAATGTGAGAAAATGTTGAAGGTGTCGGAATACATTTTGGTTTGACTGTATTTATATATTTAAGTTATATTTTTATTCAGATTCTCTCTATGAAGTTGCAGATAAAAACCAAATGCTGAGACGAATGCTGAAAAAGGGAAATAAAGGCACATACAATTGAGTTAAAAAAGATGGCACATTTATTGCTACATAAATGTTATATACATATTGTGTTTTCTGTTACAGAGACAGAAAAAAAGAAAAGAATTCGACTTCTTACTGCTGGTTTTCTGATGTGCATTGACAATACCTTGAATTTTGACATGGGTACAAATCGTTCATCAACCAACAATGCAGACTGGAGACAGAGATGGAGAGCACATCCTCTGGAACATCAAGCTCGTACAATACCCCATACGTACTAGACTGCGAGCTACAATCCTACTTATGTTCTTAAGATGCTATCGATAATCTTTTTTATAATAATGGACAGGTTATGGTAAATAACCGTACATTTTTTTACTATCTAATATAGTAAAATAAAGTAAGAAACTTTTTACTCAAAACTTTTGATTTCAAAAATCTAGAAAGAGTAATATTTAGAATTCAAGAAATGTTCTTACAATATTATTGTATAAAAGACTAACTATAGTGAAAAATAAGCCAAATGTTTTTTTTTTTATCCTTTTCATAGATTTTTTTGATATGAGGGAAATCAGGGCATACAGCAAAATCTAACATATCCAACAGAGGAAAAACAGAACACAGAAAAAAAGGAAAAGGAAAGAAACAGGGAAAAAAAAAACAACAGACAAAGAGATGACACAAAACCTTGATTCATTTTCAGCCGGCAAAAATACAAGCTCTTGAATACTGAAATGTATAACAAGGCCACAAAGACTAATGGATTTCACGATCATTTTGTTAAGGAAGCAAACTCTCCACAAAGCAAAGAAAGAGGAAAAAAACGCAGAAGGAAAATAATGCTGATATTCTGAAACGTATATCTTTCCTTAAGTTTTTGTTCTTTTGACTTCATAATGGAGAGAGTGATTCATATGAGAATGTGGCAGTCTTGTTTCAATGGTGTGAACGCATGGAAGATAACAGACAGGCTAGAAAAAGAGATCCAAAGCAAGAAAACAAGACATTTTTGGTCTTAACGAAAAAACGCATACTTTATAAAACGAAAGTGGTGACTGCTGCTCTCTTTAGATTTAAAAACAAAACAAATAACGGCAGAGAAAATCCTGATCCAAACTGGCTTTGTTCATCATTTCTGCTGTTTGCTGTCATTTGAATTCATAGAGCTTCTCTTTTTTTTCGAACAGACATTGCGCTCACATTCTGCTGATCAAGTATCAAGTACTTCAATGCATGAGGGGAAAGACAAAGCCATTCTAAGTAACTTAGAACATCCTTCTATTTTCACACGACAGAAATACGCTTTACTATGAAGCCTAGAGAGATGCTTTGTATACAATTACAAATAAACATATAACGTGGTTACTTTGAGTACTTCTTTTTTTCTCTTTTTTTAAATTGTTAATGGTTTTAGAAAAACAAAAGAACATAAAACAAAACTTTAATTCAGGCCAGGTGAATTAATGGTCTTCGTTGTAAATCCAACTCTTTTCCAACAGTGCCATGTCTCGCGGTATAACAGAGATTCCTCAGTACAGATGCCCTCGGCATTACCACGGCTGTTCGAGCAAATCATGTAATGTCTGAATACAAATCAACTGTATCGGAAATATGTCTTTCTCTTTACCCTTAACACCATATGGCAAAGGAATCAAAAGGACGAGACCGCATCCCTTTTCCCATTTAAGACACTGAGAAATATGCAGGGAATGCTGGGGTTTTGTAATGTTCTGCTTTCCGTATCTGTACTGCTCACTAGTGAGTATAAACATGTCAGCTTGTGTTTGACCTTTGACCTTTCAGTAAAGCCAGAGTTTGCCATTCCACCATCGTCTCCACGACACAGGGAATCCGGTCAAAAATGCACAGGCTGATCCCATCTCGCCTCACTCATAACTTTCCGTCTGTGACGAGGACTCCGAGCTACACTATCAACATACATCAAAGAATTAGGTAGTTTTGGTTTCTCATGCTGTCATTTGCGGAATGAATGTACGATAAATATAAATAATATATTATTTCTTTTTTCCTTTTTCTTTTTTAGACACAGGGATCCTTGAGTCTTTGAATGTTCAAACACCATCAGATTCTTTCACAAAGGGCACGGAATTTGATCTGAATATATTAATCTCATGAGCGGAGAGGCCCTTCCACAGACCGACAGGAGAGAGGCTCACGAATCTGATGTGAAGGACAAACTGCAGATCTACTGAAACGCCACCAGATTCTCATAGCAATGTCAGAACTTTCCCTTTAAACATAGACTTACAGCTCAGTAACATAATAAATAGGAAAAAAAACAAAAAAGAAAAGAAAAAAATTTCTGTTACAATGCATTCGTCAATTCAGTTTAGGCACAAGGCAACTTCCACGTACAGGGTGGAGGGGGTGGCGACAGTCTCTGATTGTACAGCTGCGGCACACGGCTTGCAGACAGCGATATGTGCTGAGGGGCTTTTATGCTTGATACTTTTTTTCTCTGGTGGGCAGAAAGTTGCTTATCGATATGGGATGTCTTCACAGGGAGCTGGGCACTTGCCAGTTTTCTTCTATCTCAGGATTGCTTAACGGTGGAATTTTGCTTCAAGTGGTCTGTCTTTTCAAATTTGTGTCACAAACTGTGAGTCCTGTCTGCCCGTGGAAAGCAAGGTCACCAGCTCTGTCTAACACACGCCATCGGATCCATTTGATCTGAAAAGTGAGGGAAAGATAAGGATATTGCTTATGACCTACTGTACTGACACTCAAATCGCATTCTCATGTGTATCGTATAAAAAATGTATGTTTTCCAAAAATAATAAAATAATTCTGTCATCATTTACTCACTCTCATGTCATTCCAAACCAAACCCATAAGTCTTTTGTTCATCTTTGAAACACAAATTAAGATATTTTTAATTAAACTTGAGAGATTTCTGGCCCTCCATTAAAAGTGTGTTACAAAAAGTTTATAAAGACATCATAAACATAATCTATATGAATTGAGCAGTTTAATGCAAGTCTTCTGAAGAGACGTGATCGCTTTATATAATGAAAAGATTTTATTTATGCTTTTATTTATATTGATCAAACAATGCTTGAAGTGCCTGTTTACTATATTGTATGTTCTATATGTACGTGTGATCAGTGATTACTTTTACAATGTCTTTATGAACTTTTTGAAGTGTCAAAGTTTTGGTGGAATGCACTTTCAATGGAGGGACAGAAATCTCTCAGGTTTCATTAAAAATATCTTTGTGTTTTGAAGATGAACAAAAGTCTTTTAGGTTTGGAACAATGATGACAGAATTTTCATTCATCCCTTTAAGACATTGGGTGCATTCCCAATATGAATACTATTCCAAAATGAAGGCAGACAAGGATGCAGCTCACTAGGTTTTGGAACAGAGCTGGTGTCTAAGCAATAGCAAAGACAAATCTTGCTTGTGGTGTCGTGATTTAACCACCTGCCCGTTTTACATCTCTGTGTGGAGCTTATTGTGCTTACCTGGCTGTTCACAGATGGCCCATGGGGTTGGATGTGTCTGTGAGGCCCGGGTGCACAGGCGGGTGGGCTTGCTGGGGGTCACCTGAAACCCCTGACACCTTCTCCTCCTCCCTCCTCTTAAGGCAGGCTGCTTTGGGGTTTAGGTTCCTCTCTGCACACAGGAGAATTTACATTATCTCACCATGTAAAGTAATAATATGTAGCTTTAATTGCCTTTTTAATTCAGCTATTCTGCTGAACTGATTAACATAATTTTGCGCTGTTGCAAAGGGCCTAAGTAAAATATTACTGATAAATCCTTGTCTGACAGTGGAGATTACAGTGAGAATCATTTTCCTTGATAATATTTAAGTAATCATGTCCTGTGTGTTTTAAAATCAGAACTAAATTCCAAATTGGGATGAGGATGCTGGATGTTTGATGCTGGATGTGGTGGATATTTACCAACAATGCACCGTATGAAAAAAAACTAGCAAATGTCTTCAATCATTTGTCAATGTATATATGTATATATATCCATATATTCATAATACTGTCAACAACAAAAAAATGAGTACCAAAATATGGGACAATTTTTTGAGGAAGGGGGGTGGTCTTATTTTCTCACACAGTTAACATTTTTAGATTAATTTCCTAGATTAATCGTGATTAAATATTTTAACTGACTGACAAGCCTTATATAAACATGACATAATTGCATTATGCAGGGCAGCGTCTGACCTCTGACTTGCTGTTCGAGGCTGAGAATGACGGCGACGGCCTGGTGAAGAATAAGCAGTTTGGTCTGGGGCTTCTCGCTCTTCAAGTGAAGCTGACACATGCGGCCCAGCTCTTTGAACGCCTCGTTGATGTCCCGGACTCGCAGCCTCTCGCGTGCGTTGTTGGCCATCCTCCTCTCACGCTCGCGCTCCGCCTTCTGCTCGGGGTTCAGGTCCTCGTCTTCATTGACACTGCTGCAGAACAATTCACAGCTGTCAGACAAGATGGAGGGAACAATGTGGCCTCAACACCTGAACACTGCATCTATGTGCTTGATGTGGCATTTCATTTAAAATCTTCAAGCATAAAACTTCAGCCATAAAAAGTAAATCGAAGTGGTGTTCTATACTAATATTTAATCACACCGGTTCTCTAAGGTCAATGCTAAAGTGCTGAAGGACACTTTTAGAGGCAGTGCTTTGATGAGCGGTTGCCTTGCCTTGGTCGAGTGCTTCCCCGATTCTGCTTCATATCCCTTTTATCACTCTCGTCATCTGATTTGAGGTCATCTGAGGATTGGTTATCGTTCATGTCATCCTTTTCTTGATTTTCAACCTTCAGGTCCAGAGGAGAAGCAATCTGACTGGCCAGAGCACTAGCGATTCCTGTTACACACACAATAAAAGTACATTGATTGGGTAAACACTTGTTTTATGACTTGTATAGAAATCATAACTGAAGAAGCATAAACGCTGACACTGGTAAATATGACCAATACATGTTAACAAGTGCCAAATGGACAAAAACAAAATAGCTGAAAATAAAGTAGTGCTTCCCAACCTCTGAACGTTTCTGCCTGGTGGTTGAGCTCCGAGCTGGAGGTGGGACCAGCGCTGGCCTGCAGGCCGCCGTGGTTGTTGTTCAGGCTGACAGTCTCTTCACGGTGAACAGAGCCCTGTCAGAACAGATAGCCATAAATACATGAGGCAGAGAACAGAGCAAAACATCAAGAGTCCCTCTGATCATGAAGCCATCTGATCAGTGCCGAGAAAACAAAAGTGATTTACATTAAATCGGGGAAGAGACAGATCTTGGACTTCAAAGCTGAGAGAGTCTCTGTGTTCCTACTGTAGAGTGTGACCTCCCCTCTGAAAAGCTGAGTGGTGTTCACACTACAAAGAACGACCTTCACAGCCCCAAATTTGTGCTCAGAGAGACACGCTGCACTTCAGTCCTGAGTTCTGACTCTGTTCCACCAAAAAACACTCTCATGTTGTTTTCAATTTGGAAGCGTGTCTATATGCTTTGAGAGACAGGTTGATTGTAACATAACATCGGACTGAATGCTGCACCATTTCAGACAAGATTTTAGGGTTAGTGGTAGAAGGGAAGCGGCAAACATCAGGTTATCAACATGAAGCACATGCAGTATATGTATATTGTATACTGTATTATTCTGAGTACTGTGTGTACATACAGTATGTTTTTATAGTATGCAATGTTATATAATAAATAACTAATTCATTCATATTAACAATAAAGTTTTATTGGTATAAAAGGTGGCTTTCTGGTGGGATGTGAAGGTCAAGTTAACACTTGACATGATCTAGATGTTTTCAAATCTATCATTATTTGCTATTATTGTTGTAAACAATTGTTACATTAATATTTACTACATTTTAACTATTGGCAAGAATTTAGGAAGGCTGCAAAACAGTACAACAGTAGCCTAAAACAATGTCTACACTACCATTTAAAAGTTTGTGGTCGGTAAGAAAGTCTCTTATGCTCACCAAGGCTGCATTTATTTGATCAAAAATGCATTAAAACAGTATTATTATAAAATATTATTACAATTTTAAATAAGTGTTTTCCATTTTACTATAAATTAAAATGTAATTTATTCTTGTGATGGCAAAGCTGATTTTTTTAGCTAATATTATCTAGGATCCTGTATTGCCTAGGTAACATCAGCTATTTAATTTTCATGAAAACGATTTATTTATTTATTTATTTTTGCTGGAAAACGCAAACGAAAAAATTTTGATTTTAAGTTTCAAGATTGGTTTTGTGCTATTTTTTTAAATGGATACTCAGACACCAATTAACCGCATTTATATGTAGAAAATCTTTCCATGAAAACAAAATGTCCTATTCACATGTGGATATGGCAAACAGACAATCTGCCTTTTCATGCTGAACATCAAATGACAGTTGGATCAGCATTCATCACTGGTGGCTTCCAAACGCATCTGGATTTGATCAACGTCTTGCCATGCGATTAGCGACGCAGTGGAGTAGAAACCACCACAGCCCCCCTCTGAATCTCTTCCTTCCACCCCTGCCACAGTAAGCGGGAGCACATGTTCGCCCACGATCTAGTTTCCTTTCTGAGGAGCTACGGGATTGGGAGTCATGGAGAAGGAAGAGAAAGGAGCAGAAATGGGGGGGGGGGGGGGGGGGGGGGGAGTTCTTTTCCCCCTTTTGCTTTAGGAATGCGCTCCTAAGTCACTGTTGGCCTCTGTTAACCTCCATGCCGCCCCGGCCCGAACCCCTTCCCCCACACTCTAATCTCAGCGCCACTCTCAACAGGTGTCCAAACAACTCTTTGTCTGTGGCAGAAGAGGGGTGGAGAAGGAGGGGTGCCAACCAAAGAAGGCGGCCATTTTCCTGTCTGAGCTTGATTACCATACAGCTGAGGAGCTCAGACACACACGACTAAAGCATCAGATTTCCTGAGTTGTTAAGAAAGACAGAAAAGAGTGCGCCAAAATAAAAGCATGCTGGCTGTGCTGAATCAGGACCTTGTCTGGGTGTGTGTTTGGGTCGAGCCTGGAGCACAGAGCTCCGTTTGTGTGTGTATGACAGCAGTGTGACAGCTCCCGTGCAGACGAGGGGCTCTGTCACTCCGCTGCAATCTCTTCTCTGCCTGAATAAAATGCACCTCTGTTCATCATGACTGAAAACATAAGCTGTGGCGAGCCAAAAATTTGTTAACATCACTTTTGTCACTGTTGCATACGAGAGCTATTGATTGTTGTAAATTACAGCTTTAAATGCATAGTTCAACCAAAAATTAAAATTCTGTCATCATTTACTCACCCTCATGTTATTCCAGACCTGTATGACTTTCTTCTGTGGAACATAAAAGAAGAAATTTTGAAGAATGTTGGAAACCAAACCATTTTGGTCACCATCGACTTTCATTGTATTGAAAAAAAAAAACAAAAAAACCTGTGACATTTCTCAAAATATCTTGTTTTATGTTCCACAGAACATCATACAGGTTTGGACCAACATGAGAGTGAGTAAATAACGACAAAATCGTCATTTTGGGGGGAAATTTTGGGTGTCTAAATCTAAATTTTGGGTGTCTAAATTGAGTGGGAAACTGCTGCATGACGTGACAATCACAGGCAATCACAAGATATCTGATGTTTAATATACAGTTAAGTGGAGCAGAATTTGATTTGGACCAATGAGATTTCACAGTGGGTGGGGCAACTCAACACAAATAGGAACCAAGTGATTGACAAAACGAGCTGTCGTGCATTGCTTCTTGTAATCAACTAGGACAAAAACTCTTTATTTATATGGACTTACATAGAAAATATTTTATTTGTCATTTTCTTTTATTGCTTTTATTGTACTGTATCATCGTATGTATTCTTCTCTTTTCTTCTAATTTGTTTTTAATACTTTTTAAATTAAATTATAATGCGTTTTTATAGTCAATTATATGTCTTATGCATCTGTTATGATTATTTTTTTGTGATTTAAAAAAAAAAAAAATCCTTTTTATGAATTACCACTGTGTGACATTGCCTTGTCAATGCAAAACTGTTGCAAGACATGACACAATTACAGTAAATCAGAAGATGTCTGATGTTTAATGTACAGTTGGAGCTGGATTTTGGACCAATGAGATTTCACAGTGGGCGGTGCTACTTCGTTGCAGAAATCAAACCATCAACTGCGCCATGTCCTAATCCTTGTTACAATCAGTTTGTTAGAACAAAAACTTTTAAACATGAATTTACATGAAACAAAATAGTTTTTATTGTTTTATGTCACACTAGGTTAGGTCTTGAAGTTTGTGTTTCATTAAAATTTTTAAATGTGTTTCTTTTAGATTTGAAATTTTATTGGCACACATAGGGCTTGTGTGAAGAGGGGAAGAAACGATAAAAAAAAAAAACTTATTTATACAAAATGATTTTTCTAATCGTACATGTTAAGAATGTCAAACTTTGTTCAATAAAAGCTTCACTAACATGTGATAGAGCATTCTAGACATATATTGCTGGTTTGAAACATTAAATGAGAACAGCAAATTTTTCATCAAGAAATGTCAGATCTTCGTGGTCAAACTGGCCAAGGCTAAACTTTCCACTGTAGTGGTCATTCACGAAAACATTTTTGAGTGTTGCTTTAGTCTTTGGACAAAAGCAAAGAGGTCAGTGTCAGTTCATTTGAAAACTGAAAGAAAATCCAAATGTTTTGAATGAAGAAAAAAAGCCCATGATTATTTCCTATTATTGGGAAACCATTGGGAAATGCCTCCCTCGCTTGTTCCATCCATTACAGCTGTGTGCAAATCTTTCTGTAGAAAGCGAATGAATGCCGTGGGATGGTGGGGGAGATACAGAGTGCTTTAGTTTCAGCAGGTCTCACATCACACAGGTCCCCACAGCCCCAGCGAGCTACGATGCGGAAATGTCTTCCAGACCGGCACTGATCTACTAGATTCTACTGTGACTGCTTTTCCCATTCAGCCTGAGGAACGCAGCTCAAGGAGGGAGAATGATCTTCGGTCCAGCCATTACGCTTATGGAAAGTATGTGGGTTTAAGTTAAACTGCTCTCAGTGGAAAATAGTTCAGTTTCAGCACATGGCCAGGCCTTCATTTTAAACAGGTGGCTTAACTGTTTATTAGCCTATTTGGAGAGGCACAATGAAAAAACACATGCATTTCTCTCCCTCTTGCCTGTAATAACTGTAAGAGCCTCTGACCTCAAAAGAAATGAGACATTCAGGAGGCTCTGAAACGCATAAGATAAAGTTTCCTTTATGACAGTGAAGTTTTCTTTACCATTTGTGCTGTTCGGTTGGTGACCAATCCAGAAGCGGGGAAACTGGTGCCGATGGCTGTAATTGGCCCGTTGTGCGCTTGTCCCAACAGGCTGTGGAGGTCGCTAGACAGGGCGGCAGTGGAGCCCACGGCGTGATTCCGCAGGACGTGGATAGCATCGTCCAGCCTGTCCAGCCGGTCCTCCATCCGAGACTGGATTGAGCAATAAAGAACAAGGAGAGAAAGAGAAAACAACATAAGGTTACAGGAAAACAAACATCAACACAGACTTTGATGACATAGAATTACAAAATGGCAAACATCGTAAAGCAAAGGAACATTCGAAAACAAAGTAAAAAGGAAAAGAAGAAAGAAAATAAGAGAAAAAGTGAAGGCTAAGACAGTTAAACAACATCTGTTGTCCACTAACTAACCACAATATGGTGATTTTCATGTATTAATATCATCAAAAGATCAATAAAAGATGAAATGGAAAAACAACAAAAGCACAAAACAGAAAAAGCATGGCCGAATCAAAGGAAAGCTGATGGCTGAAAGGTAGAGAAGGAGAGGACATGACAGTCTGAAGAGCGGGAATACCTCGCAGACATCCTTTAAGAAGGACATGGCATCCTGCAGATGCTCATGAAGCTGCTGGTGCACACGATTTTTCTACAGTCAGACAGGAAGAGGAGAGACACGTACAATGAGAGCTGAGACAGAAAGACTGGCAGAGAGAAGCAAGCAGAGTTTATGAGAGATCGGCAAAGAAAGAGGGCAGAGCATCGAAGTGCCGAGATCTTGGTACTTGTTCATGTAACTAATTATGATGAACCATGGTTCACTCTGGCGATCACAGCTCATTTCCTGTTTCCTGGAGGGCCACTGCTCATGGACAGTCCATAAAAATGCACTTGCAGCTGGCATAAAAAGCATTAGAGTAAATATTTATCTACACACTCCATTGTGTGAATGTATGTTTCTGTAAACTGATCTCCTGTTGTGGCTCAGTTCCCCAGTCAGCCCTGGAATCCCGCGGCAGTGGTTGAGTGCAGCAGCTGCCAGCACCCACCCCCATCACACACCCTAACCAATCCCTAACCACCCCACCTTTACATACCCCGGCCAATCTCCATCCACCCCGGACAAGAGAGGACAGATGGCAGGAGACACGCCCCAAGGGATGGGTATTGTTCGGTCCAAGCGGCCCCCTCCCCGTCCTGCTTCTGACATTTGTCAGCCAGGAATGTCCATGTAAAGCTACCCCCTGCCCTCCAGGAGCAAGTCATCTACTGACACAGTGTCCATTAAAAAGTGCTCAGTGACAGGAGGAAGAGGAGGAGGAGGGCACTCTTACCAGTGAGTGGAGGGAGTTCTCGTAGTTCGGAGAGGAAGGTGCTTGTCCAGCCGTGCGGGACCACTGAGTTGTACCTGTGGATGGAGGCAGAGGAGCTTTTTAGTCACATGACACATAATAACAAGCAGGCTTCATTACAACAGGTGAAAAATTATCATCTGAAATGAACGAGCAATGGACCACAGTTTTTTTATGCAATGCACATCATCTTTACTGGCTGCATGCAAAAACAAACGGCGTGACCAGTGGAGTCTGATTCATGAACAAATGACTCTCATGATTTGATTCTTTTAATTAATTAATTCATGAGTTATCGGTCATTTAAATAAATAAATAAATAAATAAATAAAAGATAATATAATATAATATATATAATATAATAATATATTCTTTCGTTTAGTATGTAGTGCACATGGTACAATGTACTGATGTACATTCACAATAGACTAAAACTCATTTCCTATCCTGGCTGATTCCAGCTATTCTCAATGTGAGCTGTTTTCCTCTAGGTCTCCAGACACATCATTTCCTATGACTGGGTCATATCCTGCAATGTGAGATGAGTTTGAGGCTGACCCTTACACGCATACATACACAAACCAGTGCTGAGGGACATCTCCTACTTCCTCTTATTAATGAAGTCATGACTAAAAAAACTTGGGAGAACAATGCAGGACCCCGATAAAGGCGAGGACTTGGACCCTGAGTGTCTTCCCTTGACTCTAATACTGCATGAGCTCAACAGAGGAGCTTGATATTCTAGACGTAACAGGATGAGACCACGACACTTTCTTAGATCTCAACTCGCACAAACAAACTACTGGACAGTAAGCAGTGATGTGACCAATCTCATGTCAGACGGTGTCAGGGAAAAGAAAAAGCACTGTTTTGCCACATTACTAGATTTCTTTTTCATAAGTAGATTTTATTTGGCTTGGCCACGTTCTCGGCCCCAGATTCAATGTTTCTCTTTTTTTTTCTTCAAAATTCACTCCATCGTTGGAAGAATTCAGTGAATGTGTTTTTGTTCTGTGGCAGTGTATGTGAGGCTGGAAAGGACTATAATGAGGATGTAAATGACTCTGGTCTGGTCTCGGTCTAAATGTGCTGATTCTGACTGGCCATAAATCAACACTGTTTCAAAAGAATGCACATCTGCTAATCACAAATCAAAACTCTGGTAGTAGGGGTCGCTTTCACTCCCTTCACTCCCAAGTCTATTTCACTCCAACTGGCAAACAGTGCACTGCAAAAAGTCTTGCTATGGTATACAATAGAACAGGTCAAATACCCTTAATGTAGCATAACCCAAAAGGAAGTCTTTTGGCTTATTTACATCAATCAGTTCAGGAGGGAGATTAGCAGTCTCGGTCCTTCAATCTGACTCCACCAGGCACAGACCCCACCATTGACCCTAGCTGTTTTGTTGACATCAGATATTTCCTATTTTGCCGGTTGTTATACTGTAACTGTTGTGATGGACCTGGTGTGGTCTTACATCTTGCTCTGCCAGCGTATCAAAAATCTCTCTTCAGAAGCGGTCAGCGAATGCAAAGACAATTTCACCTATTGTGTGACAGGAAGTTGTTTAGGTAAAGAATTTCCAATCATTCATCCTCCCTAAAGCCGGTCTAATTTGAAGGAATTTGCTTCTTAAAACCACAAAGCCCTCAGAAGCAGACTTTCATTAAGGGCCTATTAAAAATTACTTTGTGGCTACGTGAAGAGAATGCAGCGTTTAATAAGGTTTCCTCACTGGCGGCCAGCTTGACAAATGAGCGTGGGCCTGTGCGGCACTCCACACGTGGTGCTGGGGTCTAATTGGCTGGTATGGGCAGCAGAGACCCGACTATGTGCGGGTCTAATGGCTATGTTTAAGTTTAATCCGGAGAAACAGATGGATGTGCTTCAGCTTAATCATAACATCATTAAAACAATGTGCACCAACGTCAAAGAACAGCCTAATCAAAAAACTTCAATATATAAAAGGCCCCAGATATCAAAGGGGACTTTGACTGCCTGCTTGTTAGTGTAAATCAACTTAATGATGTGATAAAAATGCAGGCAGAGAGAATGACAATAAGTGTGCCAAATGTAACTAAATAGTAAATACTACCAAAATACCAATATTTTGGCCAGGCCAATTAATCAGTCAATATCGGGGGCCAGTTGCATAACCTTAGTCACTATGTTAAGACTGTGTCTTAAGAACTAGTTTGACCAACTAGCAGTTAGATAAGAGGTAATCAGTCTTACTTATCCAATACAAATTAGACCGATCTACCTTTTTATGTATCTGACTTAAAAAAGTTATAGGGATAGTCATGAAGAATAAAAATATATGAATAACTTTTAAGACTAGTCTAAGCCATTTATGCAACCGGCCACTGGTGAATGTGTTTCAAACCCATTTTTGAAGTTTTCAAAAATTCACAAATTTATAATATTGAGTATAAAAAATTCTTTCTTTCTTTCTTTTTTTTAATATTTAAATTATTTTATATATACACTACACTTCACAAGTTTGGGGTACGATTTTTTTTTGAAAGAAGTTAATTATTTTATTCAGCATAAAAAATAAATTGATAAAAAGTTATACTAAGTTAGACTTAAATTGTTACAAAAATATTACAAAAATATAGCACAATATTTACTTTTATAAATGGACTAAATGTATATTATAATTCTTTAAATATTAAAGAATAAGACAAGGTGTGCTGGGATAACAGGAAGTGACACTGTAGGAGTCATCCTCTCCCTCCCTTCTTCTCAGTCAGTCATGCTAATAAATGAGGATCTTTGCAGGCCGGTCTGTCATGGGCAACAGCTGTGTGAGGAACAGGGCAACAGCTGAAGCTGAGGAGTGGGACAGACACCGACACAGCTGTCACCACTATATCAATGAACACACACACACACAACTGCCCACTCACTGAAACAACGTGCGGAGAAACTGCCATTTGTAGCAACTGGTATCTCTGTCTGTCCCTCTGAGCTTAAAAATATTTTTTTCATGTAAAATGACTGTGCATCAGTCTTGTAAGACGCAGATACAATCTTCACAGTGGTTGGTTATCTATCCACCCCTAACCAGGCCATAACTCCCCCGACACCATCTTCAATCTCAGCGGCTGAGGGACAGTGCGTTTATACTCATTTACATGAAGAAGACAGAGCTCGCTGTGTGCGTAGCTACAGAATCTCAGATCAATGTTTTTTTTAACAGATCATGTTTACATATGCAAGACTACAGTATTATGGATGTCCATTAATGAAATCGAAATGAAATGAGGGCCTTCTTGCCTTCTAAATGACAAACCAAACAATGTTAAGAACATGAATTGTGTTGAGGGTCTCTCTAAATGTGTGAAATGAGTTTCAGCCTGTACAGTGGCCCGAAAAAGAATACGACTTATTGATGGATTTATTACATAAACCAACAATTAAAAAAAAGAGCAGACAGAATACATGAATGAGTCCTGCATGAACAGCTCATAAGTATACTTCAGACTGAACTCAACTTGTAAAATGTATTGCTATGTAGACTGTAGGTCAGTGATAAGATTATGTCCAATGGTATGAAAATAAAACACAACAATATAATAAATAAAAGAATACTTTTATAACGTACACTACCATTCAAATGTTTGGGGTCAGTAAGATTTTTAAATATTTTTGAAAGAAGTCTCTTTTGTTCACCAAGGCTGCATTTCAGACGTCCAGTAAAAAAAGTATTTTAAAATATTATTACAATTTAAAATAACTGTTTTCTATTTTAATATATTTTAACATGCAATTTATTCCTGTAATGACAAAGCTGAATTTTCAGCCTTCAGTGTCACACGATTCTTCAAAGATTAGCTCAAGAAACATTTCTTATTACTATCAACATTGATAACTGTCACATTTGATACATTTAATGCATCTGTGCTGAATAGAAGTATTAATTTCTTACTTAACAATCTTACTGACCCCAAACCTTTCAACAGTAGTGTACAGTCAATAATTTAGTCATCTTCCACAATAATGTATTTGCATTATCCTCATTCAATGGCTTTTCTCAGTAAATATTAATAAATGCTATTATACTAGATTAATTTGATCAATCTGCATACCGTGTAATTAAATCTATTCCTGCAAAGATTTTAATCGATTCACAGCCCTTTTAAAATATATGAATGCATTGGATGGAAAAAATAAAAATAAAACAAATAAGCATTTACATTTTAAAAGCTAGCAAATGGTTTCAAATGGTAAAACAAATATTGTTTAAAATTATTTAGGACAATTACTGGCCAAATTTAGTGGAATATGTCCATTCTTGTGTTTACTCTAAAAGGACACATTTGTGATGTCACATTTATACTGAAAATGTCTTTAGGACTAATTAAATTACAAGGAATTACAAAAGTGATTTCAAGCACCAATTTGCTTACAGATATTTTGTTATATGATCCACACATTCATACATTTTTAAGTTTGATCAAATGAGGACCACTGCGTGACTGACCAGTGAGGGTGTGGTATACGAAGAGAATGTGTGTGTGGGGTCAGAGAGGCAGACTGGTGCTCTACCTGCCCTTCCTGTGGGGCCGCTGGCCGTCACCACTGTACCTGCTGTGGCAGCGCCCGCCTGAGCCGTCAGAGGAGAGGGAGAGCCCACTGGAGTGGAGGGGTTTGAGGGGAAGCTACTGCTGGTGTGGTCAGGAGAATAAATCTGCAAATGAGAGCGAGAGAAAGAGAGAGATCAGTCTGTGAGGTAGCTCACTCAACCTTTTAAACCTGCAACCTGTCGTTTCCCTCTCCGGCTTTACGGCTGCGGTTAGCATCCCTCAGTCTGTGCTCAGCCAAAATTGGCTCATCAATTCTGCTGATTTTACAAGCAGAGCAGCAGTAAAAAAAAATGCTCACAGAATACATATGGGCTTTTAACAGCCTATGCTGCCCTTTATAAAGTCTGCAGAAAAAACAAACCCTCCTGCACACTAAATGCTGTGTGACACCTGCAGTCCAGCCAGCGTTCTCTGGCTTTCTGACACATCTGTGGTTGTTATTAAGTCAAAGGCTGGGCCCACGCCACACACCCGCTGCATATCGCACATCACAAGTGAAACCACATGAGCACAAAAGATCAGAAACCCTGCAAGAGAGCGGGAAAACGGCTAAACAAACAGTGGTGGTAATAATTCACATTTGAGGTAGACAAAATGTCCAAAATCTTACAGTACGGTAACAGTATATCACAATTTCTTTTATTTTAAATGTTTTATATATTACATAACCATGTAGTAATGTCTGTTTTATTTCATTATTTTGTATTTTATTTATACCTGACATAAACCAAAACAATTGTTTTATATCAAATGTTTTATAAATAATCATGTAGTAATGTCTGTTTTATTATTTGATTTGATTTTTTTACTGATATATAACTGGGTCACAGACATATACCAAAAGATAAAATTATTCAGAATCTAATTCTGTCTTTAAAAAAAATGTCACACCTGCGTTAAAAACAAATAATTCATAACAGTAACACATTAACACAAAACATGACTGGGCGAGCAACATTAGAAGCCCTTGTAAAATCTGAAATACAAAATATTTGTTAACATATTTCTATGAGAATATACACCATCATACCGCCAGGCCCTAATTCAGATCACCCTCAAATTCTGCTTACATGGCGTCCATAACGTCTCTTCTAATACATAATAGAGAGGAGATGAGAGAAAAGCAGCTGGATGATGCAGAGAAAGAGAGAGAGAAAATACATGGTCATTAATCTCTCTTTTTGGAGCTCATTAGAGTGAATGAGTCTGGCCCGTGGCTGTGTGGATGGGCGTCTCTGGCTCATCTTCAGTTATGGATGAGAGGTAATAAAGCTGCTCCCAGCCTGCCCAATAAACAGTGGCCGAGACGGGCACAGCCCTGCCCACATCACATTAACAAACCGATGCCTTTGCCTCATAGTGCAACATTGCCGGTAGTTTTTTTCCACCGGACTGATGTTGTTTATGCGAGCATCCTATCTTTTTCAGAAATTTTGTCTGGTCAGAAAATTTTTTGGTTAAGCCAAATATCAAATGAAAGTAAACATCCAAGGCATGCTCTGCATTCTGCTAAAATGGTTTTCTTTCCCATAATGGTTTCCACTATGAGATATTCAGGTTTTGATCCCAATTATCTGGCAGGATTTGAGAAAAAACAGCTCTAAAGTTGTGGGCCATCACTTGCAGAGGATCATGAAGTCCATTTGACTTAAAAACACATCAAAATGCGGATACTATCATTATTAATCTTCTTATTAAACCCTGAATACCACACTTTTGTGTTTCAATCAACTCTGCAAATCCTGCCTGGGGCTTTGGTACATTCATCTCTCAGAGTAGACAGAGAGAGAGAGAGAGGAAGAGACAGAGGGGGCAAGTGATTATAGAGTTAGAGTGATATACAGAGAGATACAAAGAAAGAAATACTCTGCGACAATAACAGATATTGAAGATTCAAACATCTGCAATATACAATGCTTTTATATAGCATTTGTCTTATTCGGTGCACATTTATTCTTCACAAATTAAATTATCAGCATAATAATTTTAGTGAAAAGTTGACTAGAAAATGAATATGAATTTCAGAATGTCTTAGTATTTGATTTGTCTATCTTCCACTTTAAAATGACAGAAGCACTTGAGCTGCATAAACTTCACAAGTTCATTTAAAACCTGATGATCATGTTCTCTGTCTGTAGAGTCACATGATCAGTGACACAAATGTACTGATTTGATTAGTGGCGTAGAATCTGAAATATTCATTATACATTTTATGTCATAACGCTGCTTTGTTTTTAAGCTGTCAAAATCCTAAAATTCTTTTTATCCATGTCGTCTCTAGACTTTTGGACCCAACTGTATGTTTCATGAGAGTTTTGTCTAGATGATTCTTAGCTGTTCACCAGTAAAAAACAGTATCTGATCCATCATGACTGTGCCAGGCAAGCGTCCGTCCGCTCCGCCCTCGTGCTTCAACTCCTCTTACAGTTGCTGACCTAATGAGTGAAAGCGAGCCATTTGGAGTGTCCTGGCTGACTGCTGTATCTCTAGTGTAACACCACTCATTTTACAAACAACAAACGGATCTCCGCCCCCTCATCAGTCACGCTGCTCTCCGCCAGCGGGGGCCCAATGAGCACAAACCATCCAAAAGGAACCTAAACAAAAGTGGCACAATGGGCAGCCTGCAGAGCCGAGCCGCAGCAGTTAGGACGTTTCCCCCTCCCTTCGTCCCTCCACCCCAGCCCGACTGTGTCCATTTCACCACAGCTTTATCATGCTAATAGAATTGAGTCTGCAAATACAAAAAGACTTAATTTGTGATTATCTTTCAGCCGCACTGTCTTGTGTTTGTTTGTGTGCCAGAGTGTGCTCTCGTGGCCTCACCCACAGTATTTTATTACATTTTTTCTTCTTTTCTTTCTTTTACCCAATCAAAGAGCAACGATTAGGCGCTACAACCGTTCCAACATCAAAAGGTTAGAAAAAGCTTGTCCTTGTCCTTGGCCGAGAGGTGAGTCTACGGCTCCCGTCCGAAACAGTGCTGAATCAGTCCAGATGTGTTCCTACTTTAAAAAAAGTCTTGTTGTGACTTACTGTAGGATAAGCAAGTCTGCAGGATTTTTTTGGAGCTAAATAAGTCTTTAAATTAAGCTTGGCAAGTTTTAAAGGTTATTGTAAGCTCCAGTTTCAGGGACACATTAGGAACTCGCACGAACGCCAGCACTCATTATCCAAACCAACGTATAATCCACAGGCTTTTATGTACAGCTCCTTTTCTTGTATACTGCGAGATTAAGAGCACAATTATCCGGGCTTAGGTCCAGCAACATCCACAAACAGATCCCCTGACCTTATTCAATCTCTTAACCTTCTGCACTGCTACTAATATCCAACCTAAGAGCACAAGTCCTGTCCTTTAAACAATTAACTGCACCATTATGTCGGGTAATCTCACCCGCGTCTACAACGCAAAGATACCGAAAGCAAGTTGGACAACATGGGGTATGTTTACGATGCCTGAAACCGTATACCGTTCAGTAGTTAAAATAATAACGCAATGTATTTAATCTGTTCCGGATGTATATGAAGGGAAGTCAGTCCCTGTTCTCTGAAATGGTTAATGTACGGGTTAATCGGTCTGTTTGAATGGAGAAGGATCTCACCGAAGCCAGGGCTTTTCCCAGCGCGTCTCCAGTCTGAGAGCTTCCAGTGGTGTTCCCTCGGCTGGCAGCAGCTGCACAAAGACCACACAGAGATACGGCATTCACATCGGAACAGAGCTGACAGAGACATTAGTGTCATGCATTTTTTATAGGCGAGTAGCAGCTGGTGCTAGGTGTGTGAACTGATCGAACTAAAAAAGTGCTGATATAAATATGTGATAAATAACTTTTCAACAATGTTCGGGGATATTTAAAAAATGATGTGATATTTGGGTGGAGAAAATTACTGATGTATATATTTTGTATATGGCAAAACAAAATAACATTTAAATTATTATTAATTATATATATATAGCTTGCCAAGGCTGCATTTATTTCAATCAAAAATAGAGTAAAAGCAGAAAGTATTACTATAGTTTAAAATAGCTATTTTCTATTGTAATGCATTTTAAAATGTAAATTATTCCTGTGAAATTATTCCTAAGAATGACTGATAAACCAAGAGTAACACTATAAATGTGATGTGTGCAGGACAACGTACCCATGACTCCCTCTGCGGTGTTGACAGGTGGGGTGTGAGACGCGGTGACGAAGGGTGAGGTGCTGGCACTGCTGCGGTGGAAGCTGGACATGGGTGGCAGGCTAGCGTTGATGTCTGTGGGCGACACTGAGTGTGGCGGGTAGTTCTGAGACAGAGAGAGAACACGGGAACTTCAGAGGAAGAGCAACTTTTTTAGCTTCATGAATACGGTTATACTACATAAAAGGTTTGTATTTGATCTGATCCCACAAATTGTTCTCACCAGGCGGTCGTGTGAGTGCAGGTTGCTGTAGTTTCCAGACTGTGGCATGTGAGATGAAGATCCTCCCAGCATTCCCCCATAGCCTGGCTGGCTGATCCCATTGGACGAGTTCCACGGGTCAGAGGAATTGTGGGTCCCATCTGATTAAGCAACAAGCAATAAAATGTGAACATTAAAACATGGGAAATATATTTGTTTTCTAGTTTTAATATAAGTTACTTTGTAACTTCCTGACGAGGAAGGTTTAAATTGGGAGCGAGACCGAGGTGACATTAATGTGATAAATAATGCTTATAAACAAGGACAAACACAACACACAGTTTGATATGTGAAGCGAAGCCTGACCCCCACACTCCTTATTTTGGATAGAGGATGTCAAACAGACCGGCCTCTCTTTATGTCTGCTTTTACACTTGAGTCTGAGCCAAGCGCTGAGCGCAGCTGAGATAACATTCAGCCAGCCGCTGCTCACTTGCTTCTGCCTCAACTTTTAAAGGAGAAATTCCTCACAGTCCGAAACACACGGCTTCAAATGGCCATATAATTTTTTATCAGTCTTCATTGGCAAAGCTGGAATACGCATGGTTGGTTTACTATCTAAGTCTGTGAAGTCGGTAGCATGATAGGCAGTGACTGAAATGTAAAGAGAAGGCTTCCCAATTGTGAAAAAAATAAAATAAAGGCTCAATGTGTGGGTTAGAGGAAGGAACGTACCAGGAATTGTTCAGTGTGGGAAAATATTGATATAACTAAAGTAGACTGGAAGAAGAAAAAAAAACTCCATATTACAACTCTGCATGACTAGTTGACTAGTTTCTAGGATGCTCTAGTTTCTGTGACATCCTAGAAACTAGTCAATGTTTATTTCATTTTTATAAGGGTTATTTAGTCTTCGGACAGTATACAGTACGCAAGTACATGATTGCAAATGCATTTAGCTATGAAAGCTCAATTTAATGCGTTATGAAATATGTCACACCACAATGCAATGCTCTAGTGAGAATACCATCTTGTATTCTCTTTCAGGTCCCCTGCACCTGAACATGCCTACTTACCTACTATACAGTAGGTGAAAAACGGTACATAAAAAGAGTAGTATGTCCGAATTCACAGTATTCATACAACAGTAGGCAAAAAGTACCTAGATGATCTACTATTTCCACTGAGATTCTGAAGTGTGCATGTAATGAACACTTTACTATCCCAGTGAAGTGACGCAAATGACGGCGTAGGTCACATGACAAAGCCAACATGGTAGATGTAGTATGACTGAATGCCATACTAGGCATTCATAATATATAGAACATGCTTTTTTTGTTTGTTCCTCATCAAATGTAGTATCTATTTAGACTCAGTATGCAATTTTGGACATGCTATTCAATTACATGGTGGTGAAATCAATGTATTTATAGCTAGCTACCTGAATGATAACATAGCTAGTTGGACAGCAAACGCATTTGAAGGTATCTCTATTGCCCCCTTGGGGTTTATTGCTGCCACAGTAAAGCAACAATGTATGCGATATGTATACAACAAAACTGTGTGTTTGCAAAGCTTTGGCCAAGACTTCCTGTACAAAATTGAAACAAAGTAAATGATAAATAATAAAAAAGTGAGAAAAAATGATCATGACTTACCAAAGAAAGTGCTTGCGAACATACTGCTGGGGGGTTTGGGGGATGGGTAGGATGGAGAGTCTCTGTTGAAGTCGTCTGAGCTGGGAGATGGTGCATACACCTGCAAAAAGAAAAAGAAAACCAGACATTACGACCAAGAACAACTGCTTACAGACACAGACAGGTGTGAGGGAACGTAGGCTGCTGTATTCATATCTACTATAAACAGAGCGACCACCATACAGACACAATCATGTCACTAAGCGTATCCTCGTACCCTCAGCCTAATTCACACATACCACGAAAACCTGACTGCATAATACAACACAAACAATGCAATGCAACGCATATGGCCAATTTACAAATTCTTTGATGTAACAGATGGCTAATTTAGAAGTTTTATAAAAAAAGGGAGGATTATCTGCAGCGTAGTGTGTGCTTCAGCGCTTAATTGTAATATAATGACGACGACATGCATGCCCGCCGAACAAAAGCATCAAAACAAATGGATTAATATGCGAGGGCGTTAGGGTGCATATGTTTGTGTTTACGCATGTGTATTTTAGGAGCTGTGGGGTTGGACAGGGTCGGGTCAGCGGAGAAGTGGTTACAGCTGCAGATGTGCCCATTCCAGTAGAGGAGGATCAAAGACATGAGGCTACAGCCCAGTAATGTGGCTCTCTCAGTTCATCTGCACCAGATGGGACAAAACCTCTCAGAGGGAGAGAGAAATTACTGCCATGTATGACATGAAAAAGAACGCTAGGTACATGTTGAAGAGAGTCTCGCTCATTATCTGCATTAGGCGAGACAGACTCACTCAGGTCCTCACTTTAAGGTGTCCTCGTCACCTGCCATTTTAATTCCTCCCAGTGAGGAGCTGACTGCACCGTTATGTCGGTAAGAACCAATCCTTGTAACACAGAGCATATGTGCAGCCCAATGTGTTTCAAGTTATTTCAAGTTAAACACAAGCTCTCAACATCACAGCAACTTTTACTCAACAATCACACCACATGATATAATGTTAATCCTCTGTAAGAAAGACTAGATCTTTTAAACAAGGCAAACAGGCAAAATGGTATAAAAAGTAAGACATAAGTAAATATATAGTAAATTAAATATATAGAAAAAAATATAAAAATATTTGTTCGGACAACAGTTGTATTACAATTCTTTACTAAATGACGTAATACATCAGAAAAATGAAATTTGCCTAAATTAGTTTTACTTATTTTTTAATAATTAATTAATTATTAATTCATAATTATTTACATCCAATCCAACCAATGTGACTTATCTTTGTTGATGTTCACAGCATCTGTGTCAAGATATAAATAAAATTCTTTACTAAATGACATAATACATCATAAAATCTGAAATTTGTCTAAATTCGTTTTGATCTGATAATATTTAATAATTCATTAGTTTAATTCATAATTATTTACACTATAGTGAAATACAGACCAAAACAACAGAATTGCAAAACAAACTGTACATTTATGACATATACTAACTTTATTAAGAAGTAAGAAATGAATATGAAATACACTGGCAATTATTGTAGTAATTATAATCAAATATTAGTTGCATTGAATTTCCATTGTCAGATCCCCCTACTCATTAATATTTCAGATGTACGCAAAGATCCCCTTCATCACACACAAACACACGGCTGCAGCATGTCATGACACACTCTGCATTACGATCAACATCTAAAGCCTTTCAGTCAGCTTAGCCAGCTGTGTGCGGCCGGGCACCTTGCTGAGGCGGCAGTACGGGCCCATGTGATTGGCAGTGAGTGTGTTCATAAGCTGCGATGGGCTCCCGTGGGTGTGCAGGCGCACACATGTGACCCGGGCGCTGGAAGTCCCCTGGTGATCTCAGGTTAGGGCGGCGTGGGAGAGGGGCCTTTGTCTCCGCCTCACGGCTCAATGGGCAGCATATGGCAGCGGATAATGCTAATTGTCCGCTTTACCCCGAGCTAACCAGCCGACCCGTTAATAAACCTTCCTAAACACCGGCGCCCCGCTCCACCACCAGGATAGAGAATGAAAGAAAGCACGAGAGAAAGAGCAAAGGAAAAGCTTCCTTTGACCAGAGCTTTAATTAGGAAGCTGTCAGTTATTCACTACCCTCTGATCTAAACACCCACGTTTACATTTTTTTCCCTAATTCTCCTTCTTTTTAAATATTGAACGTGGAAATAAACTGTGGAAAAGAAATGAGTTAATAGAGGTGTATATTTAGAGTTCCTATACTTTTTTACCAAAACATTTTCCAGTCATTTGTGATAATTATAAGATTATAAAATATTTTAAAAATCATTTATAGAGACTCCAATCACAAAGTGCAATTTACAGCCACTATATAGGATATAGAAAAGTATATTCACTTTTACATGACTCTAATATTCTAACATAACTTAATATTCAACAATATTATTGATCTGACTGTACTGACGCTGTTGTATGAGAACTGCACTGAGCTAGAAGATGACATCATTTTTTGCAGAACTGCATTATAGATGAAATGAACTAACTTAATAATTGATGATCTTTACAACGGAACTGAATCTTTTTCCTGTTATCAATAAAGCTGCTTTGAAACAATCTGTATTGTATAAAGCGCTATATAAATAAAGGTGACTTGACTTGACTCTATTTTTACATAAATTTTTTAGGGCTGGAAATCATAATTTTCCACAATTGCAGCAACCTTGTATACATTTCCAAAATCACAAAATTCATTTCAAGCTGTCATTAAAACATAGTCACGAGCAAAAATCAATATAAATAGTATTTTTTGTTTCAATTCCTGTGTGAGTAAATGGAGACGAAGGCTCACGCTGATGAGTGAAATGAGTTTTTCTCTCCTTTCTCGGCTGTCAGACCTTCCTTTGATCTGAAAACCACATCCATCACAACAACACACGGAAAAAACCACTAAACTGTCAACATATGGATAAGCCCAATGACAACAGTGAGAGAGGTAGGGAATAGAGAGAGCGAGAGAGAAAGAAATGATTATAGAGGGAGAAAAAAAGGCCGAACAACAGACTAACCCACAAGGACGGGTTCAGAGCAGAGGGACCGCGAGTGACAAGAAAATATCCTGCCTCTGCATGTCACTTGTTTGGAGTCGGATCGCAGCCCGAGGGCCTTCCTTTTCAACTCCCATCTAACACACTTATCAAGGCGAAAAGGCACGCTACTCTCGCACAATGAGCCCCTATTGAACACAGCAGCTCTGTCCTGAAGGGACACGTTTTGACTTTTAAAGCCAAGTCTGTCTACAAAGAGCAGACGGTAAAAGTTTGAAACTTAAAAGCATTTTGTTCCTTACAGATACAGGTGGAAGCCTTTCGAGAGGAGAAAAACAACACGATGGTCTGTTTTGAACAACTACAGACGAGCACGCTGACTCATTATGCAAAGTTTCAACCAGAACAAAACCTTCAAATAGGCAGTGTATGTATCTGAAAAAAAAAAAAGAGCAATAAGCACTATTTTCCAGCAGAAGGCCCTAGAAATCTTAAAGGAAATGCTACCACCTTAGGCAAACACTTAGAAATATGTGAATTAAAGCAAGAACAGCAGAGAGGAAATAAAGTACTTCATACGTCATAAACTGACCCAATCAAAGCCAGGGAGGCCGCTTGCCCTCCAGGGCCCCGCCATAAAATTATTGGTACCAGCCTGACATTCAAACAAATCAATGTGACTTTTATCTTTGTTGATGCTCACAGCATCTGACATTTAATAAATAAATGATATCTGTGTGCCAAGATATAAATAAAGCAACACAAGGAAGGGTTTATTGGGCATTTACCCACTGCTTTGGATCATAAAGCTCAACTCTGACCCAAGTGAGCCACATGCTCCTCATTTTCTCTTTCCTCCCAGCCTGCATTACAAGGCTGGAAATACTTAATATAAAAAGATCAAAGTGAGCTTTGTGGTGCAGGAACAAAGAGATCTGTCATAATGGCCTACAAGGAAAGCTAACTCTGGACTCTGTCAGATGACCTCAAAAGAAGTGAAAACACAAGCTGGGGTCTCGCGTTTGTCCCCAGAAACGAGATTGGAAATTTAAGAAAGTTGTGCAAACATGATTGCTGCTGCCCTTGTTAAAAGCAGCATAAATAATGTGAACAACATTGAAATTTAATAAGCAAGCTCTTATTAAGCGGGTAACGGATCATTCTTAAATTCAGCAAACAGATGGAGAAATCTCCAGAGCCCCACACAGAGAGAGAAAGGCATCAGGGAAATCTACTGCAAACTTTTTCCTCTCTACTGAAGTAGTGCTTTGCATCGTCTGGGGAGCAGCGACTCACTTTTAAGGAAGTAGTTGGAACATTCTAACCCCCAGCCCCGCCCCACCCCACCCCACCCGACAACACATGTTTACTTGGCCATAACTGATGACATACCATAGATATTGTTTTTTTTTTTATAGCTAATTATATATACTACAAACTAACCATAACCTGAAAAAAATAAAAATACAATAATACTTAAATAATATTATAAATAATAATAATAATAATAATAATAACAATAATAATAAATCCCAAATAAGTAAACAAAAAAATAAGTAAATCCCAAAAAGGTTGTTAAATAAATTTATCCCCAAACTTTGTCCTATAAAATATAACTAAACCCACCCACACATCATGTTGTAGCTAAACAAGGTCATACCAGACTTTCTTACTGTCATTTCTTACTTTTCTATTTCTAATTCTTCTGATTCTTTTTCTTGGGAGGTCATTCCCAAAGGTGAGTTTTATCAGATTTTGCTATCTTTTCAGAAACTATTTAAGGAAAGCCAGTCATGAGGAACAAGTGCAGGTTCAAGACGCCACCTCTTCTTTCTCCTTCACATTCAGAGTTAATAATGTTAATTTATTTTTCTTTTTATGTTTTTATGTTCTAATTATATGAATCATTTCTACCTTTGAGGTCATTCCCAAAGGGAGATTTATCAGGTTTTGCTATCTTTTCAGAAACGATTCAAGTAAACTCAAACGCCCACTCAATGAGGCACAAGTGCAGGTTCGTGTCGCCACCTCCTCTGTCTCATAAGCCCGCACCACCAATCCAATCATCAAGCACCTGACAAACGTTCAGCACACATGTACACGAGTGTTCACACGGACAGCCACACGCAGACAGGCAAACAGGCATAGTGAGAGGCACAGAAATCAAAGGGCCTGTGGTGGAGAGGTTTAGGAGTCCCATCAGAATTCCTATAGAGAGAAGAATGCCTGGCTGATTAAAAACAGATGGAGGAACAGCGATGCTGCTGCTCTAAGCTCAATCTGCAAACAGGAAAGTCAAACCTCAACAGACAGACTCGCTTCCTTAATCATTCCCAGACTCCCACTTGTTATTATTGTGAGCCCATCTCAGTGCTCAGCAAAGCGGCCATTCAGAGCTAACGGTGAGACACAAGCACAGCCAGCATCAGTCTCACACAACCACCAACACCAAATAATTATCCAAAATAAGAGCTTTTTTATTAAGAAAATAGAGACTTGCAGATGTGTCAGTTTGCCTCTAAAAACATTTATATTTCAGATGCTCAGTCAATATACTTTTTTGCGGCTTTTAAACTCTCTACAGAAGTTAAAATCAGGGTAACAACTCACACTTGTTAAATGGCAAATGAAAGTAAATGTTGACCTAGCTCAGACTGAGGTAATGGAAACACAGTCAGCAGTCACACACACACAAGCAAAGCCGAGAGCAACGAGACCCTCAACTCAGTTTCAACACACTGAACTGACACGGCTCACCACTCCATTACACCCGACAGCCCACCGTGCACATGAAAAACATGTTTACTTACACACATTTCCTCTAGGGAGAGAAGGCACTCACCGATTTTCCGTTGTAGTAATACATGCTGCCCATTCCAGGCACGGGGTAGGCGCAATACATGATAAAAGCCTCAGAGATACTGGAAAAGACGTGGAGCCAGATACAGAGGATCTCTTTTCCCAACCCGCTCAGTACACATACATCCACTCGCTGCACAAGGGACTAATTCCTTCAGTGCTGGCCCCCTACACATGGATCTACTCACAGACAACTTATGCAAAGCAGGACCGTACCAACTCAGCCGGCAGCGAGGGGGTAGGGCTTATGGGAGGAGGAGGAGGAGGAGGAGGACGGACCAATACCCAGAGCTCGGCTCCCTTAAAGCCTCATAAGTGCTGAGGCAAAGAGAGGAGGGGGAGATGGAGGATAAAGAGCGAGGGAGGGGCGGAAAACAAATGAGTAAGTGGATTGACTTGTACTTTAAAAAAAAGAGACAGAAAGGAAATTAGAATGGTGGATTTTTCGTGCGAAAAAGGGCCAAGCAATACACCGAAATGAGTGTTACATTCATTTACCTGTTGATTCTTGTCTGTTCTTTTACAAGCTAACAGAAAATGAAATAAAAAAAAAACTGAACTGATATACTTTAGAGGTGCACACAAACACAGAAACACACTCTGGTCTTAATCCTTAGCTGATTAATCTTTTAGTGATTATTGTTTCTCTTTTATTGAGGGGTTAGATTGAGGGTATGGAGAGGATTTCCCCACTACATCAATAATCTTGCAAATTAAAAAAAGAAAAAGTTTTATGGATAGTATAATATAATATAATTATATCGTATATTATATTAATAACATAAAAAGAGACAGTATAATGTTACAAAATTTCTATTTCAAATACATTTTTTTTTTTAACTTTCTATTAATCCTGAAAAAATTTATCACGGTTTTCACAAAAATATTAAGCAGTACAACTGTTTTCTACTTTGATAAGAAATTCAGCTTTGCCATTACAGGAATAAATTACATTTGAAAATATATCAAATTAGATAACAGTTACATTCAATTGTAATAATATTTCACAATATTACTGTATTTCCAATCAAATAAATGCAACATTGGAGCATTCGCGACTTTCAAAAACATAAAAAAAACTTTATGACACCATACTTTTCAACAGTTCAAGTTTTGTCTTATTTATATTATATTATATACTGATATTAGTGTATGCTTTTGAGTTTCATGACACGCACTTGTTTACCCTTAACCAAGTCTTGTAATGTTGCGACCTGTGGCTGTTGTTTTAATAGTCCACCACAGTGGCGTGACAGCAAACACAGAAAGCTGTTGAACACATCCAACAGGGGCCGAGCCTGACGTCAAGCACCGAGAGCAATGACGCTCCATTTCCTCAGACATCCCCTCCTCGCGCTCACATTGTACCCGCTGCTCCCCTTCCTGGGCCTCTTGCCCATAGACCAAGGGGGCGGTAGGGTACACAACCCAAATGACAGGCATACTGGGGGTGGAAGACGAGAATGAGGGAAAGGAAGGCAAAATGAAGGGAAATTGAAGGGTGGAAGTGGAAGAGAGGCGAAAGCAAAAGGCTGGAAACAGTCACTGAGAATGAATGGACAGGGGTGCAAAAATAGATGGGGAGGCCAAGGTCGTTCACGTGCTGTGAACACGCTGACCTGTAGCACCATCGGTCTCTTTAAAGCCCACTCCACTCCGAGCTCTTTCATGTCTGTCACTGCAGGCTTCCCAGTCCAAACACTGTCCTCCCTCGGACCATTCACAACATTATTGTTACGGAAAGATGAAAGCCTTCCCAGAAAACGATACTTTATTATGCTTTCCCCTCTAATTCTATTATTATTTATTCTCTTTTCTTCTCTGAGTGAGACTCTTTCAAACGTGTCCAAGGTGGTTGAGATCGACAGGCTGGTACCACTTTAAACCTGGAGCCGTTTCAATACGATTCTTTAGGAGAGAGGCGGCCATGATGGAGGAATGCTTGAAGGCTCCATAAAACATATCCAGATAAAAGAATGCACTGCTGGGAGGAAAAGAACACAGAAAATATAATGAAAGAGACAAATGAAAAGGGACAGAAATGAAATCACAAATCACTGGCACATGTCCGGAGAGTTCACAACGCATGTTTGCTTTGTTCTCGCAAGATTTCCACACAGCTGCCATACATAACTGCATTATGGTCACCTCTGTGAATATAACCAATAACTGGTGAGTTTCGTTGGACATTTACTTGAACATGGTTGGTTGCATTCAGTTACCAGCTAAATACAACACGATAAAGCAAAGCGACTTTTGCCTTAACCAGCCGGAAGTGCAACAGGATGTTTACATATATATATATATATATATGTGTATATATATATTAATATTGAAACCACAATACAATGTAAATGTCTTTACTGTCAGTTTTGACCAATATAATGCATCCTTGCTGAATAAAAGTATTAATTTCTTTCAGAAAAAAGTTGTACTGACCTCAAACAGTAGTGTAGTGTCAAGTAGTGTCAGTAGTGTCAAGTAAAATTTGTACTTGAAAATAATACAAAAACACTGATGAAACACACTTAAGAATATTTCTGCAGTGTGTCACTTTGTGCTGTATTTTGCTTTTAGTGAGGGCATAAAACTTAATGCTGGAAACGTAATGTATTATACTGAACCGTTGAGTCACACCTGGTTAAGACAGTGTTGAGCCAACCCAGTTCTTCAACACACCGTAGACGCAGGAGGTCTGGGATTCACCTGCACTGATTGTGTGGATTATGGAGTTTAAATGTAATAGGTGCTGCAGACAGTCTGTCCCACTAATCAATCTGCAAACTAGACACTTCCACATCAACATCCCCACACACATCCCACGCCTGCAAATTAGAAACATGCAAAACGCTCATCTCAGCCCATACAAGCTAATTTAACATCTTCATGTTTCTATAAGGCCATTCATCACAACACATTAGGAGGAAAATTTCTCTCCATAGGTCTTGTGGGCTTATAAGCATTCTGTTATGTGCTTGTAATGATTAATATTTCCCTGCCTGAGGACAGCGCCCAGACAAAACACGGAAAAAATGGCATGAACATTATATTAGAATAACACCAGTATTTAGCGAACATCTCCTCCAGACATGATAAATCCACCGGGGCCCTTTCATCAGGGTTCAGGAGAGATCCTTTTTGCGTGTGTCTGGGCCAACGCACTAGTTGAGCAACTGGTCTTCATCCAATTACGATTACCTGACATCAAGCTACAAGAAAGCGGCTCACCCACTTACCTGGCTTCCACCTATAGCCACAGCCCACAGTGACACCTTCTCCACATGTGACATCTGCTGTCTGCTGACCTACAACCAGCGTGTCTGGGGCTCACCTCCAGCCAGGTAAATCACACCAGTGCAACTCAGATTAGCTGTGCTTTACACACATCACATCATAAGATAATCAGCTCTGACTGTTGACAGAGCACGCTCTTAAAGTGACCATGGCTGTGAGGATGTGCATTCATGCAAAATACAAACAAAATGTATTTACGGAAATCTGAATGCATGTCTAACATATTCCTATGCTGTATTCTTGTACTCTAACTGAAGTTGAAAGGCACACATGTATCTGCTGTTTGTGCTCCATGTTTTAGGGCTCTGAAGTCTAAGGAAACTTTCAGCAGCCTAAACAGATAAAGAGACTCATTCCCTCGTCCTAAACTGATAAGGAGGTGGGCACGTCTCTGTTCAGCATCAGACACAAACCAGGAGCATCTATCTAATCACTTATCTGATGAGCTCATATCCTTTCAGACACACACACACACACACACACACACACACACACACACACACACACACACACACACGTTGACCTACTTATTTAAATGACATACTATAGACACCTACTGTTTAATTAAAATGACTACAGTTATGACTAATTTAAGTCGATAATAAAATTAAAAGGTAATGATAGCAAAATATCAAACTGCATGTATTTATGAGGTATAAATGTAATATAAGTTAATGTATAAAATAATAATAAAATCAAAACCAAATATGTTAAAAATATTGGATCTTTTTGCTAAACATACAGTGTTAATGCACCCTATTATTAATCAACCATTTAATAATCAAATATTCATTTTTAAACTGATCAATCAAACACTGTTGTCATAAAATAATAATAATAATAACAATAAAAAAAAAAAAAAAATATATATATATATATATATATATATACACATACACATTATATATTAAATCAAAAAGAGTCACAAAGAGTATTCAATAGCATATTAGTTTATGCTGTGGTACGGAAATTGTTATTGTGACAGTTCTTTATTTTTTTTTTTACAAATAGTTTTATTAACTTTATTAACAAACATTAATTCATTTTTATCTGTGAGGATTACCTAAAGAGGGTTTTTTTCAGATGTAGGTAATTTCTTCCAGTCAATTTTGTTCCTAAAGTACAGCTTACTAAACACAGACAGACAGACAGACACAAACACACACACACACACATACATTGACCCAGTGCACTGCCCTCTGGTGGCAGGATTATGACCTGACGGCCTAGAGGACAAACCTCAGACAGACACATGATCACAAGTGGGACATAATGAGCCTAAATACAAGATAAGTTTGGGAGGAAGTCGAATGTCTGAAGATCAAGAGAGCTATTAAAAGCTACAGGTTACAGGATACCGTCTGAACGTGTGGGTCATGGGAGGATACAGAATGTCCTGAGAGAATAAGAGCACAAGACTGTAAGCTCAGAGACATCAAACCAAATAGACCTTTTATTCTATACTTCTAGCTGTAGAATATGCTCTTTAAAACAGAGATGCAAGACCATTAAAACCCAGCGCTGAGGAAACACAAAGGAAAAAAGAGAACAGAGATTTTCTCAAGAACAAAGAGCAGTGGCCACATGAAAGACCTACATCAAACTGTACTGTTATTCTTTACAGGGCTTTAATAGGGCCTTTTATCCCAAGGCATGTCCAACTACACAGGGTCTTCACTGCCAGGTTGTGACCTTGCATTAGAGACAGGGGGTTCAAAGAGAGTAGGCAAAAAAGGAGGTGGAAACAATCCAGAAGAGCTACGCACAAAAGCTTGCAGTGGCATCGGTGACCTGCTTTAGCTTGCATGGCCTGTAGATGGCTGTCTAGTCAAAAATGCAGGATGCATCTTCTGAATGGAGAAGCTCCAGTCAAGCTGATTTCCTCCAAGCTTTGGGCGCTAGTCTCGTGTCCTTGTCGCCACAGTGGATCATAACCTTCTTCTCACTTCTCTCCTGGTGCTCGTTTCCTCGCTAAGTGCAACTTCTGCCTGAGCGAGGGTGCCTGAGTGATCTGTCAAGAGCAAATGACAATCTTTTTTGTCATTCACAGCCAGTGTTCTTGCATGCAAAAGGCCCTGAAGGAAGGCGAATGATCCCTGCTGCTTTCTCTCCTTGCCTCTTTTCCTTTCTCTCTCTCTCTCCTCCGATCATCTCTTCTGGGCTGAACACCCCGGTGCAAGCATTGTCACATCAAACCGTCGTGCCCGTGACAAGGGTGTTTAAAAAAAGCCTGGCTATTTACACACATAGCTGCAGCTCTAGGCTCTCAGCCAAGTATAAATCTCCCACAAGATGTAGTTACTTGCCCAAAGTCATGGGGCCGTCCATCCGCCTCTGACTCTTTTTCTCCCTCAGTACAAGAACGGCTGTCAGGAGGGCTGGGGTCCTTCAGCACAGGTGCCTACACAGCTGCCTGAAAGCATAGCTGCTGCACCAGACGCACAGGCAAACTGCAGAACACGCGTCTGCCACGCTCTTAGCGGCGAGCCGAGCACCCTTACCTTCATCTGCTCGCAGAGATTTCTAAAAACACTAGCAGCCAATAAAACAACTAGTTAGCCAGGCATCATGTGGTAAAACTGGTAAGAATCGCACTCACAAAGTCTATGGTTTGAATGATTAATTGAAATAAAATCGAAATCCCGATATGGCTTAGTGCGATAATTAAATCGTAAAGAGTGTGATTTAATTAAATAAATACTGTATATACAGCAGGGTTATTATTATTAACAAAAGCATAAATACCATATTACTTGAAATAAAATACATATTAACTGAAATAAACAAACTTATTTTATTACAGCTATTTGCAAAGACAACATTTCTAATTTTTGTTTCGTTCAAGATGATGTACTAAAATAACTAAAACTAAATAAACAAACTAAAAACTAGACATTTAAAAAAGAAAAAAACTAATAAAAAGGACAAAAACAACAATTATTAGTTCAAATTAAAATGAAAACAGAATATATAAAAATAAAATCTAATTTAAAATATTAAGAAAGACTATAATAGTATTTCAATGATGCTAAAATAACACTGATGTACACTGCACATTTTACAGTGAAACATGGCACTGCGTTCATCTATATGCAAACAGCTCATGATAATAGTGTTTTTAGTGTCTCAGAGTGGATCGGTTCACAGTAAATGCTGATCCACACAAACTGCATCTGCTCTGAGTTACAACATGAATTTGGGAATGCGGCGTATGCCACCCATTTCACTACATTGGTAATGAGAAGCATTTATAAACTTGTAGTCAATAAACGAGAAGCTTTAAGGTCTCCCTGCGGTTTTCCGCCAAAAATAAAAGTTTCATGGTTTAACATTTGAAAATTAATGAATCAAGATGAAAATTTTAGTATTGTAATTTTATTGTAATTTTTTTTATTGTAAAGTAAAATAAAATGATTCTTCATTTTATTAAATGCTTGATTTTTTTTATTTTACAGTAAAATACTATTATATATATGTACACTCACCTAAAGGATTATTAGGAACACCATACTAATACTGTGTTTGACCCCCTTTCGCCTTCAGAACTGCCTTAATTCTACGTGGCATTGATTCAACAAGGTGCTGAAAGCATTCTTTAGAAATCTTGGCCCATATTGATAGGATAGCATCTTGCAGTTGATGGAGATTTGTGGGATGCACATCCAGGGCACGAAGCTCCCGTTCCACCACATCCCAAAGATGCTATATTGGGTTGAGATCTGGTGACTGTGGGGGCCATTTTAGTACAGCGAACTCATTGTCATGTTCAAGAAACCAATTTGAAATGATTCGAGCTTTGTGACATGGTGCATTATCCTGCTGGAAGTAGCCATCAGAGGATGGGTACATGGTGGTCATAAAGGGATGGACATGGTCAGAAACAATGCTCAGGTAGGCCGTGGCATTTAAACGATGCCCAATTGGCACTAAGGGGCCTAAAGTGTGCCAAGAAAACATCCCCCACACCATTACACCACCACCACCAGCCTGCACAGAGGTAACAAGGCATGATGGATCCATGTTCTCATTCTGTTTACACCAAATTCTGACTCTACCATCTGAATGTCTCAACAGAAATCGAGACTCATCAGACCAGGCAACATTTTTCCAGTCTTCAACTGTCCAATTTTGGTGAGCTCGTGCAAATTGTAGCCTCTTTTTCCTATTTGTAGTGGAGATGAGTGGTACCCGGTGGGGTCTTCTGCTGTTGTAGCCCATCCGCCTCAAGGTTGTGCGTGTTGTGGCTTCACAAATGCTTTGCTGCATACCTCGGTTGTAACGAGTGGTTATTTCAGTCAAAGTTGCTCTTCTATCAGCTTGAATCAGTCGGCCCATTCTCCTCTGACCTCTAGCATCAACAAGGTATTTTCGCCCACAGGACTGCCGCATACTGGATGTTTTTCCCTTTTCACACCATTCTTTGTAAACTCTAGAAATGGTTGTGCGTGAAAATCCCAGTAACTGAGCAGATTGTGAAATACTCAGACCGGCCCGTCTGGCACCAACAACCATGCCACGCTCAAAATTGCTTAAATCACCTTTCTTTCCCATTCTGACATTCAGTTTGGAGTTCAGGAGATTGTCTTGACCAGGACCACACCCCTAAATGCATTGAAGCAACTGCCATGTGATTGGTTGATTAGATAATTGCATTAATGAGAAATTGAACAGGTGTTCCTAATAATCCTTTAGGTGAGTGTATATATATATATATATATATATCATAACAATTATTTTTCTTATTATATAAATCACAATACTATTTTTTTTGGCCAAATTTCATTTTAAACTGCAATCGCCATTTTTTTAATCAAAAAATTTTTAAATAGATTTTTTTCCACAAAACATTCAGACCTACTTATGTCTAATCTTTAAGTGTTTAAACAGTGAATAATAAACATCCGCTATCTTTCTTTAAACCATTTCCCGCAGTTCAAGGATTAACAATGTTCCCTCGGCTTCCAGCAAGTACACAAATCAAACACGGTTATAAATATTTGTACGTCCTCAATCTACTGCCATGTCTTATTTGGGGCTTTATTTCGTAAAGCATGCCCTCATTGCTCTAAAATGGAGCGGATGTTATTCCATAAATATTTACAATCCATACGTAAACTATGCCGATCCATCAGTCGTGTTGCGTTTTAAAAAAAAGTGATGAGCTGGTAAGAGGTAAATAGTTAAAGTATTTTTAGGTGAGTTGGGGGTTGTATTCCCTGCAGAGGGTCTGATGATGGGAAGCATTGTGTTCATTTTGTTTATCAAGCAGCTCCATGGGCCTCTAGTGGGGCTTGTCTGCTTACATAAGCAAAAGCTTTCAGAGGCATCTGCAGCTGCAAGCCCACTGTACAGGTACCCTGCAGACTGCATGCGCGCACACACACACACAGCTGCCCCAGCAAACCCTACGTGGCTCTGCAGGTGCACCTGTGCCGCCGTAGCTGCCAGAGCCCAGATTTACGTCTTTGGTTTTACGACTAGCCCTTCAACATCTCTCGACCAATGATGACTATTGTTACTAAATGCCGGTCAACACTAAGTGGATTTAAATGCCTAGATTTACATAAAAAAGTCAAGTGACTGTGTTATATCTACAATAACTGGGTTTCTATCCAATTTAGTGGGATATTACATAAAAGCACATAAAAATCAAACTAAATTCCTTCATGCTGATCAAAAAATTCACATGACATTGGTATAAGTCATATGACTGAAGAATTCACTCAGATTACTACTACTATTCGCTGTCTTTCTCAAACCCAAAGTATACTTTGGATGTTACACACACTTCACAGTATGTTTATAGTGCATGTGATATCAATTTTATCATCAGAATAGTGTGCGACAATACGTGCATCTAGAATTTTCTAACCGCGCGTACTCAACTCGCACCTGCGCCTTACATTTTTCTGCACAAATTAGTTCGTCCACAAGGTGGCAACACTGCCCCGGCCCATTGTTTCACAGTCGAAAAATAAACTGATGAGACAGAACAATAACAAACAGGTTTGACTGGAGATGCAACAACAAAGATGCAACATGCTTGTGTGAGGGGATTCGTTTTAAACAAGTGTTTATCGCTTATAACTTCTGGAGAGAAATAGCGCAGACACTAGACAAGAATGAAACTTTCTAATGTGCATGTGTTGAGCGCTTGTGTTTGTGAACGCAATCAAATGCTATACTCATATGCTAAGCGCTTGGGTCAAAACTGAAGGATACTTTGGGCTTCGCTCATGAGGCATATGCCACCAACCGCTAATAAAGTTTTATTCCATTTATAAAACTCCTGACTAAATAAAAAAAGTCTGACAAATAAAAAAAAATCATGTTTTTTTCTATGTGCTCTAAATCCATTACTTTTAATTAAACAGCCATGGTGGTTTCCACAGTAATTACAATTTACATTTCTATTCGCCGGCAATTTCCCCAAAAAGTGATTTTGTTCTCTTGAACACATGGGATGGAAAAGTTGCAAATTCGTGAATATTCACAAATAATTTTTGTGATTTTTCACATAAAATCGCAACTTAGGTACTGATAGACAAGTTAGATTTTGAAGAGAATCCAGCCTTTCTTACAAGAGCAGAGTTCTATATTCCCGGCCGGCGTGCACCGTCACTGCTCTACCCTGCGCTAAATTGAGTTGCTTTGAGTTATGAGTCACACAAGTGCACCTGCGGCCATGTGTTAAGTAGTGACAAATAAAAGCCCTATGTCCATTTACACAACAAAGAGATGTACCCCACGAGGCCACCAATCTTTCCTCAACACCCTTACCACCCCAACCTCTCCGTCTTTTTCTGTCTTCCCTTGTTTTTTCCTCTGGCATTAGTAGGGAAAAGTATCTTGCTCCCAGAGTCCCGTATCAACTGGAGCGAATCTGTTCCAGACAAGCTATGATTCAAACACAAATTTAAAGACAAAAGTGTGTTGCGCAACTTCTTATTCATGTCTCGTGGAAGAGTCGCGCTTGATTTCTCGCCTGCATTGCGTGTGATTATTGAGAGCTCACGAAGACTAATCCTGCTGCCACGTGGCCCTAAAAGACCTCGTTTTGTTCTGCGGGTGGAATCCAAATCCTGCTGTATTAACATGAGGGGATCTCTGTGCTAAAGCCACTGCATCTGGGGGCGCATTCATTGCAGCCAGCACTGTGGTTTAAGGGGGAATCTAAAAGGAGGCTTTCACTATCTGCCCTACGTTTTCCCACAATGACTGTTTGAATGTACGATTTATGCATATAGAAAGGGTGGGAGGGAGTTGGGCGAACGGGGGTCACAGGCGGAGTCAAGCTGAGCTCCACACTTCCTCTGAATCCTAATGTCTGATGCTCCACCGGGATTATCACCCATGGAAATTTCCCCCCAATTCAACGTTATTAATCTCTGTCTGTCCTCCTGTTCTGGCTACATAATGACTAATTAAACATCAAAAGAGCTGTGGCGGGGATGCGGCATGACAGCTCGTGTCCCTGAGCCCTTGTTCCCATGGGAGAGGGGAGGAAAGGGAGGTGAGCGCTGACGGGGCGGCCTCACAAATCAATCAACCATCGTTACCGCGCACCTACGCCCGCCGCGCTCCAAACGGTGGATTCGCAAACACAACAGAGCTGATTTGTGAGGCAGGTTTGGCCTCCCATGTACATACGCTCGACATACGCACAGGTACGCGCTGCCACCATGTCAAAAGACGACTTTGATAAGATGGAATTCAAAAATGTGTGTGCTGCCGTACCAACGGCTTTCATTAAACGCTTCTGATGTGTCTGCTTGTGCGCTAGCATCTATTTTTAAAGCAAAGCGATGGCAGGCAGATGAAATGATGCTGTACTCACAGATGTAGGCAGGCCAGGAGGGGGCTTGCGCACTTTCTTTGTTTGCAGAGGATCTGTGGAGAGAATACAAAAACAACTTTGAGACATTTGAGGGGAAAAAATAATAAACAAGCATGAGGAGGCACTCAGTCAGATGTCTCTTTGATTACAGGTTTACAAACACAAATATGAGAGCATTAGTGTGGCAGAAATCGAGGAATTCTTAAATTCATTTCCATTAATGTCCATTAGTGTTTGATATAAAAACATAATAATGACGCTATAGTCATGCTTTTTCATTGAGGGCATTAGACAGGAACTGACCCAGTGAAGCCGAGTCCTGAAGGGAGCGTCTTCGTGGATTGGAGCCAGTAAAAGAGTAGAACGGAGTGGGTGACTTCCCAGAGGTGGTGACGGGCCCTGGGCTCGCCAGCCCCATGTCCGACCTCAGATTGGTCTGTAGAGACAAAAGAAGAAAGTTCAGGGCTGAGCGCCAACAGTATACTATATACAATAATATAAATGACCAAAAAAGTGAATGTGTGCGTGCAAATCATAAACATTTTTACATTTAAAAAACAAACAAACAGTAATTAAGGATTTGCAATGTTAAAATTGTACCATACAGACAAGAAGATAATTATTTTCACATGACCCACAACCCATAAATAGCCAATATTAAAATTCTATACTATTTTGTCAAATAAGCTGAATAAAATAGTAAAAACTAAAAGCAATCCTTTACGTATTACAACTGAATTTAGGCATCACAACATTATAATGTACAGTATAAAAAATTATATTTGATCTATTTTATAAATTTTTTTGTTTGAATTTAGCTTGCATCAAAATGGTATTTCTATATACAGTCAAACCAAAAATTATTCAGACACCAGATCTAATCTTTTACAAGTGAGTGCAGGACACTTTAGTTCATTTATGTAAATGAGGATAGCAAAATAAAATAAACTGTGACATATTATACCCAAAAATTCTTCATACAGTGGACCACCAGTAAAATTGATAAAAATTTGGGACCAAAATTATTCAGGCACTTTGACCTGACCATGTTTTGCTTAAGTGTTTTTTCTTTAATTGCTAATGCGACCTTTTACACCACAGACTGAACAAGATGAAGCATTGCTTGATAATTGGTTGACCTAAATTGGTATTATCTAATTGTGTACTTAAATTTAACAGCTGACAGCTGATTGGCTGATTGTAATCCATTACATACCTTTCTATCAAAGTTATCTGACATTATCAAGATGAATTTGTTCTGACACAGTTTAACTCTGAGTTCTTGTCATATTTTATTACCATTTTCTAAACTATAGCGAATAAACTGTGATAATGTGAGAAATGTTTGAAGGTGTCTGAATAAATTTTGGTTTGACTCTATATATACACACACACACAAACATACATGTTTACACTGTAAATAAATAATGGTTCTACATTTTGATTATATCTCCAGTTGTCTTCTGTGTGATTTTAGTTTGTGTTGTGTTAAGTGGTGCAGTATAGTAGTCAACAGCCGCTCTAATGCATGCTGGGTCTCCCAGTATGAGTCCTGTTACCTGATTCCTTCTATTCTCTCACTCTTTCATCCCCCTCCCTACACTGCTCTTTAACTCAGTAGACGATTAGGCTAATTGGGCTTTTTCTCTAATTGGCCTCTTAACCCAGTTTCTCCACAGAGTGGATGTTGGTCAAGGGTGCGATAGCCTCCGGGAAAACCATTTACAAACCTGAAGTCTACGCTAATCTCCTGGTCATCAGACGCAGGTTTTGGGGCCACTGTCTCTGCTCTCTCCTCACGTAATTGGCTGTCCGTCGACAGGTTAGTGGCCCTGTCGACTTCATGGGCTCTATACCGGGTGTTTTGTCAAGTTAAGCCGGCACAGTTTTTACAGGGTAGCTGACAGTTCCTGTGATCAGACAGATGGTTTAATGAGGCTCTAGCTGGCCACTGTCGTATACCCCCCTCCCCTGTTGGGTCTCTCATCCTTCACTCTCCTGGGCCCGCTGCTCCTTTAAGTGAGGATGTGTCCCTGGCTGTGTGTGGATATGCCCTGGGGCCGTGATCAGGCCTGATCAATAGCGGTTCACCATGAGCAGAAGGGGAGGGAATCACTAGGTCAGACTGATTGGATCGATTTCTCCTTGGACTTCACTGAGCTGCTGGCACTCTCACATCAATAACTGCACAATTGTGTTCAGTAAAGAGAGGAAAGAGCAGAAAAACTCTCAGGGTTTTTTCTCTGTAACAAGGTCTGATTGCGTCCTTCTGTGAAGCAAAACCTTCATTCATGGGTCATATAATATCAGAAATGATCATACATTTGCCATCATGTATCATATTTTAACCTGCTTTTTTCTTTTAAACTGTGACTGTCCAAAAGTCCCCATATATAGAAGGCTTGTATGTTTTATATATATATATATATATATATATATATATATGTGTGTGTGTGTGTGTATCCTGTTTCTAAATCATTAAATAAGTTTGTATTATTTTTTATTTAGAATTATTATTTAAAATTCTAATATATCAAATATGTTGTTTTAAAGATTAATTATGAAAAATATTTTTAGAAATCTATTATAAATTGAAAATAACAAACAGTGCACTTATTTTTTATTTGTCAGATCACTCTGATTTGTATAGTTCTTAAAAATGAGCATATTGTACACAGGAAATTTATCCGATATCAAAGTCGTATAGAAGTCATAATCAAAGCCCTGGTCGTGGCTACAGAAGAAAGCACTTAAAAATAGCTGCTACTCCTTAAATTTAGCCTATTAAAACAAGGGCCATCAGATCGTGTGAAAATCAGGTTGGCTTCTCCTTTACTGCAGGAAGAATGAGGGGGAAAACGAGCTCTCCAAAGTGACAGGCTGTCAGGGAGGTGGCATTATTGACATTGACATGGCAAAACAGACTGACTAGTGTTGCCTTTGTTCAATGATATGAAATCCTCACAGCAATATTATCTTCTTACTTTTAGATACAATGCAAAAAAAAGAAGGGGGAAGTGCTGGGGTAAGATGAAAGACCGATAGAATACTAATTTACCACTCTGGAGAGAGTGACTTTAAGGGGGATTTACTGTGGTTTATTATAGTGATGTGAAATTAGTTGAATCCTATTTAAAGATTACATTCAGAGAACTGGTGGTTCCATGAACCTAAAGGGGATTAGAGTGATCTTTGTTAAATTGAATATAGAATTAATGAGAAATTTACATTTTCTGAAGAAAAACTTGAAGCACAATGCCAGGCTGTTGCTAAACAGTTGCTAAGTAAAAAATCCCTTAGTCATTTTCAGGTTTCTAGAAAGGTTTCGGGTTTATGAGATATTTTTTCATCTGCCAGGTGAAAATCTTAAGTCTGATTGCTTGGAAAAGTAATACACCTCTCGTCAACAAACCACTGTCACAGTCATGTTTAGTTTGCCTTATCATGGCCACATGTGTTCCTTTGTATCAGTTTCCCGCCACTTGTCTGTTTCCTTGGTTACCCTTGTTAGTTAAGTTCTGTTCAGCTGTGTTTGATTAATTATCTTGTTTCGGTCTACTATATAGTTCGTCCCTTTTCACTCAGTCTTTGTCTGGTAACTGTTATGCTATGTTGTGTTGACCCTGCTTGCCTTGTATGTTTGTACAAACCCGATTCCAAAAAAGTTGGGACACTGTACAAATTGTGAATAAAAACAGAATGCAATGATGTGGAAGTTTCAAATTTCAATATTTTATTCAGAATACAACATAGATGACATATCAAATGTTTCAACTGAGAAAATGTATCATTTTAAGGGAAAAATAAGTTGATTTTAAATTTCATGGCATCAACACATCTCAAAAAAGTTGGGACAAGGCCATGTTTACCACTGTGTGGCATCCCCTCTTTTTATAAAAGTCTGCAAACGTCTGGGGACTGAGGAGACAAGTTGCTCAAGTTTAGGAAAAGAAATGTTCTCCCATTCTTGTCTAATACAGGCTTCTAGTTGCTCAACTGTCAACTGCATCTTCCTCTTTATGATGCGCCAAATGTTTTCTATGGGTGAAAGATCTGGACTGCAGGCTGGCCATTTCAGTACCCGGATCCTTCTTCTACGCAGCCATGATGTTGTAATTGATGCAGTATGTGGTCTGGCATTGTCATGTTGGAAAATGCAAGGTCTTCCCTGAAAGAGACGACGTCTGGATGGGAGCATATGTTGTTCTAGAACTTGGATATACCTTTCAGCATTAATGGTGCCTTTTCAGATGTGTAAGCTGCCCATACCACACGCACTCATGCAACCCCATACCATCAGAGATGCAGGCTTCTGAACTGAGCGCTGATGACAACTTGGGTTGTCCTTGTCCTCTTTAGTCCGGATGACATGGCGTCCCAGTTTTCCAAAAAGAACTTCAAATTTTGATTCATTTGACCACAGAACAGTTTTCCACTTTGCCACAGTCCATTTTAAATGAGCCTTGGCCCAGAGAAAACGCCTGCGCTTCTGGATCATGTTTAGATATGGCTTCTTTTTTGACCTATAGAGTTTTATCCGGCAACGGCGAATGGCACGGTGGATTGTGTTCACCGACAATGTTTTCTGGAAGTATTCCTGAGCCCATGTTGTGATTTCCATTACAGTAGCATTCCTGTATGTGATGCAGTGCCGTCTAAGGGCCCGAAGATCACGGGCATCCAGTATGGTTTTCCGGCCTTGACCCTTACGCACAGAGATTGTTCCAGATTCTCTGAATCTTTGGATGATATTATGCACTGTAGATGATGAGAACTTCAAACTCTTTGCAATTTTTCTCTGAGAAACTCCTTTCTGATATTGCTCCACTATTTTTCGCCGGGAATTGGGGGAATTGGTGATCCTCTGCCCATCTTGACTTCTGAGAGACACTGCCACTCTGAGAGGCTCTTTTTATACCCAATCATGTTGCCAATTGACCTAATAAGTTGCAAATTGGTCCTCCAGCTGTTCCTTATATGTACATTTAACTTTTCCGGCCTCTTATTGCTACCTGTCCCAACTTTTTTGGAATGTGTAGCTCTCATGAAATCCAAAATGAGCCAATATTTGGCATGACATTTCAAAATGTCTCACTTTCAACATTTGATATGTTATCTATATTCTATTGTGAATAAAATATAAGTTTATGAGATTTGTAAATTATTGCATTCCTTTTTTATTCACAATTTGTACAGTGTCCCAACTTTTTGGAGTATTTAGATTGAGTCTTCCGTCTTCATCTTCCTACCTGCACATGACTGTGACAGATTACCGGACCTAGAAAAGATAAGCGGCGTATTTTGTTGTAGTGTTTTTGTTAGAAATTTTTGTGATTTACGTGTTTTTGGTTTCATTCTGCACAATAGACCACTTTGCAGCAGTCAAACTGTTATGCCTTGAGCAGAAGGACCGCTCCCTCGAGGAACATTTGGAGGAATTTCTCAGCCTAGTAGAATATGAGGGTATGGAAGGAAGCCCCACCCGCCTGCCACTGTGTGTGTTTTTGGCTAGCACTGGAGAGATCTGTTTTAATTTTGGAGAGGTTAACATTCTGCCTGTTCTTCTACTTTCTACCTATTCTTAATCTGTCTGTTACACATTTAATCCTCTGGTCCCGCCCAACCTTCCTCTCCCACCACCTCTCCAAAATGGTTTTGAGACTTTTCTGTTTTTTTGTGGGATTTTGTAGTGCTCTCCAAGCCACTCTCCAGTCCCCAGCCACGCCTGTCACCCAGCCATCACTGCCTCCATCAGCCCTTCAGTTTCTCCTCAGCCTCCTCTCAGTTGCGTGGATCCACCTTGGGACTGCTGGGAGCCATCTCCTTCTGGGCGTGAGGAGCCCATGGCTCTGCCTCCGGCCTCAGAGCGCTGCACTCCCCCTCGACCCGTCGCCCTGGCTCCTACACATACGCTCCTTCCACCCTCGCCGTCAGCAGTGACCATCGGGCATTCGGCCTCGCTGGGCTCCCTCTGCATGTCGGCTCTGCCTGGTTCGGACATCGCCACGCCTCCGCTGTGGACTTGCGGGCCATCCGCTGCTCTCCGGCCCTCCACCCCTTCTGCTATGGCTAGCTCCGCCCTCAGTCGCTCCAGCACTACCTCTGCCCTCTGGATCCCTGCCTCCACCTCGGGGGTTGTCGCTGCGGCTCCGTTGCGGTCGCCCAGGCCAACGGGGTCCCTTCACGTCATCGGCTCTCCGGCTGCGCGGTGGGCTCTTCCCTCCACGTCGCCTCAGGTTGTCCCCATGGTGGCGTCAGTGACAACATCGCCATGGCTCCTCCCTCCTGCGACGCCGCCATGGGGAGCAGTCTCGGCTGTGGCCTGGATCTGTCACCATCTTCCTCTGCTCAAGGCTCCTCAATGGCTTTCACCAGCATCTGCACCGCCCTGGAGTCTTGTGTCCCACCTCCTCCCGGTCAGCCGTCCACCTCCAGAACCGCCTTCTGTATCATCTGCCTGTTTCGCCATCTCTTCGTACTCCTCACCACCTTGCTATGGCGCGAGGACACGCCTTCCGAGAGGGGGCGTTCTGTCACAGTCATGTTTAGTTCGCCTTATCGACTTTAAGTTTGTTTCCTTGTTTAGGTCACATCTGTTCCTTTTGTATCAGTTTCCTGCCACTTGTCTGTTTCCTTGGTTACCCTTAAGTTCTGTTCAGCTGTGTTTGGTTAATTATCTTGTTTCGGTCTACTATACAGTTCCTCCCTTTTCGCTCAGTCTTTGTCCGGTAACCGTTGTGTTGACCCTGCTTGCGTTGTATGTTTGTAATTAAACTTGGAGTATTTAGAGTCTTGAGTCTTCATCTTCCTACCTGCACATGACCATGACAACCACATAATTTGAGGTATCATTCATGTCCATTTTGGGATGAGTTACACATCAATGTTTAATACTTACGGTTTGGACTGTTCAAATCCCTAATACTAAGTATGAGCAATAGCAACAGCGTTATACTGACAAAAGCCCTGTTCATTTCCTGCCAGGGTATGAGTGTTTGTGTGAAAATGGCCATGTGTTAGTGAGTGAGAGGAAAATGACTGCCCACCGTGGTTTAGCCATTAAAACAAGTACTCAGCAGACATGACAGTCTGGTCAATCTTGCGGCTACTGAGTAGTGTTCATTATAAGAGCACTTGACAGAATCACAGGGGCTTCTGAGCCCGCTCACATCTGAACAATCATCTTCCTGAGTGAAATGTCAGGCAGATTGGTGGAGATAATAGCAGTCATCTGTCAACTGCATCCTGCCGCAACAATCAGAATAATCCTCCACACAGGGGACGGGTGCAGAGCTTACCTACAGCCACCGTTGCCGCTGAATGCAGCTCTCTACCGCTTCGCTATTTTCACATTTTTCAGGTTTGGATCATGGCATTTCCTATTACAAGGTTAAAGATTGCAAAAATAGTGCAACCTTGAGTGAGGTATTGTTAAAGATATTGCAAAGGCAAGCAACAAATTAATAAAATTTATTATTTTAGGATGTATAATGTATAAATCTGTTAAATGGTCAATAAAGCTCTCTTTCCTGCATAGAGATGCATACATTTGTACATATGCATACATCCGGTTTTGATTCACTAAAAAGAATTGGCTCGTAATTAGTCATTCACTAAAAAATTTGTACACTGTTCATCGATTCTGATTCACTATGAAGTACTGCCTCCTAAAGGGATAATTGACCCAAAAATTAAAAGTATATGATTGTAAACTTTATAGCGAAACAAGATATTTTGAAGAATATTGATAACCAAACAGTGGTGACCATTAACTTCTATTGTATGGACAAAAAAAACAAACAGACATTTCTCAATTAAACTTTTCTGTTCTGCAGAAGAAATAAGATCATACAGGTTTGGAATGACATGAGGGTAAGTAAATGATTACAGAATTCTCATATTTGGGTGAACTATTCCTTTAAGAGTCATTTGTTTGGGTATCTGACTATATTGGTAGCATTGAATGGTTTTGATTTGCTAAAAAACTGGTTCATAAGAGTCATTTGTTCGGGAATGAAGTGACACGGTTTGTGCTGTATGTTTCTGATTCACTACGAAGAAACGACTCGTAAAAATCATTGGTAACACTTTAGTATGGGGAACACATACAGTGGGGAGAACAAGTATTTGATACACTGCCGATTTTGCAGGTTTTCCTACTTACAAAGCATGTAGAAGTCTGTAATTTTTATCATAGGTACACTTCAACTGTGATAGATGGAATCTAAAACAAAAATCCAGAAATCACATTGTATGATTTTTAAATAATTAATTTGCATTTTATTGCATGACATAAGTATTTGATCACCTACCAACCAGTAAGAATTCCGGCTCTCACAGACCTGTTAGTTTTTCTTTAAGAAGCCCTCCTGTTCTCCACTCATTACCTGTATTAACTGCACCTGTTTGAACTCGTTACCTGTATAAAAGACACCTGTCCACATACTCAATCAAACAGACTCCAACCTCTCCACAATGGCCAAGACCAGAGAGCTATGTAAGGACATCAGGGATAAAATTGTAGACCTGCACAAGGCTGGGATGGGCTACAGGACAATAGGCAAGCAGCTTGGTGAGAAGGCAACAACCGTTGGCACAATTATTAGAAAATGGAAGAAGTTCAAGATGACGGTCAATCTCCCTCGGTCTGGGGCACCATGCAAGATCTCACCTCGTGGGGCATCAATGATCATGAGGAAGGTGAGGGATCAGCCCAGAACTACACGGCAGGACCTGGTCAATGACCTGAAGAGAGCTGGGACCACAGTCTCAAAGAAAACCATTAGTAACACACTACGCCGTCATGGATTAAAATCCTGCAGCGCACACAAGGTCCCCCTGCTCAAGCCAGCGCATGTCCAGGCCCGTCTGAAGTTTGCCAGTGACCATCTGGATGATCCAGAGGAGGAATGGGAGAAGGTCATGTGGTCTGATGAGACAAAAATAGAGCTTTTTGGTCTAAACTCCACTCGCCGTGTTTGGAGGAAGAAGAAGGATGAGTACAACCCCAAGAACACCATCCCAACCGTGAAGCATGGAGGTGGAAACATCATTCTTTGGGGATGCTTTTCTGCAAAGGGAACAGGACGACTGCACTGTATTGAGGGGAGGATGGATGGGACCATGTATCGCGAGATCTTGGCCAACAACCTCCTTCCCTCAGTAAGAGCATTGAAGATGGGTCGTGGCTGGGTCTTCCAGCATGACAACGACCCGAAACACACAGCCAGGGCAACTAAGGAGTGGCTCCGTAAGAAGCATCTCAAGGTCCTGGAGTGGCCTAGCCAGTCTCCAGACCTGAACCCAATAGAAAATCTTTGGAGGGAGCTGAAAGTCCGTATTGCCCAGCGACAGCCCCGAAACCTGAAGGATCTGGAGAAGGTCTGTATGGAGGAGTGGGCCAAAATCCTGCTGCAGTGTGTGCAAACCTGGTCAAGAACTACAGGAAACGTATGATCTCTGTAATTGCAAACAAAGGTTTCTGTACCAAATATTAAGTTCTGCTTTTCTGATGTATCAAATACTTATATCATGCAATAAGATGCAAATTAATTACTTAAAAATCATACAATGTGATTTTCTGGATTTTTGTTTTAGATTCCGTCACTCACAGTTGAAGTGTACCTATGATAAAAATTACAGACTTCTACATGCTTTGTAAGTGGGCAAACCTGCAAAATCGGCAGTGTATCAAATACTTGTTCTCCCCACTGTATTCACTATTAACTATGACTTTTGCCTCAATAAACTCCTAATTTACATCTTATTAATAGTTAGTAAGGTAGTTTTTGTAGTGTTTAAGTTGAGGTATTGGGTAGGATTAAGGGATGTAGAATAAGGTCATGCAGAATAAGGCATTAATATGTGCTTTATAAGTACTAATAAACAGCCAATATACTAGTAATATGCATGCTAATAAGCAACTAATTAATAGTGAGAATTGAACCCTAAAATAAAAATGTTACCAAGTCATTTGTTCGAGAATTGAACTACACTGGTTGCGTTGTATGGTTTTGATTCACTAAAAAAAGCTGGTTCACAAGAGTCATTTGTTCAGGAATCTGACTACAATGTTCACAATGTATATTTCTAATTTAATATGAAGAAGAACCGCTTAAGAGTCACTAATTTTGAAATCTACACTGGTTGTTCTGCGTGTCGTGCTGTAAATTCAGTAGTAGTGCAATGCCACTGTATAATATTGCAGAAAACACTGTCTGAGTATTGTATGGAGTTTGGTCCACATCAGTGGAATAATGTACGTGCGAGAATCTAAATAAGCTGTTCTCGCTTCACAAGCCGACATGAAATCCACAGCTTTTTAGATGAATTACTTGTTAGTAAAAAAAGGCAGCCAATGAGATGCTTGGCAGGCAGAGATACAGGGGCCACAGCTGGCTGAGACAGTTTGAATATTTAACTCAATAAAAGGTGTACAGTTCCACATCAGGTTCAAATGATGCAATAATACCTTGCTGAGGGAGAGGTTTAGCCTGCAAATGATGACAAACCTCATAAAAAGACAGGCTGTTTGGTTTTGTGAAAATCCTGTAACCGCTTCCCATCACTGCCAAACACTTGATAGATTACTACTGCAGATATTTCCATTCTTGGCACTCGCTGAACAAATAGGGCCTTTTATTAGGTTCCGCAATGTGCATTGCTCAATTTTCGAAGCAGACTGGGTTATTAGGCGCCCGATTCGCATATTAAAAACACTGCTTCTCCGATAATCTCTGCACCTGATAGTCATCTGTTTATATGCGCGCAGCAGACTCGATGGCCGTATTAACACGCGGGGTAGAGAACATTAATGCAGCCACCCTGCAGCCCGCATTCTTCCCACATTCGCTCAGGAACCGAATGGCTTTTTCCCTCTTCCTGTTTTTCTTCTGCGACTAGACAAACTGAGTCTCTGCCAGGCTCTGATCTGTGCAGCTGCAGGCCAGCATAAATTCCCCAGTTCCCACACAAAATGTCTGAACTGGCATTCCCTTTCAGAAAGCTCTTTTATGAATGAGTGAACGCGCCAGAGAGCCAGCCGTGTTTTCATTCGTTCTGACTAGCGCCATTCACTGCTGGCAAACCGCAAGGTGCTTTAAAAGGTGTGCTTGTGTGTTTCTCTTCTCCTGAGATGGGTGCAGCGCTCAGAGGGCGAGGTTATTAAAGGGTCGTTCGGGTCGAGGGCTGCACTGACCTCACACTTAAGCTGGAGAGCTAGTCTTCCTCTAATATCATGTCTTAGCTGTGGCATTAAATCTAATCTAAGCCAAGACCTTGCATGCTAACTAAATCCTTCTGCTAATAACCACACACTGTAAAAAATGACTGTAATTTTAACGGTAAAAGACTGTAAAAATGCTACATTAAAAATGTAATAGATCTAATCTTACATTTTTAAATTTTACATTTAGATTTTCTCAGAATTCCCTGTGTGACATTTCAAATTTGATGGATTTTCATTTTAATAATAATGTTTCTTTTTAGTTTTTGTCATCAGTTACAGTGGGGAGAACAAGTATTTGATACACTGCCGATTTTGCAGGTTTGCCCACTTACAAAGCATGTAGAAGTCTGTAATTTTTATCATAGGTACTCTTCAACTGTGAGAGACGGAATCTAAAACAAAAATCCAGAAAATCACATTGTATGATTTTTAAGTAATTAATTTGCATTTTATTGCATGACATAAGTATTTGATGCATCAGAAAAGCAGAACTTAATATTTGGTACAGAAACCTTTGTTTGCAATTACAGAGATCATACGTTTCCTGTAGTTCTTGACCAGGTTTGCACACACTGCAGCAGGGATTTTGGCCCACTCCTCCATACAGACCTTCTCCAGATCCTTCAGGTTTCGGGGCTGTCGCTGGGCAATACGGACTTTTAGCTCCCTCCAAAGATTTTCTATTGGGTTCAGGTCTGGAGACTGGCTAGGCCACTCCAGGACCTTGAGATGCTTCTTACGGAGCCACTCCTTAGTTGCCCTGGCTGTGAGTTTCAGGTCGTTGTCATGCTGGAAGACCCAGCCACGACCCATCTTCAATGCTCTTACTGAGGGAAGGAGGTTGTTGGCCAAAATCTCGCGATACATGGCCCCATCCATCCTCCCCTCAATACGGTGCAGTCGTCCTGTCCCCTTTGCAGAAAAGCATCCCCAAAGAATGATGTTTCCACCTCCATGCTTCACGGTTGGGATGGTGTTCTTGGGGTTGTACTCATCCTTCTTCTTCCTCCAAATACGGCGAGTGGAGTTTAGACCAAAAAGCTCTATTTTTGTCTCATCAGACCACATGACCTTCTCCCATTCCTCCTCTGGATCATCCAGACGGCCATTGGCAAACTTCAGACGGGCCTGGACATGCGCTGGCTTGAGCAGGGGGACCTTGTGTGCGCTGCAGGATTTTAATCCATGACGGCGTAGTGTGTTACTAATGGTTTTCTTTGAGACTGTGGTCCCAGCTCTCTTCAGGTCATTGACCAGGTCCTGCCGTGTAGTTCTGGGCTGATCCCTCACCTTCCTCATGATCATTGATGCCCCACGAGGTGAGATCTTGCACGGTGCCCCAGACCGAGGGAGATTGAGCGTCATCTTGAACTTCTTCCATTTTCTAATAATTGCGCCAACAGTTGTTGCCTTCTCACCAAGCTGCTTGCCTATTGTCCTGTAGCCCATCCCAGCCTTGTGCAGGTCTACAATTTTATCCCTGATGTCCTTACACAGCTCTCTGGTCTTGGCCATTGTGGAGAGGTTGGAGTCTGTTTGATTGAGTGTGTGGACAGGTGTCTTTTATACAGGTAATGAGTTCAAACAGGTGCAGTTAATACAGGTAATGAGTGGAGAACAGGAGGGCTTCTTAAAGAAAAACTAACAGGTCTGTGAGAGCCGGAATTCTTACTGGTTGGTAGGTGATCAAATACTTATGTCATGCAATAAAATGCAAATTAATTATTTCAAAATCATACAATGTGATTTTCTGGATTTTTGTTTTAGATTCCGTCTCTCGCAGTTGAAGTGTACCTATGATAAAAATTACAGACCTCTACATGCTTTGTAAGTAGGAAAACCTGCAAAATCGGTAGTGTATCAAATACTTGTTCTCCCCACTGTATGTACATTTTATGTTACATCTTATGTTGTTAATGTTGGCCAAACATCGTTCTCATTGCTTAACCGTTCCATTCTGCGCCGATCCAGATATGGTTTCATTTTCCACTGTGAGGCTGATAAAGGAGATCTCTGGAATGTAATACAAATGCTTCAGTCGTTGCCAAGAGTTTACAGACGTATGTGATGTAAATAGCACATGCGTTATGGAAGATGATCTGATATTTCTTTTCATTTTATTATTAACTTTACGTCGTTCAAATATTGGGCAGATACAGAGAAACTGGTAGCCAGGCAACAGACAAGTGACCAATCCTGAGTGGCGACGACACTACACATGGTTAGTCAACCGTGCTGAGAATTCCGGGCCGAGAACAGCTTGTAATCATGCCGTGCCGAACCAAACTCAAGTGGAAATATAACTGGAACCATTACTTACCATTCTTCGTTCGTCCCGACGGTGGAAAAGCGGCTTTATGTTATGCGCTTTTTATGTTTATTGCATTATTTTAGTGTTGTGTGTTACCATGATGGTGTTTTGTACTTGTGTGCACCTTCTATATATTAGTATTTCCCTCCGATTGCAAAAAAGCTCCTTGTAATGAACTTTGATTCATCATGTGACTTTCTCTTTACCCCATCTTATTATGGTGGTTGTCAGTATACAGTGTTAAAAAAAAAGCAGTTTAGTAGCAGTATGGCCTTGCTAATTCAGCAGAAAACGGGTGTTGGATTTACCTGTTTAAAATGTTTTTATTTTATTTTCTTTAATGGTTGTTCTGTAAATGTATTTACATTTGTACAGAATTATTCAGGCAACCACAGCTGCCAATTTTTTTTTGTAAATACGACAGGAACTTTTTATAGTGTAAGTATAGCACTAATACGCAACACAATCTATCTAAGATTGCACTAGCATGGAAAAGAGTTTATTTTTTTGGTTTCCCAGTAGTCATTACAACAGGTTGGAGAGGGGGCGAACAAAATGTAAACAGAGCAAAAGCGCAAGCAACAGGCGATTAAAAAAATGTGGAGGGAAAAAAGAGTGGGGGGTCTCCAAGTATACTCTGTGACTGACTGACGTCAACCGTGTCAGAGAGAATGAGCGGGCAGGAGAGAAGGAGAGCGGGAGCGGGGTGGTGTGCTCACACAATCCTGTCTTTGTTTGGAACATCTGTGTGGCTGAGGGAGGGGAGCAGGGCTGGGCTCTGTGACCCTGCTTTAATGGAAGTGCTGAAAGTTATGTTTATGTGTGCTGAAGGCCTGCTCCCTACACACAACACATTCATAAACACTCCCTCTAAATCACAGAGCTGGGTCATATTAAAAGCTATTAAAAAGCATTCAGATTAAAAGCATCCAGACTCCACAAAACACTCTTTCAACATTGTCTGATGTGAAAAACGGACCGGAAACTATAAACAAGGTTCCCATATCTTTAGACCAATGGATTTCCCAAACTTTTTGATGACTTTTCCCAGTTATTTGAGATTAGTAGATGATTTTTGGTACCACTTTACACTTTTTTGTTAATGAAGAATGATTGATTCTGAAGGATCATGTGACACTGAAGCCTGGAGTAATGATGCTAAAAAATTCAGCTTTGTCATCACAGGAATAAATTACATTTGTGACCCGTGCTGGCAAAATGAGTTGCAATGAGCACATTTTCAAAAATGAGTTATTGTTATTTTCACATTCTCTGTTAAAAAAATGCAGAAATGCTTCAAAATAATGTATCAGACAAAAAAATGAATGAGCTACACCTGTTTGAAGTCGATTTTTTAATAGTATTTCACAACATTTTTACTGTATTTTATACAGCCTTACTGTATATCAAAAAGTCTCAGCTAGCGTAAAATACTACATAAAATCAGCCCAAAAGCTCTATTTTTTTAACTGAGCTTAAGAAAATGTATATTCACCACCAATTAGCCATGTGTTGGAGTATTTGGCATGTTCACTTTCAGCACTTTGGTAGTTGTGATGAATCAGAGGCTAAGTGAGAAACCTGCAAGATTCACACAAAAGCAAAAACTACATAAAACATGTTAATAAAAGTGAAGTTGTGGCTATTACCTGGCATCCAGAGACGCCTGGCTCTCTCCCATAGCCAGAGAATGGAGGCCTCTCAGACTTGCCTATGGATAAACAAAGACACAAACAATCAGAACAGCACCACACACATTAAACAAAAAACATTAATCATGTGAAAAACAGGACGTTTTCAAGGAAGACAAACAATAACTGCCAAAACTCACACATTCTGTGCGAGTTTTGTCATTTGAAGGCTGCAGAAGGTCAGGAAAGCCTAATTTATATTTCACATTTCATCAATCAGGTGTGATTTATTTTTGTGTGTATGTTCTAGCTGCCCATCAGGCAGGTCATGTCTGACAGTAAACTACAGGGTCAGTCGGGTCTCAGTCTACAATACTAATCCATCTCGATCCTTTTCCTGTCGCAGAAACGGCCCGTGAGCTTTCAAGGGGCAAATAAAAAGTGCACAGCGCACAGCCGTATGAATCATGCACTTCACAATATCTAAACTCAGCAGTTTCAACCTCTCTGCGAGCAAAAACACGAGACTCCTAAAGGAAAATGATAAACAACTCTAAAAACATCGTATATTATACTTGTCAGACTTTCAAACATTAGAACAAACACAGCAGTGAAGCTAAATTCTGTTTACTCCAGGGAAAAGGTAAATATTTTTGTAACTTAAATTGGGATGCCGAAAGTATTTGCGTTACACCTTTAGCCTTCAGGTTCGGTTCTGCTGCGCTCAGGTGCACAAGGCCACGTGTTTGCGAGCGTGCGAGTTCCTGCGCTGGCGTAGCCTCCCGAGACAACCGTAATCAAGTACAGTGGTTTAACTGAAAACGCTGCTTCCCCTGTGGTGTAAACTGATCTCAATTGACGTGATATAACATTTGAGAGTTTGCACTACTGCAAAGGAAGAGGGAGTATAGTTGTGGGTAAACTATTGTGTTCCCTCCCCCTCAGTTACCACAAAAGAATAAAACATCTGTCTTTCAGCGACTTTAAAGGTTAGGAGGCTTTTTTCCCTCATCCTGACTTCCTGGGCTGCTACTCAGTTAGGTTTAGGTTTCTAAATTTGTGGCGTACACAAACTTGCACACAGGCAGTCTTTCCTCTACAGATGCACTCGTGTCCAGCATTGAAATATTCATTTACAGCATGTGTTTTGTCACACACTCTCTGTCCACGCTGAATAATTTATAAGACCACGTTGTTGTTTTAGATCCTGGCAGAGCTGGAAGCGCTACTCATGAAAAACATCCTCCCTCGGTCTGGGTCTCTCCGATGCAGCGAGCAGTTGCACGCATGGTTTGGCATGCTCTCGTGCAGCGTAACCCAGCCATGTGCTGTAACATGTCGAGGGACCTTAATGCGATCAGTGCCGTAACCTCAGCCACTAAGGAGGAGTCCCAGAGGATCTGAACGGTAAACATGCATTTAACTGTCTAGCATGCCAGAGTGAACGGCCGATCTGCGCTAACAGCAATGGCAGAGCCAAACAAAGAGAAGCACCTATTCACTGCACACATACACCCACATACTGTCAGAGTCATAAATTATAACGCACGTCAATGAGCTTTAATTGTTACAAAGGCATATTTAAGTCATCCACATACAGTATATAGCTCTAAAATATAACTGGTTTTATCAGTGAGAAAAAACAGACAAACAAACAGGACAGGTGAAGTTTTATAATACAATATAATATATACGATAAAATATATTTATATAAGATATATATTTATATATAACATAAATAAGAGGCATTTATCTAAAATAAGAATTATTTTAACCTATAAAACAATAAAATAGTGTATTAAAATGCTATATTATTTTAAATCATGACAGACATCAATGAGCTAACATATATCGCTATAAAGGATAACACACACATAAATATAAATAAAATAAGATATATTTTAGTTATTAAATGTTATAAAAATTATACATATACAAAATAAATGATATTATTTCCTTATTTTCAGTTTATTTTTAATCCAATTGTTTTATAATTTACTATATATATATTGCATATATACACATATAACGTCTATATACTATAGAGAGAGAGAGACATGTGATGTAGGAGGAGCGGATGAAGAGAAATGTGAAAAAATGAACCGGATGAGGGGAACAGAAAAATTAAGAATGACTCTGAGAGCTGTGGAGGAAGAGGAGACCCATGGGGGCCTGATAATCAGAGAGAAAGTGAGAGAACAAGAGCGAATGGTGGAAAATTATTGGGCGTGCTTTCAAAACACGGAACGTTCCAAAAGCTGAAAGCATCCAAAGGCGAAGAAAGGCAAAGCGAGGGGGGGGGGTTGGGGGGAAGTCTCTCGGAATGTTAAAAATCAACAATGTAAGACAGCTATAGCAATTTGTTTAAGTGTTACTGGCGAATGTTTGTGCCAAGTAGGCTGCTGGCTGCGGCGATGATGTTTGAGGAAGCAGTGCCAGCTAACGCAGCTGTGAGGCCACTGCCCCCACCCTCAAACACACACCCCTTCCTTTCCTATACACTCTCGGCCAAGACACTCTTGGAGACAGAAAGCAAGAAAGAGAGAGAGAGAGTTCAGAGAATATGCGAGACAGCAGGTGAGAGGAGAGTGTGTGAGTGTGAGAGGAAGTGACAGTAAGTACATGTGTGAGAAAGGGTCACTAGAGGGAATCTCTCCAGAAACGAACTGCAAGAAGTGGGCGTCAAAGCTGATGATTAGCCACGTCCTCTACAGCCCGGCAATGCCCTCTCTCCTCCCTTTATCTCATCACGCCCTCCTCCTCTTAGCTGGAGCGATGACAGACGAACGAAGGGGGGGTTGGCCTGATCAATACCCGCCTCGCTGCTTCTCCCGGCCTCCCCTCTCTGCTCGCTTACCCCTGCACCACGACACATCATACATTATAGAAGCGGGATCTGACTGCGGATGATGAATGTTCCGGCCTCGCCGGGCTTTAAGGGAAGGGGTGGTGCCGGGGCGGCAGGCGCAGGGGACGGCAGCAGCACCACCGCACGGGGAAGCACGGAGGTTAGCCACCGTGCTATAGGTTATCAATGCCCCTGCTGACTTACAGCTAATGAGTGTTCTAGTCACACAATCTATCAAACAGGTGACTGGGGAGCCTGGAGGAGCCGGTGATGTTTACAGGGAACGGCCGCAACAGAAGGAAACTGATGAGGTTATGAAATTTGATGAGAAAAGGCTATGCCAGGAAAACCATGGGATCACTGAAGATTGAAGACAGCTAGAGATGTGTTTAATGTTTGGGGAAGTAGCTGGTATAATAAGGATAAAGGATCAGTGCTGCTGAAGCAAGTGCTCCGCTCATTTACATAGACGTTCAAAAAAAACCAGGAGAGTTGGAGCATGTGACCTTGTCAGTCAGCAGGCGAGCGTTAACGGCCCCACCAACTCGACTCCCTGCTGAGATAACAGCTCCTGCAACTCTCCACATGGCCTCTGGGAACAACAAATACCCTGGAATTTCTTGGTGGCTCTTGGCTCTATATTGGTACCATATTAGTGATATTTATTGTTCTGTTTTCTGATTTCGGCAGCTTTTCTCAGAATTTGCAGCAATATTTTCAGAATTTCGCAGTGAAAATACACCTCAGACAACATTCTTCTAACATTTTTAGTACTGCAATTAATTAATTAAAGAGAACACTAATAATAACTTAAAAATATAATTTCAACATTTCATTTCAAATGTAACACCTAGAGCGTGTATGTCTCGTGTGTGTGTGTGTGTGTGTGAGAGAGCATGCACGCTTACAGCGGGAGCGAGGTTGCGGTGGTTGACTGACTGGAGTGACAGATGCATTGCCGAAAAAACAGCAAGTTTAGCAATCAATTCAGCGCAGGTAGCCTACTTCGAAATGGGCTTTGGCTGAATGCACGTTGTGATGCCATCACACAACGCGTCCAGGCCTAAAATCTGCTGGAATTTTTTTTTTAGAATATCGGCCGATATTTTAAATTTTATTTGTGCATGCCCATTCATGTTTTGAATTTAATTGGCCCTCATTCAACAATAATTTAAAGTTAATCTATAAAAACACTAAGAATTTAATAATACTGTTTAAATGTAATCTTCATTTAAACAAAATGAACATCCATTTTTCACACTGTACATTATAATGTTGTGATGCTTAAATTTACTTGTAGCATTTGAAATGATTCATTTTTTTATCAGCCGTTTATCAGTTCTCAGCCATAACATGAAAATATAATTTGTATTGGTCAAAGTTTTTTGTATAAGTTCTTCTCTACAATCTACATAACCTCTTCGTATTCTTTTCATCAACAAACTCAAAGTACTTGGCAATTGGTGATATTAAAAGCATAATGTGCAAGATTTTTATATTAAAATATACAAAAACCAATAAAACAATGTTATATATTTTATTGACTTGTGTACTTACATTATCCAAAATGTTTTCAAAAATGTTTAAGTCCGGAGAAATCAGCTATTTTGGCCAGTGTAACAGTTCGTGTCAATGGCGTCATATCCGCGTTACCCTCGATTTCCGATTTCGATTTTACTTCCATAGAAACACCAAAGATGACAGAAAACTAATCATTGTTATATACTAGCTCAACTCTTATTGTTTCTCTTGTTTTCTTGATTTCCCACGAGGAGACATTTTGTCAAAGTGTTTGTCAAAGTGTTTTATTTGTAGTAACAGTAATACAGCCTTTTCCACACCATACAATATATTTTAAAATTAATTGCATGCCACTTAGCAACACAAGTCATTCAGCTTTTATTATTATGATATTTTAATATTGATCTAGCTTACTGCTGTGTGCAACAAGTGTCTCATACCATCCACCGAGCGAATGCCCAGAGTAACGTTAACATAACTTTTAACACACTCAAATATATTTTTAGTATGATTGTTTTGATCATGTAAAACAGCACTGCGTTACCCCGCAATATTAATTTGTCAAATAAAGTGACCTGTATAAGTGGTAATTCAGCACTTGCAATTGTTTCATTATAATGAAATAAAATAATGTGAATTTAAGTCATAAAATGTAACTATAACAAAGTTTACAAAGTTCAAGTTTAGGGAAGAAGGAGGCAAACGTTAAACGTAACTTTAATCATAGAATAAACAAACAACAAAACGAAAGGAAAGGAGCAGCAGTGGCCGACTGCGGCATATAAACATAATTTAAAAAACAGCAACGTAAAATGCCCCAGGCTTTCAGCCCCTCCCTGCTTCATACCACAGTAACATTAATAAAACTTGAATACATTAGCACATACATGAACATGATTTCTGCCCGAGTCCCATTGGATTGCTTACCATCGGCTGTGGAGGTGAAGATGACACCTCCCATGATTCCACATTCATTCACAGCATCAACAAGCTACGCATTTGTTGTTGTTTTAAATAAGCGACCTCTAGCAGTGAAACTTACATACTGTGCCTTTAATGCAGTGCACCTGTTCTCCTGATTGACTTTCTTATTTCTGCAGAAAATAAAAATATATTTTGAAGAATATTTTGGTCTAAACAACATTGGACCCCATTGACACTATGGAATAAGAAAAAAAGAAGCAAAATATCATCTTTTGTGTTCCACAGAAGAAAGTAATAAAAGGTTGGAAACAAAATGAGGATAAGTAAATGATGACACAATTTTCATTTTTGGGTGAACTATCCCTTTAAATGAGTTTCATGTTGATTTGGCTTCCAAAACGCTCTATTGCAACACATGAAACCGTGAGAAATGTCAGAGGCAGTTGTTTCACTGATCACACCTCTAGCATTTTTGAGTGTGAAAGACCATACAAGTGAAGATTTCAATTTCAACAACAACAGTCAGTAGTTATGAAATGCCCTACTGTTATCGAGATGTTTTGAATTAGTAAGTGAACAGCTGGCTTAACAGTTGCAGCTCTTGTAGGCCAATCAAGACACTAGACACAGACTAGTTCTGTCACCAAAATGTCATTAAACAAGGCACTTAACTAGAGGATTGTACAGGTGCACTCTCCCTGAAATACTGCCTATGAGCTTTCAAAGATCACAACCTGTCAAAAAAAAAAGATGTTTAAACTCAAACTCCAACCCTTTCAAACTAATACTCAAACCTGTGGAGATCATCAAGACCAAGAGAACAATATACACTGGAAAAGTTATGACCACATCTTCTGTTGGCTATCTTTCACCACAGGCCTGTGTTATCGCAATCAAGCTCTTAAAACAGTCTTCATATCAGCCCTCCTTGATTTGCGCTGAGCAGAGATAGAGAAAATAAAGCAATACAAAAATGAGTGTAATTTTAACTGTAAATAGGTTAACAGTAAGCTCCCGTACTAAATATATCTAACCGGACATTTCATGCAAATTTTACAGTAAAATACTGTTAAATGTACAGTTTTTAGAAGCAAACATTTAAATTAAATATAATTTACAGTGAAAAACTGTAAACTGAAGTTCCCAGAATTCCCTGTGCGACACTTCACATTTGAAAGTATTTAGTTTAAATAATTATGTTTCTTAATAGGGTTTATTATCAGTTATGCACATTTGGGTTTTATGTTACATCTTCTGTTGTTTAATGAATGTTTATTGCATTATTTTAGTGTCATATGTGTTACCACGATGGTGATTTGTGTTTGCGTGAACGAGTATACCTTCTGTATACTAGTATAATTCAGCTTGTGGAAAGGCTATTTGTGATGAACTTCTTCATGATTCTTCATGTGGCTTCCTCTTTTACCACCTGCATTATTATGGTGGTTGTCAGTATATGTTAAAGGTACAAAATAGATTTTAGTAGCAGTGTGCGTTGTTGGATTTACCGGTTTAAATTACAATTTTCTAAAATGTACAGGTTGTTCTGTAAATATGTTTACATTTTTACTGTATTTTTTACAGAATTATTCTGGTAACCATAGCTGCCAGGATTTTTTTGTAAAAACAACGGGATTTTTTTTACAGTGTAGTCTTCTGCGGCATCACCGGGTAATGCTTGTCAGCAACTGCGTTTTTTGCCCTGTCTCTCAGGGGAAATAAGGGACTGTACTGGAGGAGTGATGGATGGAAGTGAAAATGAATTCATCAATTTCCCCGTGAAGAACTGCGAGAAGCAACAAGGAGACATTCAGGTGTTGACACGAGTATCCGTGTGGTGCGAGCCTTACATCACGTGTTTATGCACACACACCTGTAGGCAGAGTACATCTTGCAGACCACGATGTAACACAAATGCGGTAGCTTTATTACAGTGGTAAAAATGCTCTAAATAGTTGCGATTTCAGCAGTCAAACTAGCTGTATATCGTTAATACAACCTGTATAAAACTTTGAAAAATTAAATTTTCGTTAACTGAAATAAAAATTAAAATTAAAACTTAAAAAAAGGAAAAAATAGGGCTATCATAGTATCAGATTTTCACTACACAATTATCATGCCAAAAATAATTTGCAATAACGATATTATAACGATATATAAAATAAAATAAATAGTGCTATCAATCAAATTCATATTAATTAGACTACACTATATTGCCAAAGCCCAACCCCTGAAAAACAACCCCACACCATAATCCCCCCTTCACCAAGCTTTACACTTGGCACAATGCAAGTACTGTTCTCCTGGCAACCACCAAACCCAGACTCGTCCATCGGATTGCCAGACAGAGAAGTGTGATTCGTCACTCCAGAGAACACGTCTCCACTGCTCTAGAGTCCAGTGGTGGCGTGCTTTACACCACTGCATCCGACGTATTGCACTTGGTGATGTAAGGCTTTGATGCAGCTGCTGGGCCATGGAAACCCATTCCATGAAGCTCTCTACGTACTGTTCTTGAGCTAATCTGAAGGCCACACGAAGTTTGGAGGTCTGTAGCTATTGACTGCAGAAAGTTGCCGACTTCTGCGCACTGTGTGCCTCAGCATGCGCTGACCCCGCTCTGTGATTTTATGTGGCTGAGTTGCTGTTGTTCCCAATTGCTTCCACTTTGTTATAATACCACTAACAGTTGACCGTGGAATATTTAGTAGTGAGGAAATTTCACGAATGGACTTCTTGCACAGGTGGCAACCTATCATGGTACCACGCTTGAATTCACTGAGCTCCTGAGAGCGACCCATTCTTTCACAAATGTTTGTAGAAGCAGTCTGCATGCCTAGGTGCTTGATTTTATACACGTGTGGCCATGGAAGTGATTGGAACACCTGAATTCAATGATTTGGAGGAGTGACCCAATACTTTTGGCAATATAGTGTATGTGTATTTTATGTTTGGCCAATGAAATCACACCCAAAATTCAAGTGTAGGGACTCTAGGGAGGTGGAGAGAGTTTGCATAACCGTATAAAAGAGTACAAAAATAACTTGTACTATTGACTGGTATTTCCTGCAGGCTGGGGTGTCTAACATCCCGTCTTTACGGAATTTAAAAAACTCCTATATAGCTGAACTAACTTCTTTCCAGATGCGGGTAGAGCATTTCGCTTCCACCTGTCCTCTCCTCCGACATAAATTTTGTACTGATTTTGTAGTAAATAATACACACACTGCATTGTCTTCTTTTTTCCATTTTATGACCATTGGCAACCAGGTGCAATATTGCCACCTACTATGCTGGAGTGTCAACCAGTTACTGGAGGTGCTGGATTATTTATGATACTATTGAATGTGTAGTATCAACATAATATCAATATTTTATTATTTAAATATTACGGTTATCATCAAAACCAGTATATTGCAACTCCCTTAAAACTAAAGTAAAAATTTACTTTTGTTTTAGATACGCGATATATTATAAAACTTGAAACCTTTACAACCCACCTGCCTAAAACAAGAAAATATCATAAGTAAATGTAACATAAGTAATGCAAAACAGATGTTATTATCACTTTTAAATAATACCAGTTATCAGACTGTGGAAGCCCTAAAATACTCTGAACTAAACTATATTGAAGACAAATTGAAAATAAAATAGAAATATAAAAGAAAAATCTGAACAAAAAGAAAAGAAAAAAAACATGCCTATATATCGAAACACTAAAGCTGCATGTTTTAATAACCCGCCAACCAAAAGATCTGAATGATCAAATATTAATTAACAGTTTTGGAGCTCTTGACTGAGCCCCCTTCAAATCAGTATGTTTTAACACCACATCAGCTCACTTTGAATAAACCAGCCCAGAGATTTGTTTAACACTCACTGGAGTATGTAAATACTATTGAACACTTTCGCAAGTGCCAACACAAGCGAGGGGCGCGTCGAGTGCTGTCGAGGGGGTTAATAAGGGACGTATAAATAGGCCGGCAATATTAAATATTGAGATTACATTCAGAGGCATGGAACAATTAAAATGTGACTGTGTAGAGAGGCTCCCAGGGAGGCTCCCTATTGATCACAGCTCTGCCAGGCAAGACCAGAGCTCTTGTTTTGATACTCAGATAGGTAGTGATCTAAGCATCTCAAGGGATCAATTGAAAAGCAGAGCCACAAAAACAGCCAATTAGTAGCCACACTCCACAGCCTCCCTCTCTCTATCTATCTCTCTCCATCCCTCCCGCTCGCTCTCTTCCTCTCGTTCTAGTACATTCCGAAGGCCTCGCTTGTTTATTTTCTCCACACAGACATGGTTTCCAAACACACCGAGATACTTTTATACAGTACACAACAAGGAGCTCGATACCTCGTACTAGGTAACGCCAAATGCAAATGAACCTCTCATGCCCTTCTTTCCCCATAAGTCCATCCACGTTCCCCTGTCTGCATTTCATGTTCTGAGTTCTGGAACCCTGGTGTAATTCATTATCCCTGTCAAGTTAATGTTCCGTGTTGAGCCATATGGCGAGGCTAACGCGCAATAAAGGAAATTCCTTCAACTTGTTATAATCAGCACATTGGGCTGTCCAAAATCTGACATAAACAGCTTTATTGTGTTTGCTGCATTTTCTCTTGACAAAAACAGGAAAGCAAGCAGGAAAGGAGAGCGGGGGGCTGGGACTAAACTTGGAGGCCAGCAAAAGGAGGGAGGGAGGGTGAGGTAAAGAAAAAGAAAGCGCTACAGCTGTCTAAAGTTCGTGTCGGCAAGAACCTTGAGCTATCAGTGCAGAGTCCTGAACGCTCGATGCCCACACACGAACACAAGCAAACACACACAAACACTCACAGATATCACAATGCCAAACAAAGCAGCACACCCACTCGCTTACTGGCTCTGTGGCTTTTCAAAATGCATCCTTTTGTTTCCTCGTCTGGAGTGTTTGTGTATCTCTCTGTTGTTTCTGAGGCGTTTGATGTTAAGATGAGTTCTGTTTGACAGTCGGCAAGGACGAGGCCCGAATCCAAAGGTCCCCGCCCGCCCTCTCCGGGGCCCTCCTTCACACGATGCCACCCGAGCAGGTAGAAAGGGGGTGGAGGGGTCTGTTCTTTGCCAGCGAAATGCACAGAGGGGCACAATCTCAAACACACGCTACCCCTGAGCTCAGCATCAATTTCTGTTAATTACAGTCTTGTCAGCAGTGGCATTATTCAAACAGCTAGCGCAAATGTTAATGAGCTCTTATTTGCATATTTATTTTTTTCTTTGTTGAAATGTCATTGATTATTATGTTCTACGATGATGAATGCCTCTGCTGATGCACTCTGATATGTAATTAGTCATTAGATGGAATGAATAGATCAATTAAAAGCAGGGAGAAAGGACAGGATTAAGGACGAATCAGAAGAAAGATGGAAGATTGAAGAGGATTATGAGAGTGGAGAACGAGGCTGCCGTATTAAGGTGAGTCATCTCTCTAAAATAGGATTGTTTCTCATCAGTGGACGCATGTCCTCCGATGTCTTGTACATTTAAGACAGGAGTTTTTAACGTTTTTCATGCCCCGGACCCCCTTGCAAAAGATGGAGCAGTGGCCTCCCATTACATGCTGCATTAAACTAAAAAGTGTTGCATTTTAGACCTAGCATATAATAACAACATTTATATACATACTTTGAAAATCAATCATTATAATAATTAGTATAGAGATATACAGTACTGTGCAAAAGTCTTAGGCACGTTAGTATTTTTGTAATGTGCCTAAGACTTTTGCACAGTACTTGTATATTTTACTTATCTTCTATAATTCTAATAATAAAATTTAAATGTATAATGATTTTCGAAATATCTAAACAACAAAAATAAAATTTTAATAAAACAAAATAAAAATGTTTTATTATTTATTTTCAAAATACAGTAAATTCAATTAATAATAACTACCCCCTTAGTACCTCTGCAGACTCCCCCTGAACAGAACATCCCATTTTTTGGGGGGTCAATTACAGAGTAAAGATGACCTTTGAGGAATCCACATGTCAACATCCTTGCTTTGACTCTTTCCCTCCTTGCTGAGAACAGTCTATCCTGAATCTCACAGGTTTGCAGGATCTCCTGACTCACCAGATGGGAAAGAAGGACCGGTGTGTGGACTTGTCAACAAACACAGCAGCTGGATTTGTTCTAAACACCCCCACATCAGAAAGTCAATGGGATGACCAGGTCTGCGCAATGTGATTTTCTGTTGTTAGTGGGGGGAAAAAATAGGGGAAAATGTTTTCTTTTGACCTCTGCGGTCCCAAACTTAGCCATCCTCTCCAGCCAATGCCCGCTACTCTCTGATATGAGATGGCGAGAGAGAGAGAGAGAGAGAGAGAGAAATGCATTACTGCAGACCAGATGGGAACATTCCACATGACCAAACCAATCAATCACCTTGGTGGGACGCAGGTGCGCCACAGCCGTGCAGCAACACACCATTTCACAGTCTATCGGCCACAAACACATGGTCACCAATCAATGGCCCCCTGAGGATGCGCGCTTCTCCCCTACCCCACTGGTTCATGGCTGATGACTTCATAATCACACATCCCTCTCTTTCCTCCTCTTCTCGCTCTCCCCCCTCAGCGTAGGAGTGTGATGAGCTATCTAATAACCCTTTCTTTTACGCACCCACCGCAGATTTGCCACGTTGGACGATGACTCCCCACAAGCTAACCCACGCAGACTCACGTGCGCGAGATAGTCGCTTGTTGGCGGAGCCGATGCCGTGTGTCGAGAATGCGATGGAAAAACAGGAGGGCGGGGCGTTCTTTTATGTCCCAGGACGGATATCGCATCATCTGAGCCACATCAAAGGCGCTGCAGCCGGCTGGTATCAGATGCCAAGCAACTGTTAAACAATGGGGCCTCACTGGAAGGATGGAGAAGGATGAATGCAGGAGGGGAATTTTGATCCCACTCGGGCGGCGCTGCCGGCATACTCTCAAACTCACACGCAAGCATGCCAAAATCCTGCTTTAAGACACATTCGGGTAGCTGAGAGACTCAGATATCAGAGAACAGGCATATGTCACAAGCAATGAAAGAGTTGTCAGTATTAAAACATTTCTCCTTTCATACTGCAGAAGTGTTTAGTAACACTTCTCAAGGTTCTGTCAGAGAGAAATCGTGTCACAGAGAGGGAACCGTGTGAACACAATTCACTCTGTATGTGTGAAAGTGTGTCCAGGGCTTGGATGGCGCCAACTCACAGGGATATTTTAATACCACTGGTGGAGTTGACTGTACTCACCAAACTCTGCAACTCTATGGGTGCTGTGCAGTGACATGAATAAAGGCATAGAATATAACAGCTGGAACACTGTAATGTCCAATCAGAAGCCAGGACTGGTACTATCCATTTTATAATGTACAGAAATTAATACATTTTAGCCAGTTTGCATTAAATTAATCAAAAGTGACAGTAAAGAAATTTGAATTGACCAAAAATGTTTGTATTTCAAATAAATGCTGTTCTTTTGAACTTTCTATTCATCAAAGAATCCTGAAAAAATCTATCATGGTTTCCACAAAAATAGTAAGCTGTTTTCAACACTGATAATAATAAGAAATGTTTCTTGAGCAGCAAATCATCATATTAGAATGATTTCTGAAGGATCATGTGACACTAAAGACTGGAGTAATGATGCTGAAAATTCAGCTTTGCCATCAAGGAATATCGCATTTTAATACATATCAAATTAGAAAACAGTTATTTTAAATTTTAATAATATTTCACAATATCACTGCTTTCACTTATTTTTCACTAACAGACCCCTTTCACTTACAGACATTTGAATAGTAGTGTACTTGTATGCCAGCAATTAAGATACAACTAAAAGTAATTAAACATTTAACATGAAATTAAATGAACATTTTACAATATGTATGAAAAATATATTTTTAAATATTTTAAAACAGAAAACACTGAAAATGTGTCCTAATGTAATACATCCAGTACTTCTCTGCCTTATTAAAGGGCAAATGTGGATGACGTGAAGCTGAAGGATATCTTAATAAAAGAGTATTATAGCATCTATAGTGCTGCATGTGTGTTTATTGTGAAGGTTTAAAGCTGAAGGTTGAATTTGTTTTCCTTCACAAACAATGACAGACCCTTGGATTCTATACACTGCGTGTGTATGTGTAGATAATGCTGGAGCGCTTCTGCATTGAGAGTCTTTACACACAGACACTCATTCAGAGGATTCATCTCTCCTCTCTGGATTAAATGTGGGGGAGGATGGGTTATTTCTAGGCAGACTGACTGCACACTCACCACCTGAGACCCCGAGCCAGGTGTGTGTGTACATGTAAGTGTGTGTATATGTAAGAGCAGCACCTGTGGGGCACAGCAGGAGCTCGGCTACACACAGGTGGGAGCCAGAAGCCCTACTGTCCATCCCATGAGCCCCCTCTCATTTCAACAGGTCGTTCAGTAATTATACTCAACACAGCCCATTAGCCATCAGCCTTCAGAAGAACATATGCTCCAACATCGCTCCACACCGCATGCCTACGCGTGAAAGACTGTGGGGGAGATCGTCTTCCTATGGACACGGTGCCTAAAAAAATACCTCTAAACTGCTTTTTCTACACTGAAATGTTTAGTAGCTGTGATATGGTGAACGGTGGCAGTGATGTAAATATTCACAAAATAATAAGGAAAACACATATTAAACATATTACATTTCTAGGTAATATAGATAAGGAAATAATTATTATGTCCAATAACTGATAAATGTCTGATATTAAAAATCTACATTATTTTAACTAAAAAAGGACAAATAAATACGCTAGAAATGCAATTATTAGTTTAAAAGTAAATTAAGAATCACAACAGTAAAATGTACAGTATGAAAACTGAATATTTATTTTGAGATTCACTAAAGATTTACATTTAACAGTGTTAAATCATTAGTCTTTTTTAAATAGAGCATTATATTAATTGAGGTAATCTAAATGCACAATTAAATATTCAATATAACTACATTTGGACTGATCAGATAATAATAATCAATATCGTACTGATATATATATTGTTCATACCTACATTTCCATCAGTTTGCATCATAAATCTGCAGGTTCACTTCAATTTTGACCAGTACTACATCTCATTTAACATCTTTTCAGAGTTTGTGATGTAGAAAATAACAAAAATATATTTTTCAAGGAATAAAGTTTCCTTACTGTGAATAAGATTACAGAGTAAATTAAGAAAGATTTCTCGTATTGAATTTATTTGACTTTTTATTGCATTTCATTTTTATTGTATACTGGATAATATTTATACTACCATTACTGGCACCTTTATTCATCAATATTCTTCATTTGTATTGATGCTTTGGCAATATGTTGTGTTAAACAATCATTCCAATAAAGTACTTTGAAAATGAAAGCTGAAAGAGAGAGAGAGAGAGAGAGAGAGAGAGAGAGAGAGAGTCTGGTAAAGTCATTGACAGGGTGCTCTGTGTCCAGACTGCATTTGTTTCACTGGCAGAATTTCTTCCTAATGAATCACTGCCCTTGAACTTTGCATTTTCATTTAACTATCACTAACATTTTCATCGGCTTGAGCTGCTGCTGAGAGGAGGGGACATGAGAAAGGATGATGGGTGGAGTCATTGAGAATACAGGAAAATGCGAGCAATGCACCGAGAGGGGAAACTGAATGGGCAAAACCAAAGAAAACATGAAGGAGAGAGAAAGAAAGCCCAGAATCATGCATACACACTCAAATAAAGACTGAAAGCAGATTTGGGTGTTGTTTTGTTCAGGCTTTGTTATGCATGTAACGGGATTGGATTAAATAATGCCAGCTAATGATATAGTCATCAAAGCTCAAAGTGCCACATGCTGCTTGTGTTACTGAGTAAATCCAACTGTGCACATGGATACAGAATGTAGGCGTCGCCTTTTCATGTGTCATTCAGCATTATTGAGATATCTGGCACATTTCTGGACACCATCATGAGTTGAAGTAGTGGGCAACAAGATATCAATACATGGACATACACACTTCCAGCTACACAAGCTTAAATTTCATGCACTGCATTCTGAAATGTGTCAGAACTAGTGCTGTCAATCGATTAAAAAAAATTAACTAATTAATCGCACACTTTTCTGCAATTAATTGCGATTGATCGCACCTAATATTAAAGTTTTTAATATGTTTTTATATTGTAATAATTTCACATGTAATCTACAAATGAATGTAGAAACAACAAAGACTGTTGCCTATATTTTAAATATTTGTTTAATGGCATCTTTTTATGAAAGAACGCCAGCATCACCGATACCAATACTGCTACTGATGTTTCTATGAAGTTGATTCGGCAGAATCTTACAGAAATTACAGAATCGGCAGAAAGCGGACTGGATAGCATCGTAAATGTTTATATGTTTGTCAGTGCATGGGAGACTACATATAATGGTGGTTTTAATAAGATTTTCCCAATAAATAGGCAAGAATAAACCTGGTGTCCTTCATGATTCCTGTTCATTCCGACAACAAAGCACTTGAATGCAACAAGCTCGTAATCACGACTTCTGAAGTGGGAATTATGAAATTTCTGATAGCACGTGAAGGCAGCATTATTGTTTTCTTGTTTTTGACTATTGTAACCTTGTAAACAGTGTATTAAGATTTTTAGGTAGGTCTAACAGGTAGGATATATACAGAAATTGAATAAAGTTATCAAACAATTCAGTTTTTACTGCATAAATTATAAATTAAATATAGATTAATCGTTATTAAAGCTACAAAAGTTATTCAGTCTAGAGCAGTGAGTGATTTTCTCTTTTTCTTTTGTTCTTTGATTATCCTTAAAGACAAACAGCAGCAGGTTTATTAGGACCTGACACGCATCCCATTTTCTCACAACTCTTTACGTTCATTTAAGACTTCATTTAACTCATTTAAGACTGATTGCGAGGATACTCGACAAAACTGCCATTTTGGTATAATTTTGTGTGTTTTTGTTCATTCAAGCGCTGTCTGAAGAGCGTTGAGTGTTGTAGCCAATCACGGGCATTTCTGCTGAAAATAATGACCAGTCATATGTTTAATTTACCAGGAATGAGAATCCATATCGATCAAAACAAGTTTTATACAGTCTCAAAACGCTGAATGAATTTTAGTGCAAGTTTACGCGAATCTTCTCATTATCTACAAATCCTCTCATCATAACAAACAAAGCACAGACACGATTTAAATAAAGATTTATTGTGAAGTTAGTTAGAAGTTTTTGTTTTTCATGAGACTTTGTGATTTTCCCTACAATTAGCCTATATATTTAACACTTCAGTACAAATAAAGTAACAAAAATAGATATTTTAATGTTATAATAGTGATTTGATAATCTATACAAATTAATTGGCAAAAAATGGCTAATGAGCCAATAAGTGTTCCTCTTCCGCCATCTACTGGTTATAGTGGTAATTTATTTTATCATTTCAATGTTGTTAACGTCCGAATGTTATTTTATGACACTCACATAAGCATACACACCAGGTGAATATAAATGAATGATTCTAGCATACACAGAATTTAACCCAAGAAAGAAGTTGTAAATAGTGTTTAAAAAAACAGGGCAACCAATTTAATTCAACTCTTTATATCCAGGCGCTAGATACGTTATTCCTTGAATGGGCTACTTCATAGAAACTCATTCGGCAGAAAGGTCTCAGAGAGACTAAAAACTGTTGAAATATGACCAATAGCATCTGGATATAGTAGCTGTTGCAGTGCTGCTCACGTTCTCTAACTGCAGTTAGAGTCTAACGATCTATTATATAACAATGAACATTAACTATAACACGCTTCATAAAATACCACTTCTATCAATATTCCTGACAGGTCAACTAATGCCATTAAATCTCAAAATATGCAGTAATTTCATCAATTTGCCAGCGAGTGTGCTTGAGATACACTGAAATGAATGGGGTTCAATGCTGGAACTATTGGTTGTTTGGAACTATTGGTCGCTCCGTGACACGCTTTACTTCCGTATTCCTCAGTTCCTATGGAAGTCTATGGGAGTGTCGTAACTCTGTTTTTCAACAGCTCTGGTACGCACAAGTAGCGCTGTTTCGTTCCGCTTTTTGGCGCTGTTTCCCTGGCCTAAAATCTAGTACTGCCACCTTGTGTTGACATTGTGAAACTGCACGATTTGTAAATTATGCGTGGCGGGCCACATATAATATATTTTATTAGACAAGCTGCGGGCCGTTTGAAATTCATCCCCGGTCCGGACTTTGGACACCCCTGATCTAGCCTGAAAAATACGCTTTTTAATGCTATTTGAGGATAAGAAACTATTTATGGGGCAACTCGTATCAGATTTTCCTGCTTATTTGAAATATGCTATTTAATTGTGAGTTTGGCAAGCAGTTTTTGACATTTCGGGTCCCCCCATTAAAGTAGATAGGACTTGGTCTTGGAAGACCGAAATAGCTGCCCGGAGGCATTGCAAATATGGCCGCCGAGTGAACAGACTTTCCTCGAAAGTGGCTTTGGCGCAATACCAGGGACAGAAAAATTACACAGTTCCCACATCACTTGACTGATGAATTTCCATGAATTTTCCAGTCGTTCGTGATGACTGGCTAATGTTTTTTAAAAATTGCTTCATTGAACTCAAGGGCGGCAATATTTTATTATTTAAGAAAAAACAGTAATACTGCAAAATATTATTGCAAATTAAAATAACCGTTTTCTATTTCTCTACATTTTAAAATTGAATTTATTCCTATAATACCAAAGCTGAATTTTTAGCAGCCATTACTCCAGTCTTCAGTGTCACGTGATCCTTCAGAAATGATATGCTGATTTGGTGTACAAGAAACATTTCTTATTATTATCAGTTAAAAAATGGTTGTGCTGCTTAATATTTTTAAGGGAAACAGTGATGCATTTTTTCTGTATTCTTTGATGAATAAAGTCCAAAAGAACAGCAATTATTTGATATAGATTTTTTTTGTAACAATGCGAAAGTCTTCAGTGTCATTTTTGATCAATTTAATGCATAAATGCTGATTAGAAGTATGATTTTTTTTTTAAATTCTTACTGACCCCAAACTTTTGAACGGTAATGTATATAATCCACAGAATTCTATAACTATATTCATATAAACACATATAGGTTACACTTTATTTTAAAGTGTCCCTGTTACAGTGTAATTATACATTTAAGTACAGAGTAATATTCATTTAGTACATTTACTTCCTATAGGGTTAGGGTAGGATTAGGGTTTGGTTTGGTTTGGTTTAGTTGCATGTAATTATGCCTAATTTATAGTTATTACTACAGTAAATACATGTAACGTGTAACAAGGACACACTAAAATAAAGTGTTACCCAGATATATATTAAATATTTACACAAATAAATGCATTAAAAATCTATATTAGAAATGTCCATTAATTCTTGGGATTTGTTCATTTATATGATGTTTCCAGCCCTGGCAATTACAATTTTAAGATTCTCTGATATTTTCAGGCTTTGCATCACTGTGGGAATCTTGAAGTTAGTTAAACTGTTGACATGCTTACAGCAAGCAACATGAATAATAATAATACATGGAGTTTAACTCCACAGACACTGGCACAGTAGCACATGCACAACGGGGGCATATACTTGCGACGAGATGGCAGCGCTGTACTTGCATAGTAAATATTTCAGGCGTGTGCCATTAATATTTTTATTTTTGTTGTTTTTGTTGTCATGATTTTTTTCCCCGCTTGTGCGTTTGATAACAGAACTCTATACGGCACAGACACATTGTAGACAGATTAGCTCAGGCGGTAATTTCGGTCACCCCCAGTGGCCTGTGACAGCAAGCTCCCAGGACCTCTCTATCAGCAGGGCTCTATCAGCTCTGCCGCCTCCCCCACAAGGCTCTGAACTCTCCTGGCCCTCTGCGAACAGCCCTGCAGCCATGAGCGCACCAGGCCCCAGCTGATCTCTGCAGCTGGCCGGCCCGCCTGCCCGCCCGCCTCACCCCTTCCGCACAGAGGCCCGGGCCTGAGGAAGCCGGGGCAGATGATGGGTGGATGGATAGATGCACGGATGGAAGGAAGGGAGGAGGGGCGCTGGTAAGAAGTGGAAGCGAAGGAGAGGGATTTGTGGCCTTTCAGGCCGTCTTGGGCTCTTCACGCTTGGTTGAGCGCAGTAACAGATAAGCGCACCCTGGAGCTCTGCATAATGACCAGCTACATCCACTACACTTCACACTAGTGCCACCAGACTCCCACACCACTACAGATGTCTGCTCTGAGCCTCTGTCAGCACACATTGCTTCCAGCATCTTAAACACTCCTGTGTGTGAGCGACTAAAGATTAGGCTGCTCAAATGTCATGTACAGTGCCTTGTTTAAATATTCACAACCTTGACTAATTCACAAGAGCTGTTCACAAAGGATGTGTTCTTGCATTCAAAAACAGCTTGATGCAGGGCAGTGAAAGCATCTTAAAATCAGCGCTCATGGCGTGAGATGCTGAAAAACAGTGAGTTGCAACATGTTGCAACAAAGACGCCTTTATCGCAAGTCCCCCCCAATACTTGGAAATGGCCAAATTCGTTCGCCAATGTCACAATCAGATCAAAGAAGGCGGGGCTTAAGGTTCACTGAAGATGAGTGTGAATTTCAATGCGACGCGTTTAGTTTTTACAGTGAAAGAGTGCGTGCGTAGTAGGGATGGAACGGTATGAAAATTTCATATCACGATTACAGTGACCCAAACGATCACGATTATCAGTATTATCACGGTTTGGTTCAAATGAGATGAAAGTGTTCAAAAAGAACAGATGCACACACTGGAAACATTTCAACAAGTTTTATATTTGAAAATCAACAAACAACAAATAAAAAAGCAGCTCTATGTGCTTTAAGCAAGATTCTATTCTGTGGATAATGGCTGTGGATATCTACAGAATGATAGAATTATCATTCTGTGATAATTCTCCTTCTTTATAATGGCCGTCGTCAATAGCAACGCATTATAACAGCGCACATCAATGGATGTGCTCTCTCGTTTCATTCAAATGCAGCTTGCATCTTGCGTCTCTGTTTTTGATTGTATTGAAAATGAAATCAGAGGACTTTACTATTAATAGTACTATAATTATTACTATAACTTCTTGTGATCATCTTGTCTGGACGATTGTTTTGTACACTGTACAAAATGGATTTATAAACAGGTAAGATTTAAAACCTTAATCTCAATTCAATATGTCCCCGTAATTATTTATGTGGTAAAGAAAGTCTGTGTAATAAGTGTACAATGAATATACATTATTATCCCTTAAATGTCACCCTAGTCTTGTCTGAACTTGTTCGTTCGTCTTTGGCTCAAAGTCACTTGCTGCGAACTTTTCTTTGTGGAAGCTTCACGTTAATTTCAAGTGAGTGAGAGAAAATATTTTAACTCAAAACTTTGTGTCCAATTATTTCCCAGACGTAGTTTTGGTATTGAGGTCAAAGTCCACTTGCCTTGCGTTCGCTATACAACAGTGGGTGGTCACGAAAACGGCAGATTTGAAGTGTTTGCCCCTATAGCAGCGACTTTATTTTTGCATGTTCTGCAGTCAGGGTGACCATACTCGATTAAGTTTCCCTCAGGACTTTTGTAAAAGCCAAAATATGACCACACCTCAGATTTGGTCCTTTTAGAAGGCTGAAAAATCTCCCGGCGCTGTCACTGCCTTCTGCCATTTCTTCTCATTCAAAAAACATCGTTGCGCGCTGCGCCAGAATGATGCTGGCTGGACAGGATTTACCGCGAGTTTTCAAAATCGTGATAATCAAACACGGTTTTAATGATAAATAAATTTTAAATGATATTAAACGTGGTTTATCGTGAAACCGGTAATCGTTCCATCCCTAGTGCGTAGTAAGATATAAGCAGCTAAACATTTAATATTCAACAACTGTTTTATGATGGATGCTTAACAACCCACAGTAGTATACAGTGATGCAAACTACTCAGCTTTTTAATGTAATTTCACCATTTTTAATTGAAAATATGCAATCATTTAAAAGATGTCATTCATAACTGAATGTGACAAGACACAAAATGTTTTTTACATTTTTGACATATTAGATATAGCTACAAACAAAAGTGAATGTGTGCATATTTTTAAAAAAATATTTAATATTTTAAAATATTATTTGCAAAGAGTTTAAATGGATTACTTCACAACTATATAGGCTACAATTAGACCTAGAACTTCTTTACCGTTCTAATTTCTTCTTTATTCCCCTAAACCTATTTTATCCTTTAATTATTTAATTTCTTTAAATAAAAAGACCTTTGGTCCCCCCCAATGTTCAAGACATGATTACGGTCTTGTTTTATAGTGCATGTTTCTATATAGGCCTGCAATAACTAATCAATAAAAATGTTAATAATCAGTAATGAGAATTATCGATAGGGAATATTACTCGACAACGAATGTGATTATCGATTAATTGCACCAATATATCCACCAGTCATGTCACTTTACAGCAGTGAATAACACATTTTTATGGACACCGAGTGAGCTGTGGGAATTGTCAATTTGACACTCAAAAGTGACAGTGAAAACTTTTATGATGTTACAAAAGATTATTTCAAATAAATACTGTTCTTCTGGAGTAATGACTGGTGCTAAAAAATTCAGCTTTGCCATCACAGAAATACATTACATTTTAAAATACATTTAAATAAAAAAAAGTTTTACTTGATTTTTGATTTCAAATAAATTCTGCCGTGGTGAGCATAAGAGACAAAAACATTTTTAAAAAAACTGTTAACTTTATTTTAAGGTGTCATTTTTACAGTGTAATTATATATTTAAGTATTGAGTAATATTAATTAACAACATATACTTACTATAGGGTATTAGGCTTTGGTTGAGGGTTAGTTGCATGTAATTATGCATAATTTAATGTTATTACTATGGTAAGTACATGTAATATATGTAACAAGGACACTTTTGTCAAGGACTTTTGATTGGTAGTGTAAGTGAACACAAAGGGAGGGTCATGATGACATAATTGGATGAGTAGGTGGAAGACAGACATGCTTAAGAGAGTGCATTAGTGAGCAAATGAGTGACAGGCAGGAGGAGGATAAAATGGAGGTATACAGGGAGGAGGTGGAGAGAGTGTTCTTGACTGCACCTGCGGCCCTGCTGTGTTGTGTAGCTGCTCTACAGGATCGTGCACCTGAGCAGCACCTGGTCACAATCAGAGTGCCAGCCAGAGGAGCGGAGGCCCTCAGAGGCCCCACACACACACCTGCCTCCACCGCTACACACCAGGGAGACAGAGCACAGCATACATGCTCAGCCTTAAGGAATAATTAAAAAGCAAATAAATAAATAAATCACATGCTGTACGAGATACGTACAGATAAGCCGAGCACTGGGACAAATCTTTTTTTCTTTCCCTCGGCTGAATAAAAGGATAGCGAGATGCATCTTGGCATCTCTGTGCTGCTCCTCTTGTGCACACAGAAAAAAAAAACACCGGGGTACAAAACGCTCTGCACACTTTGCATTGTCACTAAATGACTGCATAATTTCATTTCCTGGAAAGCCATTAGGTTTCATCAAAGGAGATGAGAAACAGATGAGAACAATTCTCTTATGCATGGAGAATTCATTTAGCGGCGCGGCATGCACGGGAGCGCCACGCTAACACCGCACACACTGCAGGCAGAAAGTTGGGATGCAAATTTCAGAAATTAGTGTGCCATTCCACAATTATTTTACACATGGCATAAGCACACCGAGAGAGATTAAATGACTGCAAACCACCTGTGTGACACACTCAAAACAATGAGCTACTCCAGGCATGCAGTCAAAACTGCAGTAAATAGAGTGATATGAACCGAATACATAATTCCACTAAAGGAAATGGACTGCCTAAGAGTTATACTGTGGCTTCAGACACAAACTTTTGAGCAAAAAAAGATTGTGATTGAGAGTGAAGGTTGAGATTCCCTCAATCAAAAATTTTCAAATAGAGATGCACTAATATAAAAATTCTGACAGATACTGATAAATTGATAATAAAAGGCATTAACCAATAAATGTCTGAGATACTATTTTGACTAAATGAATAAAGCACTAAAACTTCCAATCAATCATTATTAACGCTGCAAGTGAATTTAGGCATCACAACATTATAATGTGCAGTATGAAAAATGCATATTCAAATTAAGATTTGCTATATATTTCATTTGCCAGTATTATTAAATTATTAGTAATTTTGAACAATATACAATAATACTTTTTTTTTTTAAAAATCCCTAATAGCAGCCACAAACCAGTACGGTACCAATATATCCATTGTCTTAAACCGTCTAGTTTCATCACAGAAGAATTGTGATGATAATGTACTCTTTTTATCAGAGATTTATATATACATCTCTGTCAAAAGTTTAGGGTCAGTACAATTTTTTTTTTTATGATTAATACTTTTATTCAGCAAAGACACATTACATTGATCATGCGATCAAGTGACAGTCACATGTAAAAGACATTTGCATTGTTACAAAAGAGTTCTATTTTGAATAAATGCTGTTCTTTTGAACTTTCTATTTATCAAAGAATGCAAAGTTTCCACAAAAACATTAAGCAGAAATGTGTCAGAAGCAAATCATCATATTAGAATGATTTTTGAAGGATCATGTGACACTGAAGAAACTATATTTTAGAATATATTAAATAGTAAACAATTATTAAAGCTGTAATAATATGTCAAAATATTACTGATTTTACTGTATTTATAACCAAATAAATGCACATGGATAAATAAAATACAATTATATGCAATTCTGATTCTCTTATATGTGATTACTGAATTTTATTACTGAAATTAAAACATTTATTTTACACAATATTTTGTCAAATTTTATACTCAAAATTATTTGAAAACAAGAACTGTGTGTGGCAAGCAGCCCGGGGCCGAGAGCAGTGAGAACGGAGCGATCTCTCGTATGTCTCACGGATAAGCTCCGGAAGCATAAAAGGAGGAGCGAAGACAGTGAAGGACGAGAGAGGACCAGGCCTGGATTTTACATTGTGTTTTGTTTAAGTGTGTGCGGCAGTCGTCTATGAGGGGCTGCCGCTTTACTTTTAGTTTTGTGTTTGTGTTATTTTATGATAATTAAAGTGTTTGAACGTTCACCAGCTCAGCTATCACTGGTGTGAGAATCTGAGACGCCTTTCACACAGTTCACCTTTGCGTTCTGTTGCTAAGGCTACACCATTTGGGAAGGTGAGAACAACAGCAACACTTCAACAATATCTACTGCTGTACAGTGCTCCTGTGAGAGGACCGTTTAGGTGCCACTAGGGTGAGAGGTGGCAGACCAGCCATGATCTTCTCTAGGGAAGAGACAGAAACGGAGATTTGACCCGGGGGAGCGTTGGTGAAACTTCTAATGTCCTAAGTGAAGAACGCAAGCTCCTGGGTTACATTAGGCCAACTAATAGATTTTATCTAGCAGGTGATATCACACGGGTGCTATCACTAGACATGTCTTCTGAGATCAGCTCTGACGTACACAGCTAAATAAAGATGAGTACAGAAGGCCAAGTCTTACTGAAACACTTCAGTAGTGAGCAGGGCTGTATGTGTGTGTGTATATGTGTGTGTGTTGATGCTGCTAATAATAAGCAGATTAGAACAGAGAGGATGTGCGGCAGGCCACAGGAACGTGAGTGCATCCACAAGACAGTCAGCATTGTTAAAAATATAGACAGGCACATGGATTGAAATGCTGGCGAGTGACAAATACACAGTCATATGCGCACACACACACACACACACACACACACACACACACACACAGAGACTCGCTTATGGTAATTAAATAAAATGGACTAATCTAAACCAGCTGAAATCTTTCATGAGTGGCTTGTGGAAGAACAGAACAGCAAAAAGAGAGAATTTCTCAGATACAAGGAAGTCCAGAAACGTCCTTGTAATATCTTCTGTCTCTCTTTGATACTCAGCCATCAGTGTGACTGAAAGAAGAAATCTAGAATTCTACAATGAGATGGTAACTTCACTGACTTCATTAGAAGTCCTCTTCTCTCTCATCTCAAACTTTCATCTCAGCAGAGAGTGTGTAAAGTCAAATATCCAATCCATGTCATCTTGAAATAAAACCAGGAGGCTTTATGAAAAAAAGGCAGTAAAAAAGACGGCAAATGCTAAAGATAAATGTAATAGCTGCAGGAGATCGCTTGTCTGGTTGAGGTAAAATGAGATAATTATGAAGGGTCACTAAGCACTAAAGGTCACTGATGACTTTTTCTACATTTTCTGTACTGATTTGGAGGGACAATGCTAATGGTTCTGCTTAATGGTTTTAAATCGGCAATGTAACAAGTAGCAACAGATCTTTTCTTTCTTATTGTGACGTATTTCCGATTGAAACGGATTATTAAAAAAGAAAAAAAAATGTAGGACAGGGACTTGGTTCTATCCATCAGTTGTTGATTGGATGGAGGCAGATGTGAATGTGATCTTGCATTTGATTGTAAGAAAGGGACAGGGTTTAAGTGGACTGATTGGAGAAGTACAGTATACATCACCAGACAGACTTCTTTAGCTCCACCGGAAATTGTGTTATAACGTTTTGATTAAAAAGTATGTGGTAGAAAAATTAAACGTGCATGGATGAATCAGATCCTTAAAGTCGGCATGAAACGGAAATTGCAATAGTCTTTTCTTCCCTACTGTGACTTTCTTCCCAGGACTCCATGGAAGAAGAGGTTTCAATGGGACCTCATGGTAAAAGAAAGGGTAAATACAAAGTTCTGTCATGAAACTCTAGATGGCGCAGGCTAATAGGTCAGTAATAGCAGTAACTCAACCCGCTTGCAATCACGTCATTCTCTATAGGGCACAGCTGATTGGTTCCTGCTGTATCAGTAGCCGATGAGCTCACATGCTCAACCTTCAAATACTTGGATATCATTTGCATTAGCAGTGCAGCGCGCTTTCAGAAGCCCTCCACCTTCCCCAGCTCCACCTGTATAGATCTGCTATGGGTAATTCACACTCCGAGAGTCACCATGACAGAAATAAATATCAGAGTACAACAGCTTTAAAACTAGAAAAAAAAAAAAAAATGTAAAGCGGGACTTGATTTTGTCCAAAACATTGGATCGTTGTGGTTTGCTATTGCTGTTATCTCATGTGAGCGATGAGAATTATCCCTTTTGATTTGGTGACTTTAAGGCGCATTTAGAAAATAGTTAGGGTGATTTCTCCACTAGAGGTCGCTTATTCAAAACAAAGGAGTAGCTTGATGACACCTGGATTTCGTGGAGCTTTTATTATGCCGCAGACGAGTGCTTCCGCTTCTTCTGGTCATGCGTATGTGGGGTAACGCAGCTCTGTTTTATCATATTAGATACAGTGGGGAGAACAAGTATTTGATACACTGCCAATTTTGCAGGTTTGCCCACTTACAAAGCATGTAGAAGTCTGTAATTTTTATCATAGGTACTCTTCAACTGTGAGTGACGGAATCTAAAACAAAAATCCAGAAAATCACATTGTATGATTTTTAAGTAATTAATTTGCATTTTATTGCATGACATAAGTATTTGATACATCAGAAAAGCAGAATTTAATATTTGGTACAGAAACCTTTGTTTGCAATTACAGAGATCATACATTTCCTGTAGTTCTTGACCAGATTTGCACACACTGCAGCAGGGATTTTGGCCCACTCCTCCATACAGACCTTCTCCAGATCCTTCAGGTTTCGGGGCTGTCGCTGGGCAATACGGGCTTTCAGCTCCCTCCAAAGATTTTCTATTGGGTTCAGGTCTGGAGACTGGCTAGGCCACTCCAGGACCTTGAGATGCTTCTTACGGAGCCACTCCTTAGTTGCCCTGGCTGTGTGTTTCGGGTCGTTGTCATGCTGGAAGACCCAGCCACGACCCATCTTCAATGCTCTTACTGAGGGAAGGAGGTTGTTGGCCAAGATCTCGCGATACATGGCCCCATCCATCCTTCCCTCAATACGGTGCAGTCGTCCTGTCCCCTTTGCAGAAAAGCATCCCCAAAGAATGATGTTTCCACCTCCATGCTTCACGGTTGGGATGGTGTTCTTGGGGTTGTACTCATCCTTCTTCTTTCTCCAAACACGGCGAGTGGAGTTTAGACCAAAAAGCTCTATTTTTGTTTCATCAGACCACATGACCTTCTCCCATTCCTCCTCTGGATCATCCAGATGGTCATTGGCAAACTTCAGACGGGCCTGGACATGCGCTGGCTTGAGCAGGGGGACCTTGCGTGCGCTGCAGGATTTTAATCCATGACGGCGTAGTGTGTTACTAATGGTTTTCTTTGAGACTGTGGTCCCAGCTTTCTTCAGGTCATTGACCAGGTCCTGCCGTGTAGTTCTGGGCTGATCCCTTACCTTCCTCATGATCATTGATGCCCCACAAGGTGAGATCTTGCATGGTGCCCCAGACCGAGGGAGATTGACAGTCATCTTGAACTTCTTCCATTTTCTAATAATTGCGCCAACAGTTGTTGCCTTCTCACCAAGCTGCTTGCCTATTGTCCTGTAGCCCATCCCAGCCTTGTGCAGGTCTACAATTTTATCCCTGATGTCCTTACACAGCTCTCTGGTCTTGGCCATTGTGGAGAGGTTGGAGTCTGTTTGATTGAGTGTGTGGACAGGTGTCTTTTATACAGGTAACAAGTTCAAACAGGTGCAGTTAATACAGGTAATGAGTGGAGAACAGGAGGGCTTCTTAAAGAAAAACTAACAGGTCTGTGAGAGTCAGAATTCTTACTGGTTGGTAGGTAATCAAATACTTATGTCATGCAATAAAATGCAAATTAATTATTTAAAAATCATACAATGTGATTTTCTGGATTTTTGTTTTAGATTCCGTCTCTCACAGTTGAAGTGTACCTATGATAAAAATTACAGACCTCTACATGCTTTGTAAGTAGGAAAACCTGCAAAATGTATCGCCGGCAGTGTATCAAATACTTGTTCTCCCCACTGTACATTATTTGAGTGTGTTGAAAGTTATGTTATAACGCTTCTCTGCGTTCGCTCAGCGGCCACTATGAGACACTTGTTGCACACAGTAAGCTAGATCGATAGTAGGCATGGTAAAACATGGTAAATATTGGTATGTGAAATAATTCAGTGAAGCACCAAACTAAATCTTTTACCCAAACTGAAATTAAAGTTTTCATTGAGCCTCTTTCTTTTCATTGGGTAACTGAACTCAATATGCTGTTCAGGGTGTGGTGTTCTCAGGTGATAAATAAAACCAGTAGTAGTAAAGTTCTTCGGCAACAAGGCATATCGCATCTCTCCATATTTCAACTGAACAATTTTTACATATTACTACTTTAGCATCCTTTTTGGTCACGATGAAGTGCGTCCACCCTGCTGAGATGTTTACTTCTTGTAGCTTGCGCACGCAAAGAAGACAACTGTATGAATCATTGGTGTTTTAATTCTGCAGGTTTCCATGGAGTTCTGCAGCCAGTCTTTGGCTATTTAACAGAATGCTTTCGAGAAAAAAAGTTTGACTGGAAATGAGCATGACCTGACAGACCAGCACTTAACTCCAGCGGAGGTGAGCGTTTTGCCAGGAAACACAGCTTCCTGAGATCATGTATGCACGTTATTCCCATCTAACGCAAATCACAAGCTTCCCCTGAGCTTCAGAGCAACAAGCTTCACCTTAGATTTCAGGAAGTTTACAGCAGAACACATGTACAACTGATTGCTGTGTTTTTTTCCCATGAACATTCAATTTAAAACTCATGTACCGTGTTTTGTTGTCGACCGTTTCATCAAGTCTAAAGCCAGGCCAGTTCTGTCTGTGCCAACTGTTACCCATGGAGTTTGGAATGTCAACAAAGTACTAAACTAATTTGTCTTTTGTGATGGTAATCTGTTTGACCAGTAAATACTGGCTGCGCTGAAGAACCAGGATTCTCTACGTGCATGCAGATTTCTTCTTAATCTAAAGCTGCATTAAGCCTTATTAAATATTGCTGAAAACTTCAACATAGAGTCATCATTATGCAACACGCTCCAGCCTCACATTACAAGCGGACACACACGAACGCACACACAGACGGTGAGCTACGGTTGGCTGATCAATGTTATTTCAAATTGATTATAGGGTTAAATTGTGGTACAAATTATATTTAGGCTTTTGAAAATGGAACAGAAATAGTTTATGTTTTGCAGACCTGGATTTATATCAGACATGGTTTGTGATTATGCATTACTCGATGTCTTCAGCTGCCGCGTCAGAGGATTGTGTACAGTGCAGGATGGTTTTAGCCATCACAGTGTGGGTGCCACGTGCAGGCCGAGAGATGAGGAGGACGCTGGGTAAGAGGATTGGAACAGGGCGTCGGCACATGCGCCCCAGACTGACTGACCTCTGACCTCGACACTGACACAGACCCTCTCATGGGGTTTCTTCAAGCATACACACAGACACATGGGGAAATACACACCTACACATTCACTCACCCTGGGGTCTAAATGCGCCATATATGAAAGATGATGCAACAAAGTGAAATATCTATCCATTCAGACACAAACCTCTAAGTAAATGCACAGTAAAGGCGGATAGGAATCACATTTTGCACCTAACATCTGATATGCAGTTCATACATAAGCTCAAATCCATTACAAACGCAGCAGAACAGAGTGTGACCTTTTAAAATGGATCTCCATTATTCAGAACAAGCAGCGGTTACTCTAATTAAAATGTTATGTCAAATAAACAGTCATTACCAGCCATCTGCCTAGCACTATAAACTGTAACATGTTCATTATCATACACAATAGCTGACCCCAGGTAACCCCAAGCTGCTCTCAACATGTCATACTTCACTTAGAGAGCGCATGGAACCAGGTCAACGCATGCAGCCCCCACAGGCATATTTAAGACTACTACTAAATGAAGCATTCAAATTAAACTGCTTAATGGGATGATGGTTTATAAAAGCAAATCTGAGGCATGTCTTACATTAATGGCGTAGACAAACAAGGTTGCATATGCGTTAAGATTTTACAGTTTAAATGAAGCTATGTGTCTGATTTAAAAAGCGAGATTCGAGAAGGTTTTATCAGCCGCAAACAGTCTGAAAAGGTAAACAAACAAGTGCCAGCCTATGATTTCTATTTCCTTCAAGAAACTGCAGACCACTGGGATTTGTCTCGAGATAATCCACTTAGATTACCACGGCTCTGTTTTTAAACGGCACACGCAGGGAAAAAAATGGGTCACATAAACCCATGAGTAACTCATAGGCCAAGGTTCCCTCAGAAATGCCAGTCGTGTGATGGTAATGCTTAATTGTATTACATTCACATTCAAGCTCTGCCTTTTTCATTGGTGAGTAATAACCTTTCAGAGATGATTTAATGAGGTTGCTCCGGAATGGGTAATTCCATGTAAATCCTAGATATTACTGCTGAAATTCAATTTGATAAGGCTCGGTCTTCTGGTCCAATCCCAGCAAGATAGCGCAGGCAATTTAGCCGTGCAATCAGATTGTCTAATTCCCTGACACATCATTGTTCCAGATCATTTCCATATTTTGCTAGTTATAGGCATAATTAGTGCTGCATCAACAGGACAGAGGAAAACCAAACATCCTCCCTACCTCCACCACCCACCCACAAACAAACACACACACACACACACACACACACCCCTACAGACATATACACGCAGATCAATTGGCATAGAGATAACATTTTGTTTCGGTGGGCTTCGTGCAGTAGCACCCATCCGTAAACTTGCCATCTTACATGGCAACCGGTCTCCAGGGTGATGCTACAAAGAGCCGGGGTTCAGCAGCCCATAAAGCTGTCATGTGCGTGCACATCACAATAGCGGCAGACACAGAGACCTCAGATCAACAATATCCATCAATCACGTTCAAAAGATAAACAGCCCATTGTGCCTCTAATCAAGCCATTTCACCTGATAAATATCTAAGTCAATTATTTTTTATAACTAACAATCTTTTTTTTTTAACGTTAATATATGAATATAAGGTACAATTTAAAGGCTAGATCACCTCAACTGTCATGAAAAACAGTCTGCACAAACAAATAAATAAACACCCTGCTTATTAAAAATAAAATTGTGCAGTAAAATACCTGTAGTAAACTGAATTTTAGAAGGATAGCACTATATAGGAAAATAGTAATACAGTAATAGATGAAAAAAAAAGTCGCACTTCACAAAGACAAAATAATCCACAACATCAACATGTTCCAAAATTACACAACAGAAATAACCGTGTGCAACTTTCAAAATCTGCACTGCACGTCATCTTGCTTGATGCTGAATAATGTGTATTATGCGTTGTGTCTGTGGAGTCAGCAAACAAGCAGTAATAACAAGGGGCCAAACAAGCACAAACTCACAAACTGATACAGATGGAAAATTATTTGAAACATTTTTGGAAGCAAAAGAGGAAGTGGAGCGAGTTCAGTAGAGTTTCACACACCTCTTCGGAAAGAGGGGAGAGATTTGAGAGAGCCCGTGGCTGAAGGGGTTTGTGAGTGTAAAATGATCTTGGCCCATCTGTTTGTTTCACTACCACCCCTGAAACCCCTCCTTCTCTCTCTCGCTCTCTCCCTTCCTTCCCTTCCCTTCCCTTCTCACTCTCCTCTGCAAAAAATGCAGTGTGCCAAGAAGTAAGAAGAAGCCAGTGGCTTTTCTGCTAGCTAGAAGACAGTCTTTTGTGATGGAAAACTGTACTGATGGTGAGACTTCCACCCTGGGGGAGGGTCAACTTCTGAAGACAGTCACACCGCAGGAAGATTCAGAAATTGGGGACAGATGTGAGAGCATATATATATACACACACATTTAATTTATATGTATATAATATTATATAATAATATAATATTATACATTAATATAATATTAACATATAATATAATATATAATATTACATTATTATATATTAATAAATTATTAAAATTCTAATTATTGGTCGGTGTAGTTGTGTAGTCAATTCATGAACAATTGGAGTAATTAATGACTAATTAATGAATAGATAAAAAAAAAACACATCTGTGTGAATCATTCTTTACTGAATCTGAATCACTCACTGAACGGCAAGTCATCATGATTTCCATGTCCAACTCAAACAAAAAACGTGAATATTTTATTATATAATAAATAATATTAAATAACTTTTTAATGTATATTTTTCAAAAAGTAATATATAAAAATATATATTATTCAAAAGTGATAGTAAATCCATTTATAATGTTACAAAAGATTTCTATTTCAAATAAACGCTGTTCTTTTGAAGTTTCTATCATCAAAGAACCTTAAAAATGTATCAGGGTTTCCACAAAAATATTAAGCAGCACAACTGTTTTCAACATTGATAATAATAAGAAATTTGAGTTTCTTGAGCAGCAAATCATCATATTAGAATGATTTACTGAAGGATCATGTGACATGAAAACTGGAGTAATGATGCTGAAAATTCAGCTTTACTATCACAGGAATAAAGTACACTTTTAAATATATTATAATAGAAAATAGTTATTTTAAATTATAATAATATTTCACAATTACTGTTTTTACTGTATTTATGATCAAGTGAATGCAGCTTTTGTGAGTATTTCAAAAACATAAAAAAAACTTACCGACCCAAAACTTGCTTTTAATCTTTTACAATAAAATTATAAGTGAATAAATATATTTTAAAAAAAAAATTATATATATATATATATATATATATATATATAATTTTTTTTTTAAATATACACACACACACAGTGGGGAGAACAAGTATTTGATACACTGCCGATTTTGCAGGTTTTCCTACTTAGAAAGCATGTAGAGGTCTGTAATTTTTATCATAGGTACACTTCAACTGCGAGAGACGGAATCTAAAACAAAAATCCAGAAAATCACATTGTATGATTTTTAAATAATTAATTTGCATTTTATTGCATGACATAAGTATTTGATCACCTACCAACCAGTAAGAATTCCGGCTCTCACAGACCTGTTAGTTTTTCTTTAAGAAGCCCTCCTGTTCTCCACTCATTACCTGTATTAACTGCACCTGTTTGAACTCGTTACCTGTATAAAAGACACCTGTCCACACACTCAATCAAGCAGACTCCAACCTCTCCACAATGGCCAAGACCAGAGAGCTGTGTAAGGACATCAGGGATAAAATTGTAGACCTGCACAAGGCTGGGATGGGCTACAGGACAATAGGCAAGCAGCTTGGTGAGAAGGCAACAACTGTTGGCGCAATTATTAGAAAATGGAAGAAGTTCAAGATGACGCTCAATCTCCCTCGGTCTGGGGCACCATGCAAGATCTCACCTCGTGGGGCATCAATGATCATGAGGAAGGTAAGGGATCAGCCCAGAACTACACGGCAGGACCTGGTCAATGACCTGAAGAGAGCTGGGACCACAGTCTCAAAGAAAACCATTAGTAACACACTACGCCGTCATGGATTAAAATCCTGCAGCGCACGCAAGGTCCCCCTGCTCAAGCCAGCGCATGTCCAGGTCCATCTGAAGTTTGCCAATGACCATCTGGATGATCCAGAGGAGGAATGGGAGAAGGTCATGTGGTCTGATGAGACAAAAATAAAGCTTTTTGGTCTAAACTCCACTCGCCGTGTTTGGAGGAAGAAGAAGGATGAGTACAACCCCAAGAACACCATCCCAACCGTGAAGCATGGAGGTGGAAACATCATTCTTTGGGGATGCTTTTCTGCAAAGGGGACAGGACGACTGCACCGCATTGAGGGGAGGATGAATGGGGCCATGTATCGTGAGATCTTGGCCAACAACCTCCTTCCCTCAGTAAGAGCATTGAAGATGGGTCGTGGCTGGGTCTTCCAGCATGACAACGACCCGAAACACACAGCCAGGGCAACTAAGGAGTGGCTCCGTAAGAAGCATCTCAAGGTCCTGGAGTGGCCAAGCCAGTCTCCAGACCTGAACCCAATAGAACATCTTTGGAGGGAGCTGAAAGTCCGTATTGCCCAGCGACAGCCCCGAAACCTGAAGGATCTGGAGAAGGTCTGTATGGAGGAGTGGGCCAAAATCCCTGCTGCAGTGTGTGCAAACCTGGTCAAGAACTACAGGAAACATATGATCTCTGTAATTGCAAACAAAGGTTTCTGTACCAAATATTAAGTTCTGCTTTTCTGATGTATCAAATACTTATGTCATGCAATAAAATGCAAATTAATTACTTAAAAATCATACAATGTGATTTTCTGGATTTTTGTTTTAGATTCCGTCACTCACAGTTGAAGAGTACCTATGATAAAAATTACAGACCTCTACATGCTTTGTAAGTGGGCAAACCTGCAAAATCGGCAGTGTATCAAATACTTGTTCTCCCCACTGTATATATATATATCAGTACTGTGCAAAAGTCTTAGGCACATTAGTATTTTCACACAAAAAATGGTTTTCAGCCAGTTATTCATATCTTTTGCTGTAGTGTGTCAGTAGTAAATATCAGTTTACATTTCCAAACATTCCTTTTGCCATTAATTGTAATAATCCAGTGAGATTTTTGTATGCAGAAGGAGTCTGACAACAGCTGGTATGATCCACATAGAGATCTGTTCTCACCATCATCGAGTCTGTCTGTGATTACATGAAGAAACAGAAAAAAACTAAATCAAGAAGAACTGTGGCATCGCCTCCAAGACCCTTGAAGAAAACGGCCTGCAAAGCTACAGTACTGTGAAATGTTTTAGGCACTTGTGTAAAAACGCACAAGGTCCGAATGAAATTATACCATGTGTTCCCTGTCAGTCAACATGTGTTTACGCAACCTATTCACAAAGACATCATACATCATCAAGCGCGTTCATGTACGCTGTCCAGACTGAGCGAGAATGGCAGGCAAACAGTTGTTTGCGTTCATTATTGTAGTAGTGTTACTCGCTGTACTGTGAAGTTGTCTTACCGGTGAATGACACATGATGTAATCCAATAACGTTGTCTCTGGTTGTCTCGCTTCTGGTTTGTGCGCGTTCATGTGTTTTGGAGGAGGCGTGGCTTTGGACGCGATTTGCAGGGAGGGTGGGATCATATGCTTTCAATGCTAGCAGGCTAAAGTTAGCATTTCCCAGCATTTCCCAGATCACCTATTGCACCTTTAACTAAATCAAATCAATATTTGGTGTGACCACCCTTTGCGTTTAAAACAACTTTGTCCAGGTAGACTTGCACACAGTTTTTCAGTTAGCTTTGCAGGTAGATTTCTTCAAGTGTCTTAGAGACGTTGCCGCAGTTCTTCTGGATTTAGTCTGTCTCAGTTTTTTCAGTTTCTTCATGTAATCACAGACAGACTCGATGATGGTGAGATCAGATCTCTGCTGTTGTTAGACTCCTTGTGCATACAAAAACCTCACTGGATTATTACAATTAATGGCAAAAAGAAATGTAATGATATAGAATGATATTTCCTACTGACACACTACAGCAAAATATATAAATAACTGGCTTAAAACCATTTTTTTAAGTGAAAATAGTAACGTGCCTAAGAATTTTCAAAGTACTACATTTCTGTATGTATATTCACAACACCATCACCCATCTCTTGCTCTTCCTGTGGTGACTGCCTTCAGAGAGAAGTGCCTGATCGGTCCACACATTGCTAAATGGATTGATGACAGAAAGACGGGTGTGAAAGAGAGACGGGGTCAGAATCGCCTTGGATACTCACCCATTATGCTGGAGCTCATGAAAGGTGTTGGGGACAATCCTTCATGGGACACTAATCGACTGTCACTCAAGTGATCAGGATAATGAGTGCTGTCTCCAAACCCCTGGGGAAAAGAGATCACAGCATTAAACACATTATTAGCTGGACCTGCTAATTGAGTGCTATGACACTCTTCTAATTACTGGGGGAAAAGAGGGGAGCACAAATGGTCAACTGTCCCCTGAAACGATCAATATTTCTCCACTCTCCTCATTAAAAAACACTTTCTTCAAAGTCTTTGATGAATTTCATTAAAAGGGCAAACAAAAGAACTGAAGAGAAGATAGCGCTTGTGCTGCGATTGTGTAATTGTAATAAAGTAAATGGGGCCCAAACAACAACAAAAAAACAGCTATTTGCATTTATCAACAAAATTCACATCATGTTAAAATGGTTTGTTTGATCCCATTCCCTTTAATGTTAAAACTGCCATTCTAAATAGTGATATTCATGCATTATTTTTATTAGATTTCTAAGCATTAAAAATTATTGAGTGCAGTGTTTTGATTATTATTAAAATCAGTGTCACATCTAACACACATCTTTAGAGATGCTTCTAGAAGTTTCTAGCTCAGTTGTGAATGTCATTTGTGTGCATGCAATGCAGCGGTACGACGCATCAAAAATTACATAAAACTGAGGAAGTGACGCGTTTACTAGAGCTCGACACAGATCATGTCTTTATGCCAAAAGCCTGCTTGTACTTAAAAAAGTAGAATAAATAAGTCAGGTTCTCTCCTCGGCAGCTGAGGTCTGCCCTTTCATGACTGTTATCAGCTTTGGGGGGCTTAGGTCTAAATATCGGTCACAGTGTGGGCCTTTAAAACTCAGAGTCCCCCCCAATAAAAGATACTCTGTGACTGTGTTAATCCTGGAGCCGGTGAAAATCCGCCTGGCGCTACAGTCAAATGTGTCCCCCAAACCATATTAACTCTCTCCTGAGGGGCCTACAGCTGCCGGCTGTCCATTACTATAGACTTTTTCTTCTCCGCTTTCAAAAAAAATATTGCGGACTATTACTATCAGTGTTTTTTGTGTCTGTTTTCCAAATGGATGGTGATTGAGTAATTTCAAAGGCAGTGGAGTGTTGTGTGGGGCAGAATCGATGCGGAGAGGTTCCCTATCGTGTCCCTGCAGTTTGTGTTAATAACGCTATGAACTGCCTGACTAATAGCTTCTCCCCTGAAGAGACACAGTGGGAGGGGGTGGGAGGCAAAAACAAGCCCCCGAACTGCACTGTGCTCCCCAGCAATTTGGTAAGCATGATTTAGTAAGCTTTCCGACTAAAGGACAGTGCACAGATGCAGGCACAAATACAATTAAAAAAAACAAAAATTCTGTCATCAGTTGCTCGCTCTCATGTCGTTCCAAACCCATAAGACTTTATCATTTAAGAATAAAGAATCGGTAAAGAACGCGTCAGAATGATTCACACAGATGTGTCTTTTTTTAATCTATTCATTAATTAGTCATTAATTTTATTAAGACATTTATCTTCAGAACACAAATGAAGATATTTTTAATGAAACCTGAGAGATTTCTGTCCCTCCATTTAAAGTCCATACCAAAACTTTCAAGCTTCAAAAAGTTCATAAAGACATTGTGAAAATAATCCATACAAATCAAGCAGTTTAATCCAAGTAGAGGTGGGGAATACGACCAAAATCTTATTACATTTTCTAAATTATTTTCACACTTTTATTTCAGATATATTATGATATACAGTAGTCATTACTGTTATTTTATTTTTGTCATTAAAATAAGAACAAAGAAGCAAATTACAAATAATAGGACAAATACAATAGACAAAGATAAAACATTTTTTTTTTAAACTAAGCTTTTCAGGTACAATAGGTTTATTTAATTGAATCATTAATACAAGGGATGTTAATTTATTTTCTTTGTCCCCCAACCGACAACCGAAGCTTGTTAACGGATCACTAACCGTTAACCGACAAGATTATGTTAAATTAGAACTAAATTAAATTAGAATGAATAAGTGTCTGTGACCCATTAAAATAACAAAATCAGTTTTCCAGGGGTTTAGTTGTACATGCGCAAATAGCAGCATAAAGAGCATGAAGAGCATGAAGATTCACACATCTTCACATAACGCAGCGCCTCTGTGAATGGAGAAAAAAATTATATATATATATTTATATTTATATTATATATATATATATATATATATATATATATATATATATATATATATAAAAAAGGAATAAATATGTGAAATATATTTCACTTAAATAATTAACAGATTAACAAAACAAAAGAAAAAAACTGCGACAAGTAGTAGCCTATATGTCGAGTTTCGGTTCATTTTTGTGACGCGCACCAAAAACAAGTTCATGGAAAGAAAACTTTTAATTTTCATTATTTTTCTGAATACCGTTAAATTGAAAGGATTTATTATGGAGTGAGGGGAACTAAAATAACTTATAGCTATGTTTATAGTACTTATAATATTTGTAAACATTTCGCTTTATTTACCAGTATTACCGGTATTGTACATTAATGCAATAATACAATGCAACTTATACACAAATTATCTTTTTTTCTCTCTCAAAAACCCACATTTTATATGTATAGCGTATTTTTTAACCATGCAGCAAGCATTTTCAAAAAATCTTGAAAAATTACTTTTTAAACCATTTAACCGATAGTATTAACCGGTCAAAATTCTTACTGTACTTAGAAAATGAACGTCAAATGTGCAAGCACCACATTGAGTTCACGGCTTATTGCACTTAATAACTATTTTTAACATCATGCATTTTATTTTCTCATTTATGCATGTTTCTTTATCACTCTGTGTCAATAACTTCAAATAGCACTGTGCTATGCGAAAATATTTACATATCGCAATATCAACGATATAGCAAAATCTCTAACCATAGACGCTTTATATCATTGTCAATATATATCCATCCACCATTCCACCCATCCCTATATCCAAGTCTTGTTTTATATTATGAACAGATTTAATTTAGTCTTTTATTGACATATAAGCATGATGATCAAAGTTCATACATAGAGCACATCAAATATGGTAAACACAGAAGCTCAACTGTACTTGCTTGCTAGAGAACAAACCTCACTGGTTTTTGTGGAAGCTCAATTGTGTTTGTAGGTTTGGAATGATATAAGGGTGAGTCAATTCTTGGGTGAACTATTCCTTTAACCTCTTTATCATCCATATTTTCCTTCCTGGCCTTTCGTGGCTGCCCAGTGGCAGCTGCCAGAGAGTCGGAAAAGGACAGTGGATGGGAAGATGAGACGTAGAGGAGATCGGTGGGAGCATTAATCAATCACTGCTGCCTTGTGATCTCTGAATGCGCGGCTTGTTGTGCACCCTCTCGGTGTCACCGGCGAATGGTTAGCCTGTTCTAAATAACTACCACGTTGCAAACCAGCACTCCGTTCAAGGAAAAATATCTCAGATGCTCCTTCGCATCCCAGGTGAATGCCCTGGTGCCGTTTTAAGGCGTTGGGGATGGGTGATAGTGGCATGATGGACGGGAGCGAGGCATTACGGGACAGCGGGGTGCGTGGCAGAGGTGGTGCATGCGGGTTGGGCTGTCAGATGGGAGGCCTGAAGCCACGGCTGCCCAGGATGTGATGCCTGGCTGTGGGCCAAGGTCAGCTAGCCGGGGCTCCAGTCTGTTCACAGTCCACTAATCACACGCGTACAGAGAGGGAGAAGGAGAGAGAGAGTCACTCTTGTGAAAAAGAGCCTGCTTAAAATGGTTCACACTTTCCGTGCGAGAGAACAAGGGAAACGTTAGTTGATAGGATTCTGTGTTCTTTGCAGGTAACAGAAATACAGAAAAGCCGTAGCCTCTATTTAGTTATCTGATAGGAGATCTGAGTGCAGCAAGACTGTGAAAAAGTAATGTGACGGATGAAGACATAGATTAAATCTTTAGCAGGCACTTCACAGAAACCGGCTGCAGATCTGTTGAAGCTCTTGTGGCTTTTTAAGGGTAAACCACAAAAGACTGTGCTATAGATTCTCATGATAAGATCAAACCTCAGACATTAGCTTTCTACCTTTGTTGTTGGCCATGAGCAATGGACACTGCTGCGATTCAATTAATATCAAGAAGTAAGTCTGGACAGTAAGTCTGTTACAGCTGGAATACATTACACAACTTTTAAAATCTGTTCAGATTTTAAATGCAAGTCATCATACACTTGCCAACTTTGTAAATGGTTACAGAACAACTTAGGCCCTGTTTACACTAGTGTGTTTTCATTTTAACACAGTGTTTTTTAAAATGAAAATGATCCTCATCCATACTGGCGTTTCCATTGCGTTTCAGAGACAATCTCCGTCCACACTACATGACTGAAAACGCATGTCACATGACCATTCATGCACACTGGGCATACGCGTATAAGTGTAAGAAGTTGCCAACTGCTCTAATAATAGCTTGCCTCTTGCGCATATAGGCAGCTGCAGTATTACAGTGGTCGTCAGAATTATTGGCACCCCTGGTAAATATGATCAAATATGGCTGTAAAAAATAAATCTGCATTGTTTATCCTTTTGATCTTTTATTAAAAAAATTCACAAAAATCTAAACTTTCATTGAAGTAAAAGAATTGAATGTGGGGGGTAAATCACATTATGAAATAAATGCTTTTCTCCAAAACACGTTGGCCACAATTATTGGCACCCCTAGAATTTTTTATGAGTAAAATATCTCTGAAGTGTATTCCCATTAATATTTACATTTTTTAGCACACCAGCGTGACTAGGAACATGAAATTGTCCAGCTATGATTTCTTGTTCCACAGGAGTATAAATATGAGGAAACACAAAGGCCAAATTCCCTTAATCATTCATCACAATGAGTAAAGCCAAAGAATATAATTCTGATGTGCAGCAAAAGATTGTTGAGCTTCACAAAATAGAAAGTGGCTGTAGGAAAAAAGCTAAAGCATTGAAAATTCCCATTTCCACCATCAGGGCAATAATTAAGAAGTTCCAATCAACTAAAGATGTTACGAATCTGCCTGAAAGAGGACGTGTGTCTATACTGTCTTAATGCACGGCGAGGAGGAGAGTTTGAGTGCCAAAGACTCCAAGGATCACAGATGGAGAATCGCAGAGATCAGTTGAGTCTTGGGGTCAGAAAGCCTAAAAAAAAATTAAAAATTAAAACAATTAAAAAAAAAAAAAAAAAAAAATCAAACAACCCCTACATCACCTCATGTTGTTTGGGAGGGATTCAAGAAAAATCCTTCTTGCTCATCCAGAAACAAACTCCAGCATATTCAGTTGTCAGACACGACTGGAAATTCAAAAGGGACCTGGTTCTATGATCAGATGAAACTATAAAAAGAGCTTTTTGGCAGCAAATCCACCAGATTGGTTTGGTGCAAACAGGGATAAAAAGTACCCCATGTCCACGGTTAAAAATACCGCTGGATCTTTAATGTTGTGGGCCTATTTTTTTGCTGGAGGTCCTGGACATCTTGTTCAGATACATGGTATCATGGATTCTAGCAAATACCAACAGATAAAAAAAATCAAAACCTGACGGCCTCTGCTAGAAATCTTACAATGGGCCGTGGTTGGATCTTCCATCAGGACAACGATCCAAAACAAACATCAAAATCAACACACAAATGTGTCACTGAACACAAAATGAAGCTTCTGCCATGACCATCCCAGTCCCCTGACCTGAACCCTATAGAAAATGAGTGGGGTGAACTGAAGAGAAGAAGCACCAACATGGATCTGTGAATCTGAAGGATCTGGAGAGATTCTGTATGGAGGAAAGGTCTCTGATCTCTTGTCAGGTGTTCTCCAAACTCATCAGGTGTTATAGAAGAAGACTCAGAGCTGTTATCTTGGCAAAAGGAGGTTGCAAAAAGTATTTAATAAAAGGGTGCCAATAATTGTCGCCAACGTGTTTTGGAGAAAAGCATTTATTTCATAATGTGATTTACCCCCCACTTTCAATTCTTTTACTTCAATGAAAGTTTAGATTTTTGTGAATTTTTTGCATAAAAGATCAAAAGGATAAACAATGCAGATTTATTTTTTACAGCCATATTTGATCATATTTACCAGGGGTGCCAATAATTCTGACCACCACTGTATAAATGCAGAGTTTAACTGCACAATGGATGCTAAAAAGGACAACAAAGTCAGCAAAGCTTGCAGTTCCGATTCCATGTTATTGTTTACACGGTCGTCGAGGCTGGTCTGTTACAAAGCTGTTGAGAGAGACTGCTCTGGTCTGTTATTGTCGTGTTCTGGTAACGCAATGTGGGCAGCCACGCCGTTGTTTTCAAAAGTCTCCGTTTTGGTCCGTTTACACTGAAACGCAACCCCAGAGTTTTCAAACTAAAATGGGGTCTGCAACGTTTCCAAAAGTCTCAGTTTTCGAGGGTCGAAAACGCAGGAGTAGTGTAGACGCCAGGAGTAAAGGCTGATTTATACTTCTGCGTCAAACCTACGCCGTAGGCTGTGCGTAGCATGTGTAGCCTACGAGGTACCCTGACGTGCACCTCTCCAAAAATGTAACAACACATCAATTCTACACGTACTGCAAGCGCTGTGATTGGTCTGCTAGAACCCCTCCCTCAGGTTAAAAAAAATCTGCGATAGGAGTGTGTGTGTGTCTAGAAACGGTATGATAGTTTCATCCTTACATCTGCTATATAACACAATATGTTGTAGTCCCAAGATTCTTTATGTTAGTGAATAAATATATAGATCCGCTGTGAATGTGTGTGAGCTCTTAGCCAGAGCTTCTGGGTTCTATTTCACCATTGTACAGTTTTTTTTTTTTTTTCTCATTAAAACCAAAGATGTTAATCAGTGATTGTATATCAAGAGCAGGGACACATTTGGGGGCATTTCGTTTTGTGAATTAAAAGGAACGAATAGAGTCTCCGCAACAGCAATAGATTGAAGCACTCGTCTGTGCACGAGCCACCGCTACTGAAAACAGCGGCCACAAGCACTCTGCATGATTTCAAAAAGCATTCCATTGCCAGATCACCTCTTATTTAACTCTGCTAGTCAACTAGAGATGCTTAATTTGTATTAGATACAACATCTCAAGCTACAAGAAAAGTCGCTATCTATTTGCCGCCATCACTGCTGCCGCTACTCCGACAATGTACACAACAAGCTGCTTCTTCTTCGGCTTTTGCCTTGATACTGTGGGTTACACCATCAACATGCCCATCGACACTGACACGGACAACGACATAGAAGTATAAACAAAAACCGACGCATAACCTACAGCGTAGAGGCTACGGCATAGGTTCGATGCAGAAGTATAAATCAGCCTTAAAGTAATAGTTGAAATTACCCCATGATTTTCTCACCCTCAAGCCACCCTAGGTGTACATTTTTCTTTCATATGACTACAGTTATATTCAAATATGTCCTGGCTCTTCCAAACTTTATAATGAACGGCAGCCCAAAATTTGAAGCCCACAAAAGTGTATCCATCCATTATACAAGTAATCCACACGGCTCCGGGGGTTAATAAAGGCCTTCTGAAGCGAATCGATGGGTTTTTGTAAGAAATTCCGTACTCAACTTATGAAAAAAACACAACTGGCGCAACAATGACATCGGACGTAGCGTAAAAAAGCGTAATTGGCGCGACGATGACGTCGGACGTAGCGTACGCATTTTGAACTGTGAGAGGTGCTATAAGTTGAATATGGAAGGTGGTCCGCCGGAAGCTAGATATTTTACTTTATAACGTGTTAAATATGGATATTTTTCTTACAAAAACCCATTGATTCGCTTCAGAAGGCCTTTATTAACCCCCCGGAGCCGTGTGGATTATTTTTATAATGGGTGGATGCACTTTTTTGGTCTTCAAATTTTCCGGCTGCCATTATAAAGCTTGGAAGAGCCAGGACATCTTTTAATATAACTCTGATTGTATTCATCTGAAAGAAGAATGTCATATACACCTAGGATGACTTGAGAGTGAGTAAATCATAGGGTAATTTTCATTTTTAGGTGAACTCTCCCTTTAACCGTAGCAAAAGTAATGCGTTTTAAAACCAAAAACGCACTAGTGTAAACAGGACCTTAATGACTGAGGGTCACACACTACCAGATTTTAAAGTCGTTCCGAACACAACAAACTCGTGAAGAAACGTACTTTGTTGCTAGGAGACGTGTGACAAATGAAAACAATGTGTGTTCTAAAATTGGCTCAGCAGTCTGTGCCCATCATAAACTTTCAGCAACTAGCACAGACATGTCCAGACAAAAAAATCTGAACAAAATTCTGGGCAAAAGTTGTTGGTGTATTCTAGGCTTAAAACTCTATAACTGTTTAACACACAGACTTTGTGATTTTAATTCTGTCCGAACTGAAGACATCTGTGTTTTTCTTACACACTCGCTGTAAAAATTATGGAGCAAATTTACGTCTAATTCTAGGGTCCTGTGAGAAATCTAATCCTGTCCGGATAGGAACGTCTATGATTACCGTATATAATTTTTTCACAATGCTTTTCCTCATTTAATTTGACCTTTGTCAAAAACCATAACTAAACAAAAATGTCTTGTTGCGCTGCCTGGTGCACATTCATTATGCATTGTATGTGAGTAAAACAACAGTTGGTGGTCTGAGTACTGCTGACATCCAATCTGATGTAAAAAGAAAATTGAAATCAATCCGGAGATCATCACGAACAGTTCAGAATGGCCACTATATACAGGAATGATCTTCATTTTATTACATTCACTTGAATACCTTCCCTTAATTATATACACTACCATTCAAAGGTTTGGGGTCTGTAAAATGCAAATGTTTCTAGAATGACTGCACTTATTTGATCAAAAATGCAGTAAAAACAGTAATATTGTGATTACTGTATTATTATATTATTACAATTTAACTGTTTTCTATGTGAAAATATGTTCAAATGTAATTTATTCCTGTGATGGTAAAGGTGAATTTTCAGTATCATTACTCCAGTCTTCAGTGTCACATGATCCTTCAGAAATCATTCTAATATGCTGATAAGAAACATTTCTTATTATTATCAATGATCAAAATGTTTGGATAAAACCATGATATACATTTTAATATAATCTTACTGAATATAATCAAATGGTGGTGTACATAATGAATATCACACATTTAGTGTTGTTTATTTTTTGACAGGTTTTGTGATGCATGTACATGATAAAATAACAGATGAACTCTGATGTAATAATGTTGAACTAATCCTGTCTGAGGAAACCTCACCATTTTCTGGCCTAAAATGTGCCATGCAGCATTGGACACAGATTCATCACTATAAGGGGTAAAGTTATGGCCATTTGCGCAAATAAGTGCAGCAAGTTTTCTTTGCTGAAGGCACTGGCTTGGAAATTATGATGATTATATTGTAGGTTAAATGCTTGGGAAATGACAAACACTTATGTTAATTTCTCTTTGGAAACCCAAGCACTCAAACACACATAGTATTTTAGTATAGTTAAACACTTAGATTGTGTTTATCTGATGCGTGTGTGTGTGTGTATGGAGGTGCAAACAGCTGTCTGCTGATCCCATCCCCAGCAATGTCACAATCACTAATTTCCATTCACCTAGAGCAAAGATATCTCATGCGTCTCCGTCTTATAATTCAAATCAGGCCATGGGCGCAGTCATCGCCTATAGAAGTGCTGAGGGGAAGGGCATCAGAAATAAACAAGACAATGTGGTGTGAGAGCCTCTGACATTTGACTGATTTCTGATAGGAAGTGACAGGAGATTGACATGAAATGAAATTCATACAGGGCACCCTGAACACACCACCGTGGAAAAGACAAACAAACAAATAGGAGGCGAGAGATCTTCACACTCTGGACTGGGGTTGCACCGCAAAATAAAAATCACAACCATGGCTGATTTTTCTTTTCCTTCTTATTTTGATGAGGTGAATTTCATTTGCATGCATGAAAATCAATCTGAGCTTATGGTATGTCTGAAATGCATCAATGCTTCCTGCACCAACTGTGTTCAGCCACACATGCCGAGCATGGAAAAACTTCAACCATTTGTTATTTGTCATGAATACTACTAATACAATCATAACGTCAAGTAGGCTGCATGTGCACTTTCATCTGTCTCTTCTAACAAACCGAATAAACAAAATCATTTCCTTTTTTGATTTTGCAGGACAAAAAGATATTTTATTTGGTGTGTTCTTTGAGTGGAGCAGCTGCTCTGTAACGCTTCTCAATAGTCATTAAGAAAAATTAGAGAAAATTTACAGAATGTCACAAAGGAAATGGGGTGGGAAGGAAAAACAAGAACTTAGTTATGAGTGAATTTCTTTCAATTTGGGGATCTCTCTGGTAACTTTCTCTTATAAAAAAACTGCTGTTGACTAGGGTTGGGCGATATGGCCAAAAAAATTCATGATACAATTTTTCATATCAGTCGATATAAATAAATGTCAAATGTTTGGTTTAAAGTTTAAAGACAGATTTTTGCTCCTGAGTGAAAGTTGTAGAAACCAGACAGTTAATTGTGGTTTTAAATTTTGTTGTCAGAACATAACAAAAACTTGCCAAACAGGTGAACATTTCACAAATCTGAGGTACAATATCAAAACATTTATAATGGTAAAATATTTTTTGTACATCAAAATATGCACGAGTAAACTCAAGTAAAATGCTTTTCAGTCTTTTTTCCTTAACAAAATAAATATCTCAATAGAAAAAATGATTTCTTAGTTTCTGCATGCTAATGGGTGATATTGTTTCAAATTCTGAAACAGGTTTGTGTTGCCTGACTTTGATGACGCGTATCTTCAGCACAGGCAGCCATATTAATAAAATTATGTTATGTCTCTTAGAAATGCACATTTGACAGTAGCTTGAGTTGACAGTTGTTGACAACCTCATTTTGATTTGACAACCTCACTGACTTTGAGTCAGGACTATACTTTTATTAAAATTAACCATTTAGATCATTATAACCCTATGTAAAACCATGCATATAGCACCTCACTACTATGGTAAAATGTAACTATATGGGTATTTGTTATGAAAAACAGTAGCCTAAATACATTTAGTATAAATACAAAGCCACAAATGCTAAAGCTTAATAACAAAAAATACTGTAATTATATTATATTACTTATTTAATACATGTCTACATTAATAATATAATAAAATTCAATATGAGTATCCCACATTTCTGCAACAATACCATGATGCAGTTAGCGTTACTACAGTAAATCCATGGTAAATGAGGGTGATTTGTCAATTGAAAAGCGTTCTAACTGGATTGTTCATGGCACAATGTTTCTCGTGTTTGTCAGCGCTGTTTCATCTGGCTTTAAGCTGTTTAAATCACTGAGACATTTGTTTTCTTTGCTGAATTCAAGCACTTCTCACTGGATCTCACAGTGCTGTTTAGTGGTCACATGATCGAGACCGATCATTTGCTGTCGTGAGCCGAGTTGATTAATGGTCCGTGTGGTGCGGAACAAACGAGTAGCGCTATTTCGTTCCGCTTTTGGTGTGTAAACATTATATTGAACATTTATCGAACTTGTGATATAATTTTATCGAGGGAATTTATATAGCAATAATTATCGTTATCGCTTTATCGCCCAGCCCTACTGTTGACTATTAAATAAAGTCATCAGTGTCCTCATCACTGTTATTGTGAAATATATGGTGAAAATGCAATTAATTTAATGTGACAATACATACAATAGTTACAATACAATAGTTTTATTTTTAAACCAATATATAAGTATGAATTACCTTATAATTTATGGTGAAAATACACCGTTCAAAAGCACTTTATGGTATCTTGCTAAGTACATGTATTGTCCTGTTAAGTAAGTAAAAACACAAGTTACCTTAAAATTTACAGTGAAAAATGCCCCTGCATGAAACATCCTCACATTTGACTATATTTTATTTAAACAATTATGTTTCTTATCAGTTATCAACTGCATATGTAAAGTGAGCACATCTACCAACATAATCATAGAGAAGTGGTGTCTTTCTAAATTTATTTAGGAGGAAATGGACTCATCTCTCAATAGTGATTTTATGGTAATAGAGAACCTGTAAGCAAATCAGATGCTAATGTTTCATTTTGTTGAGGACAGATAACGCTGAACTGGACAAATGGAAATGCACCGTAGTGGTGTCATCCCATTAGCTGTCGTGTGTGTGTGTGTGTATGTGGCGAGTGAGTTGAGGTGAGCGAGGCGAGGCAAGACCGGTCTTACCCTAGAGGACTCATAGGACGGGCTGGACTGGCCACCTGAGGCCCATGATGCTTGGCTTGTCCTCTCATCCATACCTGTCCAAAACACAGATTCACAACTCCATCAATGCCCACCCAATACAACCTTAACACAGCGACAACCACAGACATAGAGTACAATAAAAAATATTGTTCATCAGGTTGCTTTAAATTAAATAAAAATAAATTATTTTTGTATTATTATTTGGGCTGTTAATTTAGTATTAATTTAGTATATTATATAAAAAACAATGCAATAAGAACTAAATCAATCATGTATGATCCACGTCTGTGTGAACGTTATATATAGTTGGAAACGCATATAAACGGTGGGCTGGGAGGGGGGGGTGATGTGGCTGTCACTTTAGTTAATAAATGCAGTTTATGTATTTGCAGTTTAAATGCAGTTTAAGAGTTTCTAAGGTATTTTTAGAAAGAAAAACATGCCTTAAAAATTGTGTTCTTTGCACTCCAAATAAGCAGAAAATCTTTTCTGCCAAACAATTTGATAAAAGAAGCTAAAAGTACACTACTGTAACACTACTAAACTCGAAAATTAGAAAATGTTGTTGAATTAAATACATTTAAAACTGCTATTTAAATTAAATAAATGTAAATTGTAGTACTACAATTACAAAAAATAAAAAAATTAATAATTAAAAAATAGCAGCAGAAGAAATTCATACAGGTTTGGAACAACTTGAGGGTGAGTAAAATGATGACAGAATTTTCATTTTTGGGTGAACTATCCCTTTAATTAAAGGTACTGTGTTCCCTCACAGTAAACCAACACTCCAGTGTATATAACGTATTACTGATGACTGTATTTATGAGACTGATCAACATCAGCAAACTTCTGAGTTTAAATCTAATGAATCATGTTGATAATAAAACACTAGAGAATAACACACTTGGTGAAAGTGCAGCGTTCTGCGGTATTCTGCTGCATTTCAGTGGAACTAAATGATCTCATGTATTATTTACTAATGCATTCACTGACTGACAATTAAATTGCATGTATTTTCTAAAATGAAAATGGGGGAGGGGTCAGTATTTCCTGTCATCACTCTCTGCTGGACTTGAGAAAAACGCTTTCCAGGGCCAATGGTTGACACTACAGTACACGTGAGGAGTGGAAATGTTGAGCTCATGGCGAGTGGTTGTGTCCAGCACGGCTCTCTTGGCAGGACTAAAGAAAGAGTGCAGCGGAGCCGTTAATCCGCTACACTTCCATTCAAACGCTGCACTTTACAAGCTGGCCATGGCACGTCATTTATTTTGCTTCGCATAAATCACTTTCAAAAATGCATGGCTCCCTTTCTCGTGCTGACGAGCCTGTGCCGGTGCAGCCGGGCTGCTCGGAGTTGTCAGTGATGTATTGCCGAAGCTCATCAAAATAGCTGAGCGCTGAAAGTTTGATAAACCTCATATTTTACAATGCCTCACGTTCCAAAAGACAGTGACAGAAAACACAGAAACGAATAAATAAATAAAAACGTAAAGTTGACGCAATTGACTTGATTCAACATCTGGTACGTGATGAACAAAAACAATATCTGGCTTTGAAAATTACATTTCGCTGAGGCTGCTGGGTAAAGATATATGATTGCTGGCTTCTTCAGGCTGTTTGAGCCAATATTGTTGTGCAGGTAACAACATTCCGCTCTTCAGTCTCATGTATGAGCCTCAAAATTGCAGAGGAAGAAAACATCAATATCTCTCCACACTATTGATAATCCATGCTTGTCATTTCAACAATTCTTTTTTATCTGATTCCAGCCCCAATATAACATGCAACATGGATCAAATGCGAGTAAACAATCGGGGGGGATTATGGAGGTCTTAAACACTAATGCTGAGCAGAGGGTTAAAAAAAGCATATCAAATAAATATAGTGTTATTTTCATAATAATGCTGACCATATGCAAAACTATAAGTGATCCTTGTACTGCATGGCTGAGCATGATATAAACTGAAATCCCTATTAACTGAACATTTGCATACAGTGAACAAACTATTTACACAGAGAGAGAAAGTTTGATTGCTGTTTACTAATCTATTTATACATCCATACATGCATACTTCCCTTTCTTTCTTATCCATTCATCCCATTTTTCATCCATCCATCCATAATTCATCTTTCTTTCCATCTATCATTTCTTTTTTCTTTTTTATCATTCTTTTTCTTTTCTTCCATCTATCATTTAATTTTCCTACCATCCCTAATTATTTCTCTTTCTTTCTTTCATTTCATACATCCTTCTTTTTCCATCATCGATTCATCCATCTATCCTTCCTTCTTACTATAGCCATCCTTTTGTCCATCCATCTTTTATCTCTTTCCTTACATCCATCCATTCATGCATCCTTCCTGCATTTTCCTTCTTTCTTTCTCTCCCTTTCTTTTAATTTATCCACTTATCTTTCTTTTTTATATGCATCCTTCTTTATTTCTATCATCCATTAATCTTTTTTGTTCCTAACTATCATCTTTCTTTCTTTCTTTCTTTCTTTCTATCTATCCATCATTCCTTCTCTCTTTTCATTTCTCTGTTTGAATGCATCCAACTTTATTTGTTTTCTATTAATCCATCCATAACATTTCACCATCCATCTATCCTTTCTTCTTTCTTTCCACTCATCAATCCTTCTATCTTTCCATTTCTTTCAATCCATCCATCCACCCATCTTTTTTTACTATCCACCATTCATTATTTCTATCATCCATTCATCTCTTTTAATTCTATATATTCTTCCTTATTTCATTCTTTAACTTTCTTTCAATTCACCCATCCTTCTTTCTCTTTATATCATCCTTTTTCTTCTTTTTCTTTCCCTTTCTTCCAATCCTTTTTCCATCATCTATCTTTCTATCTGTCCTTCTTTCTTTCTCTTTCTGTAAATGTATCCATCCAATATATCTTATACACAATTTCTGCCCTCACATGATTAAAACAGGCGCATAAATAGCTTCAAGTTAAAAAAAGGCAAGAGAGAGAGAGAGAGTTCCTCTTTTTCCCTAACACAAGGTCTAAACACATAATCAGTGTGTGTGTGTGTGTGTGGTCTGATCTAATGCCAGAGACTGTGTACAGACCAGAGCGGTGTGTGTAGCAGAGCAGGTCAGTCACCACAGGGGCCTTTTAAACTCAGACAGGGGTTTTTCTCTCCTTTAACACAACCCATAAAAAAATAGGACTGTACTTCAGTAAAATAATATGTTTCTGGATAATGTTTGGTAATATAAAGGAAAATATTACTGACAATATTAGGTAAACAGAGTCCTATTTTAGTGCACATGTTAAAACTTATAATCAGACCACAAGAAAAAAAAAGAATAAATAAATGGGAAACAAGAGCAAACATTAGATTATGAGGCAGATATGAGGCAGGGAGGTATAATTCATTCAGTGTCGGAGCTGGAATGTGTAAAAGGGGAGACATGTGTTTAGTATTTGCAACAGAGGAAATTACCTCATAGGGAAGTTCCTCTCTGAGGACCATTGAGGAATTTCGTATATATATATTTACAACTATCCATCAGTTTTATTCCTGAAAAAAATTATCAAATCAGCTAATATGAATCTTAAACAAACAAATAATCTTGCTCATATGAGAAGTGCTGGGTATAACAAACTAACTATGACAGGTTTCATACAGAGAAACAGAAAGTGTGTGTGTGTGTGTGTGTGTGTGTGTGTGTGTGTGTGTGTGTGTGTGTGTGTGTGTGTGTGTGTGTGAGAAAGAGAGAGAAACAGCCTCCTCCTTTCTGTGGTTTAGTGTGTTATGAGTCAGCTGCTCAATTTAACCATCTGCCAAATCACTGAGGACCGATGTCATGAGATGTTCTACGTCAAGGTCAGTGATTGAAAAAACTTGCCATTTCCCGAACGGCTAATTTACAACTGCTCTTTTTACTTGAGCCAGTCTAGCAGTGCAGAGCTTCACCTGGCTCTATAGCTTTTCTTAACGGCCATTCATCACTTTTATACCAGTAGTCTGCCCTACAATCCATGTGTGAGAGGTTTATAAAACATACACTCTTCCCAGTCACCGAGTGTGAAACATTATTGCTGCAGAGCTGACGGCCAATTCACAGCAGCTCACACAACCAATACGCTCATTTATTCACAATCCCCAGTCCTCAGCTGAACATACAGTACGATTTCCTTTGAATGATTTCCAGATAGCCAAATATTCAAATAGGCCTTTGAACAAAGTGTGTTGTGTTTGCTATCTAGTGAACATGACATTAGTGATTGTAAAATAACTAGTCAAATTGGCTTTTACCCTTTTTAACTGATGCAGAACCCTTCTGTCCTGGAAAAAAACAAGTTATACCTATTTATAGTCATGAAACGGAAGTTGTGATTTTCTTTTCTTCCCTATTGTGATGTATGTATATAAGTGAAATGGCTTCTTGAATGAGGAAAAAAAAATGTACATGACAACTATGATGTGTTTTGCTTCATTCAATGAGAAATACTGAGACAGTCTGTTCTAATTTGTTCATTTGATATGTTACATGTAATAATAATATATGCAATTGTCTTTAGCACACTAACATGTTGTTTCTAGTTATTATCTAACATAGGAACTTAAATCTATTAAGTTGGTTCAACAAAACATTATTTGTTGAAATGAACTTGTTTTAGTCTTGCTGTACAGATCTAATCTAATTGCGTGGAAAGTTTTCCTTAATTAAGTTCATTGAACAAACTACTTTTTTGAGTACAGAATCTGCTAGAAGCTACCATCAGATCCTGCTTCATCTGGAGTCTTCAGCAGGGTATGCACTAATTGCACAAGTATAATCAAACTCCAAGTATGCTGTAAAGCTCTAAAATCAAGGCCTCTGATAAACTCTCAGCTTCCCCAGCATTGCCAGCTATACATGCATCATATAGCTCATCTTTATAATTATTTCTGAGGCGTAATTTTTTATGCTTAATTATGAAAATTAGCTCCAAAATAAATGCAAATTATGCACGCATAGGCATCCCGACCTAACTGCTGTGGATTCTGCGCTCGAGCACGATGCCAAAGAGCATTCATTTACATGCAGCTCCCGTCCAGAGAAGGAGTTAAATATGGATTTAACTTGGCACAGGCTCTGCCTTGTGAGCAAATCTTTGTCTTTCCTGCTTTAGCGTCTGGCAACCGTGAAAGATTCTTCTTTAACATTGTTTTACTTCTGCATTTCCAGACTAATCAAGACTTTTTCTCTAACTTGCTTTCATGGAATTACTGGGGATTTTAAGAGTGTCTTTGTCCTGCATGTCAGCTTTAATGAGGCAAAAAAACATGACGAAAACAGTCAGTAATGCATGGCGGTGTTAATAACAAAAAGACTAGTCGAGTGAGCAGTTTTGCATTGGGCAAAAAGGCATAGCGTCTATACAGTTGGGAAGGGAGTGCTGGTATTTACAGTAGGCTAAAGTTATACAGATACATGCAGGGATTTAAAACCCATCGGAGGCTAAACGCCCAAAATATTTGAGAAGTTTTGCATTATAATCTTAAGCATGTGCAATAAGCATGAAGAGACATGTATAAGAGAATGCATAACTATGCTCCTATATATATCATGGGTCAGTACAGTTTTTTTTTAAACGTCAAAAGCCAATTAAGTGGTTTAAAATATTTTTTCTATATAATATAAAATAAATGTTTTCATTAGGATATCAGGACAGTTGTATCACCCTGCAATATATTCTATTTTATTAAAAAATTATTAAAAAATTAGCATTTTAAAAACATGCTCACCGTGCAAGTGATATAATCAAGTCATTGTACGTGTGATTTGCTTTTTCCGTGCATTTCTGAAATAAATAGATTCAGATTCCTGTCATTAACCCACATGTGCATAATTATTTTTGCTCAGTTATTGTAATTAAGATGTCCTTCATATCAAAATCATCTACACGAAATGTGCTTAAGGTGAACCGATCTGATCGGCCCATTACATCAAATGCAGAACATATGAACGCAACCTTCACTAAGAGGCAAATATTTCTCTTGGCACATTCTGGCTCTCTTCTGGATTTTAATTGTTGAACAGGTGTCCACACCCCTCCACAACAGACGCACAGTGAGGGGGGTAGAAACAAGGGCAATGTACCAATTGTTCCAGAAGCAAGTGGCTCACTTATGTGCTCTGGCAAAGAGGTGGCCGGAAAAAAAAAGAAACGCATTCATTACTTCAATTGACCATTGCCTGCCACTGCTGCGAAAACAAGCGCCCCAGACGTGACATCACAAAGCCCAAGGTCTGAGTCGTTCGGTGGAATTTGCTTTATGCCAAATTGCCACGGAAACCAAACATTCCCCTCACAGGCCAGACGGCCACTGCATCGAGGTTCAGCGGCGAAGCTGCAATTGTGGGGAGGAAGCGCAGAGCGGATAAATGATGACTGAGTCGTGCTCTGGAGAAGAGATGACCGCTCAGCTCTCATTAGTGTGACTGATACCATACAACATAATGACACTTACTCATCTGAAATAAGATAAGACCAACCAACGGGTGCCACAACTAAAGGAGGTGGCTAGAAAAATATTCAGAGGAAAAGAAAACAATTATAAAACCTCAAAGCTTGGTAAATCTCCAAAACCTTGATATGCAAAATTACATGGGTGTAGATTTGGCTATGAACGGACTGCATATATATCCACCGTCTGATTTGTATTGTGGAAATTCAGCTAGATAACAATTGGATCAGAGATCTGGTTACACCAGGGGTCTCTTCAGAAACTAATACAGTGCAGAAACAACTTTATGCTGCTTTAAATGTAAACATTTGGGAGTAAAACAAAAGGGAGAACAGGGAATTTAGTACTTATAGCTAGTAAAACTATAACCACCCTATTATACTGTATCTAATAAAGAGGAGACTTTGAACAACTGAGAAATTCATTAACTGTAATATTTTAACATGTTTAATAAATTAACTGTAATTTATTAACATGTCTATGATGTGATTATCACTGAGAAACCCACACAAACTTTGGGAAAATTACCTGGGTTTCTGCGGGACAGATTTATGAGAGAGAATTTAGCTAGCCAACTGATGATAATAGAATCGTCTAATAGAGCCACATGTGCCACATGTACAAAGGACCCCCCATCTTCATATTTTCATATATATATATATATATATATAACTGAATTATTGATTGATTGATTTTAATCAATTTTTTGTGCATTTAAATCAATTTTCTTTTCTTTCTTTATTACTTTTTTACACACTTTTTCTATACATTTAACCCTAGCACTCCCCTGTACACTTTCAACAAATATTTTCAGATATACAAAAATATATACAGAATGAGCAAAAATGCAAGCTAACAGGATAGCTGTATTTTGAAAAAAAAAAAAAATCATAATTCCAGTTCCTGATAGCATGTGAAGTGTTTACTTGTTTACTTGCTACAGTAGAATATTATGAATATATAATAAATAATGTATTTACTCTTATTACTATAAATTATTATCTTTTTAATTTAACTTGGCAATTCATTTAATTTTCCTCAAATGATCCCACCGGATTGCACCCACAGGCCCATGTGTTTGACATTCAACCAATGGAAACTGGACCTCAGGTGTGGTGGGTTGGTATAGTGGGTAGAGACGATGTGTAAAGAACAATCAGACACTGTTTTACAGCTGGAGCATGCATGGAATGGTTTGATCGCTTAGATTGACAGGTTTACCTACCATAGAATAGGAGCGCTTAGCTGAAACAGTGCTGGAAGATCATCAATCATCAACCATGTGGCGTTTACACAAGTAGGTAGTTCTTATGTTCAATAAAATCAGTTGTTTGGAGGGTTATTTAGATATTTGGTTAATTAAGTTTCGAAATGAACAGCTAGCCTACCTTATCCATTGCATGGCTTAAAGACATTAATGCATTTAGAATACATAAATTCAGCACGCTCCCTTTATTTTTCCTCCTGTGTCTGCTGCACGTGTTTTGAGCCGCACACACCTCAAAACTACGCATTCTAATGATGACCTTGGTTTAAACGACCATTGATAAGTTTTATCTATTTATCTCTGTAGTACATAATCAGCCAGTGTTCAAAACGATATCCTTACCTTAGCCCGATTCACAACAGTAAGCCTGTAATAATGTGTGATGTAATTTGAGTGGTACTGGTAGGTTTCCGCAGGAAATACGAGATTGCCGCTGTTCATTGCGTCATTACGTCACGTCTGTATACATAAAGAAGGAGTCCTGGCTAGAAGGCTATATTGCATGTGAGGATGCTGCAGATGGCGGATCATTTATAGCCTTTTCTCACAGCAGCTGGAATAATTAAATTTATCATTTTGATGGCGGATTGTAATCCAGAAAGGTCCAAACGACAATCATCAGTGACAACTGGAGAGTCACCCGTAGTCAAAAGCAAAAGACTTTGAACTGCGGAGTGGCTACAGAAAAAAAGATTTGTATTTCAAAGAAAACCAGTTCTAAGGAACATTCATTTGCTTTTTGGGTTAAAAGAACAATTTCTTTATATATGACAATTAGAGATTAGACTATACAGAAATTGAAATCTGCAGGTAACGCTAATACACTCTAAATACACGCAGTCGCGCAATGCTGATGTTAACATTAACAATTTAAGAACATTATTTATTTAATAATTGTACACACACAACCTTAATTGTGTCCTAAAAACTTGATTTTACTTCTCCTCTAGTGGAAGTCAGGAAATATTTACCTGATTTCTGTTCCCCTTTGCCACTCTCGCTGTAAATGAATAGTGATCCAAGCAGCTTTGTATCGGATTTGAGCCCGCCTAGCTGCACTGTGTGAGTCAGGACTACGGTTGCTGTTGAAGTTTACTGAAGCATACTGATGTATACAGTAGTAGACATTCAAATCTGCAGCCGTTGATGTTTATACTCGCACAACCAATGAAGTTTGCAAACTGTTTTTTTACATGCACGCAGAACCAATGAAGTTTGTACGGTTTCTTCTTCATCCACTACGGTGCTTGATGCTTGTTATTCCATCGCACAAAACCAAAGAAGTTCTCGGCAGGCTTCAAGTTAAAAGTTTAATAATGTATAACGTAAATGATTTGGACATTTACAGCCAAGGTTTCCCATTCATACAGGTTGTATGGGAAGAGCAGTCTGTAAGGTGAGAAAAACGAAAAGACCTGTCGGAATGCTGTTGCTAGACAACCAATTAAAGTCAACAGGTACATTTTGTGTGCTAGATGCACGTAAAAGATGACTTCTATGTATAAAGAGCACGCCAAATAGATACGCAGTGCCAGGAGATTGGGTTGTCTGATCTCAGAAAAGATCTCACCGGTGTCGCTGCGGCAAGCTTTATGTGTGCGCTGGAGTGCTTAATTTAAATTTGAAATGCTCATTATTATGGTTTAGTATTTCTCCCCCGATTGATCGACTAATGGCTTACAGTCAACTAGGCAGCCCTAGTCTATTCACATGTGCGTCTGTATCATTTTGAAATATCCCCAACAGAGTTGAAACCAAAGCTACACGGTTGCATTTGGGGATATACTGCAGTTTGACAACATAAGAGAAATGCTGGTTGCGTAGAGGCAGTATGAAGCACAGTGGTAGTGACAAGGGAGTTTGTCATGGCTGGAAAACCGTCTTCATTAGACCAGCCTCCTCGCTTCCAACTGCAGCGAGTCATATCACGCTGTCTGTCACACATGGAGGACACTGAAGTATCACACCAACACAACAGCCTCTCTGTACACAACAACGTGTCACTAAATCTCACACACACACACTTCTGACACATTCATGGCATAGAGATTAAATGATTGTGAGGAGATAGAGAGATCAACATGAGAATGGGTCACGGCAGCTTGAAATTAAAATTTAAAACATTGTGAAAGCGGGAGGAGGGCTGTAAAGTGCCAGGGCTCGTTTTCCTACATGCAAACAAGCAGCTGTTTTGAGATTTTCAACAATCTGGTCATGTGCATCAAGGAGAGACTATTTGACTCTCAAAATAGCCCCACCCCTGATTAGAAGGGGCGTGTCACTGAGGTAGATGCCCTGCCTATATATTATCTACATCTCATATAATATGTCCACATTAGAATAGGGCTAATTTTAACACGAGTAAAGTATGATAATGTATGCGTGTTTTAATGTTTTATAATTATTATTATTATTATGATTAAAATAGAATTTGGGGTAAGAATAGTGTAAGCATTTATTACACTAATGTTCAAAAGTTTGGGGTCAGTAAGATTTTTCCAAAAGAAATGAATACTTTTATTCAGCAAGGACACATTAAATAGATCAAGCATGACAGTAAAGACTTTTACATTGTTACAAATAATTCTACAATAAATGCTGTTCTTTTGAATTTTTTATTCATCTAAGGATCCTAAAAAAACATAATTACATTATTTTAAAATATACCCAATTAGCACTTTATTTTACAGTCCTGTTCCCCATGTACATATTATGTACTTATTATAGTTATTACAATAACTGGGTAATAACTAAGTACTAACCCTGAACCTACCCCTAACCTTAACCCATGTAGTTACCTTACATTAGCCAATACTTTCTTAGGTGAGTAGTACACTGTAAGTACACATACTGTAAAATAAAGTGCAACCATTTTTTAGGTTTTTTTTTTGTAAATTGTAATAATATTCCACAATGTTACTGTTTGATAAATCGCAGTTCAGTTCAGATGTTGAATCAGTAATTGCTCTGCTGGATTCAGTAAGGTTTTTTTTAGTAAGGTATTTGTTAGACTTTCTCAAACAAGTAACTAGTGAGTCTTTCCGATTCATTAAAAAGAACCAGCTCATAAGAGTCATTTGTTCGTGAATCAGACCATGCTGGTCACACTGAATATTTGTTTGTTTGGTTGTTTTCTTTGCTAGTCCGTTCTGTTGCTTTTTGAATGCAGTTCGTTAGGACAACCCCATAGAATGATGTATTTTCTTGCTATTATTACAGTAGTCTGTTTTTTCCATCACATGCCACTCAGACTGAAAATGTGTGTTCATTCAAGCAAAATAGGATTTATCCAGAAAACACTGGTTTAACACAATGGTATCACCCTTAAACGAACAGCTCACTCAAAAATGAAAATTACGCCATTATTCACTCAGCAGAAATATTCAGTGTTCTGCAGAAGCTAGAAAGCCAAACAAGATTAGAACAACATGAGGGTGAGTAGCCTAAATCATAACAGAATTTTGGGGTGAACTATCCCTTTAGTAAAAGACTAAACCCTGATGTCTTACAATTTACTGTTTTGTCCTTTAAACACTAATACACTTTAAAATCTAGGCTGGATGAAAGCAGCAAGGGGACTCGTATGTAGCAAATTACACCCCAGTTACTCATTTGCTCCAAAATGCCAATTACCGATTTGGACTGACACATTTGTGGCCTACATTAGTTTGCATATTCCCAGTCACATACACCGAGTGCCGACAACCAGCACTTATTCTGGCATGCCCTTCAGCTCAGATAGCACGCGTTATCTGAGATCTAGCCGAACAGAGAAAGGCTACGGAAAATGATCACCAGCCAGATATTTAAATATCTGATCCCTTTTTGTCTAAAGAATCCCAGATATTAAAAGAGCCTGTGAGCACTCCTATAGGTGTGAGTGAAAGAATATATACAGTAAATACTCCTACTGTTCTGTGTTAGCCACTCTATCTGTCTCTGCTTGGCTACCTCATTTACCCAGCATGCCCGCTGAGCACACTTCACTCCTCCCCTCAAATTCCTATCAATAAAGAGTGCTACAGCTCATAATGCAGTGCCTTTGAAAAAAGGCAGGGGTTTAAATGTTCCTTTACCTATATCTCCCTTCCCCCTCCGTTCCATCCAGCAGAGGGGCCGTTAAGGGGTCCGGGCAGCACGGTTGTGCTGGATTTGTCTGGCCATACCCAGTTCAGATGCATTAATCCAAACTCTCATTCTCTGCAATTTCCACACTTCCTTCCTGTGCTGCGCCCCGCACCATATGTACCCAATCGCAAACGGAGGAGAGGTGCTTCTTCCTCCAACCTTGAGCCTCCTCCGAGGAACTAAGGCACACAAGCCAAATAGATGAGAAATTTATCTTCCTCATAAAAAAAGGGCCAGACTGCTGTGGGGCTTGCTGAGTAAATCCAAGAGATTTCCCTTCCTCTAACACATAATTAAATTGAGTTGTGTTAGAGCACACATTAAATGGCATATCTCTCCCACTTCCCCCTCCTTGCGTTTCATAGGACAATGTGTGGCGTTAACTGAACTGAACTGTCTTCTCAAAGGAGCCTGATAACAAAACAAAACCATGATGCTTCAGCCCAGGGCTGGGCGGTATGACGTTATAGAAATCTGTCGATCAGTTGAGGTTTTGCATTTGTGATCGACATCATCGACTGATATGTTTTTATTTAATGGCCAATGCCGATACCAATGACTAGAGAACTTGCCAATGGCGATGCATATAATAATAAAATTTAATGGTTGCAAATAATTTCTTAAACTAAGTAAACTTTTTTGGGGGGGTTTGGGATTTTGGGATTTTGCACAACACATTCTACTAGAATATTTGACAACGGAACCCCAATTGAAACCAAATAGAACTGAAATGTATGTGTCTTAGCTATTTTACATGGTTTTCTTTTTGTTTCAATGATTAAGTGTTATTTGTATTCTGGTTGTGTAACATACAAAACATTTTTAAAATGAAAAAAGTCAAAACATCTACACTATCGTTCAAAAGACGGAGGTCGGTAACATTATTAATATTTTTAAAAGATGTTTTATGCTCACAAAGGCTGTATTTATTTGATTAAGAATAAACTAAAAACAGTAATATTGTGAAACATTACTACAATTTAAAATAACTGTTTTCTTTTGTAATATATTTTAAAAAGTAATTTACTCCTGTGATGGCAAAGCTGAATTTTCAGCATCATTACTCCAGTCTTCAGTGTCACATGATCCTTCAGAAATCATTCTAATATGATGATTTGCTGCTCAAGAAACATTATACTATCATCTGTGTTGAAAACAGTTGTGCTGATTAATATTTTTCTGAAAAACATGATCATTTTTTTTCAGGATGAATAGAAAGTTTAAAAGAACAATATTTATTTGAAATATTGATATTTTTGTAACAATCTTACTGATCTCAAACTTTTCAATGATTTATAAAAAATTGCTCATACCATGATATACCTACCCCAAGCACTTCAAAAGGGAATGAGAGAGTGAGAAAGACAGAGGGCCGTATGTAAAGCGCTTATTTTATCAGACGAGATGTGCCTATGATTACGGCTGATTCTCAAGCATGCGCTGGATGCGTCTAACACGCTGTGCACAAAAGGATTACGCTGTCACACCCCCGGGTGCTTGCAATCAAGGCGGTGTTTATTGCATCAGGAAGATTTATTTTTATTGAGCTGCTCATTAGCAGGGTTTAATCAGAGCCCTATCTTATGACTGTTCTAACACTGATATCGCATCGCTCATCAGTCGGGCCCGAGAAAAAGCAAACAAACTCGATCCTTTCCACTCTGCAACTTTCAGCCTCTTCTCCATCACATAGGACGACACCATGATGAATATGAATAAATCACGTAGAGATATGCAACGGCATGTGAATATTACCGGCAAACATACTCCACAAATGCAGCAGATGCAGGCATGTGCTCCGATGCCAAAAGAAGGCCATTACTGAGGTAATATAAAAATAGGCTCATTTAGAAAACGTGCCTCTACCTATATTTTTGCAAAACTCAAAAAACGTATATATAAAATTCACTGCAGTTGCAAACTGAAATGACCGTTAGTGGCAGTAAACCGCCAAAAATGTTTATTCCTTTTTACACAAATCATGATTACCTGGCCAGATTATCAGTTAATAAAGATTTTGATTCACTGTTGATTCACTCACTCTATCGCACGCTGGATCTCTCTCGCACCCACAGTTTTATATTTTTAGATATAAAGAGCAATGTAGTGCAAAGTTATTACATTGCTCAACAAGACAGCTATTGACAGCAACAGCATTTCTCCACCCCTTGCTTCCCGGCTCCGTTCGAGAGCAGCAAGTTTTTAGGGCCGGAGTTGAACCGATCTTTCCGGCGCCGAAATTGCAACTAATTTACCAAAGAATCCACAGTGAAACATACCAAATACAAATAAATGCTCAGCTGAGACATTCACATTGTTGAAAATAAATAACCACATATAGCATTAGGATCCTTTGGAAGGTAATGTTATATAGTCCAGTGATCCACTGATCGCTGTTCTCTCCTCGTCATCTCATCAACGCGCCAGTGGGCGGGGCCAAAGTTGCAATGATGAAGCAGGCGTTGATTTTCTTCTCCAGATGCGGTATTTATAGGCACATTCTACATCAAGTCGTTCGCTGGGCTTGGTAACAATAAAAGCTGTTTTTGGACTAACAAGGAAGTTCCGTTCAGTTCTGAAACTTATAGGATATTCTTAGAGTATGATGACCTCTTATACGTCAAAAGTTCAAGGAAAATGTTATTTCTCAGTTCATGACCTCTTTAACACTATTGGTTAGGTTTAGGGTAGGGTTTAGTGTAGGTGCTACATTATTTTCAAATGCAATAGAGCATTAACCTTTTAGAGTCACTCACTGGACATTTCATTTCCGAAGTGCCGCTATACGTACGACAATCAACACAATAAAACGTTGGCAAATTCACGTTCATCTGTTTCAGATAAAATTGTCACGAAGCAACGTAATATCATTTTGCTAAATTTCAGCCCAGGCACATTGACAAATTTCCCAATGAGCTTGGAGTTGGGGAATATGCTTCGTAATGGCAATAATTAAAGCGAATAAGTAAAATCCTTATTCTCGCACCATGGATCAGGATAAGCCGTCGCAAAAGGGCACTCAGACGTCATTCTCCCCTTGGGTCCACTGGAGGAGCGCAGGGTTCTGCTAGGGCTGGCAGGGCAGGGGAGCTCATGGCAGCCAAGCCTAACAGACAGCACTGCCAAACCACAAGCACGGCCTCATACCTCTTCTGTCTTCCACAAGAAAACCACCATCCCTGGTCATCCTTCTTCATGTCAGGACAGAGTCAAGGGTACTCCAACATAAAGAAAAACACTTATCCTCCTATGAAGAGGAGTAAAAGGAAACGACAGCGCGATATTAATGATGTAATAAACTGATTGATAGCCAATAGGAGCTTATGACCGCTGCCCTCAGAGATCCCATCTGTCACTGGGAGAACCGAGCCAAAATGACACGGGCTACATAACACATGCTAGCTTTCTATCGATTAACTCTCTCTGGCCCTGAGCGGGGGAAAACACACTGACACTTAATCGCAAGGTAAAGAGAACTGTCTCAACAATGCCAAGAGCGCTTCGGCCCACTATCACAATCTTTCCCCGACAACCACGAACACATGGAGCATTTATCATCATTATGACTGGAAGCCGTGGCTCTTAAAGCCAAAATCAAGTTTCGGTTTCAAAGTACTGCACGACATAAGGCTAAAGCATAAATTCACAAACAGAATAACATTATTATAGTTCATTCGATTTGACACTAGGACTTGTAAATGTGACAATTTTCATACATTAAAGGAAAACAATGTCACCACAGTAATTACCATGGTAACAAACAAGCGCAAGGCTCCACAATGCAAATCGGAGAGCTTTGCAGAAGCTTTAGCCGGAGTACATTATCTTTAATTTATTACTCCAATTCCTTCAAAAGACAAATTAAAAACGAGGAACAAATCAGTGGTACACACTAATCCTCAAGTCTTTTTCAAGAGAAGAGATTGAGAGATACCAATTTTTTCAATTGAAGAGATACCAATCAAACTTCAATTTGATTGGTATTTTGCACAGTAGGATAGAGAAGGGGAAAAAATCATTTCAGACTCCAGTCCTAAAAATACCAGGCCACGTTAAGTGCAAATGTGCTCGCGACTAAATCTATACATAGAGGGAGGCTGAGCCTGCTACTACAGAGGATTAGGACCCACACTACAATGTTCTTGCCATCAGCGTTTTGTGTATCTAAAATGGAAATCCTGATAGAAGTATCAGGGCACGGGTCACGTACAGCCCAGTACTCGTTCGCTGACTCTGCCCGTCACAAGCAGTGAGTTTGGAGTGTATATTGGTGACCCCATCAACAGCGCTATGTTCTTTACATGACGAACTAGTTGTTTATTGGCCGAGTGCGAGTCAGCGTGAAGGAGCATCTTATTTTGGTCCACTTCACCACCTGCACAGCAGGGCTAGACCTGGCCGAACCGCTCGAACCTGACTCTTATCGCACAAAGAGGTGAAAGTTTTTCAGTGAACATACGAGGGGTGGAGAAGTGATGTTTAATGAACAGAGGAGATAGATAGTAGCCTTGAACACAACAGACGCCTTTTGCACTCTGAACGACAGGGATACAGAAGGCATTTCTGACATGTTGGAGAGTTTCTGAGTAATGGTGCAGAGTCATAATAAATATATGCAGTGATGCATGTTTTAAAGGGATAGTTCATACAAAAACAAAAATTATTTACTCACCCTCATGCCGTTACAAACCTGTATGACTGTCTTTCTTCTGCAGAACAGAAAAGATACTTTGAAGAATGTTGGTAACTAAACAGTTTAGGTGACCATCTATTTGTATTTAAAAAAAAAAAACATTTTTCAAAATATTTTTATGTTCATACAGGTTTGGAAGGACATTTCTATTTATAAGGACTATTTATAAAATAAATAAAAAATAAAATATTTAAATAAAAATGTAAAAAATATTTTATTAATAATAATAATAAAAATAATAATAGAATAGATGTAAACAGGACTTTATTGTGGAGAGAGGGGAATGTAAAGTAATTTGCTAGAAAGTATTACTGCATGAGCATTACAGCTGAACATCTAACTGGTGGCCCACCGGTCTGAAATTAAATGGACAAAAAATATATGATACTCTCTTAATTTTAATATGGATTTTTTTTTTAATTCAAAGAGGACACATAACTTCAATCCCTGTGGATCACGCTGAGTGGACCAAATGGGCCAGTTCTTATGGTCCACGCTGTGCCATCTCCTCAGAGAGCTCAGAAAACCACAGGGACACTGAGAGATCAAAAAGGTCATTATGCACCCACTCATGCCAAATATCTGCTCTCTTATTCCCAGTCGAAGTCTGCTCACTCTCAGAAACAGTCCTGCTGGTACGCATCGGGCCAGGAGGAGTGTGAACGGCTGCAGGCTGTTGGGGCATCAGACCAATATGACCCTCATAACAGGTTTGTGGGGTTAAAAGAACAAAAACTTGGCAATTTAGAGCATACACTCTGAAAAGTAATTCAGTGGCTTTTTAAATACTACAATAATAAAAGCTATACTACCTTAAAATCTCTGAATATGACTTAGAATGAATATGTTTGAATTGGACATAACAAAATAAATGCCAAAAAATGTATCTAATATTTTTTACATTTGAATGAATTTGAATTGTGATTTGAATTACCTTAACTTCTTTGTTGGGTATTTGTCATGATACTAAATGTAGTTCAGATCTATTTAAATATTTTATTCACATTTACTCAATTCATAAGGTATATTTCAATGAATTTACAGCTTTAAATATTTTTTAAGTGTAAAAATGTTTCAGAAAAAAAATTTAGCACATCGTAATTTAAGTTCTTAGACGTATATAACTAAAAGTGTGACAAACAATGAAAAGCAGAAAGAGATTATGAAAGTAACAACGATTCCTATCAAGGACAAGCATCATGAATTTCTGAAATAACTGCTGTTTTGATTAGTACTGATGGGCATGTTGGGAGACATTATGGATGCACCTGCAAAATATTTCTGGTGCCTCCGTGAGTCCTGGGCGAATACTTTAAAATTGAATTCTGAGGTATGGTTTAAGCTCGCAGCACCCTAATCTTGTTTCCACATACAGTAGGACTTGGGTCTGATATGTAATGAAATTGGAATGTGATGGAAAGTTGATCTCTCATAAAGAAAGGATGATGTGGCTCCGCCCACAGCCCTTCAGCTCCGACGGGGATTAATAACTCCAGGGATTTCCCCCTCCAACTCTCAATATCAAAACCCCCTTTCACAGTTACTCATCTCTGCCCAAATAAAACAGCGGTTCAGAATTTCACAACCTTGCTGACTATAACAGTTGTTGAAGTGCAAGCCTTTTAATTTGCTATTGCCATAAATAGGCTATTATGAGTTTGCCACATCTGTCGAAGATGATGAAAGAAGACGGGAAGGGTACGGTTAAAGATGTCTTCCGCTAAGACTCTCACCATCAGCTCGACTGCTGCTAGAACACTGACATTAGTGCGAGTTCGGCCTGAGGCTAAATCACTGGTGGATACAGCCACGACTGTCAACATGCATTTTCAACTAACACAAAAAAAGGAAAAACACAAATAACAAAAAATGTTTGTCTACATAATCGTAATTAAAAATGCAATAACTTGCTCTTCCTCTGAAATGACTTTCCTTTTCCACTTTAAGGACAATAGCCAAACGTGTTTCAACCACTCCCCTCCAACCACCTGTCTGCTGCTAGCTGTGACCACCAAAACACAGAACACACATAGATGGCAAGGAGGTGTGTTTTTTCCCCAAAACCTTGTTCCCCACCGCTAAACCAAGCTGACCCCACTAGCTTGAATTTTTGCACTTCGAAGGAGGAATATCAGTGAGGCTACATTTTCATAAGGCCTGAATTATTCCAAAAAATGTAAGGCAACAAGAAACAAGCTTTGCTCAAATATTTCATGTACAACTAGTGTTGTCAAACATACCGACACTTCACCAAGTCTGTACTGAAATTTTACAAATGCAACTATACCAGCCTTTTATCGGTACCGGTATATAGAATGAATCCAGTACACACTGCTAAAAAACACGCCCATGCACGCCCTGTGAAAAGCATTAACGTTTTTTATTTATGGCTTGTTGAGCAGATGAATGCAATGGCCAATCAAAGTGTTGAAATTATTCAAACTTGGCAGAGTTTTTGTTCAGCGTGAGTTCGTTTACTGAGTGCTTGTGAATCTTTTCATTATAACCAGCAACAAAGTATAAACAATGTAAATAAGAGATTGAATGTGCAATGTAGAAAGATTCATTGATTTTAACTGGAGTTTTCACAAGAGTGCAGAACTCAATTATTGAGCTCACGCTGAACAGAGGTGATTTACAGCTCCAGTTATTAAGCTACTGAGTAGCTTTAAGTATGGAACTCATTCACAAATTGAATAAAACTTTTATTCTTAATGCTGCTAAGTTACACACTACAAAGTTTCGGGAGTAACAACAGTATTTAAAATCAGGATTGAATCCAAAATCATGATGATTGACATAGTAGTAACAGACGCGGGGAAAATCGAATATATCAAAATCGATCTGAGCATGTAAATGCAGACTATTAGACATGTTCTTTGTTCTTAATTTTATTAATAACTTTTCATTTGACCTTTTTAAAGCAATATTGACTTCATTAAAAAATGTTAAAGGCTACATGCTGTTTTAATGTATAATTTACTTGTAATTACTATTAGCATTATTAATTACATAATTAATCATTAAATTAATTCATTTTTTACCTTTTCAAGTAGTTAAATGGTTCTGATTTTTTGCTACAGTACCAAAATTGGTACAAAGAACCATGAAACTTTACTGGTATTGGTACTGACTACTGAACTTTTGGTATCGTGACAACACTATGCACTATAATGTTTTAATAACAAATTTAGGTAAAAATCGATAGGCTCATGATGCATATGTGCAGTTGGCTCCCAATCCCATTCCCTCCTCTTTCTTGTCTTGTCAGATAAAACTTTTTAAAAAAATATCAAAAGATGTAATAATTATGCTATAGTTATTCAAAAAGAAAAAAACGGATTAAAGATGTGTGTCCATCATAGAAAGATTTAAACCTGAGAGTGAAGTATATTGTGTTATTAAGAATGATATTCTGCCAGTGCTTCAGTTTAAGGTCTAATTTTAAAAGAGAATTGCAGGCCGCTGGCTTCCACTACACCCACAACAAAGTATTTCAATCAAAAAGAAAAGAAAAAAACTGCAAAAATATGCAAACAGTCTTGGTGAATCAAATGGCCTAAATGACATAGAGCTGGTTTAACAGGCATCTATTAAGGTTAGTCGAAAACCACAGAGGATCTTTAAGAGAACTTACTATTGCTTCTGAATAAATAGGAAAGCTTGTGAGCACTTACAAATGTTAATTAAAAAATCTCATTTTTTACTTGTCACAAAGCACAAAAGAAACCCAATCCTGTGTACATTGTTTTCCTGTTGTCATTATTTTGTTGTAACTTCCAATGACACACCTGAGACATCCAGCAAACTGCTCCAGAACAGATGTGAAAGTTTACAACATCTCTTCTTTGTTTCAAACACAGCTGTCTTCCACAAGACACGTATTTATTCATCACAGCCAGAAAATACTCAGCTTTCTCAAATATATTGAAAGAATAACCATAATCTAAATATTTAATTTCCATTCTTTGAACTCACATCAAAGTTGTTGTTTTTTTCCCCTCTAAAATCCAAATCAATCACCAAAAACGCCAACAAATCCGCTGTTGGGGGGAGATTTGCTGAAATGTTGGAAAAGATGCACATGCCGTGCCAAGTAACCCGCCTTCAAAGGGCCTTGATCGCTATGGCAACAGCATGATCTTCCATAACCAAGCCATGAGGTGACCTGAGGTACATACAAGAGATTTCCAAAAAGCCTCCCAGAATTCTCCCTGCCGTGGCAGGACCAGCCTGGCAGAGGAAGCCGCTACTCTGACGGCATCACATGCGCAACGTGGCCCAATGGTTCACAGAGCAAGCAGCAGGTTAGCTAAAAATAAACAGCCTCCTGCCAGAGAGAAGGGGTCCTTTACTAAAACACACTAAGGGTTTTTAAAGACTTTTTGACAACCACAAAAATAAGGTATATTTGCATAATAATAATATATTTTCCCACAGTTGATATAATTGTTTTTTACTTTTTTACAGAAAAATGTCGAAACGGTTTCCATTAAATCCAGCGCGCTTGGTGTTAAGAATAAATGTTTCTGAAAGTGCAAGGGTGGATTAAAATGAATAATAAAAAAGAGATATGAATATAGAAACATCAGAAACAGAAGCTGGCTGAGGGAGTCTCAGGAGACAATGCCTTCCGGAGTTCAGAAACATAACAGGTTTGTTTCTTTACCAGAAACTACTGAAAGCCAGTTTGGTGGTTATAGATGTGAAGAGTATTTGTAATAATAATCCATTCTGAAACAACGCATGCTTTAAGCATGGAGAGACTTCCGTCATTATTTTTAACAAAACTCACAAATCCGCTGAGAAGCCTTTGATGATAAGCTTTGCTCAAGTGAGGTTTTGTCACCTTTAATATTTTTCTTGCCTGAAATTATCTTAATATTTGAGGCTCTTTTGGAGTTCAGAGACTTTTTACAGAGAGGATATAAAACTGAATACTAATCATACAGATTCTTCCCCTCTCATTAATTATTAATCAGCAGATAAAGCCTTTTACTAATCCACAGACAATAAGGAGAGTGATGTCTGAGGTCTACTCTCAGCTCACTCTCTGAGGAGGACTTCAGGTACAAGTTCAAAAGCTCAAAGCGAAGCCAAACTCCAGACTGCAGGGGAACAAAACAATCTGGAAATCTAAAATATAAATGAACAAATAAATGTATCCAGAATTTTTCTCTCATTTTTAATCAACAACTTATTTTAAAGAAGTAGTGAATTCAGATTATACAAAGGAATTACATTTTAAATATGTGATGGATAATGCATACAAAAGTTTGCGGTCTGTACGATTTTTGAAATTATTTTGAAAGAAGTCTGTTATTGCTGCTCACCAGGGCTGCATTTATTTTATCAAAAATACAATAAAATTTAATACAGTTTAAAATAACCGTTTTTTGTTTTAATATATTTTAAAATGTAATTTATTCCTGTGATGTCAAAGCTGAATTTTCAGCATCATTACTCCAGTCTTTAGTGTCACATGATCTTTCAGAAATCATTCTAATATGCTGATTTGCTGCTCAAGAAACATTTCTTACAATTATCAGTGTTGAAAACAAATGTGCAGTTGTTTATCATTTTTTTGTAAACCATGATAGCTTTTTATCAGGTTTCTTTGATTTACAGAAAGTTCAAAAGAACAGCATTTATTTGAAGTAAAAATCTTTTGTAACATAAATGTTTTTACGGTCACTTTTAATCAATTTAATGTGCCCTCACTGAATACAAAATTACATTTTCTTTAAAAAAAAAACAAAAAAAAAAAACACATACTGACCCCAAACATTTGAATGATAGTATATATATTTGCAACAATTTAATACAATTTATGAACTGATTTGACCTGCAATTAGTTGAACTGTTGCCTCCCACATGAAGAGGCGCTGGGTGGGGTCTAACAGAGGAAGAGTTGTGTTTGCAGAAATATCCTCTGATGGCACTATTCCACTATTGTTTTAAATGCTTCTTGGTGGGTCTGTTTCAACAGCTTTTTCTGGAAAAAGCAAAGGACATTTATCTTTGCACAATACAGCATGCCTGTATAACACAGTGGCTACGACATGAGAAATAACAGTGTTGGAGACAACAAAGGAGAATTTTGTTATCAGACAGGTGATACATGTTTTGCCGAGCTGTGGATGAAACAGAGGGCATATCACAGCATTCCCACACAAGGACTGCTCTTTACAAAGGTCTGACAGATCAGCGAGAAACATGACCAAACCCTTACTGCACATTTCCACTATCAAATCCTCTTACTACACATGCCAATTACTGATATGGACATTTTAAAGGAATAGTCAATAAGGGTCTAACATGAGTTGAGTTTAATTGACATCATTTGTGGTATATTGCTGATTTCCATAAAACATTATTTCAAGTTTTGTTTTGTTTTTTTAACAGCAAAAATCGAGGTTACAGCGAGGCAGTTACAATGGAAGGTTTTTTTTGGGGGGAGAATGTTTATTCTTCTGTTAAAACTATTATTTGAGCTGTAATAATAACAAAGTTGTAAAACTGGATATAACTTTACACCGAAAGAGTTAAAGGTGCACTGTGTAAATTTTAACCACCCACCGCTCACCCCTCCCTTTCGAAGCACATAGAGAAGCTACGGTGGCCGACACAGGACAAATATGTCGTCGTCTGAGACAGCAGAGAATAGCTAGCGCTCTGTAGAGCAGTTTATCCGTTTAGGGCTACTGTAGAAACATGGCGGCGCAAAATGGTGACTTCACTGTAAGGGGACCCGCGGTGTATGTAGATAGAAATGGCTCATTCTAAGGTAATAAAAACATAACAGTTCATTATGTAAGGTCTTTATACACCACTGAAAACATAGTTATGTATATTATATTGCATTTTAATGAGTGATTTTTTTTCACAATAATAAATTATAGTGTTCACGTTTTGTGGCTATTAAACTATTAAAAACAGTGAGTATTTTTATGCTTGCAAATTACCCAAATTACTTCCATTGTAAGTTCCTTCCTGTAACCCAAAAAAAAAAACACACATTAAAATAGTTTTAATCAACATCATGCCACAAATGCTGTTCAGAACTGGGGATATTCCTTTAAATTCTTTATTCTAATGAATTCTACTCTTACTGGCCTACTTAACCACTTTATTTTTGAACGCAGAAGTAAGCTGTTTTCTGTGAATGTGTGTGACTTCTGATTCATTAGCCGCTATAGGGAAATACCAAGAAAAGTAACAAAGTGCAGTAAACAGTAAAACTGTTTTCACTACAAACCAGTGCGTTTATAATTAAAGCCACAATATGTAATTTTTTACTGCTAGAGGTCGCTTATTCAAAAACAAAGGAGTAGCTTGATGACGCCTGGATTTCATGGAGCTTTTATTATGCCTCAGACGAGCGCTTCAGTTTCTTCCGGTCATGCGTATGTGTGGTAACGCAGCTCTGTTTTATCATATTAGACACATTATTTGAGTGTGTTGAAAGTTATGTTATAATGCTACTCTGTGCGTTCACTCGGCGGCTACTATGAGACACTTGTTACACACTGCAGTAAGCTAGATCGATATTAGGCATGGTAAAACATGGTACTCGCGGTAAATCAAGAAAACAAGATTTAAACAATAGACTAACTGTATTGAGCTATATAACAATGATTAGTTTTCTGTCGATGAATGGATCCAAACAGTTGCTCACCTGTCTAATAAAACACATAATATATTAAAGCGTCTTTGGTGTTTCCATGGTTTCTACAAAATAAAATCGGAAAAAGGCGGGTATGATGTCATTGATAGGCGATGCACGGACATGGTCCGTGTCCTGGTTAAAATTGCTTATTTCTCTGGATTTAAACATTCTTGGAAACATTTGGGAAAATGCAAGTACACAAGTCAACAAAATTGTTCTAGTGATTTTTGGATATTTTAATCCAAAAATCTTACATATTGTGCCTTTAAGACAATACATTAAAAAAACATGGTAAGAAATACCAATTTGCTATATCAAGCAGCATAAGAAGCTGTTTTGTACAGCTAAAAATAACTGGAAACGGATGACAGGAGAAGCCAGACACATTCAATTTACAAATGACTACGCCTGCTCTTACGTGAAAAATAAGGTGTATAGTTCACCTGATAATCAGGAATGCCAAGCTATATTGAATTATCTAGCATAGATGGATACAGCAAAATGGCTTCTCTCTACTATCTTGATGCTCCACACACACAAATCTCTGACAGTGCTTGAAATAACGCCCCACAGCGTTTCCAAACCGTCTCTGAAACACTGCTGTTTTGAGTAAGTTGTGTCAGGAGCAACAAACAAACAGATTTTTTTATTGCTTAAAAACACCACAGCACATCAAAGCCAAAGACTGATTACAAGATCACATGTGCGTAAACTCTTCATTTACTATTGTTTGATTCTGGCTGCTGTGAGCCAACAAGATCAGGTTATTTTACAAAACATTCTGAAAGGGTTTACAAAAGCGTCTTGCAAAGCGTCTCGGCTGTGCTGCTATTCAGTAATCCACTAAAAGTGTGCCCCCTAGATAGCAGATGAGTGTAACAAGGGCTCTGCTTTGTTGCTTTACATAAAACAAGCATTGAGATGGAATAATGCTTGATTGTTTCCTCCTTCTACAGCACATTAGACAATAGATGATCTTTACAGCAACATGTAGTCACCTGTGACAGGATTCATATATAAACAGATTATCACATACATGCATCTGAACCTACAGAATGAAAAGCTAGTGTCTGCTTATACAGTGGGGAGAACAAGTATTTGATACACTGCCGATTTTGCAGGTTTGCCCACTTACAAAGCATGTAGAGGTCTGTAATTTTTATCATAGGTACACTTCAACTGTGAGAGACGGAATCTAAAACAAAAATCCAGAAAATCACATTGTATGATTTTTAAATAATTAATTTGCATTTTATTGCATGACATAAGTATTTGATCACCTACCAACCAGTAAGAATTCCGGCTCTCACAGACCTGTTAGTTTTTCTTTAAGAAGCCCTCCTGTTCTCCACTCATTACCTGTATTAACTGCACCTGTTTGAACTCGTTAACTGTATAAAAGACACCTGTCCACACACTCAATCAAACAGACTCCAACCTCTCCACAATGGCCAAGACCAGAGAGCTGTGTAAGGACATCAGAGATAAAATTGTAGACCTGCACAAGGCTGGGATGGGCTACAGGACAATAGGCAAGCAGCTTGGTGAGAAGGCAACAACTGTTGGCGCAATTATTAGAAAATGGAAGAAGTTCAAGATGACGGTCAATCTCCCTCGGTCTGGGGCACCATGCAAGATCTCACCTCGTGGGGCATCAATGATCATGAGGAAGGTGAGGGATCAGCCCAGAACTACACGGCAGGACCTGGTCAATGACCTGAAGAGAGCTGGGACCACAGTCTCAAAGAAAACCATTATTAACACACTACGCCGTCATGGATTAAAATCCTGCAGCGCACGCAAGGTCCCCCTGCTCAAGCCAGCGCATGTCCAGGCCCGTCTGAAGTTTGCCAATGACCATCTGGATGATCCAGAGGAGGAATGGGAGAAGGTCATGTGGTCTGATGAGAAAAAAAAAAAGCTTTTTGGTCTAAACTCCACTCGCCGTGTTTGGAGGAAGAAGAAGGATGAGTACAACCCCAAGAACACCATCCCAACCGTGAAGCATGGAGGTGGAAACATCATTCTTTGGGGATGCTTTTCTGCAAAGGGGACAGGACGACTGCACCGTATTGAGGGGAGGATGGATGGTGCCATGTATCGCGAGATCTTGGCCAAAAACCTCCTTCCCTCAGTAAGAGCATTGAAGATGGGTCGTGGCTGGGTCTTCCAGCATGACAACGACCTGAAACACACAGCCAGGGCAACTAAGGAGTGGCTCCTTAAGAAGCATCTCAAGGTCCTGGAGTGGCCTAGCCAGTCTCCAGACCTGAACCCAATAGAAAATCTTTGGAGGGAGCTTAAAGTCCGTATTGCCCAGCGACAGCCCCGAAACCTGAAGGATCTGGAGAAGGTCTGTATGGAGGAGTGGGCCAAAATCCCTGCTGCAGTGTGTGCAAACCTGGTCAAGAACTACAGGAAACGTATGATCTCTGTAATTGCAAACAAAGGTTTCTGTACCAAATATTACGTTCTGATTTTCTGATGTATCAAATACTTGTGTCATGCAATAAAATGCTAATTAATTACTTAAAAATCATACAATGTGATTTTCTGGATTTTTGTTTTAGATTCCGTCACTCACAGTTGAAGAGTACCTATGATAAAAATTACAGACTTCTACATGCTTTGTAAGTGGGCAAACCTGCAAAATCGGCAGTGTATCAAATACTTGTTCTCCCCACTGTAGATAGATAGATAGTAAATATACATACACACACACACACACACACACACACACACACATATGTTAGCTGCTCTAAGAACGCTTATAAAATCTGAGCACTTATGCCGAGTTCACACTGCACGATTTTAGCCCCAATTTTGACTCGCCGACAGGTTTTGAGAAATCGCAGACAAATGCCCGAAATCATAGGCAAATCGGTGCTCGTTCACACGAGTGACAGTCACGCAGTGCGAATTATCAAGACCCGACCTGAGAGAATCGCAGTCGCCGACACCCGTGAGATATTTGGCATGCTAAATATCTGCGATTCAAAATCCTGCTGTGTGAAATGTGTTCTGACTGAAAATTACATCGGAAATTACCTACAGCCAATGAGAGAGCAAGATACAGGGCAGCGGGAAGTTCGGGGAGGAGTTATAGACCAGAATATCAGTATTTTAAAAGATATATGTCCAATTACATAAAACAGAAACAAAGCACAAACATTTGCATGACCAGCCGCAACAGCAGCACATTGCAAAATTATTTATTTACCTCCAACTCTCTTTGCAGAACACAATCCTTGGTCCCCACGTCTCCCCAATCATTTCCTCCTCTATAATCTTTTTTTCTTTTTCTCCTTTTCGCTACAAATCAGTGCACAGACAGTATGGATCATTTTTAATAACAATTCCAGTCTCGCGCGAGAACTCCGGTTTGACGCACACGTGATCTTGCGTTGTTTCCTTGTCACATCTCACGTGTGTTTGGTTGTGAAATGTAGTTTGTGGACGAGACAAGAGTTGTCAGCGATTCTTCCTATTGTAAAGTCATGCAATGTGAAACCCCCTGTCGGCGACCATTGTGCAGTGTGAACACAGCAGCGACTGAATGCTACCCCAGATAGTCATGCAGTGTGAAAAGAACAGAGATCTGACTACTTTTAAAATCGTGCAGTCTGAACTCGGCATTAGGTGTTTAGGAGGCTGAAGAGGATAGCACACTCTCATAGGAAACACATGATGAATCAGCGAGGGAGGGCATGTCTTAGAAAAAAATATATTAACAAAAACACGTCATTCACAGGATAGTCAATTTAATGTGGAGTCCAAGGAGACAAAAAAAATGTATGCAATGTAAAAAAAAAAATATTGAACTACCAGCCATGACAAGTTAACAACAGGGGTGCCTTCCATTTCAGTGTAATTATAACAGTGGATGTATCTGATTTCAAATACCATTACTTGCATTACTGAACCCTTCTCTACCTGCTTCATATTAATCAAGACGAATCAAAATCAAAAACTCCTTGGGATGAAATTCATTGCGATAATCAACAGCAACAAGACTTCACTGAGAATTAAGAGGAGGTGACTGGACAGTGTGAGAAGAAGACAGTCTTTCATTAAAGGATTTCCACAGGAAGTCCTACCTGGTGCGCTGAACTGGCTGCTTCCAAGAGTGGTCGGCCTATTTTTCCCACTGTTTACAGGTGGAGAAAACATCTATGGGAAGACACACACAAATGGTGTGGTGTGTAACTGCACAGACAGTGTTTCATGTTTAATGAATACAAAAGTATTTTAAAAGCAAGGACATTTCCATTTTATTGAACATTAAATATGAATATTTTATTGATCCTAAAGTAGCAATGTAATTCATGTGCAAATAACCAGCAGAATGTTTATATATATATATTTATATATATATATAGGTCTATATATAGTAATACTTCATATCTAATCATGCATATCTTAGAAGTGAGTGACTGAACGAATGACAAAAGTTAGATGAAGTAACATAATTGATGAGTGTCTTACCGCGCTAAAATCCAGCAGATCACTCAGCTCCTTATCCGTCCCGATAGCGGCAATCCGCTGCTGAGGGTTCATCCTTACGATCCTTTACTAAATCTACAAAACACAAACATCATTCCCCTCAATGTGAGAGCCTGATGTGTGCTGAAGCTTCATGCTAGCCAGCACGGCTTATGCAAATGACATCGGTGAACATCCGCAGCTTGACATTTGCTAAACATCCCCATCTCCAGTCTTTAGCATAACTTTGCGCTGTTCCAAAACCTTTGTACAAACCCAGGGAAATCGAAGGACCTGGTTGTCCTTGATCAAAACCTATGTGTTATCTTTTAAATAGTTATAAAAAGCTCCTGAAAGACAAACCCAAGACCTCCTTTCCCCAGCGTCGTAATATTGACAGCTTTAGGTGAGGTTACGGCATTTCTTTCTGTTAATAATAGCAATGCCACGGTGGAAAGAGGTTTTATTTTAAAGTAAGAGAGCAGGCCTAATGAGGTTTTTGGGATGACCAAACGTGGACATGTTGAGAAAGACGCTGTGCTCGATGGTGTCACACACATGGACCCGCAGCATCATTTTTCAACTGCATGCGTTTGATTCCTCAATGTTTCAAAAGTCACGAGCTCACAATGAACGCACACGCGCTGTCAAAACATCTGCCGCTACACACTTTTGTTGTTGTTGCATTAAATGAGAATGGTTACTTTACAAACAACGCTGCTGCTGTTGTTGTTCGCAAATTACCAGTTACCTATTCATAATAATGGTGCGACCATGAAACGCTTAAGCGAAAACCGACCATATGCACTGACATAACATACATTTTAACACGGACAATGAGAGAGTGCGATGACAAGCTGAAGTGTTTAAGCCAATGCCGACCCCTTTCGCTTCATATCGGCTCCCGTCTTTTCTTCTATCCCAACTTCTTTCACCCAGTCCGAAACCTTTCAGAAAGTCTGTGCAATATTTTACCTTTTCTGCTGTCAAAAATCCAACTAGGGCGATCGGGTGTGCCGATGACGGCGTGGGTTTCCTTGTCTCGAGTCGGAAAGATAATGAAATCTGTATCTTTTGCGATTGAATTTTGCAAATATCCACTATGTAACTTGCGAGTTTCCCTTAGGCAGACATTTTTGCTTGACGATAACCGAAGCACAACGATGACGTTAGAAATTGTGTCCTTCCGCCAGTGCCGTAGACTTGAGCGTTCTTCAACGGTGCGGATGAATATCATGTGTGGCGAATCATACAACCTTGCTAGGGGAGTAAAGGACCACTGGAGCGCCTCCTAAAATCAGTTTGGTTTACCACCCAACTTCCTCCACACAAATCTGGGTTTCGTCTGGTATGTGTATTATTAGTATCAGGAGAAATTGAGCATATTTGCAGCATGGAATACATAATTTTAGCTGCATTAAGTGTTCTGTTGGAACAAGTGCAGAAGCATATATGCAGAGGAGAGCGTTTGAACTAGTGCTCACTCTCCCAAAACTATCTATGTCGACATATGGACATTGCTATTCCTATTCCTGGACATTGCAATTCCTCCCTTCAAACCTTATATAACTAGACCTAACTTTCATCACCACACATTTTTTTTCTTTCTTCATCATCATCTGAACTGTAATTCTCTGTGCCACTGCATGTACAAGAACAACAGTCAGCCACAATACAGCACAACTAAATGAACATCAAGAATAGGCTATAGAGCAACAACATGAAGAACCTAAAAATAAAAGTGCAAAACATAGTATATGTATAGGTTTATTTGTGATAAATTATGAAAAACAATATATGAAACATAATAAGCATGATTGTTTGCAATAATATTATTGCTGCTTTTGTTGTTATTAATGTTTGTGTTTTCTAAAAATAGATTCTAAATAACTTTAATATTCTATTTTTATATATAAAATGTATATATTAATAAATATTTATATATTTATTTATTTATATTATTCTATATTTTTATATAAAGAAGAATTAATCTGCAAACTTTTTTTACAACTACAATTAATAAATTCTTGAATCCTAAAGGTATTAAAACATAATTTTACACATATTATTTTTACTATGTCTATGTCAAAACTTTGGAGGTGTGATTGGGTGGGCTCTACCAATCCCTTACCACAATGCAGGAGACCTGTTTCATCCTATAACTTGGGTTGCAAATGAAACCTGCAGAGGAGTGCAATTGATTTGCTGCATGCTTAAACAGTTTGTCAATATAAGGGTATAGCCTACTTAAAATAAAAAAAATAAAATAAAAAACTATAGAAAGTGTGCTGTAAAATTAACAGCAACTTACTGCAAATAAATAGCACATTCCTCATTACTAATAACTACAGTAAATTATGATAGGTGTTTGTATGCTGTAAAATTACAATGTGTTTATAATGATATCCAGGATATTCAGTGATATCCAAAATAGTGATATTGAGTAAAACTATGAAGAAGGCTACTTCAAAAAGAACAGGGAACAGGGGGTTACATCATTATGTACATTCAAACATTAACCAATTTTAATCAAGTTCATTCATATTTATCTTTCAAGAAACTACAAAAAGAATGTCACAGACCAACTGCCTGTCTAGAACAAAGGGCTGCACAGAGTTTAATGTCACTAAGCCAAAACAGCTTACAGATGTACAATAGAAGCCATCCCATTCTTAACTTTTTGAATGAAAGAACGAGATGTAGCCTATCATCTGTTGGTGATGATGACATTCGTTATTTATAAAGGGCATGGATCCCAACCCATCACAATACTCATAGTGCCACCTGTTGGTCAAAATAAACAGAAGCGAGACAATACCGTTAAAGTTGCTACTTGTCAAATTGAACTCTTACATAAGTTAATTATTATATTTATGATTCTGTTTAATCACAATTTAATTTCTCCAGACTGGGTAATTAGTCCACGAAACTTCGCTGACGTTATTGGTTGTTTTTAAGGTAACATCCATTAGTTTCCTTGAAATATTTCTAAATTTGATGTATTTTTAGTATAACGTATCACGTTGTAAGTCTTGAAATCTATCATGTTCTGCAATGTAGCCTATACGGCGTTTGTCTTTGTTTTGGCCTAGTTTTCGTCGTCTGACTCATTCATGCATTAGTTATAATTAGTTTATTTCCTTCTCAGCGCACAATTACTTCATGTTCTGTATGTTTAATGTTTTCTTAAACCGAGACACTTCTTAGAGGTGAAAAGGTTCTCGGTTCTGTGGGAGACGTGAACACGCTCTTGGTTTCTCAACAATAGCCCCTCTGATTTCCCATGAGCCTCCGCGTTTCATGCCGCTGTGAGGCTGAGCGTGTCTGTCTGAATCAACACTGATGTTGTTTGTAAATATTTCGAGATTTTAAAAGGTAAGGCTGAGTTTCGTTTTTTAATCTGAAATGTTTGCATATGTGTTATCCTAATAAAGCCAGTGAACATTCCCTGCGTGGTTTGCCGTTTCTCTTTGCAGCCGCTTGCTATTTTTCTTGCTTTTAGCCTGTTAGCATCCAGACAGCCGACCTGCTTGCTAATAGATTTCTGAATAATGTGCTAAATAAAAAGTCTATGTGTGAACGTCTTTGATTTCTTAGCATTTGTGCACTCCTTTCTTGACTGCATTTTGATTACAAGTAATATAAGGGAGTAAAATGTTTGGAATCTGAATTAGCATTTTAGCCGGTCTGTGTCCGCAGTAACAGTCGATCATAGTCTCGTGCCTGCACCACTATAGTTAGGCTTCTAAACTTCACATTAATTAAGTTTATATAACTATAGTCTATGTCCTGTGTGCAGCAAAGATAAATTGGTTTCAACTCATTTCAGTGTCCTTATAGCATCTTAGTATTACTGAACTCTCAAGTCTTTTGTTGAGGTGTAATTGTGCTGATATGTTGGGATGCAATTTGTTGGTAGTTGATGTGATTGCGTTAACCACATAACATTGCTCTGATATCTTTTGTTTCTTAGATGTCTGAGCTGTTTATGGAATGTGAAGAGGAGGAGTTGGAGCCGTGGCAGAAGGCAATACCCGAAATCAATCTAATAGATCTGGATGATGATGACGATGATGATGAACCGATATTTGTCGGTGAAATCTGTAGCTCCAAGCCTGCGGCCAATACAAGACCAGGTAAAGCTCAGTTTTTGGCATACTGACACCTCTGTTCTGGTCTTGTCCTTGAGATGTTGATCATTGTGTTTATTACGATCTTCAGGTGCCGTTAACCAACAGAACCAGCGGAATTTCCCGGTTCAAAAACCCTCGATGTTGGCATCATCACAAAAGACTCCCCAAGCCCTGCCGAACCCCGCTAGGGTGGCTACAGGTCCTACACTCATGGTCAGAGGTTCAGCCCCATCAGGAGGCAACCCCATCCTCATCCCTATCAACGCAACTCTAGGACCTCCAGCAGCCCCTCAACCCATCATCATTAACAATCAGGTAACTCTTCGCTGCTTTTTCAACTTTCCCAGGTAAAATCTGTAATGTAAATCTGTGATTTGTGCTGAACAAATGCTAAGCACAACTATAGAGTTGCTTCCGCCTACTGAAGTTACGTTTTTGCCAACTATAAATAATCATTCATGAATTTGAATTTGTTGTTGTGTTTTCATAGGCTGGGCTATTTGATCAGGCTACTGAATCTTTCTTTATTAATTTAAATCACTTAATTATCGTATAATCATTATCACTTCACCAGGGTTACATTGTGGCGTCACCACAGAATCTCAACAGCAACACCTCGTTCATCAGCTCTTTGGGGTCACAGTATCCACCAGGAACCACTATCACTGTTGTGCCAGGTATAAATGTGTCTTTGTAGTTGTTTCTTCCACACTACTAAGTGTGGTGACGGGAACTTGTTTGTGGGGACTCGTCTGATACCGTTCGAAATTGCTGACCAAATTTCTATCAATCTTATCGACAATTTCAATTAAAAAAAAAACTTAAAAAAAAAAACTAATACTAGCCTAACTAACATTAAATAAGAACAAAGAAACTAATTACAAGTAATAGGACAAAAAATTAAATAGGACACATTAAATAGACCTACCTAAAAATCTTCAGGCATTAGAAATGGAAAAACTACAAAAGAACTAAGACATGAAATAGACCATAGACCTACCTGAAAAACTTAAAGGGTTAGTTCACCCCAAAATGTCTTTACTACCTTTCTGGACCTTGAAAGTGGTAATTAAATAGCTGTCTATGGAGGGGTCAGAGAGCTCTCAGATTTCATCAAAAATATCTTAATTTGTGTTCCGAAGATGAACGACGGTCTTACAGGTTTGGAACGACATGAGGGTGAGTAATTAATGACAGAATCATAGAAATACTATGAATTGTGTAAAGTAATTGAATGTACAAAAAACACACTGCATAGTCTTTATTATTATTATTATTATTATTATTATTATCAATAAGTTACAAAAGTGATTCAGTCAAGAGCAATGAGATTGTTTGATTTAACATTAATGGAAGCATGCTTGAGCTTTCGTTTACCATAACTGATGTGTGCGTTGATGAATGTTTATATGAATGATATAAACTTAAAATTCTGTCATAAATTATGACAGAATTTTCATTTTTGGGTGAACTAACCTGCTTTTGAAAACCTTGACCTTGAATGTGATATTGGCCACATTTAAAAACATAATGTGAACAATTACACAAAGATATCAGATCTGAGCATTAAATCGGAATTGAGCACTAAGGCTTGCTGTGTGAACGTAGCCTTATTCTCAAGATAAATACAGTAAAAACTAGGGCTGTGCTCAGAATATCGATGCAACGATACATCGTCATGAACTCCTGGCGATGCGCGTATCGATTCTGTGTGCTTTTAAATGTAACAATTATCACGTGATGTCAAGTGGTGCCAATTTTAGCAACGGGAGCAGCAGTGCGAGACATTCAAAATGGATAAGAGGAAGTTGTTACAGTTTTTACTTTTATGGAATATGTTTAAAGTTTTGTTTAGTCATTGAGCATTGTTGACACTATAATTTAGGGCTGGGTAAAAAATATTGATTTCTCGATTTTAATCGATTCTCATTTTTACAAACCGATATCTATTCTTAAAGGGTAACTAAACCCTAAAACAACTTTTTTTAGTTAATGATCTGCAAGACTGTTAGTGCTGTTCATTGATTCAAGTAAATGTTTTGACGTTTGGGTATAAAGAGTTTTAATTCTACAATATATGGTGTAAAAACGTCTGAGTGCTGCCCTCTTAAGGTGGAACGGTGGCTACTGCAGTTGAATTTTCCTATTGGACGTTGTTTGCCATCGTGACGTATGTTGGCTCATCCAACGGCTCACTACCCACGCCCCTGACACGCTCACCACGCCCTAAGAAGTGTTTTCACGCATTGATCACATGAGAACGGCTTCACTCCAGTATGAACTCTCATATTACATGAAGTAGTAACGTTATGAATTAAACTTACTTGACACTTACTATCAACATTCTAATGAAGAAAATACGGTTAAATAATGCAGTTGTCAGTACACGTCAGGGTTTTCTTGCAATATTTTTGCCGCCCGTCATGTGTTCAGATACTTTTCATACACGAGACGCGCTTTCAAACCTTGACACGCAAGTGGTTGCCGTGGTAACGAACAACAATACCGTAACGGGCTGCCGTATATAGTCTTACTTTTATTTGAGGAAATCTGTTTATAATGGCTATTAGGTTTGAACTTATTGGTCCTGCGCTGCCTATTGATTTAGTGTAATTTGAATAAAAATACATCGCATGTATCTGATCTATTTTTAGTGGCACTCAGTATAAGGATTTGGCTGTTCATAGATTAGGTCAGTGGTCCCATTCTCTCTTGCGCTGCTGCTTCGCTAGCATCGTCGGAATCAGGAGTTAAAGGTGCACTTTTCCGTCCGCTAGAGGTCGCCTATTCAAAACAAAGGCGTAGCTTGATGACGCCAAGTTTGAGCGCAGAATCTTGGGACATGTGGTCTTCACCTCACAGCCGGTTGAAAAGAATCGGGATAGGACTCGGGCAGAAATCATGTTCATGGATGCGACTATTAACGTTACTGTAGTATGAAGCAGAGCACGACCGAGTGTTGTGGGAGCTGAGCAAGGCCGCTGGAGCGATTGTTAATAAGATGAACGCAACACACGCCTCGCGAGCAGTGGGACTTTTATTATGCCACAGTCGCCAGCGCCATTTCCGCTTTTCCGGTCATGAGTATGAGGTAACGCAGCTCTGTTTATCATATTAGATACATTTGAGTGTGTTGAAAATGATGTTATGACGTTACTCTGTGCGTTCGCTCGACTGCTGCTATGACACTTGTTGCACTCTGCAGTAAGAGTAAAGCATTTCTGCAAAATAAAACCGGAAAAAAAAGAGAAAATTTGCCATGTATTGTACCTGATACAGTCTGTAATTGCAACAAGTATTTGATACACTGCCGATTTTTCAGGTTTTCCTACTTACAAAGCATGTAGAGGTCTGTAATTTTTATCATAGGTACTCTTCAACTGTGAGAGACGGAATCTAAAACAAAAATCCAGAAAATCACATTGTATGATTTTTAAATAATTAATTTGCATTTTATTGCATGACATAAGTATTTGATCACCTACCAACCAGTAAGAATTCTGGCTCTCACAGACCTGTTAGTTTTTCTTTAAGAAGCCCTCCTGTTCTCCACTCATTACTTGTATTAACTGCACCTGTTTGAACTCGTTACCTGTATAAAAGACACCTGTCCACACACTCAATCAAACAGACTCCAACCTCTCCACAATGGCCAAGACCAGAGAGCTGTGTAAGGACATCAGGGATAAAATTGTAGAACGGCACAAGGCTGGGATGGGCTACAGGACAATAGGCAAGCAGCTTGGCGAGAAGGCAACAACTGTTGGCGCAATTATTAGAAAATGGAAGAAGTTCAAGATGACGGTCAATCTCCCTCGGTCTGGGGCACCATGCAAGATCTCACCTCGTGGCATCAATGATCATGAGGAAGGTGAGGGATCAGCCCAAAACTACATGGTAGGACCTGGTCAATGACCTGAAGAGAGCTGGGACCACAGTCTCAAAGAAAACCATTAGTAACACACTACGCCGTCATGGATTTAAAATCCTGCAGCGCACGCAAGGTCCCCCTGCTCAAGCCAGCGCATGTCCAGGCCCGTCTGAAGTTTCCCAATGACCATCTAGATGATCCAGAGGAGGAATGGGAGAAGGTCACTTGGTCTGATGAGACAAAAATAGAGCTTTTTGGTCTAAACTCCACTCGCCGTGTTTGGAGGAAGAAGGATGAGTACAACCTCAAGAACACCATCCCAACCGTGAAGCATGGAGGTGGAAACATCATTCTTTGGGGATGCTTTTCTGCAAAGGGGACAGGACGACTGCACCGTATTGAGGGGAGGATGGATGGGGCCATGTATCGCGAGATCTTGGCCAACAACCTCCTTCCCTCAGTAAGAGCATTGAAGATGGGTCGTGGCTGGGTCTTCCAGCATGACAACGACCCGAAACACACAGCCAGGGCAACTAAGGAGTGGCTCCGTAAGAAGCATCTCAAGGTCCTGGAGTGGCCTAGCCAGTCTCCAGACCTGAACCCAATAGAAAATCTTTGGAGGGAGCTGAAAGTTCGTATTGCCCAGCGACAGCCCCGAAACCTGAAGGATCTGGAGAAGGTCTGTATGGAGGAGTGGGCCAAAATCCCTGCTGCAGTGTGTGCAAACCTGGTCAAGAACTACAGGAAACATATGATCTCTGTAATTGCAAACAAAGGTTTCTGTACCAAATATTAAGTTCTGCTTTTCTGATGTATCAAATACTTATGTCATGCAATAAAATGCAAATTAATTACTTAAAAATCATACAATGTGATTTTCTGGATTTTTGTTTTAGATTCCGTCACTCACAGTTGAAGAGTACCTATGATAAAAATTACAGACTTCTACATGCTTTGTAAGTGGGCAAACCTGCAAAATAGGCAGTGTATCAAATACTTGTTCTCCCCACTGTATATATCCAAAATAATCGATATTGAATCGAATCAAATTGCAAGCTTGTGAATTGAAATCGAATCGAATTGTGAAATTTGTCACCACCCAGCCCTACTATAATTGTCATGTCATTTTATTGAGGCAGAGACTTTAAAAGCAAAAGGAAGAGCCATTCTAAGCTTTTTCTGTGACAATTTTTTTATTTCATTTAACTCATTGTTTTTTAATGACAAAAACAAAATAGTTTTTCAGTTAATAGTATCACAACTGTTATAACACTGGTTATTCAATAAACAGATATTACTGTTACTAAACTCTGCTCAAAAGAAATTTAAATTCCAAATTGATCCATATCGTGACTTTAGTATCGTGATGCGTATCGTGACGTTGGTGATACACAGCCCGAGTAAAAACAATAATATTGTGAATATGATTACAGTTTAAAATATCTGTTTTCTATTTTAATATATTTAAAGATGTAATCATGTGATGCAAAGCTGTATTTACAGCATCATTACTCCGTTCTTCAGTGTCACATGATCCTTCAGAAATCATTCTAATATGCTGATTTGCTGCTCAAGAAACATTTCTTATCAATGTTGAAAACCGTTGTGCTGCTTAATATTTTTGTGGAAACCGTAGTACATTCAGGATTTTTTGATGAATGCTAATGTGGTGAATTGGTATGTGATTATTCTTTATTTTGTGTTCATTTCCCAAGCAGCAGGTCAGCAGATAGTTCCACAGGTCACTGCTGCACCAAAGCCAGGGGTCATTCACAGGCCTCAAGTGCAGCTCATCCAGGACAATGTGGTGACCTTGTCCAACGTACAAGCCCCGGCTAACCTTTCTTCTCAACCCCACACTACTTCAGTCTTTCAAAACACACCAGGCATCACCCCAACACTAGTTAAACAAAAAACTTCATCCCTGCAACCTATGAACAGCAGAGGTAAGCCTGTGTGTGTGTGTGTGTTTGTGTGTGTGTGTGTTTGGAATAAAGCTGTAAAAAGTATGTGTCTAATGTCCTAGCTGTATCAGTGTATCCACTACTTTATTACTAAACCTATTTTCTAGGTAAGTGTATTATTTACCAAAGTGAAAGGTTGCAACCAAGGTTTTACCATCCACCAACCATCATTTTTGGATGATTAAGCCACTGCAATTAAATGTAACAACAAAATGGGATTTATTTGTTATCCATGCACTTAGCTACAATTCAATAAATCAATAACTCAATAAAAAAAAATCAGTTAAAAATACACCAAAAACAATTAGAAAATCCAGAGGCCTTTTGGGGGGTTTTTTGAAAGAGGAATGTTGTGTACTTGTGTGTGACCAACTTTTTTTGAGGATAGAGGCTTGATTAGACATTTGTTTTTTATGACCCACAGATAATGGCACAATGATTAATGACACAAACAACAGTGTGTCCAAAGGAGGTAAGCTTGACTTGGATAGGTTTTTGTCCATTATGTATTACAGGGTTTCCAGAAGCAACAATCTGTTCATCTTTTAATCTTTTTTTCCCTTCTTTGACAGCTGGGGAAAATGATTACTCCTTCACAAAGAAATGTCCCAGGTGTCAAAGTGTGTTTGGCTTTCAGTTTTTAAAAAGTCATATGAAGGTTGGTTTGTTTACTATCTTTTGTTTCCTGTATTAACAACAGCTTTATCGAGTTAAAGCAGGCAGCGCTATTAACATAACCAGTTATGACATAGTTCACCCAAAAATAAAAATTGTCTTCACCCTCATGTCTTTCCAAACCCATAAGACATTTGTTTATCTTTGGAACACAAATGAAGATATTTTTAATATTCTCATCTATTAAAACTAAGGCCATTTAATCATCAATTTCAAGCTTCAAAAAGTTCATAAAGACATTGTAAATGTAATCCATATGAATCGAGCAGTTTAATCCAAGTGTTCTGAAGAGACAAACATTTTATATAATGAAGAGTTTTAATTTTGGCTTTTATTCACATATAAACATTTGATTAATGCACATACATATAGCTTATTAAATATGGTAAACAGAAGCTTAACCGTAGTTGCTTGACACACAAAAACCTACATATAAAAATTAAAAATGGCACCATATCAAAAAGGTTGCCACCTCCTGATTTAGAGACAGATATACTTTATTGATCCCTCAGAGGAAATGCAGTCAGTGTTGGGTAAGTTACTCTAAAAAAGTAATTAATTACTAGCTACTAATTACATCTTCGATGGTGTAATTATATTAATGTACTAATTACTCTCTCTAAAAAGTTTTGCTTTACTTATTATTAATTACTTTCTAAATCCCATATCAACCTTGACCAGTTGAACAATACAAGGATAGACATGAAACTGCTCTTTTAATTCTATCAAATAATTAATATAAAATTGCATAGATTAGTGTTGAGCTCAGCAAAGTATTTCAAGGGAGAAGTTATATTTAAAAACATACATTTTAACATTAGACGTTAAATTTTGATGTTAAATGCACTGTTGTTTTATATATAACTGTTCTATTTTCTATACAGTATTTAATGTGATTACATTAGAAGTAACTGTAATTAAATTACATAAAAATTAAGTAATCCCTTACGTTACTTTAAGGGAAAAGTAATTAAATTACAATAATAAAGTGCTTAGTAATGCATTACACCCAACACTGAATGCAGTATCGAGATGTTATGACACTCTCCTTCCCCTCCTCTTCTTCAGATGTGCTGCCCTGAATTGTTGGATTCTGTGTTCCCCTCAACTTCAAAGCCTGACAAACAAGCCATCTCACCGAAAGTCAATGAGACTGAAAAAGGCAAACTGATCATGCTGGTTTCAGACTTCTACTATGGGAAATGTGAAGGGGATTCATCTCTGATTTCCAAGTTTAAGTCCAACACCACCTTCAAGTGCAACAGCTGTTTAAAAATGCTCAAGAACAATATCAGGTATTTGTTTGAATATTACGTTACTGAAGTACCATCTGTAATCAGTCAGTGGCCAAGTCTGGTGCTGAGATAGTTGAACCTTTATAGACCTTAGTCCCGGTAGATGATATTCAATTTGTCACAGATGAAAACATTTCAAGAAATCCTACTGATCTGATTTCTTTGTATAATTGTTTTCGTCTGCGCGGGAGCAACGTGACGCATGCGGCTTAGAGGGAACATTGCTCATGAGAGTCATTAGCTACAGGAGCCCAGAGATGGAGAGAGCAATAGTTAGAGAGCGAGAGAGACTGGGGGAATCAGCCATTCTCAGACCCCATCACTGGATTCCCACTCAGATGGATGACATTATCAGACCCCCGTTCCCTCTAGGGGCCCCAGATGAATAATGGAAGGTAGTTTGGCTGCTATAAGAACTGTTCTTGTGATTAAATAACTTTACTCAGCCTCGGCGTGAGAAAAGCCTCAGTAAGCTTCTTTTAATGGGGAGGCGCGTTTGCAGCACACCCCAAGTTCTGGCAGCGGGGGTCACAGTTCAGCCGCATAAAAATCCCTATTAGGGGAGCTGAGGTTGCAGAACGCTCTGACTGAAAAATTGGCCACTCAACGTCAGGGCGCCAATGGTAGGTGAGGCAGAGAGGATAGAGGCAGCCTGAACAACACATCATTAAACAAAGAAGCAGCGCAGTATAATTGCTGGTATTATAATGGCTATTACGCACAGTTAGAACGTGAACTTTAAGTAGAATATTTGCTCATTTGTCTCTCGAAATCCCTTGGGAGCTCAAATGCTTCTTGAGTACATGCGCACAGGCCTCGCACTGTTCAAAGGTGACTTTTAATAGTGTGTTTGTAATTTGGCTAATTATATTTAACACTGCATGAGTTTTATTTTGTATTCCCAAAGGACGCTGAACATTAGCTACTTTAACTTTGGCATTTTCCCTTCCCATTTGATGAATTACGGTTTATGATGAGTGGGTAGTTCATGTACTGCTCATTTGTATCATGTAAATCCAGTATAATCTGTAGACAAAGCTGGAGTATGACCCGTTTCAAAAATAGGAGGAGAACTTCAGTTGCAACATCTGAAATGGCATGCTTCTTGGAGGATGTTATGGGTCTATTTTTAGATGCTTTTTGAAAAGCAAGAGGAAACTCCACTCCTGAGAGAGCAGACACTTTGTGGTGGTTTACCTGTTTGAATGTTGTACATCTGTTTGACATTCACTTCCTTGCACATCAAAGGCTTTCCTGTTTAGTCGTCACACCTTTGTCAACAGCGGTCCCGCTTGTGTCAGACTGAGTTCTCCCCAGACAACAGCTGTTTGTGGAGCAGGACATTTACCTTAAAGTGTCATTAATGTCACAGGTTGCAGGTGCACCCAACGCCTTCTCACTCTTACTGTCTCTTGAGGCATCCTGCAAGCCGATTTGGAACATCTCAATTTTGGTTGCGAGTGTCAAACCTACTGACTTTTGTTTTGTTTTTTTCCGAAATCTCTGCACACACACTTAGAATAAGAATGGAAAAGAGGTGACAGACTTAATTGAAACTTGCCAAAATCAGTGTTGGACTGCTGCACAAACTTCTTTGCTGTAGCTTCTTTAGTTATTTTATTAGTCATTTAATGAGAGAACCATTACACAATCACCAGCGTTGGTGGTATTTGGCTTTGCGTTTGAGCAAAATGTCTGGGTCATTGCCACTGTGAGTGATCATTTTAAATGTGTCAGAAGTTGTCAGAGTCGACAGGGCCAATAATTTAGCAGGGAGTTGGTCACTTGGGCTGTTAACGCCCACCCGCTGAGAGATGTGGCCCTCTGATTATTCAATGGTTGTGTAAATGAAGGCCACAGCTGAAAATCATCTAGTGGACCTCTTCACTTCATTTTTGCTCATTCTCTCTTTGTAATGCCATCCTTTGCTCCTCATCATATCTGTTTTTTTTCCCCTCTCACTCAGGTTCATGAACCACATGAAACATCACCTGGAGTTGGAGAAGCAGAACAGTGAGAGCTGGGAGAGTCACACTACATGTCAGCACTGTTACCGGCAGTATTCAACTCCCTTTCAACTGCAGTGTCACATAGAGAGCGCCCACAGTCCCTTTGAGTCCACCAGTAAGTCACAACACTTACAGTAAGTCTTTTGATAGCATTCCTGTGTTGTTATTATAGTTGTGGTGTTGGATTTCCTTGTTCTCATAGAATTAAAATGATTATTGAAACTTTATAGTTATCATTCTTGGTGTGAACAGGCCTAAATCCACAAAGTGGACCAGCCTGGCAATATGAGAGAAGGAAGTACTAGTCATTTAGCTAACACTTGTGCTACAAATGATATTTCTCCATCATTCTCTGTGGCTTAATGAGAATGATAAAATGCATAAAGCATCAATTTTACACCAAATTTATTATTTTGCATTAACAAAGCTAAAAAAAACTTCTGACAGCTTTACTGACAAAAATCACTTGAACACGCATCACATCAAAATTACATTTTTCAAATTTAAGTAGGACCTTTCCTGGAGCACTTGAGGTTATGTTAAAATAGTTATTGATGGTGTAATTGGAATGAGAACGTTTCACCAGAGGGGAATAAGTTGATTGTTTTGATATATTTTAAGTGTAATGTTATCTTTTCTTTCCCCAGCTAACTGTAAAATATGTGAATTGGCTTTCGAGACGGAGCAAGTGCTTCTAGAGCACATGAGGGATAATCACAAACCTGGAGAGATGCCCTATGCCTGTCAGGTAAAGCTTCATCATTGCCCTATGTAATTTGTATTTTGAATATTTGGTTCTCACTTTGTTTTTGCTCTCTTGAAGGTTTGTAACTACAGGTCCTCCTTCTTCTCTGATGTGGATAACCATTTCCGCACAGTTCATGAAAACACTAAAGACCTGCTTTGTCCCTTTTGCCTGAAAGTCCTTCGCAGCGGCCATATGTACATGCAACACTACATGAGACATCAAGTGAGTGTATAACCTCATGTGTGTTTCTATTTATGTTTTGTATGGATATGGAAATGGATTTATTGCCGCCTCTTTGTTTAATCATTTAAACCAAAGATTTAAACCAAACAGTCTTTTTGATATGCTCTTGGACAAGAGATCATCTCTCTCTTTGTCTGTGGATTTGGAGCTTGAGACTTCACTGATCTGAAGTCAGCACAATGTGCAACTCATTTGTGTGCTGCCCCATTGGCTCTCACTCTAAGGTTGGATTGATTTGGTTGTCTGCCGAACACCTTGGTGCAATATATAACAGGCTGACAGTGGCGGCTTACTCTATTCACCTTCCCTGGTAATTCTTTATGGGCTTTTCCCTGGCAACAGCAAACCAGAGTCGTATCGGCCAAGAGCAAGATTTGTAACCAAAACAATAGTGCATGTGGTGGTGGAGTGATGCGAATTAGAGACATGTCTGCCATTCATCTGCATTTTCCACAAATATCAGTGTAAAATAGGGCCTGAATATAATCACAAAATAAATATATATATATATATATATATATATATATATATATATATATATATATATATATATATATATATATATATATATTTTAGAAAGTTATGATATTATTATTTTTTTATTATTATTATTTATTTATTTTTTTAGCAATAAATCACTTCAAATCACATCAATTTAAATTGACAATTTAATTGTTGAATGTAACTTATCACTTAACTTTGTATATATTCTGTGTTCTTTTATTGTATTTTCTAGAAAAAGGGGATTCAAAGATGTGGAAAGTGCAGATTAAATTTCCTCACCTACAAGGAAAAAGTGGAACACAAAACACACTTCCATCGAACCTATAGGAAGCCAAGAAACCTTGAGGGATTGCCTCCAGGAACCAAGGTCTGCTTCAAACCAAATCTTTTAAAATTGAAAGCTAAATAACTATATATTCTATACTATATAATATAAACTATGTAATAAACAATATAATCAAAAATGATTAGGCATTATACTTTTTATTAGTCATTCTCATTTTCTTTTTAGGTGACAATTCGGGCCTCAGTTTCTGGTGCACCAATGTGTTCTGATGCTTCAAGCAAATCCTACATCATACCCACAAGTCCTGAAACGGCCAAACAACCTGTCAGAACACCAGCAAACACAACCAAACCAAACTTAAATGGAGGAAGGGCAAAGACCACAAACCAATTCAGCTTGAACCGAACCATCCACAATAATGAGCTCAAACGTTTGAGGTGAGAATACTTAAGCCCAAAGTATACTTCAGTTTTGACAAACTCTAAGCATATATGGGTTGTTGACGTGACATGGCATTTTCACTGTCACGCAAGATAAAAATGAATATAATTAGTATTGTCATCATTTAAAATGCAGTAAATGGTTAAACATTTCTTTGTCATGCATGGACCTGTTGATATAAAAACTGCTTTGTCTTTAGAAAATGTTGTTTTGTTTTTGTTTTTTTATTAAATTTGAGCCAAATCTCAAATTTGTCCTATGGTGTGACTAGGGATGGGTATCGAGAACTGGTTCCATTTAGAACCAGTTCCAAATTGCCCAGAACCGGTGATTCGATAAGAAATGCGCATTTCGATTCCGCTTATCGGTTACTATGTGCACATTTTATTGTGAAATTTTTTTTTTTTTTTTTTAACCATTTGAGTGCAAAAAAAACTTGTGCGCTCCATGCTGTTTTCTGTGCTGCAGACACACACACACGTGCGCACAGAGCGGCTTCTCATAGTGAATGAATAGTGTGTGATAATGAACTAAGTTCTCTTCCTCGTCTTTTTGCACAGCACGCAAATGGACAAATACACACAAAAATGTCAAAATACTCTCGTAAACAGTCGGTTATGTCGTTGACGGCAGATTTTCTTGATGCTGTCTCTATGGTAATGTTAATCAAACAACAAAAGATGAGAATTCACTTGCTGTTCTAGACAGAATAACTTTTACCAATATTTGTAATGTATAGCCTATATTTTATCAATAAAGTGCAGTTTTTACATTTGATTACAGTTTCTGTACCTACCTGAAAATGTTTTTCGATCCTATCTTTGTTCAATTGTATTTATTTGTGCAATTGTTAATTTGTTTATTTGGTTTTTTTTTTAATTACTGAGTGTTTACTTGTCTTTAATAATGCTTGAAATTTATATTAGGATTTTTTGGCTATGGTATTTTTAAACCATAGGCAAAAGTTGCTAGCCTGTTGATTTTTGTTCATGGTATTCAGCTACAATTAAATGTTTTGCAGTAATAGCCTAATAATAAATGTGAATATCTAAGTTTTTTTTATTTATTTTTTTTTTGTTAACCCTATTGGAATCTAAATTAGGAATCGATAAGAATCGGAATCGACAAGCGGAATCGGAATCGTTAAAATTAAAACGATACCCAACCCTAGGTGTGACTGTCTCAAGCATGGTTCAATAAATTACAACTTTTATAAATTAAAAAGAAAAGCATACAAATGTTAATAAATACCTCAGCCATAATTTTACAATTGTCTGTTTTAGTAAATGACAATCTTTTTTTCATCCATACATTTCTAAAAGCTTAGAAACTTGATACATTTTGTCACTGAAAACCATGTCCTCCATTGTGACACCATATCCTGATTTTAAATCGGGCAATTCCACTGACAAGTTTAATTAGTTAAAGGACCCCATTCAAGGTCATCTTACCATGTGCACATCATGGGCTTCACAGTAACATTTTGTCTCAGAATTGTTGAAATATTTAACTTTTTTGGAAACACTATAAAAGTGTTAATTTCTGTTGTCCTTTGTCCTTGTCCTTTGGTGCGACATGTTCTTAATGCTTTGTCACACCATAGGACACATTTCAGTAAAAATGTTCAAAAAACAGTGAAAGAAATTAACAAAGTTAGTGACCCCTTATATTTTCTCAAACATCAGACTTCACACTACATAACAATATACTTTTTTTAATTTAAAAGTGGTATTTTACAAAAAAGCATTTTTTACTGCTTATTTGTCAACTACCCATATGTACAGCCAAACACACAGCCTTTTGTGTATCATTTTGCGGGTATCTCTTAACCCCTTCACACAAGCTCTCGTCAACGCGGGCAACAACAACAACAACAAAGTTGTTCAGTCTCTTCCATTTCTTATTGTGAAACAATGGTCTGAAACAGTGTTGCCCACTTGTGGACCAACTAATGAATGCAAAAAAATTTAAGGCACGTGAAAGATTAGAAAATGCGTGATTAGAAAAATCTGGCTATGTACATACAAGTGTGTACATGCACACTATGCTGATGATGAAATTTACGGCACGCGCATGTACACATACCCTACCATACTCGTAACAGCCGAAGTATAATAAGTGTGTTATACTAAAATTAAAAGAGTCACAGCCTATATGCTAAAAAGTATGTTAATAAGTATTTATTCTTTACAGACTTCCAAGTGGAGGAAATAAGTGTGTTGAGTGTCTCACTGAGGTTATGGACCCTTACGCTCACTATCCTTTATCGCTGAAGTGCACTATATGCAAGTTTAGATCAAGTTGCCAGAAGGCCTTCAGACAACATATGGTCAGGTAAGGGAAAAACATGGATGAATGAAAAGTTCCAAATGAATGTGATCAGATCTTAAGCAGATCTTTACCTTCTCATCTGCAGGTTTCACAGCAGTTCAAAAGTACGTGTTGGCAAAGCAAGGAAGACTCCACGTGGGTTGCGGTAAGTTTTGATCTATTATATCACCGTTTACTGTATGTGAACTTGCAGAATGTGAAAGGTTTTGGTTTTTTTTTTCTTTTGTTCAAGGAGTCTAACACTGGTGTGTCTCAAGTGTGACTTTCTGGCAGACGCCTCTGGCGCTGACCAGATGACAGAACATTTGCTCAGCAGGCCGAACCACTCCTGCCAGGTCATCATGGAGCCAGGTATGACGCTTGATTCTCAACTCACTGCAGAAATATTTGTTTTCTTTTTGTGATGTCAGATTGTCTTACTTGCATACTATTGTCATTTCTTTAAAGTTACCAATGGAGGATCAGAAATAAACAGGTGAGAAAGTTGGCTGTAGTATCAGCTATTTGTTGGTTGTAGTTTTATTTTTAAAGCTTGTGTCTGTTTTAAAAAGTTAGTGGTGTTATTCTCAACGTTCTGATATGCTCTAATTGTTAAACGCATGATGTATTGGTGTACAATGACACCATATGTTTATTTGTATTTTTGTTAAATGTAGAGGTTAGAGCTGTGAAAAGAGGCGAGTAAAAATAGACTGGGAAGTGTAGCTTGCCTGATTGAGACAAATTACCTTTTCTGATGAAACGGGTATGAATACAGACCCCCTGACCTATGAATTGTTTGGAAATATCATTTATTATAAAAAATGATCTCTTATTTTTTCATTAGTGTAATTGGGATGACTATTAAGTGGTATTCGGAGACCTTGCTTAAATTAAAATGGGAGTTTTGCCATTAATTAAAACTGAAGAACAGTCTTATTAAAGGGATAGTTCACCCAAAAATGAAAATTAGCTCATGATTTACTCACCCTCAAGTCATCCTAGGTGTATATGACTTTCTTCTTTCAGACGAATACAATCGGAGTTATATTAAAAAAGTCCTGGCTAATCCAAGCTTTATAATGGCCATAAAAGTCCATAAAAATGCATCTGTCCATCATATAACGTGCTCCACACGGCTCTGGGGGGTTAATAAAGGCCTTCTGAAGTGAATCGATGCGTTTGTGTAAGAAAAATATCCATATTTAAAACTTTATAAAGTAAAGTTCCGGCCGATCGCCTTCCGTATTCAATTTATGGAAAAAGTGTTGTGCCTCTGCAGTTCAAAATGCTTACGCTACCAGTTACGCTCGCCAGAGCCGTGTGGAGCACGTTATATGACGGACAGATGCATTTTTATGGACTTCAAAAACAGAACAACAATCACTGCCATTATAATGCTTGGATTAGCCAGGACTTTTTTTAATATAACTCCGATTTTATTTGTCTGAAAGAAGAATGTCATATACACCTAGGATGACTTGAGGGTGAGTAAATCAAGGGCTAATTTTCATTTTTGGGTGAACTATCCCTTTAATGTGGACCACAGAGAAATGCTTATGAGTGGCTGTGAAAGGGAAGTGGGAGAATATTTGTATTTACTCCATTATTTTTATTTTTTTTTCTGATAAAAAGAATCAACTTCAAACTTCAAAACAGAAGAATCACTTGCTCACATACTTGGACATTTTATTTAATCGGTTAACTGAGTGCTTGGCTTAATTTTAATGAATTCTGTCATTAACATTTTTCCTCCCAAAATCAAAAAAAAAAAAAAAAGAATTAGCTTGCCTCCAGTTCTCATTACAATAATACAAAAAACTAATTTTCAGTACTGTAATGCAGAGGAAAAAAATAGAAAAATGTATATTAGGTTGCTAATATATTAGTGTTGTAATGCCTGCTTCTTGAAATCATTGTATTAAACTTTTTTTTTTTTTTTTTTTTCATTGAGTCATATCACCATTATTAAAAAATAAAACCTACATATGCATTGCAGTAATAAAAATTTAGGGGCAACTGTCATGAAAATATCACAAAGCTAAAAATCTTAATGATCCTTAAATCATTCTTTCATGCGTTTTGCATATTGTTATGGTTAGGCTATTTTGCAGTGCCATTTTATTCCCTTCCCGCTTGTCAACTGGCAATCACTGAAGTCAGTGGTTTTCAACCTGTGGTCCACGACCCACTAGGGGGCATCAGTGATCCTCCAGGGGGGCCGTGAGATAAATTAAAATGTATTTAAATATATTATTATAATTCATTAATTTTATTATTAATACGTTAAATTAAAAAAAATATAAATTTAATTAATTAAACCAGTAAATTAAAACATAGCACCACCTCTCTCGTATGTATTCTGTGATTGTTTCGGACGAGCCCAAGCCATTTCTCATCGCACTGTGTGAAATACACACTGAACGGCGGCTCAAAACACCCAACCACTTCATGAACACAGGATACGCAAACTACTTCTCTTAGTTGGATAAAGAAAACCAGTGTCACTAAAAGTTTTGATGAATGACGACTGTAATGAAGGTAAAGACGATTACGGTGACATACATTAGGCACGCGCGAGCACGTTATTGATGTGCAAACAAATCCTGTATGTGAGCTCTCGGCTCACTGATTGCTTTAACATCATATTTCTGCATGAACACACTTCACTATATTTGCGTAGTTTTCAAAATGAATGTACTGTGAGTGTTTTATAACAGATGGTCACTGAAGAAGCGTGTTTTGGAGAAGTTTGTGAGGATCAGTGGTGTTTATGTACACATGGGCATCAGACGCTCCAGACACGATGGCTTGTTCTGACAGAGGAACTGTTCACTGATGACGTCGACCCGCCTTCAGATCGCTGAGTTTCCACACATTTCCACACCGCCTTCCATATTCAACTTACGAAGAAAGTGTAACGCCTCTCGCAGTTTAAAATGCTTACGCTATGTCCGACGTCATCGTCGCGCCAGTTACGCTTTTCCGTAAGTTGAATACTGAAGGCGGTCCGCTGGAAGTTGGATATTTTACTTTTATAACGTTTTAAATATGGATATTTTTCTTACAAAAACCCATCGATTCACTTCAGAAGGCCTTTATTAACACCCCGGAGCCATGTGGAAGTGTGTTTAACTTAGTTTTGTACTAAAAACGTCTGTGAACAAGTAAATAAATCTTGCAAATGGATGGATTTAAAATGCTGTCTGTGGCTGGCTCAGTGCTCAGCACAACAGCGGCCTGTTTTTCCATTCATTATAGGTCATGGAAATTCAGCTTTTTAGTCAAAAGTCAGGGAATTTGACATTTGGCTTAGAGTGGGAACCCTGAATTATGATCTTTTTGTGGTAATATTACAGCTCATAATTATTATTAATGGAGCATTGTGTCACTCTGTTCATGTTCCTTTTGCTTTTCTGTTGTTCTTGCACCTCATAATTCAGGTCACTGGAAACCCACGATGACTCCAAACAACTCTTTCCCATTAAATCAGATACTGAAGCTGGAGATGAAACAGAACCAATTGAGATCAGTGATGTACAAGCTATACCAAACAAGGACAACGCAACGGAGGATGGGTCAGAAGTTCGTAAAGCTGACAAAAGTGACCCAGACGAGGTGAAGGATTACACAATAGGGGCCACGCTTGACGTATCAGAGGAGGAATCATCCAAGAGCCTTTCCCCTCACTCACCCTCTGAAGCTCCTGCCAGCCCCATTTCTGCCCTCCCAGATGAAGGTGGCATAACTCCCTCTGATTTTCTTCTTAAAACTGATGGAATAGAGTCTGTGAACGCAGACTCGCAACTGGAACCTCTCACTCCTTCCAAGGTCCTTGAGGACGGCACCACTGAGAACACGCAAGTGGAGATGGATGGTTAACTGCAACCCAGTTCAAACAAGACTGAGGATCCCTTGAAACATCGCAAGACTCTAAGCAGCAGAGTTTCACGCTGACTTACTCTCCATCCCCCCCTTTTTTATATAAACGAAAATATGCTTTAATAGGAACTTTTTTCCTGGATCCAAAATGAGATTAAATCAATACTGTGCTAAAACGTGACTTAAAAATCTTATACTGTATGAGTACTTTATTTCTGTACTTATGTAAGGTTTGTAAAGAAGCGCCCTCTAGATTGAAACTGAGTTGTAAAGGCAGCAATGTGAATGTTCTTCTATACATATGATTATGTTCAAGTCTTTCTGTCCACAGTTGTGACGTCCATTTGGACTCTACAGATGATCACACAAAACTGAGACATAAGACAAACTTGGAGCTGATTTCCACATCTGCCTTTTCATAGGACAAAGAACAATTCAGCAATTTCTCAGTATACTGTACTTAGGAATGATAAAATACGTCCTGATTTTTTTTTTTTAGATTGTTTAATGTTGTTATATGTACTTGATCTGGGTAGGACCCTGCATTGGGAATCATTTCTCCTATTGATTGAGACTGAAAACATTGTAGAAATTCATTTGTCTTAATCAGTATTAAACTTTTATTACATATTCACTAGGGGTCTGCTATTAAATGGAGACTGTGATTCACAGTATTATCGCAGCCTTTTTACTGGAGACAATTGCTTGTTTTCTCATAAGGGCTTGATTTGGTGAAGAGCACCCTCTTGTGGATTCATGATGTGTAGTTCAATAAACAATAGTGATGAGACGACTCATTTATGCGAATCGGTTCTTTTGAATTTTTTTCCAAAGAACCGGTTGAAATTTATTCAGTGATTCTTTTATCTTAGCTCTCTTCGAAGCATATAACAGGGGCTTTTAAACATTCGCTATTATTGCACGTTTTTGAATATCTCTTATTTAAAACAGCTTAGGAGTAGAGTACCTGAGTTGGATGTTCAATAAGTGAAACGTACAAAAATGTGCAGTGCTGCTGGGGAGGCTCTAGAAAGGGTTTGAAAACCCGCTATTCCCTTAACCACATGTAGGCACGCATTGCTGTATATTACGTTTTTCTTTCTAGAGTACGTTCTAGTAATAAAGAGTGTTTACTGGTATTCCATGATTCAGCTCAAAAATGTTTTTAAAACCTAACTATATTTTGCAGTATTGTTTAAAAACAATACTAAAAATGTATCGCAAAAATGCTTTGCATTTTTAACTATTAATAGTTACAAATGCAAAGCATTTTTGCGAGAAATATTTAGTATTGTTTTTAAACAATACTGCAAATTATAGTTAGGTTTTAAAAACATTTTTTACTAGAACGTACTCTAGAAAGAAAAACGTACAAAACTTAAGCCCCCATTAAAGTTTTGTAGCTTTTATTATTTTTATGTTATCCTTAAGCCTTTCTATCAGTTAGTGTCCAAAACAAATGACAAAATTAGAAAATACATGCATTCAATATTTACAGTCTCTCTCTACCACCAATACGGGGATAAACAATTTTGATGATCTCATTCTCACCCACAAACTTCTTGTTTCAATCAGGATGCGGAATACGAATATGTCACCGCTCATCAAGCCTCTTGGGACTCGATGCTCACCTCACTGATCGGTTCTCGGTTGATAACGGGTTGGACGTCTCTGCGGTTTTATGAGTTCGGTTCGATTCAATTCGATCGTTCAGAATGGTTTTGTGAACCGATTCATCAAAAAGATCCGATTAAAAAAAAACGCTTCATGAAAGAAAAATAACTTTATAAACACAGACTGTGTTTTTATTTTCTTTTGAAGTACAAAAAAACGTTAGTTCTGCAAATGTTGTAAAATAGCATTCATAAACACACAATATATATCTTTTTATATGAACACTATAGCGGAAATGACGTTAACGTCAACATGGCGACGCACACATGCGCCGGTGTGTACTTGTAGCGCTTTACAGTAACCTTGTAACTCATCTACTGTTTTGCGAATAATGCATTAGAATGCGGATTTGAATAATGAACATAATTAGGACACGTTATTGTGAGAAATGTCAAGACTATCTGGACTGAAGTTGTCATTAAATGCTAGAATGACTTCTATGACCACTGCGTCCTTTTCCGTTAATAGAGGAGTGATGGTTATGGATTTTGCTAGCTGTTAAAGCTATTTGTTGTCATTTATGAAAACTTATATCAGAGTATGTGGAGCCTAAGCTATTTAAAAGTCATAGATCGTGGACGTTTGCTGTCTCAAGGACTTTGTAGCAACTGCATCACAAGTCTTAGGAGAGGCTTTCTGTTAAGAGGAAACAAATCTTTTGTAACTGAAATACAATCAGCTTCAAAACCACCCTGGAGAGTATTGTTTTTTGGAAGTGATGATTTTGCACTGGAATCATTGAAACGGCTTCATGTATCCCGGTAATGATGTCCATTTTTGTATTGCATTACTGTTTTTGCTAATAAACCTATTGCATTATGTTATTAGTTTGCTTTTCGTTTTTTAGAGATGACACAACAGATGAAATCATAGATTCACTTGAGGTAGTGACGCTGTCCAGAGATACTCCAGTCAGAAAGTATGCAGAGCAGCACAGACTTCCACTTCACCGTTGGCCAGATGTGGACTTCAGTGCGCAGTTTGATGTTGGTGTGGTGGTGTCATTTGGCTGTTTAATCAAGGAGAAAATCATCAACAAAATGCCACAGTAAGTAATGAGGATTCAGGGAAAGAGCATGACTAAATAAAAAGGTTGGATTGCCTGTAGTCATTGTGTGCTGTTTTAAATGTTTTAACAGCATGATCTCAGCTCATAATAAACCATAATTTGTTGTTGTTTTTTTACCTCAGTGGGATCCTGAATGTGCACCCTAGTCTGTTGCCACGCTGGCGGGGACCTGCTCCAGTCTTTCATACGATTTTACATGGTGACAGCATCACAGGAGTGACTATCATGCAAATAAGACCTAAGAGGTAAATGCCATGTACAGTAATTGTTCATGGCAGGACCAAGAAAGTTCCATATAAGATGCTAAATATATCTGTATATTTCTCTTCCAAGTATCAAGTCTCTTATTTTATATCAGATTTGATGTGGGCCCTATTCTTCAGCAAGAGCTGTACGAGGTTCCAAAGAACTGCACTGCGGATGAGCTTGGAGCTACTTTGGCGGTTGTGGGTTCCAGAATGGTAATTTCCACCGCTTAACATATTTTAGTTTCCGTAATGAAAAATGTATTGTGTTTGTAGTATAAATTATAGTATAGAGTAGTTGTGTTTATAGTATAAATATTTACATTTTAACACTTGAATAATACTTATTCAGCAAAGACACAACAAATTAATCAAAAGTGACAGTAAAGACTTTAAAGGGGTGGTTGATTATGATTTCACTTTTTAAACTTTAGTTAGTGTGTAATGTTGCTGTTTGAGCATAAACAACATCTGCAAAGTTACGACGCTCAAAGTTCAAAGCAAAGGGAGATATTTTCTTTTAAAGAAATTGCTTTTTAAGGACTACAACAAACGACTGGTAGGGACTACACAAGCTTCCTCCCAGGTTAGTGACATCACTAACCTCGGTTCGCAGGTCTAAGCTAAAACATAGAGGGGACAGAGCATTTGGAGTAGCAGGCCCAAAACTATGGAATAGCCTACCAATTTCGATCAGAACGGTGTCATCTCTCTCTATTTTCAAATCAAAACTTAAAAAACACTTATTTACTGTAGCTTTTAATACTTAATTATGTTTTGTTTTGTTTCTTATTTTTATTTGATTGTGGTTGTTTTTATGATTTAATTGTATTGCCTTGTACAGCACTTTGGTCAGCCTTGGTTGTTTTAAATGTGCTTTATAAATAAAAATGAAAAAATGAATAACCCTGAAATTTACATAAACTCCGCCCCCAAGAACATGCAACAAAGGGGGTGAGATTATCATGACAGAATATGCTAATCAATGACTTGAAGATAGTTAACTCCACTTCAGCTACATAAATTCATAAACTAACCCTTCAGGAACATCTTGTTGCATTCTACATGTTGTCACTTCTTCTTGAGTCTCTCCATCATTGTCCGACTCCGTTATGAACATAAAAGGCTGAACAGTTTCATGAGGTAATCAGAGCTGCTAACACAAGCTTTTGATGCTCCGCCCCATGAGCAGCAGCTCGTTTGCATTTAAAGGGACACACAAAAAGGCACGTTTTTGCTCACCCTCAAAAAGTGAAAATTTTAACATGCTATAAAAAATGATCTGTGGGGTATTTTGAGCTAAAACTTCACATACACACTCTGGGGACATCAGAGACTTATTTTACATCTTGTAAAAAGGGGCAATCAACCATCCCTTTAATAATGCTACAAAATCTTGCTACAAAATGCTGTTCTTTTGAACATTCTATTCATCACACAATCCTGAAAAAACTTGTCACGGTTTCTACAAAAATATTTAGCAGCACTGCTTTCAACTGTTAATAATAAGAAAATGTTTTATGAGCACCAAATCAGCATAGTAGAATGATTTCTGAAGGATCATGTGACAATGATGACTGGAGTAATGATGCTGAAAATGTGGCTTTGCCATCACAAAATATGTTCAAATAAAAACACATCTTTTATATTGTAATAATATTTCACAATGTTGTCTGTTGATTACTGTATTTATGATTAATTAAATGCAGCCTTGGTGAGTATAATTATTTCAGAAACAAACAAAAAAATTGTGGACCCAAAACTTTTGAATGGTAGTATACATTGCATTCATATATCGTTTATACACTTCTCAGTTCTTGCATTTCCTTGGAAACAACTCTACTGGCGTTGTGCTCTACTGTTTGAGCTGCAGGAATGATTAACTTATTTACAATATGTCATGGGGTTTGGTTATGCACTCTGCTTTTGCAACAATAACACTGTTTGGCACTGATTCACATAATTGTTTTAAAACTCCTGTCTCATGCTTAAATCAACAGTTGATGGACACTCTAAAACATCTTCCAGAAAGGATAGCAAACAGAAAGGAGCAACCTAAGGAGGGGGTGTCGTTTGGTAAGTGTGTTTATGAGGTAATGACCAAAACAGAGCGTCAGCAAATTCTGAAGCAGTTAAGATCACCATGTGAAAATAATGTTAAAACAAACATTAAACAACCATCTATATTACTGTCTTCAGCCCCCAAAATCAGTTCCAGAATGGCCTGGATAATATGGGAAGAGCACAGCTGTGACTACATTGATCGGCTGTTTCGAGCTGTTGGATCTCGGGTAGGACTAAAGAGATCCTAAGAAACGTACATTTACATCAGTTGCTTTAATAAAAGTTAAACACAGTGTTTGTTTTTCCTCATCAGATTCCTTTGAAAACAATGTGGATGGGCAATCCCATCAAACTTCTGGACTTTGTTGGCAAATGTAACATGTTGTTTACAGGTAACCAGAGTTGCTTATTTGGTGATTTTGTGGAATTGGCTGTGACTATGGGCGTTTTCACACCTGGCTCATTTGGAGCTTTTCTTTCGGAAACTTGGCATGTTTTTTTCCCTTATTGCGGTTTGATTAAGTATATATGAACACGACAGTTGCATTCAGATACGCATCAAAATAATTGGTCCAGGATCATCTGAATGAGTTAGTCTTGGCCGGATTGAAAACTCTAGAGCGGTTCTCTTGTGGTGAGAAAGCAATCCGACCCAACAGGCCAACAAACCAAGCTGTATACTAATGCTGTGGTTGAGCACATTACTTTTTGTACTTGAAAACCAAAAAGAGCACCTCTTCATCTTAAAATGTCATTGTTCTTCTCCAAAACAGGTGTACTGCAATGTTAATAATTATGTCATTTAATTTATATGTATCTTGGTGGATGAACACTATGAGCTTAATTCCGGAACATGAACAGGTGCACTTGCACCAATGACAGGACAGTTTTACGCACATGTGACTTGCATGAACACATTTTGGGTACGCTGTGAGATGCTGCCTTTCAAAAGCAAACTGAACCAAGGAGATAATGTGACGTTGTAACAATTTAAAGGGATAGTTCACCCAAAAATGAAAATTACCCCATGATTTACTCGCCCTCAAGCCATTCTAGGTGTATATGACTTTCTTCTTTCAGACAAATACAATCGGAGATGTATTAAAAAATATATCCGAACAAGGGAGCACAGAGGATAGAGCAAAACAAAACACCGGTCATGAATTAGAAGTCTAAAACAAGAATTTTTAAAGAGAAATGTCGGAGGATTTCGATATAAGAGAAGAGGAGCTTGAGTTTGTTGCCCAGCCCTATTTGTTTGAACCGCGAGAGGCATCCTACATTGCGTCAGGGGTTACTCTTTTGGCATAAGTCGACTTGTGTAGGCCATCTGCCGGAAGCTAGTTATTTTAGTTTTTAAAGTTTTAAATATGGATATTTTTCTTACACACCAACGCATTGCTTCGATTCAGAAGGCTTTTATTAACCCCCCGGAATCGTGTGGATATCTTTTATGATGGATGGTTGCACTTTTTGGGGCTTCAAAATATCATCCTCTATTCCTCTGCCATTATAAAGCTTGGAAGAGCCAGGACATTATTTCATATATCTCAGATTGTATTCGTCTGAAAGAAGAAAGTCATATACACCTAGGATGGCTTGAGGGTGAGTAAATCATGGGGTAATTTTCATTTTTGGGTGAACTATCTCTTTAAGTCCTTGTTTCGGAACAAAGCAAGCAATCTACAGGTCTGAAAACGCCCTAACTACACAAAGAGTAATATAAGTGATCACACTTTCTTTCACCTTTCTTTGCAGCTGCTCCATATTTATCTGCAGTACCAGGGTCTGTTCATTATCAGAAAGAATCCAATATCCTACTTGTTCGCTGCAAGGTATGCACTTGGAGTTTGGAAATGTTACCGCACACGTCCACTGGCACAGAAGAAATACGCTCAATACTAATCAAACAACCAGAGGCCTGCCACTTTGGTGATGTGGATAGATTGTACATTGAGTTTTTCCACTTGAGCTTTTCCCATCTTTTTAAAGATTGCACTGTTCTGCTCTCAATCCCCTTTTGGTTCCATAGAAAATTAATTTAAAAGCAATGCACCACACATGATGCAGTGGACGCATACAGTTAAAATTCAGATATATAACTGTATACAATCAGGGCTGTTGTCAAGGGGAGACAACCAGACCTTGTGACGAGGGAGGCCAAGTAAACACAGCTTTACACTGCTGAGTATATAGGTGGGAGAGCCCACACAGTGTTATTATAGTATAACACTATAATAGTAATATACTATTAATATGTATTTATTTATTAATAAATTAATTCACTTTTATTTTTATATCTTCAGTTTGTTTTAGAAATGTTATGTCATGTTATTTAATTTTTAGTTTGTTTTAATATTGCCATTTACCTTTTTATTTAATTTTTTTAGTAATTCAACTTAAACCTATTTACAGTTAGTGGCCAAGACAAAGCTTTTTAACTTTAAGTTTTTCATGTAATATTTATATTTGATTTTATTATGACCTAATTTTCAATGACCAAAAATGATTTTTAATGGTTTTAGCTTTAGTTAAAAATAACAACATTGAATTGACCAGATATACTAGTATGTCACACTGTATTTTACTATTATATTCAGTTCTAAATTGTACTATCAATATTTATATCTAAGATATATTTATATCTTAGTTATATCTAACTAACAGGCATATGTTTTCCCACATTTACTGCAAGGTTGACATTATGTAACAATTAGCACTGTGTATATTGTCTGTCTTTTTCTACACATGATTTTTTAGGATGGCTGGGTTGGATTCAAAGCTGTGAAGTTCAAGAAAAGGCTGTCAGCAGCAGATTTCTTTAATGGATATCTACATCAGAGTGTGCTGAAGAAATCTCCCTCCTCAAACACCTGTCTGTTTGATAGTTATAAAGACACTCATTTGCCAGGAGGACAGGACAGTAATATGCTGCTGCAGAATAACACTTTACTTTAAAGCTTGGCTTTATTGCAATCACGAAATGAATAATTGCATAATAAACAATGCTATAATGTCATTGAAAACATTTTTGTCTGTTTTAAGACAATGTAGTATTTAGTAATGGGCTGCATGTTTGCAGGTGTCTGCACATTTGTATAGCCACGACGTGAACGAATGTCAATAGCCTACAATAAAATAATTTTTGAGATGTTAATTTGAATGGTTGTTCTATTTGATTCATATTCACTGACCAGCTACACAAGAATTTCATATGATTGTTTTTGATCTAAAATACTACATCGTTTCACCAGGAGAAAGTGCTTAAGACGATATTTTGAAGAATGTCGGTAACCAGAGTTGACGGTAGGTAGCTATTGACTTCCATAGTAGGAAAAAATACTATGGTAGTCAATGGCTACAGTCAACTGCCTGGTTACCGACATTCTTCAAAATATCTTCTTTTGTGTTCAACAAAAGAAAGAAACTCATACAGGTTTGGAACAACTTGAGGGTGAGTAAATGAATTTAAATTTTTGGATGAATTATCCCTATTCCAAAACTTCAGGCGCAGTCCCGCTGCTGCCACGTAAGTCCCGCCCTTTTGTCGCCTCACACGCAGCTCACACGTAAAGCACGGATGTCTGTCAGCAAATCATGCTCTCTCATTGGCTGCAGCGTTTGTTTATTTTTGCGTCCGAAGTAAAGTTCGGTTTCATTTACAACCTGTCAAATCCGAGGACAGCTGTGAAACCATCAACACCGCCTCGCATTTCACGTAGTAAGTCATCACTGGAAAATGCCGTTTATGACCGCATTATTGCATGAAACTAATGAGCTATAATATTGCTGAAAATTAGCTTCCACTGTCATTCAATTTTCATAATAGCTGAAGAAAAGTGTATTGTTTACGTTGAGCTAACGAATAGCCGTGTTGCTAACTAGCGAGCCTACACAACCTACTCACGTCTTCTCTTATATATTTATAAATGGAAAGCGGCAACAAAATATACAAAGTGTATTTCCCCCCGTTGTACTGTTTGGGTTTCATTACGCTGTTATGTAATGGGTTCGTTATTTTATTTGTTGGCTCATGTTATTTTAATTGGAAATTTAGTGCAATGTTCATTGGTATACAATACAGCTTTGAAACCGTTACCTAGTAACCTGATACGTAGACTGTGCTGTCACCGTTACACATGTGTAATACAGTGTTTTCAGATATTAGCCGAACACGCTTTATGTGTAATGTCAAATTCCATAGACCTTGACCTTCCCCATAAACCGATCATCATACGTGTCAGCTTTAGTAATCGATAATTGCATAGACAGTGTATATATAGGATGTGTTCTGTAGAAATACAGCTTTGCAGGGCGTATGGCCAAGTTGTGTTTGAATTCCTCGAGTAATTGAACAGGTGTAAATAAGGGATTTTGAGCGTCTAATACTTCTGAACTTCTAATACTTCGTGCAGCTGATGGATAATCGTGTTAAGTATGGAACCAGCTTTACCCAAAATAACATGTATGCCAAGAATGGATTCAAACTGGTCAGTTTAAATTATTATTTTTTTTCTAGTGGTCAGTTGAAAATAATGGAATTGATTAATTTGAGTATCTTGATGCATGCGTTTGGGAAAGTGAAAGTTTATAGTTTTAGAGCTTTAAAACTATTCTGAATCTTGTATTCTTGATGTGTGTTGATATGACTCCTATATGACGAGGCTGACTCCAGCTCCTTTTTCGCCAGCTCCTTATTCGCCGAACTATCCGTTCCACCTTAAAATGTTGGATGGTTGTTAACCCCTCCCCCTCAGTGATTTTGGCGGTATTTTTAAAAGGAATAGTTTTACCAGAAATATGAGGTTGTAATTCAGGCAGCAGTTTACATTAAACTAAAAATGTATACTCCTGTAAAAAATTACCTTGTTTGTTTCAGTACTCCATGCCTTACCAAATGTGTTTTTTTTTTTTAAAGTATGGAGAAAGATGGTATTGTGTTTGCAACTGAGATTTAATGTAATGTCATTTTTGTTCTTTATTAGAAGATATCCATTACTGCAGTCTGACAATTCATTATATATAAAGTTCATTCTCTAAAGAAATCCTGCATTACAACATTTTCTGATGAATGTTGAAATATCATACCCAGAACATGCCTCCCCATGCAACTGTATGTGCCCACAAAGCATACTGGAGGTGACATTACTTTATTATTTCACAAGTTCTCAAAAAAACGAGCACGTAGAGGGATAGACAAGTTGTTAAGTGGTTATTATGCTCCATTTACATTCTTGTCTATCCCTCTACGTGCTCGAACTTGTGAAATAATAAAGTAATGTCACCTCCAGTATGCTTTGTGGGCACATACAGTTGCATGGGGAGGCATGTTCTGGGTATGATATTTCAACAGTAACACATCAGAAAATGTTGTAATGCAGGATTTCGTTAGAGAATGAACTTTATTTATATATAATGAATTGTCAGACTGGAGTAATGGATATCTTCTAATAAAGAACAAAAATGACATTACATTAAATCTCAGTTGCAAACACAATACCATCTTTCTACATACTTAAAAAAAAAAAAAAAACATTTGGTAAGGCATGGAGTACTGAAACAAACAAGATAATTTTTACAGGAGTATACATTTTTAGTTTAATGTAAACTGCTGCCTGAATTACAACCTCATATTTCTGGTACAACTATTCCTTTAAAAAATACAGCCAAAAGCACTGAGGGGCAGGGGTTAACAACCATCCAACATTTTAAGGTGGAACAGATAGTTCGGCGAATCAGGAGTTGGCGAAAAAGGAGCTGGAGTCAGCCTCCTGTTGATATGAGGTTTCCTGCTTACTTATCAGGCTTATTAGATATAATTATTTTACAGGATTATTCAACTGTTCAGAGTTGTTCAGGCTTGCTACCACCTTCATCATGTTACCTAGTTGATTCAGTAAAAAATGTATGACTTGGAAGCATTTTAGTAAAATGAGATCGAGGTGTGGGGGTGTCTCTTTAAACCTATTTAAAGATTATTTTATATCATTTAGTGTAGATGTTCGTCAATCATTTTGCAGTGTGGTTGGTTACAGTGTTAAATATCTGAGAACAGAGTTTTGTGGTTAGTCTGGGATGAAGAATTTGCTGACATGAGGGCAGGAGCTGTAACATGAGTGCCAGCATGATAATTAAGCAATATGACACAAGCAGAATTACTGTTGTTTCAAATATTCAAAAAGTCCAGTTCATGAGTCAAAACCTACTAAGGGATAATTAAATGTAACAAATCATGTAATAATGTATCATCTTTTATTGGAAAATTAAACAACATTTTAATAAATTTTGTTAATTGCCTTAATCTCTATAACAACTGGAGAGGCGGTTTTGACATTAAGTGGCATGACATTTTATGCACATTGGCCATTGGAACATACCGCTATGCTTAGTGGCACATCCGGTTGTCATTGGCATGTGCCTCTAAAACTTATGACATATGCAGGATTGCGTCATGTGCCACTGACATTGATGCGGAGAATGTTGAATTGTACACATGCCGCTGTCTGCCGGAGCATTATGTAAATAAGTGTAACTTGCACACTTAACGGCAGAACAACATTTAATTAATAATACGTTGCTTTGAAACATAGGATTTATTACATCCTGGAGTTAATTTTTACAACATTGTTGCAAAAATTAACTCCAGGATGTAATAAACCCTATGTTTCAAAGCAACGTCCATTAGGCTTCTCCATATGTTTAATATCTGCCTCGTTGCCCGTTGTATGTATTTATATTTATTATTGTAAGTTTCTTTTTTTTTAAATAATTTGTACAATGTATTTAAATACATATTAAACACACAGTTGTTTTGATAACTCACTCAACACATTTTTTCTGTTTGCGTAGGACTGACAGTTCAGTTGTGTCATTTGTAATTATAAAAGATATTTAGATTGATTGACGTCCACAACTAAAAAAGTGAAACATTCTAATTAAAGTGGTACCAACCAGCAGGGGTATGTGCCATCAAAAATTGACACTTACCAATCAGGTATTTCCTATAATTGTAAACTAGCATTAGAGAAAATGCTACAAACCATTATAAAGTGACACCTACCATTCTAAAACGCATTATGAAAACTGACACCAACCATTCAGAAGTGTGCTGGACCTTGACACTGGCTCTTCAAATTGCAGAGTAATGTGTATACTACAGGAACATTGTCAGAGAGGAAGGAAGCTATTTTTTTTTTCAGGATAATCTTGTATGTGGCTTGAGTTATGCATGCAGAGAAACTGCTAATTTTGTGGTCTCTTAATTTTTTTTAGAGCTGTATATTAAACTGGATTATTATGTGGCTACAGTACTTACTTTAACAAAACATTCAGGCATCTCTAGAAGGAATGCATGTTCACACTGTTAAAAAATGGTTTTATGCCGAATGGTTTTGGCAGACTTGGATTAAACCGCTCTGTTCATATCAGGGCTGTACAGTAAGACACATGTCTCACGTGCGACTAAAAATTGGTCTGTGCGATGAATAAATTTCCAGACTTGTAATGAGAAGCGTTTACAAACCTAATGTCCAACAAAAGAGAATGTTTAATAATGTTTAAAATAACACATATCTGAATGTGGCAGAATTATATTATTTATAGTATTCTATACAGTGATAAAGGCTGTCGATTAGCATTGCATTATAAATATACCTTATTCTTATGAAAATACCCAAGATGTCTAGAAGAACACAGATAAACCATACAGTATGTTGTCCCAATTGTATGTTTATTGTCTTCATGTTTCATCTGTCAAATCGTCTCTATCTGCATTTTATTCAGCTGCTGCTGCAGCGATTGCTGGATGTCTTTGTCCATAAAAGGGATTTCCTGGAATGTCATAAGTTTTATAGTCTCGCGTAGCCAGACCTTCAGACTGACGGCAGAAGGTCTGGGCTCTATCGCAGCTTTCATTGATCGAGGACCGCCCAAGAGGACGTTTGACTGACATGTAAAGCAACCATCACAGTTTGTTTTGTTCTGCGTCATGTTTAGGGGCGTGAAAATGTAAAGTTGATGTCGCTGCAATAACAGACCGGCGTGCATCTATAAATTATTCATTCAAGAACGTTGTGCAAGTTTACTGTAACAATGGAGCTGCGAACCTCACATACTTTTGAAAATCCAGCGTTTAGTTGATCCTGGTAAGCGCTCATTGTCACAGTTGTAAACACGACGGCGTTCTTCTTCCATGAGGGAGTTTGGTGTCAGGCATTTGTTTCTAGGCGGACCGTTAAAGAACGCAACACACACGTCTCACGGACATCCTCTAGAATTCAACCAATCAGATAACGACTTCGAAAGTGTTTCCAGATAAGTGTGCCAAATGCGTCAGACGTTCAGCCAACGGTCCGTTGGCGTGACGTCTGAGGCTGAGACTATAAGTTTTCTGACTTTATGGTCTGTGGCCAGCCCAGTTGCATAAACTGCTTAGACTAGTCTTACAAGTTAGTCATCTAATTTTTTTTCTTCAAGACTGGTCATAACTTTACTCCGTATTCGGTACATATTTTTATCCGTACCCATGTTAACAGGTTAGAGCTTTCACACTGCACGCGGATGAGGTCCGGCAATGCGTTCCAGGAGCAGTACGTCTGCAGCAGTGCAGCGATCGTATAGTATTTTTTTCTTGAGAAATACACTGCACAGTTTGTTATATTATGTGTGGTCAAGGGCCTTGCATCTCCGCAGAAAGTGATAGTCACATGACAGGCTGGTGGTCCAAGAACTACAGGGAACAAGAAGGCTGCACAATGGATGACACTTGTTGTTGAAGTGGAGAAACAAAGTTCTGTATGACCTGCGGGACTTTTTATAAAAAGATTTAAATGCTAAAGAAAAAGCATGAGAGTCGGCTGTTTTTGTTAATTGTAAGTTTTGATTTAATGTTTGTGATTTTAACATAAGAAAAGTATGTTTAAATGTTTTTGCCACAAATTAATATATAAATCTATATAGAAGTAATGCATTGAATAATATGTTGTTTAAATTTTGTGTGTTTAAACGTGAATAAGTCTATGAAAGCTTGTATAACTGTACTGTGTACAAAGAGAAATTTTTTTAGTAACAACTTTTGGATTTGAAATAAAAAATAATGAATAAATGTTGTGTTTGTGGTATGCAGCGGATCAGTTGCACACTGCAAACGCGGCATATGTGAAAGCACATGAGTGCGTGCTGCTCCTGCATCGCATACGTACTGCAATGCACCGCATACACACTGCAAACGGAGTATGTGTGAAACAGGCATTACATAAAAAGGTAGATTGGTCTAATTTGAATCCAAGAAGTAAGACTGATTAGCCTTAATTAACTGCTTGTTGGTCAGACTAGTTCTTAAGTTAGTGGCTAGGGCTGCACGATATTGAATAAAAGTGCAATATGCGATAACTCATTAAATAATGCGATAAGTGATACGATAATGTACAAAACAGAAATTGAATAATCAAATGTAAAAAAATAAAACTACTTAGTCTTCACTGTATGAATTAAATAAACACTGTTTCTTATTAATGCTATAAATGTTATTCAGTCATGGCCAGTGAGTGATTTTCTCTTAGTCTTTTGTTGTTTGATAAACATTAATGACACAGACGGCAGCAGGTTTATTAGGCTGCTGTCACTTTAAGAGCTAATGCACAGATCCAATATAGGCCTACTGTTACAAACGTGTTTTCTTTCTCAACTGTTTGTTCACTTAAGACAAAACCGACTGTTTACGCGAATACTCACCAAGACGGGCATTTTTACACAATTTTTGTGTATATTTGGCCATATAATCTGCGGAAGATAACTAAATTCGGGATTGCACAGCGTCCAAGAGGCGGCTTTGTGTGCTTTTGAGTTCTTTTCACACTTTTTTATTGCGCTTAACTCTTTTTAACAGCATATCACATGTATGTAACAGTTATGTGTCCAGTCTGTTCTCTGCTATCTGTGTCAACCTAAAATTTTGACTTAATGTAACTTTCTGAAGTATTAAAATCCAATTCATCACAAGCCAATGCGATATGCATAGAGCAATATGTACATTGATAATATTTTGATAATTTCGATATATTGTGCAGCCACTATTAGTGGCTATGTTTATGCTACTGGCCCTGGGCTGGTTTCACAGACAGCTCAGATCAAGCCAGGATTAGGTCTTTGTTCAATTAGGACATTTAAGTAGCTTTTTTAAATGTGCCTTAGAAAAAAAACATCACTGGTGTCCATCTTGAAACAAAACAATGGCACTGACATATTTAAGATACGTCAGTGCAAGTTGCTTTCAGGTAAGACAGCTCAAACATGCATTTTAGTCTGAGACTATTCAAAGTCTGTGGACTTTTCTGAGCTAGCGTTCCCTCCGGCTATGATTTATGAATGAAACAGGTATTACATTACTGTGTACTCATTAATTATCACAACACCCTATTTTGGATAAAAAATAGGAAGAAAGAAATTATATGTGAAGCCATACGTTTTTCTCCAGTGTAGAAAAGTGTACATTGTAGTTTCTTTCTCTCTCAGTGGATGCATAAGATTTCCTGACAAAAAATCACAGATTTTTTTTTATAATAATAATTTAATATTTTATAATAAAACCTTAGACCTTTCTAATGATTTATAGTTATAGGCCCCCTACATGTTAACAGGTCACTCTGAAGTTTTCTGTAAAATATAATGATAAAAACCATTATTATATTATATTTATTCTTAAATACTCTGTTTTGAAATTTTTTTTCTTTTATTTTACTTGTGGTTGCTTTCAGAGATGGTAACAGATGTTTTATACTTGTGCTACAATAGTGTGGCCTGTGCTACAAAACTTTCAACCTCTGTAGAACCAGCGCTATGTGCAAAAAAAGTTAACATACAACCCTGCATGTGGATTACTTTTACAATGTCTTTATGAACATTTTGAACCAACAAAGTTTTCAGTGGATGGGACAGAAATCTACTAGGCTTCATTACAAATATCTTCATTTGTGTTTTTCAAAGATGAACGAAAGTCTTGAGATATTGATAACAGAATTTTCATTTTTGGGTGAAATATCCCTGTAATTGAACAAGGACTACATTCAGTGACCATCTACCAATCCACTTTGAGCTAATACAAACATCAGCTCTCTCACAGAGATCAGAATTTATGTGTGCACCAAATGACTTGATAACTTATTGATCAAACCTGTTTGTTTGTTTATTTTTGTAGAAAAGAAGATGCTTTATTTCATCCTTCAGTTCCTTCTTTAAGGACCTTAAAACACGTGGAGAAAGATCCCTTCTTAAAGATCTCTGAAAAGCATCAACATTAGGAAGAATGAATTTGTGTTATCAATCCATCCCTTCACATCCTTCCCAATAACTGTTTACCTGCACTTTGGCAGGCCTCATTCAGCTTCCCCTCCACCTCACTAACTCCCACTCACACACTCTGCCAGTGATCCCACCACTGCTCCTGCAGGCTGGGTACGGAGCTGGTCTGGCCGCGTGCCCCTCCAGCTCTGCGTGTTAGTGTGAGATGGCGCGGCAGGAAGCAGAGGGTCGCTGCCGCTTTGGACTGTAATGTCAGAGCCCAGCAGCCCCGGCGAGAGCCAGCGCGGCGCTCCCAGATTCTTCGTGGGCTGCGCGGAGGATGAGCGCGAGGGCCTGGACGACTTCGCCAGCATGAGGACAGACATGGAGCTGTACGAAAACGACCTGGAGGATGATTCGGTATGGATGGTGTTCAACTGAATGTCTGGTCTAATGGAGAGATTTTGCCTTCATGTACCTAGGGATTTAATAGTTTGAGAACAGAAGCATGTAATTCTTTACCATTGGTTAGCATATTTTCTATGCACCATTAAAGACTTCTTACAAGACTCCTAGCCACAGAAGAAGGAACAGCAACACACCAGACATCAAATATTTGCTCTCTCGTTCCCCATTACCAAATAAAATACAATGTAGACTAGAGTTTACTGAAAGTATCCCTTTTATAAAATACCACATGTACATGCTTATTTGAGGACATTTTTCAGATTTTTGTCCCCAAAACTTGGGATATCTTCTTGTGTGTAGAACTATGAATGTCAATGATACTATAATCGTCTCAGAGGGGGAAAAAAATAATTGTGAATGTAGTATACGTATATTGTATATTGCTTGGTTTTTTATTTTAGTATTTTACTTTTTAGTATATTTCGGAGCTTTTTTGTTTTTTAGTATGTTTCAAGTCATTCCTGTAATTATTTATAAACTTTTGAAAACCACTTTGTTTTTTCTAATGTCTGTACATATAAGTATATTTATGTAGATGTATATCTCATTTAAATGCTTGGTTTTTCTCTTAAGCCTCCAGAGCGTCAGATCGTGGTGGGGATTTGCTGTATGATGAAGAAATCTAAGTCTAAACCCATGACTCAGATCTTGGAGCGTCTTTGCAAGTTTGAGTACATCACAGTGGTCATCTTTCCAGAGGACGTCATACTCAATGAGCCGGTGGAAAAGTGGCCACTCTGTGACTGCCTGATCTCATTTCACTCTAAAGGTATATTTTGTGCCTGTGCCCCATTGAGCTGGTTGTAGATAATGTTTCTCTACTGAAGTATTAACCACTCAATGAAGCAGCTTTGTTAAAGGGGTCTCCTGTTCAGTTACCTAACATTATTGCATCATTAGCTAATCTAATGAGACAAAAAATGTGCGGTCATATTAGCGAATTTTTGCATACAAAAAGGTCTGTTGTCAATACAAAAAATGTGCCGTCACATTAGCGAATTTTTGCATGCAAAAAGGTCCGTTGTCAATAGTGTAGTGATGCACAGGTCACAAAGTCACTTTCAAACCAAGCAGATTTCTGATGGTCAATGCAGCGATTTTGGCGACCAACTTGAACCCGTTGCAAGATCTGCGTAGCAAAATCTTCCACCCTCAAACGAAATTCCAGATCACGTTGATTCCTATTAAATTGACTGGATTCCGCCCACAAAAATTTGCTGAACAACAGTAACTGTGACCACACCTTAAGTCTTGTTCTTTGGTGTATAAATATACTTGATAAGCAGTCTACACATTTGTTTACCAGTGTCTTTATGTCAGTGTCTCAAGTCATTTTTACATTATCATACCCATAATACCAACAGTAATATTTTCTCTTGAATTAGGCTTTCCCCTGGATAAGGCAGTGAGTTACGCAAAGCTCCGTAACCCGCTGCTCATCAATGATCTTAATATGCAGTATTACATACAGGATAGGTATTACCATTTTCTTCAGTAACCACAGTTAACATCTCATATTTACACATATTTCAGCATCCTGTATGATACCTGAATAAGGCTTTTTCTGTCCTTTGTTAATCATATTTTAGGAGGGAGGTGTATCGTATCCTGCAGGAGGAGGGGATAGATCTGCCACGCTATGCCGTTTTAAACCGCGACCCTGACAAACCTGATGGTCAGTCAAAGCTTTTTTTTTTTCAAAAATACAAACAGTATTTTTGAGTATCTTGTGTTCTTTTTTCCTGATATCATTTTAAAGAGTTATCTTTTGTTATTTGCTTGCTTACTTCTTCATCATCTGACAGTGAAGTAGAAATATTTGCAAGGTGTCCTGTTTTGGCTCTGCACTGATTTATTTTAGTCTCCGAGTAAATATAGCCACTCATGTAGAGCAATTTTAAGTGTTTCACAGTCCAAGGATACAAATATTGCTCTGAGGTCCGTGATGTGACCATCTGGCATCCATTGAGCCATTATGTTCTTGGCAGCTATGACAGTTCCCTGAGGACCTGAATGAATTTATCCTCCTCTAAAACAAATGACAATCAAAGTGCTATATTTACCCAGCTATAAATTCACATTACGGTCATGTCTCAGACGATGACTGTGTTATCTGTCAGTCTGCTCAGATATTGTTTCTATTCACTGGAACTTTGTTTTGACTGGCATTTCCTGTTTTGACACAGAGTGTAACCTGGTTGAGGGAGAAGACCAAGTTGAAGTTAACGGCGAAGTCTTTCTAAAACCATTCGTAGAGAAGCCTGTTTCTGCCGAGGACCATAATGTGTACATCTACTACCCAACTTCAGCTGGGGGAGGCAGCCAACGCCTCTTTAGGAAGGTCTTTTTGCAGTGGCTCCCTATTATCTATTCCTTAGAGCTTGAGCTGCATCCGCTCAGTCATACAATCACAGCAAACGGAGACGAGCATGCTGACATTTGTTTTAGCCTTCCCCGTCAGCTGTGTTTAAAAAAAGACATAATTGCAGAGTTTATCCTACAGTCAGTGTTGGGGAGTAACTATCTTAATATTAGCAATGCTACTAACTTGTTAGTAACATTTAAAACCAAACACAGTTATAGAGTGCTGCAGGAAGACCCTAAAACCTGGAAACGAGTCAGCATTTTTGAACTTCCAGTTCCATTGTCCCGAAGTCAATGGGTTTTTGGTTAAATGCCTGAATTAAGGTTTGTGGTTAACACAAGCTAAGATATTTTCATGTTTTATTCCACAACATATAATATATCAGTAATACCCCTTTTGTGATTTTGTTTTTAAGCTTTTACGTTTCTTGTAAAAGGCAGTTGCTAACAAGTGGCTAAATGGAACTACACAGGTTGTCTGGGACATTAAATATCATCATACTGAAAAAGAAAACTCATCTATTGATTAGTCAGCTTTTACAGCTTTGTTGTGTTTATATTTGCAATCTTGCTACTATAACTACTATAGCTCAAACTTTCCAACTTGTAGATTTTAAATAAAGATTAAAAGCGATAGTGAATAGTGGTGGCCTTGAAGTTGTGTGAGTGTGATGTTGCATAATTATAGCCTACCTGTAGCTTTTTACTTCTGGCAATTTTATTTAGGCTTCAAAATTCATAAAAGTTATTTGTGAATGTTATCTTGATGAACAAAACGTTCAAGGATCATACACTTTAGTTGGTTACAGAGCTTATTTTCTGTACTAATACAAAAGCCAATGGGAAAAACCTTTTGGCTTTTTGCAGAGGGAACTAAATAATGCTAACTTATGAGTTGGCCTGCAAAATTACATCATCACTGCAGCACTCTTGCACTGTAGTTGTCCCTGAATTTGACATATTCTATTTTGTAGCAAAATAAATTGTTAAAGCTTAAGTGTTTAATTTTTTACACATTTTTTTAAACTACTTTACTATCCTAGTTTAATAGGCAGGGATAGTTATAAGCAAGCTCTATCAATATTATCAATACGGCTCTATTCACTCTGGCTGCATCCGAAACCGCATACTTCCCAACTGTATAGTAAGCGAAAAACAGTATGTGACTAAAAAAGTATGTCCGAATTCACAGTACTCATAATACGAGTTGGCAAAAAGTACCCGGATGACCTACTTCCTCCGGCGAGATTCACTTTACTATCCCATGAGGCCACGGGAGAGGATTTATGAATGGAGGTGACGCAGCGCAACTGATGCTAGTAGGTCACATGATAAGGGCAACATGGCGCATGTAGTATGTCCAGATTACATTCGTAATACACACACTCATACTATATAGAACATACTTTTTTAGTGGTCGTGAAGTAATTACTTATTCAAAATAAGCACCTACTCGAGAGTATGCAATTTCGGACGCAGCCCCCTTTTTTTTTTGTTTTTTTTTGTATTTCGACCAGCCTTACACAGTAACACTGGCCCAGTTAATGCTGTTTCGGGCAGAACAATCTGTTTTTTCAACCAATATCAGATGGGGGAATGCTCATGAAACTTATTCAAAAGCAATTATTACAGAGTGTCACAGAAATTTTTACTGGAGAAACTTACTGGAGTTTATTATGAGCAGATTGTAACTTTGTAAGCTACAGTAGCTACAAGTAGCTTTCCCAGAACTGCCTACACTGATATGAACCATAATTTATTAGAAAAACTGCATACAAAACTGTGAATATGTTGCACGATGGCAACATCGTAACATTTGGGTGTGAATGTGTCTCTGTTTCAGATTGGGAGCAGAAGTAGTGTTTATTCTCCAGAGAGCAGTGTGAGGAAAACTGGCTCCTATATCTATGAAGAGTTCATGCCAACCGATGGCACAGATGTGAAGGTACTAAATAATTTACCGTCTTTTCGACCCAGTGATTGCATTACCCTGTTGTGCTTGATCTATATAGAGCAACATTTTGTTTTCTTACATGTATATTTCAATTGTAAATTTTTAGAAAAACAGCAATTCTTCTGTGTGTGTTTGTTTTGTTACAGGTGTACACCGTAGGGCCAGATTACGCTCATGCAGAAGCTCGTAAGTCCCCTGCACTTGATGGGAAAGTTGAGCGAGACAGTGAAGGCAAAGAAATCCGCTACCCAGTCATGCTCACTGCCATGGAGAAGCTTGTGGCCCGTAAAGTGTGTCTGGCATTTAAGGTCAGATGAGCTGCTCGTTTCTTGCTTTCAAGAATGAAAGTATGAATGTACAAGTGCAGACTGAAAATGTTTCTAGGGTTCTAAGGCATTTCTTCCCAGGTCTGTTGAACCTGTTCATGCTGATTTTGTTCTCAAATGCTCTTTACACTGTAGCAAACAGTGTGTGGATTCGACCTCCTCCGAGCCAACGGCCACTCGTATGTGTGTGATGTCAACGGATTTAGCTTTGTGAAGAATTCCATGAAATACTATGACGACTGTGCTAAGATCCTGGGGTAAAGCCTAATGACTATCAGATCAAGATTCAAAATCTTTGTATTTCAAACGTATTAACATATAGTTGCAAAATGCACAACAGGATGAGTTTGGCTTGTTCTTTCTTTCAGAAATATTGTAATGAGGGAGCTGGCTCCTCAGTTCCAGATCCCCTGGTCTATACCTACAGAGGCAGAGGACATTCCTATTGTACCCACTACATCAGGCACCATGTACTTATCACATGCTATACTCACTTTAATAGTAATGTAAACTATCCGTTAATGATAGTAAAATTCATCTTTCCACTTGATATTTTGTTGTCTAATGCAACAGCATTCATATATTTTTTTAAGGTGTCCACTCTTAAATGACCTATTATGATATTTTAGCAGAATGACTTTTTTATTATTATTATTCGTTAGGATGGAGCTGCGCTGCGTAATTGCTGTGATCCGTCATGGAGATCGTACACCAAAGCAGAAGATGAAGATGGAAGTGCGGAATCCCATGTGTGTTCTTGCCACCTGCTTAACAGACCTAATCACTTAAAGCATTACTGACAGATCCAAATAGCAAAAATATGGTACTTTTTCCTTTCTTCTAGGTTTTTTGAGCTTTTTGAAACATATGGTGGATACAAAACAGGCAAGCTGAAGCTAAAGAAACCCAAACAACTCCAGGTAACAATTTTTATTATTATATATATATTTTTAAATATATTTATTGAACATTTTCCAACTTTAACAGAAAGCACAACACACACAAAAACAGACGGCGGAAGTAATAATGTGCACATTTATCCACTAAAAGGATAGAGAAAAATACTCAAGTAAAAATAAATAAATACACTAAATACATAACTGCAGTACATAAGTTCAAAACCATTATGTACTCAATTGGGGGACATGAATGGGAAAACCCTTCTGCAGAATAGTTGAAAATTCAGGCCCTAGATTATTGATATAGGGCTTCCAGACACTATAAAACCGGCCTGGCTGACCATTAACTAGACAAGTTAAATATTCCAGCGGAATTAGTTCCATCAGAATCTTGTGCCATCCCGATATAGTCGGAGTCTGGTCACTTATCCACCTCAGTAATATGTTTTCCTAGCTGCAAAGGTAAGAAGATTTTACAGTCTTTTTTCTTTTGATAAAATCAAAGCTTTATCAGGCAGACCAAGGATTAAAAATAAAGGATCCAATACCAACTCCTTATCAAAAATATTGCTCATTTCATCTTGGCCCAATATACCCCAGGTAACAATTTTGTAAATTCTTTTATTATTATGATTTTATTTTATTTTTATGTATTTGCTAAATGGCCAGTGGTTCTCAACCTTATTGACCCCCTTATTGAACGTATTTTAATCTATGGGCACTCCTATTTTCTGTAAATGAAAAAGTAAACTAAAATAATCATAATTAAAAATAAAATAATTGCATTTCAGGATTCCAAAAGTTTTATGAGCTAAATGTTCTTTAGGACCCCACTCTTTTTAAACAATTTTATTTACATGATTCTTCCAGTTGTTTATTATTTACTTGCTTAGGATATTTAAAAATATTTTTAACTTATAATGTATGTTCATTATAAAAATGCCCATTCCGTTTTAAGATTTTATTAATTTACATGACTTTTCCAGGTCTACAATCACACTTTTAAAATTAGGCTTCCTCATATATCCAGGTTTCCCAAGACTCTGGGAATCCTGGTTCTTCAAAGGAAACAAAACGTTGTTGAGGGGGTAAATTAAAATAAGAAATACCTTTGTTTTGGTTATTTTTAAACTTATTTTAATACCTGTTTTGTCTTATTTTATGTAATTTTATGTAATCTTGAGGCCCCCTTAGAAGTTTGCTGAGCCCTCATAGTGGGCCTGGCCCGCTATTTGAGAACCACTCATTTAAACCTTGAATTTATTGTTAAAACCTGCTGTGCTACTCCATATCTGTGTTTCCACAGGAAGTTCTGGACATTACCAGGACACTCCTGGCAGACATAGGACAGCATACTGACTGTGAAGTTGAGGAGAAGAAGTCCAAGCTTGAACAACTGAAGACTGTTCTAGAAATGTACGTTAATGTAAGATGTTAACTGGGCCATGCTAAGTGGCACACTTGCAGTCTTCCTTGGTGGCCTCCTTTTAGTCTTTTGACACATGACATATTTTCTAGATACATGGCTCATTTAAATTTTTACTAGCTCACGTGTTATATAAAACAATACATTAATTTCCCATCATATTCTTAACAGATGACTTCTGAAAAATACAATACAAATACAATGATGTTTCTAGTGTATCTAAGGAGACATGTAACATCTCTTAAAGGAGATTCAGTTGAAGGATGTTGTATATGAACACTATGTTCAGTGATATTCCCAACATGCAGTATTTTTAGAATCTCAGTAGTAAGTTTCGCCCTATGACACAATGAAATCACAGTGTCCCCTTTCACAAACCTTGACAAGCATCACTCATTCAGCAATGGCATAGATGCACTGGATGGATTTCTGAGCAGCTGTTCTGGCAGGTCCTTCTGGCTATGTTAATATAGATGTCAGTCAAGAACAGCAAAGTGGAAAGTAAACTTCTTTGGGGCCTGTAGACACCCTAACTACATATTGTCCCTGTTCTGTTCTATTCTTTTTTTCAGGTATGGCCATTTCTCTGGAATCAATAGGAAAGTGCAGCTAACCTACCTTCCTCATGGACAGCCCAAAACATCCAGTGAGGAGGAAGGTACGAGGATTGTTGATGGAGAAACACAGTCGTGTTTGGCTTTAATCATGTCGTGCATTATGGTGCTGCTGTTTGTGTTGTGTGCAGATACCCGTAAAGAGGGCCCCTCTATACTGCTGGTGCTGAAGTGGGGGGGAGAGCTGACTCCAGCGGGCAGAGTTCAGGCTGAAGAACTCGGCAGGGCTTTCCGCTGCATGTATCCTGGAGGTCAAGGTGAAAAATAAAAACTCCTGTTTGTCAGTCACTTAAGATTAAGGATACAGACATTCGTCACTGGTTGTGCCCATTTCACACTTTAGATAAGGGGTTCTCAGCTCTGGCCCTCGAGGCCAACTTTCCTGCAGAGTTTAGCTCCAACCTTGATTAAACTCACCTACCTGCAATTTTTTGTCCTTGATTAGCTTGTTTAGGTGTGTTTAATTAGGGTTGGAGCAAAACTTTGGACCTTGAGGGCAAGAGTTGAGAACCCCTTCATCATGAGTTCCCTTTCAGTCAGTACACTACGAGTTATGTCAGTTACTGACGGAATGGGGGTTTCGCTTAGAAGCCAATCGCCTTTGAGATCTACAAAACGAGCCAATGGCATGAGAATGCCATGGGTCTGCGGAATTTGCATAGCGCAACTCCGCCCCACCTCGTGGGTATAAAAGGAGCTGCGCTGCAATCTCGCATTATGTTTCTGCTTCGGAGCCGAGTGTTCACTTGCCTTCCTGAGCTTTCTACTCTTCAAGACGAGCATCTCTCCAGAGTGTCGGTGTTACGGCGCGTTCCAGCGAGTTCCGCATTCCTGTCTGATCTGTGCAGTGATCTATGCGCTTCGTCATTCTGCAGAGAAAAACTCCTCTCTAAAAGAGCTACACGTGGCACGTCTTTTTCAAGATGTCTCGTCCGTGTGTTTCTGGGTGCGGTCGGCTGGTTAGTCCGTCTGTCTGATGATCGCTGTTTGGCGTGCTTGGGCCTCGTGCACGCCGAGCGCGCGTTCATGGATGAGTCATGTTCCCACTGCAGGAACATGACCATCGCAGTGTTGCGATCGAGACTCCATGATCTCCGTCTAGGAGGGAGGGTCCCCTCTACCACACCCCAATCTATCTCCTCCACGAGAGGCGGTACTTTGGCTGGTGGTCAGGGTGATCTGAGGGTTACGGTGTGGGCCAACCCGACGAATATTCCTTGGGCCACACCCCCCTCTAGCACACTGCAACCCGTGGTGTTGCCGGATGAAGGCGCTGGTGTTTCCCGCCCTGGGCCCAGCGTCTCATTCGGGGCGCCGGCGGATGACACTATGTCGATCACCGCATCACAGGGTGCGGCTACCGACCTTGCCCTATGGGCGACGAAGGTTACCGCACGCTCTCTCGGTCAGGTGATATCCACTGCTGTGGTCCAGGAACGTCATTTATGGCTCAACCTGGCTGATATGCGGGAGTCTGAGCGAACACGTTTCCTCAACTCCCCTATCTCCCAGGCTGGGCTATTCAGCGGGGCGGTCGAGGACTTTGCCCAACAGTTCTCGGCCGCACAAAAGCAGACTGAGGCGATTAAACATATTCTGCCCCGGCGGCCCGCTGCTGCCTCCACCCAGCCGCCGGCACAGATGCCTCAGCCTGCTCCCCGTCGAGGCCGCCCTCCTGCGGCTCCCGCCCGGCCCCAGCAGCAGCCTTCACCCGGGCCAGGGTGCCAAAATCAAAATCAAATCACCTTTATTTATATAGCGCTTTTTACAATGGCAATTGTTTCAAAGCAGCTTCACAGTGGTAACAGGAAAATAATGCAACAGAATTTGATTCGGCTGTACAGCCGCTCTGGTGAAAACGGTGATGTCATCCAGCTCATTTCAATTATCATATAGTGTCAATGCGGGCAGATCAGTAATATAGTTGAAATTTAGGTGTCCCCAACTGAGCAAGCCAAAAGCCAAAGGCGACGGTGGCAAGGAACCAAAACTCCTTCAGGGCCAGAATGGAGAAAAAAACCTTGGGAGAAACCAGGGTCAGTCGGGGTGCCAGTTCTCCTCTGGCCGATGAACAAATAGTGTATGATTATGATTCTGGCAACATTACAGGTCAGAAGTCATATTAGATAAATAGATATTCGTAGGATTATTCGAAAGATTGGAGTTGTCACGCCGGGGACGGGTTTAATGAGGATGTCGTGTCGATGCGGCATTTACAGGGGGAGTTTAATTGACACTATTGTCTCTACAGACACTTCAGGGATATGGTCGTCATGTCCAGGCTAAGGTCCACCATCTGGTCTGGATACGGCCCGGATCCAGCCGACTGCAGTAAACCTCGGGATAAACAGAGAGACTAACATTAGCGTAGATGCCATTCTTCTTATGATGTAACGAGTACATCAGGTGTTATTGGAAGTGTTCCCGGTACCGGCTGACCTAGTTAATGCAGCCTAAAACAATCATTTAACTGATTTGAATAATAGAAATTAAAAATGTTTTATGTGTATGCCATAGTAAAGAGATGTGTTTTTAGTGTGTCTGCTTCCCGAACAATGCTAGGAAGACTGTTCCAGAGTTTAGGTGCTAAATAGGAAAAGGACCGACCGCCTGCATTTGATTTTGATATTCTAGGTATTATCAACTGGCCAGAATTTTGAGACCGCAATAAACGTGATGGAGTATAATGCGTTAAGAGCTCGCTCAAGTACTGGGGCGCTAAACCATTTAGTGCTTTGTAAGTAATCAGCAAGATTTTAAAATGTATACGATGTTTAATAGGGAGCCAATGCAGTGTTGCCAGAACCGGGCTAATATGGTCATACTTCCTGGTTCTAGTAAGAACTCTAGCTGTTGCGTTTTGGACCAGCTGCAGTTTATTTATTAAGCGAGCAGGGCAACCACCCAGTAGAGCATTACAATAATCTAGCCTTGAGGTCATGAACGCATGAACTAACTGTTCAGCATTTTGCATTGAAAGCATGTGCCGTAATTTAGATATATTTTTAAGATGGTAGAATGCAGTTTTACAGATGCTAGAAACGTGGCTTTCAAATGAGAGATTGGTATCAAAGAGCACACCCAGGTTCCTAACTGACGACGAGGACTTGACAGAGCAGCCATCGAGTGTTAGACAGTATTCTAGGTTACTACTTGTGGAGTTTTTTTGTCCAATGATTAAAAATTCAGTTTTTTCTGAATTAAGTTGCAGGAAATTACTAATCATCCAATTTTTTATATCAGCTATGCATTCTGTTAATCTTGTGAATTGGTAAGTTTCGTCAGGGCGTGAAGAAATATAGAGCTGAGTATCGTCAGCATAACAATGAAAATTAACGCCATGCTTCCTAATAATATCTCCCAGTGGTAGCATGTACAGGGTGAAAAGCAACGGTCCTAGCACTGAGCCCTGCGGTACTCCATACCGAACTTGTGTTCGGTGTGACATCTCTTCATTTACTGCTACAAACTGATAACGGTCAGATAAGTATGATTTAAACCATGCCAATGAAGTTCCACTAATGCCAACATAATTTTCGAGTCTATTCAAAAGAATATTGTGGTCGATAGTATCGAATGCAGCACTAAGATCGAGTAACACTAATAGAGATATACAACCACGATCGGATGATAAGAGTAAATCATTTGTAACTCTAATGAGAGCAGTCTCAGTACTATGATACGGTCTAAATCCTGACTGGAAATCCTCACAGATACCATTTCTTTCTAAAAAGGATAATTGTGAGGACACTGCCTTTTCTAGTATTTTTGACAGAAAGGGTAGATTTGAGATTGGCCTGTAATTGACTAATTTTGTAGGATCAAGTTGCGGTTTTTTAATAAGTGGTTTAATAATAGCCAACTTAAAAGTTTTCGGTACATATCCTAATGTCAAGGATGAATTTATGATATTAAGGAGAGGATCTATGACCTCTGGAAGCATCTCTTTTAGTAGTTTAGTCGGTATGGGGTCGAGCATACATGTTGTTGATTTTGATGATTTAACGAGTTTAGCCAATTCTTCTTCTCCTATAGCAGTGAATGAATGTAATTTTTCCTCAGTGACACTACAATGCACTGTCTGATGTGATACTGTAGTAGACGGCTGCATGGTTATAATTTTTTTCCTAATATTATCAATCTCACAGGTAAAGAAGTTCATAAAGTCATTACTGCTGTGCTGTTTACAAACATCAGAAGGTGAAGCTTTATCTTTGGTTAATTTAGCCACTGTATCGAATAAATACCTAGGGTTGTGTTTGTTTTCTTCTAAGAGAGTCGAGAAATAAGCAGATCTAGCAGTTTTTAGGGCCTTTCTGTATGCAATCATGCTCTCTTTCCACAAAATGCGAAAAACTTCTAGTTTTGTTTTCTTCCAGCTGCGCTCCATTTTTCTGGCTGCTGTTTTAAGGGCCCGGGTGTGCTCGTTGTACCACGGCGTTGGACTATTTTCTTTAATCTTCTTTAAGCGCCGGGGAGCAACTGTGTCTAAAGTGCTGGAAAAGAGAGAGTCAATAGTTTCTGTTGCAACATCGAGTTCCTCTAGGCTATCTGGGATGCTGAGGAGATGAAACTGATGAGGAAGATTATTTACAAAGAAATCTTTAGTCGCAGCAGTGATAGTCCTGCCATATTTAAAGCGAGGGGACGGCTTTGCAGCCTTTGCAAAATTAAGTGTACATGATACTAGGTAATGATCTGAGATGTCATCGCTCTGCTGCAGAATTTCAATGGTATCAACATTTATTCCATGTGACAGTATTAGGTCTAACGTATGATTACGGCGATGAGTGGGTCCTGACACGTGTTGCCTTACTCCAATAGAGTTTAGAATGTCTCTAAATGCCAATCCCAGTGCGTCTTTTTCATTGTCTACATGGATATTAAAATCACCAACAATTAGGACTTTATCTGCAGCCAGTACTAACTCTGATAGAAAATCAGCAAATTCTCTGGTAAAGTCTGTATGGTGCCCTGGTGGCCTATATACAGTAGCCAGCACAAATGTCAAACGGGATTTATCGATTTCACTACATAACGTTACATAAAGCACCAAAACTTCAAAGGAATTATATTTGAAACTAGACTTGTGAGTAATACCGAAGATATTATTATAAATTACAGCAACACCTCCCCCTTTACCTTTCAGACGCGGCTCGTGTTTATAACAATAATCTTGGGGGGTGGACTCATTTAAAGTAATGTAATCGTCAGGTTTCTGTCAAACACAGCACATGTAGGTTATGATCTGTAATCATATCATTAACAATAGGCGCTTTTGAGGAAAGGGATCGAATATTCAGCAACCCGAGCTTTATCATTTGATCATCTGCATTATATCTGTTGTTTATTTGTTGGACATCAATTAAATTTTTACTGTTGAGTGGTTTTGATGGTTTTTTGTATTTACTAATTCGTGGAACAGACACAGTCTCTATGTGATAATATCTAGGTGAAAGAGTCTCTATGTGCTGGGATTTATCTGACTTCTGTGACGTGAGACAGCTAGCAGGCGGTCGGGTAAGCCAGTCCGTCTGCTTCCTGACCTGGGCCCCAGTTAGTCAAGGTTTAGCTCTAAGACTATGTGCCAAATTACTAGAGAGAAGAGCGGCACCATCCCAGGAAGGATGAATACCATCTTTTTTCAACAGGTCAGGTCTGCCCCAAAAGCTTTTCCAATTGTCTATGAACCCTATGTTGTTTTGCGGACACCACTTAGACAACCAGCCGTTGAGTGATGATAGTCTGCTAAGTATCTCATCACTCCTTTTAACGGGGAGGGGACCAGAGCAAAAAACGTCATCTGCCATCGTACTTGCGAGTTTACACACCTCTTTAATGTTAATTTTGGTGATCTCCGACTGGCGAAGTCGAACATCATTTGTGCCGACGTGAATAATAATCTTAGAGAATTTACGATTAGCATTAGCCAGCACTTTTAAATTTGCTTTGATGTCAGGCACTCTGGCTCCCGGTAAACATGTGACTATGGTGGCTGGTGTCTCTATTTTCACGTTCCGTGTAATAGAATCGCCAATAACTAGGGCACTTTCAACAGGATTCTCAGTGGGTGCATCACTGAGTGGGGAGAACCTATTTGATGTTCTAATCGGAACGGAAGAGTGGTTTTTTGATCCGCGACTATGCCGTCTCACCGTCACCCAGTTGCCGTGCTGCACGGGCTCTACAGCCGGAACCAAACAATGTACAGAGTTCACTAAGCTATTCGCATCCAAAGCAGTGTCTAAAGCTGTAACATTCTCACTACTCTCAAATAAAGTCTGGATGCGTGTCTCTAATTCTGAAATCTTCTCCGTCAGCCTGACTATCTCCTTACATTTATCACATGTGAAGCCCTGTTCGCCAACGGAGAAAGATATACTAAACATGAAACATGCAGTGCAAGTGACAATGACAGGAGAAGAAGACATGGCTTACCGTATTTGTTGATTAATCCAACTTACCACAGTTGTTTGATGGAGTCTATTTACTAATCCAACTCACCACAGTTGTTTAATGAACTCAGAAAACAAGAGACCCGAGTGCAGAGATGGCAAGCTAACAGGCTAGCGAAATGCTAATGCGTGATAGTGATTTAGATTAAAAGCTAGCGGTGTCAGATTTAATATGGTAGGCAATATTAGACAATATATGGTGATGGGTAAATTATATTTAGCAGTTTAAACAACAGGGAATGATATCAAATAAAGCTTCAAAAGCAAGCAGAGCACACGCGAGCACAGCAGTCAGAAGGACAAACAGGAGGCAGACAGGAGCAATCGATCAAACAGGAGCAGCCGAGGAGGTAGCAGGAAGGCCGCCCAGCCCGACTGGTCGAACCTCACTTTTCTACGGGCCGGAGTGCCCTTAGAACGAGTTTCCAGGCATGTTGTTGTATCAACAGATGCCTCTGCCACGGGCTGGGGTGCCATGTGCAATGGACATGCTGCCGCGGGCTCCTGGAAAGGACCCCAGCACCTATGGCATGTCAGTTGCCTCAAGTTGCTGGCCGTACGTCTAGCCCTGCACCGCTTTCGAGCCCTGCTGAAGGACAAACACGTACTGGTCCGTTCAGACAACACGGCGACAGTAGCGTACATCAACCGACAAGGTGGTCTACGCTCCAGCCGGATGTCGCAACTCGCCCGCCATCTCCTCTTATGGAGTCAGAAGCATCTGAGATCGCTTCGTGCCGTTCACATCCCGGGAGACCTGAATCGTGCAGCCGACGAGCTCTCACGGTTTCAGCCACTTCCGGGGGAATGGAGACTCCATCCCCAGACGGTTCAGCTGATTTGGGAACAGTTCGGTGACGCACAGGTAGATCTGTTTGCCTCCCACGACTCTTCCCATTGCTGCTGGTTTTATTCCCTGACCGAGGGGACCCTCGGCACGGATGCACTTAGCGCACAGCTGGCCGCGGGGCCTACGCAAGTATGTTTCCCCCAGTGAGCCTTCTCGCACAGGTCCTGTGCAAGATCAAGGAGGACAAGGAGCCGGTCCTTTTGGTCGCCCCATATTGGCCCGGCCGGACCTGGTTCTCCGAACTCGTACTCCTTGCGACAGCCCCTCCCTGGTCGATCCCTCTGAGGAAGGACCTCCTTTCTCAGAGACGGGGCACCCTCTGGCACCCACGTCCCGCTCTATGGAACCTACACGTGTGGGCCCTGGACAGCGCGGCAGGTTTGAGTACCCTACCACCGCAGGTGGTGGCTACCATCACTTCCCCTAGGGCCTTGTCCACGAGACAGGCCTATGCGTTGAAGTGGAACCTCTTCGTCACCTGGTGCTCTTCTCGCCAAGAAGACCCCAGGAAATGCCTGATCGGGTCCGTGCTATCCTTCCTCCAAGAAGGGTTGGAGCGAAGGCTGTCTCCCTCCACCCTGAAGGTTTACATGGCCGCAATATCTGCACACCATGACCTTGTGGACTCGAAAGCGGTAGGACAGCACGACCTGGACAGCAGGTTCCTTAGAGGAGCGAGGAGGATAAATCCGCCTCGCCCTCTACAGATGCCCTCTTGGGACCTCGCAGAGGTCTTATCTGCCCTGCAGAGAGCTCCCTTTGAGCCCTTGCAGTCCATCGAGTTGAAGTGCCTTTCTATGAAAGTGGCACTCTTGATTGCCCTGGCTTCCATCAAGAGGGTAGGGAACCTGCAGGCATTTTCGGTTGACGAAGCGTGCCTGGAATTCGGGCCGGCTAACGCTCACGTGATCTTGAGACCCCGGCCTGGATACGTGCCCAAGGTTCCCACCACTCCTTTCAGAGATCAGGTGGTGAACCTGCAAGCACTGCCCCTGGAGAAGGCAGACCTAGCCTTGGCACTGCTCTGTCCAGTACGCGCCCTTCACGCTTACGTAGACAGGACACAGTGTTTCAGGACCTCAGACCAGCTCTTTGTCTCTTACGGAGGGCAGCAGAAAGGGAAGGCTCTTTCCAAGCAGAGGTTGTCTCACTGGACAGTGGACACCATTGTCCTGGTATATCAGGTTCAGGGCCTGCCATGCCCCCTAGGGGTTAGGGCACAATCCACTAGGAGTGTAGCCTCCTCTTGGGCTTTAGCGCATGGCGCCTCGCTAACAGACATTTGTAGAGCTGCAGGCTGGGCGACACCCAACACTTTTGCAAGATTTTATAATCGCCGTGTAGAGCCAGTTTCCTCTCGTGTACTCGCTCCAAGTGGCCAGTAACTGGACAGGCTCAGGTGTCATCGCTTGCTGCGCCATTCCACTCCACGGACTGGATGCATGCGCATTTTCACTCAGGTGAGTTTCTCAGTAAGCCCTGAGTTCCTCCAGCACTGTTGACGCCAACACCAGAGTGCATGCCCGGTTGGTCAGCCCTTGTGTTAGGCTAGGTGCTTCCATGTGCATGGTTCCCCCGTGCATTGGGCAACCCCCACATGTGTATTTCCACGGTAAGTCTCTTCGAGCACGTGTCTTCCCTTGGCAAGACACCTTGCCACTCCTGGTGTTGCAACATTCCACCTGTGGCTGGATACCCCAGAGTGCCATATGCAGCCCATACGTGGGTCATGTGTATTCCTAAGTCCTCCCTACGGGCAGGCATTGTGTTGTATTTCTCCACGAGGGATATGCTTCCCAGTGTACCTTGGTATTGGCGTTGAGCCTAGCCCCTCGTTCGTGCTAGAGACTCACGGCAGGGAGCTCAGGTCAGCGCTATGCAAATTCCGCAGACCCATGGCATTCTCATGCCATTGGCTCGTTTTGTAGATCTCGAAGGCGATTGGCTTCTAAGTGAAACCCCCATTCCGTCAGTAACTGACGTAACGTCTCCGTTCCCTTCCTTCAGGGAACGAGGGTTACATACGTAACCGAGACGTTTCTGAGGCCCCGTCCACACAGAGACGCCTACACCTACCCCAATAGCTGTATACGTAATAGCTATTGGTACACCTACCACAATAGCTGTTTAGCTGTATACATAAAAATTTTGTAACGTAACAGCATTTCGTCCAGATGTATCCGGCGTTTTAGGAGCCTGAAACCGGTATTTTTTTAAAACCGTTTCCAGAGTGGATAAATTTGAAACCGACACCCTTGCGTTTTCGTGTGTACAGCCAATCCGTATATTTTGTGAAACGGTGATGTCATCACACCACGTCCCACATGGTAAAGACTAGAAGGGATACAGCTACGGCCACTGGGCATGCGCACATCAATATTGCGTCATTTAATTACTGTATTTGCATTATTGTAAGGGTAGGTTTAGAGTTGGGGTAGGTGTAGGTGTTAATAAAACACAATCTGGTAAGTAGCAAATTTATTTATTGTTCTTTTATCGTGAGATTTTGCCTCACTTCTGACCGTTGCTGTACCCCTTCTAGCCACAACTCTTCTTCTCCGTTTTTAGTGTATTTCTGTGGTAGAATTACAGCGCCACATACTGGTCTGGCATGTATACTACATCGTTTTGAGTCGGTTTCAGTGGTTTTGTGTGTACGCAGATATTTCTTGAGATGAGGGAAAAAAAAAGATCGGATAGGGAAAGCTCTGGCTTCGTGTGGATGTGGCCTGAGTCTGCTAGAGTCCACAAATCTCATGCTTTCAGCACCTCATTACACCTAAAACTAATTGATTAACATTCATTTTAATGACGTGACTCAACATTTTAATAATGTTCATTAATCAGTCATCTACAAACATTATATAATGCTTAATAAATCAGTACTTAGTGAACTTTCAAATATAAATATATGAATCATAGTTAAATAACTGACTTACAGTTGAGTAATGACTAATTAAACAAAAATTTCTATCTGAATGCACATAGACTGCTGCAAGGAGTCCTAAAACCCGGAAATGAGTTAGCATTTTTGAACTTTAGGTCCAGAAGTCAATGGGCTTTTTTTAATGGGTTTTTGGTTAAATGCCTGTGGATAACACAAGCTCAGGATATTTTTTTTACGTTTTATTCTATGACATAAAATACTATATCAGTAATACCCCACCTGTGAATTTTTTAAGCTTTTACGTGTCTTGACATTGATGTCATGCAACTGTGGTATAGTTTTTTTATAGCTTAACTTTGGCAGATTGTTTTTAGGCTTCAATATTCATAAACGTTGTGTTCATTTGTAAAGATTATCTTGATGAACAAAATGTGTAAGAATTATAAACTTTTGTTTGTCACAGAGCTTATTTTCTGCAATAATCCAAAAGCTAATGGGTGTTGAGGGGACCAACTTCTGGGTTGGCCTACAAAAATTCACTCTGTTAGCTCTATTTACCAAAGATCTGTGAAGCATTTATTATAAGATTTGTTTTCTTGATGTTCTTGAAGTTTATAAAATATAAGGTATTATAAAGTGTTACCCAATTTTGGGATAAAACCCAGTGCCTATTCAGCAGTCTTCTTATTATATACTTCCCATTTTCTTGTTTGTTCTTGGCTAAAATTAATGCTTTTTTTGTGTGCAGTGGTATTTTTTTATGCCATTCACACCATAAAAGTGTCACATAACCATATTGTTTATACGACTATATTGCACGCTGTAAGTCTTCTGGAACCTTTGTCCGAGGAACAGACTTACATTTTAAATCATTGTTCACCGATAATCTTTCATTCTTCCTTATCTTGCAAATTAAATTTGTGGTTATGTTTTGCTTACTGATTGTGTGACATGGAACAACCAATGGTGTTTACTGTCAGTGACATCAAACTTGGTTCAATGTGGCTGAGGTTGTCAAATTTGAGTGAATGAGATTTTAGAGCAAAATAACCTTTTGGACATGTTAACTTTGACATGTTAACCTTCAGACTTATACTAGGAGTGTTCAACCCTGTTCTTAGAGACCCACTTTCCTGCAAAGTTTAGTTCCAGTCTGCTCCAACACCCATGCCTCTAATTGTCAGTTAAGACCTTGATTAGGGTTGGAGTTAAACTCGGAAAGACAGTGGGTTTTCAAAAATTCAAAAGAAAAGGGTTGATTGCCCTTGTTATATTATGTAGTCACACCAAGTTTTTATCTGTGAATGAATGTTATGTTTTTGACTACTTATAGGGGATTACGCTGGCTTTCCAGGCTGTGGCTTGCTCAGGCTACACAGCACCTACCGGCATGACCTCAAGATCTATGCCTCCGATGAGGGCAGGGTGCAAATGACTGCTGCTGCCTTTGCAAAGGTCCTCAGCCACAACAAATACAGGTCATTTAACATTTAAAGATATAAAGTTGTCAGAGGATGTTAAGCTGGTGTTGGTTGTCTGCCTCGCAGGGTCTCCTGGCACTGGAAGGTGAACTGACACCCATCCTGGTCCAGATGGTAAAGAGCGCAAACATGAACGGGCTGCTGGATAACGATATTGAATCCCTCAGCGGATGTCAGCAGAGGGTTAAGGCCCGACTTCATGAGATCATGCAGAAAGATCAAATCTTCACAGAAGAAGACTATGACAGGGTAAATCAGAACGTCAGACATCTTTTGAACTATGGGGTGTATTTCAGTCCCTCTGCTGACTTGATATGAAAAGCACATCTGTGTCCACTTCATCTCTTTTGTTTCTCCAGCTGGCTCCAACATGCAGCAGCTCTCTGGTGAACTCTATGAAGGCTGTGGAGAATCCAGTGAGTACGTGTGATCAAGTCTACACCCTTGTCCAGAGCCTCACCTCACAGATCCGCAAAAGACTTGAAGACCCCAAATCAGCAGGTGATTGCTCTGTTCTCACATAAAAAAACACACTTTAAAAGGCCATACAGATAAACTTGTGAAAGTACAACCTGAGTATATGAGTTTGAGTTGCCTCTCTCAGATTTACAGCTGTATCACAGCGAGACACTGGAGATGATGCTGCAGCGCTGGTCTAAGTTGGAAAGGGACTTCCACATGAAGAGTGGCCGCTACGACATTAGCAAGATTCCTGACATTTATGACTGTGTTAAGTATGACGTGCAGCACAACAGCTCCCTGGGCCTGGAGGACACAGTTGAACTCTTCAAGCTCTCTCGAGCATTAGCTGACATTGTCATACCTCAGGTGTGTGAGGAAATTCTGAAACGTGAACCTGTACAGCTTGTCCTTAGCTAAATATTTATTTTTCTACAGTTGCTTTAGAAGCAGGCTTGTCAGAATACCAATATTTGACTAGCTATTTTCACTAATATTAGCTATTCCTTTCTTCATGTAATTTAAAATTTTTACCCTCGATACCGCAACAAAAAGTAAAACTAAATCTAAAAAAAAAAAAGTACTTCTTGACAATTTTTGACTAACAGCCAGTGTTATTGTAGTATCATTGATTTGTTTTATTTATATATTGAATTAGATTTTATTTTTATAATTTCTGTTTTCATTTTAATTTTAGTTTTAGTAATTTGTTTAGTAAGTTTTTGTCGTTTTTATTTTTAAATAGGTCTATATAGGTTTTATTTAGTTTTAGTTTTTAGTTTGTTATTTTAGTACTTTAACTCAAACTAAATGTAAATGAGAAATGTTGCCTTAGCAACTAGATGAAATAAAACAAGTTTTAAAAAATGTTTTATTGTGTTTCATTTAATTTTTCATTTTATTTTTAAGAAATTAAAATGTATTTATTTATTTTTATTTATTTTTTAAGTTAACAATAATAACCCTGCTAACAGCAGTAGCATTGAACTACTGATGTTGTTGAATGGGAGTCGTATCGACAAAATACTGATACTTTTGGGTACTGTAATTTAGTCTTCTAGGTAATAAAAGTTTGTTTATTTTTACCCAGGTTTTTAAAAGGTTGTTTATTTTTATTTTTTTATGTTTATATATCTACCCAGTATTCCACACAAAGCCAGGATCTGCTATTGTACCTCTGATTGTAAACTACCTTTTTTTAGGAGTATGGCATTAATAAGGTGGAAAAACTGGATATTGCATATGCCTACTGTCTGCCTTTAGTGAAGAAGATTCAACTGGACCTTCAGAGGACACACGAGGACGAGTCTGTAAACAAGCTGCATCCTCTGTGAGTCTGTAAACAAGTTGCATCCTCCTTTTTCTTTTATTTGGTCTTGCCTAATGACCATGAGAGATTTGTCCATATCTTTGTGTCTCAGATATTCACGTGGAGTGCTGTCACCAGGCAGGCATGTCCGAACTCGGCTGTATTTCACAAGTGAGAGTCACGTCCACTCCCTGCTTAGCATCTTCCGTTATGGCGGTCTATTGGATGTAAGTATTATAGCTTATTATAAACAGAAATAATGAGGAGAATCAAAGTGACGCACACATAAGCTGTGTACCAAAACCTATTGAGCTGCTTTCTGTCTACTGTATTTCATGACTATGTTTAATAACACAAAAAAGTGCACTTTGTTATAATGCCAAATTAAGTTTTACTTTAAAGTACATTTTTAATCATTGTTTTAATAATCTTTTGTCATTTTTGTCAAAGAAGTACAATTATTTTGATATGCTGACTAACATATTAAAGCACATGCAAAGTACTTAATTATAATTTTAACTGTAGTGTGTTATTCAATATTAAATGTAACATAACATAACATTTTATGTTAAGAAGTTAAAATATTTTTAATGTACTGAATTGCAACTTCATCATTACAGGTTTGCAATTACAAATATATTTAAAAACGTTTCAATAGAAATGACATTTTGGTATATTTAGTTTATCTGACTTGCAGCCTGCAATCATAACCACATCATGTTGGTTCGTATGGCCAGAGGAGAACTGACCCCCTGACTGAGGCTGGTTTCTCCCAAGGTTTTTTCTCCATTTCTGTCACTGATAGAGTTTCAGTTTCTTGCCACTGTCACCTCTAGCTTGCTAAGTGACACATAATTTTCAGCTAGAGATGCACCGGTTGACTGGCCATAAATTGGCACAACAAGCTCATTATACGTGATCCTCAAAATATAGGAAGAAAAATATAAATATTGAATTGGGGGTGGGGATTTATTTGAATGTATCTCTAAAGGGATCTGACTGTCTTCTGAAAAGTTTCGATGGCATTTATTTTCCTCTTACCTCCATATAAAGTAGTGTTTATAGAGGGTATGCATTGACGTCACTTTCCTGCCAGAACATGCCCCTCAGCCGGACTGAGTGGCAAAAAAGCAGCTGCATGACTGGAGTTAATAGGGGAAACGCAAGTAAAACAAACGATTATCAGTTTAAACTAAAGGTTAGACTCGATATAGTGTTCCTTACAACTTACCAAAGATCCAGTGATCCATGGATATTGACATGCAGCCAGGAATCATGTTTCCTGACATCTATATATGCCTGATTTCGACACCGGGGAAATACATGAAGCAAATTTGCCTGTGAATACTTTAAATACAATATAGGTAGGTCTAAATCTGGGTGATCACTTATATCAATGTTATATATATCGATCTTCATATCGTCCAGCCCTAAAACTTGTTGTTTTTTTCAGTGTTTATTTAAAAACATACAATTATGCAGAATACAAGATGGTAGATATTTAATTGATGAGTTGTCAATACAATATATAACAATACAATATATAGGGTATGATTTTACCCCAAAATTCAACATATTGACACAAACTGATAACTGCAACTCCACGTTTAGCTGCCTGGAGTTCAGTTGTTTCTGTGAACTGCAGTGATCCATTTGCTTCTCTTTTCTGTTGCTTTCAGCAGTCTGTAAAAATATACCTCGGATTTCATGTCAAATGTAGTTCATGTAGTTAATCTCAAATCTCAACGCTCTCAATCTTTCCCGTTTTAAATGTGTTTTGTGTGTTTTTCGCGGCATTCACACTGAAAACCAATGCTGCCACTCAGTCTTTTTTGCCACTCAGTGGATGTGACCACAGCGACTCCGGCCGACGGTGACGTCACGTGCATACCCTCTATAGCGCAGCGCTGCTTTGTGTACAGCGGTACCCTAAGAAACCACTGCTGTTCCTTAAGCGCCATCTACTGTCAGAGAAGGAATTTTCATTATCATTCAGTCCGTCTGCTGTTTTTGTTTTGTGCAAAAATGTAGTAATTTTGTATGTAGTAATTAATGTAGTTATTTTAATGTAGTAATATAGTAATTTCACATAATTTTGTCTTATGTAGCATAATTTCACAAATCTGAACCATTCTGTTTTTGCTTTAAATCTTGAAATTATAATCAAAATAAAAAAGAACTACTCATGCTACATGTGTGTAGCATCTTTGATTGTTTTGTGATTAAAAAATGCAGTGATTGCCTCTAATTTCAAATGGCTACAGATATTTTTTATTTAAGGCCAGAGCTAGACGATGACATCATTGTTTTTATAGAGCTGCTTTATAGCTGAATTGAACTCGTTTCATATTTGATGAAGTGAATCATTATTTTCCTGTTTTATTGCTGTGAAGCTGCTTTGAAACAATCTGTATTGTATAAAGTGCTATATAAATAAAGGTGACTTTACTATAAATGCTTGTCAGTACATTTAGCATGGCCATGTTTCAAAGACAACAGAAGTAATTATGAAATTACCTATAAAGATGCACTACAAAAAGAAATTGCATTTAATTTAAATTTAAATTAATATCCGTTTTCATTTAATGGCAGTCACTTAAGTCATTTAAGCATCTGAAAACTTTACATTCAGTTTGCACAAGTATATTCTTTTAAAGTATATTTTTTCAGTAATAAGTACTCTTTTTAAAAAATAATAATAATACAAATTTTACTTCATTTTCACAAGGGAAAAGTAGTTCAAAGGCTAGAGCAAAAGTACAAATGTAGAAAAATAAGAGAGAGCACACTTTAAGCAAGCACCTTTGATTGTGGTTTCAGTTAACTGTTAAAGGATACATATGATGTTTCAGGAGGAGAAGGACCAGCAGTGGAAGAGAGCCATGGATTATCTAAGTGCAGTGTCTGAGCTCAACTACATGACCCAGATCGTCATTATGCTCTACGAAGACAACAACAAGGTACATCCTGCTTTCACTGTCTGTTCTGCTCCACTGAGGTATAGAATAAACATAAGTGAACTGTCATAACTGAGCTTTCCAATGTTTTGTTTGAGTGGGGACTGTGTAGTCTCAAAAGAGTTCTTCAAAGAAATGTGACGATTGTGATATTGTGTTAACTCAGGACCCATCCTCTGAAGAGCGCTTCCATGTGGAACTGCATTTCAGCCCTGGGGTCAAAGTATCTGAGGAGGAGAGCGCTCCAATGGGATTTGGCTTCCGTCCAGCCTCTGCTGAAGTATACAGTCTTTCATTTGTTCCATTTTCTCATCATGTATTGAATTAGATTGTTGTTCAGCTATTAATAGCCAAGTTTGTTTTTTTCTGAATTTTCCATGTCTGTGTGCGTTCACATAGAATGACCAAAAGCAAACAGACCCTGGTAGTTTGGAAAACCTTGCACGAGATGAGCCCGACCGTGCCTTGCCCCTTTCGGAGGCCATCAGCACCCAGAGGAAATCCCCTCTGATCCGGAATCGCAAGACTGGCTCCATGGAGGTATCACAGCTACCATCACATTCAGCTACCTACTATGCTAACCATTGTACAGTGTGCTTTGAAAAATACTTTTATAAATCTCTGTGGTGTCAAATTGACTGAATCAGGCTGGGTTTTATGTACCATAATTCAACAGTTCTATTTGTGTCCGTGCACAGGTCCTGTCAGAAAGCTCATCCTCTAAAGGGGGCAGCTATCGCCTCTTCCCCTCTTGCTCACGTCAGTCTCCAGAGATGAAGCAGAGCGGATTAGGTTGGTATCATGTGTCTGTCCCTCACTCAGCTTCAACAACTGCTGTTTATCTCTTCTCCCTGACAGGAACACACCCTCTCAATCCAAGGCAACACTATACTGCATGTTATTTTTGGTGTAAAAACCATTAGCTGACCACATTGACATTACCAAGGAAATTAGTGGATACACACTTCAGATCCAGACAGAGATGGAGCTTGGTGCGTGCTGGTGGGATGCTGCTGTTCAGTAAATTAGTGCTTTATTTAGTGCTGTGATCTCTGATGACAGTTTTGTTGGCTTTTTATACACAAAGATGTTGCCTATGAAAGAAAGTGCCTTGAATTTGCTGCAATTTTAAAACTTAAAAATTCTGCATGATAAAAAACACATTTGAAAATGGTGAAAATTAGCTAAGTAATCCTGCATGCAGCCTGACATATTTCATACCTAACTATCTGTAGATTTGAAGTTAATTTGTGTAATCATATATATTTACTATCAATGACATGTGAACGCTAATGTTCACTAATATCATACTCATCTGGCGTTTGCCGAAGTTTTTTTTTGTTGTTCATAATTGCTCCTAATAGATATAATGTATATACTTTTAATGAATATTTTCCTGACCAGAACATTGCTTTTGTCTCGTTAATCAGATTTTGCTCTACTAGCCTGTCATTGATGTTCGCCAAACCCTAATGGTTTTGGCATGAGTCATATATTATGATTTTATAATCCTCTCACTCCCTCTGCAGTAACTGCTGTGTTTTGATTAATAAGTGCATGTGGTTGGTGTGCACACTAATTCCATGATCTAACCCCCTCTGCAGGCTCTCAGTGCGCTGGTCTCTTCAGCACCACCGTCTTGGGGGGCTCCTCTAGTGCCCCCAACCTTCAGGACTACGCACGCACACACCGCAAAAAATTCTCCTCAGGCAGTTTGACCTATAAAGACGGTATGTGTTCAGTCCAGCTCCTTCTCTCATGGAGATAATAAAAGAGTTTACAATGTAGGAACTCTAGGTAAAGGGCACTTCCTGTAAAGTTTAGGATTAAGAACTCTAGTTACATCAGGCCCTGATGGTCTATCACACATCTCACTGTCATATTCACCATTTCACATCTGGTTCATTTTCATAGTCTTGAATGTGTGGTGCCCAAAAGCTCTGGAGTCTGCTGTGCCATTTATTGTCTTTCAGAAATTGTCTTTGTTTCTTGTCATTTATCATATTTTGTGAGCAGTGTTTTATTCTTGACATCGTTTAATTGGAAGCACATATTTTTATGTACTGCTGCAGGAATCCCAAAAAGTTTGAAGCAAAAACATGGTAAGAATGTAGATTTTGTGAACCGCAAACTATTACCCATTAAATGGGTATAAATTATTACTAAATTTGATAAATGGTCATTAGCTTTGGATTTCAGTGCTCTTAGATACTGATTCCTTCCAGAATGTTCAGTTTTTACGCTAGTGGTGAAACCCTTTGTCCACAAGGTGTCAGTGTGACATTGTTTGGAGTTCTCCCTGTTCTAGTTCTCATTTCCTGTGTCCTGTTTTCTTTACTGCCGATTTGCAGTTATAACTTTACACTCTCATTTGTTACTATCGTATACATGAGCCTGTTCATTTAACCTTATTAGCTTCATTTTAAACCTCTGGCTGGTCTCTAGGACTGGCTGGTCATTGAACACAATCCCCAGTCTCTTTGTCTTCACTGTTGTGTGTGGTGTTGTGTCCTGTGAAGGCATTTGCTGTTACGCTACAGGCTCTCAGAGCTGCTTATATTACATAGGTGAGGGGTTGACCTGACCGCCTCAAGCTTTTCATGCTTCTGTCCACCATTTTGTTTGTTCTGAGAGATGGCGTCTGATAAGATGGCATCTGTATTTATAGTAGAGAAGTGCCCATAAAGTGACAAGCCCAAAATATTACTGTAGCTAAAGCGTTATAAATAGATCCAATCATTCACTGTGGTGACTCTGTGAAGACATTTAAGCAGTTAGGATAAAGATCTGTCTTCTCACTGTCATTTTCTTTTTTACTTAAATAGTTTCTTTTCTCTACCTGAGCTAGGAATAGCCTCAGTGAACCTATCTGTGAGATTAACATCTTACTTCCTTGTAATAAGAAACATTCTCACTCTTTAGCTAAAAGAGACACTACATTGAGACACTAAACGCTGCTCTTCCTACTTCCTGTCCCAGTGTTTCTAAATCTGTATCCTGCTGTAGTCACAGTAGAAACACGGCCCTACACTCCTCACCCTACTATCCTTGACAGTCTCACACCTTCAGCTCTGTAACACCATCCCCATCCTGTACAGGTGTACTGTAAAAATGGTAACTAGTGACCTTTTTTATTTCCTCAGAGTTGTTGTCTATGCCGGCAGTAAAGCGATTTTCTGTGTCGTTTGCAAAGCATCCGACTAATGGTACGTCTGCTTCTCTTCAAGTATATTTCCACTTCTTTCTCCACCTCCCTTTGTTTTGCATGTCTATGGAAACCTATTTTAATTTCGGAAATTTATGTTGGTTTTGTTTTCTTTCACGTGATTTCTGCCATGGTTCTTTCGACTTCTCCAGTTTCATCATCTTTTTAAACATTCAACTCTTACCCTTCCCACATGCACCACTATCGCTATCTGAAACCTCCTGCGGACAACTCTCACTCTCACCCAGTGACTCAATGCTAATCAGTTTATGGATGACTGTTTGTGTGGATGAGTTTAAGCACGTGTTTGTGTTTCCTGTGCTTGTATGTGCACAAGTCTGTGGGGGCGGTTGAGTGTATTACACCGCAAAAAAATATCATGTTCTTAATCAGTATTTTTGTCTTGTTTTACATTTGGGAAGTAAAATTACATAAGATTCACTATTCACTAACAACAGTGTATGTCAGAGAGAATATATTGAATTAAGTTATTAAAAAAGCCAATTCACTGAGAAAAATAAAGTGAGAATATACAGTATATTCTCTGAAATCAAGTTGTAATATTTAATGCAATATTGTAAAGTAATTGAATTTAGATTGTGATAAGGGTGTTTTGATATTTCTATGGAAACAATAACAAAAATACTGAGATTCTAAGATAATGATTTTTTTTGTTCAAGTGTACAATTATGAATAGATATTCGAGATAATGAATCTGAACCACTACTGGACCGCACACCGGTGATTAAACCTTTCCCCTGTGAGCAATTCTCATCGCTCTGGTATTAATGGACATTGTTTTTCACTGTTATGACAGTATTTAATAGCAGACAGTGATTGTTCACTGGGAATTGGTTTACCTGACACTTTTTACACCATTAATCTTCTCTCTATTTTTATTTAAATTCAATGTGGTTGTGCACTGTTATTATGTTAAATGTTGTGAATGTTGAGTTACAACGCCAAGGAGTATTTTACCCTTTGTTTCCCTTTGATTCTTCATGGGAGGCAGCTTAAAATCTCAGTGCTTTCTACAGTCTGTCTACAGAAAAAGAGGCCATTATATTTGGAAATGCCAAAAATTACAAATACTAGCATTTCTTTCAAATTGAAATCTTCAGTTAATGTGAGTAAAATAACCTACCACACTTGCAGAAACAGATGAACTCCTAGCCAGTGTCTTTTGTGGTTCTCAACTCTTAATTTATAGACACACGTGCTGTGTATAATCTGCATGTTTATGTTTATGTTGGTTAAGATGATCAGTGTATTTCTCTCTCGGGAAAAGAATCGTCTTTCATATGTTGTGATCAAGAGGATGTCCAGAGATGTTGTCTAGCATAAACAAACCTGAATGGAGGTGATAACAAAGGTCAAGAACAATAGAAAATAACTGCTTGTAAACTGATGTGAATTACTGCAGTGTGTTATGTAGGTGTATTTGGACACAGTGCTGTATGTGTTCAGTACATCTCATGCAAAGCTTAAGATGGTCCCTGATCCGCCTACACAATCCCATTCCCTGCCAGATCCCACACACTCTACCCACCACACATTCCCAGCCATCCAGCTCTCGAAGCCTTTCACATAGGAGCCTTTCGTCCAACGTAATTATGTCTCTGTAGTTAATAAGAAATACTCGCTTGCCTTCACGTCTCTCAAATGAGTGCATACTCTTTAAACAAATTCAATTCATTCAGCCTAATTATTATATTTTTGTGTTTTCCCAATAAGTGTGTGTAAATGTGGGTCAGGTGGGTATCAAATGTCCCCGCAAGGATAGTTAAACCTGCAATCATCTACATTCTGGGCACCTCCCAATGGTGCACATGATGAAACGGCTTAATAAAGAGATTGTATAATGTTTTCATTAAAATCCAGAAATGCCAAAAGGTTTCTGTAACAAGTAGTGTTGGGTGTAGCAAATATAATTTACTGATTTAATATAAAAACAACTGAAGTAAATAGAAAATCCACACTATGAACAAATGTGTGTCTGTGTGTTTGTGTTGGAACCATTGGTTATGATCTATTGATAAGACTATAATCTAATAAAACTCAAGTATGCATTCAGGCCACTGAGCCTGTTTTTTCATTGCCTCGGCTCTTAAATAGATTGTCTTTATAAACTGCATTCATTAGCAACATTTACAACTAAACTGTACAAACAGAATAATTTGTTTTGTAATATTTTTAAATTATTGAAATAAGTAGTAAAAAAAATAAACAATCAAATAGTCAAATAGAATAGAAGGGGGAAAAAATAACAATATTAGTAGCAATCAGTAACATTACCAACAATCTATGTTAAAGCTCTATAAAAATGGCCTTTACACTAGTGCTCAAAAGTTTGGGATCAGTAAGAGATTTTAAATATTTTAAAACGAAGCCTCTTATGCTCATCAAGGCTGCATTTATTTAATCAAAAATACAGTAAAAACAGTAATATTATTACAATTTAAAATAACTGTTTTTCTATTTTAATATATTATAAAATGTAATTTATTCCTGTGATGGCAAGGCAAAATTTCCAGCAGACATTACTTCAGTCTTCAGTGTCACATGATCCTTCAGAAATCATTCTACAATGCTGATTTGCTGCTCAAGTCACATTTATTATCAGTGATGAAAACATTTGTGCTGCTTAATATTTTTATCGAAACAGTGATATATTTTTTTCAGGATTGTTTGATGAATAGAGCGTTCAAAAGAAATAGAAATCTTTTGTAATATTATAAATGTCTTAAATGTCACTTTTGGTCAATTTAACGCATCCTTGCTGAATAAAAGTATTATTATCTTTTTTTTTTTTTAAATCATACTGACCACAAAGTTTAAGTGTATATTTTTTGCAATGATGTCACCTTCTCATGGTGTAGTCTAATCGGGGTGTGATGTTTAACTCCACTGAGCACTGTATTCACTTTAGGCACACAGGATGACACTTCTGCCATGACGGTTAAACCACCTCTATGGTGGTCTGGCTCAGGTAATGATTGATCTTTATCTCACTGCAGCTTTAATCCGATCAGGTCGATTGAGTTAATCGGCTGGGCCTAACTACACAGTGTTCGTATGCACGCTCAAGAACTCACCGTGTGAGGAAAAGTAGATCTGTTTAGAAGTTCTAGATGTCAGTGTGGGAATGTAGACCATGTCTGTGTATAGCTTAGTGAGTTGTTCCTTGAATCCCTTGTGGTCTTGTGCCTTAAGCGATGAATGTTGACTCCAGGAGTTGGTACTGTTTCTTTTGCACTCTGTGTGCATAGAACTGTACATCATTGTTTGTGGATGAAGGTGGTGGACTACAACGGACTTAAGTGCTGCTGTGTGTTTGCTTGGGATTATCTGCTGGTGACCAGTTGCTCAGGCCCTTGTTTAGGTGTGTATAAATGTGGAGATGTGTCTATTAAACGCTGTCATACCTATTGTGGGGAGTTTTTCTGATAGCATGCTAAGTAATGAAACGGTAATCTCTGTACCCATGAGGACCCCATGCCTTCACCCGTCTGCTTTCCAACTCCTACTCCCCACTCTTCTCTTCCCTGCTCTGCCTCTTCTTCCTCAGAACCCCTGGAAGAGCACCAGGTAGCCCAGCTGCTGAGGCGCTTTTCCAACGACCCCAATATTGGCCACCCGTTCTGTTTGGACAGTGCTTTTGCCCACCACCTCCATCAATGCTCCTACCATCTTCGCCTCTTCCGCAACTGGTTAATCTCTGGCCAGGACCCACTAGAGTACCTCTACGGTCAGCCCTGCGGAGGTCCCTCCGTGCCCTGCTGTGCCATGACTGCAGTAATGGCCGCTGCCACAGCCGCCTCAGCTTTGCTCTAGCGCCTCTGCTGTTTGAAGCATGCTTGTGTTATTGGGAAAAGCAGCTTGCAATGACACAGCTCTTGTTTTTTTTCTTTAACTTATTGAAGTTTATGTAGATTGTGACTATTTTTAGGGCTATCAGGGAAATAAAATAAATCTTGTGCTTTGATCTTAACGTAATTAATCTAAAATTATGAATTTGCTATGATGTTTTCCTGTTAAAAAACACTACCGTTCAAAAGTTTGGGGTCAGTAATATTTTATTATTATTTTTTAAAGACATTAATACATTTATTCAGCAAGGACACATTATATTTATCAAAAGTGTACATTTGTTACAAAATGTTTCTATTTAAAATAAATGCTGTTGTTGTTTTTTTTTAACTTTCTATTCACCAAAGAAAATCTCAAAAAAAGTATTACAGTTCCCACAAAAATATTAAGCAATATTAAGGATATGACACTGAAGGCTGAGTAATGGCTGCTGAAATAATAAGGAATAAGTCACTTTTTAAAATATATCCAGAAAACAGGTATTTTAAATTGTAATAATACGTCACAATATTACTATTTTTATTGTATTTTTGATCAAATAAATGGAGCTATGGTTAGCATGCCCTTCAGATACAATAAAAAAATCTTACCGACCCCAAACTTTTAAATGGTAGTGTAATGAAAATGTACAGAGCCCCTAAAGGGACAAAAATATGATATTTTTTTTCTTCACCATGTCCCTTTAGGGGCTCCATAAAAATTAACTAATGAAAGAGAACTAAATAACATGCAAGAAATATTATTACCGCAAGCCCACCATTGTGCAGGTGATAGTTCCGAATTTTTTAACTTTGAAGATTTAATTCCACCCTACAAAAAAAAGATTGTAATTGACTTTTGTTAACGGAGTTAATAAATTAGCCCTTAAGAAGGTCACCTGTGCTGGTACTCATGCAACCTATTCAGACCAGTGTTTAGAAAGAGGACAGAACAGATTGAAACATGTTTTAATGTCAGATTTAGTGCTGTTTAGAGAAGAGGATGGAGAAGCATTAGGAGTGATCTCTCACTGCTGTTTGCTGGGTTGTGTTGTGTGGCAGATGCATGCCAGTGGCATCTGATTGCAACTGTGTCAGCTTACAGTCGCATCGACTCACTGACGTATCAAAGTAACAGTAACAGTGACTGACTTGCATGATAGTGGCATATTATTTGCATGCCACAGGCCTCTGGGGATTTGAAAAAAGGAATATTGCAAATTTCTGTTCCAAATGTGAGTTAATTTCCAAATAATTATTAATGTATTAAACTCTCAATAATTATTTAAACTGCAATTACTTCATACATAATCATACTCTTGCTTGTTTTTTTTTTAATTTACATTCTCCAGAATCCAGGGTCATTTTCATAAGTAACAGTCATAAGTGATGTTTTGTTATGAAATACATGTCTCCTTTTATAAAATTCATTCACTGATTACATGATGATCCGCAGGTGCAGTTCTCACATTCATTCCGGTTTTTATTCTTGTCTCTGCCAGCTTCCTCCTAATTTACGTGTGTTGCTTTCATGTACGTTAAGAGTTTGGTTTTTCAACTAAAAGAAGTGCATAGAGACTCTAACAATTAATTAACAATTGAACTTTTTTGTTTTATTTGAAGTTGTGTGCGTGAGTGTGGCTACATTACTACCAGATTATGTATTAGTCTTCATTTTTGAATGTAGATTAAGATTACCTATGTAATACATGCCAAGTCTTGAATGAATGGTAAGAGGATGAGGTGGGTTTATTTGTGTGCATGTACGTCTGAATGTTTCCCGCCTGTGACTCTGTCTGTGGTTCTGTCACTAACAAGGGTTTGGCAGTAGGTGGAATGACTATTGACATTGGTTCAGTGGTTATAGACTGAGTTTTTTCTGGGTGTACACTGATGTCTGAATAGAGGACTGTTTTCTCTCATCACTTCTCTCATCTGTAGGTTTTGAAGGCTGCTCCATGGTGCCCTCCATCTACCCCCTCGAGACCCTCCACAACTCGCTCTCACTAAAACAAGTCAACGAGTTCCTGACGGCCGTGTGTGAAAATGCAGGAGATTCCCACACCAGGACAACCAGAGGTGATGCTCATAGCATAGATTTAAGTAACACAAGAAATGGCAAATAACATGTCATACTTTTAGGTCACTCTCAGTTCCTTTTTATACTGCAATAGAATGCACTTGTGTCCTAACTGTGTGTGCTTGTCTCTCCTTCTGTAGCTCTCTCAGCCATGTTTGACTCCCAGAACCAGCCCACAGGGGACTCTTACATGCCTCACAGAGCGCTATCCTCATCGGTTTCACTGCGCCAGCGTTCTGATCGGCCACCCTGGTGTGAGTACTGCTTCCCTAAGATACTTCACATGGAGAATACACTCAGCTATTGTACTAACATGTGTTACATATAGTATGTTGGATGGACCAGATGTTCAAATGATGTTTAAATGATAACAAATATCATTGTCCCATTGCAAGCTAAATTGTACTTTGGGATATAATTATCCAAGGTAACAGAGTTGACAGTAAAGAGGTCAAGAGTTTTATTTGACAAGCCTTGTGCTCAAGATTGTGCTTCTTAGAATGAGGATTTACTGTTGATTTCTACAAATATACACTTTTCAATGATCAGTTACTATACAAAGTTATGGTAACAGTGCTGACATTTTAAACAAAACAAAAAGGTGCTAAAGATGAGGATATACACCGATCAGCCATAGCATCATGACATCACACTGAGAGGTGAAGTGAATAACACTGTTTATCTCTTCATCACGGCACCTGTTAGTGGGTGGGATATATTAGGCAGCAAATGAACATTTTGTCCTCAAAGTTGATGTGTTAGAAGCAGGAAAAATGGGCAAGCGTAAGGATTTGAGCGATTTTGACAAGGGCCAAATTGTGATGGCTAGACGACTGGGTCAAAGCAATTGCAAAACCAAAACTGCAGCTCTTGTGGGGTGTTCCCGGTCTGCAGTGGTCAGTATCAAAAGTGGTCCAAGGAAGGAACAGTGGTGAACCGGCGACAGGGTCATGGGTGGCCAAGGCTCATTAATGCACGTGGGGAGCAAAGGCTGGCCCGTGTGGTCCGATCAAACAGACGAGCTACTGTAGCTCAAATTGCTCAAGAAGTTAATGCTGGTTCTGATAGAAAGGTGTCAGAATACACAGTGCATCGCAGTTTGTGTATGGGGTTGCATAGCCGCAGACCAGTCAGGGTGCCCATGCTGACCCCTGTCCTCCGCCGAAAGTGCCAACAGTGGGCACATGAGCATCAGAACTGGACCACAGAGCAATGGAAGAAGGTGGCCTGGTCTGATGAATCACGTTTTCTTTTACATCACGTGGATGGCCGGGTGCGTGTGAAATTCCAATTTAAATTCCCCAGATCTCAATCCAATCGAGCATCTGTGGGATGTGCTGAACAAACAAGTCTGATCCATGGAGGCCCCACCTCACAACTTACAGGACTTAAAGGATCTGCTGCTAACATCTTGGTGCCAGATACCACAGCACACCTTCAGGGGTCTAGTGGACTCCATGCCTCAAAGGGGTCAGTGCTGTTTTGGCAGCAAAAGTGGGACCAACACAATATTATAATGTTATGCCTGATCGGTGTAACTTCTCCTCGTATGCTTAATTGTATTGAATGTGCACTTGTAGTGTTCTTCAAATTTTAACAGTTTGTTTAAAAAACTGTACTTGCAGATAATATAGTATTAATGGAATAAAATGCCACTAAAGTGTACTTAAAGAGTTTTCCTTAATTTTCTTAATACACTTAAGTACACTTTTAAAAGGGTGCACTTTGTAATAATGTAAAATTAAGTTTTACTTTAAAGTACATTTCAAATCATTATGTTTTATAATCTATAATCTTTTGTCATGTTTTAAAGAAGCACATTATTTTGATGTGTTGACTAACATATTAAAGCACCTGTAAAATAAGTTTAACTGTGGTGTGTTAAATGTACTAACAGCTTCATTATTACTAATTTGTAATTTCAAATATATTTAAATACATACACTTTAATAAACACTTTAACCATATTTCAATATTTCAAAAGACAATAGAAATAATTATGAAATTACATATAAAAGTGTACTTAAGTCCTGCTGTGTCAAAAACGCACTCTAATATTCAGCTAATTACATTTAATATAAATTTAAACTATAAAAATGTTTTGTTAATATGCAGTTAAGTGTCCTAAAACATTATACTCAGTTTGCACTTAAGTAGACTCTTTTAAAGTATATTATTTTCATATCAAGTACTCATTTTAAAGGTTTGTGAAAGTTTCTTCTTTTTCATTAAGCAGGCTAACACTGTCTACTAACTAAGATTTTTTTGTTTATTTCTGTTTATTTCTTTCAAAAGGGAAAAAATGTATGGTAACAGGGTTGATAGCCAATTTGAGTCACAACTCTAATTCATTTTAATAATACAGTATGTCCACTAAAATCCACAAAAATATAAATAGAAAGAATAAAGACAAATGCTAGCTTTTAATTTTCATATATTTTATTTTTTTAAAATGTGTATATTTTGCTAATACATCAAGGAGTAGTAAAAATAGGGGTTGAGCAGGCAAAAAATTGATGCATTTAGAAAAACCTTTATAGTAACACATAGTAAAAGCTGACATCATTTTTTACACACACATACATATGTTTGAGAGACACAAATGGCACCTGTTTTGCAGAATAAGCCAAAAAATGGTTTGTGTGTGTGTGTGTATTTCTCCATGCAGACAGCAGTGGTCCCTCAAGTACAGTGTCAAGCGCCGGCCCCTCGTCTCCTACCACGGCTGACACCTCTCCACGCTTCAGCTTCAGTGAGAAGATCACCCTCACGCCGCAGAGCAGCGAGGAGATCCACCCGACCCCTCACAACAACAGCCACTGTGTGTCCTCCACGTCTGCACTCAGCATCACTGAAACCAGCCTTCTCTCTGAAGACCCCCACCCCTCCATACCATCTCCCATCCTGGAGAAACCCAGTGAAATAGCAGTGGATGGCACAGACTCTGCAGGCCAGTGTCTGACAGAGAGCCCCTGCCGTGATGAAGTGTCAAGTCCGGCCCCCACGGAGCCCAATCCTCCCTGCTCACTCTTGGCAGACAGTTCGCCAACGGAGTCCTTTTGTGGGCTGCCCAGCTCCCTGCCTGTGCTTCTCGAGCTGCGAGAGAGCAGCTCAGAGGCCGGCTCCAGCGCCCAGACCCCGCTCACGCCGGAGGAGCCGGATGAGTTCTTTGATACACAGGAAACAGTTGACGTTTGGAGGGGGAGCTCGGGGACCCTGCCTCACCCTGGCACTCCACTGGAGGTGGGAGCTCCACATGTGCCTGAGCCGTGAAGGAAACGCAGACCGGGCAGCTCCCTCATACATGCGTCCTTCACCCCATCCCAGCATGCTCTCGCTGTAGTGCCTCAGACCTTCATAAAGTCCCAAACAAGTCAAAGTGGGATTCGCCTAAGTAATTTAAGGGAAGAAATGGAGGCCCTCCCTGCGATTGTCACCTTTTGAACTTGAAGCTCAAATGCTCCTGTTAAAAATCTTAATAAACTCTCCATGTGTTTAATTCTGTAGTGTTATTCAGAGATGCTTCCTGTGTAACGCATCACTCTAGTCCTACGGCCAGTGATCAAACATAAGCTGTTAGACGCACTGAAACATTTTTATGTGCACATATTATCTTCCTTGTCTCCAAACGACTGCATTTTTTCTTCATTAGCTGGTCTGGAAGATATTTTTCAAAGGGATGTGATATTTGATACTAGCTTGTGTTTGCTGAAGTACTTAGTCAAGCTGAACTCTTGAATAATGAACTTACACAGCTAAATGCATATTAAAGGGTTAGTTCACCCAAAAATGAAACTTCTGTCATCAAAAACTCACCCTCATGTCATTCCAAACCCATAAGACTTTCGTTCATCTTTGAAACACAAATGAAGATGTTTTTAATGAAACCTGAGAGGTTTCTATCCCTCCACTGAAAACTTTGATGCTTTAAAAAGCTCATAAAGACATACATATGTATGAATTGAGCCAATCTGAAGAAACGTGATCACTTTATATGATGAACAGATTTAATTTAGGCATTTTTTCACACAAAAATTGATCAGCGCACATACATAGAGCACATCAAATATGGTAAACGGAAGCTAACACGTTTGAGCTTCCATTTACCGTATTTAATATGCTTTATGTATGTGTATTGATCAATGTTTATATGTAAACAAAAGCCTAAATTAAATCTGTTCACCATATAAAGAAATCGTGTCTTTTCAGAATACTTGCCAATATTTCTCTTACTTTTTGAAAGTTTTGGTGTAATGGACATCTCTCAAGTTTAATTAAAAATATCTTAATTTGTGTTCTGAAGATGAACAAAAGTCCTATGGGTTTGGAACGACATGAGAGTGAGCAAAATGACACAATGTTCATTTTTGAGAGAACTATTCCTTTAAATTAACGCTACCGTTTTATTACTGTTTGCCAAAGCTTGCTATACCACTGTCATAATTTATTAAATCATTATAAAATACATATATATTTAGTCTATATATATTTATTGACTAATATGCAGCTTACTTTTAACATTGAGACTGCAAATGAATGTCTCATTTTTTTATATTTTAGTTTTTATTTTTGTAAAACTTACAGTGCTCTCACGGTTTTAAACAATGAAGTAGTGGTCTTCATTTCAAGTACATTTCTCTGGCTTCACCTTTTTGACTGCGAAATACTTTTTTGTACCGTGACCCTCCTGTTTGATCAAATGGAGAGTGCGGTGTACTGCGATTTACCATGACACACACAAAAAATGTTTGCTAACTTAGTGTACAGTAAAAAAGATGCTGCTTTTTAGAAGCATATACTGTACTGTTTTTCTTTTGATCTGAACCTGTTCAGGATAAAAACATTAAGTAAATAATTGGATAGTGGACGTTGTTTACTGAGCATGCAGAATGTGTGTGTGTAAAAGTAACTGACTCTCACTGATGTAGGACCAGCTTGTAAGACCTCTAGAATCTAGAGACGAGCATTTCACTTCTGTGAATTATTCCACTCCGCTCGGAGTACAGTGAAGCACACTGAACCCAGACAACTCTTTCAACTGACATATAAAGCATTTGCCTCTGATAGATTCAACTCAAACGTGTTGTACTGTTGGTGCTGTATGCCGTCTGTGCACTAGTGTTAAATGCCACTTTGATTTACAGTGTTTCAAATAAAAATGGCATTGTCTACAGGAAACAATTGTCTTTTTATAATTTCTTATGTGTGAACTGCACTGATCAGATCTAACAATCAAGCACCAGGTTTCTCTGTATTGAACAAGTGGACCTTATTTCACTTGAACATGATCTGTCGCCCACAAAAAATGTAAATTTTCCTCACTAAAGTCTGACATTTCCATATTTTCAATACTTAATTTACTGTCTCAATAGGTGTACACTTGCATAAGCATCATTATATCTGACTGTTATTCATCCTCATACTCGTTGGCATGACAGCGAGGCTCTTATCATTCATCACCTGGAGGGTTTTCATTGGTAACCGCAACCAAAACACATCTTCACCAAGACGAAGTAAACAATCATCATAGTGCCACACATTTAGTAATACATCTGAATTCAAGGCCCACCAGCAAACAGAATCCAAAATGTATGTATTTCCATATGATTAGGATCACTGAACAGTAGGGCATTGTTGGCATTGCCCGCTGCTGTGCCAAGCACTGCGTTCTGTTTTCTTCAACACAAGGCTGTTGTTCATTTCCATGCTTTTCTCTCAGAAATAGACAGGGAGGGGAAGAAAAGATAATAGGCATGTGACCCAGACAGTGATGTCATCGTCATGTGAATTCAGCTCGCTTTTCTGTGGAGTGGCTGCCACATCTGAACGCTGCTATACATTGATCCCCTATTCTCTCTAACCCTTGAACTGTCTGTGTGTGAACGTCTTAATTCTAGATCATTCTTTGCTTTGATGTTTTTCATGCTGTTTACTGCAGCAAATGAATCTTGAGGAAATGAGGCTTTTTAGGCTTGAAATCGAAATGAAGTATTCAATTTCATTTATTTTAGATTATGTGGAGACAATATTCAGTTTTATCTCAAACTCTATTGCACATAATATACAAAAAAAAAAAAAAATATATAATATATATATATATATATAGTTGCCAAAGAAACATTAGTTTAACGTGTTCTTTATTTACTACAATAACAAAAACTAAAACCAAAACAAAAATGAATAAAAACTATGTAGACATTTTTTTTTTTAAAGTAAAATTGCAAAAACATGACAAAAAGTCTAAAACCTACTAAAATTTAAATGAAAACTAATTCAAAATATTGATAAAAACTATAATAGTATCTTAATGATAATAACATAACTCTGATATGTAACAAACTACATCATATTTGATATATGTACTTTTTTATTTCTTTTACTTAAATGTAAATCCACAATAAAGTGTAGGTTACACTTTGTTTTGATGGTCCACTTTAGAGTGGCAAATAACTCATTTGAGTAAGGAAACAAAGAAAGGCAAAAACTTGTTGATATTTCCCATTAACATATTTTATTAGTGATTATCAGGTTTATCTTTCTACAACATATTTGTAGACACTCATTTAGAGAGCTTAAACAAAGATACAGAGTATTGCACATAAAAAGAGAGAGAAATAAAAGCAAACGTAATGAAAACATGGAAAAATGAAAACTAAATCCAAGTCTACATTTTCTTAACAACACTGCACGCTGGAAATGATAGCGCGGACTGGTTATATGTGCCTTTCAGTACAATTGAGACAATTATCATTTAAATATGTTTAAAATAGTACTTTATTTAATATAACTATGAACTATTACATACAAGTTTGAAATTAAGGTCACATGCATTAAATAGCTAGGCTCAATGGAATGCTATATTTCAGTTTTGATGCTACTGAGATGGCAAACTCAACATTGCAACTAAGGGATGTTTGCACAGCACATCATGACTATTTTATTTTTCAAACTTTTTTCGAAACATTTAGTCGTCATCTTCAAAAAAATGAATAAATAAATAAATAAATCACACAAGACACAATTCTTGAATATAAAATGTGATCAGTGATCTAGTCACTTGATCTGGCAGTCTGCAGTCTGGTACTTGTATGTGTTTGTTTATTTCTGTGGTACTGCGAAGTCACATCTGGGTTTCACCATGTCACGCAGAACATCTCTGCAGCACAGCCAAATAACCAGTAGCTCAAAAGTTACAGCACCTTAAAAACATTAGAGGCAAGCATTAACCGTGCATCCTCATACATTGTTCCTCAGAGAAATATAAAGGATTATACTGAACCATACAGTTTTCTGTCATTTTGTCTATGGTTTTGGTATATGGTTTTATCAAAACTGTGCACTTTTCTCCAAAGATGAAGGTCAACAATCAAATCTTATAGACTATGTAAATCAGAATTGTAAAAATTAAAACTGTTCTTGTGAACAGTATGAAAATTTTGACCCAAATGGAACTAAAAAAAAAGTTTTCACTTACAACCTTTCTTCTTTAATATAGGAATGAATTGAGCCAAGCACCTAAAAGCACAGCCGTACTCAAATGCATGTTCAGGCTGTTACCTCATGGTAATATACATGCAGTGCATACAGTACTTTTACAGAGTTTTCTATCCATCAGTCAATGATACAACATCATTATTAATTTCATCTTTGATCCTGCTCAGAGCAGTAGTATTTTTAAGCCTTACATATTGGGAAAAAAAAAATAAAACAACGTTTGCAATTATGGCGTGTTATGACAGTATGTTTTCTGTTCATCACTGCTAATTCTGACCAGAGAGACATACAAATAATTTGAATCAAGAATAAACTTTTATATTCGTCGTCTATTGATTGGAAAACAACAGCTCTTGCACTAACGGTTAAGATAAAGGTTTATGTCCCATATAAAAGCCACAATTTGCTTTGAATAACTTTAAACACACAAAAACATTTTTGGAATAGGTTTAAGTGCAGTATCCGTAGCTCACTTCTTTCATGTAACCCTATGCAAAAAAACTTTCATACATAGTGTATTCGTTGAATACCATGCATTTCCATTGCCAGCAACTTTGGCTTGCATATTCTCAATCATCCATTCTTCCCATTCCTTTACAGTAAGCAATTTTGTCTTATATACATTTTATAACCAATAGAAATCAAGGGGAAATCATTACAAGGTGCTAAAGAATTTTCTTCAAAATTGGACAAAATCAGGAATAAAACATACTTCTGAACGTCATAAACACTAAAAATAATCATAAACTCTGTGAACATACACTTTATACATCATTTAAATGACAAAATAAGATTTGATTCCAATACTTCCACTCTGTTATTTAGTGTTGACAATAAACCTACCATCTAAACATTCTTTATTCAATTGTTTTTCAGCATTCATTTACAAACAGAATTTTGTCCCGATCTAGTAGCAGTATTTAATTACTATTATTAATTTAATGTTGCTGATGTTGTCATTTTACTATACAAATTCAAAGCATTAATCTCTGAGTCAGGAATGTAAAGTAATTTTTGTGCAAAGCACATAAGCTGCAGCACAACTCCATGTCCAGTATATGCATTTTTTTTTTTTTTTTTTTTTTTAAATCTCTTAATCTTTTTTGTTAACTAAATTCATATTTGTGAAATAGCACCCAGGTATTTGTCAAACTCTCTGCTGAGTTATATAGCCTCAATTGCCATTTGCACAGGAGGTACTGTATCTGAATGTGGGATATCTTGATTAATAGAAGATTATTTTACATGTATGAGTGTATGTTTGTGCTATGTAAGAGGATGAAGCCATAATGTATAAATCAGGGCCTCAAAGCAACAGATTCGTTGAAATGAGAAAGGATACATGAACTAATCAGATGAAAGCAGGGGTATCTAATCCAGTTGAGATGCAGTATTTGGTGACTTTCTGGTGCTTTTGTATAGTAAAGAGGTATACTTGTGCTTTAGTTAAATATCATTGTAAACAAGGCTATATATATCAACTTATTGTATTTAGCAGACTCGTTTGGTAACCTTATTCAGTATAAAACTACGACTGGGAATGTGACCATGAAAACTAGTTTAAACAAGCCCTGGCCCAAAATCTAAGGGTTAAGAATTTACAGCAAGAAATCTATTACAGTATGTATGTATGTATTTATGTATTGTACAACGTAAAGGGAAAAGCCACCCTGAAAAGTACATAGTGAAAGGCACGTCTTCCTTTTGTTCTCCTGCACTCTAGTGACTTTCATCACCAGGAAATGATAATCAAAGTTTGTACCATTTGATTGGGGTTTTCGGGCAATAGACAATATGTGCTGTTTTAAACCTTAAGAAGTTAAAAAGAAAAAGATTAAGAATTTTAGACTGAGTAAACTACAATTAAGGCTGTAACGGAACATTTGAGAGTAAAGATGTGAACCTGGGAGCCATGTTGAATTTAGAACTCTATTTTGCAGGCAGGGAATGACTCGTCCTGCATCACAACTGTGCTGCTGCTGGCCAGGACCATGATGTTCAGCTCCTGTTGCTTCTCATGGGTCTGCTGATACCACTCGCGGGTCACTTCTGTGTCATGAGTAGGTATCAATGTTACCTACAAATAGGACAGAGTAAGACAATAGTATAGCAAAGTAATAGTAATAGCACAGTGGCTAACTTCATTGAACCCCCACCCCCACCCCCCACCCCCCCATTTATATGCGTAGCATCCATAAAATATCCATCAATTTATTCAGCAAATTACAAACTTCCAATGTTGACATCTACAGAGAATCACACAAGAGAGAGCAATTAACAAATATTATACCTGTAGATTGGATCCCCACTGTGCCTTTCCCTCTAGCAAGGCATCTAGTACACTACGGCTTGGTTCTCCACTGCTGGAGTCGTTTCCACTCACTACATAATATGCAGAACGAACACGTTTGAAAAACTCCTGGTCCACATTTTTAGCACTGCAGTGGTTGGGAATGTAGGCCAGATCCACATAGATAGGAGGACCAGGGGGCACAGCTGCACTGAATTTTGCAGAATTTGAACCTGTTAAGAAACAATTAAAATGCACAAAAACTTGCTGTCAGTGTAATGTTGGCAAACAAAACAACAGCTCATCTTGATTTGCATACAGAGAATGTTTGTTCATACCTGCACTGTTTTTAAGGCCATTGACAAGGCCTTTGCCGGTGTTGTGGCTTGACCTTGACAGATCATCATCCATGTCCTTCTTCTTAAGAGAGGTGGTGTGAGTGGAGGGTTCCTTGGATGGGGACCTCTTCCACCTGGCATCAGCCTTCCGAGCAGGAGATGAGGACTTTGTCTTACTTAATTTACGTAAACCCTTTGTTTTGGTATCTTTCTTGATTGGTTTGTCTGTTATGCTTGACAGAGCTTCAGGATCAACCATACATACATCAGGGTGAGGGGAATAAGGAGCAGGGTCCATCATTGGTGACGGGAAGGGATCATGATTTGTATTAGGTGACCTAGATGAGTAATGCTTCCCCCCATAAGCTCCAGATGATTTATCTACAGGCAGGTAATCTGCATCCTCATCAGAGTCATTGTTTCTTTCTGCTGTGATCGATGGACACTCCTCCATACCTGGTGGAACATCAGAATCTGACTGGGAATGCAACGGCTCACTGACAGAGGTTGGAGGGGTGTCCTCCCCACTGGCACTAATCCCAGCAGCCATGGCTCCAGAGAAGTGTTGCAATTCGCTGTCCTCGCCATGATGACTGTGAGAGTGGTGGCGAGGTTGTTCGTGGGATCTTGTCTTCCCAGAAGGTTGCTGTTGATCATATGCTTGGCTTCTCTGTTCCTCATTTTCTTCGTCACTTGAAAGTTGACATAAGCTTGGGTTGATAAAGGATGGAGATGTGTCTCCTCTCCTCTGCTTGTACTCACAGGAGGAATAGCCTGGGGAAGCTTTGGATGAATGTGGATGGATGCCAACATCTGAAGGATAGTCAGAGTCGTCATCTTGTCTGCTTGGATCGTCTGCATTATAAGAGGGCTGGAAAGGTTGGTCTGTTGATGAGAGGGAAAGAGGACGGGCTGGGTGCTCTGGCTCAGTCTCTTCTTCTTCTTCATACTCATCTTCATGTCGATAATGAGGTGGGGATGCCCCTGGGTAGATGTCTCGTTGCTGCTGCTGCATTTCCCATTCACCTGGACTCCTAATTTTCTTTACATCAAATTCTTGGCCTTTTGTCTCTGTTTTTGACAAGCCTATCCCCACCTTGCTGGTTCCACCAAAAGCCTCTGGTGCACTCAAACTAACTTCTGCAGGCCCATTTGTTGTGTCTGGTTTTCTGGACTCAGGGAAAGAGGAAGGATATGAGTTAAGCGCATCTGGGATAGTGGCTCCCAAACCAGAAGATATGTCCTTTGTTATTGTCTCACCCAAGGAAAAGGTTGCATCTTTCTTGTCTGCTTGAGCTGTAAGTGTAGATCTTTGGTACTGAAGTTTATCCTGTTCAGTTTCGTACATATAATCATCCTCCTCTTCACTACTCTCTGTGTCTTCATAGTACTGTTTTTCAGGGCACTCAAATGCAAGTGTTGATGAAGCACCATAGAGATCTTCAGGCATGGTGTCTTTCTGTGTAGTCGGAGGGATTGAGGAATAAGGTCCAGTTGCACCAAATTCCGCTTGTAATCTTGAGTCCTCATCCCACTCCGGCTTATAAAAGCACTGACTTTGTGGGCCTTGATCTGAGATATTGCTTGTAGAATAAGCAGGATCTTTCTTATCACCTATACAAGTACCAGCATTGGGAGGGAAAGGCTTGATCTCCTCAAAGGGTGATAATGGTGAGAATCTCGCAAGACTAGAGGTGGATTCAGCAGTAGTGGTTGCAGGAGTCAGTTTTTCAGACACTTCTAAATATTCATCCTTAACCTGCCCACCAGAACTGGAAAAGGGTGAATCAACTACTGGTGAATGTTCATCTTTGAAAGATGAGTACTCTACTCCAGTACAGGCTGGGGTCTCTAACTCATCCACAAACTGGTGGCTAGTGGACAGAGATGCTGAAGCTGATGAAGAATGACTGTAAGAAGAGGAGGAAGAGTATGCTGTGGCTGACATAGTTGTGTAACTGAAGCCCAATGAAACAGGGTTTGCTGTTTTTTTCTCTGCTGCATCTGGTGTCTTTTGCTTGTCAAACTCAATACCTTTGCCATCATAGTGAGTAGAGTATTTATCTTCAGCAGACTTTGTTGAGAGGGGTAAATATGACGTGACAAATTTCTCATCATTTTCTACAAACTCATTTTTCTGCTCACTTGAAGAATGTTCAAATCCAGAGGAGATTGTAATTTGACTTTCAGTAGGAAAAGATGAAGCACCTTTAGCAGTTTGAAATGAGTCCTTGGGGCCCTCGTGGCTTTTAATGGATTCAACTGTTGATGAACCTAGAGATTTCCCATAAGTTTCAGAGCCAAAGCTGTAGTCATGTGTAATGGTGTCTTTCTTTTCATCCTGGAATTGAGTAGGTACAGTGCTGATGGCACTAGTCAGTGGGTACTGGGCATCTTTCTCTTGTCTGTCTTTGGCACCTTTCTCTGTATCACTATCACTTACATGCTCTCCATACTCCTCATCCTCATCATCTTCATCTTCCTCGTCCTCTTCATCCTCGTCCTCTCCATCAGCGAACATCTTCATGTTTCCAGCTATAACGTCTTTTGTGCTAAATGTAGATTGGCCTAACATAGAACTCGTACTTTTAGCACTATAATCAGAGATGAAGCTGTCAGCTGCATAATGGGCTGATTGTGATGCGCCAACCTCTGCCATCCCACTGAAATCTGGCTTTTCAAATTTAACTGAAAAGGGGTCTCTCTCTGCTGAAACAGGTAAGGTTTTCTCAATTGTCTTTACTTCAACTTTATTTATTTTCTCAGAGAATGTTCCTTCGGATGTATCTCCAAACTGTGGTGTCCCATAGACACTTTGTGTTTCACTATATGAAGCTGATGATGTTTCCTTTTCATCTGATGCTTTAAGGTCAGCAGTCTTGCCAGTGGAGGATTCTAGGGAATCCTCCTTTTCTGTTTTCTTTGGAGTAACATCAGTATCATCAAAAGTGTGCTCAGCTGGCAGATTTGGAGAGTAGGAATCCACTGAACTTGATTTACTGTCATATACATCAGAATATGTAAAGCTTTTCCCAACATAGGGTGTATCTTGCCTTACCACCCTATCAAATTCCCCTTTGAGGCCTTTCTCACACTCTGGAAAGGAATACAAGTTGAAGTGGACACTTTTATCGCTGTCTTTAGAGATCAAATTTGGGTCATCGATCTCTGAAAATGACACATCTTTTTTGCCTTGGCTTGCTGACATGGAATCTAACTTGTCCTGTGGTCCTTTTACGCTTGAGTAAGTACCATCCTCAGTTTCACTTTCATCTTCCTCTCCTGAGCTGAGCATCTGGGATTTGTGCTCAAGGCCCAAGTAGGTCACATTTTGTGGTTTGTCTTCCTTATCCATAGATTCTTTCTTATTTTCAAACAGCTTCTCCACTTTTAGGGGTGTTGCCTCTTGGGAATATTCTTCATCAAGAAAAGTGCACTCCCTCTCCTCTTTGTATTTAGCTTTACCACACACTTTATAGCTTTCCTTTCCATAATAATCATCTTTCTCTTCATCTTCATCCTCTTCAGAGTCACATACTGCAGTTTTAGTGCTGGAGAACCCCTTTCCAAAAGGGTCCACTTCATCATCAATTATTTTCACACTTTTCAGACTTTCAGACTTTTTGTCAGCAGGAGCATCTTGGGTCAAATACCTCGGAGGGTCAAAAGTCTCCTTGTCTAGTTTTTCCTCTTTGTCCATAATCAGTGGCTTTTGTGACCTTTCCTCAGTGGGAGAGTAGCTACTGCTGGTCGGTCCTGATTGTGTAGGTGAGGCAAACCTCACAGTGCTGTCATCTGGGCTGAGGCATCTTTCTTCACTCTCTGAGATAATACTTGTCTCTGAAGTGCAAGGCAAATTTGGTGAAAAGGACAAACCTTTATCAGAGGCGCCCAATTTAGATTCATCCTTAGAGAGTGAGAGTCCCTTTTCATCTTTTTCTTGTGTGCCAAAATACGTCACAGGAGGAGAAATAGGTGCAGCTGATGAGGGAAAGTTATTAGAAGCTTTTTCAGTGTCTTGGAGCATGGCAGCAGATGCATAACCCTCATGGATCTTTCCAAGTGGCATGTCAACATTTGGTGTCTGATCCTCATCCTCTTCCTCATCCTCTTCATCCTCATAATTTGTGGGAACTGTAGCCTTCACTGTAGTTTCTGTTTCTGGCACAATGGGTTGATATTCCTCTGAAGGAGGTGATTTAAAACACTTGTCCTCCTCTAAGGAAGATGTTGGGGATATGGTTCCAGCAGAGTGGAGGTACTCCTTTCCTTGAGTGGCATCTGTATGTACGGACGATGGTATACTATTTACAGTATCTAAGAGTAAAGAGCTTTTTCCCGCGTCTTCAGTAGGTGGTGCTGTCACAGATGCTATAGACTGATCTTCAGTAACAGATGTCGCAAAAGATGATAATTTGTCATATTCAGTGATGGAGGTGGCTGATGATATATGCTCTTCTTCAGCCAATGGAGCCGCAATTATATTGGATGCATAAGCTGACAGGACTGGCTCCTGGTCTACTGCAAAACCCTTTGATGATAACTCAGAAGCAACAGATAGGGTTGGTGGTTTCATGCCATGGATGGTGTCAAAAGTCCCTGGTTCATCAGGAACTGAGATGTCATAAGAGCCGACATCATATTGAAGATGTGGGATTCTCTCCTCTGTCTCCTCATTAATCTCCTCATCAGAGATGGTCTGCTCTGTCTCAGAGTAACCTGGAATGGTCTCATCTTGGATGAAAGAAACATGCTCTGCAGCACCCAGAGGTTTGGCAGATTTAACGTCACTTTGTTTCGTCTCCCAGTCCTTTCCAAGTTTTTCTTTCCTAGCCTCGTCTGACTTGTACTTGAGCTCCTCCTCGTGTACTATATCCTCTGCTTCCTCTAGCTCTGCTTTCTCAATCACATCCTCATCTTCTTCACTGTCACTCTTTTTGGGTTTCATTTCAAACTCTTTATCTTCTTTTGCCTTTTCTTGCCATTTTTTATCTTCACCCATCTCCACAAAGTCAGATGTTTTAGCACTTTTCAGTTTTGTGGTATAGTCATCCTCTATGTCATCTTCTGTAGTAGCACCTTCATCCTCAAATCTGTCAGTGGTTTTAGAGGGGTGTTCATTTGCGTTTACTCCATATGGTACCCTTTCCTCATGAGGGGACTCTGTCTCAACATCAGTTGTAGTTATTCCCTCATCAGGAGATTCAATGTGAGGGACAACAGTGTCCACTGCAGATTGAAGATTTGGGAGCATTTTGCTCTCTGTGGGCTTGGAAAGCTCCTCTTCCAGTCGCAAGGCTTCAAAATCCTTGGTAAGATCCTCTGGGGAGGAGACTAAGGACCTATCACTCTCCTGTTTCTCCACTGAAACTTGCTTAGCAGCTGGCCTGTTTTCTTGCTCCTTTGCAGCTTTAGTTTTTTCTGTTTTAGACTTTACTTGAACCTTTGCTTTGTTCAGAGTCTTTCTGACCTCAGGGGTGAAAGGCTTTAAGTCAGGTTTTGTGATTTTTCTCAACTCGGGCTTAATTTTTTCTTTTTCTTTTTTCTTTTCCTCCTTACTTTTGAGTTCTTTTTTAACTATGTCCTCTTTTTTTACATCTGTTTTTTCTTTCTTTGTGTCTTTCTTTTCCTGATCTTTCTTTTCCTCCATCTTAGATGCCTTCTCCTTGATATGTTTTTTAGGGGATTTTTCTCTCTGTATTTTCTTTTTCTCTTGCTTAAGTGAATCGGGTGACGCCGTCTTAGGTTTCACTGGTTTGGGAGTTTTAACAGTCTCTTTCATTTTCTTCTCTTTCTTTTCAACTTTGTTCTCCTTTACAGATTCACTCTTTGACTCAATATCTTCATTTGCCTCTTTCTTGCTTGCTTTTGTAGTGGAAGATATTTTAGCGGATGATTTGAGACTTTCTTTGCTATCAGTTCTCAGCTTCATTTTAGTTTGTTTAATCAGTGGAGGTGGAGCTCCAGATGACATGTCCTTTTGAGTGGCTACTGGATATCGCAAGAAATCGAGATGCCTCAGCTTTTCCAGCCCCTCAAATATTTTGTTTTGTGGGGCATTTCCAGGAAACAGTACTCTCACAATCTTTTCAGTTGGACTGGCAGGTACCCACACAACCAGAGCTGTCACTGATGTAAGGTAAGGAACAGAAATCTCACCCTCTTTGCCATTGGACAGGACAATACCAGTTTTAGCTTTACTATTACCAGCCCACTTCTGCATAAAGAATTGCATTTCCTTACTGTCCTTGAGAGGATTTAGAATATACATGTCTAGTTTCCCAACACCCAACTTGTGAAAGAGTGTTAAAGGCTCAATTGTGTTGCTTACAACTCTGTATAGAGGCTCAGGTTTGATGCCTAGTTTGTGAAGGTACTGCAATGTAAGAGAGGCCTCCTCAATGCTCCTCTTTGCTTTCAGCGTGGATTCAGGCATCTTCAGCTTTTCTGGAACATTAAAGAACACAACACCAAGCTCTGGTGAAATCAGGTTTTTCATCCAGTCTCCATAGGTATTTGAACCACGGCTCTTCTCTTCCTCCTGCTCTGCAATTTTTCTCTGTAACAGTCCATTTATGCCAGGGAGATTATCTGCTCCTATATGGGTAAGGAGAACAGAATCAATCCTATCCAAATGTCTGACCAGCTTCCAGAAGCAAGACTTTCTGTCTGATCCACCATCAATCAAAATATTAAAGCCATTGACAGCAAACAAAGCAGAGTCGCCCCGTCCTCCAGGAAAGATATAGCAGCATGGCTTGGACAACTTGAGGAACCCTCCTGAGGTTGGTGGTTCCAGGAGCTCAAAAGGAGAGGGAACATCCACTGTCTCAGAGACATATTCTGTGAACTCGCTCACACCTTCCATCTCAGGCAGCACAGGTTCAGGGTTCAGTCTGTACTTCAGTAAGCTCTGGTCCTGTATGTACCCTAGGGAGCTCCAGCCCCCCTCTCCTTTACAGGACACAGTCAAACAGGCTTGCTGACCTGTGGATGGCTGGTTTAAGAGATCTTTAATCTACAAAGAAAGAAAGAAAAATGTTTCTTAAATTTCAATTTAAAAAAAAAATCAATAAAAAGTAAATGCTTAAGTGCTGTGTGAAGTATTATGAGATCACTAATGGTTCAATAGCCACTTACCCTACGACTTGATAGAATGTCAGAGAAATTTTTCCAACCAAACACTCCACTTTGCAGGATAATGTCACCAGTCTGTTCAGTACTTTCCCCACTTAGGACCAATAACTTATGTCCTGCTGAGTCACAGAGCAGTGTTCTGAACTAGAAAAGAAAGAGAATGCATTTATTGTTATATTTAAAGGCACAGTATGCATGTTTCGTTTGCAATTCATTTTAAAGTATATTGTATGATGGAGAAAATGCTGTATTACTGTTACTACAAATAAAGCTCTTTCTGATTAGGCTATGTTAGCCACTACAGAATTGTTGTCTCCGATGCATGGTACAAAGATTTGCGGTAAATCAAGAAAACAAGAGATTCAAACGATAAGACTAACTGTGTTGTTATATAACAATGATTAGTTTTCTGTCGATAAAGGTATCCAAACAGTTGCTCACCTGTCAAATAAAACACAATATATTAAAGTGTCTCTGGTGTTTCCATGGTTTCTACGAAAGTAAAATCGAGGGTAATGCGGATATGATGTCATTGACAGGTGACGCAATGAGGGACGTTACACTGGTTAAAATAGCGGATTTCTCTTGATTTAAACATTTTTGGAAACATTTGGGATAATGTAAGTACACAAGTAAAAAAAATATATAACACTGTGCTAGTGGTTTTTGATATTTTAATGCAAAAATCTTACATATTGTGCCTTTAACAGTTAAACGTTATAATTGATATCTTAGATGCTTATGTGGTTGCATGCAAATAAAATGTAGAGAGAACTTACAGAGGAAAAAAAACACAATTGCTTATATACAATTACCTCTATAGCAATATTCTCCTCAGAAGGATTCACCAACACAACAGTCTCCAGGACATCACTCTTGTATTGCAAAAGTCTCTGTCCTAAAAAAAAAAAATTTTTTGTTGAAAACAACGAATGTTTAAAATATTTATTGACAATGCAATTTATTTTGAAGAATTTTTCATCTGATATTAAGAAACAGAGATAATGGTTGCACCCTACTGGAATGATGCAATTACTACTTCCATGCATTTAATTACTGTTTATTCACTATTCTTTGTCTCTTCCCGCTCCTCTGCAAGAATACACTAATCCTGTGAAAGCAGTCTTCTCAATTCCATGCAATCAAAACAATATTGCAAAGCTCCTGTAAGCAAATCTATTGGCTGTTGCCATGGGGATGGCTATTGCCGCCAGCTGCGTTACACTGACCCAGTCTTGGTGCTGCACGACGCATTGCAGCATTTCTGAAAAGGTTGAAAAAATCCTCGCTCTAGCTGAAAATATTAATCCAGCATTGCACAGTTAAAACACACACACACAAAAATTGTGACCCTGTGCATTATTAGGCTATAATAAGCACATACCTCTCGTTGGCTGTTAAAAGTCACTGCTTTAGACCTTTCTATAGGGTATCTATAGGGTCATTTTCACAGCAGTGAGATAGGAACAAGGGCGTGTGGACTTAAATAGCACACTGGTGATTTGACTGGGCTCCTCACACACTCTCAGTAGTTTAATGTACATAACATGCTATAAACGTGATGATCTTGAAAAAGCTATGATGAATTTACATTTCAAAGCATGTCCGGAAAAACTCCCACAAAATAAAAAAGACATTGTCTAATCAAAAAAATGTATGAAAGATTGTAGATCAGATTTTCTGCCATAACATGGAGTAGTTAATAACGGTACACTCCTGTCAGATCATACAATGAACTCTGGATGGTAGCAGTGGACTACAAATAGTGCTAACCCAGTTTAACCTTCAGCATCATTTCATTTTCCATGTTTATCTGAAAACGGAAACCTTTTAAGGAATTGTAGCTTGTTATATTCAACTCCAAATAATTCTGGTCCTTTATACTGCTAGGTTGAGTTTTGACTTTCCAGACATTTGACATCATTATGACATCCTTTCCGTCAGAACCAACAAGATGCTTTGGGACAGCTGTCAACATGACCTTCAGATGTGCTTTCACTCTGAGATGGAGAACAGATAAATCAGCTAAATCAGGCTGCATGGTCTCCTGTGACATTGAGCATACACACAACTTCACCTTACTACCGTTCTAAAGAAATGCATTTGTAAATTCTACTCTAATTCATGTCAGATACAAGAATTTGGATGTGGAAGTGGTTTGTGCTTTTATAAGAAAATTATTTTTATTTAGCAATCTTCTTATGTTTATTTAATTTACATTGAAATTCTCTAATTTGTACGTTAATAATAAATGACACAATATTAGATTACAAAGGCAAAAATATCTATATTTTTATATCCATAGCCATTTCTTTAGATAAAAGAAATCTCCACTGAACATATAGCACTAGGACCCAGATAACTACTGATGTTTGTGCATTTGAAAACATGCTGAAGCAATCTACCCATGACATTAAACTCCTCCTCCTTAGTCATTTTGCTGTAGAAAAAACAATTAAATTAAGCTCTTTGCACAAACAGTTAACCAGCATGGGCTATTCTGTGAGTTATTGGCTTGCACTAAATAAGGTTAAGAATAGTCTCAGATAATTAGGCACTGGACATTTCTGAAATCCTGTTATTTCAGTACCAGAAAATAAATAAACTGCCCATAGTTAACATTAAATATATAAATATATAGATATAAAATACTATTTCGGAGCAACTTATATCCATACGTGATTTATATGCACTTGAATCATGTTGTACACAGTTACAGTAATATTTAGCACCTCAGCAGATGGTTTCTAAAATAAGCTAATTCAGTATCACTCAACTGAGAATGTAAAACACTGACAAATGGGGTCAGATGTATTTTACACTTGCTAAGACTAATTTTGTAAAAGTCAATCGCAGATTTGACAACACTCCAGAGAAGATCTTTACTCTGTGCATTTTAAGCTTCACAAGCAATTTTGGCTTTTAGGATTAAATGATAAGCACAAGCGATCCAGGCGACTGACACGCTTTCACTGGCAAGAAATTAGTGGAACTGACTGATTGCCTCACAGGCTTAAATAGTTTTAAAGTCACACTTAATATCTGCCTTTGAACTCTCTATGCCTCCAAAATCTTTATTCCTAAATCACAAATTAACTAATTTTGGAACAGTGACACATGCTTTTGTGTAAAAAGATCATAATTTCAAAGTAGATATGAAAAAATGAACGACATCTGAGGTCTAATTTAGCTTTTCCACCAGATAGAAGTTGCCCCTGACAGCTGAAACTTTACTTGCAAGACTGGCTCTTCACTCATCGGGGAAAATGAGGTGTAAATGTGATCGCCTCGTAGCTGAAAGTTTCAACACTTCATTATCATTAAAGTAAATCGAAAGTTTTTACATTTTAAAAATGTTCAGCTGTTGTTCGATGACCATTTTAATCATGTCAAGTCTTTGAACACAACAGAGATAGCAATTGAATTTCTGTGCGAGAAAGTATTACATTTTTTTGAGCCAATGTTATCTCGTTCTGTCTTTGCCCTGTCCTTGAACACTGTTCAGCTGTCTCCGAATCACACTGTGTGATACGAAAAGACGGGAAGAGAGAGAGAGGAGCTGTGTAACACTTTTTAAACCGTTATCTAGGGGTAGAGATTCAATAAACAGCTGTAATCTTATTAAAGCCACTTAATCGTATCCACAGCAGTGAATTTCTGAGCACTACATTGGAACTGCCCTATCCGTGCCTTTGAAACCACCACCAAGTTTATCTCAATCAAATACATGTTAACAAGCAGGCGAGATAGAGTCCCCTTATAGAAAAGCAAGACAAGTGTTGAGCTCTCATTCATATGTATGTGCTCTTGCGGTGTAATGGACCTCAATTATGCTGTAAACAACTGAAGCGAATGGGTTGAGTTAATACAAATGGCTCATTTAAATGCAATAAATGACTAAAAGGGATAAATTGTACAAAGCACAGCCTAAAGTGCCCATTTATTTGTTACATGCAAATAAACTGAACGCTTTAAGGCACCATTTAAAATGATAAAAAAATAATTTGCATTTATAATCGCTTTTGAGAATTAATGACCAGGGACAAAAAATAGTGCTTGTGCTTTTGTTCATGCCATGCTCTTTGAACAATAATGATAACACAGGTGTAAAAGGACTGGTAAACACACACACACACACACACACAGTCATTTGACAGGATCGTGCTGAAGCAAAATCCTCCTCTCCTCCCATCAATACATCTGACCTCAGCAAAGCAAATGGCTGATTGCTTTTTAAAACAATCCACATCAGAGATCATCACAAGTTGCAAATATGTTTCAATCACTGCCATTCTTAACATAAGTAGCGCATAATTGTGTCAGCTCAACTGACATTTTATGAGCATATCAAACAAAATTAATACTGAAGACAATCATTTCACATGACAAATAGGTGTCTCTTTGAAATTAATATTCTGTCATCATTTACTCATCCTGTTCCAAACCTCTATGACTTTCTTCTATGAAACAAAAAAAGATGTTAATGTTTTCCCAGAGATTATCTTTGTTTCTTTATGTGTTCCATTAATTCTCATTTGAAACAGTAAGTTATAGCCTAAGCATGAGTAAATTATTTTTCATGGTGAACTATCCCTTTAAGATAAAATTGTTTACTACAAAAAAAGAGTACATAACTCAGGTTCTGCTTCACATAGATAGCTAATTAACTAATCTATGAGATTTATGTCTGGCCTGTGTGGAATCGGCGCACATTTTTCATCTCACGCGGTGACGCGTACTCGAGCGCGCGCGACAGTCACAGGTTCCTCAGATGCCCTGCTGCATCCCATGATAATCAGAATCACAATTAAGATCTGGGTCACGGTTAAATTATAATGTGTTTCCACCAAATTCCCCGGCGATTTCTGACATTATGCGGATTCGTTAGCTTCAATTAGTTAAACGTTAGCTTTGTGATCAAAAATGTAAATTAAGCAACTGTAGTGGCTTATGAAAATGAGCTGAAATAGAAAACAAATCTAGCAAAAGTGAGGAAACAAATCATAAAAATGTAATTTTCTCCCTCATATTCCTAAATACCCCCCTCCCTTTATGTTGCCGATGTTCTTATCGCCTTGGCATCTATAGATTGCTCGTACAGTGCGATCATGTTCTTTCATGCACTCTCACTGATGGCATAATCGTACACGCTTCACAACGGCTTGGGTTTCGGCGACCTTTAGATAAATCCGTGAAGAAGCCAGAACCGATACAGACCTAGAGAGTCAGTGTACAAGGTTGACACGATACTATATCAGCAATATTGCACATTTCATGAATGAATAGCCTCGGCCAGAGATCAGGATATTTGAATCATATGCCAATAATCAAACATCTGAAGAATTATATGACAGATTAGACCTACCGTTGCTGATGCTGAGCTGTGTTTATCGTGCGTCGAGAGCGCGCACACAGACACGCGAGTGCGCGAGAGGGAGTGGGTGTGGCCTATGAGCCTGTATTCATATACACACTACGAATAAGGATGACACTTGAAGAATGAGAAATATGCAACATGATCACATATCAGTGATACATTTTATGCCGATTTAATTCGACCTTGTATATATAAGTCATTTATAAATAAGATTTACGGTGAACCGAGGTAAAGGTGGCCCAATTTGCTAATAGGTATAAAAAGGGTTCTGAGTTTGAGGAAGAACTTCAAGGCGTTCCACTTTACCTGTATTCACCCTAGTTTTACATCCAATGGACTAAACATTTTTTAAAATATTCATAAATATTTTGCATCATGAAATACATTTACCATGACCCATCCCAAGACTGGTCAGTTTAGTAACAACAATTTAAGCATATTTGAGTACCCTGAAAAGCTCTCTATAAATAACATTTATTATTGTTATTATTATTATTATTATTACAAATATTCACCACTCTTAATTCAATTTACTGCCATTATTCTAGTGTTGGCTTATTACATTTTGCTACCTGATCAATAATACAATAATAATAATAATAATATAAACAAATACTGGACTGGAATATCGAGATTCTTTTATTTTATTATTTTATTGGCATTGATGTGTCCATAAAGAACCTTTGACATCCATGGAAACCCCTTTCCATTGCACAAAAGGTTCTTTATATTAGAAAAAGGTTCTTTAGATTTTTCAAATGTTCTTCAAACTAAGAAAATATGATTCTTTTAAGAACTGTACACTGAAAGGTTATTTGAGGAACCCAGAATGGTTCTTCTATGTGGCATTGCTGTAAAAAAAAAAAAAAAAAAAAAACCTTTTGGAACCTTTATTTTTAGCATTAAAATTTAATCTGACATTTTTTCACCCGTCTAAAATCACTTTCAATATTGTAAAAACTAGCTCTTCAACATATCAAGAGGCTCCGTTAACAAAACCCAACAGAATGAGGAAGCAAAAATGACCACTTAGCATCATATCAACATGATGCATGTAATTTTTTTTTGACATTCTATAACATAGTATTGTTTATGTTCAACATGAACATAAATAAGTCTATATTTTTCAGCCTAGGTGCTGTAATGGTCAAGAATGACAAGGATGGGCCATTTAGCAGTTTATGTTGATCCCAGGCTGACAGCTGCAAGGCAAGACTGCCAAAATCTGCCCCGTTAACTGCACTCCATCAGCATTCTCTCGCAGACAGTCTGCCCGACTCTGACTGACCACCTCTCTGACCATGAGCCAGCGCAGAATTGTGTTTACAGTAAGAGGGTGAGGATTCTGTCCAATCTGGAGATTAAACTAATATTCTTATGCATTACAAACAAAACCAAAATTACATATAAATGAGGAAAATCATGATTTAGCCAGTTCCACTTGAAAGATGTTTTTAATAGAGGGATTGGGTTTTTAATAGCCAGAGGTGATGAATGCGTCTAGCTGCTACAAAAAGGGTTTGCATTTGTTAAATCAAATTTAAATTGATGCTATTACAAGATTATAAATAGACACTTCCAGACATATCCTAAGCAACTGTTCAAAGCAGCCGTCTGCCTGCCACACCCTTGCTGCTAGACAGCCTGTGTCCATCTCTTGAATTATCTCAGTTATTTCATCCATTCAATACAGTCCCATGATAACAACTTGCTCTTGCAAAATGGTGATGCATTAGCACATTACCACAGACTTAAAGCCTCTTCTGTAGAATTTTGCTAAAGAAAAATGTAGATGGAAAGTTTGATTTATCATGTCTTTCTATGCTAAATTCTTTACAGAAACTATAAACTGCTCTACTAGACCCTAGCAGTAGGGAGTCATGGTTTTGCTTACTACAACAATAACCACCCGTTTTTCCTAAGACCTTTGGTCCAGAGTCTGGGCGTGGGCTCAGGTTTCACTGTGGTGCGTGTGGTGCAAGATCCAGCCCTGCAATCAATGCCACCATCAAGCAGACCGGAGTCGCCTGAGTAGCATGCTAACGTTCAGTGTTCATGTGCAGACTGCAGGGGTATAAAAGAGCAGAATCAATAGCCCATCCTGAATTATTAATCAACACTAGAAAACACACCGGACCCATGTAAAAGCCCTCTCTGCTTCAGCTTCATAACTGGAGAGATTTATACTTTTATACACTTGTCTATGACAAGATTTGCATTTTCCGTGCTGCTAACGTTGAGGTGAGATAATCACAAATCAACACTTCACTTAACAGCTCAAGTTTCAGGGGTGTTTGTGAAAATCAGCTCCATGTTCAATGGTGTAGTTTTCCCAAGATTAGATATTGCATTTTTTTTTAGCATATGTCAAATTTTATTTCAAAATAATTACCTCTAACTATAGATTGTAGTTAAAGAGAAATTATGGTATAAATAGCTTCAACTGTGAACTAATCACATTTAAACTCATATTAAATAACAAGATATAATCTTCATAAACAAATGTAAAAGCTATTGAATTAGGGTTGAGTATGGCGTCTCCTCGTCTTTCTATCAGCGCAGAGGGGCTTGCAGTTGCACCTCTGATGATACTCATCACTCATTTTTCTCCGCCCTGTCAATTTCCTCTGTTTATTGACTTAATTATGCTCCGAGCATCACATAGAAACTCATGCAATTAAGTCCCAACTGCATATTTGGAGGCTTTTACAACCAAACATGCTAAACATAAGGGCTATTACAGCAGCGAGTTGTGGTCAGAGTCATTAACGTGCGGCATGTTGCTGAAAAATCTAAATGAATTGAACAATGCCCGAGACAGCTGGGGCCATGGTGACCATTTCAGCCTCCTCCCTGCTGCCTCCAGGGAGGTAAAGGGATCTGTAATGATTGTTCAAGGACCCATCCATCTGTGTCGGTTGTAAACTCCCTGGCTGAAGTTTCAGAAGGCAACCACTCATATGGGAATAGCAACACATATGGGATTCTCGATTACACTTTCATCATATTTATTTCAGAGTCAGTGCAGTAATTTTATCATTTTTTAAATATATACATAAAAATATAGGTGAATTCAAGTTGATTGGGAGACTTTTTGCCATTGAGATTCAGCCCTATCTTTTGTCTAATAACCTACTTTGCATTGTTTCTCTATCTCTATTCACTTGTACTGAGTTTGTTCAGTCGACATGCTGCCAGAGGTTTCTTTCATGTCTCATCTCCTGCAATTTTCCTCTTGAGACAGAAGTCATATGGGAATTTAGCAGCAGTGCTTAGAAGCACAAATCTCACTCTCCTGCTTAGAACTGGCAGTCTTTCTTTTCTAAACGAATCTAATTGTATATTTTTTAAAAAGATACTAACAGCCTCACACATGACATGAGTCAATGTTGCTACTATCTATCTATCTATCTATCTATCTATCCATCCATCCATCCATCCATCCATCCATCCATCCATCCATCCATCCATCCATCTATCGCATATTTTTATTCATGCATTTAGGATGCATTTTCTTCCTACAAATAAAAGAACAAAGTCAGAACTCCTCTGCTTAAAACCTTGCATTAACTAAAAGTCACTCCGTTTTGTGCTCTGACATTTATAAGCAGTCAGCCATGATGACACTGCACTCACATCCTGATCAGTATTCCAAGCACAGCTGCAGGAGTGGCAGACCAGCCGTACAGAGCATGCTCAATCCTCATCCATCATCTTCCACTGCTGGCTAAAACAACGCAAGTGATTTTTGCACAGAACAGAGCAGCAGAGTGACTGCCACCAGTCAGAGACCAAGATGAAGTGTAGGGAGCGGTTCCGTGTGGGGTGAAAGAGCTTATTCACACTTCTCCCTTTCAGTTTCTATCTCAAATGCACCGCAAACAAAACAGCAAGTCTGTCTGCACGTACTGTATGGTGGCAGGATATGGACTAATACATCTCCCCTCTGACACATACAGTGAAAAACATTTTCATCTTTTTTAAGAATATGGACATTATGATAAGCATCAGTGGAATAATGGAATGTAAGAAATGAAAACGTTGTGTGGGTGGAACAGTTTTGCATTTTTTCATTAATATTCTTTTCAAGCACGTGCAGGATGGGCATGCTTTCTATGGTTTGTGAGATAACTGGATGTAACATCCACCTTACAACCTATAATCAATAGGGGAATTCATTATTGATAGTCAGTTTCGTGACCAAGCATCAAATGATAAACAACACTATAGTAGAAAAATCCTCAGCATACAAAGACAACAACATTGCTGTCAGCAAAGGCAGACCCCATGTAAAAACAAAGAAATTCTAGTTTTCAGGATTCTCAGCTGAAAAAGCTGCAGCTTTTGCCTGTAAGACAGAATTAGAGGTAATAATAGTAGACAGAAGCAGTTCACAGGGGGGTCAGTCCACTTCTGGACTAGATCAAACTCTGTTGTTGAATGGATGCAGGGATTATATGTTAGAAATTCACTGAATCACATATGAATGAGCCAGATTTACAATCTAGAAACCTTCTGTTTACCATCAGTGTATACTGAAAGCTTTGAAAAGAAAACATTCCTCTGTTGTACTTCAGTGTGGTTTTATGTCAAAAGTTAGCAATCTGCTTCAAATATGCTTTGTTTGATTTTTAGTTCAGATTCTTCAGGAAGGAAAATAAATAACCCAGTCAACAATGTAGAAAAAATGACCTGATTTGCTCAGCCTGTCAGAGATCACAGATGAGATAAACATCATCATTTATGCTCTGTTTCCCAGTGTTGTTGTTGCTATAACTAGATGTTAAAGGCACAATATGTAAGATTTATGGATTAAAATATCCAAAAACCACTAGAACAATGTTATATATTTTGTTGACTTGTGTACTTGCATTATCCCAAATGTTTCCAAGTATGTTTAAATCCAGAGAAATAAGCAATTTTAACCAGGACTGTGTCCGTGCGTCGCCGTGCGTTACCCTCGATTTCTGGTTTTATTTTGTAGAAACCATGGAAACACCAGAGACGCTTTAATATATTGTGTTTTATTAGACAGGTGAGCAACTGTTTGGATACATTCATCGACAGAAAACTAATCATTGTTATATAGCTCAACACAGTTAGTCTTATTGTTTAAATCTTGTTTTCTTGATTTACCGCGAGTACCATGTTTTACCATGCCTAATATCGATCTAGCTTACTGCAGTGTGCAACAAGTGTCTCACAGTCGCCGCTGAGCGAACGCACAGAGTAGCATTATAACATGGCTTTCGACACACTCATATGTATCTAATATGATAAAACAGCGCATACTCATGAACAGAAGAAGCGAAAGCGGTTGTCTGAGGCATAATAAAAGCTTCACAAAATCAAGGCGTCATTAAGCTACGCCTTTGTTTTGAATAAGCGACCTCTAGCGGCGAAAATTACATAGTGTGCCTTTAACTGAAACTATTTGTTAACTTGTTAACTGACATAAATCTTAAATAGAACAAAATAAAAATATTAAATGAAAAACCTAAACCTAAATTAAAATGTAAGTTTATATTGAAGTATTAAAATGACTAAAACCAAAACTGAAATAAAACTAAATTAAAGCTAAATAGAAATATATGTATATAAAAAAACAGAAACACAAAGCTCATAACAAAATTACTAAAAAGCAAACACTAAATATAAAAATAAAAGCTAATTCAAAATAGTAATAAATATTTTAATAGTATATAAATAATACAAAAATGACACTGCTGATTCCTGTTCCGCATGTCTAGGAGCTTTCTCTGTGCGCTCAGAAATATTATAACGTTCAGTCTCAGTTCATTATTTGTGTCGGACTTGTAGCAACACTGATTCAACCCTAACGACCAAGTTCAAACAGCATTTGGACCCACTAAGATTCCTTGGTCCCAAATACTGTTTGAACTGGTTTTTGAGGTTGACGGACCATAGAGATCAGTGGATTGGCTCTCTACAAAGTCTGCCCTTGAGAGTGAGAAAAAGCCTTCCTGGCTTCAAAGCATTTTTGTCCCTCAGTGGTGGTGGAGCATTATATCACTTTATCTGTACTGCCCTTATTCAGACTGCTAATTGCATCTTTCACTTGGGTGCACACAGCAGAATAGCTTTTTCCCTCACAGGGCTTGGGGAAATCATTAAAACAAAGGTTGTCTTAACAATAACGTAATAATAGACCACAGTTCATAAAATTTATTTTATATATCAGCAGTGTTATTTTAGTATCATTGTGATATTAATATTTTGAAATTGTTCTTTTTTTTGTATTTTGCATGTTAATTTTAGCTAAAGTTTTAGTATTTTACTTCATATATATATATATATATATATATACACTCACCTAAAGGATTATTAGGAACACCTGTTCAATTTCTCATTAATGCAATTATCTAATCAACCAATCACATGGCAGTTGCTTCAATGCATTTAGGGGTGTGGTCCTGGTCAAGACAATCTCCTGAACTCCAAACTGAATGCCAGAATGGGAAAGAAAGGTGATTTAAGCAATTTTGAGCGTGGCATGGTTGTTGGTGCCAGACGGGCCGGTCTGAGTATTTCACAATCTGCTCAGTTACTGGGATTTTCACGCACAACCATTTCTAGAGTTTACAAAGAATGGTGTGAAAAGGGAAAAACATCCAGTATGCGGCAGTCCTGTGGGCGAAAATGCCTTGTTGATGCTAGAGGTCAGAGGAGAATGGGCCGACTGATTCAAGCTGATAGAAGAGCAACTTTGACTGAAATAACCACTCGTTACAACCGAGGTATGCAGCAAAGCATTTGTGAAGCCACAACACGCACAACCTTGAGGCGGATGGGCTACAACAGCAGAAGACCCCACCGGGTACCACTCATCTCCACTACAAATAGGAAAAAGAGGCTACAATTTGGAAAATTACAATTACAAGACTGGAAAAATGTTGCCTGGTCTGATGAGTCTCGATTTCTGTTGAGACATTCAGATGGTAGAGTCAGAATTTGGCGTAAACAGAATGAGAACATGGATCCATCATGCCTTGTTACCACTGTGCAGGCTGGTGGTGGTGGTGTAATGGTGTGGGGGATGTTTTCTTGGCACACTTTAGGCCCCTTAGTGCCAATTGGGCATCGTTTAAATGCCACGGCCTACCTGAGCATTGTTTCTGACCATGTCCATCCCTTTATGACCACCATGTACCCATCCTCTGATGGCTACTTCCAGCAGGATAATGCACCATGTCACAAAGCTCGAATCATTTCAAATTGGTTTCTTGAACATGACAATGAGTTCACTGTACTAAAATGGCCCCCACAGTCACCAGATCTCAACCCAATAGAGCATCTTTGGGATGTGGTGGAACGGGAGCTTTGTGCCCTGGATGTGCATCCCACAAATCTCCGTCAACTGCAAGATGCTATCCTATCAATATGGGCCAACATTTCTAAAGAATGCTTTCAGCACCTTGTTGAATCAATGCCACGTAGAATTAAGGCAGTTCTGAAGGCGAAAGGGGGTCAAACACAGTATTAGTATGGTGTTCCTAATAATCCTTTAGGTGAGTGTATATATATATGTCTATATAGTTTTTATATTAATTTTAGTTTTAGTCATTTTAGTACATCAAGGCCTGGTTTCACAGACAGGGCTTAGATTAAGCCAGGATTAGGTTTTAGTTCAAATAGGGTATTTGTGCCTTAGAGAGAAAAAAAAAAAAAAACATTACTGGTGTGCATCTTGAGACAAAACAATGGCACTGACATATTTTAAGATTTATCAGTGCAAGTTGCTTTCAGTTAAAACAGCTCAAACATGCATTTTAGTCTGGGACTAGCTTAAAGGGTTAGTTCACCCAAAAATGAAAATTCTGCCATACGCACCCTCATGTCGCTCCAAACCCGTAACACCGTGTCCTAATGCTGCCTTCACGTGCTATCGGAATTATCGTAAATACGAGTTTCCTAGGTAAAAATTGCACATGAACGCCCTCTGATGTCGTGTTTACCACTGGAAAGTTCGGAATTAATTTTGATACCCAAATTCCCGAGATGGGCGTGCCATAAATTTTAAACATGGTGGCGGGGGGAACTAATGCTGTGACATTAAGTTTTCCCCCCAAAACAGCTAGATCGTCTTGTCTTGTCATTAATGTAATTTACATATACGAGTAATCATTTGAAGCGTATTATTGTTTATACACAGCATTTTTTTTTAAATAGCCTGCATTTGAAAGAAATTACAGAATCGGCAGAAAGCGAACTATCTGGATAGCATCGTAAATGTTTATATGGTTGTCAGTGCATGTGACACTACATATAATTTTGGTTTTAATAAGATTTTCCCAATAAATAGGCAAGAATAAACATGGTTTCCTCCATGATTCCTGTTCATTCCGACAACAAAGCACTTGAATGCAACAAGCTCGTAATCACGATTTCTGAAATGGGAATTATGAAATTTCCGATAGCACGTGAAGGCAGCATAACTACACGCGACGCGACGCCGCAACACGCGATAAAAGGTATCTTTCCCATGTTAATTAGAGTTTTTGTCCTAACCAGCCGCGACGGCGACACGCGATGATTCTATTTTAGAAACGGTTTCTATTTTTCTGCGACGTCGCGGCTGGAACAATAACACAAAACATGGCAATGATAATCTCATTCTCAGGTAATGTTTATGTGCTTTATTTAATGTTAAAAACGTGACTTTGAATATCATTTAGTGCTCCCAGCTTTGTAACGTTGTCGTACTAAAAGCAACAATGGATAATTCACCTCAGATCTTGAAATTAAACAAATGGAAACAATAACGTTCAAACTGTGAACAAACAAGTATATTCTATGACAATGATTGTTTTAGTAACTCAGTATGTATTTTTAGTAATGTTTAAATGGTGTAATATTTGTGAATTTGATTATTTTCCATTTCCTTGCGAGTGCCGTCAAGATTAATCTCTGGTGCCATAGCCTGCACTTGCCGCGAGAGCCCGCCCACACGCTGTTCTGATTGGCTGTGGTTTTTGATTGATTTTGTCGCATCTTGTAGTCGCGTCGCGTCTGGTGTGGACAGACAAATTGCTTGACGCTGGAATCTTATCGCATCGCGTCTAGTTAGGACACGGTGTAAAACCTTCGATTATCTTCGGAACACAAGTTCAGATATTTTTGATGAAATCCGAGCGCTTTCTGACCCCCATAGACAGCAACACAACGACCACTTTCAAGGCCCAGAAAGGTAGTAAAGACATCGTTAAAATAGTCCATGTGACTGCAGTGGTTCAACCTTAATGTTATGAAACGACGAGAATATTTTTTATGAATTTGTCTTTACTACCTTTCTGGGCTTTGAAAGTGGTAATGGCATTGCTGTTTATCAAAAATATCTTAATTTGTTTTCTGAAGATGATCAAAGGTCTTATTGATGACAGAAATGTAAGGTTTTGGGTGAATTTTTGATATTTGTTTTATGGTTTTAGTTAACTATAATAGTACGACATAACTGAGTACTACAGCTGCATTAGCCCTTGAATAATGCATTAAGCAATGTTATGGTTCTTAGACTTTTGATGTCCTTACATGCAGGTGGATAAAAGACAGCTCACAATACCCAGATTCTCTTGCATTTAAACCTCAGCGTGGTGCTGAAATGGTTAAAGCATCCCACCAGCAAGCACTCTGATACACCCATAAGCCCATTATAGACTCCACTATACACTGATAGACACTCGCACGGACTGCTTCTCTACAGAATAGAAAGAGGAGGAGAAAATTATTTGGAAGATATATTATATAAGATATCATCATCAATACATAAAGAAGGAGGGACTGGTGATTAATTCATGCAGCGATAGATAGGGAGTCAGCAGTCACATATGAGGAACCATATGGTTGGACTCATGCTAACAGAGAATTTAGATTGCAGCCATGACATACATCATCAGAATGGAGAGATTAAGAAAGACAAGGAAAACAGGTGACAAAACGAGGAGTGATAAGACTGACTGTGCAATATTGTGCATGCAAGTATGTGTGGGTGCTGGTATGCCACGTCGCAGAGGAAGTAAATTTAGATTTAATGCTTTATCCTCTTTAGCTTCATATCTGCTGATGGTTGCAGTGTGCAGCACAGCATGATGTTATCAGCTGTGCTGCTCAGAAATGCCAACACTTTAAATACAGACAGAAAATAACAAATGTGCTTTACAATAGATAAGTAATGTTTACGTTTTTTTCGAGTTAACCACATACTAAAAAATTGTAACTCAAGTTCAAACGTTATCAGCCTACCATGATTTATTCTTCTTCATACTTATAGTATAACAGGGCTTGTAATAAAATATACAAATTGAACATATATTTACAACGAAACTATCAAGTTGTCCTGTAGTCCCGGGAGTGTCTCTATAATGTGTCTCTGCAAAGCTTGATGCAGACTTGTGGACACTTGTGGAACAATATTCATTGGTGGAGAAGAGATATACAAACTAACTGGCGACATGCTTATCTCAGTCTGCTTAATTATGAATTTGACGCACAAGAACAGATAATATGTGTAAAAACATTCACCACACACTTCAAAATGCATGTACTCTGTTGAACAATTTACGACATGCAAATGTCAATACTGCAAACAGAGCCACACTGACTTGAAAGTAGAATATTTATGAGGGAATTAAACAAGGTGCAATAAACAAATGCACTCCATAACGCATTGCGCATTTATACAGAATGCAGCCATTTCATTGGCTGCGAGAGCTCAGGTGGGTTTGGCAGGGCCTTACATTAATGCAATCTTATCTTTCTCCCTGTGATTTCACATAACTGTTGTTTCACACTCACCGTCTCATAATCTATTAGCTGTCAAATGGCAGGAAGCTTCCTGCTTTCACAAGTAATGTGATTCTGGTAAACAGAACTGGAATCTCACTACATCAAAGGCTTCTTAAACATTTAAATATTCAGTTTCGTATGATTCCAAAACAAACAAACAAACAAACAAAAAAAGCTAAGAAAAATAAAATAAAAACATGGCTATCAGACATCGTCATATGCTGTTTGTTAAAATAGTAAAATTATTTATAAATTTATAAATTCCCCCCCCCAAAATGTTTTTACCCACAATAATTTTTCAAAAGCTCATACATCATCTTTCTGAAACTTTAATCACTGACCTTTCTCCTCAGACGAGAACTGGGCAGAGTGTCTTGCTTCAAAGAGCTTCAGTTCCTTGTTCAAGTCACAAATGGTCAAATCAATATCCCATGACAGAATCCCTGTTAGATGCACATTTATTAAAACAACAGCACACACTGCTAAAATTTCTCAAGATCAACAATATTCTCAATATTATACAGACATTTAAAATGTATCATTGATATAATTTCTAAAAATATATACATGATATCATCTGCATATGCAAACGTCTGTACATTGTAAGAGAAAATTCAGTGAAATTTACGGTAAAAAGCGGCAGCTGTGGTTGTCAAAAATGCATCGTAAAAAATATGGTAGCAAGAATTGTAAATTTGTTGTAAAAAATAAGGTTTTACAGACGACTTAAATTTACAGAAAAAAAGGTATTTTATTAACTGATATATTAATCTACCAACCTATTGAACTAATGTCTGCTTTGAACCTTTTTTAACCTGTAATTCACTGATAACCATCATTAACAGGTGGTGATAAGAAATTCACGTGATCATAACAAGCAGCTTTTCCACAAGCTGAGAACGTAAAGGCTAAAACGTGCACAGTGTCATTCACACAAATACTAAACACCATCATGGTAACACACATGACACTAAAATAATGCAATATTAACATTAATTTAACCACATTAGATGTAACATAAAACCCTAATGTACATTACTGATAAGGAAAAAAAAACTAAGAAGAAACAGTTATTTCAACGAAAATATGATACATCAATATGAAGTGTGACGCAGAGAATTCTGGGAATGTCTTTCACTGGAATGTATGGCTTTTCACTGTATATAGTAGGCCTAAGGAAACATCAGTTTTTTTACCGTAACATTTTTACAGTGCATGCTCAGTTATGAACAGCTGTTCATGCGGTTCTACGCTGAATAAAGTGCATGTGGTCCATGTATGACTACTGGACTCTTCATGCTGACCCATATAGGAAACCTAAAAGTTGGCGACTCACCCCGTTTAATGTGTTCTTTCACTGAATCAAGCTGGTGATCTGTTGAAATCTTTCCGACCACAATGAGAATATAGTATCGCGTCTGGCAGAAAGGAGGACCGACACACCGCTGCTGTCCAAGGTGCTGAATAATCTCCCGCTTCTCCTGAGAACCTATCGCAGCATCTCCAAACGGCATTTCCATGGTAACCGAATCTGGAGCTGAGGGAGTTCTTGGATTTCCATGACAACTGCAGCCACCAGCCCACTCAGTGGGGCGCGATTAGAGGAGGAGCGGAGAGAGTGGCTCGGAAAACACGTCCTGCTATTGGTTATCGGCTGCCAGCAAATGCCTACATTTCATCATGACAACTTTGCTATCTATAATGTATTCTGAGATACCTGGGGGAAAGAGCTGTTTACGCTTCATCTGCAAATGACTTTTCATTATGCCAAGAAAACCGGATTTAATACAGAATAAATTCTTGTTCAAACACTGATGTTTGCAAACTGACAGAGGCTCTTACTGAAAGACAAGCACAGCCAAGATTTATACAGCCAATGATTATAATCAACAATCAAGGAAGGAGTCAAGATTTGTTCATCGGATTTGTGTCAGGAGATAATCAGATGCCACAATACATCCAGAGCATCCTATACTTTGTCTGGAACAGTTTATGATAACAACTTGTTATGCTCGTCAGTGTTTTTTAATAATTAAAAATATCCTGGAAATATCCTTTAGTCTTTAGTCCAGCTCTTTAGCATTAGAAATGTCATTATGGGAAGATTAATGAGTTTTGTAATTCACACACACGATAGGCTATATGATCCAAAGATTATTTTCCATAAAGCATGAAAATGACTGTGTGCAATGTTTATCCACAGCAGATGAAATATAATCTTCTCACAGGGTTTAGTCAAGGTTTGTGTTAGTATGGCTTTTTATGGCTGATATCTGATGTATAACATTTCTACTGTGTCTCATGAGTCAGCATTTTTTAAGAGATTTACTGCAATGTCCTTATTGCAGGTATACATGAGGAGAAGGATTGTATACTGCCCTCTGCTGTTTATTTCAATGCACAAACATTACATTGCGTTTACTTGTTTTACGTTAGGATGACCCATTTTAAAAAAGAGAAATAAAAACAAACACTTTCAAATTGTTCAAATATACACTGACACGCAAACAATACTTTCATAAGAGAACATAAGACATTTTCCAGTAGGCTAAGCTTGAGAGTGAACCATCAAACATGGAAATATGTTATCAAATGTGATCAGAAGTTTACTTTGTCCAAAATACCAATACCCACATGAAAAAATATTATAGTATATTATAGTAAAAATTACTGTAGTAAATACTATAGTGTTTTTGAACCATACTATAGTAAAGATACTACAGTAAATTGTAGTATATTATAGTATTTACTACACTTTGTTAATTTATACTACAGCATACTGTAATATTAACTATAGTCAATTGTTAAACTATAGTAAATACTGAGGTATACTACAATTTACTGTAGTATATTTACTATAGTATGGTTCAAAAACACTATAGTAGTTACTAGACTAATTTTACTATATTATATTATAGTATTTTTTCATGTGGGACAAATAATCTAATATACACAGATATGTAGGCCTATATGTTCAAACACACACACACACACACACACACACACACACACATTACATTTATATTACATTCACAACACCAGTGTTTGTATTATTTCTAAAAGTTCAAAAATCTCTTCAGCTACATTAATCTTGATATCTTGGGTCAAAGTCAATTCTCATTTGGTAACATATTTCCATTTGATGGTTCAAACTTCAAAACAATTTCTTGAGTTATTTTTGAAAAAATGTATTTTTTCTTATCACACTTAAATACTGGTAGGTTTTATGGAGTGCTCTTGATATCATTTACTATCGATTAAGGCATAGCTCCTGCAGTGTAGTATTTGGTTTCAGTCTCAAGTATTTAGTTTGAAGCAGGTCTTGTCTTGGCAGTGCATCTTTGCTTGTTGGGAGATATATGTAGTAGGCCTATATATATATATATATATATACACACACACACACACACACACTATATTATCTATAAGTAACACATTTCTATTTTATTTTTTTTTTTTAAATTTATTGTTGTTTAGTAAGTGCCAGCAAAAAACACATTTTTGTATCCTTTCTTTCGCTGTTTTACATGTAAAAAAAGCTTTATCCATTAAATGTAATAGTAATGTTGTGTTAACATTTTTGATAATTTGGTGCTTTCAAAGTCCAATTAAAAATCTAACAGACACGTTTATATAAACAAGTCACTAAAATAACACTATCGTTTGGCTCTGTCCTATTCCTGTGTGTTTTAAAATATGTATTAATTACCATGCGCGCGCGCATATCAAAAGATGCCAAGGCACCGTCAAGTGACACCCATGTATCCCACACACACCCCATCATCTTCATAGAGATAATCGACTCGCACAACCTTTCCTTTTCTTCCTGCTTTCTTCCAGAAACCGACAAGCCTGCGGTTTAGCACAGGATCAGTTTCTCAGGTAATGGACTCATTTTTGTAAGCTGTCGCCATCGCTGTGACTTGCATTTTATGTTTCCAGCGCGATGCTTTCTGACCGGTGGACGAAGTGATTTAATAAGCTGTTATAAAGGCGTTGATAGTCTATATAATAATGGTTCCCTGACAGCGTGAGCGCATCATATCGACAGGATAACGCGTCGTTCGTTGTGTGTATTTTACTTCGCGTGCGAGTCGACGGGGAATGTTAGCTGTCATGTGCTTGATACGAAATGTGGTGTTTGGGGGATACGTAGCTAAAAAGATTATTTCGAAAATGTCACTAAGCCTGTAGTAAGCAGCCATCATTCATTGGTATCGACATTATGTCATCTCGTGTGTTTGCAGCCGCTAAACCAATGAAATGCATGATGCGATGCAACACAACACAACACATGATGATCAACACAGAACTGAAGCAGGTTTATGGGTCATTCTATGACCTGGTGGCGATTTAAACACTTTCAGACAAACACTTTGCTTTTATGCCATGATCACAAACTAAAACAATACATTTTATGCTGGAATGACAGGGTTGACAGTTTTACAGTTTGATACTAGCCTTGTGCTCAATTTAGTGAAACTACAAGGTGCTTCTTAGTTTGAATAAATTTATATTTCTACAGATTTTCAATGATCAGTTGTTTACATTACAAAATCATGGGTTGAACATGAAAAAATAGAAGGATAATCACCAGCATTTGAAACATATTTTATAATCATATATAGTTAATTAGCCTACTTATATGAAAATAGTATATGTATTTTATAGCCTACATTATTTAGAAAAAAATATGACACAATTTATCAACTTGTGAATTGAATCAAACTCAAGATACTATCTTTTTATTGTTAAAATATTTTTATAGGCAATGATTAATGTCATATGTTGATATTTTTGTCTTATTGAGACTCTGCTTTTAGTGGGCGTGTTTTGATGTATTATCTTGCTATGTATCAATTGCGGTCGTGGAGCAAGTTGCAACAAGACCCTTAAGTTAAGAAACGTCTACTAATAATACCCTTATAGTTATAAGCAAAAATAAAATCTTAACTTAAGGATTTTGCAGCTGGGCATTGGTAAATAAAACACGAAGAGATCCACTGCGGCCTTTAAACATCTGCGCAGTTCCAACTCTTACCCGTAGTCAGACTACAAAACCCCGCCTCAAGCTTCTCTCTCAGCCAATCAAAACAGGTGTTCTAGCCGTTCGGTTGAGACAAGAACTTTTGCAACCAATCAACGGCAAGTATTCCTGCAGGGTTTTTGCCGCGAAGTAAAAAGCTTGGGCTAAGGTTAGGCTGTGAAAGTATACAGAAGTCCTGGATATGCCCTGTAAAATGTTACGCGTTCGCTGAGATGGATTAACACCTACTAGGGATCCAGCAAGTAAGATCACAATTTTCTTCCGCTGTGTTTTACAGGAAGGGCTGATTTCTTTTCAGGCTATAGCTGCAATGCCTTCTAGGTACATGCATCTCCGCGATATATCTGTGGAAAGGCTTTTCATGGGAAAATGCGCTGTGTAACTTAATTAATCCACGTGTCCATTTGAGTTTTGACAAATCTTTTTTTGCATTGATTTTACTCTTGGAATTGTTTGCATCGACTTTACTTTTGGGATTTTACTGTCGACATTTCGTGCCGTCAGCAGGCAGGAAATTTCGCCATTAAAGGTCTTAATTTCTATAAATTAAATTGTGCTTTTATGTAAAATACCTTGGTAAGCGTCTAAGACACACGGAAGTACTTTACATTAAACACATAAAACCCCTTAAATGCGCAGACTTTTTTTTTTGTTAATCATGTTATACACATAGAAATGAACAATACTTTGGAAATGTCATCAAAATACACTCTCATGAGGTGACTCCATGCACACAGACTTTAAGGAAATGCTGTTTTATTCTACGTGGAGCGACCCGCCCCCAAATGGGCGCCGCCATGTTTACATCACATGGCCAGGCACAATTACAAAAAACAAAACAAAAAAACCCCCAGCAAGATTTGAAATTAAATGGATTCATGAACAAAACAAAGGAAATCAGGAAAGTACTGATGAGCATATTTTTGTCTTTCTCCTGTTTTTTAAAGTATTGGAAATTACAAAATATTTGTAAAATCATTAAGAAACACATTGCCAACTTTTCTCTTGCTAAAAGTTGAGTTACTACTATTAATAACAATAATAGTAATATATAGTGGAATAATAGTATATAGTATAACTATATACGTTTATATAGGTTTAGCATTGGTGTAGGGTGCATTACAAAGCATAAGCTCGGAAGTACATCTAAACAAACACCCATGCCAAACACATGATCCTAACTAGTTTACATTATGAAGTCATGTATTTACATATATCAATCAGTTTAAAGCTGCACTGTGTAACTTTCTTGTGCTCAAAATTTACTAAATGTATATAATGAGCGAGTACATCATGAATTCATTTTCCAAACGTGTTTTTGTCTTATCCTGAATTACTACGGTACACATATAATAAGTGTTTATATTTGGACTATTTTAGTCTGGTTCGGGTCGCACCGCTGCAGAGTAGCACAGTACCTGCATGCCTCGTCATCAGTGTTGGGGAAAGTTACTTTGAAAAGTAATGCATTACAATATTGCATTACTCCCTTAAAAAGTAACTAATTGAGATACTTAGTTACTTTTTAAGAAACGTAATGCGTTTTGTTACTTTTGCATTACTTTTTCTCACCTGGGCTGGGCTTGTTTTTTTTTTTATTTGTTTTTTATAACAAAAAAGTTCTATTTTTCTGCAAATGTAAAGACCTCTTCATACCAAAATTGAAATAATAAGCCTCAGGCTGAGGTAAAAATGCAAATCCACGTGTGTACAGTAGAGGGAGCAGCTCAAACAAACCTTTCAGCTGTGCTGCCATTCTGGACAATGGAAGAATAGGACGCAGGAGAAAAAAGTTTTACCAGTAAAAACAAAAAATCTAGTCATTTTTGCTCATGGTTTAACTGAATCATCGAAGGTTAGCAGCAAGACATTGGTCAATAAAGGTAGATTAAATGCATAAAAATGTTTTATTTAACATTTAATTATTGGAGGTTTGCATAGTATTCTGATTTTGCATTTGACTGATTTTTTTTAAATTCATTTTGAGGAATACTGAATCTTTATTGTGCAAGTGAGATGAATAAATGCTCACATTTAGGCTAGAACTACAATAACATGTTTACACACAACGCCTCTGCACTTACTCTCGATTTTTCTCAGCATGGGGACAGGAGAGCTGTCAGTCAAATAAATGTGAAAAAAAGTAACGTGCGTTACTTTTTTGAAAAAGTAATTCAGATATTTTGTTGTAAATTTTAAAAGTGATGCGTTACTTTACTAGTTACTTTAAAAAGTAATCTGATTACGTAACTCAAGTTACTTGTAATGCGTTACCCCCAACACTTCTCATCATAGACATAAACAGAGAGAAGTAGCTCCGGCTACAATGTTCTTCCGCAAGACGCGTGCAGTTTTGTTTATTAACCGCTAGAGCGCCAAAAGTTACATAGTGTTGCTTTAATTTGAAGTCATCTCTATGTTCTAACTTTCCTCTTTAATCTCTGTGTATGTAGACATCTGCTAACCCTGTCCCATCCTTATGGATCCTGGTGAGAGTGATCTTGATTCAAGTTTTCCTCAGACAGAAAACCCCTGCCTCATAGTTGAGGACTCCCAGCCTGACAGTGTGGCCTTGGAGGACGACCCTGACACCAGCTACCGTGCCCTTCTCGCCCGTCGCCTCTCTAACCTGCAGCCCACTTCACAAAGCCCAGTGCTGGTGAGACATCACAGGCCATAGTGTGATCTAAGTTTTTATTTTTTTTATAAAAACTCTGAAAGTTGATAGTGAGTCACCATGTCTTTGCAGGAGCTGATTTCTTCCCCTACTAAAAGTCATTGTTTACAAACTGACAGTAAGATTGATAAGAGTGACAATACCACCCACTCAGGTAAGTTTATTACTTCATGGACTAAAACTTTCATTTATTATTTGTTTATAATGCATACTGACAAAGGGTTTTTGATTTGTTTCAGACAATTTGCAGTCTAACCTGGGTTCAGCAGCTACAGAGCATAGTCAAGTTTTTGAAGTTTGCTCTCTTCCTGTTTCAAAAAGGTGATAAAAATATGAAGCTGATGTCAAGCTGCCTTGACACCTTTTACATTTTCCAAGCAGAGAGAAATATTTAATTTAACAAAAAATTCTTTACTTTTTATTTTATATGCTCTTTGTTTGTAATTGTTCATGCAGAAGTGTTACAGAGCACATGGAGCCTGAGGCGAACTCCACCACACACTGTACAGAGACACATGGTAAGATGTCAAACAATATATGCATGTCAGACAGTGCTATTTTAGTATTATTTGTATACTATTATAGTTACTTATAGTATTTATTAATTTTCTCAGTTTTCACTTTAATTGTAGTTTAAGTTTTAGTAATTTTGTTATGTGCTTTTGTCATTTTTATTATTATTATTTTTTTTAATATTTCTATTTAGCTTTAATTTATTTCAGTTATAGATTTAGTAATACTTAAACTTATTACACATTGTGGCCAGGGGACCATTTCTAATTTTCATGTTTTTTATCTAATATTTGTATTTTATTTCAAATACTTTATTTTAATAGTTTTAGTTTACTAATAAAATGCTTGGCAGAATAAATGAATGATTGTGTTGATCTGATCACAGAGATATCTCAGTTTGGTCTTTTGGAGCTGTCGGAGAGCCAGGGTGTCTTTGAGGAAGATGAGCGGGATGGAGCTCCTGCAAGTCAAAAAGACAGTCAGAAGCCAGCCAGCCAATGTATGTTTAAATTTCGCTACAACCACTTGATCTGCTGCTCATTAGTCAAGTTTTTAATGGGTTTCTTTTAATTTTCTTTGTCAGGTGGATTGAAGAGTTCAGAAAAGACATCATCCAATCAGGATGGAAATTCTGCAGGGCAAGAGTTTTTTTTGTTTTGTTTTTTTTTTGTTTTGTTTTTTTGGAAGCAGTACTGCTGCACAATTAATCGAAAACATAAGCAAGATTATGATTACGGCTTCCATAATTAACTAATTGTGAAAAGTATTAACATTGTGTGCAATAATGCATTGCTGAATCAGGGGCTTTAAATTAGTTTGGGAAAGTTGTAAGCAGATTGGGAAATATCAAGGGATGTTTTTTGTCGTAATTGTGCAGTCCTAACTAATGATAACTTGCCCAGTTTTTTTCAGTTTGACATTTCCAATTTTCCTGATGATATTGTAGGTTAGAGGTCAGTTCAAGTTGTCCTTTGAAGCCTCAGGATGGGGAAAACAGAAAGCTCAGTATTCAGGCTATATTGCACTCTCAATTACCTGACAGTCAAGAAGATGAAGATGTGCTTGTTTCCTCTCAGGATGACATGTTTGAAAAGGAGAGAAATGGTGTGTAGACTCAAATTATTCCACTTTCTGTTTTTGTTACTTTCATTACTTCATTACAGTTCTTGCTTAAGTATGGTTTTTGTTTTATTTATTGTTGTTATTGAATTGTCTTCACTATAACAGGCACCAAGGCAGACAGCAGCATTTCAGAGCTTGAGAAAGAACACTTGGCAACATCCACACCCGCACAAAGTCTTTGCTTGCTTCATTTGTCTGGACAGGGCACACTTGTACAGGAGAGTCTTTCACAGTAAGTGGTTATTCTTTGCATGATTTATTGATAAATTTTTTTGGTTGGAGGGTAAAATTTAAGAATCTGTACTATTTAAAGAATATTAATTAATGACGTGATATTCTAATATCTAACATAGCATATATGCTACATAATCTCACTTTTCTCTATGTACAGTGAAAAAAAGTTAATTATGGTATTCAGTAATTGCCAATTTTCCTTAATATCTTAGGCAATCTGTTGACTTTGTGGCTGCCACTCAGGACAATTTAAGCCAAACACCTTACATTGTCCCAAATTCACCGACAGAAAAAGAGCAGAGTAAGTGTGTTTCATATACAGGCTTTTGTGATGTAAATGAGCCAGTGATGCTGATACGGCAATAAACTTAAATACTACTACTACTTGTGATGTAATTGTTTTTTTTAAATGCATCCCTAAATTATTCCATTTAGATTATAATGAAGCTGCTGAATCCCCAATGGCCACATCAGCCCCCCCTGAGGACCAGCCACAAGGGAGAGAGGAGGAGCCGATGGACATGGACCCCTGCCCCAAACCACAACCCACAGCCTCCACTCCAGTGTCCCAAAATACCCCTGGATTTGTTCTGGAGAAAAGCCTCTCTGTCCCCAGCCAGCCTGAATTCTCACATGTAGGCATCAATTATTCAGAGTTAAGGTGCAGCCGGACTGACCGTTGTTTGGCTAATTTTGTGGCGAAATCCACACAATTTCGCCGTGAGGGAGAAAGTTTCCCCCACACAACTTTCACAATGGGTTCAAGCTGGTCATGTGGATTTGCCAGGTTGACCAACAGAAAGCTGTTTGGTTTGAAAGTTTCTTCTGTGTGAGCTGTGCTTTAAACATCTATGTTTTTGACAATAGACCTATGGCAATAAACCTGACAATAGACCTTTGACAATAGACCTATTTTGCTGAAATTTCACTAATTCGAGCGCACCTTTACTTTGTGTTTAGCACGTAAATTTTCAATTAAATATCTCTTGCACATTCTTTTGTTTACAATGTACTTTCCATGTTTTCTCAATGTAGGACGTGTTTATTTCCACTCCAAGTCTTGAGCCTGGAAACAATAGTCAAGGGACTGAGAGCTCAAAGAGGAAATTGTCTCACCAGAACAGCCCATCAGCAACCGAGTCAGCGTCGCCCAAGCAGAGCAGCCCAGTGGAGCAGCTAAAAAAGTCTTCAAGCAGCTTTGCACAACCCTCTGAGGGTACTGAGTGCTTTCAGTTGAAACTCGACAGTGAAAACAGCAGTTTTACTCAGAAGACACAGTTGTTCATTGTGGCGGAGGATAGCCAAGCCACACAGATCGAGGGAGAGGAAGGAACTGTTGATGCTGACAAGAGTAACTCAAGCCCTAAACATCATTCCCAAACTGCAAGCAAGAATGGTATGGACTCTGATCCCGGTAAAACATCAAATTCTCAAAGTCTTTCCAAGGTGCCTGACTCAAAAAGTACAAGTGCTTTACCCGAAAAAGCAGAAGACTGTCACCCCTCTCAAAAGCTCTCACAGGCTGTTACTGTAGGGAACCAGAATATAAGTGCTACTCCAGGTGCAACTCCGTCCCAGCTTTCTGTCGGTGCAGACTGTGTTTCAGACACCCCTAATTTACCACGGTCAACTAAAACCACAGTCGCTGGCTGTTCTCAAGTCCCACCATCAGCTGACAGACCTGTAACCCCTGTTCCTGTCCCCCAACAGTCTCCGTCTCAGTCAGTCTTGACTGTGTCGTCCCAAAAGAGCACAGAGAATGAAAAAGAACGTGCTAGTCAAAGCCAGCGACTCAGTCAACCCATGACACACAGCCACAGTGTTAGAAATGCTGAAGAGGAGGAGCGGATGGATGAAGGTGAGATCCAGAGTACTGTGAAGGGTGATGACACTGGAATCAACCTGGCTTTGTCTCAGAGTCAGGTGCTTTCTCCAGAACCCATGGAGGAGGAGAATGGGGAGAAGGAGACGTCCCAGTGTGTACCCAGCAGAGATCAGCACTCCTCCAGAAAAGAGGAGAGCTTCAGCGTCATGGTGCTAGAAGAGAGTCAGAGGTTCTCTCAGGAGAAAGTAAAGGATGGGAGGTCACAGCCGTTCATAAGCTCCTCGCAACCTGTGAGGGGCTCTGTGCAGGACAAACGTGAGGCCACGGCAAAGATATCAGGGTCTCAGCCAGTGGGATCAACAGAGGTTTCACCTTTACAGCTTGAGAGAACTAAGTCCCAGAGCACACAGCCCAGTGATTCAGGACAGCACAAAGTGAACTCTGACAATGCCTCCAACAAAAGTCTGAGCGACAGCTCTGGAGGTGGGATTAAGCTGCAAACAAATGATCTATTCTCCCTGCTGATTATGTAACCTGTCTTCAGTAAATCCAACTAGCTGTTTTCCTTTCCTTTCTTTCCTGTCCAGAGCTTCCGTTTCACTTTACATTGCCCAAAGAGGGTGAGCTGATCCGCCCAGCAGTGAGTGCAACTCCTCCACAGATTAGTCAGCTGAAAAAGACACCGAGGCACAGCACTCCTATTGGTGAGTGTACCTTTCTTTTCGTTGCTTAACCTTTGGATAGAGGTGTTTAAATATCAGTATTCTGAGCTGATGCTGCACACCCCTCCCTCTTAACCTCCGTGTTCTTGTTGTGTGTTTTCATTTTCTTCATGCCTTTTTGATGTTTTGAAGAGATGACCTCGTTCTCAGAGCCGTCAGAGGCCGATGTTACCAGGGAGACGACAATGGCAGCCAGTGATATTTCGGTAGAGGAGAGCAGAGAGGGTGAAGAACCAGCTGCAGCGGACCAAGATGGGAAACTGAGTCTCAGGATGAAACTGGTGACCCCGGTGGAGGAGGGCAGCTCAGGCTCAGAACATTTCAGCCTGCAGAGTAAAAGCCATTTTTTGTTGTTGTTGTTTTCCAGGCACATTGACGTTTTCACTCATCTTCTCACTAGGGGTGTGCTAATATATATATATATATATATATATATACGTATATACGTGATTTTTGTTTTAACAATGTGCGATCTGACATTATCGAGTATGTCCCTCACTTTACAAAAACACACCTAGAGAGTGCACGCATACACTATGTGATGTAGTCTAGTAGGTTAGACTAGTGCGCTTGTGCATTTAGAGTGCACACTTTCACTGCCTGATTTAGTCTATTAAAATGCATTTCGAAATGCCGCCAATATTCAAGATAAGGGGCAAAAATACCTCTGTATGTCTTATATTTATATCATTTAATATAGTTAATCAATATCACACAAATGCAGAGTGCAGTTTTTTTTCTCCAAATATCAGCATGATTACAAATGTGATACTGATTTTATACAACAGTTCAATAAACAAGAGGTTAATATTAAGTGACACATTTTAGACACTATATTGCCTGTTTTTTCACCAACAAAAATAGTTTCAAACAAAGCCACAGGACTGTTTTGCGTCTCTGAGCAACACATGGCGGTGTTTCTTTACTGAATGAATAAGACTTTCAAGTGTTTCAGTCAGCCGTTTGAATGAATTGGTTGAAACTCAATGACTCACTCATTTACAGTGACTTGCTGCCACCTACTGGTGGTTTTAATTTCACATTTAAAGTATCTTTTTCATTTATTTAAAAAGTGTTTCTAATATAATATCAGTATTCAACATTTTATGTTTAGAACATCAAAACATTATTTATGCATTTGTAAGAGCAGTTTAAATGCATTCGTGTCTCCTCTGAGCTGCATTAAACAGTTTTAATGCATCTAAATGCCACTTCAGATGCAGCTTCTGTTTCCTCTGCATTGCATTGCAAAGATGAATTTTGTTGATACTGATTTTATTTGATTGGTAACAGCCCTATTGTGTCTTATTATTCTAATTGTATTTATTGTTAAAATGTAAGATTAAAGATGTAATTTTATATGAAAGATGATGCATACATTTAATTAGAAATTACCTTTTCCATTGTTTAAGTTGATTTTTTTTTACCATTTATGGGCTTTTTTAAAAATCAATTTAAACTTAATGGAAAAGGTCATTTCTGTCACTGCTGCGTGCGAACTGACCACCACACAGAATATGAAGAATATCAAAAGCTTTGGGAGTCAGCTGTCTATGGCAGTTCCAAACCTGCCAAAGGTACCAACACAATAAACGCACTCGGCAAAATATCGTCAAATTATCGTTATCGATAAAATCCCAGGAAATATTGAGATATAATGTTTTGTCAATAACGCACACCTCTACTTCTCGCACCAAAACACATTATTATCATTATTTAATTATAATTATGAATTTTAATTTTATTGTTTATATATTATTATTGTATTTAATTTATATTTTTAATGACTTGTTTTAATAATATAACAATATCATTCGTTATATATATACAGTGGGGAGAACAAGTAATTGATACACTGCCGATTTTGCAGGTTTGCCCACTTACAAAGCATGTAGAAGTCTAATTTTTATCATAGGTACTCTTCAACTGTGAGTGACGGAATCTAAAAAAAAAAAATCCAGAAAATCACATTGTATGATTTTTAAATAATTAATTTGCATTTTATTGCATGACATAAGTATTTGATACATCAGAAAAGCAGAACTTAATATTTGGTACAGAAACCTTTGTTTGCAATTACAGAGATCATACGTTTCCTGTAGTTCTTGACCAGGTTTGCACACACTGCAGCAGGGATTTTGGCCCACTCCTCCATACAGACCTTCTCCAGATCCTTCAGGTTTCGGGGCTGTTGCTGGGCAATACGGACTTTCAGCTCCCTCCAAAGATTTTCTATTGGGTTCAGGTCTGGAGACTGGCTAGGCCACTCCAGAACCTTGAGATGCTTCTTACGGAGCCACTCCTTAGTTGCCCTGGCTGTGTGTTTCAGGTCGTTGTCATGCTGGAAGACCCAGCCACGACCCATCTTCAATGCTCTTACTGAGGGAAGGAGGTTGTTGGCCAAGATCTCGCGATACATGGCCCCATCCATCCTCCCCTCAATACGGTGCAGTCGTCCTGTCCCCTTTGCAGAAAAGCATCCCCAAAGAATGATGTTTCCACCTCCATGCTTCACGGTTGGGATGGTGTTCTTGGGGTTGTACTCATCCTCCTTCTTCCTCCAAACACGGCGAGTGGAGTTTAGACCAAAAAGCTCTATTTTTGTCTCATCAGACCACATGACCTTCTCCCATTCCTCCTCTGGATCATCCAGATGGTCATTGGCAAACTTCAGACGGGCCTGGACATGCGCTGGCTTGAGCAGGGGGACCTTGCGTGCGCTGCAGGATTTTAATCCATGACGGCGTAGTGTGTTACTAATGGTTTTCTTTGAGACTGTGGTCCCAGCTCTCTTCAGGTCATTGACCAGGTCCTGCCGTGTAGTTCTGGGCTGATCCCTCACCTTCCTCATGATCATTGATGCCCCACGAGGTGAGATCTTGCATGGTGCCCCAGACCGAGGGAGATTGACCGTCATCTTGAACTTCTTCCATTTTCTAATAATTGCGCCAGCAGTTGTTGCCTTCTCACCAAGCTGCTTGCCTATTGTCCTGTAGCCCATCCCAGCCTTGTGCAGGTCTACAATTGTATCCTTGATGTCCTTACACAGCTCTCTGGTCTTGGCCATTGTGGAGAGGTTGGAGTCTGTTTGATTGAGTGTGTGGACAGGTGTCTTTTATACAGGTAACGAGTTCAAACAGGTGCAGTTAATACAGGTAATGAGTGGAGAACAGGAGGGCTTCTTAAAGAAAAACTAACAGGTCTGTGAGAGCCGGAATTCTTACTGGTTGGTAGGTGATCAAATACTTATGTCATGCAATAAAATGCAAATTAATTATTTAAAAATCATACAATGTGATTTTCTGGATTTGTTTTAGATTCCGTCTCTCGCAGTTGAAGTGTACTTATGATAAAAATTACAGACCTCTACATGCTTTGTAAGTAGGAAAACCTGCAAAATCGGCAGTGTATCAAATACTTGTTCTCCCCACTGTATATAAAATCTCATTTGTGTGTGTATTTAGTTATATATTTTGGTTTCTGTTATTTAAAACAGAATTAATTCATTACATCTGAATAGTATATAACTCTTAAATAATAAAAACAAATATAAAAATATATATTAAAATATGTAAACTATATTATAATATATATAATCTTTTCTTTTTGTTATATTTTATTTGTATGGTATTTTTAATTCTATATACAATATATTACAATATACAATATAAGAAAATATCATTTTTAATTATGTTTTTTTTATTATTATAGTTATATACTTTTCAGATGTAATGAATTAATTGTAAGGTATTTTTAAGGTAGTATTGGTACTGTTTTTAAGTGGTCTACAGCTTAACCCATTAAGCTTGATTTTAATGCTTCCCCAGAACCACCATTAACAGATGAGGAAGGATCTGTCTCCAAGGCTACCACTGTTGCCATGGCTGTAACCAGGTAACCTGCAGTGGTTGCTATGCAGAAGCTTATCAGTGGGATGGATTCATTTTTCGCTGTCACTCACAGCTGCTGACTCACTGCCTTACTCTTTTTAACACATTTGCAGTACATATCCTTAATAATGCCTCGACATTTCATTTAAATACTGGACAAAACTTCAGATCTTAGTGTGCATTGTTGAGACATGATGTGGCATATTATATCCCTGTTTTTTTTCTGTCATTTAGTCCTTCTGTGTTTAGTCGTGTTCGAGAGGCCCACAGGCAGGTCCAGGTAGAGGACGATGCAGAGCCTGGTGATCCTCCCCTCAGGTACCGCACTACCCTGAAATGAGAATAATAGTAGAGATAAAAGTATATTTGTTTATGCAGGACAAAGTAATGTCATGCTGATTTGCCAGGTTTCTTGAATTATATGCTCTCACAATTATATGCTCTCTTACAAAGAGCATTTGTGACTGAAAATTGTGCGCGAATACAAAAATTATTTTGATGCACTGTGCAAGTGACATCTGACCACTGATTATAACATTTATAATACCATCAGGATATTGTTGTTGTTATTAATCCCTAATGCATGTTGTGTAGTTTATAAAGCCTTGTTTTATAAGAATTATAATGTTGTGGTACTCAATGTGAATTTACATATTGTAAAAATAGATCATTTAAAATTGGTCTGTGAGGAGTCAGAGGAATGAAATGAGAACCATGCCTTTTGTGTTGTCAAAAAATAAAAGGGTGAAGCGCAGCACTGTGTTCAGCTCATGAGCTTGTGCTTTCAGTGCCGTGGCGCTGCTCGGTTTGCAGATAATGCTGATTTCTACAAGCACTGTAAGTGTGGGCTGCTTATAACATGCATTTGAAAAAGCAACACGCTCCAACTGTCTTATCCCAATTTGTAATGAAATAACATAAATCTGTTGTCAACAATAGAGAAGTTTTAAGGTCTATCTGCGGTTCTCCTCCAAAATCAAAGGCTGGTTTAATGGTTAAAAAAAAAAACAAGACATCAATGAAAATTTGTATTTTGAATTCAACTGTTCTTCAGTAAAATAATAATTCTATAAATAAATATTAAAAACTAAAAAAAAAATTCCGTACTGTGGTATTATTATAGTAATTTATTAATTTGTTTAATGTTTACAATTTAATCAAATAAAACATAATATAGTAAAATAGTAATCAATTTATTATTATTGTATAGTCATATTGAGCTACATAATGTAGCTATATAGAATCTAGGGTGGGTTTTTCCTTGTAGCCTCATGCTAAAATTGACAGTAAATCATAATTGTAAGGCTCATATTTAAAACATTCTCTCCCCCCTATTTCTCCCAATAATTTTCTGCATATTAGTCACCTCTGATGTTTTTGCATCCCTGTTTCAGCCAAAATAATTTGGCCTACTGTTACATTATGTGACATAATTAATATTCATTAGCAAGCTAAACTACCAAGTATTATCTGTTAAGCATTATATAATGTTTAATGTCGATAGTGAAAGTGTAATCAATATATATTTGTTGATCAGATGTTCATAAGGTCATCAGTGTTGCTGTTGGAGGGGTATGAGTGCTCCTTGGCGGGGTATGAGTGCTCCTAAACAGCGTAAGCATAAAGACCTTTCTCGAGTCACAAGACTGCATAAGAATAGTCTTTGGCACAACTGACCTTGAATTCTTTTTTGTTGAGGTTATAAATAGAATTCCCTTGGTGTTGGATATCTTTAGAACCTAAAGTAGGTTTGATAGTGTCACTCCTGCCTGGTCAGGGCTGTATAGAGCCATACAACAGAGCATGACCCATTTCCACAGCTCAAGGTTGGGATGCTTTTTGCTTTGTTTTGTCCTTTGTCTTTGGCCTGCGTTCTTTAAGGTGTTCATCTGGTGATCTCTTAGGTTCTTGTTAAAGATGCACTGTGTAAATTTGAGCAGCATCTTGTGGTGAGGTTGCAAATTGCAACCGCTCACCCCTCCCTTTCGAAGCACATAGAGAAGCTACGGTGGCCGACACATGGCAAATATGTCGTCGTCTGAGACAGCAGAGAGTAGCTAGAGCTCTGTAGAGCAGTTTGTCCGTTTAGGGCTACTGTAGAAACATGGCAGTGCAAAATGGTGACATCACTGTAAGGGGACCCGCGGTGTATGTAGATAGAAATGGCTCATTCTAAGGTAATAAAAACATAACAGTTCATTATGTAAGGTCTTTATGCACCACTGAAAACAGTTATGTATATTTTATTGCATTTCTGTCAATAGATCCTCATAAATATTACACACTGCACCTTTAAGAAACCATCACTTGATTTAAACATTAGCATTACGTTATTAGGCCTGCAGTGCCCTGCACGATTAATCAAATAAAACTGAAATCATGATAAGGCCTTTAAATCGTAAAGGCTGTGATTTAATTAATGTGCTGCGTGTTTCAGAGTAAAGTGCGACACACTTTTTTTTTACACACAAGGAGGTCATGATCCAGTGTTTTCAGTGTCTCAGAGTGGCTCAGTTTGCAGCAAATGCTGCTCTACACAAACTCTATCTCTGCATCTGAGAGTTTGGGTTGCAGGTGGTACAAGCCACCTTCCCAAACTTGTAAAGCTTGATGGTTTAACATTTGGAAATGAAAAAATTAAGACAGCCATAAATATTAGTATTGTTATTTTACAGTGAAATATTACAAAAGCAATTTCTTATGTTGTTTAATATTTTTATTTAGTAATAATAATGATTCTTTAAAAATAATAATGATTTATTATTATTATTATTATTATTATTTTATAGTCATATTGATATATAATCAGTTTTGGTCAAATTTCGCAGCCCTACAAACAAGCACAGCAAACAGCTTTTTTATCACGAAAAATTGCAATTGTTTTTTTGTTTTGTTTTTTGTCCCCAAATTGGGCAGCTATATTATATGCAAGTGGCTTCAGAAGTCAATATATTGTTCTTGTCTACCACTAAGTGAAACATTAAAATGATTAAAGTCATGTGCACTGTACTAAAATTGACTCTGTTTAAACTTCGGCCTTTACTTGCTTTTTTTTCCACTTCTCCAACAGGCAACCAAGCCAACTGTTCAGTCCCACCAACACTAATGACTCAGGATTGTCTCCCAACTGCCCCAAAGAGACTGCAGGCAGCAGAACCTCCGGCCGAGTCACTGAAGCTGTATCTCTGCATCCTGTTGGTACGGGAGCAAACTCTGAACCTCGGGTCAGTGGTCTGTCCTCCCCTGCCAGAGAACAAGAGGTCCTCAGCACTTCTGACAGACCTCGAACACCTGTCCGACAGAGAGCCGTGTCACAACAAACTAGTGTGGATATCAGCTCGACTACAAGCCCACCCAGCAAAGTAAGAAAGTGGTTGGTTATTTTAGGATAAATTGAATGATAAAGTGCGTTAACATGTGCCATATGTTATATCTTTCTCCTTTGTCTCTTTTGGTTTGTCAGAGAGCTGTGTCTCAACAGACTAGTTTTGATCTGTCTGGACCACATAACCTGTCTGGAAGGGTAAAAGTCTTCACTAAATGGTTATAATCACACATGTCTTTTTGTAAACATGTTAGGTATTTCAAAGAAAGAAAAAAACAATCCTCCACATTGTCATAGCTTGCAAGAAATCCAGTATTATTAAATATTAAATTATTAAATAAGGATGTAGCTTTTTAGATGTATCTTCAAGTTTGATTCACTCTTATAGGCCGAACCAAGCACACCCACCAGAACCCAGTCAGGTCCATCATTGCGTAGACATGTTCGCACCATCCAGGAAGTTCGAACAACGGTCACTCGCATCATTACAGATGTCTACTATGAAGATGGCAGAGAAGTTGACCGCAAGGTTACCCAGGTAAGATGCACTGGTTAAAGCTGAACTGATCTAGTGAAAATGGTTTTGGTTCAGGCATGATTCATTTATTCCATGAGCAAAAGTTTATGATAATAGAGAGGTTACTGGGTAGTATTTGGCTGGTCATGTGATCTCAACATGGCAGCACCCTTTAAGCGACCAGGGACCAGATTCACATAAATTCTCGTAAGAGATTTAAAAAGAAGTTCGTAAGAAATTACAATTCTTGAAAAATTTAACAGGTTCTCAAATATTTTCCTAAGAAAATATTTTTGTTTAACCATAATAACGATAAGTATACACACTGTTTCCAGCTTGATGGGGGTTCATCGCTTGTATCTGTGTGTGTGCTACTAGAGTAAAGGCATTTTGTGTGTGTGCTAAATGCTGCAAAAAAATGTTGAATTCAGTAAAAAGTCACATGATCAATCATTGTTTGCGCTTATTGGTGTCAATTCAATGTACTTGTGTACATCCCTAGCTACAGTAATATATATGTAGTTAGTGTTATGTTGTAATGCTTTATATTTGAAACAACTGAATAATTTAATTAAACATTTTAAGACAAGTTGTATGTTACCCTAATTTTAGGAGGTTATTTGCAGTCATTGTTAAGAACATTCTTATTCTTTTCAGGAATTCAAAATCTTCTTAGGTTTTGTCTTTAGAACAATCTTTTAAAAAAAAGATTAGTTCATTCTTAAGAAATGCTTAGGGAATACAAAATATTATTAACTTACTTCTTAATAGAGCTGCACGATTCTGGAAAAATTGAGAATCACGATTTCTTGCTTCAAACAGAGATCACAATTCTCCCACGATTCTGAACAGACGATAACAAAATAACATGTAATTTACTAGAGGTTCTGTTAAAATGTTAATTGTAGCAGTCTATTTAAAATGTTTAAATCTGAATGATTTATTTAGAGAGAAAAAAACGGTTTGAATGAATGATTCAGTGACTCCCTCATAAATACTTCACTTGTTTTATTACTGGATGAATCCGCGTTTTTGAACAAATCTCTTGAATGAATGATTTAATGACTATGGCTGCATCCAAAATTGCATACTCTCTTGTGGCAGTATTTATTTTGAATAAGTAATTACTTCACAACCGCTAAAAATGTACATTCTATATAGTATGAACGTGTGTAGCATGAATCAAGTTACTTTCATAAATTGATTTGCTCTAATTTGTTCTTTTTATTCTTAATAATGTTTCGTGATCCGGCCCCAGCTGCATGTAAAATAAACCTGCTCTTAGGAAGCTACTGATATGGCTGGAGTCATGATATTGAACATATTTGAGAGTTAATTAATTAAAAATATTACTGAATGCACCTTCAGTGATTGGTTCTGTCTCAGTCCTATGAATGACTTGCATGTCAAAAAAAAAAAAAAACATTGACAAGGGGCTTAAGGACAGATTAAGCTGTTAAACAAACCTCTACTGTATGTTTTCTCTAAGGAGTCAGAGGAACCCGTGTTGGACCGCTGCGTCATAGATAATGACATCTCCCCATCCCGCACAGGAAGCTCCATGACATCAGGAGACCTGGCTGATGTCAGTTCACTCTCCTCAAAGGCCCCATCACACCACAGCTCCAGTGGGATAAGCAGCGGGGGCCTGGGTCCCATCAGAATGCCAGATTTCCTCATGCCCGCCAGCCGAGGGGCAAAATCTGGCCGGTAAGAAGTTGTTCTGTTTCCGTTTCCATTACTAACAATCTGCGGTTAACACGCCAGTCTCACAAATGGTCACACTTGTAGGGCAGTGGTTGTGTAGAATGTCTTGCATGCATGTGTTTGTCAGAATGTTTCCTTCAAGCATGTTCTCAACTTCTTGTAATTAGACAGACACGGTATGATTTTAGTATCCTCTCATGGCTGCTGCTCCCATACACATTTGGTTGAGGGCGTTTCAGCTGAGCGCTTCCTCTCCTTGTGTGTGTTTGAACCCCAGGTGGGGCGGGTGGCAGCAGCCGAGGACCCACACTGTGGTGGTGGGGTCAGAGGTGACAGATGCACGGGGGTTTCGGGTCACCACCCAGCTGAGCCCCCGTGGCCGTGCCCGGCGAGGAAGGCCTCCTTCCCGCGGCCCGCTGTCCAGGTGAGGTGCTCCTGGGTAGGCTGGCAGGGTACAAGACACTCGTTATACCCACAGTTAGCCACTAATTTGTGGCCACTTCATAAAACCACTGTTTTTAATCATCTTGCATGACTCTTGCTCTTTTTTCCCCCCAAATGTCTCAGACAGTAGTTTTAACTCAGCTCTCCTTTGTGGATCATGGATAAGCTCTCTGTTAGTTTACATATTTAATGGGTGTTGTGATGAGCATGGTGTCACGATCTTCTCTTTTTATTGCTCTCTTCCCCCTGCTAATACTGACTCTCAGAGGTGGCAGGACAGGGCAGAGAGGTGGTGCCCATGGCCAGGGTGCATCATCCTCAGAAGAGGAACCCTTTGCCCAAAGACATGCCCAAGCGCCGGGCAGCCCAGTAGAGCCCATTGCTACGAGCCGCTCTGATTCTCTCAACACCACCTCCCCGGACAACAGCACTGGGTCCAGCAGTTTTGTTGGGTTGCGTGTGCTGGCCAAGTGGTCATCCAACTCTTATTTCTATTCTGGGAGTATCACTCGAGACCTGGGAGAGAACCGTTTCCGCCTTCTATTCGATGACAACCAGGAGTGTGAAGTACAAGGAAAGGACATCTTGCTCTGCGACCCCATTCCTCTGGAGACGGAGGTCACTGCCTTAACAGAAGAGGAGTACTTCAATATAGGTAAGCAGGACTAAAAACTATTATGAACCATTACATTTATACCATGATGTATTCATATACTATTCATGCAACAGTTCAAATTACTCATGGTTGTATCATGGTTTTAGGGTCACGGTTTCAGTATGTGCTAGAAAATAAAGAATATATGAAGAAATAACTACAAGCAACAGCACATATAAATACAATAGAGCAAAGATACAAATGCAAAAAAACAGTGCTTTTTGTTTGATTAACATTGAAGACAGCAGCAGGAATATTAGTCTGCTGTCACTTTAAGACCTAATGCACGGATCTAATATACTGATACACATGCGTTGTCTTTCTCGACTGTTTACGTACACTTGAGACATAACCAACTATGTTTACTAGGATGCTCGCCAAGACAGGCATGTGAATGAACTTTAAAATGAACTTTGAAATGTAATATTTGCGTGCGCTCTGTCAGTCTATCTTTCTTTTTCTATATATGTTTCTGTCTGTCTGTCATTCTGTCTATCCTTATCTTTGTCTGCCGTTGTATATACTGTATCTTTGTCTGTCTGTGTCTCTGACGTTTCTATGTTTTTGTCGTCTATCTTCATACCTGTCTGCCTGTCGTTCTATGTATCTTTGTCTGTCTGTGACATTCTATCTACCCTTATCTTTGTTTACCAGCTGTCTTATCTATCTTTGTTGTGTCTTTGGCTGGCTGTCTGTCTGTCATTGTATCTGTCTTTGTCTATGTATTTTTGTCAATTTTTATATCTGTCTGCCTGTCGTTCTATCTATTTTTATCTGTCTGCCTGCCTGTCATTCTATCTATTTTTGTCTATCGAAAACATCCAAAATGCATATTATGTTTTTACTGTTATAGTCTAATGATTATTTAGTTATTTTGTGTCAAAATGCAGAAATAATACTAAAAATGGTTATGATATGATTACCTAACATTTAAACAAAAGTAATACTTTATTTGTGTGGGAAAAATATACTTATATATGTTTAATCGCTTTTACGATGCGTCACGATGCTGATGTGAAAGATTCTGCATCGATGCATAAAAACAAAAGAATAGATTTTTTTAAAAATGTGATTAAATAGGCCTATTATATATATGTGTGTATGTATGTATGTATGTATGTGTATATATATATATATATATATATAATGTATGTATGTATATATATATATATGTATGTGTGTATATATATATATATATATATATATATATGTATATATGTATATATATATATATATATATATATATATATATATATGTATATATGTATGTGTGTATATATATGTATGTATATATGTATGTGTGTATATATATATATATATATATATATATATATATATATATATATATATGTATGTATATATAATATATAATGATCTGTTTTATTGTAAATAAAATAAATACAAGTAATTTATTGTAAATAAAACAATAAAAAATGTTGTGTATGTCCGTCATAAGCAAAGCACTTGCATCTGATGTTTTGCTTTCGGTTTTTACAGAAAGAATATGCATGAATGTGAAAATAAAGTGCAGGATATGCTTGATGTGTTACTCGCACTGACTGAAACACGCCTGAAGCACACGCACAGAAAGACGCCTCTCTCAAACAGCATGCGATCCTGAATTCAGTTCTCTTTAGCGGCATATTGCTCTTGAACGTTCAGATACACATTTATTTCAAAATATCTGTCTTGACGAGTATTCACGTAAACCTAGTTGGTTATGTCTTAAGTGAACAGTTGGGGGGGAAAATCAGATGTGTAACAAATTAGATCCGTGCATTAGGGCTTAATATAATAAACCTGCTGCTGTCTGTGTCATTAATGTTAATCAAAAGAGGGAATCACTCACTGCTCTTAATTGAATAACTTTTGTAGCTTTAATAATAATCAATTTATTTAAAATGAATACACTAAAGACTGTGCAGTGACTATTTTTACATTTGATTATTCAATTTCTGTATTATTTTTTTACCTGAATGTGTCTGTTAAATAGATATAAAATGAAAAAAATGTAAATCACTGGTAATTTCATTTTTCTTTCTTGTTTGTTCTACTGTTTGTTATTTACATCTTTGTTCTTATTTTTAATGTTCTTGTTCTTATTCTTATTTATAACAAAGAAAATAATAAAAATAACTATATTGTGATTTATTAATATAATAATAATTATTATTAATAAAATAATTGGAGGAAAAGATGCATCGAGAATCGCTTTATAATCGAATCGTTGCCCTCTGAATCATAATCATGTGGCAAGTGAAGATTCACACCTCTACTAATCTTCAATTTTCTGTGCTTTTCTTTGTGTCGTCTGATCAGGTTTGGTCAAAGGTCATAAGACTCAAGACTCTGAGTTCCTTTACTGTGTGGAGAAAGATGGTCAGAGTAAGTGGTACACCAGAACATCTGTGATTCTCAGCATGGAGCAAGGCAGCCGCCTGAGGGAGCAGTATGGACTGGGGCCCTACGAACCATCTACACCCCAAACCATGGCATCTGATATCAGCCTTGGTGAGTCTTCAGCTGGACTGTTCTGGAAACAAACATCTAATATAATATAATATAATGAAATTATATTATATTGCAATTTACTAACTCATTCATAGCCAAACTTTGACCTTTTTGGTATGCCTACTACTAAATCTCTTTGTAACACAAGTTGAAATGGCACTGGTTTTGTCACATTTGGCGTTACCGTGTCATTTTGTCCTCAGATAACCTGGTAGAAGGAAAGCGGAGACGCAGAGGAAACTCAAGTGGACCAGGGACCCCTACCCGGAGCACCAGCAACAGCCCGAGAAACCCAGGGCCTTCTGGGAAACGAAAGCTCATCAGTGGCGCAGAGGATGAAAGGACTCCTGCGAAGAGAGGACGCAGGGGGGGAGGGGCCAGAGTGGGTACGGTGCCCCTTGTAGACAGACATTATTAATTCAACAATATGGAGCAAAGCATTTTTAGCTCCGTTTTAGCAGAATGTTTTATCATATGTCTGATCTTATTGCCTAAATTGGTCTTTTACTCTCATGGATTTTAGCAACATTTTATTCATTTTAATGTCTATGAAACTGTTTTACATTATCTGTAAATGTATTTTCAAATGAACTCAAACACTTTTGAATGACAAACCAAATGAGTGCCTTTCTCCTCAGTGTTTTCGTTGTTGTATGTAATCGTCTGGTTTTACAATATAAAACGTCTGATAGACTACATGAAGGTATGATCAAATACTGCTTTTGATGTTTAATGGAGTGCAGATCTCCATCTCTAAACAGCAACTGGTATGTTTTTTCTTTTGTCTGGGTGAGCACTCAACAGGGTAGATGGGAGTGGTGCTTGTTTTTAATTCCTCACAGTTCATTATCCTTTATGGGCTCTTTGTTACACAACCAGTTTCAACAGTCAGGTTCAAAGTAGTGTTTACATTGTTTCTTTTTTTTTTTTTTTTCAACAGGGCAGCGCCTTGCTTCTTTTAACACATCTGGGAGTGACGCAGATCTGCCCCGTGAACCCAATGACCTGGTAGCGACTCATGGACCTCTGCCTGAAAACTCCTCTCTCTTCATGGGATTTGTCTTCATGCTGACAGCATCCTCTGAAAGTGACAGAGACTCCAACCACCAGACCAGCGATGAAGGTGAGGGGTAGAACAAATAAAGACTGCATGTGTTGAGCGTTCATTGTTTATAAGGCTCTCTTATTTTGCTGGTGATATAAAATTAAGCATCATCCAGCAGGAAGCAGTAGCTGCGTTTGCATGGACCCTAATAATCCAATTGTAATCGGGGTAGTAGGAAAAAAAAAAAGTCACATGTAATCACGTCAATCGGAATTTGGCCAAAATTTTATTAGAATTGTAAAGGGGTGGTTTAAACTTTTTCTAATTTGTTCGGTAGGACATTTAAACACTTGATCAGATTGAAAACTGATACTGGAAAGTACTGCGCATATACAATGACGTAGAAATGGTGCAGTGATGTATGACACATGGAACGAGCTGTTGTTGTTAAATATAGTGTCATAAATTACTGTTGTGTCAGTCTGCAATTTTCCTTAAAGTGTGAAGTGCTGCAGAAGAATGACTTCCCAGCAGTCCTTGCTTCGCACTCTCATCTATAGACGCCTTGATTTGGCCGCGGAAAGGGGCGTTTGTGCAGTTTGATGAATATAAGCATCATGGCACAAAGTGTAATGTGCTCGTTCTCTTCTAATTAGGGCCTGAAATAGATCAATATTAAAGGCACAATATGTCATTTTCGCCGCTAGAGTTCACTTATTCAAAACAAAGGCGTAGTTTGATGACGCCTTGATTTCGCAGAATCATGGGAGTTGTCTTCACCTCTACAGCCGATGGAAAAGAATCCAATGGGACTCGGGCAGAAATCATATTCATGGATGAGCTAATGTATTAAAGATTTATTAACGTTACTGTAGAATGAATCAGGGTGAGGCTGAAAGCTGTGGGAGCTGAACGAGGTCGCTGGAGCAACTGCTAATGAGAGACAAGCGCGACACAAGACTTGAGAGCAGTGGAGCTTTTATTATGCCGCAGATGACCACTTCCACTTCTTCCGCTTATGCGTATGTGTGGAAACGCAGCTCTGTTTTATCATATTAGATACATTTGAGATTAGATTACAGTTGAAAGTTGTTATAATGCTTATCTGTGCGTTCGCTTGGCTGCTACTATGACACACTTGTTGCACACTGCAGTAAGCTAGATTGATATTAGGCATGGTAAAACATGGTACTCGCGGTAAATCAAGAAAACAAGATTTAAACAATAACACTAACTGTGTTGAGCTATATAACAATGATTAGTTTTCTGTCAAAGAAATGGATCCAAACTGTTGCTCACCTGTCTAATAAAACACAATATATTAAAACGTCTTCGGAAATCGAGGGTAACGCGGGTATGATGTCATTGATAGGCGACGCACGGACACGGTCCGTGTCCTGGTTAAAATGGCTTATTTCTCTGGATTTAAACATTCTTGGAAACATTTGGGATAATGCAAGTACACAATTCAACAAAATATATTGTTCTAGTGGTTTTTGGATATTTTAATCCAAGAAACTTACATATTGTGCCTTTTAAGTCTGCTTTTTAAAACAAAGAAAATGATGATGGTCAGTATGTGACAACAGCGGGAAACTGTTTTTGTGCAGTGTGCGCATGCCAAAAGATTAAATCTGATTTGAAGCCTGTGACAAACGCGCACATCAACCCATTCACTTTATTTAGCGTTCATTTAAACACTATGTTCGGATTCATCAATGAAATCATTCTGAAAAAAACGTGTCCATGTAAACGTAGCTAATTTGCTAATGATTTTAAGGCATTACTGTTTATTATGTATTATGGAATGTGGAAAAAATGCTTGGTTATTTTTAACTAGAATTTGTAGTATGTTTATAAAATACCATTCTGAAGTTTGGGGTCAATAAGAGCTTCTTTTTTGGAAAGACATTTTTACTTTTATTCAGCAAGGATAAATTTAAATTGATCAAAAGTGTCAATACAAACCTGATTCCAAAAAAGTTGGGACACTGTACAAATTGTGAATAAAAAAGGAATGCAATAATTTACAAATCTCATAAACTTATATTTTATTCAGAATAGAATATAGATAACATATCAAATGTTGAAAGTAAGACATTTTGAAATGTCATGCCAAATATTGGCTCATTTTGGATTTCATGAGAGCTACACATTCCAAAAAAGTTGGGACAGATAGCAATAAGAGGCCGGAAAAGTTAAATGTACATATAAGGAACAGCTGGAGGACCAATTTGCAACTTATTAGGTCAATTGGCAACATGATTGGGTATAAAAAGAGCCTCTCAGAGTGGCAGTGTCTCTCAGAAGTCAAGATGGGCAAAGGATCACCAATTCCCCCAATGCTGCGGCGAAAAATAGTGGAGCAATATCAGAAAGGAGTTTCTCAGAGAAAAATTGCAAAGAGTTTGAAGTTATCATCATCTACAGTGCATAATATCATCCAAAGATTCAGAGAATCTGGAACAATCTCTGTGCGTAAGGGTCAAGGCCGGAAAACCATACTGGATGCCCGTGATCTTCGGGCCCATAGACGGCACTGCATCACATACAGGAATGCTACTGTAATGGAAATCACAACATGGGCTCAGGAATACTTCCAGAAAACAGTGAACACAATCCACCGTGCCATTCGCCGTTGCCGGCTAAAACTCTATAGGTCAAAAAAGAAGCCATATCTAAACATGATCCAGAAGCGCAGGCGTTTTCTCTGGGCCAAGGCTCATTTAAAATGGACTGTGGCAAAGTGGAAAACTGTTCCGTGGTCAGACGAATCAAAATTTGAAGTTCTTTTTGGAAAACTGGGACGCCATGTCATCCGGACTAAAGAGGACAAGGACAACCCAAGTTGTTATCAGCGCTCAGTTCAGAAGCCTGCATCTCTGATGGTATGGGGTTGCATGAGTGCGTGTGGCATGGGCAGCTTACACATCTGGAAAGGCACCATCAATGCTGAAAGGTATATCCAAGTTCTAGAACAACATATGCTCCCATCCAGACGTCGTCTCTTTCAGGGAAGACCTTGCATTTTCCAACATGACAATGCCAGACCACATACTGCATCAATTACAACATCATGGCTGCGTAGAAGAAGGATCCGGGTACTGAAATGGCCAGCCTGCAGTCCAGATCTTTCACCCATAGAAAACATTTGGCGCATCATAAAGAGGAAGATGCGACAAAGAAGACCTAAGACAGTTGAGCAACTAGAAGCCTGTATTAGACAAGAATGGGACAACATTCCTATTCCTAAACTTGAGCAACTTGTCTCCTCAGTCCCCAGACGTTTGCAGACTGTTATAAAAAGAAGAGGGGATGCCACACAGTGGTAAACATGGCCTTGTCCCAACTTTTTTGAGATGTGTTGATGCCATGAAATTTAAAATCAACTTATTTTTCCCTTAAAATGATACATTTTCTCAGTTTAAACATTTGATATGTCATCTATGTTGTATTCTGAATAAAATATTGAAATTTGAAACTTCCACATCATTGCATTCTGTTTTTATTCACAATTTGTACAGTGTCCCAACTTTTTTGAAATGGGGTTTGTACATTTATAATGTTACAAAAAATTTCTATTTAAAATAAATGCTGCTCTTTTGAACTTTGTATTCGTCAAAGAATCCTGAAAAAAAAATCTATCACGCTTTCCATAAAAATATTAAGCAGCACAACAAATGTTTCTTGAGCACCAAATCAGCATAATAGAAAGGTTCTGGACTGATCCTTCAGAAATCATTCTTCTTTGTATTGGACAGTGATGATGTAGTTTGTCTCTTGTTAGAGTGTGTGCAGAGAGCCCCATATAACAAGCTCTATACAGTGAGACAGCTGGAGGCGGGAGGAGGAATGATCCTGCTTGACTTTAATGAAGAGCAGGTGAGCTCATATTCAAAACAACCCCTCTCTCTCCTCCAAGAACTGCAAGGCATACTTTTTGCTGTGTGTGCATGTTTTATGTATGTGTGTTTTCTGCATTGTCAGTGTAAAGCAGCCTATCAGAGCTTGCTGATTGCCGACCAGCACTGTCGGACCAGGAAGTACCTGCTGTGTGTGGCAGGTGGAGTTCCCTGTGTGTCTCAGATGTGGGTGAGGGATTGCTGCCAGGAGAAGAAGCTGCTCAATTATAGAAATTACTTACTTCCTGCTGGTCTGGGGCCAGAGGGACACATTGTGGAGTGGTAAGAGCTTGTCTTGTTCGGATGAGACTCATTTTCTGATCAAACATTACTTAGGCTGTTCACACTGTGCTCCCAATTTGTTTTTCAAATCCAGTCTATCTGCAAGCAATCCATCTTTTTCATATAAAATATCCTGTGCCTCTACATCAGTTGTATTAGTAATGAGTTGAGTCTGCATGATGTCAATGTCAGTCACTTTATTTATATAGCACAATTAAAACAACTTGTTGACCAATGTGCTTTACATAACTATAAGACACTGACATACATGACAGCAGTAAATCACAAACAGTTAGCCACTGGTTAAAAGCCATAAAAAAAAACAGATGTTTTAAGGTGTGATTTTTAAACTCATAAACTGTAGTAGCAGCTCCGATATAACTAGGCAAGCTATTCAGTTTGGGAGCAGCTACAGCAAATGCACAATCTCCTCTGTTTTAATCTAGACCTCAGAACTATTTATATCCATTAACTAGTGCATCTCAACGTTCTTTGATACTCAGTCAGGAGATCCGAGAGATAAGATGGCATAAGACCATTCAAGGACTTGTATACTAGTAAGAGAATGATGCCAAGACACTTGAGAGAGTAAATGAGTAACTGATTTTAAAAAGATCACTGAAAACTAGATATTTTCAGAACTGAACCAAGCCAGTACTGTATTTTACACATTCATTCTTAATGTCACTATTAAATAAATAGTGTAAATAGTGATTGAACAGTCATGTCCTAAATGATGGGAAAAATTGACTGGAAAACGAATCAAATTAAGACTGAATCATTTTTCCAAAAATGGCGTTATAATTACATTTATAAATTGTACTTATTTTGTCTTCTGGGAAACATGTAGTTATTAGCTTCTTAAGGGCAGTACTAAATAGAAGAAATATGATCTTAAACAAAATAAGAATAATGTACACATCATCCTGTTCAAAAGTTCAAAAGCTCTTAATGCATTGTTTTTCATGGAAGCTTGTTTCCACCACTAAATATAAAAATAAAAAAGGTACTTGCGACTTTTTATCTCACAATTGACTTTTTTTCCTCACAATTGCGAGTTTGCATTTTACAATTGACTTTTTTTTCCCTCATAATTGCAATTCTCAGAAAATAAGTCAGAATTGTGAGATATAATCTCGCAATTGCAAGGAAAAAAGTCAGAATTGTGAGGAAAAAGTCACAATTACATAAATTACTTAATATGAAACATGAAAACAGTAGTGTATCATCCAGGTAACGACAGACAGTTACGATTCAAGGCTAGGCTATGTAAATTTTGGAATGTGGCAATTTGTATAAATTCTGTCATTTTGTCTTGTGGAGTATATGTAAACATCTATTATGTGAAATAGCTTATTATTCAGGACAGTACTAAATAAAAGTAACATGTAATTTTTATGATCCTAGATTCTTCTCATATTATTAATTTCGCATATTCTGCAAGGGGTATGAAACTTATGAGCAACTTAGGATGCTTTTGCAGACTATCAGAGTCTGAGAATCACCAATTGCTATTTACATTATTTCATTTAAACATTAATGTAAACTGTAACAGGCAATTAAATGACATTAAAATTCAAAGTAATCACTTTGGTAATCTAAAATACTTTTCGGATGTAACTGTAATTTGATTACCACCCATTTAAAATGGAACTGTAATGAAATAGTTACTCAAATTTGTTTAAATACGTAACCAAGTTACATGTATTTTGTTACTCCCCAACCATGCGTATACACATGATGGGGGAGGAGAGAAATTATAAATAATTTGTCTTGTCACATATGGACTCAATTTGGATTGCGCCTGTAAAATTCAGATGCTTTATTTTTTTTGATGATCAGACTACAAACTAATTTTTTTTGTTTTGTTGAATACAACAAAAAAAAAATTTTTTGCTGCCAATCTGAACAAAGCCTTAGGTGCTTTAATTTTTTGTGAACAAGTGTTTCTTGTGTTCTCGGTCTTCAGGCATCCTCGTTGTAACCCTTTTAAAGCGCTGAAGGTGATGCTGATATCAGAAGATCGTGTAGATTTGTGGACCTCTTTGCTTTCCATGGGTGGTGCAGCAAAAGTTCATCACCATAAAGAAAACGAAGACATTTCTGGTGGGTAACAGTACCTTTAGTTCATTAGCAAAACGTAGAGGGCTTTAAAAAGGCACACTATGTAACTTTTGGCAATCTAGCGGTTAATAAATAAAACTGCATGCGTCTTGTGGAAGAACATTGTAGCTGGAGCTACTTCTGTCTAAGTATATGAAGAGTCACGCAGGTCTACTCCACAGCGATTGTCGTCCCACCAGGTCTAAAATAGTTCGAATAGAAACACTTATTATAGGTGTACTGTGTTTTTGTCAGGATGGGACAAAAACTGTTTGAAAGATGGATTTATGATGTACTTGCTCATTATATTATTCTTCATCCTTGCATTTTTTCCACTGGTGCAGAGTCCGCTTTCCGGATCATGGCATGCCATTTTGCACAAGCGCACTGTTTGGGTGTAATTTGCTGAACAGTGCACTCGACCATGCTAAATGACATGCCATGACCCGAAGAGCGGACTCTGCACCAGAGATGTACTCAGTCATTATATAAATTAAAGCTACATAGTGTACCTTTAAGGATGCACAAAAAAAATGGTGACAAAGTGATTAACCTTATATGGAATAATGTGGTCAATTTTGTCATTGACAGATATTACAAACATGAAGTTTGACCTGGCAGTGACAGGATCTGCATGTCCTTCTGAGGAATTGAAACATGTGGCCCCGGACATGCCTGTCGTCTCTCTGGAGTGGCTGATTCAGAGCTTGATCTGTGGAAAGTGCCTCAGCTATGACAGCAATTCTGAATTCTGTCACAACGCGTCTACGTAAACCACCGTCCTCTGGCATCTTTTCGTGTCTTTTAAATGTCCTCCGTTTTAGTGCATGCATTTTACTGTACATAGTTTTTATGAAATAAAGAAATCGTGATTGTTTCACTTGTCTGTTTTATTTCATAACAGAGATTACAAAGCGCATGATATTTACAAATTAAGTGTTTACGTTCAAGGAATAGCTTTACTTTTGTAAAATGGCATAGGATAGCTTGAGAGTGCAGAAAAAGCAGGACAAGCACTGACATTGACAAAAGCCTTATATATTAATGTACAAATCAACACGTGTATTGTATTAGGCATGTTTTAAGATGAAATGCACCGTTGTGTAAGGTTTGCTTCTTGAGATCTTCAGGCTCCACTTTATAGGCCAAAACTGGGGGAAAATGAACGTGTCACATTTTTGCATAAATCAGCTCATTAAAGCACTGCATCACTAATGCCTACCTTCCCAGCGTGCCTCCTGCCTGTGTGTAGTATTTGTTGTAGTCTAGTCGTAACAGCAGCTGTGCCAAGTCCGAGTTTATCTGGTGGTTCCGCACGCTTGAAAGAATCTTGAAGAGCAGGAACGACTGACGACTAAATCCCTGTGAAGTAAAATTACGGCAATATCTTTAAAAACCCATTTCTGCCACATTAAAAACATATATACTTTGGTAAATCATAATTATGGCAAACAAATTGGAAAGATTCTGAGATTATTCCAGATGCAAGAATTTATGGAAACCCATTTCTGCCACACAAAAAAAAAAAAAACTAGTAAATCATAAGTATGTTTAAGTAAGTTTGTGTAAAAAATTTGCAAAATTTCATAATTCTGACTATTTTACTTAGTATTTCAGTTTCAACTGTCATAATTATGACTGTAAATTTCAAATTCTTTTTATATCAACTTATATAATTATAATAATTAATTATGACTTCCAAGAATACAATCTTGCATTAGGAATAATTTCAAAATTGATTCACATAAGCAAAGCTACCTTCACAAGAATATCCAGCTGGGCTGCTCCTCTTTCATCCAGAGGCCCAAGATTCTGACTGACCAGGGAACAAAAGTTGTGACACAGGTCCAGAATTTCATTCAAACAGTGAAACACCTAGGAGAGAAATAAAATGAATATTTAACCAAAAGAAGAATCCAGAACATGGGATACACAGAGGTTTGTTCTGGACACTCACAGGCTTGAGCAATATGAAAGACTGTGCAAGAAGATTGCTGAGGAAATGGTCATGGGCCAATCGAATGCTCTCAAAGTCTCGTGTGGAGTTGATCTGTTGTAAGAGCTGTGAAAACTGAGACTCCAGAACGTCCACCTGAAGAACAATGCAAGAAAGGCAAAATATATTCATTGTTCTTCTGCTCTGTCTCAATTGGCATACTAAACCACAAGTATGTTGAAAATACTATTTGGTGTCCAGATAGTACATTTCTCTGGTGAATCTGTGTGCATCTTAAACAAAAGAAAATCTTAAAATATGTCAGTGCCATTGTTTTGTCTCAAGATTTACACCAGTAATGTTTTTCTAAAGCACATTTATGAAAGCTATTTAAATGTCCTAATTGAACTAAGGCCTAATCCTGGCTTAATCTAAGCCCTGTCTGTGAAACTGGTCCATGGAAGTTTTTAAATGAATAAACCAAGAAATACATATTTTTAATTGTTTCATTACTTCATCATGTTAATAGGGGGTATTTGTTATCAAGATGCACTGTTATGACATCTTAATATGTCCCAATAGTGGTCCACCTTCCAATGACATATTAGTATGTATGTACACTTGGAGTCAGTAAAAAAAATGTATACTTTTATTTAGCAAAGATACATAAAATGCATTAAACTGACAGTAAAAGACCTTCTTAATGTTACAAAAGATTTCTATTTCAAATAAATGCTGTTCATTTATAAGCAGCACAAATGTTTATCATCACTGATAAGAAGAAGAAATGTTTCCTGAGCAGAAAAACATCATATTAGAATGATTTCTGAAGGATCATGTGACACTGAAGACTAGAGTAATGATGCTGAAAATTCAGCTTTGCATCAGCTTTACGTTCTGTAATAATATTTCAGAACATTACTGTTTTACTGTATTTTTGCATATCAAATAAATGCAGCCTCGGTGAGCATAACATACTTTCAAAAACATTAAAAAATGTATCAACCCCAATCCTGAACAGTAGTGTATGTATTTTCACATTACCAGTAAAATACTTTTAGAACGGTGTAGTATGCAAATCAGACACAGCCAAAGAGATAATTGAAGTTGTAACCTGAAGGTAATACTGAAGGTTGTCCACTAGGAAGGCCATATGGTTGCGGAGTCTCCATTTAACTGCATCCGTCTGGTTTGATTTAAGATGTTTGCGCTGCATCTGCAAGGCCCAGCAGTGCTGCAGCTCAGACTGGACACGGCGCACACTCAGCAGGTAACGGAACACTACATTATACCTGAAATGAAGCAAGGGTTAACTGCTGTGGTGTTCATAACATTGATTAATGGAATAATGATATTAAATGGCTAATATGAAACAATGGCCTACTTCTCCAACACAGCAGGAGTGAAAAGAATATGTAGGGGCCATTGAACCTTGTAAGCCAATCCTAGCGCTGCCCAGCCAGTGGGCGGAGCCTCACGAGGAGAACTCTCCTGTGGAGGAGTGGTGCCCTCTCGATTCCCAGAAGCCTCTGCAAGCATAATTATCCCATTACGTTAAGTATTTAATATGGGGACACAGGGTTGGTGAGGGCTAAAAACACTAGTCAGTAGGCAATACCTTTGCTTTCTTTCCCTTGGTAGTCTATGGTGAGATGCAGGAGGGGCAAAAGATTGTCATCGTCTAGCAGCACTTTATGAGCTGCTTGCTGAAATGCCACATTGACATCTAAAAACAAATATAGCAAATTCAGAGGAATATTGAAGAGGATGGAAGAATTTGAAGAGGGTGATTTCATGCGTTATAAGAAAAATGGATCAATACCATGTTCAGTAACAGCAGATGGTGGGGTTTTCAGCATATGTTGAGCAAGGTCAATAAAGACCTGGTACAGTTCGCCTCGCCCCAACAAGTAAAAGTCCTTTATGATCTAAAACAGCAACAACTCATTCATTGTGAAGCAAAAGTGCACCAGCAAAAGCGTACCATCAACAAATCGCTCTATTTACCTTAAGCTGCCCCAAAAGATCAGATTCCTCTACCATCAAAGTCCATAAGTGCTGAAAGAAAAGACAAACACAATTTCATCTGGACACCTACTGATAATGGTAGAGCTATTAGTGTGGGTGAATCTTATGAAAATATGCTCATATTTCACCTTGAAAATAAGTAACATTTTGAAAATTCCACGAGTTTTTCCAGGTGTGAAATCACAATGTTAAAATTTCCTGATATTACCACGCTTTCCATGACTGGAGGAGCCCTACCATTGATCTTATCATCTTTTAGATTCTCATTACTAATATAATTTCAAAACCATTTTGGTAACACTTTATAATATGGTTCAATTTGTTAACATTAGTTAACTATTAGTTAATAAGAACAATAAAAATACTTCTAAAGCCTTTATTAATATTTGTTAATGTTAATTTCATCATTTACTAATACATTATTAAAATCGAAAGTTTTGATTTTGATTCAAATCAAGTTTCATGTTAGCTCAGATCCATTAAATAATATAATAACTAACATTAACAAAGATTAAGAAATACTGTAACAAATGTTAATTCATTAAACAATTTAACTAACGGGACCTTATTGTAAAGTGTTACCTTTTTTTCACATTAAAATAATAGAGTGCAACAGTGCCTGTCCACTTTTTCAGCGGTGTTGGTTCCGGAAGTATTTTTTTCCATTCATTTCTCCCATAGGGATTTAAAATAAAAGTCTTTGTTAAGAGAGTTATAAGTCGTGACCCAAGCAAATCGGCTATGAGGTGAATCATAATATTACAAACTTTGATTTGAAGCCAACATAAATACAAAAGGTACAAGACTGTGTACTTAATGGCTTCAGTGAGGGAAAGAACTACAATACCATGAAGCACTGCATCAGCATAATCGAATTAAAAACTATGGAGATATACATACACACATACATACATACACACACACACCAATCAGGCATAACATTATGACCTAATATTGTGTTGGTCCCCCTTTTGCTGCCAAAACAGCCCTGACCCGTCGAGGCATGGACTCCACTAGACCCCTGAAGGTGTGCTGTGGTATCTGGCACCAAGATGTTAGCAGATGATCCTTTAAGTCCTGTAAGTTGCAAGGTGGGGCCTCCATGGATCGGACTTGTTTGTTCAGCACATCCCACAGATGCTCGATTGGACTGAGATCTGGGGAATTTGGAGGCCACGTCAACACCTCAAACTCGTTCCTGTGCTCCTCAAACCATTCCTGAACCATTTTTGCTTTGTGGCAGGGCGCATTATCCTGCTGAAAGAGGCCACAGCCACCAGGGAATACTGTTTCCATAAAAGGATGTACATGATCTGCAACAATGCTTAGGTAGATAGTACGTGTCAAAGTAACATCCACATGGATGGCAGGACCCAAGGTTTCCCAGCAGAACATTGCCCAAAGCATCACACTGCCTCCGCTGGCTTGCCTTCTTCCCATAGTGCATCCTGGTGCCATGTGTTCCCCAGGTAAGCGACACACACGCACCTAGCCTTCCACATGATGTAAAAGAAAACGTGATTCTTCAGACCAGGCCACCTTCTTCCATTGCTCTGTGGTCCAGTTCTAAAGCTCACGTGCCCACTGTTGGCGCTTCCGGCAGTGGACAGGGGTCAGCATGGGCACCCTGACTGGTCTGTGGCTATGCAACCACAGCACACCTTCAGGGGTCTAGTTGAGTCCATGCCTCAACGGGTCAGGGCTGTTTTGGCAGCAAAAGGGGGACCAACACAATATTAGGAAGGTGGTCATAATGTTATGCCTGATCGGTGTAATATATATATATATACAGTGGGGAGAACAAGTATTTGATACACTGCCGATTTTGCAGGTTTGCCCACTTACAAAGCATGTAGAAGTCTGTAATTTTTATCATAGGTACTCTTCAACTGTGAGTGATGGAATCTAAAACAAAAATCCAGAAAATCACATTGTATGATTTTTAAGTAATTAATTTGCATTTTATTGCATGACATAAGTATTTGATACATCAGAAAAGCAGAACTTAATATTTGGTACAGAAACCTTGTTGCAATTACAGAGATCATACGTTTCCTGTAGTTCTTGACCAGGTTTGCACACACTGCAGCAGGATTTTGGCCCACTCCTCCATCCAGACCTTCTCCAGATCCTTCAGGTTTCGGGGCTGTCGCTGGGCAATACGGACTTTCAGCTCCCTCCAAAGATTTTCTATTGGGTTCAGGTCTGGAGACTGGCTAGGCCACTCCAGGACCTTGAGATGCTTCTTATGGAGCCACTCCTTAGTTGCCCTGGCTGTGTGTTTCGGGTCGTTGTCATGCTGGAAGACCCAGCCACGACCCATCTTCAATGCTCTTACTGAGGGAAAGAGGTTGTTGGCCAAGATCTCGCGATACATGGCCCCATCCATCCTCCCCTTAATACGGTGCAGTCGTCCTGTCCCCTTTGCAGAAAAGCATCCCCAAAGAATTATGTTTCCACCTCCATGCTTCACAGTTGGGATGGTGTTCTTGGGGTTGTACTCATCCTCCTTCTTCCTCCAAACACGGCGAGTGGAGTTTAGACCAAAAAGCTCTATTTTTGTCTCAGACCACATGACCTTCTCCCATTCCTCCTCTGGATCATCCAGATGGTCATTGGCAAACTTCAGACGGGCCTGGACATGCGCTGGCTTGAGCAGGGGGACCTTGCGTGCGCTGCAGGATTTTAATCCATGACGGCGTAGTGTGTTACTAATGGTTTTCTTTGAGACTGTGGTCCCAGCTCTCTTCAGGTCATTGACCAGGTCCTGCCGTGTAGTTCTGGGCTGATCCCTCACCTTCCTCATGATCACTGATGCCCCACGAGGTGAGATCTTGCATGGTGCCCCAGACCGAGGGAGACTGACCGTCATCTTGAACTTCTTCCATTTTCTAATAATTGCACCAACAGTTGTTGCCTTCTCACCAAGCTGCTTGCCTATTGTCCTGTAGCCCATCCCAGCCTTGTGCAGGTCTACAATTTTATCCCTGATGTCCTTACACAGCTCTCTGGTCTTGGCCATTGTGGAGAGGTTGGAGTCTGTTTGATTGAGTGTGTGGACAGGTGTCTTTTATACAGGTAACGAGTTCAAACAGGTGCAGTTAATACAGGTAATGAGTGGAGAACAGGAGGGCTTCTTAAAGAAAAACTAACAGGTCTGTGAGAGCCGGAATTCTTACTGGTTGGTAGGTGATCAAATACTTATGTCATGCAATAAAATGCAAATTAATTATTTAAAAATCATACAATGTGATTTTCTGGATTTTTGTTTTAGATTCCGTCTCTCACAGTTGAAGTGTACCTATGATAAAAATTACAGACTTCTACATGCTTTGTAAGTAGGAAAACCTGCAAAATTGGCAGTGTATCAAATACTTGTTCTCCCCACTGTATATATACACACACATACATACATACATACATACATACATACAAGTAAAAGTCCTTTATGATCTAAAACAGCAACAACTTATTCATTGTGAAGCAAAAGTGCACCAGCAAAAGCGTTCTTATGAAAATAATGTCACAATGTCAAAAATCTTAATGGCTTAAAAATAGGCTTCATTCATCATAGGTTGAAATATGACCCAGAGATGTTATAGACATGTTTGAAAACCAATTAAGTTACTGGACCAACCTCAGCAACTGTGCTCCGAATACCATCCACAAGATTCTCAAAGTCCACCAGACTAAAGAGAGGCTGCTGCTTGAGTCTGTGGAGCTCTGCTGCAAACATGTCCTCCTGATGCTTCAGTATAGACCCTGAACAACCACATGAGGGCAGCGTTACGATACGAAACCATCACGAGCACACCTGAACAACAGACGAAAAATGCTCATTCACTCACCAGCTCGGGATGGGCTCTGGTTGTGATTTTCAAACATTTGCACTGACTCCCCAACAAAGAGGATTTTTTCAGCTACTCGAACAGGAATGTATGAGGGAAGCATCTCCACACGCAAGGAGAACTGCTGCAGGGAAGGTGCGAGCATGTTCTCCTCCTCAATCAGTCTCTACAGCAGGACAGTAATGAACAGAAAATGTATAAATTGTTATAATAAATCACAGTCAGTAAATAAACTGCCAAATTTTGATTAATGTACAAGCAGACAGAGTTTGGCTGGCTAGCAATCACTTAATTCTGCTGCCAATCTTTTTCTTTTGATGGCTGTTTAAAGGCAGCTGTATATTTTGATTATGTTAAAAAAAAAACAACAACATGAAAATAGCAAATATTTCATCACATTATAGTAGATGTTTTGCCAGGGAGCAGCAATTTATCTTATAAGGGTGATGTGGATACATTTTATTATGCTTTGCAAAATTCAGCGTCTGTAATGATCCTTAAAGAAATATGTAATGTTTTGCATCCCGAAAAAAAAAGTTTATAATGTTAAAGGGAAAGTTCACCCAAAAATGAAAATTCTGTCATTAATTACTCACCCTCATGTTGTTCCAAACCAATAAAGGCTTCCGATCATCTTCGGAACTAAACCTCTCAATTCATATGGATTAGTTTTATGATGTCTTTATGAACTTTTTGAAGCATCAAAGTGTCAGTTGTGTAGGTCTCAGAATTCATCAGAAATATCTTAATTTGTGTTCCGAAGATGAACAAAAGTCTTACAGGTTTGGAATGACATGAGGGTGAGTAATTCATGACAGAATTTTCACTTTTGGGCGATCTATCCCTTTAATTAATGCTGTTTTATTATTATTATTATTATTATTATTATTATTATACTTATTAAATAATTTCCTTTAATGAAAAAAAAAAAAAAAAAAAAAAAAGTAAAAACAAAATTGGTAATACTTTACAATAAGGTTCCATTAGTTAACATTGTTAGTTAATGTTAGTGAATACATTAACCAATGTAAAATACATTTGTTGGTGTTACATTGCCTGCGCTTCTTGATTGAGTATAAAAGCATTCCTTTTTCATTGTTTTTGTTGATTTGTTGTTAATATTGGTTGCCTCTGTTAAGTTGGAACTTTCAAGTATTGTTATTTGTTTTTGGTTCGTTCTTTGTTAAACTATTTAGAATTATTTTTGTTTCTTGTTTTGCCGTTATAATACTTGTTTCCTTTTGCATTTGTTAATTTTGTTTTCCTAATAAATATTTTAACATCGCATTTTGGTTTCATGTGTCCTTTTTATGTTGCTTACCCCTTCTTTTGATGAATTTGAATAGAATAGATCATAACATACAGTATTTATCTTTATTAAAGTTAGTTCGTAAAAATACAACTGTTCATTGTTAGTCACAGCTTTTGATTTTAACTATGTAGCAGTAAATGTTGGTATTAACAAACTATATTTAATAAATGCTTTACACATAGTAATCATTGTTACTTAACTAATGTTAACAAATGGAACCTTATTTTAAAATGTTACCATGATTTTGAATGAAAATTTAAAATGAAATATTTTATAATATGAATTTAATATTAAATAGAAATATATTTAAATATAAAAATACATTGCTATTAATTATATATATATATATATATATATATATATATATATATATATATATATATATATACACAAACCCGATTCCAAAGAAGTTGGGACACTGTACAAATTGTGAATAAAAAAGGAATGCAATAATTTACAAATCTCATAAACTTATATTTTATTCACAATAGAATATAGATAACATATCAAATGTTGAAAGTGAGACATTTTGAAATGTCATGCCAAATATTGGCTCATTTTGGATTTCATGAGAGCTACACATTCCAAAAAAGTTGGGACAGGTAGCAATAAGAGGCCGGAAAAGTTAAATGTACATATAAGGAACAGCTGGAGGACCAATTTGCAACTTATTAGGTCAATTGGCAACATGATTGGGTATAAAAAGAGCCTCTCAGAGTGGCAGTGTCTCTCAGAAGTCAAGATGGGCAGAGGATCACCAATTCCCCCAATGCTGCGGCGAAAAATAGTGGAGCAATATCAGAAAGGAGTTTCTCAGAGAAAAATTGCAAAGAGTTTGAAGTTATCATCATCTACAGTGCACAATATCATCCAAAGATTCAGAGAATCTGGAACAATCTCTGTGCGTAAGGGTCAAGGCCGGAAAACCATACTGGATGCCCGTGATCTTCGGGCCCTTAGACGGCACTGCATCACATACAGGAATGCTACTGTAATGGAAATCACAACATGGGCTCAGGAATACTTCCAGAAAACATTGTCGGTGAACACAATCCACCGTGCCATTCGCCGTTGCCGGCTAAAACTCTATAGGTCAAAAAAGAAGCCATATCTAAACATGATCCAGAAGCGCAGGCGTTTTCTCTGGGCCAAGGCTCATTTAAAATGGACTGTGGCAAAGTGGAAAACTGTTCTGTGGTCAGACGAATCAAAATTTGAAGTTCTTTTTGGAAAACTGGGACGCCATGTCATCCGGACTAAAGAGGACAAGGACAACCCAAGTTGTTATCAGCGCTCAGTTCAGAAGCCTGCATCTCTGATGGTATGGGGTTGAATGAGTGCGTGTGGCATGGGCAGCTTACACATCTGGAAAGGCACCATCAATGCTGAAAGGTATATCCAAGTTCTAGAACAACATATGCTCCCATCCAGACGTTGTCTCTTTCAGGGAAGACCTTGCATTTTCCAACATGACAATGCCAGACCACATACTGCATCAATTACAACATCATGGCTGCGTAGAAGGATCCGGGTACTGAAATGGCCAGCCTGCAGTCCAGATCTTTCACCCATAGAAAACATTTGGCGCATCATAAAGATCACCTAAGACAGTTGAGCAACTGAAGCCTGTATTAGACAAGAATGGGACAACATTCCTATTCCTAAACTTGAGCAACTTGTCTCCTCAGTCCCCAGACATTTGCAGACTGTTATAAAAAGAAGAGGGGATGCCACACAGTGGTAAACATGGCCTTGTCCCAACTTTTTTGAGATGTGTTGATGCCATGAAATTTAAAATCAACTTATTTTTCCCTTAAAATGATACATTTTCTCAGTTTAAACATTTGATATGTCATCTATGTTGTATTCTGAATAAAATACTGAAATTTGAAACTTCCACATCATTGCATTCTGTTTTTATTCACAATTTGTACAGTGTCCCAACTTTTTTGGAATCGGGTTTGTGTATATATATATATATATATATATATATATATATATAAATTGATCATTACAGTAGATGTTTTGCTAGGGGCCTCTTAAAAGTGTCAAGTATTTCATACATGTTTAGGCCTTGAAAAAAAGTTGTTTTTTTTGTAAAAAAAAAAATATTTATGTAAAAAAAACTTTTACATGACAATATTAAATATTTAATGTAATAAAACTTAAATTATAAATACAAATATTATTTCTAAAAAAAAAAAAAGCATTGCTAAGAAAAAATTGATCATTGTTTGTGGTGCAGCCATTGAAAATATTCTCATAAAAAAAATCTGAACTATTGGGACAGGCCCTGGGACATTCTGTTCAGGCCGCATTTACACTGCAGGTCTTCATGCCCAAATTCAATTCGATGACTATATCTGATTTTTTCTTCTTTTAAAGTGACCCATATATCTGATATCTGCATTTACACTATACACTTGGAGAAACAAGCCAAGGTAGACGCACTGAGCCGGAAAAGCTTAGGTCGAAAAGGAAGTAAAAATCTACGATTTGCAATGCACTCAATACAAGCTTTTGCTTTCTGCACAACTTTAAAGGTCAGCAAAACATTGGGTTGAGCTTTCGTCCTCCACTGCGCCACTAAAAAGAGTCATCACGTGATCGCAGTTGGTGTCCACCTGACGTCATTCGCCCAGGGCTTTTTCAATGACATCCGACTTGCACTGACGGGAATATCTAGGCGCAAACGCACGTATCGGATTCATATCAGATTTATTTCCACATATGAATGAAGCCTGAAAATGATCTGAGAATATCAGAATCCATGTGCTATTTTCCTGATTACACATTCATGGGTCATATCCAATCTGTGCAACATGGGAGGAAAAAATTGGGTCACTTGAACCATGTAATGTAAATGCGGCCTTAGTCTCTCACCAAATCTTGCAGCTCACGGAGCTGTTTTCCACTCAGCCCTCCGATACCCAGGTCCTCTTCTTCTTCCTCCTGTGCAGCTGTGGCTCCGCCAGCACTGGGGCCCTGCTTGACAAAGAACTCCTCACTCTGATCCAGCAGCAACCCGTGCAGCATCCACGCAGCCAGCTGCTTATACATCACGCCATGGCACACTGCAAGAATCCTGCAAAACAGACACTACCATTAAAGCAGTAAAAATAGAATTCTGTGTCTCACGTCCAAGCGCCACGACGTGCAATAGGGGTTTTTAGTAGGGTTTTTGAGAGCTCACTTCTCTAAGGCCATCCTGACAGGAGGCAGTCCTCCACAGCTGTGCTTGTACACAGTCTCTAGGATCTGGCAGCCATGAATCTGTTGAAACAAAAAGTTTCAGAAGGTTATTTTCAACCATGCACTCTTCTAATCATTTATCGCAAACCAGTGGCATCCATCAAGTTACCAACCTTCTGAGACTTGATGGTCTCCACAACAACCATCACAGACGGGAAGAGAAGCTGAAACTGAACAACAGAATAAACTGCAAGTTAGACATATACTCAGTGTCCATATTCAAATTTTTATTTAAAATTTTGTTTTAATTATGTGTTTGGGATCAGGTAAAATTTTTTAAATCTCTTATGCTCACATTTTTGATCAAAAATACAATAAAAATAGTAATCTTGTGAAATATTATTACTTTGATGGCAAAGCTACATTTTCAGCATCATTACTCTAGTTTTCAGTGTCAAAAGATCTTTCAGAAATCATTCTAATATGTTGATCCTGCTCAAGAAATATTTCATATTACTATCATCAATGAAAAAACAGTTGTGCTTAATTAATTAATTTTTGTGGAAACCATGATACATTTCCCCCCCAAGATTGTTAGATTCAAAACAACAGCATTTATTTGAAAGATTTTTTTTTTAACATTATAAATGTCTTTACAGTCACTTTTGATTATTCAATGCATCCTTGCTGAATAAAAACGTTTTAATTTCTTTAAATAGTAGTATAGAAAAAAAATCTTACTGAGCTTAAAATTTTGAACAATAGTGTAAGATAATTCCACATACTTCAATGGATCGGATGTACAGGTAAAAAGTTTTCTTTTTACCTGTTCCAACATGTAGTTTACATGAGAAATAGAGAGGTGTGGATCACCAAGAAACTGTAGGGGAAAAAAATTAAATAGTTCAATATTATCTGCAGATATGGCCCTAAAAGCACCATAAGGACTTCAAATGTAAACTCCAAATGTACAACCTCTTTTTCAAGGTCCAGTAAAGCCTGTCGATAGGGCTGCAGCATAGAGTTCAGCCCAGTGCAGAACGCACACAGATAAATGCCATGAAGCCCAGACTGACTTGGCTGGCTGGTGTAGTGTTCCTGTGAGGCATGGAGAAGAAATCACACTTCAGCCTTGATCTGATCATGTCCTTGACACACAATGCATGAAGAATATGATCTGATTACCTGTTGGTGGACATGACCCGTGTGTTGCTCTATGAATTCTGTGAAGCGCACATAGTCAGTGCCCATTTTACACAGCCGATTGAGGACACTGGTTTCACTGGGGTGGAGGAATGGAAGGTCCTGGGACACCTATGATCAACATTTGATGCTTCTTAATTATTAAAGTACTGTTTTTTGGACATGGTATTTTTGAACTACTTCAGAATACCATGGTATTACCATGTCTGGGGCTCGCATGCACCACGGTAATACATTTTTATGGATTATTTTACTATGGCATTCTGTGAAATACCATATGCAAAGCCACATTTAGTGATTTTTTTTTTTATAAATGTGAAACAAAAACTGGCATGTTAGTTAAAAATTATTATCCTGTTTCCGTACAGCCATGATACAATTTATCCATTCTGTAATAGAGATATATTATAAGATGCATGACTGACAGAATACTGCATAAAATACCTGCAATCCATTCCGTTTATTCCAAGTGAATATGGTCCCAGGATATCCACTGAGAGCCAGAAGCAACTCATGGATCATTTTACCGAAGCTACTAGTCAGATAGCGTATCCAAATGAAACACAAGATAGTAAAAATACAAGTAATACGTTCTCATCATTAATATTTTTGCACCGCCAAAACCCCCGTCGCATGTTGATGACGCAGATCTCGAGCGCGACAGAGGAAGTGCTCAGCCAGCTGCACTACACTCAAATTTAACATAATATTTTGACTAAATACAGCTGATGAGGACTCGTCTGTGGAGAATATATTTAGAGGTAAACCGTGCTTATGTTCTCTTAACGATATGTTGCTGTGTTTTGTGTGTGTGTGTGTGTGTGTTTTGCTGTTTCATTATCTTACATATTGATTGGCCAGATAGCGACTGCTTGGACTCTTATGAAATGAAATTGAAGTTGAGATTAGGGTCATTTAAATCCCCACAGGGTGAACAAAGTGGTCATTTAAATGCATTACTAAAATGCTTTGGTAATTATATCGTGATAACTTGCTAAATAATAATCTGTGCAATGTCGTATGAAAACAAGCCTTAAACTACTACAGTGAACTTAACACTGAGCACTCTTACCTAAAATAAATATACATACTGATGTTTATGTATGAGCTGTCCTGTTTGCAGACTTCAACTGTTTATCTGTCGCTGGGAAACATGCCTAGATTTCCAGTCCTCAGGGCCTGGACCTGCTGTGTGGGGCACTTGCATTTTTTTTTTTTTTATTAACTTATCTAACTTTTGATTGTTTTCAGTGATGGCGACGGATAGAGGAGCAGATATCGTCTCTGAGTTCCTCAGTCAGAATCCACACCTTGTGAACTGGGTGGAATCGTTAAGAGGACTCTGTGAGACCAATAAACAATGGCATGCAAGGAGAGAGTTTATCCTGCGCAACCTGGAGGTCTTTCCTACAATCCAACCTGGGACCCCAAGTCCTAATTTAGACAGACTACTGTCTTTGTCTATGGTTTGGGCCAACCACGTGTTTTTGGGCTGTCGGTAATTGTCATTTTATCATGGACTTGTTTTTTGTTTTCATAAACCTAATATGCATTTCGTATAACTTAAGATCTGAATGGGTCAGTGACATTTATCTTATTTTGCCAGATCTATTAATTTATTCTGAAATATGCTACCCAAAGGTTTGGGGTTATTTATTTAAATTAATACTTTTATTCAGTGTAAAGTGTAGAGACCTTTATAATGGTGTGAAATATTTCTACTTCGAATAAATGCTATTCTTTTGAAATTTATATACATTAAAGAATCCTGAAAACATTTTTTCATGTTTTTTCACTAAAATATTAATCAGCACAACCGTTTTCAACATTGATAATAATAAGAAATAAGAAGTAATGACTACTGAAAATTCAACTTTGCCATCACAGGAATAAATTACATTTTAGAATATATTAAAATATAAATAAAATTGTACTATTTATTTTTATTTTATTATTATACATTATATATAATAATATTTATTCTATTATTTATTTTAATATTTTTTACTGTATTGTTGATCAAATAACTTCTAAACGGTTGTGTACAATACATACATAAAATGGCTTTAAATAATGTTGTTTTTTTTACGATTTATTTTTTGCGTTTTTGCTTTTATTATGATAGGACGTAAGCAGACACGAAGCGAAGTAGGAGAGAGAGAGAGAGAGAGAGAGGGGCGGGATAGGTCCTCGAGCCAGGAATCGAACTCAAACTAAAATAATCTTTTATTATTATCTAAAAAATATCCAAATTAAAAACACTCCAAATATCAGTGGGATGTTTTTGTTATTAGTATTATTAATATTTGAAAAACGCCTGCCAGATGAAAGTCGCGTCACACTTCTAATACATTTCTGATAGTCAGATGTGTTTTAAACTTGATTTTTTTAAAAGATTCCTTTTCCTTTTTTATTGAGAACACTCTTATTTGTCATTGACCCTAATGCAGATATCCACAGCCTGTAATGGACAAAGTAAATGAGATGGCAGAAGGAATCACTGTGATTGAGGCCCCTGAGCGAAAGACTAGAGATGAAATCATGGGAAAAACAAAAAGACCTGCAGCTTCAGGTAAATGGACTTTAATGTGTGTCATTGAAATAATATCACATCCCACATTAATTAATTGGGAGCCAATACAATCAGTTACAAATCATGGTCCCACTTTATATAAGGAGTCTTTAAAAGGTGCAGTGTGTAGTATTTATGAGGATCTATTGACAGAAATGCAATATAATATACATTTTGCGCCGCCATGTTTCTACAGTAGCCCTAAATGGACAAACTGCTCTACAGAGCGCTAGCTACTCTCTGCTGTCTCAGACAACGACATCTTTGTCCTATGTCAGCCACCGTAGCTTCTCTATGTGCTTGCATTGTATATTTATATTTTTCAAAATACCTGCGTGTAAATACAGCTGTTATTAATTTCTGCAATTACATCTATAATTACACTTTTGACCCTTACTTTACACTCTAACCCACCATTAAACCTACCCATACCACCAAAACTGTCCCTAACCATACCCGTATCTAACCTCAATAGCAGAAAAAGTGTTTTGCAATACAAAATGAGTACTTGTACTTTTTTTTGATGAAAGGATAGTAGTTAAGGACACCTAATATAAAGTGTGGCTCAAATTATAAATACTTCGGTATAGTGCTTGACCATGAGCTTAAATGGGACATGCTGACCAATTATATAAGAATGAATATCGAAGAGACAACAGAATATTCTTAAAGAAATTACCTTCCTTTAATGTCCACAATAGAATGCTTCTGATGTTTTACGGTGGCTTTATGAAAAGTGTCATGACATTCTGTATTATTTGTCGGTATGGTAATGCTACCGAAGTACAGAAGAAATCAGCAACGAAAGTGGTAACAATGGCAAGTAAGTTTGTTAGGAAATACAAACCCGATTCCAAAAATGTTGGGACACTGTACAAATTGTGAATAAAAACAGAATGCAATGATGTGGAAGTTTCAAATTTCAATATTTTATTCAGAATACAACATAGATGACATATCAAATGTTTAAACTGAGAAAATGTATCATTTTAAGGGAAAAATAAGTTGATTTTAAATTTCATGGCATCAACACATCTCAAAAAAGTTGGGACAAGGCCATGTTTACCACTGTGTGGCATCCCCTCTTCTTTTTATAACAGTCTGCAAACGTCTGGGGACTGAGGAGACAAGTTGCTCAAGTTTAGGAATAGGAATGTTGTCCCATTCTTGTCTAATACAGGCTTCTAGTTGCTCAACTGTCAACTGCATCTTCCTCTTTATGATGCGCCAAATGTTTTCTATTGGTGAAAGATCTGGACTGCAGGCTGGCCATTTCAGTACCCGGATCCTTCTACGCAGCCATGATGTTGTAATTGATGCAGTATGTGGTCTGGCATTGTCATGTTGGAAAATGCAAGGTCTTCCCTGAAAGAGACGACGTCTGGATGGGAGCATATGTTGTTCTAGAACTTGGATATACCTTTCAGCATTGATGGTGCCTTTCCAGATGTGTAAGCTGCCCATGCCACACGCACTCATTCAACCCCATACCATCAGAGATGCAGGCTTCTGAACTGAGCGCTGATAACAACTTGGGTTGTCCTTGTCCTCTTTAGTCCGGATGACATGGCGTCCCAGTTTTCCAAAAAGAACTTCAAATTTTGATTCGTCTGACCACAGAACAGTTTTCCACTTTGCCACAGTCCATTTTAAATGAGCTTTGGCCCAGAGAAAACGCCTGCGCTTCTGGATCATGTTTAGATATGGCTTCTTTTTTGACCTATAGAGTTTTAGCCGGCAACGGTGAATAGCACGGTGGATTGTGTTCACCGACAATGTTTTCTGGAAGTATTCCTGAGCCCATGTTGTGATTTCCATTACAGTAGCATTCCTGTATGTGATGCAGTGCCGTCTAAGGGCCCGAAGATCACGGGCATCCAGTATGGTTTTCCGGCCTTGACCCTTACGCACAGAGATTGTTCCAGATTCTCTGAATCTTTGGATGATATTATGCACTGTAGATGATGATAATTTCAAACTCTTTGCAATTTTTCTCTGAGAAACTCCTTTCTGATATTGCTCCACTATTTTTCGCCGCAGCATTGGGGGAATTGGTGATCCTCTGCCCATCTTGACTTCTGAGAGACACTGCCACTCTGAGAGGCTCTTTTTATACCCAATCATGTTGCCAATTGACCTAATAAGTTGCAAATTGGTCCTCCAGCTGTTCCTTATATGTACATTTAACTTTTCCGGCCTCTTATTGCTATCTGTCCCAACTTTTTTGGAATGTGTAGCTCTCATGAAATCCAAAATGAGCCAATATTTGGCATGACATTTCAAAATGTCTCACTTTCAACATTTGATATGTTATCTATATTCTATTGTGAATAAAATATAAGTTTATGAGATTTGTAAATTATTGCATTCCTTTTTTATTCACAATTTGCACAGTGTCCCAACTTTTTTGGAATCGGGTTTGTACGTCACCCAGTATAGTTAGTATTTATAAAAAGTTATTTTTTTAAACAAACAATTTGTGAGTGATAAGAGGCAACCTCTGGCCTTTTTAGTGTATTTTTATTTATTTTTATGTATGCCAATTTGTGATGCCTGTTAACATGCTGCAAACTCTCTTTTCATACGGGGACAAATAAAAACTAACTAATGTACACTACCGTTCAAAGGTTTGGGGTCATACGTTTTGTTTTTTTTTTGTTTTTTTAAAAGAAGTCTCTTATGCTCACCAAGACTTCATTTGCCTAACCAAAAACACAGTAAAACAGTAATATTGTAAAATATTATTACAATTTAAAATAACTGTTTTCTATTTGAATATATGTTAAAATGTAATTTATTCCTGTGATGCAAAGCTGAATTTTCAGCATCATTACTCCAGTCTTCAGTGTCACATGATCCTTTTAAAAAATAATTCTATTATTATGATTTGCTGCTCAAGAAACATTTATTATGTTGAAAACAGTTGTGCTGCTTAATGTTTTTTGTGGAAAAATTTTATCTGGATTTTTTTGATGAATAGAAAGTTCAAAAGATCAACATTTATTTGAAATTGAAATCTTTTGTAACATTATAAATGTCTTTGATAGAAATCTTTTGTAACATTATAAATGTCTTTGTTGGCACTTCTGATCAATTTAATGTGTCCTTGCTGAATAAAAGTATTAGGTAACACTTAATTTGCAAACTGTTAGTTTATAGTTAATTAATAGTTTATAAACTGTAGTTAATACATTAATAGACTATATACAAACAGTGAGTTCTTCGTCATTCATTGTCACTAATTAACAAATTATTATTGTTTAATTAGCTCATATATAAAGAATTAGATAATGCGTTGTTAACTTATTAACAGTAAATAGTTCACACTTTAGATTTGGTCACATAATATCGGAAAATGCCATTAATTAAGTGCTTTAAACCAAACTTTATTGGACATTAATTGCATTAGAATTAAGAGTTCCTTAACCCTTAAACAGGCACGACTGGAAAATGATCAGCAAAAAATCATTTCATGTCACTTTTTATATCATCTGGACTTAAGTAAAACATATCCAAAGGAATTTTTGAAATATTTGATGTAGTTTGGATTTTATGAGTTGTATCTCCCAGTTCACGTTGCCTGTTTAGGGTATAAAAAAAGGAGTATCCACAGCATTCACAATGAATGGTGTTTCAAGGTAAACTGGACTCCCTGTACTGTTCATTGCATTATTGCGAATTCCGGGGTGACGAGTGAGGGGTCGGTTGTGGGTGTTGGGAGGGCCAGTAGAAATCTCGTTCCAGGACCGGGGCCCTTAGGGAAGACCCTTATAGGCCCACCAGGCCTCTGGGCCCATTGTACACAGTCCCCCTTCTCAATCTATGTAGTTTGAGTTTAAAAAAAATGTGCAAATGTTAATATTCACATGTAAAACTGATATTACTTTTCGTTGACTACATCTTTGTATTTTTAACTACTTGCAGAGATTTTTTTTATTTTATTTTTATTTTCTTGCAACTCTGCAGGAAGGTAGCCCTCCAGGAGCAGGGTTGGACACCCCTGTTCTACCATAAAATGAGCTGTGTGAAACTCTGCAAGAAAATATCTAGTTAAAAATGCAAAGATGTAGTCAACAAAAAGTAATATCAGTTTTACATGTGAATATTAACATTTGCACATTTTTTTTTAACTCAAACTACATAGGGGGACTGTGTACAGTGGGCCCAGAGGCCTGGTGGGCCTATAAGGGTCTTACCTAAGGGCCCCGGTCCTGGAACGAGATTTCTACTGGCCCTCCCACCACCCACAACCGACCCCTCACTCGTCACCCCGGAATTCGCAATAATGCATTTACCAGTACAGGGAGCCCAGTTTACCTTTAACGTGAAATGGGAGATACATACTTTTCAAAATGTGGTAAATAACAGCATGAGCAACATATAACTTAATTTTCTTTTTCAACATCTTAAGACAATGTTCACAATTAATATTAGCAGTTGTTTTGCATTTTTTTTTTCTGAAAAAAAGTAAGATTAACATATATTTACTTATCACAAAATCTGAAAGTCCTGCACCAATGGTGCCCATGTTGGGTTTAGGTTAGGCTGACTAATTGATCACAGAAAACTTGAAACAAATCATGTAACCAGCATACTCAAGACAGACCAGGCTATGATAAATGATAAAAGGATATGATGAAAAAATCTTTCTTATGCCCCAAACAAGACACTAAAGAGTATGTATCTCGTGGTACACATTGCCTGTTTTAGGGTTAAAGTGTTTACAAATACATTAAGCCTATCCCCAAAGATTAACATAACCACAAAAAAAATTTAATAAATAACGCAGTCGATATGAATTGCATACAAATACTCACATTGATCACATTGTTAAAATACATCAGTTAGGATTAGGGGTAGGTAGGGGACAATATATATATATTTGTGTGTATATGTACCTGGTGTTCCCTATGTTACGGGGACCAAATGTCCCCACAAGGAGGATAATACGAGTAAATTTGGACCTCATGGGGACCAAGAAAACAGCTTATAAATCATACTAAATGAAGTGTTTTAAAAATCTAAAAATGCAGAAAGTTTTTTGTGATGGTAGGGTTAGTGTAGGGGATAGAATTTACAGTTTGTACAGTATAAAAGCCATTGTCTATGGGAAGTACCCATAAAACATGGAAACATGGAATGTGTGTGTGACAATGAGGTAAGACAATGAATGAAATGACAATAACAAACAGTGACAATGAATGAAGAACTCATTTGTACAGTGGGGAGAACAAGTATTTGATACACTGCCGATTTTGCAGGTTTGCCCACTTACAAAGCATGTAGAAGTCTGTAATTTTTATCATAGGTACTCTTCAACTGTGAGTGACGGAATCTAAAACAAAAATCCAGAAAATCACATTGTATGATTTTTAAATAATTAATTTGCATTTTATTGCATGACATAAGTATTTGATACATCAGAAAAGCAGAACTTAATATTTGGTACAGAAACCTTTGTTTGCAATTACAGAGATCAGACGTTTCCTGTTGTTCTTGACCAGGTTTGCACACAATGCAGCAGGGATTTTGGCCCACTCCTCCATACAGACCTTCTCCAGATCCTTCAGGTTTCGGGGCTGTCGCTGGGCAATACGGACTTTCAGCTCCCTCCAAAGATTTTCTATTGGGTTCAGGTCTGGAGATTGGCTAGGCCACTCCAGGACCTTGAGATGCTTCTTACGGAGCCACTTCTTAGTTGCCCTGGCTGTGTGTTTCAGGTCGTTGTCATGCTGGAAGACCCAGCCACGACCCATCTTCAATGCTCTTACTGAGGGAAGGAGGTTGTTGGCCAAGATCTCGCGATACATGGCCCCATCCATCCTCCCCTCAATATGGTGCAGTTGTCCTGTCCCCTTTGCAGAAAAGCGTCCCCAAAGAATGATGTTTCCACCTCCATGCTTCACGGTTGGGATGGTGTTCTTGGGGTTGTACTCATCCTTCTTCTTCCTCCAAACACGGCGAGTGGAGTTTAGACCAAAAAGCTCTATTTTTGTCTCATCAGACCACATGACCTTCTCCCATTCCTCCTCTGGATCATCCAGATGGTCATTGGCAAACTTCAGATGGGCCTGGACATGCGCTGGCTTGAGCAGGGGGACCTTGCGTGCGCTGCAGGATTTTAATCCATGACGGCGTAGTGTGTTACTAATGGTTTTCTTTGAGACTGTGGTCCCAGCTCTCTTCAGGTCATTGACCAGGTCCTGCAGTGTAGTTCTGGGCTGATCCCTCACCTTCCTCATGATCATTGATGCCCCACGAGGTGAGATCTTGCATGGTGCCCCAGACCGAGGGAGATTGACCGTCATCTTGAACTTCTTCCATTTTCTAATAATTGCGCCAACAGTTGTTGCCTTCTCACCAAGCTGCTTGCCTATTGTCCTGTAGCCCATCCCAGCCTTGTGCAGGTCTACAATTTTATCCCTGATGTCCTTACACAGCTCTCTGGTCTTGGCCATTGTGGAGAGGTTGGAGTCTGTTTGATTGAGAGTGTGGACAGGTGTCTTTTATACAGGTAACGAGTTCAAACAGGTGCAGTTAATACAGGTAATGAGTGGAGAACAGGAGGGCTTCTTAAAGAAAAACTAACAGGTCTGTGAGAGCCGGAATTCTTACTGGTTGGTAGGTGATCAAATACTTATGTCATGCAATAAAATGCAAATTAATTATTTAAAAATCATACAATGTGATTTTCTGGATTTTTGTTTTAGATTCCGTCTCTCACAGTTGAAGTGTACTTATGATAAAAATTACAGACCTCTACATGCTTTGTAAGTAGGAAAACCTGCAAAATCGGCAGTGTATCAAATACTTGTTCTCCCCACTGTATATAGTCTATTAAGGTATTAACTAGTTTATAAACTATTAATTAACGTTTTAATCAAGTTTGCAAATGATTTATAAGTGCTTTGTTACTGTATACTTATTATAAAGTGTTAACAAGTATTACTTTTATTTAAAACAACAACAAAAAAAAATCTTACTGACCACAAACTTTTAAACAGTAGTATAAGAGCTTTTTTATTTTGCAGAACTGGACCCTGGTTACCAGGGTAAGAAGGCTAAACCTAATGATACAGATGTTAAAGCTCATGCAAAGAGTGTTGGGCGTCCAGCTTCCAGTACTCTGAAATCAGGCCCTCCACCGGGGGCTCCCGCAGAACACCAGCCCTTTTTTAATCGACTCTACAAGGCCGTTGCTTGGAAGCTTGTGTCGGCTGGTGGCTTTGGCCCCAACCTGGAACACTACGAAATCTTGCGCAGTTGTGTGGAGTCATGCAAGGCCAGTCTTAGCTGTGTGTTTGTACCTCTCAAAGACATTCCTGACCTACCTATGGTACGTACCCAAAAAGAAGGCCAGGTGTGTGAACTGCGCTGCCACACCGTATACATTGGTACGGGCTACGGGCGTGATGAATGTGCTGCCAGGGCAATGGCCTCCAAGGAAGCACTCAAAGTATTTCAAGGGCAAAAAGTGACAGTGAAAGTTTGCCGCCGCAGGTTCCAAGGACGAGATGTCGACGATCTGGTTCTGGTGGATGAACAGTCCAGGAGCCAAGTTTTCCCTCCAGCTCTCAGCTATCCCTTTCAGGAAGACCAGTAGAGCTCCATTCTGCCACAGTGATACAAAAGAGAATATAAAGATTCAGTTGTGGCAGCCGTGGAGAAGTTCCTCGCTGCCGTTCCAAAGATTTTCATTTGTTCAGTCTTCAGTTATGATCATTCAGAATGGCACTATGGAGAAGGACCGGTTTATTTAGTTGTGTGTAAAAGGGATCTAAAAAACAAGTGCCAGTCGGTTTTGTGGCTTTTAAAAGGCTTACTCTGTTGCTTTAGATTCTTGTTTATGGTTTGTGGTTGTGAAGTTGAGAAGGTTTAGATCTTCATGCTTTTTTTAACCTCCATAACTGCGGTTGTAGTTCTATCTGACCTAAGAATAATGTTGGCAGTTTAAAAAGATGCTATTTTAATTAGTAAAATGTCAATAACTTTTGCTTTATTTATTTCTGAAACATTACATTGAGAATATACAGTCTGCAGTTGACAGTGATTGGATTTGTCCATGTCCAGTATTCAATAGAAAAAAAATCACAAGAATAAGTCCTGAATTAATTAATGGATGTTAACAGTTAATGGTTAAACTCATCTAAGATTGTTAAATCAGAATATTACAGTGAATAATAAAACAACAATAAAATATACAGTAAAAAAATGAAGTCTTCTTATTAGCTTGATATTTAGATTTCGTGATTAGATTTGTTTTATGTTTTCTCCTCACTTCACATATATTGGACAATTTTTATTTATTAAACATTTCAACCACTTTCTTGGTCATACACTGTGACAAAGAATGGTAATGTTGTTGTGGACCTTTGGGCAGATTTTTTGAATGTCAAATAAAAACCTCCATCTGTTTCATGATGAATGTTGAAGCAGAATTCTCATTTAAGTGTAAATGTTTGGCTTAAAGGGTTAGTTCATCCAAAAATGAAAATTAGCCCATGATTTACTCACCCTCAAGTCATCCTAGGTGTATATGACATTCTTCTTTCAGACAAATAAAATCGGAGTTATATTAAAAAAGTCCTGGCTAATCCAAGCATTATAATGGCAGTGAATTGTTGCTTTGTTTATGAAGTCCATAAAAGTGCATCTATCCATCATATAACTGCTCCACACGGCTCCGGGGAGGTTAATAAAGGCTTTCTGAAGCGAAGTGGCACGTTTGTGTAAGACAAATATCCATATTTAAAATTTTATAGACTAAAATAACTAACTTCCGGCGGAAAGCCATACGCAATTCGACTTACGGCAAAAGAGTAACCCCTGACGCGATGTACAGGGGCATCGCAAGCTTTGACATCTCTCTCGGATAGGGCTGGGCAACAAACTCAAGCCCCTCTTCTCTTATATCGAAATCCTCCGCCATTTCTCTTTAAAAATTCATGACCAGTGTTTTGTTTTGCTCTATCCTCTGCGCTTCTGCGTTCGTCAATATGCATGCGTCAAGGGGTCAAGGGTCAAGGGTTACTCTTTCGCCGTAAATCGATGTGTACGGCAATCCGCCGGTAGTTATTTTAGTCTATAAAGTTTTAAATATGGATATTTTTCTTACACAAACGTGCCACTTCTCTTCAGAAGGCCTTTATTAACCCCCCGGAGCCGTGTGGAGCAGTTATATAATGGATAGATGCACTTTTATGGACTTCATAAACGAGGCAACAATTCACTGCCATTATAAAGCTTGGATTAGCCAGGACTTTTTTAATATAACTCCGATTTTATTCGTCTGAAAGAAGAATGTCATATACACCTAGGATGACTTGAGGGTGAGTAAATTATGAGCTAATTTTCATTTTTGGGTGAACTCTCCCTTTAATGTATCTTAAGTCTAATCAGAAACTGCTAAGTTGACTTGAGGTTTAACTGAGGTCCAATGTTCATACTGGGGTTCATATGTTCCGTATATCCCTGTTTTGTTTTGTAGTTACATTTTAAAAAGAAAATTTTTTAGTGCTCACCATTTTATCAAAATAAACTTCATTAGGGCTCCAAGCACCAGAGGTATTTGTACTGTTTTGCTAATTATTCTTTTTCTGCCCTAAAAGTATCTGGACATCAGAGACCGTAAGCTGTCCCCCCAAAAACGTACTACTCCAAGACCCTTGATATGATTCACACCAAACTTGGCACACATAATTTTGTCATGACAAAAAGCTATCAAAGGAATTTATTTATTAAGGTGTTGTGAAGTCACAAGCCCTGTGTGTGTGTGTGTGTGTGTGTGTGTGTGTGTGTGTGTGTGTGTGTGTGTGTGTGTGTGTGTGTGTGTGTGTGTGTGTATATTTTTTTATATATATATATATATATATATATTAGTGCTGGGCAATCGATTAATCACATCCAAAATAAAAGTTTGTGTTTACGTAATATATGTGTGTAATTTGTATAATTATTATGTATATATAAATACACACACATGCATGTATATATTTAAGAAAAATGTTATATTTATATATAAAATATTTATATGTATATATAAGATAAATTATATAAATATATATACAGTATATATATATATATATATATGCAAATATTTCTTAAATATATACATGCATGTGTGTGTATTTTTATTTTTATATATATATATATATATATATATATAATAATTATACACAGTATACACACATATATTATGTAAACATGAACTTTTATTTTGGATGCGATTAATCGATTGCCCAGCACTAATATATATATATATGAAATACAGCCTATTTGTGAGTTGCCAGGCATGACTGAATATATTGCTGTACAATTAAATTGAGGAATTTGTCATTTTGCTCTTTTATTAATGTATAACATAATATTTCCTTAAAGAGACATTTAAGGACATATTTGAAAAAATACATAACACTTTGCATTACTTTGTAATTGGTTTATGGCATAATATAAAGGAAATGTTTGCTATTTATAATTTGGTGTCTGTGTTTGATTGTTATAACATTAATGTTAGAAAGCAGTTTAACACAAATACACCATTTTAAAGGTTATAAGGCCACATATATCTATTATAGAAAAAAAATAAAAAATGTGCCTTAACCCCAAATAGGGCAAGACCATAAAGAGAAACCAGAATTTTTGTCGTCTTAGGACACAAATAATACAATTTCATGATTTTATTTATTTATTTATTTTTTTAAACATGACTTATTTTTTATTTTAATGTTTGTATCCTCCAGGATACATTGCCCCTTTGGGGGTATAAATTCATTGAAAAAATAATGCTTGTTTGGTAATGCGTATTACAACATTTTAGACAAATTTTTAAAACATTAATTCTCTCATAACTTATACATAGCCTACTATCATATTTAATACGCACATTTCTGGGGCCTATAAAGTATCAATATGACCAAAACTTTGCTGAAAAACCTGTTGTACACAATCTACTTCATACCTTTTTTTTATCAAGTGAAGTCTTTTTTGCTCATAAATCTTTAATGATTTTTTTTATAAAATAAATGTAAGATAAACATTTACTGGACTGAAGAAACTTGGAGTTGTTGATTATTCAAACAGAATTAACTGTTTATGGGCAGCATACACTGATCACATATCTTATGACAGTAAAAAAAGTAAGTTTAACAGTGAAAGGGAGTTATTTCCTTTCAAGTCATTTGTCTATATTGTGACACCAGAATGTATTGCTGTTTCATCAAACCCTTTCAGTGAAGATTCAAGATGGACTTTTCTGTAAAAATGACAGCAAAGCCACATTATATTTGAAAAGATTGGAGCTGATGTTTACCGCTTGCAGATATAATTGTTACCTAAAGCAATTGACAATTTTATTACACATCACATGCAGCTTTGTTCATATTTACCACATAATCAATTAGCTTCCTCTCCAGCAACCTGAATGCAATTACACAATCAAATGAATAATGAAAAATTGTTTTGATATTTGAATATTAAATGGCTTGAAGGTGTACAGAGGTTTGATTGGTGTTATATAAAATTAGGCCCATCAACATCTATTTTTGTGCAGAGATGTGTTTGACCTGTTTCTCTGTGCCAGTGAGCAGACATGTATATTTCCCATCGTTCTCCACTCTTCTTCTGCTGGCACTCTGTAAAATATTTTCAAACATAAATGAACCTAACAAGGAGTGAAAGCACCCATTTGAGTGCCGACTTTGATTGACATGTGAGGGAATTTGGGTGTGTTTTTCTGCTTGGCTGGACTCATTTTCTCAGGCAGAGCTAATCATGGGACAGCCTGTACTAACTGTGCACTTTTCCTCGCTCTCTCCTATGAGTCAGAGGCTTTTGTAATACAGAAATGTCACATATTTTGAACCCTTGTTAGAACTGAGCTGTTGAAATCATTCATGCTGATGGAATGAGATGTGTGAGACAAATTGAAGAAATTACAAGGAACGGAAAACCGAGCGGATGTGTTTTATAAAACACTTTCCCTGATACTTTATTATTATATTATTATTCAGTTAACTTATTACATTCACAATCAAGACTTCAGAAATAATAGCTTAAATACACAAATTTGACATATTGTTTATTATATCTTAGTGAAGAGTGTTAATGTATTTTAATCAAATTTCCTTACTATTCCTGTAACCAACAATTGCACACAATTTAGAATGTTTTCATCAATGTTTAATTGTTACATCTTTTTCCTATTCTTTTAACATTTTACAATATGTTTTGCCATATCTATTACATTTTGAGCTTTCAATTATTTGATTTTAAATTCTTCATCTGTAAAAAGTGCAGTTCTTTTCACTGCAGGTGTGCCACTTTGATTTTACTTAAGGGCAATTAAACTTAACCTTTATTATTTTAGTAAGCTGATTTTTCTTACAGTGCATAATGTTTTGTCAGGTGTGTTAAGATCTAAGTCGGGTGTACATTTAATTTATATGCCACCACAAAATATCTTTATTATACTAGAGGAAACACACAGACTGCCTTAGAAAACAAAAGTACACACTATTTATTCAGGTTTAGTTACACATCAAGAGCAGCAAATAATTAAACAATCTTTCAAATTCATCTGTTCTTCTCATAGCACTTCATAATCATAAAAATAGAAATCACATAATGTATAAATATCTGTAATACCATGTGTATATTTCCAATTCACAATCCATCTTTAGGTTACACTTTATTTTAAGGTGACGTAGTTACATTGTACTTACTCAAATAAGTACTGAGTAATATTAATTAACTACATGTACTTACTAGTTACGTTAGGGTTTGGTTTAGGGTTAGTTACTTGTAATTATGCATCATTTACTGTTATTACTATGGTAAGTACATGTAACGTGTAACTACGTCACCTTAAAGTAAAAGTGTTACCCATCCAGCTTTATCTTTACAAACACTTCAGCAAAAAGTAATTGCAAAACGCTCCACGTGGACAGTCACACATTTTGCCGATTCTTGAGCCTTTTCTGATGGCGCATTGCTCCCCAACGTCGCACTGATGTGAAAGCAAATCGTCAGTGTTAGATAACTCATTGTCAGCGTTTTGTGAATAAATATAAACATTAAATGTGTGATTTGAATCTAGACAAACCACAAAGTGTTTAGTATCAAATAGTGAAAATTGTTTTGTGCTACTCACTGTAGGAACGCGCCCAAACTTCTTTTCCCAAAGTGAGATGCGTTTACTCTGCAGTTTCTCCAGAACGTCATGCAAAGCTCCCAGCTGTGAACAGTAATAATCAGTCAATCATTAAATTGTTTTTTAATAAGGGAGCAACATTTGTTTTGTATATGCGCCGAGAATTACGCAATACTTACGAGCTGCTTTTCGTTGGTCAGATTCGGGTCCTTTGGGTAAAACTCTCTCAAAGCTCTCGTTTCTAAGTCAGATTCGTTGTCCAAGTCCATTTCAGCACCCTGAATGCAGGTGAGCAGCACAGCGCATGCAATCGCTGTCGTCCAGAGTTTGGAGCTCTCCATGGTCAGAGCCGAGATTGAACGCGTCCTCTGCACTGAGATTCAAGTGAACACTCGCTTCCCGCGGTCCAATCACCTTATATGTGCTCCAGGGACACACCACTCACTTCGGCCCTTCTTTTGCTCCACCTTACACACTGATTTCTGTCCATGCGTAAAAAAGACGCAGACGATGACTCATTGCGTAAAGCTCCCGAGTTTATGTCCAAAACAAGACAGAAATACGCCTGAAGGGGATTTAGGCTGGCCATTTTTAGCATAATTATTATTTTACATGATTCTGTTGTGTTTTAGTGTTTTAGCAGAAGTTTTGTAGTCACGTTGACTACATTAAAAATACCAGTATGAAACAGATTCCAGACCTAATTTGAAGACGGGGAGACGGGGCAAGGTGTCACACTGTTTACATTAGGTTTATTTCTGAAATCAGTTTCTATATAGCCACATATATGAACGACTTTTAAAGTATTTCCACCATCATTGCACAGGAAAGAAGATAACGTTCATTTAACACGTTGACTTTTTGAAGCATGTTTAAACTACATTTTAATGGTAACATTTTGAAATAGCAAACACAAATGAAACAATTCTTAGCTGGTTAAGTGTATAATTGTGTATTGAGGGTAGTATATTCAACATGCAAAAAATATTTAAACAGATTTAAACGAGAGTGCGAGTGAGCTTGAAAAATGAAACTAAATACATATACATGAAATACAAATAAATAAAATGTGTGAATAGTAGCCTACATAAAAACGAAATAAAATAAAATATAAATAATTTATATATAAAAAATATAAGGCTACAGATCGGTCAATATTTAAGTGTATAAATGTGTATTAAGTATAACATTCAACATACATATGTACAAATATTTAAACAAAGTGCAAGTATATATGTAATCGATCCTACTCGACCCGCTCCGAGTGAGATTCGAACCGGCGTCTCCGGCATTGCGCGTTCTTTATAAACCTATGGCCAGATAAGGCGAGGCCCCAGGCGACCGCCTATACCGCCTGTTGGACGGTCCGGCTCTGCTTGTTACTAAAAAAAATATAATTAAATTAGTATAACTAAGAAACCAACACCAATCTCATACAAATCCCTATGTGACAAACTGCCCTGCTCTCCCCTATATGCCCCAAACCCACTGTTTTTGTAATGTGAATGTAAAGTGGCCCTCTTTCCAATAATTTGTCATTGGAATTGTTTTTATTCAAATTATATACTATATAACAACATTATTGTCATCCCACACTAGTTTTGCATTACCATAATACCGGTACTTATTTTTAAGAATGGAAACATATACACATTGTGATAAAGATGTTGAAGCTTAAGTGTTCCTCCATACCAGCTGTCCTACTTGCATTCATAGTTTGTCAGCTTTTTGTGAAGCATGCACAGCCTTTATTGAACGTCCAAAAGGAACATCAATAGCTTGCCAGAAAGAAAACATGCAAAAGAATAGGACAAACTGAAAAAAACTGAATGGTCCTCCATTTTTAGTGCTATTTTCCTTAAATGCACACAAGAAGGGAGTAAGTTAATACATTTTCTCTGGTCATCAAATTCATTTGGCATTACCATAGAAGATGTTTGTCCATTTTTGTTGATTAATCCTATTCTAGGCACAGAAAGTGTTATTTTGTTGTTTCCTGCTGATTAATGCAAAGCCAAGCCTCACTTTGATCCAGTCTCAGTTGCTTCATGAGGATTTTTTTTTGGCGGTTAGAGGCAGGAATCAAACCAAGTCTGTCTGAGTGCTCTGTGGGCTGCATGAGTCATATCGTTCCAATTACTACATGTATTATTGCCTGTCAAAAACTTGTCCCTCTGCACGGTTACCTGTTTATTAATACGACCACTGTCGGGGTAGTTTTGCTCACCACTCATGTCTTTTCATTTCCTTCCAAGAAAAAATATTAAATTTTGTGCAGGCAGATAGTTCATATGCATAAGCACACGTCAGTGGTTTAACACCAGCAAAATTTTTCACGGCCATTATTCGCATAACATTTCTCCACACTGCTAAAATAAGGTCCTGAGGGTGACATTCCTGTCAAAACAGTGTAGAGCATTTTTGAAGAGATGATTACCGGATAGGACAGGATTGCCATAGGGTGTCAAATCCAGACCAAGTGTGAGAATGGCTGAGAGGAACAACCTAAAATACACACTGGCAGTTGTAGTAACTTGAGCATAAGCATTGCTACTGTTGTGCATGTAGACTTCATTCACAATTTGAATTGACAGTTTGTAAATGGTAGTTTGCTGTAATCTTTCAATGTGGTGAAGGTTCGCCACCCTCTAATAGGGTAAGTCTCTGATTTAAGTTGAGGAAATAACATATCTTCTGGCAAACAGCCTATATCCACAAAGAAAGCCTGACGTCTTTTAATAATAAACTCTCACCTTTAAATTCCCATTAAGATTATTGGACTCTAGAAAAGCTTCCTAAGCCACTGAAGGAGGTTGTTTGTATATGCAGCAAAGAGGAAGATGGGTTTTGTCCTTTGAAGGCAAATCTCAAAGACGATGCAGGAGTGTTGTGTGGGAGATCAGAATTCATTATCTTCCTGACTTATCTAAGTATTCCTCCGAACTCTAAGATCCTGGCACATTTGTGTAGTTCAAAGATGTTTGTGTTCCCCTTTGGCTGGTATGTCAATGACCTCTCACCTTTTTTTATGAATTCTCTTGAAAGTTGAGTTACTGGAAAGACCTTGCGATGGAATTGATTTTGTGTGGGTGTATGATTTCCCTGTTCCTTCAGGTGATCAAGTTAAGTGCATTATAGCCTTATTGCCTCTCTAATGATAAAAAAAAAAAGAAAAGAGAATTAACATCTGAAAAAATTGTGTCATCTATTTGGTGGAATCAAGTCCTATTTTCCTACCATGAAGATTTGTTCAGTCAGATAAGACTTCTATTAATCTACTGATCCCAAATTCCTTATTTTTTTCTCGATTCTTAATATCCATCACTTCTGAGTAAATTACAGAAAGAATTCTGGAACAGCTCTCTGTTTTTTCATTTTTTTGAAGATATTATTATATTATTCAGCCTTATTATACAAAACAATCTAAGATGATCTGAATGCCTGAAAACAGTTTGGAAGAAAAAATTAATGAAAATATTATAATACACTATTGTATAATTGTCACGTTGTGCTCAGGCAAGAAGATGAAGACAGATGAATTAGATCCAAAATACTCCAAGTTTAATATAAATCAGATCACAGGCAGAGTGAACAACTTAACGCAACGTAGATTGGACAGTGACTGAAGGAATGGGAGGAACTTAAATAGTGAACACAGTGAGGATAATGATGACACAGATGAACTAATAAGATGGTAACCGGGGAGACAGATGAGTGGCGGGAAACAGAACAAAGGAACATGTGACTGATACAAACAAACTGAAAGTCCAATCAAACTGAAACTAAACTTGACTGAATGTGACAATAATAATATCATGCATTAATAGAGGAGATTTTGCACTAAATCCACACTATCGCTAATACCGCTTCAGAGCGGTATTTGAGGCTAAGCATATCGCATCACCGAAATTGTCAGATTTCAGAAAACTTTTCAGTTGTGGTCAAGTGCAAAGACTGCAAGTGTGGCCCTCTGTCCCAAAACCTAGTCATTTAATCGTTCCCTCAACAGATTCGTTCAAAAAGACTAATTCATTCAGGAACGAAATACCACTGTGTAACTACTTTTTACAAAGCAAAGCAGAAATAGACAATGTATCTAAAATGTAAATACTCAATATTAACCTCTTGTTTGTTGAACTGAAGGCAGTCAGAGCCGTGATGATATTCGGATGGTATTCAGTTTGACAATACATGTGCTGCAAATACTCACAATGCAACCAAATACAGAAATTTGCTGCAAATACTCACAACGCAACCAAATACAGAAACGTGATGCAAATTCACCGCAACCAAACACAGAAACACACTGCAACTGAAGAAAACACATGCAAATAAAAACAACTTGCAAATTAAGAAAACATCTTCATCAATTTGACAACACATGTGCTACAAATACTCACAATGCAACCAAATACAGAAACACACTGCAAATAGCACAGATCACAACAGAAATGTTTCAAGGGGACCCTAACAAGTGACAAAAAAAATTTGTAAATGACTGGCAGCTACGGCTCAAATATCAATTCAAACTGTTATTTTACAGATTTTTCCTAGATTATTATGATATACCTTCAATAAAGTACTAAACATTCTGCAGAAAAACACTGTTATTTTACAGATAACAATAAAAACCTTCAATAAAGTGTTAAAGCATGCTCAAGATTGTAAATTTACAATTTTGGAAGACAAAAAGTCTACAACAATACAATACATTTAACATTTAAAATACAGATAACAGTGGAACAGTTTCATCAAAATTTTTAAGTTGAATAAAAGATTCTCAATTTCAAACTGAAAAAATACAAAACTGGTACATCTACAAGATTGTCACTGTTTCACTATTGATTCTAAAACTTTTATTATTCAGATGTAAATTTATGTAAACAAATTCTTCATAAACAGTTCTTCAGAGCCCCCAGGAGGAATTGAAAAACTAAAAATTGCATTTTATCTTATAAATTAGGGTTACTAATATCATGATGAGGTCATGATTTCACCTTATAACAAAATAACAAATTGTGCTGTTTACTGTTTGTATTTTAGCTTGTATTTTCCAAATCAGTTTTATATCGTTCTCCTCAATATTCAACTGACCCCCGCAGGCTCCATATAAGCTCTGATAATATATGTGGACAAACATTTACCTTTTAATTCAGAATCCAAGCTATATAGTGTAATAAGTAAAATCAAAACATACAACAAAAGGTCCATGATTCTGCACCAGAAGTGACAGACACAGCAGATAAAGAGCAATCCTCCTCCAAATCTCCACTAATCAGCTGGATCCTTAAAAGAAAGAAAGAAAAAGACATTGATTCACTGAAAAGTCCTTAAAAAGGGAGGATTTTGTTTTTGTACCTTTCCTTTAAACAACATTTGACATTATGAAATATTCTGGCTATATGAACACAGAGTCCTCTCAGCTTTAAGATGGGCGTTATAAGGAATATGAGGATTCACAACAATGGACACCTTTTTCCAGATGTATCATAGCAAGGTAACACAGTTGCACCAATTTTTGTACACAGAAAAATGCCAACTAGTACACCAAAATAAAACCAACCAACTAATAATTTGTATTAATTGCAGCAGTTTACACTGTTTTTCTATCACAAATGGTACTTGAGATCATTAGATTACTCAAGATATCATACTTATAGGATGAAAACTGTCATCATTTACTCACCCTTGTGTCTTTTCCAACCTGTATGACTTTTTTCTGTAAAAAACACAAAATAGATAGGAAGAAAAGATATTTTGAGAGATGTTTTGGTGATATTTGTCCATAAAATTTGGTCCAATGTAGCTTGGTTACCAACATTATTCAAAATATTTTGTTTCACAGAAGAAAGCCATACAAGTTTGATAAGACATGATGGTGAGAAAATAATAAGGGAGTTTTAATTTTGAGTGAGCTATGCTTTTAAACTCAAGAAGGAACGTTTGAACCAGAGTTGTGCCTTGGTGCTGAGTTACCTGTGTTCACATTTCCTCACACATAAGGGTACAGTAACAGTATTAATGTTGGATATGACATGAATACTCACTTCCTCTGAAGATCATGTGGCAGAAGATTTTCATTCCCAAAACTTCTGGATCATGAGGGGGGAATAAACACACACACACACACACACACACACACAAATGAATATTAATTTGTTTGATAAAACATTAATATTAATTATCGACCTACTGAGAGACATGGGCTTGCAAAAATGTACTCACCAGCTCCATACAAAAACTTCACAGTAGATCCAAAATCCTGGTTTGCCTATAATTCTTCAGAGTCCAAGAATGGCGGTTTCATGTCCTCTCTGTCGAACGAGTGTACATGACAGTGTTCTCAGATTACTCATTCCAAAGCTCCTTTACTTTTTATGACAAGCTTGATCTTAAAACTAGCTGACAGTAGTGATGGGCATTATGACCATATTATTCTACATACATGAGAAATTTTATTTCACAATAACATTACAATATAGTTTTATTTTTTATAGATATTTTTATAAATAAATACTAGAAATACTGCTTAGTCTTCACTGTAAGAAATTCTATGAATTAATATCAATTGATTCTTAAAGACGCAGAAGGTCATCTCTTAATTTTCTTGTTTGATTAAAATTATGACAGACAGCAGTTTATTAAGCTACTGCCCCTTTAAGAACGAATGCACAGAATGACACGCATCCGGGTTTCCTCACGTTAACTTTAACTGTTTAACTTTACTTCAGCCATAACTGACTGTTTAAATCAAGTGAATACCTAACATGACAGGGATTTTGAGATAATTGTGTGTATTTTACCGAAGGATAATTGATTTCGGGATCGCACGCTGTCTGAGAGAGGCGGCTTATTTTAACACATGCATGTCCCGCTCTTTATTCTTCATTCATGCATGTTTCTTTATCAACATGTCAATAACTTTAAGTAGTACAGTGCTACGCGGATATATTTACATTCCGCGATATAAAAAAGTAACGTTAACTGCAAAATCTCTAACGATAGTCACTATCATCGTCATAGCGCCCAGCCCTATCTTAACAGTATTAAAACATAACAAAACAGAGAAACAGAATATGTAAATTAATCGCGACTAGCATATCACTTCAATGCACTATATCTTGATGTGACAGTAGAAAAAAATATAAAGATATTTAACTTACCTTCTGCCGTCTGTTGTCCGCCATTGGTAACTTAAATGTCTGTTCATATTCATGTTTTTTTCGTTCTCAGCCGACATCCCACAACCAAAATTCGTTCAAAATAAGAATTTAACAGATGTAAAATGATCCATGTAATGCCATTACTGGTGGACCGATCGAAGCAGTCCTGTTGCAGATTAGAAGCCGCGCCCGCGAGCACTCCAGGCAACGGGTGTATATTCAAACTTGATCGGTAGAAGGCGCGCACAGTTGTCATTGGCCAGATTCCTGGATGACGTTCAGATTGACCAATCATGCTCAAATGAACACGGAAAAACAGCAAATAAACTTGCAACTATAGAAAAAACTTGTTTTAAACTACAGTTAGCAAATGTGTATATTTATTTTTATTTGCTGTTATATTTAATTAATTGGTCAAATGCTGTTTTGTGGTGTGGGCAGAGGCCTGAAAGTTTCAACCTGTAGAGCAGTGCAGCTTTGTACTCTTTAAAAACAGATTATTGTTTGACATTTAGTTTGCTATATATAGTTAGTTATATTTGTATCCAGAATTACAGAGTTTGAATGTAAAAATACACCTACACTGTAAAAAATAATAATTAAAAAACGGTCAAATGACTGGCAAGCAGCGACTGCCAAACAAAAAACATAAAATTAAAGTTAAATATCTTAATTTAAATAAGGAAAAATCTGTAAAATAACAGTGTTTTCTCTAAAACTTTTAATGTAAATTTCTGTAAAATTATTGTTTTTGCACTTTATTTGAATTAAGATATTTTACTTTAATTTTACGTTTTTTGTTTGGCAGCCGTAGCTGCCAGTCATTTGACCGTTTTTTTACGATTTTATTTTTACAGTGTAAATATAAAACTAATAAGATTTACTTTAAAATTATAAAGAATAATGTTAAATTGTTAGTATGGACATAAACCTTTAATATAATGAGCTAAATATTTTATTACAGATTATTTCTGTAATTTTACATACATTTGTATGTAATTTAAGAAAACAGAAAAAATACTGTATAAATAATACAGTAATTTTCCTGTATAAAAAAAATGAGAATTACTGTAATTTGTCATTAATGATAAAATCCTTAAAATAATGTTCAAGTTGTTAATTTACAGATATTGTTTGTAATTTTACATTAATTTGTGTTATTTATGAAAACAGAAAAATATTGTATAAATAATACAGTAATTTTCCTGTATAAAAAATGAGAATTACTGTAATTTGTCCTTAAAATAACAGTCAAGTTGTTTATTTACAGATATTGTTTGTAATGTTACATAGTTTTAAACATAATTTAAAATTACAAGAAAATACTGTAAAAAATTTAGAATTATTTTCTGTAAAATTAGGGGTTTTTTTACAGTGTGGCTGGGACCACTTATTGTTCAATGTCTACTTGTCAATGGTGTTGTCGATGACCTGAAAGGTGAGCTTTTTGTTTATTTTAACACCCTGATTGTATGTGCATTGTGAGTATTTGCAGAGCGTTTCTGTATTTGGTTGCATTGTATTTGCAGCACATGTATTGTCAAACTGATAAAGATATTTTCTTAACTTAATGGCGTTTCCTTCAGTTGCAGCATGTTAAGCTCTCTCGGCCACCGTAAAAAACTGATAAAAATGTAAATGTGTACCTTGAATGTAATGTAAGTTGCTTTGGATAAAAGTATCTGCCAAATGCATAAATGTAAATGCAAAAGGATAACAAAGAAATCATGTAGTTTCAGGAGCTTCAGCATAGCAACAGAGGGACTCGCTAACCCAGAGAGAGGAAGAGCTGTGTCTGAACTGTCAATTACTCTAAAGGCTCTAACACTTTACCAGAACGCCAGAGGTCCCTTGTTAGTGCCAGACCTTCATTTGTCAACGCACAACACAGACTCCCCATTATGTCAGAAGGAGGAAGTCAACACAGAGACCCAAAACACAAGCCAAACAGTCGCGCTTCAGACAGCCTTTAGATCCTAAAACACGAAAATGAAGCTGATAAACAGGACCTGAGTCGGTTAATCAAGTTGTGAAGTGGCCAGTGGGCAAAATTAGATGTCAGCATGGATAGAGACACAGAATCAGGTCACTTCATTGTGCAGCAAAGATTATCTCATGTGTCAGTGACAGCCACACTCCAGTCCACTGATTGCATCAGTCATTAAGATAACAGCAGCGGATGTGCCTGTTAGTGTGCTTCCTTAACAGATGCATCCATCAATGTCCTGGGTATCCTACAAGATACGAAAAGCATCACCATGTACTCAAGAATCCCTACAGCTGTGTTAATATGCAAGCTGTAGTTACAGCAGAAAGAGCCTATTTGTACTGAGCTGACCCGTCTCACCTCTATCAGAATCACTGGCTAGAGAGCAAATGAGATGGTCAAGCACAAAGCAAAAGAGCAGTTTGATTGTTTTGGGGGCTAGATGAGGTAAAGAATGATAAACAAGAGCCAAACAGGACAAGCAGATATGAATAAGCTTGTTTGATTGCATAGTCTGTCTTTGGCCTGTCATACCTAAGGAGAAGATTAAAGGGGAAAAAAGTACACAGAGCAAAGCAAAAGGTACGGTACGCTTCTTTAAATAACACTGCGCAACGTTCTATTCCTGCTGAGGGTTTGGTAGGGGATCTTGTTCGCAGATGTAATCATCTGTCTTTTAATATTTTTTTCATGTTTCCTGTTTAAGTTGATGAATAATTAAACCTTCCCATTTACATCTTTACTCCTGATGCCTTTGAAGCATGAACAAGAATCATTTTCTTTAATGGGATTGACATTTGTCTTGTTAAAACGTTTGTTCTTAACTGACATTGTCACATGCATAATACATTGGTTTTATTTGTTCCACCAAATCGTCCTAATTTAAGTTCAGAGACAGAAAGTGAAAGCTTTTCTACATCTACTCCTTTCTGCTTGGGGCAAAAAGCATCAGTGATATATTCTCAAAATTGTTAGAAAGGCTGTCCGCACGTACCGGGGTCCACGGTCTGAGTTGTTGTGCGTCATTGTGAGGTAATTAGAGGTCTCTGAAAAATCTGCCTCAACTCTTCCCTGCCTACAAAGCTTTATTTATTCTGATGAGGAGTTTCTTATCTCCGTAATTGCACTGTATAGCTATTGTGTGTGTGGTGTTAAGCTTTATAATATTGCTTAACGACTCCACTTCCATTCCACCCACTCTCTTCAAATCCATTTTTAGACAAAAGCTTCACATCTTTAAGCTAACGCCAACATAACAGAATAAAGTGGACTGAGGAGAACAGAAAATGCCAAGAACTTCAAAGCAAGAACATTAGATGACTTCTATGGCAAATATTTAGAGAGGGATGCTTTTCTCCAAGAAAACTGCTGTCAGAGACCTTTTACAATCACTGACAAAGAATTTTATAATTACAATTAGAATGATTTATATTTTTAGAATTTAAGAATTGTAGGTACATTTATTCAATAAGGTTTTATTTGTTAACATTATTTAAGAGTTAATGTTGATTTCTACATTTACTAATACATTTTTAAAATCAAAAATTGTATCTGTTAACATTAGTTAATGCACTGTGAACTCACATGAACAATGCACAATTGTTTTTTATTAACTAATATTATCTTCATATTCCAGGTTAATAAATGCTGTAAAAATATGTATGATAATAATACGTTATATACACTATATTGCCAAAAGTATTGGGACACCCCTCCAAATCATTGAATTCAGGTGTCCCAATCACTTCCATGGCCACAGGTGTATAAAATCAAGCACCTAGGCATACAGACTGCTTCTACAAACATTTGTGAAAGAATGGGTCGCTCTCAGGAGCTCAGTGAATTCAAGCGTGGTACCATGATAGGTTGCCATCTGTGCAATAAGTCCATTCGTGGAATTTCTTCACTACTTAATAGAGAAGACAGATATTGATTTTTTATAACCGATACAGATACCGATTATTTGCATGTTTATGTGCCCGATAACCTATATATAGAACCGATATTTATTTATTGTGTTATTTCTGTTTTTTACAATTATAGCAACAGCACTGAACTGAACAAACTGTTTTATTTAACACTTTTTAAACACTGTATTTTTTGCAATTTCACTCCCTTCTTACATACAAAACAAAACACACTTCTACATCAATATAGTCTGAAAGAGTGCAACATTTTTTTTTTTTAAATACAGTGCAAGTAAAGTCTTTTTAACATTACTGCTGGTGCATCTTTTTATTTATAACAACAGCATATTAACAACAGGCTAAATAAATGTACAAAGTCTAATGTTTTCAAATGGAGAACATAAATAAATGACAGGTGAGTCTATCAACTCCCCATAAATATAAGAATAAATATAAGCATTCGTTTTAAACTACAGTTTTAAAAGGTTTATGTGATGTTTAATAGACTAAAGAGTGAAGATAATGGAACGCGCTGGAATATTCTCTGGAATAGCCTTGTCAGAAAAATAAACAAAACAGCGAATACATCATCGCTATTACAGAGTCCATCACATCTGGCTGGCACATTATCATAATTATTAATAATGTTTTTGTCGGTCTAGATTATGAAATACCTGCTGATGACAGAGCGCTGTTTTCATCTCTGCGTTTACACAGAACGTCTCTCGCGGAGATAGGCCTAATAATTCATTTCCACAGAGCTGTAATTATTTAGATGTTTGTTATATAAATGTTATATAGCAGACGTTAATATAATTTAAGGAGTTTTAAACGAGTGGGTCTTGTTAAAAGTTACATACGGTGACTATGCTGGAGCATCAACCCGTGAGTTGAACGGCTGAACGCGATTTCACGAGATGAGAGAGAGAGAGAGAGAGAGAGAGAGAGAGAGAGAGAGAGAGAGAGAGAGAGAGAGAGAGAGAGAGAGAGAGAGAGAGAGAGAGAGAGAGAGAGAGAGAGAGAGAGAGAGAGAGAGAGATTCAGCGCTTTTATTTCCAACATGCTCTCATTCATGGCTGCTTTATTTCATTCATGTAAAGTTACGTCTTTATTGGGACATGATGTATTACGTGACTCCTTGAGTTCGTCTCTATTTTTAGCGCCAAGTTTAAACTACATAACCTACATAAATCTTATTTGTGCATATCTCATTTGCGCATTACTGGCTGTTATGTTAAATAAAGTTTATTAATTAAGGGATGCAAGTTATTTGACCTTTGAACACCGTTGTTGACTCATCTCCCCTCAGACGCAGTTCTTTAATGGCGGGTTTGTACGCAATTCTCAAAACGTCCATAAGATGGCGCCATTTATCGGTGAATCCGATATTACAAAACCGATACCCGATTATGAGAAAATGCTTAAATATCGGGAAACCGATATATCGGTCGATCTCTACTACTAAATATTCCACAGTCAACTGGTATTATAACAAAGAGTAAGCAATTGGGAACAACAGCAACTCAGCCACAAAGTGGTAGGCCACGTAAAATCACAGAGCGGGGTCAGCGCATGCTGAGGCACACAGTGCGCAGAAGTCGGCAACTTTCTGCAGAGTCAATAGCTACAGACCTCCAAACTTCGTGTGGCCTTCAGATTAGCTCAAGAACAGTACGTAGAGAGCTTCATGGAATGGGTTTCCATGGCCAAGCAGCTGCATCAAAGCCTTACATCACCAAGTGCAATGCAAAGCGTCTGATACAGTGGTGTAAAGCACACCACCACTGGACTCTAGAGCAGTGGAGACGTGTTCTCTGGAGTGACGAATCACGCTTCTCTGTCTGGCAATCCGATGGACGAGTCTGGGTTTAGCGGTTTCCAGGAGAACGGTACTTGCCTGACTGCATTGTGCCAAGTGTAAAGTTTGGTGGAGGGGGGATTATGGTGTGGGGTTGTTTTTCAGGGGTTGGGCTTGGCCCCTTAGTTCCAGTGAAAGGAACTCTTAATGCTTCACCATACCAAGACATTTTGGACAATTTCATGTTCCCAACTTTGTGGGAACAGTTTGGGGATGGCCCCTTCCTGTTCCAACATGACTGCGAACCAGTGCACAAAGCAAGGTTCATAAAGACATGGATGAGCGAGTTTGGTGTGGAGGAACTTGACTGGCCTGCACAGAGTCCTAACTGATAGAACACCTTTGGGATGATTTAGAGCAGAGACTGTGAGCCAGACCTTCTCATCCAACATCAGTCCCTGACCTCACAAATGCGCTTCTAGAAGAATGGTCAAAAATTCCCATAAACACATTCCTAAACATTTTGGAAAGCCTTCCCAGAAGAGTTGAAGCTGTTATAGCTGCAAAGGGTGGGCCAACTCCATATTAAACCCTACGGATTAAGAATGGGATGTCATTAAAGTTCATGTGCATGTAAAGGCAGGCGTCCCAAAACTTTTGGCAATATAGTGTATGTTATATATAAACAAACTTTTGTTAGGTTTGATTTGACAGCACACAAAGACACACACACACACACACATATGGTGAGCATTGCATATATTGTACATATTAATGTGTGTTTGTTTATATATACATAATATACGTAATATATGATTTAAAGGTTTCCCTCGCATTACATGAATTGACATTCTCTGACCCAGCAACTTCTGTGATGGGGAGAAGTTACATAACAATGTCTGTCTTGTAGTCTGTGGTGTACTTTTAACCTTGTTAATAAATAAACATTTTAAGTAAAACAGTGTAATGTTTTATCTGTTCAGTGCATAAGATGTTCTCTCAGACAGAACCAGTGAGCCTCTTCTGAAAGCAAAGTTCCCGTCATTTTCACAGCAGCAGCCAAGAAGAAATCAGGGCAGGTTTGGGAGGCTCGTCAGAGAGGTAAGATGACCTGCAGGATACAAAGAGGACAGAATGATGAGTGTCAGCCGAGGAGCTTTAGATAGATTGCACATATCTCTCTAAGTGACTCAAGGAAACTGTTCATTAACCTACCACAGAAGTGTCACATAAGGCAACATGTCCTTTCCAACACTAAATTGAGTTTCCATCATCCAATGAGCATTTATTTGAAAAACAAGCGCTTCATTTTGCCAGCCTCCTCCACCAGCTTCACAGAAGTGTAATTACACAGCATAAATAATTAAAGAAGTGAGCAGCTGATTATTGCAGGCTTAATGACTCACTCAGTCTCTCACTAACTGCTTCCTTCCACTGAGGACTGACAAAGCCATTGGAAGAGACGAGTACAGCGGTGTTATCTTCTCTGCTGGAATGTCTCGCTTCTGATGTTTGCAATTTCTTAATTATACGTTTTATGGAATTTTGAGACAGACATCAGATTTGAGCTGTATTTGCTTTTCCACTCATTTAATGACATTTTGGTTATTGAGAAAGTTCAAAATGAAAATTTGGATGACTTGAATACAATTCCTTTCCTCAACCCAAATCTTATTAAGGATCAAGCAAGGGTCAAATCTCATTAAGTTTATAGCTTATAAATGAGGCTGTAATGTCTTTGAATTTTTTTTTTAATTATCGCTAACCATTTTAGACATTATGAATCTGACCTAGTAAAGGGGACTATAGGCCTACTGTACATTCAATAAAAGAAGTAATGGTAGACTCGGTGTTTATAATTAGTAAACAAACAATGCCATCTAGTGTTCAATTAAAATAAATGAATACAAAATAATTAAAAAAAAACGATGCTTGTTTTTGTTATCATTATGAGGACAAACTACTTCACTAAACGTTATTTATCTTGAATTAAGTAGCATAATAAGGGGAACAATATTTTGAACAATATAAACCACCAGCACAATGTCACGTTACAGCAAATAGCCTACAACATGTTTAATTCTTCTAACACACCAACATAACGCCCTTAAGGTCACCACGAAATCAAAATCGACAATTACATTTTTTATGGAACATTAGTATTTATTAAATTATTTATGCGTGAGCATCATTATTTTTTAAAAATGCATGTGCACTCGTAATCTTTAATCACAAAATCAAGTCCTACATTTTTTTTTCTTGTTCGAGAAGCCGTTCGCAACTTCCGTTTCATGAACTGACGTAACGTCAAGTCCAAGTATGGTAATCATACTCGGAATTTGTCCTCTGTAATTAATCCATCCAAGTTAACTTAGTGCACATACATTGCACATACACACACACACTCGCACGCACGCGGGCGCGCGCGCACACACACACGTCTGGTGTCCCTTACGAAAAAGAAGTTTATTAGTATACTTCTTTTAAACTAAAAATAAGAAAGTATACTTTCAGTCTACTTTTTATATACTTCTCAGAAATATACTTAAAACTGCACTTAAGTATACTTCACTTATACTGACAGAAAAGTATATTTGGCCTATAGTTGTACTCAATCTTTTGATCGAGATATACTTAAAAGTATAATTAAGTGTTCAAAGTATACTTGGCTTGTAATTGTGTTTAATCTTTTGATTGAGTAGCCTATTAAATACTTTTTTTCATAGTTTTACATACAGTCTTATTAAACTTACATTGTTTGAAAATATTGATTAGTGATTATATTGATAATATTGATATAAAGCAGATATGTTCCTAATTCTGCGTATCTGAATTTTTGTGTAGGCTAGTCCACTGGTAGTGAATTTGTCAAGCTGTGGATAAATGGAGGACTCAATTTGCAGTGAACAAAGTGAACAAGTTTATTAAGGAAAACTTGAGACACAAACGTGAACAGTCAAAGTGGCAAGGTGACAGTTTAGAAAACTGTTTGGTGGCTCCCGTGTTCTCTGCACACACTTCAGCAGTCACACAGGCTGGAGAGACCACCGAAGACATAGAAAACAGGACGACCAAACGGATGACGAGCCCGAGTCCAGCAAGAGAAACGGCTTGCTACAAACTCCTCCTCTTTGGGTCGTGAGCACAATGACAAACTGGTAAGACACAGAGCAAAAACACAGCACAGACAAGAAACATCCACGCGACATGAAATGATCAACTGACAACAAGGGGTAGACACAGGTGGGAATATAAAGGGTAAAGGGAACGAGCGGCAGGTGAGGGAGATCAGGTCGTGATTATGCACCCAGCGCTACAAGGTAGCACTGATTGCTCAAATCATGGGGTGCAGGAAATGACAGGACAAAACAAACAACAGAGACGAACCGGTGACACACCCTGACCTGTGACAGAATTTACTTAAAATCTACTTTACTCTTTCCCACCATTGACTGAATTTTCCAGCTATCCATGTTTTCACTGTTATACGGCAGGGGGCACTATGACACATCTTCTAGTACAGAATCTCCGGATCAAAACACAGGTGAAGAAGCAGAAACAAGTGATAGAAGATTGTAAAATAACACAATCATCAAACATTAAACAGCATGTAAATCAAAACTGCCTAATGTTACCAAATGAAATGTTGAACCCATGAAGAGGAAACTTACAAGTATACTTGCAGTATAAACTAGTAGTTTACTGAGAGTACACTTCAAAGTGTACTTTCATAAACTAAAAAAATTACTACTTGTATTAAAATAGTAAACCACTAGTATACTTATAAGTTCACTTGTAGTACAGATGCAGTACAAATGAGAAACCTAGTTGTGCACTTAAAGTTTACTACTGTTACACATATAGTACACTTAAACGTATACTTTTATATACTAAAAGTGGGCCGATTTAGTCCCAAGCAGTATTGAAATAGTACACTTACAAGTTTACTACTAGTACACATTGATATTAGTATACTTACTACATAAAGTATACTTAAAAATATACTTGAACATTACATAAAATGAACTTGAAGTATACTTCTTTTTCGTAAGGGGTACTATCTTTATGGGGACTCTCCATAGGCGTAATGGTTTTTATACTGTACAAACTGTATATTCTATCCCCCTACAGTAACCCTACCGCTAAACCTACCCATCACAGAAAACTTTCTGTATTTTTACATTTTCAAAAAAAAACTAATTCTGTATGATTTATAAGCTTGTTTCCTCATGGGGACCTCAATTTAGGTCCCCACGGTGACACGAGACCCCATGAGTTTGTATGCATTCAGGTTGAAGTCCCCACCGGGATAGAAAAACATGTACACACACACACATACTGCAAACTGTGGACACACACACCCAGAGCAGTGGGCACTCAAGTAGCGATTTAACCTTCGGGTTAAAAGTCTGAATCTCTAACCATTAGGCCACAAAACCCAAGAGATGAGACCAGCACTGCTGAAAAAACCTAGATCACAATCATCAAAATCATAACAGTTGTTAAAAATGAATGAAGTAGGCCTAAATTGGAATTTTATGTCTTCAAACAGAATATCTCTTCACTGTCAGAGATATAAATCAGAGACGAATCCTCACCAAATGCAGGTGATCACAGCTGTAGCTGTAGAGAAAAACAGAAAGGGTCAGTGAGGTTGATACAGAGTGCACACTTTCTCCTACTGCCATTTCATAATACAAGAGTGAAATACTTTGAAAAACTTCCCCACTTTATTCCACATGTCAGAAAAACTGTCTAAAGAAGATCAAATGCAGGTGTGACTGAGGGTGGACAGTCATCACGCATCTGTCACAGCAGGACTCAGATGAGCTGAACACCCTCAGAAACCAATTACCGCTCTGATCTTCTGTGCCAGAATATTTTCAGTTATCTGTTGCAGTGTTCTTAATGTTCATTACTGTCTTGTTGAAAGTTTATTACATTTTAATGTCATTTATTATTGTATATTTTTTATTATTATTTATATTACCAATACTGGCACCTTCCCATCACCGTTTTTATTGTGTGTTTTAATGTTTTGGTATTGTGTTTAAAGGGTTAGTTATTAATTACTTACCCTTATGTTGTTCCAAACCCGTAAGACCTTCATTCATCTTTGGAACACAAATTAAGATATTTTTGATGAAATCCAAGAGCTCTCTGACCCCACATAGACAGTAATTTAATTACAACTTTCAAGGCCCAGAAAGGTAGTAAAGACATCGTTAAAATAGTCCATGTGAATACAGTGGTTCAGCTCTAATTTTATCAAACAAACAAAAAACAGCAAAAAACAAACAAAAATAATGACTTTATTCAACAATTTCTTCTCGTCTGTGCCAGTCTCCTGGCTCTTGGCTAGCTCCTGCGTCAGCATCACACGCATGCGTCGTGGTGTTCACGTGCATCGGCATCGGCCAATGGTAAGCCGGCGTTCTGGCGTAGCTCTGACGTAACTCGGAAGCACTGCACTGTATTTACTACGTCAACAGCGTAGGTGACTGACACGGACGTGAAGAAATTGTTGAATAAAGTCGTTATTTTTGTTTGTTTTTTGCACACAAAAAGTATTCTCGACGCTTCATAAAATTAAGGGTGAACCACTGTAGTCACATGGACTATTTTAACAATGTCTTTCCTACTTTTCTGGGCCTTGAAGGCTCTCGGATTTCATCAAAATATCTTAATTAATGACAGAATTTTCATTTTTGGGTGAACTAACCCTTTAAAGCAATCACACCCGTACGTATATGCTGAAATTATATGGAATATGGCAGTTAGTAGCTGAATAGTGAGTTCTTGCTCACTATATACTGTCCAAATAATTAAAACAAAGAAAAAACATTTAATTAGTATTTTCTCAATAAAGAATGTTTATTTAGAGCAGGTACTACTGGCACACCACAGCTGAAACCCTTTCACTTTGGTGAGGTAGTGTCTGCAAAGAACCCAAACGCAAATGAGAACTGTTGTATGTAGTACTTGTGATTTCATTGAACTGTTGTGTTATTATAGGTCTCCCATTTCTCAGCTGATGCAATGTATTAAACATGTTGGCTTCTATGTGGCAACAAGACGCACATATCTGAGGAATCAAAGAATGTACTTTTGAATCTTTTTCATGTTGTAATAAACAGCCTATGGTAACTATAAGAAATTGTGCAGTGATAGAAATACTGATGCTGAGGTCTGGTTAATATCCCTTTCCAGCTCACAGGTAGTTTAGTAATATTACAGACATATTTCCTGTCATAATAAAAGTGATGAAAAAATTACAAAATATTTTAATTCTTCTTGAACACACTGCAGACATGCCTCTCTAAAGGCATTAACTGTATCACTCGGAGCATTTAATCAGATTGCCAGAAATGTTATGAGCTGAAAACAAATAATCACCCAGTCATTATGGGTTCATTTAAACAACGTAATTAGCATGTCAGATTAAATAGCAAGTCTTACTGTTTATGTTAAATGTCTTATACAATCAAACTGTAAATGTAGGCCATAAATGAATAAAATCCAATTTCCAAATAAGATAAAATGCTTTCTCAACATGTGCCCTGAATTAATATTAATTTCTGTGATTGTTCAGTGCATTTAAATATATTAAAGGCATATATTAATGTCAAGTCCTGAAAAAAATCCTTCATATAGGGAAAATGAGGTACAAAACAACACCACATGCTGCAAGTTGATTATTACACCACAATATTATTCAGTGAAACGCTGGAACAATGAATAATTCAGTGGTTTGGCCTCATGACTAACAGGTTAAACATATTTATTTAGTGGTCATTAAAGTGCCAGAGTGTGTGTGTATTACACAGGACACCTAAATAATGCACCACTGTATCTCAAGGGGACACTAAACTGACCAATTTCAAGAAATGGACCAGAAAGTTGCACTCTCAACTACCAATATATCGACTGTGCTCTTCTCAGGGGAAACATTCACACTGCAGTCTTGTTATAGAGCCTCATATAAGTCATACAGCTAAACGCAAGAATGTAATGTGTAAATGACGACATCCAGCATTGAAGAACAGCTCATAATCTTTCAGCAGGTTCAAATGAAGGCCTATCCATTTCATGGCTCTTTTTATACTTTTACATCCTATTTCACAGCTGCTGTGGGTCTTTAATAATAACTGAATCTGGTTGTATTCCATTCAGTGAATTTTATAGTATTCTGCACAGGCGTCACAATTTTGTAGTATTTCAGCAGGAATAGTATGTTTTAAAAAGAAAATCAGATTGTACCATCTTATATATCTGCATGTGATACCAGTCTAACCTTATACAATATGCTTTTTATTATACCTCAGAGGACGTTGTTCTTAGATCAATGGGGACAGGGCCTAGATCACACAGCTAACTTTACTATTGAACCCCTGGGTTTTACATTGATTGACTGTAATCAAGTGACTAAACCTAAACATAACGGCATGGATGCCCTCATGAACTGAGATTCTGTGGATACAGCATCATTTTATTGTCTTGGCAGAAAGCATTCAGGAATACCATCACTGTTTCTCCTAAAGGCAATGCAACTTCAGGATCTTTAAATTAGTAATTTTCTAGTTCATTGACTTTAAACATCTGATGTGCAAGTGTAGTCAATGATTAACATTTTGCAATTTTGCACTTTATACTTCTCATTTTCTGTAGACTAAATTATTGCATATATTTCTGCAAATTGATTTGTGATGGGGGTTGCGTGTTCCAATCAAGTTCACAGTGAGAATATGAATTACATTGCCCATAATACATTTGGCTTGACCATTTGTGTACTCCCACCCCTATTACTGTGTCTGAAGAGAAACACCTCTGATGGCTGTACATACATACATACATATATATATATATATACTCTAAACAAATCTGTTCAAACAGGGCACAATGTACTGTATTAATTTAACAGAATTTTCTTTATATTTTACAGGTGTTTTTTTTTATTTGCACCTCATTGTGTTGTGGGGTTAACGGAAATGTCCATAAAATTACTGGATAATGTTCAGGTAATGAGCTGTTATTTTACGAATTAAATTCTTTTCTTTTTTTTTTTTTTTACAGTATTTGTAAATATATATACACACACACATTATAAACATTGTAACTGGCCTGAACATTTTGGTGTAATAAAAAAACCTTATTTCTTGTTATTGATGTTTTAATCAGGCTACTTGTCTGGTTGGGTAAGTGAAATTATTATTAATTGGTGTAGGTTTCAGTACACTGGAAGTCACTGAACTAGGCTACTAAAAAAATAAAAAAAAATTAGTAATGTGGGTGAACAGAGAAAGACCATTCTCAAATCACTATGGAGGAAAAGTATTCATTTTCATCCATTTGTTACTTGTGACAGATGTTAAAATTTAAAAGTGTTAAGAAGTTAAAGTTTCTTTGTTAAACTTATAATATTTCCCCCCCTAGAAATGAAGTTATTTCAGAATTGGAACAACGACAACTCACTAAGACAATGAGATGTGCTGAAGAATAATAATTTTTATTGATAACACAAGACAACATTAAAAAATATAAATAAATAAATAAACAAACAAACAAACAGTCTAAAAAACATGCTTTTTTGTCTTGTTTACTTGTCATTCTGTGTTTTGATGAATGCTTGTTGTCAGACCTTGTACAAGTGATTCAGAAAACAGATTTCCACCCTCTGCGTCTTTCAGGTCAACGTTTGTGCATGACATTATGATCAAGAAAGGATGAAGGATTTGCTTCTTTTTAATGATTCAGATGCATTTTAGAAGAAATGAGTTACAGTTGGATCCTCTGACACATTCACACAATTTTCCAAAGCGTGGACCAAGTCTCATGGCGCAGCGGGACCCGACAGCACACTACAGAGAGAAAGAATTTCATGATGTTGTTATGTTATATTATATTATAAGACCTATGAAGCAAATTACTTATAATATGAAGGGAAAAATGTTACAAAGAAATTGAGCAATTTTTACCTGTGGAATGCCACGTTTTTCTGAAGTTGGTAAATTGGTTTGATATCTCCCCAAAAGTGCAGTCATAGCCTCAACCTATGCAAAAACAAGCATCCATAATCAACTGAATAACCTTTTTTTTTTTTTTGAGATATGAATGAAAATAATTACACTTTTATATTCCATTTAGTTGAAAATAGTCTAAATATAAACACAAACAAGTTTGACACTTCACCAACCAATTATCCAGTTTTTGGTTCACAGATAATTGGCCACATATCTTACTAGACCTATATAAAAAGATATCACGCTACAAAGAAATATAAACAAAGCTATAAAAGGGCGTTTCATTTCTCGAATACTCACCAATTCGTTTCCCGTTTCATGGTGGGACAGTTGTGTGTAATCTTCTGAGGACAGTTCTTGGGAAGTTTGTCCAGAGCACATGACGGTAAAGAGGCCGACTATGATCAGTCCGGATAGTATCTCTGAGCTTGTCATGGTCCAGAGTCCAGTCAACTGCCCGGGTCACAGGACACTGAGGTGTGGAGAGTCGGGTCACTTAGTAAACACGGTCTATTGAACAATTCACTGGCTGTTTTATAAACTGATATGCCCCGCCCTGACGTCGGTTAACGGCTTATATCCTGTCAGCTATTGGGCAAAGGATATTTATTTTGCTGACGCTGAGATTGGAGCACAAACAAGCGGTTTATTGCATGTGCAATAGGTAATTATCCTTCCTGCTGTCGTATACCTATGCAGGCATATACTGCAGCTGTAGTAACATGAATAGAATAGAATAGAATAGAATAGAATAGCCCTATTATTCTTTTATAATTATTTCTGCCGTTTGTATGAGCTCATATTAATTGAGAAACTACATTGGATATTTGTAATATATTATAGTCAACAGTCAAGTCAAGTCACCTAGGCTACATTTAGTGCTTTATAGGCTAGGCTACAATACAGATTGTTTCAAAGCAGCTTTATATTAATAAACAGGAAAATAACGATGCAATGGTGCAATGTGTAAAGTACATCAATTATGAGTTCAATTCAGCTATAAAGCAGTTCTGCAGAAAACAGTGATGTCATCATCCAGCTATGTTGAGTTCTCATCCAATAGTGCTAGTGCAGTCAAATCAGTAATAGCCTATTTTGTTGAATATTATAAGCAAGCCAGAGGCGACAGTGGCAAGAAACCCAAACTCCATTGGTGACAGAAATGGAGAGAAAAAAACTTGGGAGAAACCAGGCTCAATCAAGTGGACCAGTTCTCCTCTGGCCAATAATAGGCTTGTATATTATTAAGTTGGCTTGAAAGAGAAACTGAAATGCTAATAAACTATATAGTTATTATTCTTCTGAGACTAAATTTCTGACTGCTACTCCTCCTAGAGCTTTAAAGCTACAACCACTATCTATCTATCTATCTATCTATCTATCTATCTATCTATCTATCTATCTATCTATCTATCTATCTATCTATCTATCTATCTATCTATCTATCTGTTCTGACAATCTATCTATCACACTCACACTCTCTCTCACACCTCACACACACACACACACACACACTCACTCTTTCTCTCTCTCTCTTTCTCTCTCTCACACACACACACACACACACACACACACACACACACACACACACACACACACACACACACAATACTCTAGCATCCACATAGCAACACACTAGCAACCACCCTAGCAACCACCCGAGTACCATAGCAACCACCCTGAGTACCCTAGCAACTGCATAGCAACCACCACAATTACCCTAGCAACTGCATAGTAACGCCCTAGAAACCACTCAGAGTGCCCTAGCAACCGCATAGCAACACCCTAGCAACCACCCAGAATACCTTAGCAACCGCATAGCAACACCTTAGCAACCACTCAGGTTACCCTAGCAACCACATAGCAACACCCTAGCAACCACCCCAAGTACCTTAGCAACCGCATAGCAACCACAGAATACACTAGCAACCGCATAGCAACACCCTAGCAACCACGCCAAGTACCCTAGCAACCACATAGCAACACCTTAGCAACCACTCCGATTACCTTAGCAACCACATAGCAACACCCTAGCAACCACAAAGAATGCCCTAGCAACTGCATAGCAACACCCTAGCAACCAGCCCGAGTACCCTAGCAACCGCATAGTAACATCCAAGCAACCACATAACAATACCATAGAAACCACCCTGAGTACCCTAGCAACTGCATAGCAACCAGCCCGAGTACCCTAGCAAGCGCATAGTAACACCCTAGCAACCACCCCGAGTACCCTAGCAACCACATAACAACACCATAGCAACCACCTTGAGTACCCTAGCAACTGCATAGCAACCACCCCGATCTATCTTCTGATAGACTGCATTGACTTTAAAACCGTCAAACTTTAAACTACTTTAAACTTCAAACCTTCAAACTTTAAGCTTTAATTAACTTTTTCAAACTTTCTGGTTTAGCTTTCTCAAGCCAACTTCAAAGTTTGTTTACAAACTGTATTCCACTAGTTATTATTATACTATATAATTTATTACATCAATCACACCACTTTTTTTTTTTTTTTTTGATGTCTGGGCGTTTTTTTATTGCAAGAAAAGAAACAGCTCTGCATTAACATAAAATTAAAAGGAAAAAACAAACAATGACAACTCAACCAGTAAGAACAATATGATCATAATTAAAAAACTTGGGTTACACTTTATTTTAAGGTGTCATTGTTACAGTGTAATTATATATTTAAGTACTGAGTAATATTAATTAACTACATTTACTATAGGGTTAGGGTAGGATTAGGGTTTGGTTTAGGGTTAGTTGCATGTAATTATGCATAATTTACTGTTATTACTATGGTAAGTACATTTAACATATGTAACAAGGACACTGTAAAATAAAGTGTTACCAAAACTTACTGCTCTTGTTATTATCAATGAGTTTAAGAGATTTTACAATAAGGGAAATCTCAGCGATAAAGACATCAAATCTAGGCAAAGTCTTGAGAAATTTGTTTTTGTGAATAACAAATGTACAATGCAACACAAAGAAATTAACAACAAGATCAATAGCATAGTCACTGCTAGAAAAATAAAGAAATATATCTTTCAATGAAAAGTTGGTCACATTTTATAAAAGGAGAAAGATAACAACTTAAGTTCTCCCAAATAGATTTAACCTAGTTGCAATGGTAGAATAAATGAAGCTGAAATAAATGAAGTTTCTTCCTCAACTTTGCAAAATTCACATACGTTAGAGAGATCAACAAAATAGCAATTTGGGGGTTGGTTGGATAGACATTATGTATAATCTTAAAGTGTACCTCTCTTATTTTATTGGACATACAGTATTTTTCAGAGAGTAACCATGCTGTCTTCTAGTGAATACTGTCAAAAAATTGTTCCAGAAAAATTTAGATCTAGGGGGTGTGTAAACTGTGTAATGTAACAATAGCTTTATATGTTTATATATTGTCCACATTAATCTCACCACAGTGCTATTTAAAATGAACCAATGACGGCAGTGATTGCAATTTAAACGGTGATTACATTTTTACATATATATATATATATATATATATATGTATAATTATTATTATTTAATTAAACTATAATATAACTAAATATCCTGTTGCCCCTTGGAGGTTAACTGAGGCCCCCTGCTGGAGAATCACTGGTACAGAGTCCGGTGGCAGGCGATGACCTGTGTGGCCAGTAGAGGGCGCTGCAGTCACAGTTAAAAGCTTTGAAGTGATTTTCTTGAAATGGGTGTTTCCTGAAACGCATACTTCAGGATTTAGGAAGGAATACGCCCATGACATCAGTGAGTTTTCAAGAAAAAAAAGTCGCTGAAACTGTGCAGCGAAGTAAGAAGGGGGCCAGAGGTGCCTTCTCAAGGTCTAAATATAAATCCTAAAGGACACAGATCTGCATTGAGAACTCAGAAGGAAACAGGACTAACTTTTTGAGAAAACATGTCAACTTCTGAAGAGACTGACGGTTTCCGACCTAGATATGGGTGTAAGTATTAATACGTTTTCTTTAGGCGTTCTTCTAAAACATGTTGCTGTGTTACAAGAAAACTATTCATTTTCATTTCATGCAAATGCTTTAATTCAAAGAAAGTCTGTTCAATTGCTTTTGATGTTTTTAATACAGTTGCTCGTGTTTTTTTTAATGCCCAAGTTTGCATCGGCATGGTTTACAACTTCCGCATTATAATACTGTATGTGCTGGGGCACAACCGAGCGGGATCACCTGCACAGCCTTTTTGAGCAACCAAACATGTTGTTTTTAATGTAATTTTACACAAATCATCGACATTCAGTTATCTATGCTGAGAGAACCGCAGTACTAATCAAGAAATATAAATTGAACATGAAATGACTGCGCACGTCGTACATCTGCATATCTTTTGATTTAGTCAAGACCGTTTGAAAACCAGTTTTATTAAGTAGTCAGTGGGTTGGATCAAGCCCATAACGAAGCTCTCTCTCATTTATGAGTGTTGTCTTTATTATAAGCAGAAAACTAAGCGCCCCAATGAAGGCCAGACGTCACTCCCAGTGACTGGAAAAAAAGCGTCTTTGTATCGCGCGCTAATATTTATTTCTTTCCCACCCCAAACCAACTGACTAATTATTGAGTTACTTTGCTGCCATAAAGGCGGTTAACTGTTTTTGGTACTAATACAGTTTCAATGATCTGCTTCATCAGCTGACAGCTCTGTGAAACCACTCACATTACTAAGCTTGAAATATACAGCATTTCACTTTAGTGGTGTGATTCATCCCAGTAACCTGAATCTTTTGAATCATTTAACTAAATGATTCATTTAGATTCTCTCAGTGATTCATTCAGTGGGGCTTTAGGCGGTGGGTGGAGACTTTTTGTGTGTTATGAGCGAGTCATCGAATCATTCACTCATCGATTCGTTAAAAAAATTGGTTGAATGAGTCAAGGGTTTAAATAAACTGCACGGTTTTAATCAAACTATAACAATTAAAATAAACTAAATGGGAGTTTAAGTGATGTACCAGGTGACTTTAATTCTGTGTGGTCATCAGTAACTTTTATACATTCAGAATTATTCCGCTCCCTTTGATTGTTTTCTTTCTGTGCAGGATTGACTTACATGACAAACTGAGCAAGCAATATTTTTCGTTAATGTAGATGTCCCAGTTCATTCTGTCGACAAACTGAGTTTCACACTCTCATTCGGCCTGAAAACACTGACTCGCCCAAAGTAAACTTATTCAGCAAGTAGTTTGTTTCAGCTATTAATATGCTTTTGGTTTGTGCTATTAGTCTTTGAAGACACTTCAAAAGGCAGAGACTTCAGTGCACTGAAATGAATGAGAATAATTAGTTCAGAAACAGATTGGTTCACAAATGAAATACCACATTTTACATATGTTTTCTTGTTGCAACTTTTAAAACTAGTTATTACTTACTTAACGGTAGGGTAATGTAACAGTTCAAAAGAGGCTTGAGTCTATTGAGCTCTGAACAACAATTATTTGGTGGTTGAATCATGTAATTTTGTTATCTCATAGACTGTTTTTATCTGTAAGCAATGGGAAAATGCAATTAATAGTCTTGTTTTTGGAAAACTTTACAGAGCAGTGCCTAAAAAAAGTCACCGAAGAAAGGTGATGAGTGACATCATAGTTCTGTTCATGTCTGAACATGCAAACATAATTTTGAATTGGGTTTCTTTGCAGTTTGTTGCAGGGTAAAGGATTGCTTTGAGGTTTCATAATTCAAAATCCAAGATTACAATACTGTTATGTTTTACTCACTCTACTTTACAGTTTAATATTCACAATTTAGGATCTACTCACTGACAGCTAGGGATGTGAATCCCCTCAGATGAAAGGTGTTGTCAGATTTCGAGCCTTTCAGCCTGATGTATTCCCTTAATGCTTATTTTCCAACGGAGGTTTGACTTACAAATGCATCTAATACATCAAATAGTTCCTAAGTGGTTCATAACAGTTCAGGCCACATTGAATGTTCCTGTACTACTCTAGACTGAGGCTTTTCAAATCTCAGGCCATATTTAATTTTTGACAGGAATAAAAAATAGGGATAGAACTACAGTGTGTTCAATAGATTGTACTGTTGTTTAACAACATGCCCGTTGTTCATCTTTCTAAAGAAAAAACTTTCAGTAGACAAAAACTCCATGAAACAGGTTTGAAAGTTGTGTGTTTTGAAAATTAAATGCTAGACTGTAAAAGACTGTAAGTCTGTCCCTCACAACGTCATTTTCATTCACATAAAATTCAATATGGTGTCTGTTCTGAGTCCTGACTAAGGTTTTTTACAGACGAATGTGCATTTCCAAAGTTTCCTCCTTTTTTTTTCTTCTGCCTGAAGTATGTGCAGCTATTAATTAGATTTATCTTCTTTTTGCATGACATTAAACCCCATTAAATGATTTCAGTATGTGGAATAATCACAGATCTTAAGGTTATATATATTACACAGTTTGCATAAACTGCTGAAAAGGTTTGGTTAGAATGGAGCAGTTTAATTACATTTTATTCTAACCGTTCGAGAGCAGCTGTATTTATGTGATTATTCACAGTATGTGAGAAATATATCTATACAATACTGTTCAAAAGTTTGGGGTTAGTAACTTTTTGAACAAAGTCTGTTATGCTCACCAAGACTGCATTTATTTGAACAAAAATACATTATTAAAATGTAAATAACGGTTTTCTATTTTAATATATTTTAAAATGTGAATTTTCAGCATCATTACTCCAGTCTTCAGTGTCACATGATTCTTTAGAAATCATTCTAATATGCTAATTTGCTGCTCAAGAAACATTTCTTCTTTCAAAAGAAGAAATATCTGACCCCAAACTTTTGAACTTTTTTGTATACGGTAAGTGTTTTTCTCATTGTCATGTCTCGTTTGTTTGCCTCCCTCATTTTAGCTGTCCTGGATGGTGTGGAGCGGCTCACTGCTGAGGAGATGGATGAGCGGCGTCAGCAGAACATGGCCTATGAATACCTGTGCCACTTGGAGGAGGCTAAACGGTAAGAGTCCAAATCTCCATTTCAGCCCCTCGGCAGTTTTGTTACTTCATGACTGTTAACAGAGTGTTTCGGTTAAAATAGCAGCTTAGCTTTCAGTTGGTGGTTATTTAATGTCTCTGTGATGAATACTTGTCACATGATTGTGGGTTTCTATCTGCATGTCCTAACAAGACCCACTACTACAGTGAATTTCTAAATAACTCAGACTCTCCATGAAGGTCTGAAATTTTATTTTAGTTTTATTTCAGTGGCTCAAACTTTAAGAGATAGGCCACCCCCAAAAATGGCCAAAAATTAATTCCAAACCAGTATGCCTTTATTTTTTTCTGTGGAACATTATAACATACTGTAGAGCATTTCTGCTGTTTTTGTCCACACAGTGAATGTCAGTGGGGGTCCAAAACTGTTTGGGTGAATTGTCCTTTAAATTAACAGGTTTCAAGGAGTGTGTGGAAAAAGAGATTTGAGAGCATAATACACTACTGTTGAAAAGTCTGGGGTTGTTTTTTTTTTTTTTTTTTTTTTTTTTTTTTTTTAAATGTTTTTCAAAGAAGTCTCTAATGCTCACCAGGGCTGCATTTACTTGATCAGAAATACAGTAAAACCATATTTTCTATTTGAATATATTTAAAAATGTAATTTATTCATATGATGGCAAAGCTGAATTTTCAGCATCATTACTCTAGTCTTCTCCAGTGTCACATGATCCTTCAGAAATCATTCTAATATGCTGTTTTGCCGCTCAAGAAACATTTCTTATTATTATCGATGTTGGAAGCAGTTGTGCTGCTGTTTATATATATATTTTTTGTAAACCACAATAGCTTTTTTCCAGGATTTTTTGATGAATAGAAAGCTGCAACAGCAGCAACATGCTTAAATCACTTACAACACAGTAGCAACAACACCCTGAGGCAAGCACTAGTCACATTTTCCTATGAAAATTTATAAATCTGCCCAACCATTTAAAAGGTTGGGGTCAGTAAGATTTTTTTTTAATAAGAAATGTACTTTTTATTCAGCAAGGATGCATTAAATTGATCAAAAGTGGCAGCATTTATTTGAAATGGAAATCTTTTGTAACATTAAATGTATTTACTGCCACTTTTGATCAATTTAATGCGTCTTTGCTGAATAAAAGTACATTTCTTTCTTATTAAAAAATCTTACTGACCCCAACCTTTTAAATGGTTGGGCAGATTTGTACATTTTCATAGGAAAATTTGACTAGTGCTTGCTACTGTGTTGTAAGTGATTTTAAGCGTGTTGCTGCTGTGTGGTTCCAGGGTATTCTAGATCATTTCCAGGTCCAGTTAGGTAACTTAGAGAAGAAATGGCACACCTCTCCTCATCAAGCCACACATTTTAAGGTACCACAGAAGGAGTGTGATGAGTTACACACCAAAGTTTAACACTTAGGGTAGAAGTTTATTTAAGTCTCTAATCTGCTGTATCTATATTTTTCGGATCTTTTGGAGATTTTGGAGACTATGGCCTGTCAGTGCATTCGTTACATGCATACAAAGACACATCAGTGGTGCAAGAGGAAGTGAGTCAGTCCCTGTTGATTTCAGTATCTCACTCTGTAGCTGTGGCAACATGAGGTTGTCATAGAGACTGGTTCCGGTGTCTGCGTGTTTGAGGGAATGAATGCGTGACATAGTGGGAGAGAAAGAAACTGTATACATAAGTGGGGAGATAAGGTCAAAAGAGTCAAAGTCTGTGCCATTTATACTGCTGTTTATACCCTGTTCAGGTGTCCTCATTTGTCCTGCTGTGGAAGCCGAAATTTACAGTACGCCTGCAATTTAATAAATCAACTACAACTCCAACATTGTTGCTATTCTCAACGTCATCCATCAGGCTTTTGCCTGGAGGACGAGAAAGTTTCTTTCTCAGACCTTATTGAGCTGACAGTATTTGCCCTCGGGCTTGATCTCTGGAATGCTTGGAGTTTGCAGCGAGAGTGACGTACAGCGGTCTGTGGTATGATGGGAATTTTGCAGGTTTATATGCAGTGTCTGAAAGCAAAAGCTCGTGAATTTGTGTTAGTTGTTAGAATACCGCAGTGCTGATATTTCCAAACGAGCTTTTATCGTTTGTTTATTTCCATACCACAGTCTACTTTAAAGCATGAAGGCCTGCTCTGTATGATGATTTGCTCAAGTGAGTTGTGTTTGTCTTTGAGCTATGCAATGCAAATTCTGCACTTACTTTATCCACTCTTATTTCCATCCGTGACTGTACATCCACTGTACCATTTCTTATTTTGCACTCTTAGAAAAAATGGTTCTATACAGAACTAGAATAGGTTCTTCGGCTTGTAACGTTAGCAGAACCCATTTTAAAAGTTTCCATTAAGAACCATGCTTTGAAAGTGCTGTAGAACCTTAATGGTGTTGAAACGAATCTTTAAATAAAATAATTTAAATGTTTTATTATTAGTGGTTTTTATTTTATTTATAAAATATATTTTTTAACCTCTCTATTTGCCTGGTCTTATAATACCTTATATCATCTTTTAAGGTTACATTAATAAAACTGACAGCAAGTTGTGTAAATTAGGTACTTTTATTTTGTATTGACATGGGGAAACTGTAGCAAAAACATCAATGCTCTAACAGCAGTTATTAGCTGAATACATAAATCAATGATAACATTTGAACATGAATAATTACATAAAGAAATAAAACAATGTACTGTAGTAGAAACGAAAATAAATAGTAATGAAGGCCAAGTTCTAGTGAAGTATCTTCATAGCCCGCTATGATGTCTTTACGTCCATCATTGTGTGTATGTTGGTGTAACTGCAGATGATGAGCTATTGATGATGGGTATGACAGCATCTGTCTGTCAAGAAATACACATTTAAGTTTAGTGCCTCAGTGTGTCTCTTTCATTTGTTTAATTATGTTTATAAAGGCCAAAAGTAGCCATTGTGAATGGACACTGACCGTATATGAGCCCTCCACAATGTTAAAGGGTTAGTTCACCCAAAAATGAAAATTCTGTCATTAATTACAGACTTTCGTTCATCTTCGGAACACAAATGATCTTTTTGATGAAATGGGAGAGTTTTCTGTCCCTCCATAGACAGCTACGCAACTGAAATTTTGACGCTTCATCATATAAAGTGATCGAGTCTCTCTTCAGAAAATGTGGACTAAAGCGTTCAATTCATGGATGAGTTTTACGATCTCTTTATGAACTTTTTGAAGTGACAGAGATCTCTCAGATTTCATAAAAAATATCTTCATTTGTGTTCCGAAGATGATCGAAAGTCTTATGGGTTTGGAGCGACATGAGGGTGAGTAAATGATGACAGAATTTTCATTTTTGGGTGAACTAACCCTTTAAGAAGCCATGAGATAGCTTTACTGTTTTTGTGACTGGGCATGTTTATACATAAACCCAAGTAATAATTGAGAACTCTAACAATATGGATCATAAATTCAATATCTCTGTGACGTATTTGCTTAGTAAAGAAGAGGAGAGATGTATCTTTAACTGCTCACACTTACATGTTCTGTTAAAATTAAAAAAAAAAAAAGACATTTATTATTAGGAACCAGTTACAGTTTGAAAGATTTAAACCAAATGTACAATTTTGAAAGTTAAAATTTACAGACATTTTAAGAAGGACATCAAAACCTTTAGAGAGTTTGTTGATAGTCTGTTTAGTTAGATGGTTGAGCTCCAGAAAATCGATAATGAGGTGGCTTTGAAAGAATTTTAAAGTGTGGGAATAAAGAACCCTAAACTCTAGAACAAAGAACCATTTCAGCATAAAAGGGTTCTTCAAGACAATGGTTCTAAGAGTGAATGATGTCATCTGGAAATGTAAATAGTATGAGCCCAACAGAAGGAGACCTGCTGTAAAATTGGTGTAAACCAGTTCAAGAAGATGCATGAAGGTCAGGGCACAAGGTCACAGTTTTGCAGGTAGAGCTAGTAATGGAATACCCTGTGGGGAGTCAGACATTTTTGGTTACCTAGCAGTTCAGACGCTTTTCTTTTGTTTTGTTCGCTTTTATTTGTTTTTCAAAACAATATGAAGGAGTTCATTTCTAAGAATTTGGCGCGTGTGTTTTAAATGAGATTTTTAAATGATTTTAATTTCTTTTTGTTTGACATTCTTATTTGTCATTGACCTTACAGGTCAACATTACTCAGCTGAAGTGCAATGTGAAAAAGGCTTTGTCATGATAAGGTCTACTGGCAGCTTGCTGTCATTTTTGGAGCGTTATACAAACCTCTCATTTCGCCTGCTGTTAATTGTAGGTTTTTGTTCTGTAAATGTCGAGAAGAGATCGATGCTGAGGATGTAGGGAAAGAGAAGTGTGAGAGAGGATTGTGAGAATGTAACCAATGGTGTGCATGCCGCAGCACAGTTGTGCTGAGACTGTATGGTTCACCGCTGCTATTACTGGCATTCACACTGGGATGTGCGAATATTTGGTTCAAGCTCTTCAGAACTGGTCCTTTCTAAATTACACCCTGCCCCTCTCATAACTTTGTGAAGGTGTAGCCTATGCCAGATTCCTCTGTCACTTTTCATAGTAGTGTGTATACATGTTATGCTAGTATCACGTCAGTAAAAAGGAAAAAAAAAAAAGGAGCGCATGTAACAAACTAAATATTTATGAAAAAAAAATATTTATGCATTAATATTTAGATCTCTTTTTATGGCCATTACAGCATCTTAAATGGTTAAATTAATGATTTGTTTCAAAATGGAAAACTTTGTTTTGAGAAGCATTGTGCTAATTTATGCCCCTGTCACACTGATGGCGGTTTTATTGCTGGAGGTCGCCAGGTCAGTTCAGACCTTCATTTGAAGGATGTTGCCTTTAGCCTCAGATAAATCCTTTAGAGCTCCAGAGATTCAAATTATTTCCATCATCCATTTGAAAAAAATTATATTACACATTAATAAATTTAACTGTATATATATATAAAAAAAAAAAAAGTGTCATGTTTTTTTTATTTTTATTATTCATCATGTAGGTAGGATATAGGCTACGTTCACACTGTCAGTCGAAATCCGATTATTTGTGTATCCGATTGGGACCTGATCGAAAATGATTGACTGTCCACATTTTGTATCGCAACTGTTCAGAACCGATTTGTGTGCACATATCCAAAAACAACAACAACAGCATCCGCAACATGGAGGGGTTTGCAGTACAGATGTTATCCTATTTACAACATGACAATGTGTGTCTGCCGTGCTGAACTACTGCATCTTATGAGGCAGCAGCAGAACCGTATGAGGCTGGTATGAGCGGCTTTATTCCGAGCTGTCGTCTGCGCCTGTTTCAAAACATGTCTCAAAACATGTTATATTGTCATTTTCTGTGTTCTTCTGGCACTTTGCAACAACACAAACTTGTTTCTGCAGCGACTTTCAGCGTGTTTCCTACAACAGCATCTGACGTTTACGTTTTACGTGCTGTGAGAAAGTCACATAAACCACGCAAAATCTGATCAGAGCAGACTGAAACGGATTTCCAGAAATGTGATTTTGAATAGGATTTCAAACCACAAATGAATGTAGCTTGAAAAGGACTTGTAAAAATTGCATTTAATGTAAAAAAAATTTTTTTTGCCATTCATACTTGCTAAATCTGTTCAGATTTCAATCGGATATGCACAAAACTCGAATTTGGACTGACAGTGTGAACATAGCCATAGTTTCTTACTATTAAATTAAATCAGATTTAAAGGGATAGTTCACCCAAAAATGAAAATTAACCCATGATTTACTCACCCTCAAGCCATTGTAAGGCTGGAAAAAAATAGCAAATGCCGGGCTGTCTGATTGAGGAACGATCACTCCCCGAGAAGCCAAAGGACCACCTTCTGGAAATTACCATCTGAACTGTCTCTTACGAACTTAGCATCACCATTCGAGACGCAAGTCTCACCTCAGTATCATCCTAATCGACATCTTTCTCTATTGACCCCTCTCCCCCCACTCCTACTCTCTCTCATACTGAGATCACCTGAAATTCACCCAAAAATCTATATGGTTTAATGTGAACAAAGTACTATACAGTATTATACATGTTTGGTATCATTTGAAACGTCTCAGTGCGACTGGTACAAAGGTTTCATTCTCACAGAAGTAAAGCAAAAGATAATAAAGGTTTTAAGAGTTTAGAGATATTTTGCTTAATGTGTGATGGGTGTGTCTTCGGCCAATTGGTCTTTACCTCCTGTCGTCAATACAGGTCTATAGGACTTGATTAATGCTAATTCCCATTGTGAACTCATGTTTACATTTGAAAGAGTTTTTCGTCTTGGTCTGTGTATTTAGGGAGATGTTGCAAGGAGTTTCGGGGCGATTTTGTAACCAGATCAGCCCGTAATGTTATGCATTATGTATCCTATTTCCTTGAAGTCAGGTATACATTTCTTATTCTTTTCTTCAGAGCATTTGATGTATGTATCGATTATCTTATCTTTGAATTGATTATGTAATTGGCATGATACATTACCTGACGAATAATAAATTGTTACATTGATTTATTGTGACTTACTCTGACATTATTGATTTTAGTGCATTATGATGAATCCGTTGTTACCGCAAATCTGCGACCAGGGTTAAGTACATACTAGATCTCGGATAGTATGGAGCATGGGGCACATCTGGCGAGATTCTAGATTTCTGACTAACTGCACGACTTTAACTAAGTTGTTATGCAGTCGCATTATAGGGGGCCAGATAAAATACTATTGAGATAATACGGCATTATTTTATGGTACTGGCCATAACCTCTGATTACTGTTTCAGCTTTAACTAAGTTGTTATATAGGTGACTGCAAGGGGCTACATGGGTACTTTTTAACAATAGTGAGCATGGGCAACATTGTTAAATCACTTCAGCCATAACCTCTGGTTAATGATCGGACTGGTGAGTTTGTGATCGTGGGCCCGCATAACGGCCGGCGCGAGGACCCTGTGCGACTCTGAGAACTGAATGAATAATTTCAATAAGAGTAAAGAGTTAAATAGAATAATCAAATGTGTAGTTAAATTGTTATACAAATGACCTAATAATCAATTGGCATTCCAACCTAAATTCAAGGTCATGATAAAATGGAGTCAGATAAAGGTCAGAAGACCTTCATTAACCCACTGGAGCCATATGGATTACTTTTATAATGGATGGATGCACTTTTTTGGGCTGCCATTTACTGCCATTATAATGCTTGGATTAGCCAGGACATTTTTTAATATAACTCTGATTGTATTCGTCTGAAAGAAGAATGTCATATACACCTAGGATGGCGTAAATCATGGGGTAATTTTCATTTTTGGGTGAACTATCCCTTTAATCGTGATTTAATGACATCAATTACTGCTTTATTTATTTAGAAACAGAAGTAACTTAATGTTATTTGAGTTATTGCAGACGCATAATCAACAAGCTGTTTTATCAGCAAGGCATAATAGCATAATCTTTTCATATCGGACCAATTTAAGCCTTTATTGGCCGATTCCGATGACATTTCACTAATATCTTGCATCCCTAAAGTGAAACTTTTGTCAAGTCTGTCGCATTGCTGGACATGCCCACATCACGCCGCAGGTGCTGTTTGTCACGTCTCTGGAAATCGCCAGCTTTCATTGAAAGGAAGGGATTTCAGAATTCACTTTGTGGCAGCAGATCACTGCCAGTATGAATGGCATTTAGACTGCAGTTTCCTGCTGAAACGCTGCTCTCTGTGCTTCTTAAACTACCACCACAAAATACTGAGAACTGAATAGGTTGCTAAATGGCTATTTTCCACTTATTTATTTTATTTTTTTCACAAATGGTAAAATTAAGGCAGACTGAGAAATGTCAGTTTTAATGATAGTTTGCTAGTCTGTCCAAATGTTTCATTAAATTCACTTATAAAAACAGTGACCTGTTCATCTAATTAAAAAAAATACTTTCATGCAATTTCCTGTTGAGCTACAGGCAGTCTCATCTGTGTGTGTGTGTGTGTCTCTGTGGCCGTCTTTAGGGAATAGAGCTGTAATAATTGTAACAATACAGAGGATGTGGGGAACTGTGCAATACACTGGCCATTGTGTACATCTTTTAACAAATATTAAAACACAATACAACTTAAAATTGGCATGAAATGATTGTGAACGTATTGTGACCTTTTTTTATCCATGCATGCGTATGTTCCAATCAGCAACCGATGGACAGAACTTTTTTTTTTTTCTTTTTCAATAATCCGTTACACTCGGGTGTATGCCACAACACAGAAGAAAAGATTTGTTGCTACTTTGATTGTGACGTTGCACTCTATGGACAGCATCTGTGGCAGGCTGTTGATTTGCCTCAGAAAATAATTTAGACTAGATCTAAAAAAATATATATATTTGCATTAGGGGTGGGAATCTTTACACACGATCTAGTTTCAATTAATTCAGGAATCCTGATCCAAAATGATTCTCAATGCATCTCAGCTTTTCTGTAGAAATGTAGGGTCAATCTTCGGTGTATAAGCTGCTGATAATTACCTGTAAATCACCTGGCAATGACGGCGAGGCGGTAAATGCCAACAGTAAATGGAGAGAAAATGAATGCCTTTGGTGTCAGGGAGGGGAACCAATGACACTTCACTCTCTAACTTCTGCTACATTATAGAATTCTAATTATGCAGAAACATGAGGTCATTGTTCATTATGTGATTTGCTTTAGTATGGCTCTCATTCATTCACACATTAGACAGCCTCTCCCTTGTTTGGACAGGAAAAGAGCCCACGCCCCTGTGTTTGTCTGCTCCACCCTTCATTACCCACTGCTTTTTTCCTCAAGCCCTTCACAGGTGCTCTTCCCAGGAAAATGGCAGCGTCCACATCGCTCTGGCTTCAAAAAGTGAGCCTTAGTTAGCGTTTTTATGATGACTGTTTGACATGTCAATCTGAAGTTACTTTAGTTTATTTCTTTGACACATATTTTGTTTTGGACGTTTAAGAGTTGTTTTATCCAACATTTTCTGTGAGAATATGTGGGAGTGAGATTATTTGTCCTCCATGAATTACTTTTTCTCTTGAAACATAAATACTGTACAGGGTCTCTTGACCCCTGGGTCACAGCTGTGATACCAATGAAACAAGCACACACTAAGTCCATTGTCACACACTAAAGTGAGGAAGGGGAGACTGCTCGTTTTAAAACCACAGACCCATTTTGATGCCTAAGCTTGTCTGTAATGTTTGGGAAATTGGAGATGTTGGCTGCAAAGTCAATTTCCTCTACTCCAAACGCTTATAGTGGCCCCAAAAGTGGGATATGAAGACACATAAGTGCTTAAAACAATTAAATGTCATTGCATTAGAAAACTAAAAAAGTTATACTTGTGCTATATTTTAAGAAATATAGCACAAACACTTTTCAAACAAAATATTTAACAAACGGTTGGATTTTACAAATAATTTTCAAAATGAAGACAAATGTATGCAGACACTTCCTGGTCATCAAGCTTCAGTGAATCATGTTTAAGGGGTGGGTGATGTGACAAATTTTATGTCATCATATGAGTAATTTCTTGTTTATTTTGCATTTTTGTTATTTTGTTTCACCTTTTTATTAAAATAAGTTCAAAGATGCACATTACAAACAACAGGACAAATACAATAATACTAAGAAAGATACAAATTAAATAATTCCTGACTGCTTACGAGAATACTATTGACATAATTTTGCCTGTATTTGACCATTCAAATGCAAAAACCCTTGAATGAAAACTAAATTCACTGTCTTTGGTGCACAATTCCGGAATAGAGATCAGCCAAAATAAAATGAAAAACCTGTTTTAACTTTTATTAGTGTAGAGATGCACCTGTCGACTGGCCATAAATCGAAACCGGCTGGTTTTTGGTTCCGATTTATGGCCGGTCGACCGGTGCAACTCTACTCTATATGTATGATGTGTCGACAATTAAAAGTTGAAACTAGAAAAAGACCCAGCTGAAGACTTTGCAAACAAGAAGCAGTTCATAGGGGTGTTTCGGGGTGAATGAGTTTCAGACAGCGGCTTCCTGTTGAGAGGTGATTCAGCTCAGTCTGTGAGTGTCTGTGGCACCTGATCATCATGGAGGAGGTCGTCCTGCACTGAATTCCTCCTCTGCAGCTGAGCATGTAATGGAGCACTTGGCTACTGCGAGCTGTGAAATGCTCTCCTTCTCGTGCCAGGGCTTTTCCTGTCATTATCTTTCTGCCATAATCCAATCTTTTTTGATACATTTTTAATGTTTATATGAGACGAAATGTAGTTCTTTTAGTTTTTGCTGACACAATGAAATGCTGCTGAGAAAGAGGTGTGCCTGTGCCTTTCTAAGTGTATATTTCAATATGGTCAGATAAGCTCCACCACTGATTTGCCTGTTCTCTGCCCATCTGAACTGGTCCAGACAAAGGAGTACAGCTGGTTGTTTCATGGCACACTCTGTTTATAGTGAGAAAAATATTAAACGTTGTGGTCACCTTTTGTGGTTTTTTGGAACAAGCAAACAATGCTAAGGCCAATTGTTGTCCATGTCCAATTATGTGTGAACGTTCTGGACAAAGTTGAGCTAGAGTCACATTTTCTTGGTCTTTTCAGATGCACTAAAGTGTTTACATGATATTTTTAGAAGACAAGTAATTTCTTAATCTAACTGCAATCAAAGTAAGCCTACATTTGCTCAGAGGAAACATGACGACAAATAAAATTGTCATCATTTACTCACCCTCATGTTGTTCCATTTCCATAAGACTTTGGTTAATCTTCGAAACACAACAAATTAATTTTAAAGATTTATTTTTTGCTGTTTTTGTCTTTTTTTTCAGTTAGATAGTATTGAGACTTGACAGGAAACAAAGTGGGAGAGATATAGCCCTTCATTGAATGTCCAGGGAAACAAAACTTAAAAGATCCAAAAAGGTGATAAAGATGTCATTTATCATTATTATTATAGATGTTGTGATGAAGATGGTGATATTCAAAGATTATTCAAAGTCTTGTGAAGGGATATGACCACTTTATATAATGAACAGATTTAATTTAAACAATAATCGACACACAGGTTTTTGTGAGTCATGCACTCACAAGAACCAATGAGGTTTATTCTAGTGCCACACACAAGCTTCTGTTCTGTGAATATTTACATGTGAATAAAAGCTTAAATGAAATCTGTTCATCATGTAAAGCAGGGGTGTCCAAAGTCGGTCCTGGAGGGCCACTGTCCTGCAGAGTTTAGCTCCAACTTGCCTCAACACACCTGCCTGGAAGTTTCTAGTATGCCTAGTAAGACCTTGATTAACTGGTTCAGGTGTGTTTAATTGGGGTTGGAGCTAAACTCTGAAGGACAGTGGCCCTCCAGGAGCAGGATTGGACACCCCTGATGTAAAGCGATCGTATCGCTTGAACTCAGTCTTGAACTCAGTCTCGAGACCATATTTTAATGGTCTTGGTCTTGTCATGGACTTGTGTGCATTGTGACTTGGTATTGACTCGTACTCTAACATATTAGGAATTGGACTTATTCTCGAGTCCACTCGAGTCCCATTCAAAATATTTCATGATTATTACTGTATGTTAATATTTATTTAAATTGATGTTTGATTGACACATCCAATGATTGGTGATTTTCTTGTGCGCAACTGTGCACGACTTGAGACTAACGCTGACTCCTGACAGGTTCTCTCCCACACCCGTGACCTGCCCGCTCTCGCTTCTATTTTACGCAGTGTCCACCTGCCATCCACCTGTAGTGATCCTGCTTTCCAGAAAGTCACATTGCTACATTATTTGTCTCAACTGTGTTATTTTAATATATTTACTGTTTACAAAGTAGGACAAAAGTGTCACAGAGAAAACCAAATCTTGTTTAATTAAATAATAAAATGAATACAGATACAATGACTGATGGCAGTCTCAACACTTAGCATCTCCCCCCAAAAATGTCTGACAGAAGGCCGCCCGCCCTCTCTCCCTCCGGCACATTCACACTTTTGCATTAAAAAGGCAGCAATTTTTCTGCAGTCACTCTTGTGCACGCCCTCCATAACTAAAAAGTTAATAAAATTGAGTTCTAATGTTGTTTGTGGATTTTCTCTGGTCTCGGTCTCGACTCGGACTCAATCCTCTCTGGTCTCGGTCTTGACTCGGACTCAGTCCTCTCTGGTCTCGGTCTCGACTCGGACTCCGCATACTCTGAACTCGGTCTTGACTCGGACTCCGCATACTCTGAACTCGGTCTCGACTCGGACTCAGCATACTCTGAACTCGGTCTTGACTCGGACTCGAATGAGCTGGTCTCGACTACAACACTGCCTTTAAGATCTAAGGGAACTTTTAAACCTTTTAAAGGATCATTTGTGTAACTTTGCCTTTGTATAACTGAAAAAAAAAAAAGATTTATTATTTATTTTATGTATATTTTGTGTATATATATATATATATATATATATATATTATTTTATTTTATTTATTTTTTTTACATCATACAGATTTTGCAGGGGAAACTTATGAGAAGAATTGTAACTGCCTGTAAACTCACAAATACTGGAGCAGCGGTGTTATGGACTCTCTCTAAAGGCTCCTCCCCCTTGTTGATTGGTGGAGTAACTGTCTAGGAGTCTGCCTTTTGAAGTTTTTTTTTTTTTTTTTTTGTATGAGTGAGGAAGTGACTGTTTGTGGTCTGCAGCTGTGAGGCGGCTCAAGAACCAAACGGGTAAAAAAAAAAAAGTGCAGTTGAGTTTGTCAAAATTATGTTTACTGATAGCAAAAATTACATGATCATGTCATACTTTTTTCCCCACTTATGTTCATTAAGAAGATTTATTTTTATTTTTTTTATCACCAAAACTGTTATTTTACTGTTTCTGACCATTCCGCTCTCTTTCTTAGAATTGGACGTGATGTTTTTTTTTTTTTTTTTTTTGTGGCTGTGCCTTTGACTCCTATATAATGCCCTCTTCTCATATGACATGTGGAACAGGGCTTACTGATGAGTTACAGATGTGTTGTCTTATTCAATATACAGTAGTTTTAACTGCCCCATCCTTTAAGTCTCTTTGCAGAGTAGGGGTGTAACGGTTCAAATTTCTCATGGTTCCGTTTGTATCACTGTTTTAGGGTCACGGTTTCGGTACGGTTTGGTATGTGCTAGGTTTAGGAAAATGGACTACTGTCAAATAAAAATTAAGAAAATAAGAACAAATAATCAAACTACAAACAATAGCACAAATAAATACAATAGAGCAAAGATACAAATAAAATAAAAAGTGCTTTTCATGTTTTTCAGGTTGGTCTAACAGTAGTTTCAGGTACAGAAATTAATAATCAATGTCGTTGTCATGAAAATGTGTGTTAATTTTCTGACTTCATAGATCTAAATATGGTCTTTTTGGACTGGAAAGGAAGATTTCCATTCTTAAAGTCACAGTAATATTTCATACTTCTAACTAGGGCTGGGCAATATAGGTAAAAATGCATATCTCAATATGCAGTGTTTCCCATAGGTTGAGAATTTACTTGTGGTGGTGGGCAGGGCGGAGTGGCTCGGCGTGGTGCTTGATGAGCGGGTTCAGAATAAACTAGTCAAACAAAGTTTTATGAATTGATATGCAGATAAAATTTACTTTTATTAACAGTAATGTGCAAAAGCCTCATTTTAATAGGGAAAATTTTATTTTCTGCTTTTAGTAAATGTAGGCTACCATTGTTCTTCTATAGTATCACACTGAACTGACCGACAGCTTCAGTGATTATAAAAGGAGCGCTCTTTACTTAAGTCACAATTTGAAGAAAAGGTGTTTTTTTTTTTTCTTCATGAGACTTTGTGACTTCTTACTTTTTTCCATATATTAAGGAGTGGAAATGGCTAATAAGTCAATAAGTGCTCCTCTGCCGCCAACTACTGGTTATAGTGGTAATTTCAGTGGTATGTCTTTTTAAAATAAAAGTGCTTGTTTGCCACAAAGTGGCCTACCTTTTAAACTTTTAGTTTTACAAATCATCACATTTAAAAATAACATGAAAATTTTATCATATTTAGAGCTTTTAAATGCTGGAAAAAGTGTGAAACAAAGCCCTTGAAAAGTACTTGAATTTCACTCTCAAAAGGTTGTACGAAGCCTGAGATGAATAATGTAAAAAAAGAACACTATTTCTTCCACAACACCATGGGGTGTTACTACATTAAATCCATGGTGAATGTTTATGATTTGTGGACTGAATGTTTCTCCTGGTTTCCACATTAGCGCTGTTTGATCTGATATCTGTGGTTTATAACAGAGAATTCTGCGCCGAACGCTTCCCACTAGATCTCGAGTAGCGATGTTATTAATTCTATGGTGAATTCGAGCACTTTCTCACTGGATCTCCCGGTGCTGTGTAGGAACGGTGTCATGTGATCGAGATCGGCCCGTGTATGAGCTCGCGCTGCGCTGTCTATTATTGCTCCGAGCTGATAAACGGACCGCGCAGCGCAGCTCAAACAAGTAGCGCGGTTCCGTTCCGATTTCGTTTTGTTTGCCATATGTTTCTCATATGTAACCGAAATGGCAGCTCTTATCATTTGGGCACCAGTGTGACCTTAGTTTGCCGCGTTGGATGACGAGTCGACGGCGCGCGCACCAGTTTGCCGTCAACTATGCAAATGAGAAAATACGTAACTGGTGCCCGCTACGTTCCCAAATGCACGCTAAACTCAGCACATGTGAACTGTGACGCAGAGCTGATCAAGTGCTGATTGCGGGCCGCCACAAATAAATCAATGTATGGGAAACACTGATATTTTTCATTTGCTCTTGAAAAATGTAAAAAGGTGATATTTCCCCTCCCAAATGAAAATATAGAACAGATAAATGTTACAAAGTACAAATTGTTTACTGCAAAATCAACAGTTAAAAAAAAAATAATTTACACATAGTGAACACTTACTGCTGTTTACTAAGTGAACACAAAAGGAGCATTTAAAATCATTTACAAACATATCACACAGACACATATCAGCTAGTTGTGAGATGGAAAAAGGGAAATTAATTTGGCTTACTCTCTTTATGAGCTTAACTTTTAATGTCATCACAACAATATTCCCTGATTTTATATAGTCAGGAAAATTATCGCAGTGATATCACTAATATTCAATGTATCATCTAGTCCAAGGGTGTTCAAACTCAGTCCTGGAGGGCCACTGCCCTGCAGAGTTTAGCTCCAACTTGCCTCAACACACCTGCCTGGAAGTTTCTAGTATGCCTAGTAAGACCTTGATTAGCTGGTTCAGGTGTGTTTATTTGGGGTTGGAGCTGAACTGTCAGGGGATTGGACACCCCTGACCTAGCCCTAGTTGAAACTTTAATTTGAAAAGATCAAGGAAAATATGAGGACAATTTGATTCGATGTTCTCACGGTATGACCCTTTAAATATCTTTCTTAGAGAGTTACAAAACCGGAAGGGGAAGCCTTTGTGTGTCTTCCTTGGGAGACAGTAAGCTCACTCTCATCTCTTCTCTTCCTATTGGAATGACCTGTGAACTGGGTAGCTTTAGTCTTCCTGTGTCACACTGAAAGGAAGTCCGTTGTTGTAGATAGCCTACTGTTACACTTTCTTAGCTACTGTCTGTTGTTATTGGCTTAGGTTTGTAATGTCTCCACATTGTACGGTATAATTCATGAAGAGTTTAATTTCTGTTAATTATAGAATTCAGGTTTTTTGTTTTTTTTTTCTGGCCCCATTAAAAGCATCGACTTGGGTGTGTCTCCTGTGTGTGTATGTGTGCGCAAGTGCAGGCATCTCCCTCATGATGAACCATTGCAGGTTTTCAGATGAGAGAGAGAATGAAAGGAAGCTTGTTGGGCTGCTGCTGTGAATGTGTGTCCTGTGTGGGCATTCACAGATCAGTTAGAGAGCCTTTCAGTTGCTGCGGTTCATGCAGTGCGATTAATGATACCTGCTTTCACTTTCGGGAATAGTTCACAGAAATACACATGTGGCAATAGAATCGCCATTGGCCTTTAAATTTCTTGGTTTACCTGGTAGACTTTTGACATACTATAAAAGTAAATATATATTCCAAATCAAAGCAGCTTCTCTTCACAAAATGACACAGAAGGAAACTTATTCTTTGCCTCTAACGCAGTCACTGGCAAGCGAAAGCTTTAATTTAACGAAATTGCATATGCAAGTGATCTACACACAATGTAGAGAGCTGTCTGTAGTTCGAGTTTGCAGTGATGAACATGTACTTTACCTAAGGCCGTAACCATGATTTGATTGGCCATCCCAATTATTTTGACATTGACCAACGCTGTTATACTGCTGAGGCAGACCAGCAGTTTGGCCATTTCTAATTATTGGGGGAGACTTGTCCTCCTCAATGTCTATGGTGGGCTTACAGCCCATCCACAAAGTAACTTCCACTACATTTAAGATTATGTATTGTTTTTAATAGCATTTAGTGAAATAAAATGACATTTTAAACAAGAAATAAAATGTAAATTTATAAAAGAAAACTCCTTTGTGCTGCTATGGCTAATTTCATAGCTATCATTTTACATTTACATTTATTCATTTAGCAGACGCTTTTATCCAAAGCGACTTACAACTGAGGAATACAGGAGGCGATCCGTCATGAAGAGGCGAAAAATCACAAAAAGTGCCTGAAATACTAAGTTTTGGACATTGCTTAGAGTAGCATAAGCTAGAATAGGGAGGGAATAGAGGAAAATGTGTTTTGTTTTTTTTAAGATAAGTTTAAGTGATCACAGAAGAGATGAGTTTTCAGCTGTCTTTTGAATGTTGTCAGCAATTCTGCATTCCGGATGGAGGTGGGGAGATCGTTCCACCAGCAAGGAACGGTGAATGAAAATGTTCTGGAAAGGGATTTCATGCCTCTCTGTGGTGGTACCACGAGCCGTCGCTCCTTTGCCGAGCGAAGGCTTCTGGTGGGGATGTAGACTCGTAGGAGCGAGTCGAAGTATGCGGGTGCTGAGCTTGTGGTGGATCTGTAAGTAAGCAACGCCTTGAACTTGATGCGAGCAGAGAGATGAAGAGAGGTGTGACACGGGCCCTTTTGGGCTCGTTGAAGACAAGATGTGCGGCTGCGTTCTGAATCATTTGAAGCATCTTGATCCTGCTGAGACCTACCAGTTTTGTCATATTAACATGATCAAACCATAAACCAGAATATTTGTAGTGTAAATCCTTTAATTTTCACACAGAGAGTTTCCAACATGACTCTTTAAAATGGAACTTTTCTTGAAGTGATGTCACAGTTGCTGATGTCACATCCAGTACGACGTTGAAATTGAGAACACGATAAATTCAGTGCAATCATTGCTATGTGAAGTTTTAAAGCTAGACATGGAAAGTGTTCTACAGTCCTCCATCTCATGGGCCGACGATGAGCACTGGATGTCGTGGAACAAGTGGAAGTGTTTGACTGGGGAGATTCCACGCCTGGTGAAATTTGGGATGAGGATGTTGACTGGAGTACATGGGATGATGGCTGGAAGGAGACAGTCGACAGTCAGAGCCAGTCAGATGTGATGTGCCCACTTCCTAAGATCTCCTGTAAAAGCGAAGCCTTCTGTGAACGCTGGGATGTGTGGGATGACATATATTCTGCTGGCTCCTTCAGTGACAAGCTGGAAAGCCGGAAAGAAGCAGTGAAGATCCCATGTACATCAGTAAACTGCAGGCAAAGATGGATATTGCAGGTTTCCTTTGCCACCTCTAATGTCCACCGGCATGTCAAAGCCACATTTGAATGCTGGGACAAGTGGGATGACATTTATGCTGCTGGCTCCTTAAATGACAAGCTGAAAACAGGTCAGTGGATAAAAAGAAGGATAAACTCTGCAGGATCAAAAGGCTTCTGACCCCATGTGGCAAAAATGGCAAATGTGGACCCCAAAGATTTCCTTGACCCCATGTGCATTAATGAACTGCAGGCAAAGATGGATACCGCATGTTTCCTTTGCCACCTGTAATGCCCACCGGCATGCCAAAGCCACCTTTGAACGCTGGAGTGAGATGACCGACTGAGATGGAGAGAGGCAGCACCACAGCTGTGGCTGGCTGACTTAATGAGTCTAACTGAAGCATTAAAAAAATCTTTCTTTTATCTTAACATTTTAATGAATAAATGAAAAAACGTTTGTTTCCCTCCTTAATGTAGGTAATGTTATGCTCATCAAAACATGAAGCTTCAACAAAACTTTTCAACTTTTTACTCTTACCTGTGAAGTTGATTAAACTCATAACAAGTGTGTTAACATTAAATCTAGATATGAATTAAATCTGGCTAGTTTAAAATTACACCTCACAGTAACAAAAATCACCTGTATCAGCATTACCTAGAGAACTGGCAGATGTAAATTGTCCAGATCGTTTTGATCAGCAACTAATTTTTGACACATAGAACTTCCTAACTTGCAATGATCTTGCATTGGTACTTTTTGTCTCTTCACACTTTCATCATAGTGTGTGAATGCAATGTAAAACACACTTCTTTTTCTTTCTTTTTTTTTTTAAATGATCCTGTATTTATGACTCCTGGATCTCACCTGTGCTTTGATGGACTTTCTCATGACCCCATTTATTGTAAAGTAATCAATTTAAACTATTTGCAAATTGTTATTATTATTATTTTTTTTTTAAATACACACAGTCATTCTTAATTGTATGCCTCTGTTAATTTTTCGTGTCTTGTCACATCCAGTTATGAGTTACATGACTCTTGTAACTTATAACCTGTATTTTCAATTCAAAATGGCAAAAAGTAGTTTGCACCAAAGAACATTTCTGTGGGGTGTTTAACATTTCTATTATAAAACAGTTACCGTAAAACATATTTCATATTTGACAACTTGCATATTACCTTGCACTCTTTCACCATTGAAACTCAATGCTGGAATTTGCACTTATACACTATTAAAGCCTGCCTTTTTTGATTTGGTTGGCCAGCTCAAATATTTTGACATTGATTAGTGATGCTAGACTGCTGAAGCAGACCAGCCTAAAATGTTTTGTCATCCTAACAACAAACAGAACAGTCACAGTGTGTAACGGAGTGCAGCAGTGATAATATTGGGGGGAACTTGTCTTTGGTGCTAACATCCCTGTTGTTATCATAGGCACTTCAAAATACTGCAAATACTTTTATATAGCTTATTATCCAAATTGTTTTGATTTTTATAATGCACATTAGCTTCTTTTCCATCAACCCGGTCATGTACCATCATGTATCCCTATACACAAAGCAGCGCAGCGCTACGTTGTTTCTGATACCCACTTGTCAAGTTGATGAAAGGAAGTCAAACAGTATTTAAATGTTTTCAAATAGCCATTCAGATTTTTGTATTCACTATGGTGTTTATCAGACATCACCACGTGCTTAAATACTTTTATATTTGTTTTCCGACTTCCGCATTTTTACATTTTAATCTGGACTAAAACATTCCAGCTCGGAAAATATATATAGATACTTGTTGAAAATGTTCTAATTCTTTACTATACTTGTTCATAGTTCTTTTGCACTTTTTATAGTAGTGTTCTTTTGCACAAAGTAAATTCCTCATACAAAAATATTGTATGGCTTTATTTGAAAGATATTGTATGAGTTGTATGGATTACTTTTATGATACTTTTTTCTCCCTTTTGGAGCTAAACAGTCCCCTAGTCACATTCTGCTTTTATTGTATGAGCAGTCTTCAGAAGTTCTCCTTTTGTGTTCTTCAGAAAAAGTGATTTCAGTTTTGGAGCATCATGACATTTGAATAAATGAGTAACTATGCCTTTAAGAAACGGGCTCAGTGAGTCTGCTGCTTTTCTAGAACAAACAAAATTAACCTTTGCAAAGCAGACAACTAGCATTATGTAAATAACATGGAAATTCCATGGGAACTTTGCATCATCATCTATTGTTATGTCATCTATCTGAACTGCAAGTAGACCTGAACAGAGGAAGACATTTTGGTCTCCATCTCAGTTCCTGGTTTTTATGTTTAACATCTGTTCCAAGTGTTCAATATTTGAAGTATGTTGTCAGGTTGTGTTGTTTCTGTTTTGAAACATTTCTTGGCCTTCTTGGAATGTTTTTGTGTTCGCTTCAGCAGGTTGAAATGTACAGGAGAATGTTGTCAATGTGATTCACATGATGTAACCAGTTGATGTGGTATTTTCTTGGTCTTTGGACAAAACCCTCTTGTAATAAAACCTCATAACAAATGAAAAAGAGAACAGGGTGTGCTTTAATGTGCTTATTTTCATAGCATGAGTGCCACCTTTTGTACCAGTTCTTTTATATTTGACTTTGTATTTGAGTACACCCCCGAGAGCTTTAAACTATATAAAGGTATTCAAATGTGTTTGAAAACTCTGCCAAGCTGTACAAATGCACTATAATGAAGCAGCCTAACATGATGACTCTATAGCATGTCTCTTTTATAACAACACACTTTTGCATTGCTTAGGTAGTTGTAACTTGCATCATGTACAAAAGTGTGCATTGCCTTACTGAATACGCCATGTCTCTGTGTGTTTCAGATGGATTGAAGCGTGTTTAAATGAGGATCTTCCTCCAACCACCGAGCTGGAGGAGGGCCTGAGGAACGGCGTGTATCTGGCCAAGCTGGGAAACTTCTTCGCTCCCAGTGTGGTCTCTATCAAAAGGATCTATGACCGCGAACAAACACGTTACAAGGTAAGACTTTTAAAGTTTAAAACCATTTTCACAAGCATTGATCTGGAAAAAGTAGAAGGTTTGGATTCAGTTGTTGCTTCTTCTTTGTCCCATTTGTAGGCCACTGGGCTCCATTTCAGACACACAGACAATATCATCCAATGGCTGAATGCAATGACAGATAAGGGCCTTCCTAAGGTGAGGAGTGTAGGTGGTGAACATGAGTCTGCATGGTTTTTTCATTAGAAGCATTTCTTCGGCTTTATTGAGTCACTAACATGACAGAGCTTGCCTCTGATCTCCTTTCCCATGTTTGGAAACAATTCTGCATTTAATCTCATCAAAGTACATGTACTTGTCTCTCCCTGACAGATTTTCTATCCTGAGACAACAGACATCTACGACAGGAAGAACATGCCCCGCTGCATCTATTGCATACATGCTCTCAGGTACTTAGTGTGTCGCTGTGGGCTCATTCACAAATGTCTTGTTGGGAAAAAACTTATAAGAATTTCTGTTTTGTGAATCATTTACTTAGTATGTTCATTCTCACACTTCCTGTTCAAATGAGGATTTATTTGTATATTATAATTCATTTTAGTGAACTAGTACATTCAGGGATTCATGTAAATGAAACAATTCACTTTAGAGCAAAATCATTTTTAGTGTTATTAGTTGTATTGAGTGTTATTTTATTGGTAACACTTTACAATAAGGTTTCGTTTGTTAACATTATTTAACTACTTTAGTCAACGTGAACTAAGAATGAACAGTTCTACAGCATATATTAATCTTAGTTAACCCCCTGGAGTCGACCGTCGAGCCGGCGTGATCAACTCGCTTTTTTTCTTATCAGTGCCAAAGAGACTCAAATAACTCTGTCGATTTTTATAATTCAGGCAAGTGTTATACATCATTATAATATGTTAAGTTTCTATTTTTTTTTTTGTGTACAGTCACAATAAAAACAGATTGTTGTGCTTTTTGCAAAATAAAGAAAACAAACATGATGCGCGATCTGCAGCCTCTCTCTCAAAGACGTTCATTCAGAAAGTCTTCAGAAAAGGAACTCTAACTTAGTAAACACTTGTCACACAAACATGAGACATATGTCTAAAGAAACGTTGCAATGTCAGGTTTTAAATAATGTAAATAAAATAGAAAACAAATATTTTTTGTTTATGTAATCTGTTTGAAGAGAGAGAGATGTCAGTCGTTCGCGAATGTCTCATTATCCGCTAATGCGCCACGTCCACGGAGCGCGCGTTCTTTTGAGATTCAAATACTGACCGATCCACGTGAGTCAACAGTCAACGCCCACATCAACTCAAATAAACGCATCAAGTGTAGTGCTATACTTTAGCTACATCGTTTTGAGACGCGTTGAGGAATAATTTACCTCATGAAAACTGTTTATTTCTAAGAGCAACGGATTCAGCGCTGATTGTGAGGTAAGTTTATTCTGTTAGTTTTCTGTGAATATTAAACGCAAAAAGACCGTTTAAAGATGAGTCCTGCTGCAACATAAAATGTCATAGACGTAAGACTGTTTAGACAAGATTTCTTTGGCCTGTTTTGGACCGATTATGAAGTGTTTACTGTAAAATAGCCTAGTGTCACATCAATACAGCTTTTATTAGCAAATGTCTGCTCAGATGCTATAAATATAGTACCAGTAAAACGTATTTTGTTTCATATTGATGTTTGCATATTATAGCCTAATGGTATTTTTTAATTTAATATATGTTGATTGTGAAAAGTGAACAGCGCGAGTAATAAAGGACACATCATTTGATGTGCAATATATCAGAAGACAGAAATTATTTTGACCACTTTATTAAGTTTTGTTTTGTAGAAAGCCTTTATTTAAAGCGAATTTCATTTTGTATAAATTGTATCTTAATTTTAATCAATGTTTTTAATATATTTGCTTCTTATTTAATAAGAAGCATAGCAGACAATAGCCTTAGTGCTGGCGTGATCATGCATTGCACGCATGTCTCATAAATGAACCAACGCTTGAAATGATATTTGAGTATTGTGTGTATCAGATAGTTTACAAAATCAAATGATTCAGAAAATGTTTGCCATTGAAATGACTGGGGAAAAAGTGTCCCAATCAACCTGAATTCACACTATACTCTTTGAAATCATAATTGCATTGCATTTAAATCCCAGATATTTTACTTATAACATTCATCATTACCAATTATTCAGTTATTTGTATTTACTAAATACTGAATTGTGTTCAGTGTCACAATATTACTGTTTTTTTTTAGCATGAGACTTATTTAAAAAAAAAAAAAAAAAGTACACTGCCAAAAATGCTCTTCTTAGTATTTTTGTCTTGTTTCTAGTCTAAATATCTACAAATTCTTAAATCAAGATGCATTTACTAGATAAGTAAAATGACATAAGATATTTTTTCTTGTTTTGTTGAAAGTAAAATCATAATGAAGTGAGTGTTTGCTTAAAACATGCAAAATTATCTGCCAATGGGGAAGAAAAATAATCTTGTTTCTGATTGAAATCTTGTTTCTTGTGTCTGTCCCAAACAGAAATAAGATTATTTTTCTTACCCCATAGAAAATTTTACTTATCTAGTAAATGAATCTTGATTTAAGAATTTTTAGATATTTGGACTGGAAACAAGAAAAAATACTAAATAAGAAGAGCATTTTTTGCAGTGTAGTCAAATCTTTTGATAATTTAAAATATAATAGGCCTTTGTAATGTGCCTTTGTTGACTACATTCTAAATAAACTACAACAAAATATATTTCCTTTGTCCTGTTGCTTAGCTCTCTGTCACATACCTGAGGCTCATTCATTATGCGGCTCATTATGGGTTCTTTTGTTCTCTCAGGTGTGAATCACAGCATTATTCATGATCATTCACGCCTCTTCGCATACGGCCTTTGTAAAGAAAGTGTCTTACAAAATGTAAATCAATATATTGTGTTGTGGGAATAAGTAGGCACAATGATTCTCACATCAGTTTGAAGCAAAAACTTCAAAAAGTCTTGTGGACACATATCTATTGTGTGTTTTGAGGCCTTAATTTTAAAATAAAATTTTTAGTTTTTTCAAAAACCACGCATACACATTATTCTCTCAAAAATACAAGCATGTACATACATGTTGCTCACATATTATGGTAGCCCAGTTTGTGCTGAATACAGTGTATTACACTTTTGCCATTAATGTGTTTATAAGCAACTGAAAAAATCACAAATGTCAGAGCATGTCAAAACTTCTAAAGGGCCCCAAAACAGCTCAGACTCCAGAGGGTTAATATTAATTTCAACATTTACTAATACATTATTAAAATCAAAAGTTGTATGTGTTGACATTAGTTAATGTGAACAAACCATGAACAGCTGGATTTTTATTAACTAACATTAACAAAGATTAATTAATACTGTAATACATGTATTGCTCATTGTTAGTTAATACATTAACTAATGTTAACAAATGAGACCTTATTGTAAAGTGTTACCTTTTTATTTTATTTTATGTGTTCAATTTAATGCTGTTACCCATATTGAGATTTCTTTTTATTGCAGATAAAGACCTACTACCTACAGATAAATATCTATAAATAACTAGTTAAATACTTTGAAACTGCACGTTTAATACCTGCAGTTTGAAATTAGCGTCTCCAACTTAAAAAAAATATGTATATTTACACCTGAACTCTTGCTTTTTTTTGTTAAATTATGTTAATCATGCCTAGAAGTGCAAGGGAATGACGCTGTGTAGATTTGATCTGCATCTACACATTCTCATCTTGAAATTAATGAGTCAGAATTAATGAGGAAACCTGTTCTGGTTTCTGCTGAGGCACTTAACATGAGGCTAGAGAATCCTGCCATTTGTAATGCTCACATTCCTGCTCAATGCAGAATTGAAACTGGGCCCAAAGGCCATAAATCTGGCCTACAGAAACAGGAAATAACAGCATTCAGGGGGCGAGAATTTGGCGGTGGCCTGGCGTGGGGTGAGGGGTACTGAATCCAGTTGAGGGTCTTTGTAGTGATTTGTTGATGAAGGGATGTGGGTTAAACTTGGAAGTCAATGCAGATAACATCTGACTCTCTTTCCAGTAGTGCCTTTTTCCGCACACACCTGTGGAATAGGATAGCTCTCCTCTGGGAGATTCGTTTCTCATGGTCTCTTTCTGTTTTCTCTTCAGCCTCTACCTGTTTAAACTTGGCCTTGCACCCCAGATTACAGACCTGTATGGCAAGGTCGCCTTCACAGGTGAGTCAGCTCGCTGTGGTATCAAACAAAAGCTTGAGTTTATATAATAACAGCTGGAAAAGCCCTGTTCCTGGGAGCTGTGGTCAGTGTGAAAATCATTATCAATTGTATGAGCGTTTCCTGCCATTTTGGCTGGCCTGAACTGCCTGCCAAGTCCATGGATGGAAAACATTATTTACTAGACCTACTGAGAACAATGTCCAGCCAATCACATTAAAGTGAGGAAAAATGCACAGCCAAGATTACCTTCCAAAAGGTTACCATGCTTATTAAAGCATGACATTGCAATATGTATCCTGAGCCTGTCCAGACACTTATATACGTATAAAATAATGAAAACAAACAGAATACTTTCCACTGACCAAATAATTCCATTTTTTGTTACTTGTATGCTGAGTTTGTTTTTTGTCTTTTCAGAGGAGGAGATTAACAACATGAAGATTGAATTAGAGAAATACAACATTCAAATGCCAGCATTCAGCAAAATTGGTGGGATTTTAGCCAACGAGCTGTCAGTGGATGAAGCAGCCTGTGAGTATTGTTTCTCCTTTTAAAGTCGAATTCCTCTTGGCTCTTTGGCACAACTCCTTCCCTTGTAAACATAAACAACTAGACTTAACTTGTACAGCCAAGAGTTTAACAGCACAGTAATTACGATCTGTTTTACACTGATTTGAACCCAAAAGAACTGCATTATCTTCTGTTGCAATGATTCAGTGCACGCTGCAGTGATCGCCATCAATGACGCCATTGACCATGGAGTCCCTGAGGGCACTCTAGCTGCCATGAGAAACCCAAACGCCATGTTACTGCAGCTGGATGAAAGCGCTGCCCAGCACTACCAGGACACCTTGTTCCAGGCCAAGACTGAGAAAGTGGCCAACTCCAGAAAGAGAGTATGAACTGCACTCTACAGTTCCTATTAAAAGATTTGTAATAGTTGGGTAACTAAGGTTGTATTTTAATATATGCACACACTATCTGTGTGACCATGAATTGCATATTGGATATTGGAACGCGAGTGTACAAAGTACAAGTACAAAGCCCAGTTTACATAATAAATAATAGTTTAGCATCCAAATACGGAATATGGAAACATATGGATTCATGCAGAATGAGAGAGGTTGGAAATTCTTAATGTCAGCTAATGGTTAGCCGGTTAATTATGAGCATCCCTAATCAGAAGTGTAATGTGAAGGTTGTTCTAAATAGTAGGCAGCATAATTATTATATAAAATACAGGGATATTTATAATCAACATTTCTCTCAAATCTGTCCAATATCTTGGATAAACTCCAAATTTAGGCAGCATGGCATGCACCCCTCATGATTACAAAGCTTTGCGACAGCAGACTGCCGTAAACATGCTTGCATTTTATTCAATAAAAAGTATAAATAAATAACAATAGCCCCGTCAAATAAATATGTACTTTTTATCAACATTCTTATGTCAGATTATGTACTGGAATTAACTGTGAGCGTTGGAGCGCTATTTGTGTGATACAATCAGCTAAAAAAATTTGATAATCAGTGTAATTTTAGTATTATTTATATACCATTATAGTATTTATATATATATTTTAAATGAACTTTTATTTATTTTTATTTCAGTTTTAGTAATTTTAGTACTTCAACTTCAGTTTATTTTATTTCAGTTAGTTGCCAAAGCAACATTTCTAATTTTTAAGATTTAAGTTTTTTTCCATATAATATTCATATTTTATTTACATTAACAAAAATTATTTTTAGTTTTAGTTAACATTAGCAACATTGTTGATAATCTATCCATTGTGTCATAGTATGAAGATAAAGATTTGAATGAAATGTATATTTCTTTGGTATAGATTGGAGAGAATGCTGAGGCTGAACGGGATGCTTACGATGAGCTGCTTACACATGCTGAAATCCAGGGAAACATCAACAAAGTCAATTGTATGTACCTCACCCATGTCTACGTCCAGCTCTTTGTGTTCTTCTGAAGTGAATGATGTGATCTGAGTTCTGTGTTTGTGCTGTTTCTCAGTGTCCAAAGCCTTGAATTCAGCAGAACAGGCCCTGCTGAGTGGTGATGAGGATAAGCTGTATGAGACTCTCCGTTCCCCTGTGTTAGGCTTGCAGTCAGTGCAGGCTCAAAACAAGGGATGGTACCTCAAACAGCTGCTGGCCGATCGCGAGCAGAAGGAACAGGTAACGGGTTCTGCGCCTCACAATGGTTTGCCACTTACAGTTTGGTACACTTTTTGTACCGCGGTTCGATTTGGTCTAATGATGCCTTTATAATTCTAAATATTGAATGCATATGCATTGTGTGCTGTCGCTTTTCAAGAGTTCTGTAACTCTGCTCTCAGTTTCTCATCACTGCACGTCTGTGACAAAGCCCAGAGCTCAACAGAAATACACTCACCTAAAGGATTATTAGGAACACCATACTAATACTGTGTTTGACCCCCTTTCACCTTCAGAACTGCCTTAATTCTACGTAACATTGATTCAACAAGGTGCTGAAAGCATTCTTTAGAAATGTTGGCCCATATTGATAGGATAGCATCTTGCAGTTGATGGAGATTTGTGGGATGCACATCCAGGGCACAAAGCTCCCGTTCCACCACATCCCAAAGATGCTCTATTGGGTTGAGATCTGGTGACTGTGGGGGCCATTTTAGTACAGTGAACTCATTGTCATGTTCAAGAAACCAATTTGAAATGATTCGAGCTTTGTGACATGGTGCATTATCCTGCTGGAAGTAGCCATCAGAGGATGGGTACATGGTGGTCATAAAGGGATGGACATGGTCAGAAACAATGCTCAGGTAGGCCGTGGCATTTAAACGATGCCCAATTGGCACTAAGGGGCCTAAAGTGTGCCAAGAAAACATCCCCCACACCATTACACCACCACCACCAGCCTGCACAGTGGTAACAAGGCATGATGGATCCATGTTCTCATTCTGTTTACGCCAAATTCTGACTCTACCATCTGAATGTCTCAACAGAAATCGAGACTCATCAGACCAGGCAACATTTTTCCAGTCTTCAACTGTCCAATTTTGGTGAGCTCGTGCAAATTGTAGCCTCTTTTTCCTATTTGTAGTGGAGATGAGTGGTACCCGGTGGGGTCTTCTGCTGTTGTAGCCCATCCGCCTCAAGGTTGTGCGTGTTGTGGCTTCACAAATGCTTTGCTGCATACCTCGGTTGTAACGAGTGGTTATTTCAGTCAAAGTTGCTCTTCTATCAGCTTGAATCAGTCGGCCCATTCTCCTCTGACCTCTAGCATCAAGAAGGCATTTTCGCCCACAGGACTGCCGCATACTGGATGTTTTTCCCTTTTCACACCATTCTTTGTAAACTCTAGAAATGGTTGTGCGTGAAAATCCCAGTAACTGAGCAGATTGTGAAATACTCAGACCGGCCCGTCTGGCACCAACAACCATGCCACGCTCAAAATTGCTTAAATCACCTTTCTTTCCCATTCTGACATTCAGTTTGGAGTTCAGGAGATTGTCTTGACCAGGACCACACCCCTAAATGCATTGAAGCAACTGCCATGTGATTGGTTGATTAGATAATTGCATTAATGAGAAATTGAACAGGTGTTCCTAATAATCCTTTAGGTGAGTGTATATGCTGGTCACGGTAGCCATAATAACAGCTATAAGAGTTTATTCCGCAATTGTTGACGAGAAAAAATATCCTGCAATAACGGCACTGAGACGTCTTTTCTCTAAATGCTTAGTTATTAGTAATTTGTGTTACTTAACCCTGAACAAAACTCCAAAAAGGGTAAACAAATTGTAGATATCACAAAATGTACATTTTTGTCTGCAAGAGGTTTTTTTTTTTTTTTTTTTTTTTTTTTTTTTTGCTGCAATATACAGAACAGTTCAAAAGTCTCTCTTATTTCATAAAAAATAGTGAAAACAATTATATTGTAATTACAGTTTAAAATAAATTAATATTTTTTTATATATATTTTTTACTTTAGTGTTCAGTATCCTTCAGAAATCAATCTAATATGCTGATTTGCTGCTCAAGAAACATTTCTTCTTATAATTATCAATGTTGAAAACAGTTGTGCTGTTTAATATTTGTTATGGAAACTGAGATACATTTTCTCAGGATGCTTTTATGAATAGAAAGTTCAAAAGAACAGCATTTATTTGAAACAGAAATCTTTTGTAACATTATAAAAGTCTTTACTGTCACTTTTAATCATTTAATGCTTCCTTGCTGAATAAAAGTATTAATTTTTTTTTTTTTTTTTTTAAGTCTTAACTGACTTAAGCTTAGAACTGCAGTGTATGGCTTAATGTTTTTAAAAGTGAGTGGAAAAGGATTAAAAAATAAACATTTGCAGTAAATATTAATATAACTGTCAGATTTACATTGGCCTTAAAATATTGGTTATCTGTATTGGACTCAGAATTCCTAATCATTGAACCCCTATTAATGAAGTAACAATTCTTTACTGTACCACAACTGATTCATGATACAAACAGAATTGTGAAATATATGAACTGTTACCTCTAAATTATAGTATTATTTTGGCTTGTGTCATTCTTCCTCATGCCTAGAATGCCCCAGGAGAGCCGCTGATAAAGGAGGAGTTGCAGAGTGGAGTGGATGCAGCCAATTCGCATGCAGCGGACTATCAAAGATGTGTGTACTCTTATGTATCGCTACATTATTTTTAAACTCATGAAATATTTTGTATGTTCAGAGAACCGTACATCAGAGATGCCAGTGTTTTCTTTGTCTCTCTTTTATGTGTTCATTTATGCTGTCCTACAGCTGTCACTCTGTGAAAAGAAAAATGAGATGTTTATTTGTGTGTGTGTGTGTGTGTGTGTGTGTGTGTCTCAGTGCTGCGGGCGGTGGAGAGGATTAATGCTGCCATCAGAAAAGGTGTACCAGAGGAAACAGTGAATGAACTAATGAACCCAGATGCCCAGCTACCGCAGGTTTATCCTAGTGCTGCAGATCTGTACCAGAGAGAACTCGCCAGCCTGCAACAGCAGAGCGCAGAGGTTAAAACACACACACTGCACATTATTTTGCTGTAATCATATTTCTAATGAGACAATAACTGTCTCCAGAGCCAAGAGAGCTGCCTACGGCCTACACAGACAGCTGCCTTATAATGCAGCATCCTAACGGTCATGACCCCTAAAAAGTGGTCAATATGAAATGCTCTACAAAGGCACCAGCTCTTGATTTCAGTAGTTTAGCAATAGCATCTTAGCATATTGTCCATATTGCCATTATCTAATTGCAAGATGCTTTAAAGGCCCTGAAATACTCACGGCAAAGTCTGACCTCGACAGACTGAACAGAAGAAATGAACCGTGTTTACCAGCCGGAGCAAACTTTTCGAAATGATCACCAGTTCGTTCTTTGATACCACTTGAAGTATATTGGGGTCTTAATAAGAGCATCTAGCATAAAAAAATAGCACACACAAATATTTGGTAAAACATTCCAATTTAACTTGCACTGAACCATTTTTATCAATACATTTTATCAAGACAAGGCTGTCGCAATGCAACAGCATTGATGATAACTCTGACGTTTAAAAAAAATGTAATATTGATATCATGTTAAAACTACACATCCGATAATATTGTAAATAATCCAGCACCAATCTGGTTCTCTAACATAGCTGGCAACATTGCCGTCTGTCATAAAATGGGAAAAAAAAAAAGAAGACAACGACGCAGTGTGTGGCTACTACTGCCACACAAAATCATGTTAGTGTAGATGACAGATGAAAGTGAGACACTCTACCTGCGCCTGAAACAAATTAGTTTGCCAGTTTTTTTTAAATTCCATAAAAAAAAAAAAAAGGCGCTAGACACCCCAGTCTGTAGGAAGTGCCGATCAGTTTTTTTTGTGTGTGCTTTTGTACAATATGCCAAGCTGATGCCACAGTACTGTAATAAGAATCTCTCTCCGCCACACTGCGCAGTTGTTTTGATTGTAATTCATTGGCCAAAAAAAGAGAAACCACATAATAAACCAAGTTAAAGATGAACTTGATAGCATTGACTGATAGCATTATTAGTTTTCAAAATTACCGTGATAATATTGTTATCTTGAATTATTTTGTAGTGAAAATCTGATACTGGGACAGCCCTGTTATTGACATTTCTCTCGCCATGTCCAGCATCTTTTTTCACTTGCCACAATGAATTATGGGATTGCCTTCTCTGAGAAGGATACATGTGATTCTGACTTAGAATATGGTCAAAATTAGGCATTTTAGGAGGCAGCATATTTAAGTTGTGCACCTATGATGCTTTTGTAAGCTCACTAGGTTTTAGAACAGGGCAATTATTTACATGCAGTTTACATAAGTTAATGACCTGTAACCTTTTAGTTTAGTGTGAGCGATTTTCATGCTTTGCTTGACTGCACAGGGCTCCCTGTCACACCCCGAGCTGTTGGTTGCCGTGGAGATGCTGTCCTCGGTGGTGCTGATAAACGGGGCACTGGATGTTGGGGACCGGGCAGCAGTGTGGAAACAGCTCAGCAGTAACGTCACCGGCCTCAGCAACGTAGAGGACGAGTACGCCCAGAGGTGAGAATGAGGCAACGTGGAATTGAAACTGGTCCTATTTACTTCAATACACATTTTTGGTCTTATTGTGCACAATTTTTAGTGGTCTTAATCTTGGCCTTTAATCAAAATACAGCAACTTATGTCACGATTGACAGCCATACACCACACGGCTTTCAAAGGCCATATTTACACTTAATATAGTGCTTTCACTTCTTTCACCACTTTCAATGAAAGTGACTCTGTTGAGCTTTCAAGATGTGATGCCGAACGTTGAATTTCATTTCTGGCAGCATTGCGTGTCTGCTTGGCCTTTTTTTTTTCTTCACATATTTAGTAAAGTCTATATATGTGGCTTCAACAATCAGATGCATTTACACTTGTCCAGTTTTGTCTAGACTACGTCTCAAACCACCTCTTGAAGTGGTTTGAGTGATCTGATTTAAATCTGATTTAAGTCTCAAAAGCATTTCGGAGGGCATTTACACCATGTGTTTTCTCTAATCGGATAGCTATCTGATTGTGAAAATACCAGAAGTGGCCAGGTGTTCTTTTTACACCACACAACTGTCATCACCAATGTCAGTTCCAGTCAAAACACATTTCACACTACAGGAATCGCAGACCGGTCTAGATATATGTAACTAGATATATATAACTTGTAAATATCTCTTGTTCATCTGTGATTCATTGGTGATTCTTTCTGATCTCTCAGCGTCTTTGATAATTCAAACAGCGATTGTCAGTCACTTGAATGAACACCGAATTACCAATTTTGGACTTTTGTCTGCGATCTCCATTACCTGTCGGTGAGGTGAAAATCAGGACTAAAATCATGAAGTGTCTGAGCAACATTACTTGGCCTCTGGAATCACTTTCCTTTCAGCTGAAAGTCACAGGCTGCATGGGCCATTAGATTATGTAAACCATTAGCCAAATAGCTATTTAGACATTGTTTTAGCTAACTCCATTCAAGTCTAGCTCTATTCTTGTATGGAACACCCACTTTTTACGATCAAATTAGTTTCCAATGGATAAAATTAGGTCCCAGCCTACTTTCCTTTTTGTTTTGCTCAGAAATATGCCAAACCATGGAAGTAAAATAGGTTGTGAATGAGTTTCATGTTGATTTACAGAAGATGCCAAATTGTTTCCTGGTTTCAGCCACTGCTTGTTGATTTCCCTGCAGGTATATAGATGAGCTGATGCGTCTGAAGGCAGCTGCGCGTGAGGAGGGCAGTGACTATCTGACCTGGAATGACATCCAGGCCTGTGTGGACCAGGTCAACGGTACTGTTCAAGAAGAGCATGAAAGTGAGCATGACATTCATCCTCATTATAAGTGGAGCAAATTCAGATTGTTCTCCATTATGAACAGTGTACGTGTTCTCTTGCATTTTCAGGGATTGCTGCTATTGGTCTGATCAACGAGGCTCTGGATGAGGGTGACCTACAGAAGACAATGGCTGCTTTACAGAACCCAGCCGCCAAGCTAACAGATATAGATCCATCTTTGGCCCAGCATTACTATGATATCCTGCAGGAGGCAAGGAGAGAGAAGGCCCACGTACGTACTCTTATACAAACCCATAACAATAACACAGCTCACCCAATGGCAGTAAATATCAAGACTTTGTGTCTGAGTATTTAATACTAATTTTGAACCATTCAGCATGTTGGGTCGCTCCCACTGCTTTCATCCTCTCATATCCGGTTCCATTTTTTGTCTAGTTTTTGTTTCCTCCTCCGTCCAAACCCTAATGGGAGTTTGTTACACTTTCTGAACACACAATAGCATTTTCTTCCTATTCTTTATAACAGATGTGTTCACAGTTCTAACTTTACTGATGTTAGCAAAAAAGAAATTGCATGTTATGTCATACAGATATCAATGACGTCAAAAGCAGCTAGTTGTGGTTGTATTCATAGAACACATATAAGCATAATTAATTTTCAAAATAAGTTTTAAATCTGAAAATGTAAGGCAATTTTTTAAAAATTGTATTTAGCTCTTCATACGTATTCTACTGCTGTGTGAACATAGCCGTAGTTAAAGTGATCTGGTGAGGGTCTGCGGCTTATTTGGCGAACAGCTGATGGAATCCCTTCATCAAGGGAAGTCTAAGGGCTGAAAATAGGGATGCACGATTTGGGTAAAATCGAATTGCTATTTATTTATGTATTTATTTATTAAGCTCCAGGTTTGCTCTGAAATTTGACCAAAAATTTGGTGATATTACTATTTGTAATATTTCTGTGTAAAAAAAGATTTAGAAAAATATAATAATAATTTTATTTTTACAGCAAAACTGTATGTATGTACTAATATGTATGACTGTCTTAAACCATCAAACTTTTATTTTGGCTGAAACCCACAGAAAGCCCTTAAAGCTTCTCTTTTGTTGTCAACAGAGGTTTATAAGTGCTTCTCATTACAAGGTTTGGTAGATTCCCAAATGCATGATACAAGCGACCATAGACTGTAAAAAAAGATGGACGACACGTCTTCACTTTCTTCCGTTGACGTAAGTGAAGCCGCCAGTGTCCAAATATGGCGCTGACATCTTGGGTCTCGAGTCTGCGGAGTACTGAGCGCGAAGTTGAGCTGTGATATCAAGGTCCTGCCCACACTCCCGCCTAATCAACAATTTTTATGGAAACAGTTATGGAAATGTAGAGATTAAAGTTAAAGCTCCTCCTGAAGTTCCCGAAAAATGTCCGTTAGTGCCTCAGTGACTGCTTCAGTTTTCAGGACTCGTGTGGCACACTTGCAAGTGACTCACAATGCTTACAGAGATAGAGTTCATGTGGAGCAGCATTTACTGCGAACCGAGTCGCTCTAATATACTGAAAACACCAGATCATGAGCTGCTGCACTTATCCCTGATGCAGTACATATATTTATTTAATTGAATCACAATAAGCCATATTGCGATTTCTATTTCATTTCGATTAACCGTTTGATTCAGCAAGGAGGTCTCTCTCTCTCTCTCTCTCTCTCTCTGTCTCTGTCTCTCTCTCTCTCTCTGTCTCTCTCTCTCTGTCTCTGTCTGTCTCTCTCTCTCTCTCTCTCTCTCTCTCTCTCTCTCTCTCTCTCTCTCTCTCTCTCTCTGTCTCTCTCTTTCTCTCTCTCTCTCTCTGTCTCTCTCTGTCTTTCTCTCTGTCTCTCTGTCTCTCTCTCTGTCTCTCTCTCTCTCTGTCTCCCTCTCCCTCTCCCTCTCCCTGTCTCTGTCTCTCCCTCTCCCTCTCCCTCTCTCTGTCTCTGTCTCTCCCTCTCCCTCTCTCTGTCTCTGTCTCTGTCTCTGTCTCTGTCTCTCTCTCTCTCCCTCTCTCTGTCTCTGTCTCTGTCTCTCCCTCTCTCTGTCTCTGTCTCTGTCTCTGTCTCTCCCTCTCCCTCTCTCTGTCTCTGTCTCTGTCTCTGTCTCTCTCCCTCTCTCTGTCTCTTTCTCTCTCTCTCTTTCTCTCTCTCTCTCTGTCTCTTTCTCTCTCTCTCTCTCTCTCTCTCTCTCTCTCTCTCTCTCTCTCTCTCTCTCTCTCTCTCTCTCTCTAAACATGCATCGTGGGTTTTCACTCTGAGCTTCTCATGACTCAAGTCTAATGACATCATCTGAGCTCATACAGTCTCATTCCTCACCCCCGTATTTTGTCTGGCTATTATTTGCCAGCTCCCCTCTTCTTTTCAATAGAAACCCCCTTACATTTTCAAATGACGGTAATATGTAAAAATGAGATTCATCTCACCTTATCTTTTGAGGAAAGTCATCTGTCCTTCGGATGAGATGGTAAACCGAGTTCCTGGCTCTCTGTTGTCATTAAAATACCCATGGTGCTTCTTGTAAAGAGTTGTCCTGGCCAAATTCCCTCCATTGACCTTTATCAATCAAGGCCTCCTAATAATCCCCATTTACTGAATTGGCTCTATTATACTCTCTCTCCTCTCCACCTATAGCTGGTGTGTGGTGAGCGCACTGGCGCCATTGTACTGTGGCTGCCGTCGCATCATCCAAGTGGATGCTGCACACTGGTGGTGGTTGAGGGGAGACCCCCTGATATGATGGTAAAGCGCTTTGGGTGTGCAGTAGTACCATAGTAAAGTGCTATGTAAATGCCTCATTTAAAAAGGTTTCTGTCTGTATAATAATAGGACATTTGGGGTATTTCAGTTTTGTGTTTTAGGCCATGCCCCACGTTTCCTGTGGACGTGAACTGAAACCTCAGGGATGCAGGTGAATGGGCACGTAGAAGGCCATGGTTTACCACAGCAGTGTGCCACTGTGGTTCAGAGCTGAACAGAAGTTTCTGAGGCAAAGAGCAGTCTTTTAGCTCTAGAGAAAGTACCCAGAATACTCGTTGAGAGGCATTACGGACACCAAATCCCGAATCTGTTTGATTTTTCTATTTGGAGGCAATTCGTATGAGTTTAAGTAGTGATATTTACCCTTTATGTCACTAACCACTCTTTTAATAGAGGGTCGCATGACAAACATTTTTTTTGGACTCGTAATAGCTGCCAAAGTCAGTGCTGAACCCATGCTGCCCAAAAAAATAAAAACATGGCTGGAAAAACAAAGTGTTTCCTTTCACTATGATTTGCACAAGCATCGGAAATAACAAGGCTGATGACTTTTTCTCTGCCTTAAAAGGGCAAAATTCTGGTCCTGTTAGCTGGTGTAGCGCAGTAAATGGTTTTTAGAACTGACATCACTCTTTCAGGCTTACGCTAGCTTGGGTCACTATGAAGTGTGAAGCACAGATAAAACCAGATCTGCTCAACTGACAGGAAGTGGTTATGAAGGAAGTTTGATTTGTTTTTTCAACTTCTGCAATTTTAAATGATCTAAAACAAGCAAGGATCTCAAAAGATGGAGTGATGTGTGATCTGACAGAAAATAACAATTCAAGGCATTTCTGTTTAATTGACTTAAGTAATCAAGATTTTTGTGGAGATAAAATGTATATATATTCAGTTTTGTATGATACAATATTAATTGATTAAAATAAAAACTTGTTCATCAACTATTCATATGGATTTTAGTAGTACATCGCTATTTGTATAACATCATCCTGTTCCTGTGCTAAATTTCTTACTTAAACATTTCTGGATGATCTTTACCAAATTGTAGCTGGAATAGAAGTAGTTCCTCTTCTATCATTCAGTGTTGTAAACAGGCCCAGAAGAGACGGTAATGTAATCTTGGACATTACACCACACCCTTTTTCACTTCCTTAGTTAACATTTGGCAGACTTTATTCAGATATTCAGATCCTGATCATTTGTACTCCACCCCACTGGGACACATTAAGTCTTATTTGCACTCTAATCCAGCAGGCATTTGTTTTATACAGCCGATGAAATATAACCCATTGAAGTGGAGTCTTATCAACCCTGAAGGAACAACGTTTTCCTCTGTTGCACAATTTGCCACACCCTCAGGTTTGGTGTGCTGCGCTGCTGTACGTTTGCAAAAAAGGCGGGCGGACTGCATAGAGGGGCCTTTGCATTCAACAAATCAGAGAGCTGCAAATCGTGCTCCGGAAACTGAGCTCAGCATGCGGTCAGGACTACTATGAGAGGGGAACTGCGCCACCTGGTGGTGGTAGTAATGAACCCCTACATTAGCTTTTCCTACAACTCACTACAAATGATAATAGAAGCAGATGTGATTAATTCAGTAGAGAAAATTATACAGGTACCACTACATATGTAGATTATTACAGCCAAAGAACATGATCTGATGAAGTCAGTCAGCTCAGTCTTGTTTATGGTTCTCAGCACGTTTGGAAGGACATTGTGCTATTTTCCAGAAAGGCAGAGTGTAATTGTTTATATAATTTTGGCATCTGTATTGTTGAATAATGAAACACTATTTCTCTCTACCAGTTCTTACAGCATTTTTTGTTACTAAATGACATTGATGTGTTTTACATCCATTATACTGTACCTGTTGACAGTCCAAACATTTTTGTTAATGGAATTAAAGTGACAGTTTGAAAATGAAAATACTGTCATCATTGACTCACTCTCAATTCGTTCCAAGCCTGTACAACTTTTTTTTTTTATACAGTGGAAGTCATTGGGGTCCAAAACAACACCTGGACCCCATTGACTTTCAATGTATAAACAAAAAACACTGAGACATTTTTCAAAATATCTTGTTCCTGAGAAAAAAGAAAGGTGTACAGGTTTGGAACAACATGAGGGTGAGTCAGTAATGACAGTATTTTCATTTTTGGGCAGACTGTTTAATGTTTGTAATCAATTCATTACAGAAGGTTTGTCTGACACCTAGTGCCCATATGAGTGTCATTCCTAACCAACTACAAATGGAAATACATTACATCATTTTGAATACATTTTTTGCAATTGTGTTTGGTGGCACATAACTTAATCCTGAAATCCTAAAAAATATGCAATTTCAAAAGTGTGATTTCCAGGCCTAGATAAGCCATGGAAATATCTATAGTCAATAAAAATGTTTAAAGTTATGCTTAGTTCTCAATATTTTTTTCAGCTAGAAATTACTTATTATAAATCCTTATTCAGTCATCAAAATTACAGCACAAGTCAAATAATAGAAATGAATTTTCCACAAAGTGTGGGAACCTCTTACAAATTCTGTTTCGCTAGAGCGACCAGAACACATCTTAATTCTTTGAAATGGTTATTCATTTGTAATTGATTGCTTGTTTTTTCTTGTCTTTCCAGGAATGCGGAGATCCTTCTGCAGTGCTTTGGCTAGATGAGATCCAGGATGCGATCTTGAGAGCCAACAAGGACTCAGAAGAAGCTCTGCAGTGTAATAATCCTCATTTAAATCTTAGCTTTAGTAAAAATATGAATGATGATTCATTTCTTTCAATAATCTCAGTTTTTCTGAAGAATGATCATCTTGTCCACCTTCAGTCTCTCAGGCGATTCAGGCCATTAATGAGGCTGTGGATAACAAGGACTCTTCTCAAACACTGGCAGCTTTGCGTTCATCTTCTGCTGGTCTGTATGGAGTCACATCTGAATGTGCTCAAACCTACCAGGATGACCTGTTTCAAATTAAAGAGGACAAGAATAAGGAAGGTGAGATGGGTTCTTGTGCTGATTCTGTGATATTTGGTACAAAAATCTATGGTAATATTTACTTTTACTTATGTTCTCAGTTAAAATAATTTATTTAAAACTATTTGGTGATAAATATACTTATCACAACATGTCATAAATTTGAGACTGAGAGAGTAATAGAGGTTTTTGGTAGGGGATAATGGCAGTGAATGGATGAAACATTGGGTGAAGGGAGGACACAACTACTACTATAACCTCAAGACTGGACAAGGCACCTGGGATGAGCCTGCAGAGTTCACTCCAAACAACACTCAGCTCAACAAGGAGGAAATACAGGTAAAGCTTCATCTGATAATTATATATATTTATAAGCTGTTATTTGATTAATATTTATGTTATTATTTTTTTCTGTCTTCCTGATTCACTTGCTGTCTGTGTCTTTGTAGTCTGTTGTGTCAGGAGTGACCACAGCATATAACCGAGAGCAACTGTGGTTGGCCAACGAGAGTCTGATCGGCAAGCTGCAGGCCCGGTGCCGTGGTTTTCTGGTGCGACGTGGAATGAAAGACCGCCTTGGGTTCTTGAAGTCTCAGCAGCCGTCTGTTACATGCATACAGGTCATTCTCATTTTGCTTCCTTCAGTTAGTCCTAAACAAGACTTCAGGACATTAATGCAAAAAATATTCAATAATATCTATGGGTCTGTGCCAAGTCAATCATGACCATCTGGTTCTGTTTGCTTTATAGGCACACTGGAGAGGCTTAAAGGAAAGAAAGAAGTACAATGACAGGAAGCAGTACCTGAAGGATCACTCTGAAGATGCTGTCAAGGTAAGATAATGAGAAATTCTGATGGAATAAAAGAGCCATGCTGCTTGCATCATAAAATGGCAGGATTATACTCGCTATACTATACACTACATAGCTGAAGATATGTGATCACACCCTAATTATCGGGTTTGGCCCCTTTATTTCAGTTAAGATATATGGTCAAATTTGAGTGTGGGTAAATATATGATTTTTTTATTTTTTTTTCTGTAGATTCAATCAATGGTCAGGATGCACCAAGCTCGCAAAAAATACAAAGATCGTCTTCAGTACTTCAAAGACCATGTGAGTTTTAAATCAAACCAAAGGACTTGTGTATTTTATATTTAATATAATCTGATCTCTGACCACACAGTAGTCAGTCTTTAAAGTTCTCCCTCCAATTTTCTCATTTCAGATAAATGATGTGGTGAAAATTCAGGCATTCATTCGAGCCAACAAAGCAAGAGATGACTACAAAACTCTCAGTAAGCATTTCACGTACTTCCTATAAATTCTGTTTCACATCCTCTCATTCAGAACATGCCTCAAAAATCTATGAGGATAACTATTTTGAAGGCATGTATTTGTGTTTCACTTTCAATATACTGTTGAAATTTTGAAGACACCATGAAATGGCTTATTGACCGCAGTTCTTTTCTGTGTTTGCATTTTGTTTTAAGGCTTTTTTTATGCCACAGACAAAGGACATTGATTTTCTACTTGCTGGTCTGTTGCAGGTGGTATAGTATAAAAGCATAGTTCACCCAAAAATGAAAATTCTGTCATTTACTCACCCTCATGTCATTCCAAACCTGTATGACATTATTTCTCCTACAGAACATAAATGTATTTTGAGAAATGTCTGTTTTTTTTGTTTTTTTTCATACACTGGAAGTCAAATGTCGTCTTTTATATTCTGTCATTCAGGTTTGGAACAATATGAGGGGGTAAATAACAGAATTTTCATTTCTGGGTGAACTATCCCTTTAAGGGGAGGGACACTCAAGAGAACATTTGATTGGACAAAAATTTGAGTTCCGGATGAGTCATCCATTTTTTTTCTGTTATCCCAGAAGAAAAACATTACAATTTACAAGTCAATTTTAAGTGTGTATACCTGCAAATTATTTCCACCAACTAGTATAGGAGTCCATTAGCATAGACACAACAAAAAACCACAAACTCCAAATCCTGTTTTTAACAGTCAATGCAGATGATCCTCCGATGGCAGTCGTTCGTAAGTTTGTCCACCTGCTGGACCACAGCGACCAGGACTTCCAGGAAGAGCTGGAACTGATGCGGCTAAGAGAGGAGGTGATCACCAACATCCGCTCCAACCAGCAGCTGGAGAACGACCTTAATCTGATGGACATTAAGATTGGCCTGCTGGTAAAAAACAAGATCACCCTTCAGGAGGTGGTCTCTCACAGCAAGAAGCTCACCAAGAAGAACAAGGGTGAGCTGTCCAACCTCATGATGATGAACAAGCAGAAAGGAGGCCTGAAGGCTCTCAGTAAAGAGAAGAGAGAGAAGCTGGAGGCATATCAGTTCCTCTTTTACCTGTTACAGGTAAACCTCATCAACTCTAGTCCAATAATTGTTTGAAGATCAGTGTCTCAGCTGGCCTGTTCATTTTCCTCTCTGTTTTCCTCAGACAAATCCAACCTATCTGGCCAAGCTGATCTTTCAGATGCCACAGAACAAGTCGACCAAGTTCATGGATTCTGTGATTTTCACATTGTACAACTACGCTTCCAATCAGCGTGAGGAGTACCTCTTGCTCAATCTCTTCAAAACGGCCCTGCAAGAGGAAATCAAGTAGGAACTGAATGATATTCTTTAAAAGATCCACTCTTTACATATTTATCAAGATGCATTTGCACTCTTGTACGATCCCTCAGCGATATTTGTCTTGTAAATGCAGATCAAAAGTAGACCACATCCAGGAAATTGTCACAGGAAACCCAACAGTCATTAAGATGGTGGTGAGCTTTAACAGAGGAGCCCGAGGTCAGAACGCCCTTCGGCAGATCCTGGCTCCGGTCGTGAAGGAGATCATGGATGACAAGACTCTCAACATTAAAACTGACCCAGTCGACATATACAAGAGCTGGGTGAACCAGATGGAGAGTCAAACAGGAGAGGCCAGGTGTGTTCCTCAAACTTTTTGACTTGAAGGCCCTCCCCTTGGGCAACACAATATTTTATGGCCCCCCCTAAGATATTCCTGCTGTTTCTGCTGTAATTATGACAAAGCTGCTTGTTTTTGAAGTGGTAATTTTTTTGAATATATTAAATTATTTAACTATAATTCATTTTGTGATTCCAGAGGTCATGTTCTGTATTCCAGAACTGTATGTTCTTCAATAAAAACAGTAGTTATTGAGGGAAAATAAAAAGAAATATGAATTTAGTTTACATCTTGATTGTTTTGTTTTTTTTGCATTTTAATTTAGAGTTAGATTTATTTTTATATTCTAATAATAATTTATTAATTTAAATAATTTTAAGTATGCTGAGGCCCTCTTATTCTGTTTTGCAGTAAATTGCCATATGATGTGACTCCAGAGCAGGCAATGAGTCACGAGGAGGTTCGAACCCGCTTGGAAGCCTCCATCAAGAACATGAGGACGGTCACAGACAAATTTCTCTCTGCCATAATTGTTTCTGTCGATAAAATCCCGTGAGTTTACACATCTGCCACTGCTAGATAAAATAATTTGTGTGTGTGTGTTTGTCAGCACCTAATATACACCACCTGAATTTCCCCCTAGGACCTGTTTGTCTTGCATCTATATTTAGATGCATCTATCATTAATCATTCTTGAACATATGAAAATGACTTTTAGCAAGCCCAGATTTGAATATTCAAATACATGTCTGTTACATGAGCTGTTTCTTTGTTCATGCCTTTGTACAAGTTAGTGTAAGACCACTGTTAAAGAGTGGCACTGTGCCGCAGCTGAATCATATTTTTCTGAGCTTGCGTTTTGAACCATGTTAAGTGTACTAGCACTTTATTAAATTAGTATTACTGACTGGTTGTTCTCATAACAGTTGTAGACCTAGTTAAAGTTACTATCACTACGTTTTTGTAAATAAGTGGTATTAATGTAAAGGAACATTCAAATATATTACAATAGCATAATTCTGTTGGAAACACTGGTGTAAGTCTCTGTACGTTGGATTGATTGTGTTCCCCTGTAGATATGGCATGCGATTCATTGCCAAGACGCTGAAGGACACACTTAATGAAAGGTTTCCTGATGCCACAGAGGATGAGCTTTTGAAGGTTTGTTACATCACATCTGCTAGTAATCACAGCAACGTTTGGCTAATGTAATTGCACACTTTAGTCTCCAAACCAATACAGCCTTTATTCAGATATCTTAAACACTCTGATTACCTCTTTGCTAAACTGCCACCCGCTGCTGTCCCACTGTGGAACATTGTCCTGAATCCTGAGCATGTCTCTGCTCTCGTGCTTCTCTTCTGTTGTGATACTCCATGCTCCTCACTCTGAATACTAAATGTGGTTTCCATCTCTTTCCTTTTCTCCTGGAAAGAGACTCATCCTCTCTTTCTTTTTATATATCTGTCCCACACTTGCTCTGTCTCTCTCTTTCTCTATGCCCTGGCTCAAGCTCTCCTCTTGGCCCTTGCTAATACCCTTTTCAAGAGGTTTTTGATGAGCACCCACAGCCCAGGTGAGCCACGTCTTTCTTATTCTTGCCTTGCTGCTTCTCTTTTTCTCAGTAATTTTGTTTACCCCCTTGTAGAAGCAGAAGATCTTACAATCGCACAAATATAGAAACATAGATAATAGGTTTTAAAAATTCCACAGATGTTGTACTTGCTTGAAAAGAAGAACATACCCATCCTTATTATCTTTTAAGATTGTGGGCAACCTGCTGTACTACCGCTACATGAACCCCGCGATTGTGGCTCCCGATGCCTTTGACATCATTGATTTATCTGCTGGAGGTCAGCTTACCACAGAACAGAGGCGAAACCTGGGATCAATTGCCAAAATGCTGCAGCATGCCGCCTCCAACAAGATGTTCCTCGGGGACAACGCTCATCTGAACCCCATCAACGAATACCTCTCCAACTCCTACCAGAAATTTAGGTACAAGTGACATCAAAGTGCTTCTGTTTGTTTCTTCATTTTTAGTCGTTTAATTCACACTCAATCCATACTGACGCAAGAACTTTTCTTTCTCCTAGACGTTTCTTTTTGTCCGCTTGTGACGTCCCTTCTTTGGAAGACAAGTTCAATGTGGATCAGTACTCTGACCTGGTCACCTTGACCAAGCCTGTGATCTACATTTCCATTGGGGAGATCATCAACACTCACACGGTAAAAACTGAGACTAAAGGTGCAGTCAAATTTACCATTGCTCTGCAAAATTTCGAATTCAAAATCCAGTAATTTCAAGAGGAATCCTGTGAGCAGTGCTTCAAGCATCGCCACACTATTGATAATAGAAAATGGACCCTTTTTCCCTCAAATTTTGCTAAAGTGATCGCACTTTTATAGAAGAGATCACATCCAGCATAGTTGGTTTTCAGGATTGAATATGTTGTGTGATTATCTTCTTTAGCTCTTGCTGGATCACCAAGATGCCATCGCACCAGACCACAATGATCCCATCCATGAGTTGCTAGATGACCTGGGAGAGGTGCCCACCATTGAGTCTTTAATAGGTGAGCAGCCTCTGAGAAATGCTTTAATGTGTCAGGATGCTGAGGTCCTGCTGAGTCAGAGTGATGGACTGTCATTCTCTCACAGGTGAGAGCCCACTGCCTGCTGATGATCCCAATAAGGAAATGATGGGTAAGACAGAAGTCTCTCTTACCCTCACCAACAAATTTGATGTTCCTGATGAGGCCAATGCTGAAATGGATGCCAAGACTCTCCTTCTCAAGTAAGGACAATGCCTTACTCAATTATTATGTTTCAAAACCTAGTGAGGTATCTTCATAGGCAGTTCCAAAAGGTATGATGCCTCCTAAGATACTTCATTTTACTTAACTTTACCAAATCCTTCCCTGAGAAGACAATTCGATAATGCATTGTGGTAAGCTCGCTGAAAAAAAAAAGAAAATCCAAGATGGCTCACTATGTTCTGGAACTAATGTTTTTAATTGTTAATGCTGTTTTGCTTCTTTTCTAAGTATTTAACATGAATCTTTGTCCGTTCATCCTGCTCATTTAGCACCAAGAGGCTCATAGTAGATGTGATCAGGTTTCAGCCAGGAGAGACACTTACCGAGATCCTGGAGACTGTAGCTTCACCAGAGCAGGTAATTTAATAGCAGGTATTTCAGAATGAAAAAGAAACTCCATCAAAGCAGTGTTTTGTTCAAGTTGCCTTTTTTATTTTAACACAGGAAGCCGAGTACCAGCGTGCCATGCAGCGACGAGCCATTCGTGATGCTAAGACCCCAGAGAAGATGAAGCAAGCCAAACCAGTTGTGGATGACAGCCTTACCTTGCAAGGCAAGAAGGACAAGATCAAGAGCAACTTGCAAAGACTAGGAGAGTTGGGTAAAGTTCACCCTGAGAAGAAATACCAGGATCTTATCAATGACATTGCCAAGGTACCGTTCTTATGTCCTCTGCGACCTGGGATTTTCAATGAAATTGCCCTTTTGCCCTTTCATTTTATATACATTTTTTTTTGTAGGACATCCGGAACCAGAGGCGATATCGTCAGAGGCGAAAGGCAGAATTGGTGAAGCTTCAGCAGACCAATTCTGCTCTGAACTCCAAGACCAATTTCTACAATGTGCAGATTGACTACTACAATCAATACATCAAGACCTGCATGGACAATTTAGCCAGCAAGGGCAAGTGAGTGATTGGAGTATTTACTGTCCATTTTAGTTCATGTCATTATCTCTGATTGGATAATTGCTGTTGAGCTCTTGGCTTACGGTCATGGAAAATGCCATTGCTTCACACACAGAGTTTCTAAGAAACCTGGAGACCATAAGGCAAAGAAAAGCAAGCAGGTATCGCAGAAGTACACAGCAGCCCGTCTGCATGAGAAGGGAGTGCTCATTGACATTGAGGATCTGCAGACAAATCAGTGAGTTTCAACTTCTGGTTGTGTATCTACTGTATTCGTATCTTATCGTACTATGTGTTTATATATCTGCATTTCCTCTTGTTGTCCTTGTTAATAATATGCTTTATCTTTTACAGGTATAAGAATGTAATTTTCGAGATCTCACCATCTGAGATTGTGGGAGTGTTTGAGGTGAAAGCTAAGCTTATGGGAGTCCATTTGGAGACATTAATGTTAGAATACCAGGTAAAAGTTCTTCCCTTGATATTTTTTTGTCTCTATCTAATGTAGTTGGAAGGAATGTTTGATTGTTGTAAGGACTAATGGCCCATTCACACCAAAAGATGACTATCAATAAAGTTCAGTAACTGTTCTAATTCTATGAGAATATGGAAGTCCACACTACAACTATACAGATAACGATACAACGATACAAACTCAGAAGAACGATATCATCTTTCCAGCTGACATTGATAGCCAATCATAATCCAACAGACTGTAAAGAGCTTGAGCATTTAAAGCAGCAGATGACATACCTGCATGCACGCTTATAATAAACAGAACGTTTTCATCCGCTGGTGTGGATGCTTGTGGATGTGTTTATATTTATTGTTACCTTTATACTTATCATTCTTGATGTGCTTGCGCCTTAACTGTATATGTCTTTTTTGTCCTCCTTTAATATCAGGACCTGCTCCAGTTGCAGTATGAGGGGGTGGCAGTGATGAAGCTGTTTGATCGAGCTACTGTAAATGTTAACCTCCTAATTTTCCTGCTCAACAAGAAGTTCTATGGCAAATAAAGACTCAGAGGGACTTGACAGACTGTTGCACACAAAGTGAAGCCCAGACCACATGCATCTAATACAGTTTAGATCTTTTCTGCACTACTCTGAGTATGCCTGTGTACCTTTTGTGCCTTTCTCGAAGGATAGATTCCTTGAATGTACATTATTATACTTGTTGCAGACCACCAACCTGTATCTTCCAGATATGTAATGGTTGACTGTTTTCAGTTTTTATTGAGATTATCAGTGTCCAAAAGAGTATCAATAGTAGTTTGCTTTGATCTTTTGCAAACTGTCCTTGCATGAGCTTTGAATATTGTATATGTTATATGTAAAATGAACATTTTTATTACCTAATCTATTCTTTGGGAGAAACTAAATTGTTTCTTAGTATCCCTATCGTATAGGAAAGTGATGAGTGTTATAACCACATTCCAAAATGTAACCAAAATATATTTATCAGAGCAATTTTTTTTGTTTATTTGTAAAAAAAAACCTAGCTATGAATAGGTTCATTGGCTGGTCAAAAATGAGGACTTGTTGGAAAATACTTTTTTTTCTGAGCATTTGGAAACTGCATGCTGGATGAGTTTATGTCCCTCTAATTTTTGCAGCCTTGTGTCCATTTTTTTTTAAAAGGTGCCTTAACTTGAATAAACTGTTGGGAAAATTTGTGGAGAAGCCTTATCATATCAGCGCATAGTGCTTATAATGTCAGTCCATCTCATTGTATATTGTTACAGTTAATGTCTCTTACTAAAAAAAAAAAAGTAAAAGTTGAATGATTACATATTTTTATTGAATAGTAATGCTGGTTCTAACACTCATTATGTTCAGAAAATGCAGTAATGACATAATAAACAGATTAATTATTACATTTAAAAGATGTACAGACACATTTTCTTTTAATTTTCTTACAAAACCATTGCAAATATCAAGTAGGATTTTAATTTAGTCCATTACACTTGGTCTTTAAAAACAAAAGGATTCAGGTTTTAGAGCAGAACATAACTGTATATACATAACATAACAGTAACTGGTCTGGTGTCTGACTGGGGTGTTCTCAGTTACTGTACTTTTGAAACAAAGTGCCACACTGTTTTCTATTCAAATGTTTTATAAAGCTCTATGAAGGTGTGTATTTTGTCACGTGCATCTGATATGGAATGGTTGAAATGTCTTAATGTAACTGTCATTTTGCTAGTGTTACCAGTAACACTTTAAAGATAGTTCGTGAAGATGCTGCATGAATGATGACACGGGATGATAATTTTCACTGTCCAGTGTTTCATATGGCAGAAAGTAATGAAACCTGATATTCGTGGACCTCAGTGTATGGTTCAAAACACAAAGTGCTTGCTTAAATATCTACTCAATGTAATGTTTTTTTTTCGTCATAAATTGCAGCTAGCTCAAGCAGTCATTTGTTAGCTGTTTCACCGCAAAAACTATTAATAAAATGTATAAATAAAAACCACAGTGATGGAGAGAATGATGTACACAGTATTTGCTTTTGTTCAGAAGCTCAAACACATTAAGATCATCATTCTATTAAATATTAGGTGCAATTAATAAGGCTTAGATATTCATTTTTATTTTGTAGTATACACTGTATAGATGCTGTGTTGTGTAAAGATAAAATCTGGTTGAATATTTGGACATTTCAATTGTTTGATGTAATATATACACTGATCAGGCATAACATTATGACAGGTGAAGTGAATAACACTGATTATCTCTTCATCACGGCACCTGTTAGTGGGTGGGATATATTAGGCAGCAAGTGAACATTTTGTCCTCAAAGTTGATGTGTTAGAAACAGGAAAAATGGAGAGAGAAAAAAACGCAGAAAGCGCCAGTGGGCATGTGAGCATCATAACTGGACCACGGAGCAATGGAAGAAGGTGGCCTGGTCTGATGAATCTGTTTTCTTTTACATCACGTGGATGGCTGGGTGCGTGTGCGTCACTTACCTGGGGAACACATGGCAACAGGATGCACTATGGGAAGAAGGCAAGCCAGCGGAGGCAGTGTGATGCTTTGGGCAATGTTCTGCTGGGAAACCTTGGGTCCTGCCATCCATGTGGATGTTACTTTGACACGTACCACCTACTTAAGCATTTATGCAGACCATGTACACCCTTTCATGGAAACGGTATTCCCTGGTGGCTGTGGCAGGATAAGGCGCCCTACCACAAAGCAAAAATGGTTCAGGAATGGTTTGAGGAGCACAACGAGTTTGAGGTGTTGACTTGGCCTACAAATTCCCCAGATCTCAATCCAATCGAGCATCTGTGGGATGTGCTGAACAAACAAGTGCGATCCATAGAGGCTCCATCTCGCAACTTACAGGACTTAAAGGATCTGCTGCTAACATCTTGGTGCCAGATACCACAGCACACCTTCAGGGGTCTAGTGGAGTCCATGCCTCGGTCAGGGCTGTTTTGGCAGCAAAAGGGGGACCAACACAATATTAGGATATAATGTTAATGTTATGATATATATATATATATATATATATATATATATATATATATATATATATATATATATATATATATATATATATATATATATATATATATATATATATATATATATATATATATATATATATATATATATATATATATATATATATATATATATATATATATATATTACACATACACGATCAGGCATAACATTATGACAGGTGAATTGAATAACACTGATTATCTCCATCACGGCACAGGTTAGTGGGTGGGATATATTAGGCAGCAAGTGAACATTTTGTCCTCAAAGTTGATCTGTTAGAAGCAGGAAAAATGGGCAAGTGTAAGGATTCGAGCCAGTTTGACAAGGGCCAAATTGTGATGGCTAGACCACTGGGTCAGTGAATCTCCAAAACTGCAGCTCTTGTGGGGTGTTCCCGGTCTGCAGTGGTCAGTATCTATCAAAAGTGGTCCAAGGAAGGAACAGTGGTGAACCGGCGACAGGGCCATGGACGGCCAAGACTCATTGATGCACGTGGGGAGCGAAGGCTGGCCCGTGTGGTCCGATCAAACAGCTCAAATTGCTCAAGAAGTTAATGCTGGTTCTGATAGAAAGGTGTCTGAGCATGGAGCATTGTAAGAGCATTGAAGATGGGTCGTGGCTGGGTCTTCCAGCATGACTACGACCCGAAACACACAGCCAGGGCAACTAAGGAGTGGCTCCGTAAGAAGCATCTCAAGGTCCTGGAGTGGCCTAGCCAGTCTCCCGACCTGAACCCAATAGAAAATCTTTGGAGGGAGCTGAAAGTCTGTATTGCCCAGCGACAGCCCCGAAACCTGAAGGATCTGGAGAAGGTCTGTATGGAGGAGTGGGCCAAAATCCCTGCTGCAGTGTGTGCAAACCTGGTCAAGAACTACAGGAAACGTATGATCTCTGTAATTGCAAACAAAGGTTTCTGTACCAAGTATTAAGTTCTGCTTTTCTGATGTATCAAATACTTATGTCATGCAATAAAATGCAAATTACTTAAAAATCATACAATGTGATCTTCTGTTTTTTTGTTTTAGATTCCATCACTCACAGTTGAAGAGTACCTATGATTTAAAAAATTACAGACTTCTACATGCTTTGTAAGTGGGCAAACCTGCAAAATCGGCAGTGTATCAAATACTTCTCCCCACTGTATATATAAACTATATTGCCTTGCTGTAACTGGATTATTATACTATAGGGATCTATAAGTATAGATAGGGAGCATAAGATAATAAATTAGATTTTTGAATGCATTTCCAATGCTGAAGCCATATTAACATTGACAGATCTAATCACTAGGCATTTTAATTTATATAAGGAGAAAAGTATAAATGCCTCTGAATAGTTTTAACAATTTGAATTCATGATTAAAACTATTGTTATTTTTGTTAACTGAAATAAAAGAAAATATTTATATTTGATTAAAAAAAAAACTTAAATACAATGACAATTAATAATGTTATTTTGGCAACTAACTGAAAAAATAAGTTGAATTAAAATAAAAACAAATAAATATAAATTAAAGTTAATATTAAAAAAAAAAAAAATACACAGCAAAATTGCTAAAACTTAAACTAAAATGAAAACGGCAAATATAAAAATAAAAGATATTCAAAATATTAATACAAAGTAAATACTATAATATATTATACAAAAATAAAACTGGTATGTTTAACTTTTGTACATATATGTTCCAAATATTATATAAACGTAGTATTCCAATTCTTCTTTTCACAGAATCAACTGGAAGTAATGACAGTAAAGCCACGAGTTTTGTGATCTCAAACTCGGTTCACCTGAAGCCTCACTATGTGTCGGGGCGCTGCCCACGACGATACTGGCTAGTTGACATTTTTATAAAAAAAGCAAAATATCCATTCATATTTCCAAGATGCTAGATGTCACTTAATTACCGTCTTGCATAAAGGGGTCCTAATCAGGAAATTGACTGCAAAGTTGATAATGGAGTTATATTTACAGCACAGAGAGTAGAGAACAGTATACATATATACATCCTTGACAGCAGAGGTGGACAAAGTACACAACTCTATTACTTGAGTAACAGTACTACTGGTCAAATATTACTCCGTTACAAGTGAACGTTCTAAAAACAGATTTTTACTTAAGTAAAAGTACAGAAGTATTTGTTTTTAAAAGTACTTAAGTGTCAAAAGTAAATTTCCTTTTTTTATGTCAATGCATTATGAGGACCCTATTGTAATTGCTCAGTCTATTATTATTCTTCTCCAAAATGAATCGCATTTTTGAGGACCTAAACATGCTCGAAAACTCATGAAACTTTGCACACACCTCAGAAGTGGTGAAAATTTACGTGTTATGGGTTTCAGAATTAGGCGTGGCAAAATGGCTCGATAGCGCCACCTACAACATTTCAGTTAAGCGCCGTTCGCGCTACGTTTCACGTACAGGTATGAAATTCGGTACACACATGTAACAGCCCAATACCTACAAAAAAGTCTCCTGGTGCAAAATCTGAACATCAACAGGAAGTCAGATATTTTGAATTTTCTTTGCAAAATGTTTGCAAATTTTGCCATTTCCAGACGTTGTACTTTAACAAACTCCTCCTAGACATTTAATCAGATCAACATGATATTTGCACAGTCTAATCTAAAGGCCTTTGCGACGTTACATTGCGAAGATCTTGAGTTTTCGCTGAAGGGCGTGTCTGTGGCGGCCTCACAAAGTTGGATGTTTCGCCATGAAACATGAAGTTGTTGTAACTCGGGCATACAATGTCCGATCTGCCCCAAACTTCACATGTTTTATGGCCTGAAGACACTTGGCTAAGTGCTAATGTATCCAAATGTCCAAAATGTAGCTATAGTCATAGCGCCACCAGCTGGTAGCAGGAAGTGTGGTAAATACAAATGACTGACATAGTCTTCCTATTTTTATGTACTTAACCCTTGTGCATCAATTTAAAAAAGTTACACATAGGTCCATAGAGGACAAAAATGTCCATGTCAAAAAACTGTCATAAAAAATGTAATATTGGGAGCACAAACTTAACTTTGGTCTCATTTTAAAGAAGACCCTTGGCAGATTATTGTTGAAGTCAAAAAAGTTTAAAAAGTGAAACCAAAAAAAAAAGTTATAGAGGTTTAAGTTTATGAAAATGATTTATGAATAATATTTTATATAAAATATATTTTTTATGAAACATGTTGAACTCTAAAACTGCTAGAAAATCAAAGCCATAAATCTAAAAAAGTTGTGTTCCAAATTTGAGGTTGATATCTCAAAAAATGAGCTTTCAGTAAGAATTTGTTTGGGCGCAGTGCCACATTTTCCCCAGTAGATGCCAGCAAAGCTCCACTGATACACACAGTGTTTGGCTTTGTGATTTTCAGTACAGTTGAGTTTTTCTCTCTCAGATATTACAAGCACACGCACACACACACACACACACACACAATTTTTTTATTACACATATACAAACCACACTCTGACATCCATACCAACACACCCACACAGTTATTGCTGCATAATTTATCCAGTTGTCTTTATAATATGCAGAAAACAGGAATAAAGTGAGTATTTGCTTTATAGGCCAAACCTGAAAAAATGGCACCATCTGGTAAAAAATAGTAAAAATTTAAATTTTGAAGCCTTGCCAACAGAATGAACAAGGATTGCATCATTTTATAGTTAAATGGCACTGGGATTAAAAATTGCAGTTTTAATGGGTTCCAATGGGGACATTTTTGTCCAAACGATGCTAAGTGGAACTATTTTGTGTACCTAGTGCAAAATTGATTTTTTTTTTTTTTAAAGGAAATGGGGGTGAAATAGTAAAATTCCAATAAAAATACACACCTGTGCCAAAATGTATGTAGTTAGCATTAACACAGGCAAAATCATCAAAAAAACAAAACTGAAAAAGACAAAAATGTCCATAAGGATGCACAAGGGATGCATATTGCCCACCATGCTGTTTTCCTAAAGCCACCGGGTGGTGGTGGCACGGGTGCGAGGGCCCTTTCATCGCTGCTTGCAGCTTTAATTATTGTTGCATTGTTGTATGAATGCATCATGGAGGTTTAAGCCAGTCGATGATACTCGATACGACATGCTAGCATATGACCACCTTAAGCTCATTTCAATACTTGTATAAAAGTTACAAAGCTCTTTAAAAAGTCACTTTAAGGCTGAATGCACGGATCCAATACACTGATACACATCCGATATTCTCCCAACTGTTTACATTCACATAAGGCATAATCAACTTTGTTTACGTGAACACTCGCCAAAATGAACATTTTGACATCATTTTGTGTGTATTGGTCTGTTCAAGTGTGAAAAGACGTCAGCGAGAGCTCTATTCAGTACTCATGCGCTGTCTGAGAGGCAGCTTTCTGTGTGCACATAGAACCGGAATGAACTGAGCTCTCTTTCACCTCGTCATGCTTTTTCAGATTCCTCTATATGTCTGCTCTTCTCTTTCTCCCAGACATTTACATTTTTTAACATTTTATGAGACATGGCAGTGTATGCCAACTAAACTAATCTTTAATCTTTTCAGAAAACTGAAACACACTTTTTAAGTATGGGCATGGGTGCACACACTGCGCCAAGGAACCGTCTTCTCCCATTTTGCTTTAAACTGATCAGTTGGAAAACTTCACATGACCCTACAAGAGTGATTACTGATAGGCTGTCTGCAAAAAAAGAAACATTTTAAAGAAGAAAAAAATGATTGACTTTCAAAGCTGATACAGACCATGTAGTGGAGTAAAAAGTACGATATTTGTCTTTCAAATGTAGTGAAGTTGAAGTCACAAGTTTCCCAAAAAAATAATACTCAAGTAATGTACAGATACTCAAAAAGTGTACTTAAGTACAGTACTCTAGTAAATGTACTTAGTTACTGTCCACCTCTGCTTGACAGGCACTAGTATTCAGAGACTAAGTTGAGGATGTTGGGATGATTCATTTGTGCATCAAACCCCAAGTCCTTGATGATGAATACTGAATATATATAAAATAATACACACACATATTAAATTTTTGCATCTATTTAGTATTTCATGATTTGTAGAGCATATGCAAGTTCTTTATGACACCTTTAGCATGAATAATAGGGCTGTGTATCCCTTTAAGGGAACTCCACTGCCTCCTTGTGGACACAACTTAAAAAAAAATTGGTATACAGTTTTGGGGCAGGCTTGTGTATTTTTTCCTCGGCTTGTTTTCACTCGGAGTGAGGGATCGAAGTTGACAAAACAAATGTGTGCCGTGGAGTCACGAGTCGATGTATCACAGTTCAGGTGGATCTAGATGATGGACACAGAGAAGAGAGTCCAAGGGAGTACATGCGGACTACATGATCAGATTTCACCGCTGCATTTCACGAATCAGTAACATCTAAACATTTTCTCTGACTCGTATGACAACAGCGCTCGATCACTGGCCGCTGGTTGTCCTGCCGCAGGACAGTGAGTGTCTGGTGCAGTTTCATGTGCTACCTTGTTGCAAAGTTGCTGTCGCGCTTACCCGTTTATATGAGTTTTGAATGCGTAATGAGGTTTACATTGGCGAGACCACTTGTTGAAATCTCACGAAACTAAGTTCAGTATTGTGGGCAATAAGATTGATTGAATTTACCACATAAGTGTGCCGTTTGCTGTTATTTACAGTTCGTTTGTGATATTTTGATTGTGTCATATCGCTCATTAGCTGGTTAGCTGTTACGGCTGACTTTACCCTGTACCTGACCGAGCAATATCAATCACATTCATTTAGACAGTTATATCACCAGCTGTCTACCTGAATTCATAAATAATGGTAGGCGCTTAAATATTTATACGTAATCATTAAAAATATACAATTAAAATGCTTCTCGTCAGAATCTAAAGTATTTAGCTCGCTAGCTAGAGTCGTTACTGAACTTGTTTCCTAAAGCCAAGTGAAATATTTAAGCTTTTTTTGTTTGGCATTGCAGTATTCTACATCTCATCCTCTTTTTCCAACGATACAAAGCAAGAACTTGTTTTAGTGATGCTAAACAAAAAACGCCTGAATATTTAGCCATGTCCAGTTTCCTGACAAACTTTTAGCAAATTCGGCTCATCGCCTGTATACAAAAATTGGCGTTATAAGTATAAGGAATTCCTATATATCATCGTTACTTTGCACTTAAGCTGATTTAAGTCCATTAAGTTGTTAATAATTCGGTTTCGACGCTTTTTCCAGCTCATTAATGGTGGCAAAGCTCTTGTCACTAAAGCGACCTCGTCAAACCTCTCTAAAGCATCTGGACTGCACTCTTACACGCTTTTCAGACATGGAGGGACAGCTTAAACACATTTGACTTATATATCGACAACATTCAACAGTCAGTTCCCTGCGAAGTTGATCTCGAAACTCTGCGGCCCAACCATGTCTGGATCCCCGGGCTCGAGTGGCTCCAACCCGCGGAAGTTCAGCGAGAAGATCGCGCTGCACAACCAGAAACAGGCGGAGGAGACGCGGGCCTTCGAGCAGCTCATGACAGACCTCACCGTCTCAAGGGTAAGCACAGCCAAATTAGGAAATTACCTCGCTCTCTCGATTTCATATATCAAATGGAGATGCCTTAGTGTGTCCTATGCGCAACTGAATCACTGTGAATGTAAAATGCCCGACACATCGAGCTCATGAGGAGGGATGAGAATGTCAGTGGCTGTCTGACTGCTGTCATTCACACTGCACGCATTCACACGGACATCATTAAAGGGATGATGCCTTTAGATTGATCTCATCATATTTGCTAGTCATCACTTAACGATTTGTTCATTATATTTAGTCTTAGCTGTGAGTAGCAAACGTATTTTTTTCTTTTTAAGTACAAATGTTTTTGATAGTCATGACTCTTTGCAGAAGTCACTATGGCAACCATAGCTTCCAGCCAAGATAACATAGTTAGCACAGCTATTGTGGGGTGGATAGGTGAAATAAAATGTTGTCTTTAAAGAAAATTATTTTAAACAATATTTTTTTTTATGTGATTTCAAACATAGTCACAATGCAAAGTAGTTCAATGCAGGGCCGTAACCACCATAGACATTGAGGGGACAAGTCCCAACTAATAATTGCAAATGGCCAAATTGTCCCCCACAATATTTGAAATTCTTGCACTGCTCTGCTGCACTCCATTACGCAGCGCTCTGTTTGTTAGAATGACAAAAAGGTTTAAAAGTTACATTTTTAGTCTGGTCTGCCTCAGGTCTAACAGCGCTCGTCAATGTCAAAATGATTGAGATGGCCAATCAAATCAAAGTAGGCGGGGTTTACGTTCTCTTTTGGCTCGTTCACAGTCTTCACACAGACAAGCGCGTCAATCTATCGCTTAATGCCATTACGGGACTCTATTCTTTTCGGTGAAATCACAAAACAAAATGCCCACAAACGTGTCCATGCTCTTAATATACAATCATTGAATATCTTTGATTTCAGGATTAGAACCTGTAACCTTCGACACGGTTTACAAAAATTTTACCACCAGACCACTAAGGAATTAGACTGTTAACAGCGGATCTATGCATTTATTCACTAACGGGAAGAATCTCGAGACTAACGATATATTTGACGCAAATTAATGCAAATATTATTTGCAAATAGCCCCAAAATGATTATTTCCCAGCTAGAATTAGACCTAGAATTTCGTTCACTGTTCTGTTTCTTTATGCTTTATAAAAATAAAAAAATTGCCCCCCCCCAATGTTCAAGACATGGTTACGGCCTTGGTTCAATGTACATAATCTTGCTTATTACGTGGCTGCTTACCAAATAAATCAAATCAAAGACAGAACACAGTTATATAGTGGTCAGTTATAGACCTTATGTAGCCCCGCCCCTTCTCAGCTCTGCGCTTGTTGTGTTCCGTCTTCCGGTTTGTATTTCCACAGCATGAAGGTAATTAAGATCGTATGTATTTATAAATGACCCGCTCGTTTTAAAATCTTCTCGGTCTACTGACATCTGCTTCAAACATTACAATGCACATGATAACTTTATTTGACTCTACAATAAGTATCTACTTCACCAGCTAATTACTCTTCGACAGCAATGCCATAGAAATATACAGAGTTACTGCAAAAAATGGAAGTTCAAAGACAAAATTCTAAAGATGGCTGCGCGCTTGTTTCTCTGGCGCATAAGGTCTAAACAGTGTTGCCCTTGATTATTCAGAAATACTTGACTGCTGGAGCGACTGACCAACCAGAATCAAGTATTCCAATGACTGAAAAATCAGCAAAAGAGAACGTAAAAGCCAATGAACACTCTTAAAAATAAAGGGTTCCAAAAAAAGAGTTTTTCGCAGTAATGCCATAGAAGACCCAAGCTGTGTCCGAAATCGCGTACTGTCTGAGTAGGTACTACATTTGATTTGAACTTACTTCACTACCGTTAAAAAAGTACATTCTATATAGTATGAATGTAATCCAGACGTAATACATCCGCCATGTTGTCATTATTATTATGTGACCTACCAGCGTCAGTTGCGTCCCTTCACCTCCATTCATAAATCTTCTCCCGTGGCCTCGTGGGATAGTAAAGTGTCCATGGAATGCGCACTTCAGAATCTCGTCGGAAGTAGTAGGTCATCCGGAGACTTTTCGCCTGCTGTTTTTCGAATACTATGTATTCGGACATACTACTCTGTTAGCGTACTGTTTTTCGCATATTATTTAGTAGAGAAGTATAGGTTTTGGACGCAGCGCCAGTGTTCTTGAAAGAACTTTTTTTTTCTCAGAACATTTGAATAATCTGAAGAAACTTTTTCCACTATTTTGTGCAGTGGAAAGGTTCCATGGATGTTAAAGGATCTTGATGGAACCATCAATGCCAACAAATAACCTTTATTTTTTTTAAAGAGTGCTAAAACTTGACTGATTTTATATTGTGTGGTCACCTGTAAAAATTCACTAATAATTTATGATTTTAAACAAGAACTAGTAACTGGTGTTTTGTCGGAAGCTGTGGTAAACATTTGTTGGGGTCATGTCAAAGGCTTTTATTGTGCTGAGCTGCTTTGCATTTTCAGTTTCATTTACATGCACTTCATGTAAACATTTAGAGTAACATGTTCAGACTGCTTTGCTGTGAGTTGGATTATGTTTTAGTTTTTGTTGATGTCTGTAGTTTTTTTTTTTTTTTTTATAACTTCTTTTATGCTTTTGAAGTATGGTTTAGAGAAAGGTTAATAAGTGTCAGTCAGGTGTAGTTGTGGTTCAACTGTAGGTCTTTCACCAGTGGGAAGTGTTCTGCCTCAGACAGCGCTCTGTCTCTGTGTGGAGTCTGTAGGTGGGAATGAATGAACATGATCTGCCAGTTCATGATTTGGCTGCCTCCTCTTCTAGGGCACAAGAACATGTGGTTGTGTTTGTGTTATAGTAAGTCGTCAGAGTTTAAAGTCATAACTCTTTACATACAGTCTTTCTTGACAATGGAATGAGCCCTGGAGGAAAATGCTTGCATTTCAGAGGTCTCAAGCATTTCTCGAATTTTACACATTTGGTTCATTTTTAAACATTGTGACCTGTAATCAACCACTCAATACTATATTAATAATTGCGAATGTTTCTATGCGAATAGCTGACAGACAAAACTGATGCACTTTTCAGAATCATTTACATTGCATGATATTGTAGCTTTCCAAACCTTGTTAGCAATGATTCATAAATGAAATGAGTGTATACTATCTGGCAATAATCCCAAAGGAAGCAGCCAAATGTGTCAGTTGCAATGAAATGGTTAACAATGCTTCTGGCATCTCAAAGTGATCACTTTGTTTGGTTTCTCAATATTTCTTGAGGTGCTCAAATAAACAGCATTGCCACAGTGTTTACACTGTAAACTTTTCGAGGAAGTGAATCTACAAATTGCTTAATTATATTTATGGTGTCTGCACATCAAACTGGTATCAACAAAGGGATCATTTGACAATTTTTGATTTTTGTCAAACAGTTGTCTTCCTTTGAAACAAGAACACGGTTCATAATTGAATATGCCACTTTGAATGTCTGCTTGTAGAAACAGATTTGACACCTTCACGTTTTTGTGGATCTGAAAGATTTGGCAGAAAGCAAAGACCAGATGTTTTTTCAGAGCTGTAGTGATTCTTGCCATTTTCAGTAGGATGTGATAAACAGAAATGTAAACAGAACTTGTCTGTGTGCTGTTACAACACTTGTTGTCTGTAAGCCCACTACATGTTTGCAAGTCATCCAGCTGCATGACTGTCCTTTGGCATGTCCAGCCTATGCAAGTTGTAGTAGTGGATCAAGGTCTCTGTTAAGCTGTGGTCACTAGACTTTGAGCATAATCTACTGCACTTTACTACAACGCTGTAGTCCTGCGGATTTAAAGTTTGCCGCCTTTTAATTCAGCTAAAGGCCCGGGTATACTTCAATTTCCGTGTCCGGACGCGTCTTACGCGCAGTCGTGTCCGCACAGCTTTCAAAGTATACTCAACCTCGGATGGTCGAGTTCGACACGTGTAGTACAATTGTTGACTCTTCTGGCTCTGTTTAAAATGGCATACTAATTTACTACTTACTGCTTACTACCTAGTATACAGTGCATACTGCCTACTATTTTTTTTTTATTTAAGAATAGTGTGTGAAATAGTATACAATATGCAACAAATAATGTTTCAGAGTAGTATGCTACAGTGTTGTCATATGACAAACATTGAACAATAATTCAGCACAGCTGTCCAGCTTGTTACCTTACAAACAAATGTGCTTTTTTCTTAAATGTGCAAAATGTCCTATCTTTCAGCTGTCCTCACCAAAATTCTGTTTGCTGGTGTAAACTCAAGTTGATTCAGTGCAATTAAATAATGCTTTTCACTTAAAATCAGTTGATTAGATTTTATTTTGCTCGACAAAAAAATATACTCAAATTTGGTTTTACATAAAAACGTGCTTAATGTGGTAACATGTAAATTAACTGGTTTGATTCAAGTCAAAAATATAATGTTTGATAAAAATGCACTATATTAAGGTTGGCTAATTTAAGGGTTCAGGTAACAATATAGCTCCTTACAGGAACACCTACCACTTTTTACTGTGTAGAATACTTTAATTATACATAGGTAAAAATAACTAATTATAGCTGGGTTTTCCAAAACATCACAAATAATTCTGTGAAGATTTATGGTAGATTGTGCCAGGCCTATATATTAGTTAAATATAGGCCATTTATCAGCATATTTTTCAGGCTATATTTTTGTCCGCATAAAAAAAGTTATTGATATGCTAATATATGATTTTATTTGTCAAGAGAATATTTCATGATATGACTGACTCAAACCGGCCAGCATCGAAATTACAATTTGATGTTTTAGATCAAGCAAATTGGTCATCATTACGAAGACCTGTAATCGTTGCGGGAAAACTTATGGCCATGAGCACATTGCGCTGCAAATGAACTACTGCGGATACACTTCTTGCATAGATCATAAACCATTACTGTTGTTTTGGGACATTTTTGTCTCTGGTTAACTCGCGATATGAACGCAAAAATGAGAAAGATTTGTTTATATTGAACGTAATGTTCTAAATAGCCTAAGTGGTCTAAGGCTCTCGTTAATTTATAAAGGATTCAGTTGATCGTACTATTAAACAACGATGCTTTATAGACGAATTTAACTCAATTCATAATTGATTAACTTTACAAACTTTTATCAAACAGAATTGAATAGACACTAAACAAAGCTTTTTATAGCTCTGTTGAAGCACTGAACTCTGCATCACTGAATCATTATTTCCCTGTCTATCACTAAAGCTGCTTTGAAATCTGTATTGTATAAAGTGCTATATAAATAAGGGTGACTTGATTTGACTTAATTGGAAACGTGCCGTAGAGATTCAAGTAAAATGTATGTAACGATCGGAACATGTATATGTGTACTTCTAAAAGTATTACATTTATAATTATTCCCTGCCTCCAGTTCACTCACGCTGCACTCTTCACAAAGATGAAATGTCACGTGGAGCGGGTTGCATTGTGGGAAACAGTATCCCATGTAGTGTCCTCAGATGCATACATCAGATTTCAGCAAATGTAGTAGGTAATCCAGGGATTCCATGCATATAGAAAATTCACATACTATTCAGAGTATACACATTGCATACTGCAATATAGTAGGAGTTGTTTGGTAGTATGCCATTCCGAACACAGCTTCCATACTGATTTCAGTGTTCTTGAGTTGTATTTAGTAGATGCTAGGGGTTGCACAGACTAGTCGACTAATCGACTTTAATTCTCTGCCATGACGCTTTAAGCTTGAGGTCGACTAGTCGCTGGCCTATAGAGCTCCGGACGTCACGTGACCCATTCTGTTTTAGTTACGTTCAAATGAAGAATAAACTCAAATTCACGGCATTGCAACAACTTACCACGATAAAATGATTTCCCCTTCGCTTTCCCCCGCCTGTTCTGGCATCCTGGCGCACAGCAGCTGTCCACCATGTTGAAATAGTAAGGTTTAAACAGTCTGGTTTTAAATTATTGTTCGACCACTATAGATACCAATGCTACAGCCGCTCTAGCGCTCCCCTGATTGCCTGCCAAAATGGCGGAGTTCAGATTGCGTGACGTCAACCTCCGGAGCTCTATAGAAGGCGCAACAGGATAAGCCATTTCCTGACACGCTCCGTTTCCAACAGTTAAAATGACAAATAAATGCATACTCAGAGCTCTTCACAAGACATGTTTGATTATACCATCTGGATGCTCAAAATTGATTGGGAGAATGCACGTTTTAAACAGCTTATTGTCCACGTAAGTTAATCGTTCTAAACTAATGCGTGCTGCATTGTAACGCACACACATAGCACATCACGCGGAGATCGCGCGCCGCACACAGAATCATTCAGTAGCACAGAAACGTATTGTCAACACTGTTTCTGTGATTTATCAATAAAATAGCTTGGAAACTGAAAAGTTCTTAGTAATTAACTCACAGCTTCACTATTAGTAGAGAGACGCTGCCAGGTAGAATTAATTCACACGCAATCTCTCTCTCTCTCTAACTAATGCATTCATAAATGTAATTCTTATTGTGCTACTTTATCTGTATCTGATTCGGAACAGCAGAAATCTGTGAGAAATTTAACGACCCAAAGACAAAAGAATTGATTAAAAAAAAAAAAAAAGCTGTATTGTAGGAGCAATAACCTTTTGGGCAGCGCTGTATCATATGCCATAGCTGTCCTGTGCACAAGAAAACCCGCATTCGCGTCTCAGCTCAAGGTTCAGGCTTATTTGTTCATCAATGACGTCATCAGCGACTAGTCGACGTCGACTCGACTTTCATCACATAAATGTCGACTTTAAAAAAAATCTGAAGTCGTTCAACCCCTAGTAGATGCTGGCAAATATAGTAGGATATTAATGCATACAAAAAATGTGCATACTGCGCACAGTATATATACTAGATACTGCAGAAATAGTAAGAGTAGTATGATAGTATGCCATTTCGAACACAGCCTCTCTCTGTCTTTTCTGTCTTTCTGGCGCATGCGCTGTTGTACACACACCGTCTACGGCAGGGGTGGGCACTTCCAGACCTGGAGGGCCACTGTCCTGCAGAGTTTAGCTCCAACCCTAATCAAACACACCTGAACCTGCTAATTAATGTCTTCAGGATTACTAGAAGGCTATAGGCAGGTGAGTTTGATCAGGGTTGGAGCTAAACTCTGCAGGACAGTGGCCCTCCAGGACTGGAAGTGCCCACCCCTGGTCTACGGACATCATGCGGACGGTGCACGAACTCGGACGGCCGAAGTATACTTTGGGCTTAAGAGGTCGTGCTGTGCCGTATCAATCTTCTATTGGTCAGACCTATTCACTTGATATAAGTTCTCATGTCAGAGTTCACCAAACTTGAACTCTGGAACACAGCAAAATGTAAAACTTCTTTGCATGAGCTTGCGTTTCCTGTCTCAGCATTCGCATGCATATGAATGAAAGTCAATGGAAAGAAAAGTGTAGTGTGTCCTCCGCTTTATTTTTAGATATCAGTAGTTTTTTTCATCTTAAGTGTTTATTAGTAAAAGTTGACAATAAAAACTAAAACTTTATTTAATGCACTACTGCATGAGGAAAATGTTGGATTGGGAAACTAAGAACTCTCAGTGTTTGGTTCATTTTTAATGTAAAATAGTTTTTGGAGGATGAAATAATACACAAAAATATTGAGGCCTAAATTTAAGATTATGTATTTGAATTACATATAAAATTGCCATCTGTTTGGATTACACTTTTTTTTTTTTTTTTTTTTTCCATAAACTAATAATCTTACTTGAGGCATTTTTGTCATTCATACATAAATGAAACAACAGATTTCTCCACTCAAAACAATGGCATAGTATATTAACTATTTGCATCTTGAAATCTAATTGCAATTTGAAAATATGATTAGTCAAATTGCTTAAATCTGTTCATTGTGAAAACTATTACATTTATTCAGTTAAACAGTTAAAATATAATCAGTTTATTAGTACTATTACAGAAATCTTACCTGTCTTAACTTTTTTGTGTGTATGACAAATATGCATCACATTAAAATTATTAGTTTATGTTAAAACTGTGTAATCAAAAAGGATGGACAGTTTATATGTAATTCAAATACATAATCTTAATAATAATAATTTGTTACATTTATATAGCGTTTTTCTGGGTGCTCAAAGCGCTTTACATATGGAAGGGTGGAATCTCCTCAACCGCCACCAATGTGCTCTTTTACAAAAGACATCCTGGGACTTTTAATGACCACAGAGAGTCAGGACCTCGGTTTAACGTCTCATCCGAAGGATGGATATAATCTTAAATTTAGGCCTATATATTATATATATATTTGGAGTGTAGTAACGTAGAGTATAGGGATGCACGATATATCAGCCACCATATTGGTATCGGGCCAATAAGACAATTTGGCTGATACATTAAAGCAGATAAATGATGGATTATTCCCTTTAGCTGAGACACTTCAGATGCGCACTATTCGTCATGATGGTTTTGTTGAATTGCTTGAAATATGATTGGAATCACTTTGAAAAGAAAAATATAGTTAAGTGCAACGTGCAGCAGCACAAGTCTGTCATTTAGGCTGTAAAACATTATAATGAAAACACTACTTCAAAAGAATGTTGTGAATTATTTGTGCGCCCGTGTTTTACCGCGTTGTTACGGCAAGAGAGAGTGTGTATGTGTGTATATGATTTATCTCATATAGGATACGTTTGGTTAAGTCAATTAAAGCAGTAGTAAAGCGTTTCAGTGATCATCTTTAGCTTCAGAGCATGCAGCTCAAACAGCAATGCACAACATTACACCTATGATTGGAACTTTCATATTACATAACTTTATAATGAGAATACTATTGTAATAAAACTTTGTGAATTCTTTGGGTTTACTTACCGTGTTTCAGCGCATTGTTACGGGAGTTACACATTCTGACAAGCACGTAACTTCAATTTCAAGTTCACTTGTGCATTTGCGTCATTTTGTGCAGATATAAGTTGTAATATTATGTTTATGTTGTATAATATCTGATTAATCATATATAGGATGCGTTTCGTTGAGCTAATTAACCCACTAACAAAGTGCTTCAGTTTACCGGTGTTCATTCAGGTCTTCAGCTTCAGCACACGTAGCTCAAAAAGCAATGTTGTTATATGAAACAGTAATATTAATTTTAGATGTTTCTTTTTCAAAAATATTGATGCATTATTAATAACTAGCACTTTTATTTTCATCAACAATATGGTTTATTATTGTCAGTGCATAGGCTATATATTCCATTTTTTTTATGTATGCATTTTGATTCCTTATAGGCAAGTAATGTTGTCCAATGACTGGTATTATTTTATTTATTTGTCATGCAATAGATTTTTTTCTTTTAATGGAGAGACTTTTGTTTTTGTAATCAGGCTCTTAGAAATTATATAAAAATTTGGATTAATATTTAGATTTATTGGCCAAAATATCGGTTATCGGTTTTCAAATATAAAGAATTATCGGTATCTAAAAAAACAAAATCATATCGGTGCGTCCCTAGTAGTAACCATCCTCTGCAATGTTGTGATGTTGACAGGAGAGGAAGAGCATTAACTTAAGCACGCTGCTCCAGGGAAATCCTCGGCTTCACTAAGCTGCTTGGTCCTGCTCCACAGCTGGGGTGTCATTGTTTTGATAACGCCGTACATTGAAAGGCTGGATGTGAATCTCCATGACCCCAGAGTGTGTGCTGAGAACGAGGATCTGTGCTTGTTTATTAACAAGCCTGCCTTTCTGAGCTGTCTGCCTGGAACAGTGTCAACACTAGATTTGAAGCAGCATCTTGCTTATGTTTTGAAACAGTGTGTCTGATGAGTGAGAGAATATTTTGTGTTGTGTTTTTTTGTTTTATGGCCCATCTTTTTAAACACAGTAATCTAGAGTGAGGTTATGTAAGTAGAGGCCAGTGACAAAGCCATGATATATGAAACACTGTGCACAGTTAATTGATTAAATTTGCTTTTTAAAATTATTCCAAGGGAAACGGACCAAAAAGATTAATATCATACACTGCACAGATTTTTTCCCAATCAAATGCTCTCTAGATAGGGGTGTAACGATGCACTCATGTCACGATTCGATACAAACCGCGATACTGAACTCACGATACAATACTTATCGCAATATTTTAAGCCAAAATAAAGAGTTTTTTTATTATTATTATTAAAATAATATTATTGTTATTATATTATTATTATTATCAGAACCCACAAATATTCCCCCATTGCATTATACACTAATACACTAGTTTAAATGTAGTAATGGCACTGAAACTCCGTAAAAGTTTTCTCATGCAGTACTCGCGCTTTCAATGGGTTTTCTCTGACAAGCCCCGCACACACACTCTCTATGCTCTCTATGTCCCACCTCTCCTGCTATTAATGCACTAGATAAGAATAAACCATCTAAAACGCTTTGAATAATCATACTACTAAAGCCAGATGTGATATGGTGATTTAAATGATGCTTGCGTCGTTGTGAATCTGTTCATCATATAAAGCCATTGCGCCTCTTCAGAAGACTTGGATTTGGATTAGACCAATCGATTGATTTATTTTTATGATGCCTTTGACATTTCTTTTGGATCTTTTAAGTTTTAGAAGAATGGACTGTAAATGGAGGGACAGAAATCTCTCAGATTAATACAAATATCTTCTTTTGTGTTTGGAAGTTAAACGAAAATCTTATAGTTTTGAAACGACATGAGGGTAAGTACATGAATTTACATATTGGAATTTACATATTGGGTGAATTATACCTTATAAATACAGTAAGCTGAGCCTTGGATAAAAGTAACTCTATATCGCGAATCATATCGTTTACATCAGCGATACATATCGTCACATTGTATATCACGATATCTCGATATAGCGATGTATCGTTACACCCCATCTCTAGAATGAACGTGTCTCTTCCTCTAATACCACCTGTCACAGCTGGTAGCAAATTTTGGTTCATGGCAAGTAACTAAAGCTTGTTGGCTGTCTTTTTACAAAGGGGCAAGAGATGTCAAAAGGAAATATGTCAACACAAGTAAGAAAGCTCTTTTGACCAAATCTTTATTATAATTATCTTTATTATAAATTGGAACAAGCATGCCAAGACAGATGTTTCTGTGAACCTTGTGAGTGTGAAGTGTGTTTTTGTCATAACCTTTGACAGTATAAGCACAATAAGGCACAACATTTCTTAGTTCAGTACTCACGTGCTGTGTTACAGCTTTTTGTGCACACGATTCAAGTATGTGTGCTCAGAAAATGTCAGTAAAATCTGCTGAAAGTTTTGCCATGATAGAGATGATAATTAAAAACAATAATCATCAAAAACAGTGATAGAATGTGCACTGGAGCACAATATTAAAAATCTCTCTGTAAAAGGCAAATCGTGGAGATCATCACACACCCATAGACTGCTGTACAATAAAATGTAAAACTTCTGTATATTAATAATAGTAAAAATAATTCAGTGTTAAATCACAATAATTTCCAGCTTGACTGAATTACATCTGAGTGTGAGTGAAGAGTTCACTGAGACACTTGTACAACCAAAATTCCACTCTCAAGTTCAGGTACTATGTGAAAGCAACGAGAACTGGGTTCTGTTTATCTGAGTTCACTTTTGGGTCGCTGAAAGAGAGGTTTTTTTTTTATTTTTTATAAATGAGAACAAGTCTGTACACCCTTAAAGTTGGCATGAAATGAAAATTCACTATTTTCTGAGTGCATGTTATTGATCTAATTGTGAACTATGCATCTTTTCATCTTCAACTTTCATTTTTACATTTTCTTTTCAACCTTGTCATTTTTTTTTTATAAAAATGAGATAACATGATCTTGTGGTGAAACAACAAACTTCCCACTGGTGACTTTATGCTTCTTGTATTTCATTGATGTATTAGCAGAGATGTGTGTTTTTTTTTTTTTAATATATAATTGTAATTAAAATGTCAATTGCAGTATCTGGCAAAACAACTGCAATATGTTTCAGATTATGCAATATGTTTTTTTTTTTTAGCTAAATAATAATGTAGCCCTTTACAACCAAGCGGCACGTAGATCAGGTTTTGTGCTCTGGCTTAAAAATGTTAGTGTGTTGGATAAAAAGAAGACTTATGTGTAGTAGCTTATGTGTAGTAACCCATTGATATCATTAAATGAGGTCAGTCTTTGAGATTCAAATTTTGTCCTTTGGTTAGTGGGAGGAAGGAACGCCTCCTGATTTGCTTGTGCCTGATCAGAATTGATAATTTTCATTGTTTACTTTTGCCGAAAAACAAAATCCACACTGTCCTCCAGCTTGGGCTCAGAAGTACACTTAAATCCAAACTCATTTCCAAGAATTTCCACCTTAGATAAATACATATGTTATAACAACACCTCTCCTTTCTTTTTCAAATGCATTCACTGTGTCTTCCTCTTGATTAAAGGTGCAGTTCCAGAAGATTCAGCAGCTCCGTCTGTCTCAGAACCGGGCACAGTACTACGGTGGCTCGCTGCCCAACGTCAACCAGATAGGCAATGCCAGCACTGATTTCCAGGTACCCGGGTTGTCCTCCATCCACTTATCAAAGTCTACTAAATCTGTCCAGCTAGTCATGTTCATTTAGGAGAAGATAATCTCCAGCCATATACTCCGCTTTTCTACCCTCAGATAAACAATGTCAAGAGATGGTAATTGCAAACCTTCTCCTCATAAAACAAAGAGTGTGTTTGTCCTCACCTCTTAGTTCGCCTACTCCTTCAGTACACGACTATCCCCACAAGTACACTTGATACAGCGTGCGCTCCAAGAGCCGAAGAACTGTATCTGTGTCTATTCCCTATGGAGAACAGTGTTGTATACCTTCAGGTGAAAGTGCTCTTGTTGCTCTGAATAAAGCTTCTTTGAGACACCGAGCAGTGATCCCTACTTTTTGTCCGCCATGAGAAACCAAACCTAGAGAGGTAAAAGCACTTTGGAGTAGACTGAATTCACCTGGGGACACAAGCTAATGGTGGCACTTTGAATACTTTACGTGTGTGTGTGTGTGTGTGTGTGTGTGTGTGTGTCTATATTCGGCATGCTTTATCAGTCCTGAAACATGAACACTCACACTTTCATTTTAGGCTGTTACTATTAAAGGCATTTTGAGAGTTTCATGCATTTGTGTGCAGAATGTTAACAAAAATTGTATTTCTCCATAGGGGGCATTTCCCTCCGGTCTGGACTCTGTGCGAGGGACTAGACACCATGGTCTGGTGGAGAGGGTCCATCGAGACCGCAATCGGATTAACTCACCGCACCGCAGGCCCATTGACAAGCACGGACGGCAAATATCCTTTAAGTTCACTGGTGTAAAGGCCTTTGTAGAGGGAAATTGTGATTTATAATCTGTGAGGGTCTTTACTTACGCTAGTAGATGCATCATTATTATGAGTTGTGTGTGTCACACATGTTGACCTTTGCTCATGTGGGAAGCTTTTTTTGAGGCTTCAGGCTGCTGATGATCCTATGTATTGATATTCCCTCTCTTGCAATGTGGGTGTGAATGAGTGGGTAACTGCAATAACCTGCTGTTTTCTCCCCACTCATGAGAAACGCTTAGAGATTTAAATATCAGTACTCTGGTGTCCTCATTAGAGGGTGATTTAACAAACCTTGCCGCAGATCGTCTTGCGCAATCTGCCGCTAGTTCTGCATTCATTTATCACACAGGTTGATGAAGTCACTGACTACGCCGACCCGGCCGCTCTGTCTTTTATCTTCCTCGGTTGTGTAGTTGATGGATTTCTTTCATTAATTTTTCAGTGGTTGTCTGTAAGCTTAATCGTCTGTGGGCTCAAAAAATAATTTCAGTCTACAGATTTAGCTTAGTGCTAAAGATTAAATAAAAAATAAAAAGGCCCTAATGCTTTCTGAGTTACCATGCTGTTTTGAAGATGTGAAGGGCATAAAGAGGCTTCTGCTGATTTAGTTTTTATTTCATCTTTGGTCTTTTAAAGACAGAGAAAAGTTTTGGGGTTTGAAATATCTAGAAACCCAGTAAAAAGCTACTCCGTAGTCATTAAAATTAGAATAATTTTGGGAACGGTCCACTTGCTCTGGTGTCGTGCAATACGAAAAGGCAACAAAGACGGTGTGAGGGAGACAGGAAAAAAAAGTGTGGCAGAGTTGAGTTACGTAAGAGCTTTGAATGAGCCTTGAGCTTCTTTGAGCGGGAAAAAGGCATTTGTGATGGTGACCGCAGTCATGCTAAAAACTGCAAGACCTGTTTGTCAGAACTCTGCTCTGTGAATTGAGCCGCTCCCTCCCCAAGAGCTGAATATATTCTTGCGTATTCTCACGGGTTTCTTCAGTCTCGGAGGATTTTGTTTTCTTCACCTCATTGTCTGTTTGTATTGTTTTGATTTTTTGCCTTAATTGCTGACACTTGTTTCTAGTTGTCTCTGAAACAAAGAAAATAATTTTAATGAGTAAATGGTTAGCTGGGTTGTTATCGTCTTTTAAAGCTTTTTGCTTTAGGCTCAGAACTTTCTGTTTTTTGTTGTTGTTGCTTTCAGTTTGAGAATTCAGCATATGAATGAGACGGCTTACTAACACATTAATTTGATTAAGTTCCATTTCGACTTTTTAGTGGTGCATCACTGTTACTATTTCTCATAACGTTAGGGATTTTAACACACCCCTGGGTGTTTAGCTTTGGTGCCTAACTTATCCTCTACGTTTGTGACTGATTTTACATTTACATTTTGGTAGCTGCTTTTTTTCCAAAGCAACTTAAATGTCAGTTCATGCATTCCCTAGCAATCGAACCCATGATCTTGGCGTTGGTAGCGCCGTGCTCTACCCGTTTGAGCTCTCTACTACTGAATTACAAAACAGTTTCAAAGGGCATTATATTTTTCAGAAACGCAAATGCCCACTGCTGTGATCGGCAAACTTCATTGCACCATTTTTATGCTCGAGATGGTCAGCACTATATTAGAGCCATATGTGTTTGTTTATTTTCATCAAGACAGAAGAAAATGAACTAACGCAACCATGATTGCAACAATGAGCGTGGTAATTGCTTGCATTTGCTAAAGTCAAATCTATTATCTTTATATAGTTCTAAAACTATAATTAACTTGTCATTGGACTGCTTTAATGAAATGATTTTTAGAAAAACAGGCAGCATGTTGAGAATAATTAAAGTTGCAGTCCGTAACTTTTTTTGGGGTTAAAAAATGGCCCAAAATCAATTTTTGAGCAAGTACATAACCAGCCATAATTTCACCCATGCAATTCGAATAGTTTGAACTTTTGGAAGGGTATGCAGTTTTTGGAAGTGCAGTTTGTCTACATCAAGGTACAGAACAACATCAGACGGTCTTACTCAACATCTTACCCTCGCAGCAGTAAAGCTCTTGTGATTTGATGGAGAGACACGAGGAGTTAAAGGTGGGGTAAGCGCTTTCTGGTAACCGATGTTGATATTTCAAATCACCAAAAAAACACTCCCCTACCCCAAAAGGGTCTTGCCCCTATTTTGATAGCTCCGCCCCACACATACGTACACAAACCAGGCAACGACTGTGGCAGAATCTGCTGTGCCAGCCGGCCGAGGGTATGATGTCATCAATAAGTGAAAGCAATGTGTGTTACTATGGTAATTCAGATCGAATGTTCAATGAAAAAGTCATCCCTTCCATCCCAAAAACACAAACACAGTTCTCATGAACAACTCGATCAGCACAACGAGCGCGACAGTCCAGCTAACGAATATATTACAATTATGACAAGATTAGAGGGTTATATCGATCACGAAAAGAGGACCCAAAGGAAACAAACATATATTAAGAGTATATTATCTTACTTTTCGGACACACTTTGGGAGCTGACGTTTGAAACAGACAGTGGAGGAGGTTAAGACGCTCCAGGCTTATAGGGTATGGAAATGAATGGGTCTTTATCATCGCTGAAGTGAACGACAATACGATTGCAAATGGACAAACAATTAAAATAAACAAATAAAGCAACCTCGGCGTCCGATTGCAGGCCTTCCTGCTCCTTAAGTTCTCTCCAGCGCTGGAAAGCTGATCCGATATTTACACAGGTCGTACCTCTTGCCTGATCGTAAGCCTTTTTTTGTTCCACAGACATTTTCCACTTTAGTTTTTTTTTTTTATCTGCCATCTTTCTCTTTCTGTCATCGCTCGGCTAATGACCGTCCTGTGTGTCGTGTCTTCTGAATAATGATGTGCACTGAGCGCTCTCTTCTCCCCATCATTAGTAGACATGCCCCTTACTGCTGATTGGCTACAAGTTTGTTTTGGTACTCGGCCCGAGACACTTTTCTAAAGCATTTTTTTAAATATCACTTACCCCACCTTTAAGAACACACCTTGATATTTATGTTAAGGGTGTGTAGAGAAAAATTGTGACATCACAAATGGGCCGATTTTAAATCCTGGTGTTTCAGAGAAGGACAAGCATCATTTTATTGCTTATACAATAAGCTTCTGCTTTTAAACCGTGCAGGGTATTTTTTTTTGGCAGTGTTGGCATGTCCACTTATTATGAGCATTCTTCAGATCTTTGAGATTTTTTTTTATAAATATGGGCAGTTGTGAGATATACAGTGGGGAGAACAAGTATTTGATATACTGCCGATTTAGCAGGTTTGCCCACTTACAAAGCTTGTAGAAGTCTGTAAGTTTTATCATAGGTACTCTTCAACTGTGAGAGACGGAATCTAAAACAAAAATCCAGAAGATCACATTGTATGATTTTTAAGTAATTAATTTGCATTTTATTGCATGACATAAGTATTTGATACATCAGAAAAGCAGAACTTAATATTTGGTACAGAAACCTTTGTTTGCAGTTACAGAGATCATACGTTTCCTTTAGTTCTTGACCAGGTTTGCACACACTGCAGCAGGGATTTTGGCCCACTCCTCCATACAGACCTTTTCCAGATCCTTCAGGTTTCGGGGCTGTCGCTGGGCAATACGGACTTTCAGCTCCCTCCAAAGATTTTCTATTGGGTTCAGGTCTGGAGACTGGCTAGGCCACTCCAGGACCTTGAGATGCTTCTTACGGAGCCACTCCTTAGTTGCCCTGGCTGTGTGTTTTGGGTCGTTGTCATGCTGGAAGACCCAGCCACGACCCATCTTCAATGCTCTTACTGAGGGAAGGAGGTTGTTGGCCAAGATCTCGCGATACATGGCCCCATCCATCCTCCCCTCAATACGGTGCAGTCGTCCTGTCCCCTTTGCAGAAAAGCATCCCCAAAGAATGATGTTTCCACCTCCATGCTTCATGGTTGGGATGGTGTTCTTGGGGTTGTACTCATCCTTCTTCTTCCTCCAAACACGACGAGTGGAGTTTAGACCAAAAAGCTCTATTTTTGTCTCATCAGACCACATGACCTTCTCCCATTCCTCCTCTGGATCATCCAGATGGTCATTGGCAAACTTCAGACGGGCCTGGACATGCGCTGGCTTGAGCAGAGGGACCTTGCGTGCGCTGCAGGATTTTAATCCATGACGGCGTAGTGTGTTGCTAATGGTTTTCTTTGAGACTGTGGTCCCAGCTCTCTTCAGGTCATTGACCAGGTCCTGCCGTGTAGTTCTGGGCTGATCCCTCACCTTCCTCATGATCATTGGTGCCCCACGAGGTGAGATCTTGCATGGTGCCCCAGACCGAGGGAGATTGAGCGTCATCTTGAACTTCTTCCGTTTTCTAATAATTGCACCAACAGTTGTTGCCTTTTCACCAAGCTGCTTGCCTATTGTCCTGTAGCCCATCCCAGCCTTGTGCAGGTCTACAATTTTATCCCTCATGTCCTTACACAGCTCTCTGGTCTTGGCCATTGTGGAGAGGTTGGAGTCTGTTTGATTGAGTGTGTGGACAGGTGTCTTTTATACAGGTAATGAGTTCAAACAGGTGCAGTTAATACAGGTAATGAGTGGAGAACAGGAGGGCTTCTTAAAGAAAAACTAACAGGTCTATGAGAGCCGGAATTCTTACTGGTTGGTAGGTGATCAAATACTTATGTCATGCAATAAAATGCAAATTAATTATTTAAAAATCATACAGTGTGATTTTCTGGATTTTTTTAGATTCTGTCTCTCACAGTTGAAGTGTACCTATGATAAAAATTACAGACCTCTGCATGCTTTGTAAGTAGGAAAACCAGCTAAATAGGCAGTGTATCAAATACTTGTTCTCCCCACTGTATATTTGGCTTTATTTTTGTTAAACCCAGTTGTTGCTTTTTTTTAGTGTGATCTGGCAACATTCTCTCTATGGACCCTAATGTATGTGGTGGACCCTAGACCACAGGGCCTGTGAAAGCAACTACAGTGCAGAGAATCATACTTTTTCCCGGTGATTTGCTTGCAGTGCTGATGGAAATGAGAGATATCTGATGCATTTTCAAATACGTCATTAACGTCTAATCGTTCAATTTGATTTAATGTTAATTCATTTGTCACTACCTTGTACTAGTGATTACCTTGTCACTACCTTATAATACATTATAAGGAGCGTTACAAAGCATAAATAATGCATTAAATACTATTAGCATTTTAAATAAAGGCTTTAAGTAAAATGTTTTTATTAATTGAAATAAAGCTTAAATAAAATCAAATATAATTCTTAGATTAAAAGCTTATTTTATTTCAGTTAGTTGCCAAGGCAACATTTCTAATTTCCTTTTAAGTTGAACTAATTTGCTAAATCTAAAACTGAAACAAAAAATAATTATAGAAAATAGAAATATTATTAAGAAAACAAATACTAATAGAAATGACTAAAGCACAGAACAAAATTACTAACACTTAAACTAAAATTGAAATGCAAACTGAAAAAAAAAAAAAAAACCCTAATTCAAAATATTAATAATTACTATAGTAGTATATAAATAATACTAAAATAACACTGATGGTCCTGGAAACCACTTATAACACCCTGACATTATGATGGCATGTTTTTTACGACCATACGCAACTCACATTTTCTTTAAAAAGAAAAACAATTTTTAAATCTTTTTAAACTTATAACTACACTCTACATCTAATCTAAATAAACGGAGACTCTATAAATAAACATTCAGCCACTAGGCTTTTCTCTTAATGTCTAAAGCATTTCATTTTCATGCCACTCTAATTCTGCTGAGTGAGAGAAAATGAGGGAGGTTTCAAAGCCCAAATTTACTTTCGCTCTGATTTTTTTCCCTTTAGTGCCAGATGTCCCTCACAGTGTTGGCTTGTTTTGCTTGCATCGATTCAACCACGTCTGCCAAGATTAGACTCTCTCACAGGCTCACTAGCCAACCTAACGCCGTCCAACTTCCTCCTAACCCATGTAGTTGCCTTCAAGCCACATATATCATGCCAGATGCCTTGATTTGGCTTTGTCAGTATTTCTGGAATCATGTCCTAGTGGAGGGCGAGTGGTGTGGGTCGAGTGTGAAATGTCAGAGAGAAAGGTTAGCTCACCCACACTGTCCTGGAGCTTCTGAGACAAAGGTGCTGTCACAGCCACCCTGTCTCTCCACACCGCTTCAGCAGCCATGGGCTAATTAGATTTTAGGAAGGATCCCTCGTAATCCAAGCCGCCTGGCTTATGTCATCGTCTTATGCCCCCCCCCCCCCCAGGCCGAGCATCAACAACAGTATTTGCACAATGTCACGCAAGGGATTTCATACAAATGATATGGGTTAAAGCATACCGTCTTAACTATGATGCGGCCTAAAATGGTTTTTATGTGGCTTGGCTTTGCCTGCTCATTGGTTGGTTGTGCAGTGTTGTGTCATGGTTCGGGTCACGGGGCGGGCTGGTGGTTGAAGGGTTGGCATGAAGAGCTCAGTCTCTCATTACTGCAGCAGAATGATGGCTGGGTTTTCCAGGCCTGAGCAGATGTTGAACAGAAAAAGACTCTGTCCTGCTTTCTGTCCACCCTTCCCCCCATTTGGATGTGAGAGTTTTGGCACAGATGGACATGACGAGGCAGCATTGTCAACATTGGTCTGAGTCGAAGTAACAGTGTTTACTCAAGGAGTTCTTCAGCTGGGTTATTTTCTCTCCCATAATTCCTGTAACTTTTGTTTTACTCTTGAGTGGGTTCGGACAGCAAAAGTGAGTTTAAAGGGCTCATATTATGAGAAATCAAATGAGAAAAGATTATTGTAATATGAAAACATGTAAGGGGCTGTTCAAACAGAACGCGTTTTTTCATTCCACTGCGCTACTTTTCCTTTGTTTTTCAATAGCCCCTTTCACCAGCAGTCCTGGTAAATTACCATAAAATTACCAGAATTACTTTACCGGTAAATACACACATATGCTGTTTACACAAGCAACAGCATTCTGGCTTTTTACTGGTAAGAGACCATTCACACATCAGTACCAAAATACCGGTAAATTTTGTGATGTCATTCATCGGAAATGATCTTTAAATGCTACGCCGTTGTCTTCATCTGCCCACATGAGGAGAAGCACTTTAGTCTGTTCAGTTTGACAACATTTTTTGACGTCTGAGTGAAGGGCATAAGGGAATGCGTTTTTGCTCCTATAAACACGAGACGCACATAATATTATATAACTGCAGAGCCGCAACGCTGATGAATGGAAAAGAAGTCTGGGTCTCGAGTGTGGCGCGTTGAAAAAGCTGCGAGACATAGCGCAACGGTCAAAGATTATCATCTAGCGCATATTTACATTGGAAAAACTATTAAAAAGCTTACTGTAAATGGAGTAATCATGTCATCTTCATAAGAACTTTATGATTGGCCCAAAGCAAACTTCTTACGTCAGCGCATTCTGACTTGCGTGCTCATACCGGTAATCTTCATTCTGCATTATAGATCTTATTGTGAACCATTCATCTGTATGGATCGCTCTTTTTTTTTTTTTTTTGACCTCGTAACATTTATCAAAATGTCATGACTCAATCTTTCAGTCAAAACGACAGACTTCTCTCTGGTGACTTATGCCAGACTTCTCCAGCCATTTAGTCCGATTAAACCCCGTTCCTCCACAATCGACTGCAAGTTCACTTTCATTTTTGGTTGCAATGCAACAACTGATCGACAGAACCAAGTACCTGCTCTGTATTTTTTTCAATAATCTGTTAAACTCTGATGTATATCATAATGCGGATTGTCTGTCTACTTTTGTTTCATTGCAACTTTAAACAGCAGAAACATTAAATGGATAGTTGATCTAAAAGTGAAAATTTTGTCGTCATTTACACAGCCTCATGTTGTTCCAAACGTGCTTGACTTTCTTCTTTTCTGAAAACACTGATATTTCGGAGAATGTTTCAATTGTTTGGGCTTGAATGAGAACCGAATTTTCATTTTGGGATGAACTATCCTTTCAAAACTTTGGCAAACTTTGTATTATTCATTGCTTTGTGTAGCGTATGAGAGGGTTTTAAGTCAGTTGACAAGTTGCTGTGTTACTACTGAAAATCAAACACATTTGTTGATCTTGAACATCCATTTTGATGACTTGCACATTTCTGTGAAGTATTCTCTTATAAATTACACTGATTTGTCAAAAATAGTGTTTTCTCGCTGGCTAACAGAGATGCTGTTTTGTTCAAAAGACTTCGAGATTGTTTTTTTTGTTTTTTTAACAATGAATTCGACTTACATTTTATAGGTGCGTAATTTATAGCTTAATGCACATTTTCATTTTGTGAATAAACAACATTGTAAGGAAAAAAGTTTCAAAAGAAAACGTCTTGAATTAAGAAAAATATAAATATTTCGTTCAAATATAAAAATACAGTACATTGCTAAAAATCAATTAAAAATCTAAACTAGACAGAGGGTGGGAAATGGTCATGAGAAAATAGATTTATGCCTTTTCATATAAACAAGGTTTGGAGTAGGGATGGAACGGTATGAAAATTATACATTAAGATTAATGTGACCCATATTATCACGATTATCAGTATTATCACGGTTTGGTTCAAATGAGATGAAAGTGTTCAAAAAGAACAGATGCACACACTGAAAACATTTCAACAAGTTTTATATTTGAAAATCAACAAACAAATAAAAAAGCAGCTCTATGTGCTTTAAGCAAGATTCTATTCTGTGGATAATGGCTGTGGATATCTACAGAATGATAGAATTATCATTCTGTGATAATTCTCCTTCTTTATAATGGCCGTCGTCAATAGCAACGCATTATAACAGCGCACATCAATGGACGTGCTCTCTCGTTTCATTCAAATGCAGCTTGCGTCTTGCGTCTCTGTTTTTGATTGTATTGAAAATGAAATCAGAGGACTTTACTATTAATATTACTATAATTATTACTATAACTTCTTGTGATCATCTTGTCTGGACGATTGTTTTGTACACTGTACAAAATGGATTTATAAACAGGTAAGATTTAAAACCTTAATCTCAATTCAATATGTCCCCGTAATTATTTATGTGGTAAAGAAAGTCTGTGTAATAAGTGTACAATGAATATACATTATTATCCCTTAAATGTCACCCTAGTTTTGTCTGAAGTTGTCCGTTCGTCTTTGGCTCAAAGTCACTTGCTGCGAACTTTTCTTTGTGGAAGCTTCACGTTAATTTCAAGTGAGTGAGAGAAAATATTTTAACTCAAAACTTTGTGTCCAATTATTTCCCAGACGTAGTTTTGGTATTGAGGTCAAAGTCCACTTGCCTTGCGTTCGCTATACAACAGTGGGTGGTCACGAAAACGGCGGATTTGAAGTGTTTGCCCCTATAGCAGCGACTTTATTTTTGCATGTTCTGCAGTCAGGGTGACCATACTCGATTAAGTTTCCCTCAGGACTTTTGTAAAAGCCAAAATATGACCACACCTCAGATTTGGTCCTTTTAGAAGGCTGAAAAATCTCCCGGCGCTGTCACTGCCTTCTGCCATTTCTTCTCATTCAAAAAACATTGTTGCGCGCTGCGCCAGAATGATGCTGGCTGGACAGGATTTACCGCGAGTTTTCAAAATCGTGATAATCAAACACGGTTTTAATGATAATTACATTTTAAACAATATTACTAACAGTCAGTACGTTTTATCGTGGTTTATCGTGAAACCGGTAATCGTTCCATCCCTAGTTTGGAGCACATGTGATTTTGACATTTGCCTGTGAAAACTTTGGAGGCTTTCCTTGACTGAACTACGCTGAGAGCTCTCCATATGGAACGATGTACCTTTCTCCTCCCCCTGACAACAGCTGGAGAAGGTGAGTCTTCTTTTATTTATATTACATTTACATGTATGCATATGGCAGACATTTTTACCCAAAGAGACCTACATTGCGTTGTACACATTTTTTATTTTCATTTTTTTATATATATTTTATCAGTTCTTGCTTTCCCTGGGAATTGAACCCAGGACCTTGCCGTTTTTAGCTACAGGAGCTATGGCGGTTGAGCTACAGGAAAGATACCTCCCCTTCAAACTATAAGGACAGATATAGTCCTACACACACCCATCCACCACCAACAAATATGTGTCTGGTCATATTACATATTACATATTACATATTACATTCTACTTCATGTAGAATTTTATCATATCTTCTGTTAGTTGCAGGGCAAAGTGCAAAGATGATGTTATCTTGAAATGATGCCATCTTGGTGATATCAAGCGGTATTGCAAGAGTGATCATGTCACATTTGAGTGAGTGTTAATGCGTGTTTTGCATTTGCATAGGCTATCCCTACAGATGCCTGAAAAGAAAACAGTAACGACATGTTTTTTCAGCATGTGGAAAATCCGCATCCGCAACAATGACAGATAACGCTAGTAAAAGGTTAGATAAAAACAAAGGTGTTCAAAGAGAACTACGCACATCATTGTGTTTCGTTCTCGACTCTCAGGGAGATTAGAAATTCATTCTCTGAGAACAAATGCTCACACATTTGCTATGCACAAATGTCACTCTTCTCGGTTCAGCACCGGTGAGGCGTAACCATTGGACGGTTTTCCTCATTTGTTTACCGAGGAGTGAATTGCAGCCAGTAATAAAAGGCTTAAGGAAGCTTCTCCTCATCATAGTCGTGCTTTGAATGCAGGCTTGGCCATCAGCCAGCGTACCTTCTTACCAGCAAGCTGCCTCAGTCTCCATGTTGACTCTGCGACTTGTAAAACTTTCAGAGTCCACGCCCTGTGGCATTGTTTACACCTGAAAACTGGTTGGCCTGATCAGCTTTAGCGCGGCCTTCTGTTCCCACTGTGGCGAAACACTGCTGTGACAGCCATATGCTGTAGAGTGGCTCACATGCAATACTAGATACAGAGCTTTATATTACTGCTTTTAGACTGAAATGTGAAATTATATTAGTTCAAACACTGAGCGAATTGCACTGTAGATGTAGTTGTTGTGCAAAGAAGCACAGATGGGGGTATCAGAGGATAAACCCTCATGCGGAATTTAGCTGAATATATGATCTTAGGCAAACTTTAGAGCTTCATTATAAATGCATAAACCGTGAGCGGTTCACTCCACTTCAAGGCATGTCTCAGAGGATTCCCATGAATTATGAAACATAGGATTCGGAGGATCAAGCACAGTTAGATCTTCACCACTACAATGTATATTTCAGAAATTTTTACATTGCCTTTTTGGTTTAATTATATCCAGTTTTCTTCTCTTCTTCAGGAATGTTGTCTTTGTGTCCTCGTGAAGCCTGAATACTAACCACAGCATTTCTCTCTGATTCTAACAGTCTCTCTTTCCTCAAGAATGAATGTTCAGCTATTCTTTAAATCTTTTCTTCAGTGTAAACCGCACTAACTAAACCTGCCAGATCTTTTGCTAGCTACCCCTCAGAGCCGCCCTCCCCCAGAACAGATTGTGAGCTCAGCGTGTTTGTACGCCCCCCTCCCTTTTTGCTCTGGACCTGATTAGCATTCGCTAATGACCGTAGTTCATGGTTTGGTTTGGTTTTTTTGTTTTGGTTTGGTTTTTGTTTTATTCCGCTTTGCCCGTTTGACCTTGCACAGATATATATGATTGAATAGTGGGTGTTCTGCTGTCTCTTTTTTTTTTTTTTCTGTTGGGATCTTGCGCTGTAATATTGCATGACGTGATTAAACGAAGGGCCGAACAGATGTTTTCTGTCTGTGCGGACATTAGAGGTTAAGCTAGATTTAGGAGGAGTCATAGAGTGATTGCAAATGATTTTTGGCATTTTTAACATCACATGCTGTGTGTATGATGTCTGCTGTTTTTTGTCTGACAGTGTGACACGTCACAGAAAATCTGCAGATTTACTAGTGTTTGTGCAGTTGTAAAAGGGATGTTTGCTTGGATGTTTGTGGTGCTTTAACTCATGTAAAGAGGGAGCATAAGGAAGGGAAGGGAGGAGTTTTGTTGAAGGGAGGAATCAAGGCCAGTTGGCAACAAATCGGTGATTATGGTTTTAGAGCAGTGTTTGTGAAGGTTCAGTGGGACTTTCCATGTAAAGGGTACAAAATAGGACCTGTAATGAATGATTGATCTCAAAACAACAACAAATTATCTGAATGTAATTTTCTGCTGAGGTTTGCAACTCTGTTTGCAGAATGTCAGCTTTTTAATCAAATAGACAAAATAAAAAAAACAAAAATGTACAAAATAACTTGACAAAAAGCCTGGGTAATGGTTTTCATTTTACCTAAATTAAACTGTCACTCAGTAGCAGAAAGCTAGTTTGGGATCAAATGTTGGTTTATAGTTTTTGATAAACTTTTGTATTTTGCATAAATGAAAGAGTTTGCTTGATTATATTTTTTTTTAAAGGGATGGCTCACCCAAAAATGAATTTTCTATCATTATTTACTCACCCTCATGTCATTCCAAACCCATAAGACTTTAGTTAATCTTAAGACATTTCTTAAGAAACCTAAAACAGGTTTCTGTCCCTCCATTGAAAGCAGAGTAATAATAGAGTTTCAAAATGTTATTAATTTACTTGATTTATTCCCGGTCTAGAAATCACAGGGTAAATTAAAATATTTATTTTTAGTTGTTTCTAATTTTAATACTTGTTTTGTCTTATTTTAAGTAATTTTAAGTCATCTTGAGGCCCCCTAGTGGGCCCCAGCCCCCTGGTTACATTTAATACTTAGTAAATGAGAATTGGGTGCTAGTATGAGAAGTCTGTAGGGGATTTGTCATGGTTCTCTATTGGTTTAGGAGTGCAGTGGGCAGGCGTTTGGGCAGCAGAGGATGATCGTCCTGCTTTACTCGGAGGCTCATCCTAACGTATGCCCTCGAGGAACTGTTTACAGTTCTCTCAACACATCTGTGATGCATTACCTACCGCAGTACACACTGGGTAAGGGTTAATGAGCTGAAAAAGGCGTCGGCCTCAGCTCATTAACCCTTCCTTCCCTTCACCACACAACTTGGTCCAACCAGTGCAGATTTCTGTTGCTTATTCACACAATAACCTGATGTATGGGTGGCGGATGTGTTTTGTGTTCAGGTCACAGGCCTACTCAGTTCTATCACCAGAAAAGGAAATGTAAGAGGACTGAGGTAGTATGTTGCCAATAAAAAGATGTTGTTGGAATTGAAATGGTTGAGAGAAAGAGAGCCCAGTACTGTAACATTAATTTAAAGTGTTTTGGAGATTTTTATCGTCCATTCCTAACACATTTTTCTCACGTCTAGATAAACGTTTCGTGACTCTTACTGAACTAACATTAATGTGGTGTATAATCTGAATCTCTGTGTTTTAGTGTGCCCCAGAGCTCAGTTGCATCCGTAGGGATGACAGCGCTACTATGATACTTTCAGGCTCAGCTCTCCCTGGGGTACAGCTGTCCCTCTGGTGTCTGGGTAAACGTGGGCTGGTTCTGAATCCTAGGCAACATCCATATGTTTCCCTGTGGAGCTCAGCTAGATTGGGTCAGGAACACGGGTCAGCGCTGTCCTCTTAGTCCCACGCTCTCCCATCCTGGATCTGAGCCTCTGCTCTTCCCAGACAAGGCTTCCTCTGGGAGGTTTTCTAGAAAGACATTCAACTCAAGTGTGATCCGACAGCAATAGGCTTTCATTGAAAAAATCTCTCCGTTTTTGGTGGTCTGCTTGATGCCAGTTTGAAAACATCTGCTTTTCTCGTTGTTTCTGATCAAGGGTCAGATTTAAATAACAAACTGTTTACAAAGCCGTTTTCTAGCAACTCTTACCAAGACTCCTTTAAGACTTCCTGATGCATTTCTATTTATGCCATATACTGCCTTTTAAGTCTTAAATTCACAGATATCTCCAGCATGGGTGGTTGATGGGCACTGACTTTAGTGCTTCATATTGCATGTGCAGCTAAGCCCCTAATTCACTTCAAAGCAGGGGCACAGACCAGCTTTACAGAAACATTTGAAGGAAGGCCAGTTTCTGTTGTCACAAGGAGTATGTTTTTTCCCCCTTGTGCATTACACCAACCTAATGTGGTCTGGCATACTGTAGCCTCTCCTTAGCAGCAGACCGGGCTGCAGGAAATCTGTTTATTGTTTCTCTTTATTGTCTTAGTGATAGGAATATGTTAACCCTCTTAGTGGGAACCAGCTTCCCTGTTCTGGCAGACAGCAGCGTGCACAGGCTACATCTGCTGGGCTTCTTATGCATCTACACAGGCGAATGTGGATCATTATACATGGCATGCATGTCTTGTTTTGTGCTCTTTGACACACTTGCCATATGTTATTACTCGCCGTGAGTAATGGCACTACTGAGTTATGATATCAGTGGCTGCTATGATAAGCGGTTCAAGATAAAAAAAGGAAGAAATATACCGTAAAACTACCATTCAAATGTTCACCAAACCTGCATTTATTTGATCAAAAATACAGAAAAAAAGTAATATTGTGAAATACTACATTTAAATTAATTGTTTTCTTTTTTAATATATTTTAAAATGTAATTTATTTCTGTGATGCAAAGCTGAATTTTCAGCATCATTATTCCAGTCTTCACATGATCCTTTAGAAATCATTCTAATATGCTAATTTGGTGCTCATGAAACATTTCTTATTATCAATGTTGATGACAGTTGTGCTGTTTAATGTTGTTTTGGAAACTGTTACTTTTTTTCAGGGTTCTTTTGGTGAATATTAAGTAAAAAAAAATAGCATTTATTTGAAATATATATATATTTTTAACATTGTTGTCATTTTTGATCAGTTTAACCCTTTAAACCCGAAGTGTACCGCCGGCTGTTAAACCCATACATTAATCAAATCAACATAATCCATTGCGTCAATCACGAGATATGAGATATTCCTGTTGAGGAACAACAATTTTAAAAATGCCTTCTGGGTGTCAAGGGCTGAGCAAAAAGGCTACTTTGGTTCCAAATGCTGTAACTTTTAATTACTTAATGCTATCACCACAATCTGATCCAGATGCTGCTCACATTTAGGGGAACTTCACCAAAAAAAGATTTGTCCTCCTACCTTATTTCCTTCCTGAGTTATTGCACATCAAATAAGAAAGATATGTAAAATTCTAATAAAAAATTATGTTTTTGTCTTTTATCAGCAGTTTCTCAGCATGAGAATGTCCAAATGTAATGACGTTTTTTTGCTAAAAATTAAAGTTTTCTATGAAACGATACCTACCCTTTGGCTCTCCTTGCTAGAGTTTTGGACTTATGAGTCTTTACTTTTGTGTATGTTACTGAGAAAAAAACTTGCCTTCAGGGTTTAAAGGGTTAAAAGCTGAATAAAAGTATTATTATTATTATTATTATTATTATTATTATTATTTTTTTTTAAACTTACAGACCCAAAACATTTGAACGATAGTTCATTTAACAGTACAGTATGTGTGTGACCTTGCCGTGGCTAGCACCATGCTCTACTATTTGAGCTACAGGACTAGACTAGAGTCTATTTTGATTTAGGCCAGAAAGAAACCACTTGGCTCTGTCCTCGTCACGAGCCATGATCTTTAAGGTCACAGAGCCTTTGCTTTTTGTCCCTGAATTGCGTGGCTGTCACAAAGATTAAGGATTTTATTTGTGTCGATTGCGTTTGTGGCCAGTAAGATGTATTTGTTTATTTGGTTGGGTCTGTATCCTGATTTCCCAGTGTGGTTACTCTGCTGCAGTGTTGCCTGCGTGTTTCTTTCATTAACCATTGAAGATATTATAGCACTTTTATTTGCTCTCAGACCTAGCAGATCCAATCTAATTGAAGCAGTAAATCAGTGCTGCATACAGTATTAGACTAACCTGGGGGGAATAGGCTCTGATTTCTACGACTCTCTTTATGTTTTCCTGAAGGTGTCACAGAGGAATTTTCACCCTGCTCTCTCTCTTCTCTCTTTGTCTCTCGCTTGCTCATCCTGCTGTACTAACCCCTGAGCCATGGCTACGGGCTCAGTACAGTAGTGAGTAACACGTGACTCTTTCCATTTCTAAAGGGAGCAACCGCCATGGACCGAAGAGAAACGACCTGGATTTAGATTAATATCACAGCTTAACAGGTGACCTTCAACTTTCAACTTCCTCTCACAGATCTCCTTTGGACCTATTCTATTTGTTTTTTCTCATTGTCATTTCTTGCAGATCTCCTTCTCTCGGCTCATCCTCCTCCTTGTGTTTTAGATCTTATTAGATCTGTTTCTTGATCAAATCTTCATACAAACAGAATGATTTCAAGCAAATCACAAATACCGTTTCTCTACTTGGCTGACTATTCTTTGTGAACTAATATTTCACTGTACCAAACTAATCCAAACCAGGGATCATTATCTCTACTAACCTGTTTTGTTTTTTACCCATCACCACACTCATTATTGTGATGTAGAGTGACTGCACCCTTGAACTGTTGCTCTACAAATAGCAAAAATGGCACTAAAACAGGTTTTGTTTTCCAGTGTCACCTGAGAATGGTTTAAAGGTCAGACCTGATAAAGGATGTAAAGCAGAGAGAGGCACTGGAGGACAGTGAAGTGTGCTTGAGAGTGCCGTCATGTGTAGTTGCTTAATAAGGGCAGTGAGCGAGGGCAAAGGGTCATGTGGCCATGGCTCAGCTCAGCAATTTTTTCTTTTTACGATGGCTCACTTTTCCTCCTTTTTTCCTCCGTCTTTTCCTTCTCCCACAGAACAAACTCTGACTCAGCTCTGCACACCAGCGCCATGAGTCCAAACCCACAGGATCCTTTTGGCATGAACCAGCAGATGGGCAGAGGACCTCCTCAGCGGAACGGTGAGCTCGGCTTCCTCCCTCTCGGCCTGTTTACATACTAATTTTGAGCCAATTTAATACCTACACAACCATATTCTAGCCATTGTTATTGTGTGGAATAACAGTGTGGTGGCAACTGGGCAAAATTGATTGCACAATGTTAGGCAGGGATGATAAAACAATGATTTATAGCAGACCCAAATCAAACCGTCGCACCCGTAGTTCAGCGTGTTTGCATGACACAGCTGGGGCTCACTGTCATGTTGTTTATCTAGTTGTCTTGGTTACAAATGCAGGCATTTCAGATGGTATGCTGAAAATGGCTGACAATCAGTCCGGCCCAGTGTGCTGTTAAAGGGATGTTCCCTTCTACCATTATTTTTCTAGAGCACTTATGTACGTCCCCATGAGCTTTACAGATACAATAGTCTGGCTCATCCTCCCCTAAAAAGACCCATAGCCAGAGTTCACATACACATGTTTGTAAGACTATAGGATTATGTCATTGGGCGGGTATTATTGTCAAATAGTAATCCTTTTTTTTTTCATGATATTGCATCAGCACTTCAGGTCCTTGCGTTGATGTTTTTTTTTGTGTTTAATCATGTGTTCATTAAATCTAAAGTACAGTAAACATTTTTATAATGTTATAAAAAAAATCCTTTTTCAAATAAATGCTGTTTTTTTTTTTTTTACTTTCTATTCATGAAATAATCCTATAAAAATGATCACATCGTCCACAAAAATTTAAGCAGCACAACCGTTTATAACTGATAATAACAAGAAATATTTCTTGAGCACCAAATCAGCATATTATAATGATTTCTTTGCCTAGTGTATTTACATTTTCTTTGTAAATTTGCTTTAAAAAACCAAGACAAAACTGGGGGATGTGTAAATTTTTCGCTGTGGTAACAGCATTGTCACAGAAATTTTTTACATTGAATCCGTGATGTCTCTATTGCGCTTTTTCTGTTCATCACTTGCTCTTTTATGAATTGATTTGCAGGCATATATGCTTGAGTTTGCAGCTCATAAGCACTGCGTATCCAAGATAAAAGCATCTTTGTGTATTAGACTTTTGTTTAGGCAATAGGTTTAAAATGAAGATGTGGAGCAAATCTGACCTTCACATGTAAACTGAGATATGGAGCACTATAACTCAGAAGGCTGTCTCTGGCCCAGGGCAGTTGTTTTCACAGAGATACTTCATTTCAATCTGATAAGAAATGGCTTTACTTAAGGATATGGCAGACAGCATTCATTCTGTCTGGCAGCTCATCTGAGATATGCACACAGTTGACAGTGTGCGGAGGTGTGCAGTGAGGCTCGCGTAATATGAACAAGTACAAACCAGCCTCTCACATGGGACAAAAATTTGTCTCGCTTCCGCTATCACAGTAGTCTCATTCCAAACCTGCCAACCAACTTGACTGTGTGATGCAACTGTGCTATTCATGTGTGGAGCTCCCAAAAGCATCGAGACCGCGTGCCACGTTCAACCGCTTGACTCTGACCCTACTGGGATTTGTGATTTGACACGGCTATAATAAAAACTACTGTTTTTAATGCTCGTTTTTTGCTATATGGATCATTCTAAATAAACGTAATTGTAAATAATGCACTTCACATTAACTTGAACTATGTGTTTTTTAAGTACTTTACACTTCAAGATAAAAAAGATGAAACACTGTACTCGGGCCAATGTTTCTCTGTTCTAGTTGTCTTTTTCTGTCAGTTATGGCATTGAATGAGACTCTTCAGTGAGGGGGAAGTAAGGTGTCGACATACTTTTTGTTTGATTCATTGTGCCTCGCAGTTGGGCGTCTGGGTGCTGGTTGATCTGGCTTCGAGCCCACACTGCATCTGTGCTGGGCCAGCATCAGCAGAGGAAGTAGAAAGGAGGTTTGTTTTCCACAGGATCTCTGTAGTGTATGGAAAACAATGCCTCTCCATTGATTCACTTTGCACTTGTGGTCACAGATTTCTCCCGATATACATTTTTTTTTAAATTCTCTCTCTCTTTCCCTTTCATGGGGGGTTCCTTAAAGAGACAGTGCACACTAAGAAACCGTTTTCAACTTCCCCTACTGGAGTTTGTACCCTGAATTTTCAATGGGTGGAGTGACACATCTCAATTTGTGTTTGTGTGCTAGACTAGTTGTGAGCAGACTGAACTGAACTCTGCAGCATATATATATATATATATATATATATATATATATATATATATAGCACTACCGTTCAAACATTTGTGGTCAGTAAGATATTTTTTTTTTTTTAAAGATATTAATACTTTTATTTAGCAAGGATATTTAATTTTATCAAAAGTGAAGATATCTATAATGATATAAAATATTTATATTTCAAATAAATGCTGTTCTTTTGAACTTTGTTCATCAAAGAATGCTGAAAAAAATGTATCACTGTTTTTACGAAAATATTAAACAGTACAACTGTTTTTTAACATTGATAATAAATGAGCAGCAAATCAGCATATTTAAATGATTTCTGAAAGATCATGTGACACTGAAGATGTTGTTGAAAATTTAGCTTTGCATCACAGGAATACATTACATTTCAAAATATATTCAGATAGAAGACAGTTATTTTAAAGTGTAATAATATTGCTGTTTTTACTGTATTTTTTATCAAATAAATGCAGCCTTTGTGAACATAAGAGACTTTGTTCAAAAACATTTTACCAAACTCAAACTTTTGAACTGTAGTGTATATAAATGAAGGAAAGCTACCTTAATAGATGCTGTTTCTTCTATACTCTAGGCAGCAGAGGAGAGTGAAGGTTCTGTGTTTAATAATTAATTACTTTGAATGCTCGAGGCGTGATTGATTTGAGAAGTGGATATTGGACAACTGATTACTTTTATCTGATCTACGTAAAAGCTTTCAGTCAAAGTATTAATTATTTGTCATTAGTGATGCTTGCTAATATATTCTTATGTCACTACTGATTCAGTTAGTTATATTAATCATCTTTAACATAATTTAAACATGCAACAGAGAAACAAAATAAGAAACACTGGAAGAAAGAGAGAAAACACAGCACATCCATCATCTTTGTATGTTCATCTATGTTTGCACAAATCTGCTTAAATGAACTTGCGCCTCGACTTTTCTCATTTCAAATGTGATAAGACTTTACAGTTTTATTTACGTCACCATGTTTTATAATTACTTTAGTCACTGTCACTATGGTTACAAATATAACATATTTTTCTTAAATATATACATGCATGTGTGTGTATTTATATATACATAATAATTATACACAGTACACACACATATATACTATGTAAACACAAACATTTATTTTGGATGCAATCAATCGATTGCCCAGCATTACAATTTATATATCCCATTATATATTCAAGATGCTATTGTAAGCTGCTCTGTGAACAGGATATTTCAACACTCAAATTCAAATTCTTCTTAAATCATTCTCAAAACTGCCCGTGGTAAAAAAAAAAAAAACTAATGTCTATCGAGAGCGATGTTCTCCAAACATTGGAAAGACTTTTCAGCTAGAAAAACGAGGAAAACCTTATAAAGTTATGTAATTTGAATCTATTCATACATAAACACAAATTGAAATGTCTATATGTATTGTTTAATGGCCTAGTGACATTTTTATTCTTGGTAGAGGGTCTGACTGTAATGCTGTAGCCCAGGGGCTTCTGGTTATCTTAAGGTGCTCCTGTTTATATATATTGAAGGGATTTACCAAGAATAATGTTCTGCCAATCATATGATTAAATATTACATTTTATGCTCTAATGACATAATCCCTAATGTTTTTATTTTTGTACACCGATATAAAATATGAGTGTGATGGTGCTTATTTTCACCATAGTTACACCTTAGAATAGGTTCTGTGAATCAAGAAGTAATTCATTTTAATGCTTTTTAAATGGTCATTCATTTGTAAAGTAGATATTTGACACACAATTGATTTCAGGATCTGTTTTACATAAAAAGCTTGTGTTAATCATGCATGTCACATGTGATGTGTGTTGTTAATTTGTCTGTTACATCAGCAGTGGTTCAATTAGCTACATTAATGCTAAGATGCTGAAAGAAATGTGTGCTTGGGTACTGACCTTAATGTAAGATGCTCCTGACGTGATCAAGTACTGTGTTCACGTGAGTTAGAGCGTGGGTTTACGTTGTTTCTTGATACCAGTCTTCCTCTCTCCAAATATTTTCTTTCAATCTCTACTGTCCTGGCCATGAAAAGCAAACAGACATTTGTGAATGCAAAATTATTGACTGCCCTTTGATCTAATTCTTCTTTCTCTCTCTCTCTGTGTTTGTGGTCGTGCAGCCAGCATGAATGAAGCAGAGGTGGACAGTACTGGAGATGGTAAGTAGTGATGCACTGATCGTGAATTTTTTTTTTTTTTTTTTTTTTTTTTTTTTTTTTTTTTTTTTTTTTTTTTTCTTCTCTTTTCATGGCTGATTCTGATTGTTTTACAAGCAAATGGGCTGATTCCGATACCGGTTGTCATTTTTCTCCTTTGTTTAGGCAAATTTACTTGTTTATTTGATCTATTACAGGCCAAACTAGCCATAAACAAAAAAAATATCTGTAGTCATTTGAAATGCAAGTGGATTTTTGATTTAAATTAGATTGTATCATTTCAAAATTTAAAGCAAAAACTAAATGGCCTGCCTTTAGCTTTGTGAAATTGTTACAGTACATAAAATATACCTGCACAAAACAAAAACAGTAGATAGACAGAATTAAATTGTAGATTCACTCTCTGCCAATAAGTGGCGCTTATGGAACAGCAGCGATATAGCGTTTTCTTGATTACCGCTGTACACAAAGCGGCACTGCTGCGCTCATAAACGGGCATTATACGGAGGTAGAGGAAAAGAATATGCCATTGAAACTTTTCTGAAGACAGTCAGATCCCACTCAGCCTCTCATATAGTTTAGCGTAAGATTCCTTAATAGCTTAATACATCTTCCCTTTTTTCTTTTTTTGTAGGATGCAGATGGGGTATTTACTTTTACTCTTTTTTTTTTATTATTTATTTGGTATATTTGTGATTTTAAGCTGTTGACAACATAAAATTATCTAGTAGTGACTTGAGCAACACTACTGGTGCAATGTGAATACATACAGCAAAAGATAGTAACAGGGATTATTTGTGTTATTTAATGTGAGTCTTTCTTTTTTCCTCTGCAGTGTTCTCATTTCCTGCTGTCCCTAATGAGGAGAATCTGCTCGGTGTGAATAAGCCACTGCCCAAACAGTTATGGGAGGCCAAAAAGGTGAGTACATGAGGATGCTAAATACAAAATTTAAAAAGTCTTTCCAAAAAAATATCTGATTTGGATCAAAATAGAAGATCTGTGCTTAGACTTAATATACCTCTTACTGGCCATTATTACCAACAAAATAAAGAGCTGTATTCAGTGTAGTTTTTTTATTCATTTTGTTTAGAAAAAAGGTATCAAGTATTGGTATAAATAATTGTGTACTATGTAGGGCTGCTTTTTCATTTGACATTTCTGTGTTTCTTGTGTTGGTAACAAGCCTCCACTAACTTTCAGGCTTAGGGTTGCCAGATGTCAAGAGTTTAAATCCCCCCCCAAACAGAGCTTTTCTCTTAAAAAGATACATTTTCTGCCCAGTGTTTTACTTAATCTTCCCAACCTGGCAATTATTCGCACACCCTCTCTCTGGGTTGCAAAAAAGCTTTGGTTGACCTCTGTATTTTGCTTATATTGTTTAGTCTGTTCAATGTTTTGCACTTTTAAATTTGCCCTATAAACAAATGTATTATGCCCACCATTTATTCAGTCTTTTGTTAATTTTTGAGAATTCAGAGAAGTATTTCAGAGAAGTAGTAATTAGTAATGAAGTATTTAAAGTTGGGATGAAACAGAAATTGTGATCATCTTTTTTCTCTTATAGTGATGTTTATCTAAGTACTCTCAAATTAGAGTAAAATGTAGAGTGTAACTTAATTTTGTCCAAGAATTATTGGATTGTTGCAATTTGTTAATAACTGCGATAATTTAATGTGACTGACAGGTTACTGGAGGGGCTGAAACTTGGATACCTTATTTCTTAGCCCTTGCATCAGTATACACATCATCAGAGAAGAGATGTTGTTAAGATAAGGAGGGGCATGTTAATGTTTTAACAGCACTTTTTTTTTTTTTTTTTGAAAAATGAATAATGTGCATGCATAAATCATTTATAATAAACACTGCAACATTCAGTAAACAAATAGGAATTGTCAGTTTGTCATGATGACATTAACAAAATCTTTGTGCTGTTGACTACAGAAAATGTATTATTGATTTGAGTATGATGCCATTTTGTCTTACTAGGTACAGCGGTACTAATTGATTCTTTGTAGATGGTAGGTTGTTAAATGTATCTTTGGTTAGTGTGAACGTTTAATTCACATGTTGCCTGGTTGCAGGTGCAGTCTCTGTCCTCCCGGCCAAAGTCCTGTGAAGTGCCTGGAATCAAGTAAGTCAAGGGTGGGTGGGTGGGTGGGTGGGTGGGTGTGTGTGTGTGTGTGTGTGTGTGTGTGTGTGTGTGTGTGTGTGTGTGTGTGTGTGTGTGTGTGTGTGTGTGTGTCTGTGTGTGTGTGTGTCTGTGTGTGTTTTGTGCATGTTTATTGACATTTGCTGTACATTTAAACATCCTGAAATTGTCTGTCTCTGTTTCTCTGCAGTATATTCCCATCTCCAGAGCAGAATGCTGGTCTGTCTCACTACCAGGGCACGTTAAACACTGGCGGGTCTCTGCCTGACCTCAGTAACCTGCACTTCCCCTCTCCGTTGCCTACTCCGCTGGACCCCGACGAGGCTGGATATCCCAACCTGAGCGGAGGCAGCAGCACCGGCAACCTGCCTGCAGCCATGATGCATCTGGGCATTGGAAACTCACAAGGTCAGTGGGTTGACCATATCCGGCATAAACAGACACATTAATACTTGTACTGGTTTTCACACATGCGTAATCTCATTCACGCACAGTCTAAAGATAAAAAGAGGTTTTGTTTGTGACCAAATCGTTATTCAAGGAGGCTCATTTGCTGTTAAAGCATCTCCTGGCTTCAGAAGAGCCTGGCTGAACACTTCAGTCTTTGTTTAATGGCACACTGTAGGCTTACACTGTAGGCGCTTTCTGGGGAATGAATGCCATGTGTTTTCTAAAGGGCCACATCCATGCAGAAGTCCACAGTTCTCCTCCTCTCTCGTCCCCCCTTTTTAAATCCACCCGCCATCTGATCGCTCTCTTTGACTTCCATTCTCTTGAGCTTTATTCTTTCCATTCGCTCTCATGTCTGGGAACAGGGTGTGCTGGGATGTTTCTGCTGGGCTGCTCGCTCATTGGCTGGTCCCCAGAGACACAGGTGACCTTTAACCCCTGAATTGGCTGCTCATAAACAGCTCTTTTCTCTCTCGCTCTCACTGGTCCAGTAACCTGCAGACAATTGCTCAGTGTCTTCTCTGAGGAGTGGACATCAGGACAGGAGCCGGCCTGCACGCAGCGACTCATAAAGCCATTATTGGTTTATCTCGGTTTTATTAAGGCAGTTCAAGAAGAACTTTTGACCTCTGAAGCTGATTATGTCTTGTTTGTTGTACTCTCAGGGCTGTCATCCTCTCTAAGCAACCCTTCCATCCAGGCATCCCTCACCAACTCTCAGCTGCACTCATCTCTTAGCAATCCGTCGCTCCACACGTCCCTGCGTCTCTCCTCGCTGTCCAACCCTCCTCCAACGGGCATGGCGAGTTCACCCAGGAGGCGGCCGGCACCCATAAGTCCTCTGACGCTCTCTCCAGGGGGCGATCAGAGGCGAAGCCTGAGCAAGCAGCTCTCCCCGACAATGTCGCCCTCTCTCTCTCCGATCACACAGGTGAGAAAGTGCTCATTAAAATGCCTCATCCAACATCTCAAGTTCTCCAGTGGTATCTTTTCTTAGTATTCATCCAGAAGATCAACTGTACAGAGCTGCAGACTGCGTCTAATGTTGTTAGACTTTTCACTGGTGCGACCATACATTAAAAAAATATTTTTAATCATGCACTACCATTTTCTGCTGTGTACAGCGAATGCTAAAGGGCAAATACTTAAATGTGTGGCGCTAACAGTTGAACCATGCAGTACAGACTAATTATCTGCACAACATGAGTGGATAAGCAAAGGTTTGTTCATTCTGAGTCTTTGAATAGCGCCCTACTGATCAGTTTTGACCCCGTAAGGCATTGTAACATATTTCTATGATGAATTCAAATGGTTGCACTGTGCAACACTATCAAATTGGTCTGGGCCATGTGGCGCAGCCATTTGAGTTCAACGCCAGATTCTCTGCTTCTTCTTTTTTTAACATTTAATTGCAAATTTTTTTTATTTATAGAGTCTCCATGTTGATTCCTAAAATCCCAAGATTAATCTAATGCTTTTAAGTTCTTTTTAGTGAATCAAGACTTTCTATACTCTTTCATGGGAGTTTATAACTGAAGTTTATAATTTAGAATAATTGTACACATTGTTATGAGTTTGCACAAGAAATACAATCTAAAGTGTACTTGAGTTGGTGTCCACAGAGCAGTTATACAAATATACACTACCGTTTGGTGTTGGTATGAATTTTTTTTTTTTTTCAATGTTTTTGAAAGAAATCCCTTATGCTCACCAAGGCTGCATTTAATGGCCTGTTTACACCTGGACACTTAATGCGTTTTCTCTGATCGGATAGCTGTCTGATTTGTTAAAACGGTTCCATTCACACTCGGCCACATAAATGTGTCTCCTCAAAACAAATATAAATCTGATCTTCAGTTCATATCAGCGAAAGCAACAGATATGAGCTGCATTTTATTTATCATCAGTTAATTTTAAGATCAAAGATCGCAATAGGAGAAAGAGCGACATCAGCACTGGAAAGATCATTTAGTATCACTATTTCAGGATGCGACGCCAAACTTTGAGTTTCATTTGCGGCCGGTTGCGCGTCGGCTTGATGAAGAGATACTCTGTGACTCATCTGCGGTGGGCCATATCCGTGGCTATGTGTGTTGAAGTAGCACTGTCATATCTGGCTACCAGGAGCCGGTTAAACACACTCCTAAAAATGTAATTTTTTACCTTTTTGTTTTTGTTTTTTTAAAGGGGGAAAAGCACCATAAAAATGGTCCATATGACCTGTGTACTGTCAAAGTCTTCTGAAGTCATACAACTATTTTTTTTCTTGGTGTGTGTGCAGAACAGACTACGAAACCAGGTGCTAGTCTCATCTGTAAAACTGCCATGCCATCGCTCAAGTTTTTTAAAATAGATATTTCTTTACTTTTGTTTATTTTGTGAAGAGCTGTGCTTAGAAATGTTGCAGCTGGTCTATTGATCATTTTTGCCAAGAACAGAGTGTTCTGGTGCGTACCGTAGCCCAGTCAAATGATTTTATAACTTTCCTGTTCTCTTTAGGGGGTTGCCTTGGACACCAGCAACTTGCCAATGGAACCGCCCCCTCCCTACCCCCTTTACCAGCAGCCGCAGCAGCAACCACCTCCCCAGTCCCATCCATCTATTCAGCAGAGCTCCCAGCATCCAGGTGTGCAGCAGCGACCAACAGGTGGCCAACAGCACCAACAACAACAGCACCAACAACAACAGCACCAACAACAACAGCACCAACAACAACAGCACCAACAACAACAGCACCAACAACAGCACCAACAACAGCAGCACCAACAGCAGCACCAACAGCAGCACCAACAGCAGCACCAACAGCAGCAACAACAGCACCAACAGCAGCAGCAACAACAGCACCAACAGCACCAGCCTGTGTCCCCGCTACAGAACGTCCCACTCGACTTTAATTCCAGTGCTGTAAGTTCCCATTGAAACCAGCTGTTAGTAGAGATGGGGCTCTGAGGGGAGAGGCTAATGTTCAGCTGTTTCACAGGCTGGTTATTTTTGGCTGAACAGGAAAACACTGAAACATGTTGTGATCAGCCAAGACTGTAGAAACACTTGGCACTATTTCCGGCACTATACAATGTAAATAATGTCATTTGAATATGAGATATACAGTTCTGGTCAGAATTATTGGCACCCTTGGTAAATATGATCAAAGAAGGCTGTGAAAATAAATCTGCATTGTTTAATTTTGATCTTTCATTTCATAAAATTCACAAAAATCTAAGTGTATTCCCATTCATATTTACATTTGTTTAGCACACCAGGGTGACTAGGAACATGGAATTATCCAGCCATGACTACTAGTTTCACAGGAGTATAAATATGAGGAAACACAAAGGCCAAATTCCCTTAATCACAATGAGTAAATCCAAAGAATATAGTTCTGATGTGCAGCAAAAGATTGTTGAGCTTCACAAAATAGAACGTGGCTGTAAGAAAAAAGCTAAAGCATTGAAAATTCCCAATTCCACCATCAGGGCAATAATTAAGAAGTTCCAATCAACAGGAGACGTTATGAATCTGCCTGGAAGAGGACATGTCTATATCGTCTTAATGTGGCCAAAGACTCTACAAGAGTCTCACAGCTGGAGAATTGCAGAAATTAGTTGAGTCTTGGGGTCAGAAAGCCTAAAAAAAAATAAAAAATCAAACAGCACCTACAGTACATCACGACATGTTGTTTCATGAAAAATCATCTGCTCTCATCCAAAAACACTCCAGCATATTCAGTTGTCAGACACGACTGGAACTTCAAACGGGACCGGGTTCTGTGGTCAGATGAAACTTAAAAAGAGATTCATTGCTGCAAACCCATCAGATTGCTTTGGCGCAAACAGGGATAAAAAGTACCCCATGTCCACGGTTAAATGTACTGCTGGATCTTTAATGTTGTGGGCCTATTTTTCTGCTGGAGGTCCTGGACATCTTGTTCAGATACACGGTATCATGGATTCTATCAAATGCCAACAGATAAAAAATCTAAACCTGACCACTTCTGCTAGAAATCTTATAATTGGGTTGGATCTTCCATCAGGACAATGATTCAAAACAAACATTAAAATCAACACAAAAATGTGTCACTGAACACAAAATGAAGCTTCTGCCATGACCATCCCAGTCCCCTGACCTGAACCCTATAGAAAATGAGTGGGGTGAACTGAAGAGAAGAAGCACCAACATGGAGATGCTAATCTGAAGGATTTGGAGATTCTGTATGAAGGAATGGTCTCTGATCTCGTGTCAGGTGTTCTCCTCCTGTTATCTTGGCAAAGGGAGGTTGACAAAACTATTTAATAAAAGGGAGCCATTATTTGGGGCCAACATGTATTGGAGAAAAACATTTATTTCATAAAGAAATTTTCACCCCCATTTTAAATTTAATGAAAATAAAAAAAAAATTTAATAAAAAATCAAAAGGATTAACAATGCAGATTTATTTTTACAGGCTTCTTTGTTCATATTTACCAAGGTGCCAATAATTCTGACCATGGATGTATATAGTGTTAACATGTTTATAACTTCCTCTTGCTTCTTTTTGCGTGCAGCACAACAGCATGGCAGCGTTCTTTAACGATCCCTTTATGGATCTGCAGTTCTCTGGACGTCAGTCCAAGTGTTCGTCCTATCAGGTAAACATATCCTGCAGTGCACTCTGGTTCCAGAGTTGTTCATCTTTTGTCTTATAAACACTAACAAATATTTTGCATGTGTTTAAACCACAGGATCAGTATAACCTGTTGGAGAATGTCATGAGCTCAGTCGCAGGAGGATTTGACCCTTCCTCCAACCTCTACTGCTCTCAGGCTGCCCTCATGGGCTTGGGTGGTAGCCATGGCAACCTGCAAGACCACCATCAGATGAGGCCCAACATGTTTTACTCTAATTGTGGAGGAGTGCCCAACATCATCCTGACAGGTATAAACTCTGTTTCAAAAAATGAGTCTCATTCATCTCATTCATAGACTAATATTTTATGTAACTGGCAATAAAAGGGAAATAGGAATAGTATGGAAATGTCACATTCAAAAGATATCCTAGTTGATTATCACAACTAGCTGTCTAGTTTATAAAGATTTTTTTTACATTTCATATATATGCTAGTGTTGTCACAATACTGGAATTTCCAACTTCGATACGATACCTTGAAAAATATCGATATTCGATACCACAGGGGAAACTGCCATATATACCACCATACAGATAATTTGATATTATCTCATAATTTTTTTTTATAATTTGGGTCATTTTGTTATAATAGCTTACACACAGAACAGGGAGGCTTTATTTGAATCGTTGAACTACATTTACAAAAAAAGACAAGTAAACAGTCAGTAATAAAATAACAAATAAACAAATTGCAAACAATAGCACAAATAAATACAATAGAATAAATAGACAAATGAAATAAACACAGCTTTAAGTTTTTCAGGTGGGTCTGACTGGTATTCAGGTAAGAAATACTACAGAAATGAAAGCAATCAAATGTAAAATAACACTGGATAGTTTTCATTATAAAAATTAAATGCAGATTAATGCTTACAATTAAAGTTTCAAAAGTTATTCAGTCAAGAGCAGTGAGTGATTTTCACTGTATTTTCTTTGATTAACATGACAGACAGCAGCAGGTTTATTAGGCTGCTGTCACTTTAAGAGCTACACAATGTGTTTTCTCTCAACTATTTACGTTCCAAAACTGACTGTTTTTACCTGAATACTCGGCAAGATGGGCATTTTGACATAATTTTGTAGGTGTTTGACCGTTTAAGTCAATTTGGTACTCGCGAGCTGTTTGAGAGGCAGCTTTATGAGATCAGTGGTACGCACGCCTTTTGGTGCGAGTGCGAAACCTGCGGGAATAAGTAAAATTATGTGCAATACAAGCACTATTCAACCGGAGCGAATGAGACAAGTGAATGAGAGGAGGCAGATGTGTGTCAATTTGCTGTCGGAGAGAAGAGAGCGAGAATGCGCAGCTGGTATCAGTGTACCGATACCGCAGAAAAGGAGTATTGGAACTGTTTCAGATATTTCTGTATCGATACATTTCGAAATATCAATGTTTTTGACAACATTAATGTATACCGATCAAAAGTTTGGGATATGATTTTTATTTACTTTTTTTAGAAAGAAGTCTCATATGCTCACCAAGGCATCCATAATTTGATTAAACATACAGTAAAATCTGTAAGATTGTGAAATAATATTATTAAAATTAAAAATTGTATTTGAATATATTGTAAAATATTGTAAATTATTCCTGTGATGTCAAAGCTGACTTTTCAGCATCAATACTCTAGTCTTCAGTGTCACATGATCCTTCAGAAATCATTCTAATATGATGATTTGTTGCTCAAGACCAGTTTTCTTATCTACGTATCGTTTTGAAAATGGTTGAGCTGTTTAATATTTTTGTGGAAACTGATAATTTTTTTCCCCTGGATTCTGAAAAGAAAGTTCAACAGAACTGCATTTATATGAGAGAGAATTTTTTTGTAACAATATAAATGTTTTTACTGTCACTTTTGATCTATTTAATGTGTCCTTGCTGAATAAAAGTGTTGGAGTCTTAAGATGGTATGTGAAGTGGACTAGCCTTTCAGGTGACCAACTAAAAAAAAAGTTTTACACATCTGTTCTTTCACATCTCCTGTATTCACTCACGATTCTTCTCTCTCTCAGACGACTCCAATCCCAGCCTGTCTAAGGACATCAGCAGCGTGTTGTCTGCAGTGCCAGAGTGTTTGGACTCTGAGGGAGGTTTTCCACTGGAGGATGAACTACGTATTGAGCCGCTCAGTTTGGATGGACTGAGCATGCTCAGTGACCCCGATATGGTCCTCCCTGACCCCTCAGTAGAGGACAGCTTTCGAAGCGACAGACTTTAAAGAGCCACTTCATGCATGTATACATACATACAAGTCCATGGACATGACGACTAAAGCACAGAACCTATAGCACTCAGATTTCTATAAACGTATTAAAAAAAGATATTTTTTACGTTTTCTTAAACACAAAGTGCATGCATAAACACTACATGTTGATATGAAACGAATCATCACGTTCGCATGAGTCACCCAGACGCCGTCTCTCAGTGGCCGCCATTTCTCAGCATGCTCCATCTGCCTCCCGAGACACCATTCATCACTCAGCAGATGTGTGAAACCAATCTGGACGCTTCACACGTGCTTTGACCTGTAAAGACGGACGAAACAAACAAACATGCTTGAACACATGAACCTGCCGTGTATCTACTCCTTTTGCCGAATGACAATCAGATTGCCGAAGCCATAGCAATGCCAAACCGATGGCTGGTTCGGGCCGTTGCATTGCTGGTCTAATTCAAAGCCATGCAACCAAAACAAAATGAATATGCTTGTTTTACACAGTGCTTTTTGATGTTATCATGTCACACCAGTTTTCACTGACATTTCGATAGCAGCAAAAGGATGGGACGGTCTTGAATGTGAAGACGACAATATGACGTGTTATGGAACAGAAGGAGTCGACAGCTGGCCTAATACCAGCCCATATTGATGCACCAAATGCTGTGATACGAGACACCAGCAGGATGGGTTGAGCCTTCCCCCCTCGCCACGCCACCCAACCTTTGTTTCAGTTCCAGGACTAGAACATGCTTGGTGTCAGCCGCTCTACTGAATCGGCTGGCTCGGGCTACTAAGCAGACACATCTAAACTAACCAACAGTTTTTGGTGTCACTGCCTGAAGTTTAGAGCATGTGCTATGATATTGCTGTGCGTCAGGTTCGCTGACCAATCAACGGTCACCTTGCTGGCCTGTGAGCCAAAGCAACTCGTACATGCTTCAGGCTGTCAAAACTCAGTCCGTCCTTCATAATGTGGCCAGTCCCCATCATTCAAATGATAGAATTCATGAGATCTCCTCCTGCACAGTCACGTACTAGAAAGAGAGGACGGAAGAGTCTAGATGGTGTATAGAGCATTATTTTGCATATTTTTTGTATAAAAAGAAAAAAAAACTATGAAAGAGAGCTTTGCCACATATGTATGCCTCACAATTTTCTGACTAGAATGTATTTTTGAAACAGAAAAAGGGCAAACTGTTTACAAAGATAAAGTTTAAGAACTACGAATTGTGAGTAGGCACTGAAATTTTTATGATTTTGGTATAAATCTAAAAGAAAAAACCTTTGTATCTCGCTGACATTGATCCAGTCCATAGTTAGCGAATAGAAGCTTTGGCTATGCAGAACTTTAGCACAGGACTGTCTCAGACGGCTGGAACAATCTAGACCACAAAAAGGAACTATTTTATGTGTATATTTACTATATCTTTGTGCTTATTTTGGATTTTATACAGACTTGTAATGCGGCTTCTAATATGTCAGTTGTATTTGTACTTGTTTATGTTCTCTCCCTTTGAACTTTTGTTGTGGACGTCTTCTTTGGTGAACGTTTGTTGTGATGGTATTTTTCACCGTTGTTCAGCATGGGCCCTCTCTCTGCAGCTCTGATCCTTGTGAGGGGTTTTACGGGAAAAAAGACACTTTTAAAACGTGTGATTTGTGGACGTGGGACACATGTATCATTGTTATTGCTCATGTTGAAGTTTGCACTGATCTGAACAAAATTGATCTTTTGGTTTTTAAGAAGCAAATTCTGCTGTTTTTATTTTGGCGAAGATGTTATTTGCAATGACGCAAGGATATCTGCTTGATGTTATGCTGTTTAGAGGGCCCTTGCCTTCTCAGCATGTTATGCATGCGAGGACTTTGAAATGAATGCAGTATATTTTGTGAATGACCAAATATTTTGAAATGAAGAAAGACGTCTAAATATAGCTCAGGAATGTTTTTTTTTCACCAATATCGTGAGTGGTCTCCTGCTTCTTGACTGCCAGATCCAGGCAAAACGTTTCCCCAGAGAAACTGTTATAGCAAAGATCCACACACTCTTCTATCTGTGTTATCTGTGTAGCTTTCTATTAAAGTTACAGAATTGGTAATAGAAAGCAATAGCAACGTTATGTGTGTGCCATGTCCACAATTTTTTGTTTTGTTTTTGGTGTGTATTTTTGCATTCATCAAGGTCATTATAGAGTTTTGGTCAAAACCATCTTGTTGGTCAAATCAATCAAGTAGTCTTGACTAAAATTCTTCCTCTTGATTGACACAAGCAGAGATTTAGGGTGACATGAAAAAATGTCCATTATCTATTATCAATAGTGTAGAGATGGATGAAGCACAGCTCACACAGATGTCACTTTCAAACCAAGCAGCTTTTCTGTTGGTCAACATGGCGAATTCGTGTGACCAACTTGAACCCGTTGCAAGATCTGCACGTGCGTCTCTTTGTATAACTAACATCTTCTCTCTTATTCTGTCATCTTCCCAGTTAACTTTGAAGTTTTTTCATAAATATTAACAGTGGCATCACATTATAAGAGATGGAGTGAAACGTTTTTCAGTGGTTTTCATTGGGTCTGGTGGTTTGTTTCAGCCCTAGAAGAGTCTGTCCCCCCCTCCCTCCCCCCTCCTCTCTCTCTCTCTCCCCCCTCCCCCTCCTCTCTCTCTCTCTCTCTCTCTCTCTCTCTGTGGGAGGAGTTCTTATCTTCTCCTGCCTTATTCTTCCTCTTGACCACTTGCTGTCCCCACGAGTGTACTGTGATACTTTATTTTTTTTTTATTTTCCATTTCCAGGCCCTGTGCTCTAATGGCAAAAAAAAGGTGTGTTTATTGGCTTTTTTTTTTATGTAGTCTTCATAACAACATATTCTGTTTATAGGTTTTTTTTTTTTTGTCACCTTTTTAAAAATGTACAGTTATATTATTTAAAAAATATTTTCTTGTCCACTAGTGTTACTTCCTTTTTTGTAATATGCCATATTGAAATCTTTCTTTTTCTGACATTACAGATTTATTTTACCAGTGGTTTCCAGTCCTGGTCCTGGGGACCCACAGCACTGCACATGTTTTATGTCTTCCTTATTTAGTGCGCCTGAATCAGATCATTAGCTCATTAGCAGAGCTCCATGAGAGACAAACAGAATGTGCAGTGCTGTTGGTCCCCAGGGCCTGGATTGAAAACCACTGTACTACACCACAAGGCAAAGTTTGGTTTGTGAAGTATGTTATAGTGCTTTCCTTTGATTTAATATAAACAAATAAAACTCTTTACTGTCTCAGACATCTGCTGTGGATTTTCTTTTCTGTGACAAGGTTTCTGTTTTCAGCCATTTTCTCTTCACTTGATGTCTTTTTATACTACACCACTAGATGGAGTCAGTAAGACATTTGTGTCGTTTGTACAGGATATGGATGCAGAGAAATGGTTGGAAAGACTGTTCCTTTATACACACACACATATATATACACATATACACATACATACATACATACATACATGTATGTATGAAGACTTCAGATGCAAAAGCCTCTAAGGAACAGTGGTGAACCGGCGACAGGATCATGGTCTGGTCAGTAAAAAAAAAGTTGCTGCCTTAAAGTACAATCAACTTGGATGTTTAAGTCCTTTCAACTTAAATTACATTAAACTGACAAATGAGCTGAAAAAGTTATTTTGATGAGTTGTAAAAACATAGGCCTATGTTGTCACCTTATTGATCATATAATTTTTTACAGTGAAACAGATCTGGTGACCACTGACTTCCATTGTATGGACAAAAAACAGACATTTCTCAAAATATTATCTTAATTATATTCTATAGAAGAAAGAAAGTCATTACGGTTAGGAAACAGTATGAGATTGAGATAATGGAAATAGAATTTTTGTGGTATAGGCCCTATTTGCCGCTTTTTCGGGAGACTGCGCTATGAACAGCATAAGAAACAAGGGTGAATGAAGGGTTGAATTCCTGTGCATTGAGAAGAAATCCCATCTGCTTTGATCTCGTTGATCTACTAGCCTCTGGTTTCTGGTAATCCAAGGCATGACACCATTCGATATTGTACAGTGCTGGTACAAACTGATGTGGCCTGGTCCTGTAGATGTTTTTATAAGGTGTGAACAATCTGTCTGGTTCAAATGCAGCAAAGCGTGTAACATGCCTCAAATATGTGGAGAGATGCCCTGGCAAGCCTTTCATTACTGTTATACAGTACTCACGATAATGGATTTTAAAACACAGGTAGCCTAGTAATAACATGTTGGACAAGTAGTGAGAGGAAGAACATGATAAGAGCATGCTAATCTCTTTCACTGCTGGAATTCACATAAACTCTGAAAAAAGACCATCTATGATGACTCCCTCCACCCCTGCTTACTGAAGCCAAGCTGAACTTTTTCATTTTTGTGTCTTCATTAAAAGGAACAAACTGAGTCAAGATGTGGTCAGAACAAACAGTACTGTGGGCTTTTAAGTTTGTTTATAAGACTGTTTGCTGTGTGATAGATCATATTTCAGATTTTTTTTTTTTTTAGTCAGGATGTATTATTCCCTGAACTTGTTGGCTCAGAAATTATGCTAATTTGAATTTAGGTATAGCCATTATATTATATATACCGGTTGTTCTCAAGCAGGGGTGCGGGGCCCATTAGGAAGCCTTGGCAAACTTCCAGCGGGGCCCCAGTAAGTCTTAAAATGTAGTTATATTAACATAATCTAAATTAAATGTTTACAAAATAAAGAAAAAAATTAAAGCTGTACAACAACTGACATTGTTTTTTAGTTTATTTGATTTAGGTTATTTGTACCAAAGGTACAGATCATCTTAAATAGAAGGATATTGAAATCAAAAAGGTTAAACAGCGCTGATTTATACTGTCAGTAATCAGAACAAAGAGAGATGATTTAATTATAGATTGCAACAGTCGTGGTCCGGAAGTAAAAAAAAAAAAAATCCAATTCTTAAAAAAAAGTATTTAATTGACAAATTCCAGGTGCTAAACTACACCATAATCCCAAAGAGAAAAATCCACCAATCAGAGAGTCATCGCAAACAAACGGCCGAATCAGTGGCTGAATTCAGAAAAGCATTCAAGCATAATACTCTTAATATTCCTGCCGTATAAAGAAAGGAGGATTCACTGTAAAAAAAAAATCTTGTAAAAAAAACGTTAAAAGTCTGGCAGCAGAGTTTCCAGACGGATTTCGTTAAATTACAGCAAATAACCATTTCACAAAATTACATGCAAAAACTGTAAAAATACAGAATAGACTTTACAATCAAAATTAATTAAATTACAGTATATTGCTGTTAATAATCATTTATTAAACTGTGGAAAAACGGATAAATTAACACATAAAACAACTAATTTTCAAGTTAATCTCTGCAAATTTAAGGGTTTTTTTTATGAGTTTTATGAGTTATTTTATAAAGCTGCTCTGTCCATCTACAGTAATTTACTTTTAAAATATAGGTTTTTCATGTACCATAACTAAGATATTATTTATAAAAATGCAGTAAGCACATAAATTCAAAAACAAATGTTTGCATATTTACAGTATTAATCTTTATTTTTACAGAACCACTCACAACTTCAACCTCTAAATTAAGTAGGCCTACTTATACATAAAAAATAGCAACCTTTACAGCCAATTTCTGTTAAATTTACAAAATATAGTATAGAATACATTTAATCAAAGAATTAAAAAAAACATAACACATTATATGTCAAGTTACTTGAATTATAGGAAATACAAGCGTATTTAGAATATGCAAAAATATCTACATTAAAAGACGATTATCTTTATATTTATCTGTATATCTTTATACTGTAACATTGCAGTTATTATTTTATACATATACAATTACATTTTATCCAAAGCAACTTACAAATTAAGAATATGGAAGCAGCAATAAGTGCAGTGACAATTTCTAGTTAGTCTAGCACAGTTTTTTTTTTTAGTTAAACAGAAAAGAGCTAGTTTTAATGGTTCAAGTGTTCACAAAAAGATGCATCTTTAGCAGTCTCCTGAAAATGGTTAGAGTTAGTCAGGTTATTCCACCAGCATGGAACAGTCCAGGTAAAGGTCTGTGAAAGTGATTTTGTGCCTCTTTGGGATGGCACCACAATGCGCCATTCACCTTCAGAACGCAAGCTTCTGGAGGGCGTATAAATCTGAAGCAGTGAGTTTAGGTGTAGGGGTGCAGAGCCTGTTGTTGTTCTGTAAGCAAACATCAGTGCCTTGACTTTGATGCCAGTAGCCAAGAGAGCATTACAATAGTCCCATCTGGAACAAGAGCTTGGATGACAAGTTGTGTAGCATGTTCCAATAGGAATGGCCTGATCATCCCAATGCTGTACAAGGCAAACCTACAAGATCGGGCAGTTCTAGCAATGTGGTCTGTGAAGTTTAACTGATCAATTATAACACAAAGGGGTGGGCTGGCTGAAGCCACGTGCACTTCCGTCTTGGCAAGGTTGAGTTAAAGGTAAAGGTTATCCAGGTGAAGGTTGGAAATTTCCATCAAGCAGGCTGAGATCCGAGCAGCTACCGGCTGATCATCCGGCTGGAATGAAGGGTAGAGATGTGTCAGGATAGCAGTGATAGGAAAAGCCATGTTTCTGAATGATTCTAGTTACAATTACAACAAAAATACAGTACAAAACAGCTGCATGAAAAGATGTAAACAAAGAATTTGCTGAATGAGAAGAACAGTGCACTCATTCCACACCTGCATGGCAATGCTTATCTGCTGTAGCTCTCCAGTCTTTCCACATGACCTGAAATCACAAAAAAATAAACATAAATAAATACAAATAAAAAATAGGTCTATCTCTATTACATTAATTCAAACATGCCAGCATATGTTTTACTGAGACAATGCAAAACCTCAACCTACTGTGATCTGGAAGCTGAGCAGGAAAGGCTAACAGTTATATTTTCGGCTGCCGTGTGATTTTAGCTAAATTTATAGTATTTATAATTAAAGTAAAATTGTATTACTTTGACTTAGCTGCATCATATTGCTATTTAGGGGTGTAAAATTCATCTGGATCGATGCAATTTTCATAACCAACTAACGTTATCCAATGTATCCTATGATTCAATATGCAATGACAATTTCCTCAGGGCATCCAAAAAAAGATTATTTATTTACTTATTAAAAGATTAATATATGCATACTGTATGGGTTTGTAAGCAGATGCGCTCAGAATATGCATTTTATTATGTTCGTATTTTAGTCTCATCTGCTTTCCTGTATAACGTTAGGCCTATAGTTCATCGTTAGTTCATCGTTTCAAAAAAAATTGAAATAACGGCGGTAACGTTACTACCACATATAAACAACCTTTCAAACGTTATGAATAACTAATCTTTATTGGTTTAAAACAGATGGAAAATTGAAAGACGCAATTTTCAGTGTTTTACTCTCAACGCCAGTTAACGTTATGTGACTGAACACCGATTAGAAATGCTAACAATAGCTTTAAAACAATCAACAACACAAATGTGCAGCCACACGATATAAATATCATAGAATGAGACTCTTACCGAGAAGGGGTTCAATCTTCAACTGGCTGGGAGGAGCCGCCACCGACAGATCATGTGACCTGTCAGTGGGTGGTGGCAGCTGCCAGTCTGATTCTGGCTGGTCACGTGATCTGCCAGTGACTGGCCAGGGGCAGCTGACAGTCGGATACTGGGCGGGCTGGCGGCTGCCAGACTCAGCCGCCGTTGAGCTGCGAGTATAACGCGTTCTCTATCACTGAATCTGCACGGAAATACATTATTTTATTGTTATGAATATAATCTTAGGAATATATTCTCTTGTATTATAGACGTTTTAGGAGGGTTTCTCGCATTTAAAGCAGTCAAATGAGCGTGATCACGACTAGGTGCTTACTGACGCTTGACTGGCCGCTCAGTTATTGCAAGCCAAAGTGTTCATATACGCTTGGGCGGGCGTCTGATTGCGCACTTAGACGTCAAAAGCGTGCGATTTGACAGCAAAACGCGCGTCCTTGACGCGTGATTTACCATAAAAACGCGCGTTTTTAATGTGCGCTTTGGGGTCACGGAAACATGCTGGGAAAAATGTAATTATCCCAGGCCTATATGAAACTATAAAACTGCCAGTAGGTGGCGGCAAGTCGCAATAAGTGGATTCTAGAATCATTCAACTAATTAGTTCAAACCGACTGTTCAAAAACGGTGAATTATTCGAGAACGAAACATTGCTGAGAGATGCAACTTTTCTGCTTGGTTTGAATCTATTTTTGTTGGAAAAATAGAGCAAAAACTGTAACAAATGACAACGTTGTCTATAAAATGGTCAAGACTTATTGTTTATTTTTGTTATATAAAATTATCGCATTTTGCAATCGTGCTGATAGCCTATAGAAAATAGCACTCTTGCTCGTATGATATTGCTTAACTCATAAGTTCCTCTTTAATTACTTTCAAACGAATGTTTATTTTTTTGTTCGTTATTAGGCTATTTTTAATGAAAATACAACAACAAAATAGGCCTAGTACAATAAAAAACTCGCGTAGGCTATATTAAACTTTTGTTTAAAAAAACGAATAAGACGGATTACATAAAATAGATAGCCGCATTTTAAAGATATTCGGAAATGTCCCTTTAAAACGAATGCTCAGTTTGTGGTTTGTGTTTTTTTTTATTAACAAAAGTTATATTGCGCTTTTGCCTCCGCTATCGTCCTGTCAATCATCTCGCCCGCGGCTATGATTAGCTACAGCTAGGGCTGGGCGGTATATCGAGTTTGTACAATATATCGATATATTTTTTTTAGAAACGATATGGAATGAGGCAATACCGTTTATATCGATATACAGTAGATTGATATGAACGCATCTGAAAAACAGCGGAGTACGCAGAATGAGCTGATGCAGGGAAAGTGCATGATACAATTTGTCCTAAACATGACACATGCTTTATATAAAGGGCTTCAAAATAACTGGTAAGATATGGTTAACACGTATAGTTTAAAGCAGCTTGCCCTGTCAGATGCTCTGAGAGATAGGCTATTTGTGCTGACAGACAGATAAATACTTGCGGTGTTTAATGGGTTTGAAATGTGGTGCTTTCCTCAGTGCATAACTTACATTTCACAGGTATATTCTCCATCTGTAAATGTTAGAAAGTCAGGCAAATATGTCCATTTTGCTGTCAGGAGAATCTCCGCTAAAATTCCGGTTTCCGTGAATGAGCGCCGCCACGCGCATTCGCGCCAAACAGACGGAGCACAATAGAATAGGAACGCAATAATTCTGACTAAAGTATACATATTTCTAAAATGTTTGTTGTTAAACAATAAATGTGCCATATGTGGAATTTTAAACCTACAAGTAAGTATATTTTTATAAAAGTGACCATTATAATGGGGTAATCAAATATAGGCTATATGCTTTTGTTTTTAGTTTCATTTTTAGTTTAGTGAATTTAAAAACAAAATTATTAATTTTTAAATTAATTTTTTTTTAGTTTAGTGAATTTAAAAACAAAATTATTAATTTTTAGATTGTTTTTGCACATAATATATTGCACAGCCTACATTTATTTGTTTATAGCCTTCAATATCAACACTGTTTTTAGGACATCATTTGGCAGGATGTTAAATAAAATTGTTATTAAAATAAATACAGATTTTTTTTATCCAAATAGAAAAACGTAGAAAATACCGGGATATATACCGTGTATCGCCATTCAACCAAAAAATACCGAGATATGTTTTTTTTGGCCATATCGCCCAGCCCTAGCTACAGCTACAGTAAAATTTTAATTCACCATCATCGGTTCCCACCCTCAGCCGATCTGCATGACAGTATTTGCAATGACCATCCCTTGTCCAAATATGAGCATATTGTAAAGAAGTTCTGACTGTTGTATTTACACTTGACTGAACACTTGGTCTGTGCTTTACACCCGCTCTTCGCTGTCTAGCGCAGCTTCACCACACATATTTAACTCCGCACAGTTAAATAAAACAGGCTGAGTGCTGATTAATATTTCATATTTCTGATATAAGTTTTTCTGTGAAACGCGTTAAGTTGCACAGAAGAAAGCCCAAAGGACCTGCCCTGTACAGTTTAAGAAGCGGCATCCTGCTGCTATAGAGGACTATTATTTTGTTGAACATGCTCAGATTTGCTTGACCCTTATATGAGTTAAGCCATATCATACGAGCAAGAGGATAATCTAAATCATAAATCTAAAAATCTCACATTATTTAGGCCATTGTAGTTACAGTGTAAGTGGATTTTGATAAATGTTAAGATGGATTTTGTTGATACTGATTTCATTTAATTCTTATAACAGCCATATAGTGTATCTGGTAAATAATTACTTAAAAAGATGGTCAACAATATGTAACTTTACTTTATAAGAGGTGTGCCCTAAAAATGAGCATGCACATTTGAGAACACCAAGGAAAGAGCACGTTCTTTTCGCCTGTTTGGATACTTCAAACACAAGTTTGCACTGCCTGTTTGGTTTACCTGTTTACACGTTAATAACGTGCGTTTTGTCCGACTCAAAGCGCGCGTCCTCGACGCGTGACTTACCATATAAACGCGCGTTCTTAACGTGCGCTTTGGGGTCACAGAAAACGCGAGTCGGAAAGTGACCCCGTTTTCCGTGACCCCAAAGCGCACGTTAAAAACGCGCGTTTTTATGGTAAATCACGCGTCGAGGACGCGCGTTTTGCTGTCAAATCGCCCGCCCAAGCGTATATGAACACTTTGGCTGCGAGTATAACGCGTTCTCTATCACTGAATCTGCACGGAAATACATTATTTTATTGTTATGAATATAATCTTAGGAATATATTATCTTGTATTATAGACGTTTTAGGAGGGTTTCTCACTATTAAAGCAGTCAAATGAGCGTGATCACGACTGAGTGCTTACTGACGCTTGACTGGCCACTCAGTTCAGCCAGCCGCCGTTGCCTCTCATTCCAACAAAATTTTTCTAATTTGTATGTGTACTGCCGCTAGTTGTGACGATTTTACGATTTATTTAATGTAATAGGCTAATGTAAATGAAAAAAATTGCCTATGAAAACATGAATGATCCCAATAACATTAATCTTTCTCACTGCCTTTCTTTCTTAAAATGTCTATAAATTTTAACTTTAAATAGTGTAAGTGGTTTTCTAACATGTCATTTTCTCTTTTTAGTTTAATGAAACGTGTAAGTGTGAGCAACTCTTTAATAAGGATACATTTTCTTCTCTACAAAGCAAGTAACAGAGATATTGAATTTATGATCCATATTGTTAGATTTTTTTTTTATTATTAATTTTTGCCCAAACATACCTAGTCACACACAGATTGCGCTGGCATAAATCCTACAAAAAATTGTAAAGATACACCCTTCAGCTGTGGATGTGATCAAGAACAACCATATTCTTTTCAAAGGTTAGCAACAGAACCATAACACAAACAAAAGCTCACTGAACTACTTTTAATGCATATATCTATTTTACAGCACACTCACAGCATTGAAACAGGGGCTTTTGGTCAACACAGTTGTGAAGGATGAAGAAATTGTGGTAATGAAAGCCGTTAAATAAATTTGCACAGAAACATGTTGTATGACACATCTAATAATGTCAAGATTAACATATGTAGAACATTGTAAAATAAATAAAATGGCACCGAAACATACGAGACATGTAATAACATCAAGATTAACGTAATATTGTGCTGTAAAACAACTTTTTTTCTTTTGTAGAAACTGCATCATGACCTCACATCTGGTGCTGTAAAATCACACAGAATGTTTTTACAAAAGCATCCCAATTATGCCCCAAACTGAAAAATCTGTGTAACCTACGGATCTCTGTTTTTGATCAAGAACAGGTACAAAAACATACCAAATTTTACATATTTTTGTAGCTTCATACTGTTACACCACAGAATATTTTAACATTCATAATAATCTGTAACTATTGGAATGTAATTAAATGATTGATGCTGAATTTCTTTGAAACACTGTTAAGTGAAATATTTTGTCATAGACTGAGGGAATCATTGAGAAGGTGTACAGTGTATTGGCATTGAAAAAAACTGATTTCTCAAGCCCTTCATATGCAGTGGAAGTCATGACACCTGAGGTATATTAAGTTTTGTGAAGAACACAATAATAATTCAAGAGCAACTGATATTTTAAGTATAGAGTCTAAATGCAATTCTATGCTTAATGGACAATTTATAATTTGTGCTAAAATTTGAATTAGTTTTCCCCCACTTTTTTTCCCTTATTATAGATAACCATTCTGATTCTCAGAAAGACTGAGGGGTTCCACAGATTCCAAGCGGAAATGGCCTTTGCTACTGCACACTGTGTGGAATAATAGTTTTAAGTACATACAGTATATAGTTACTTGTTGTTTTGTTTTGTAAATAGTTTTTGTTTCTTGTTTTTATTTGTAAATAAATTGAAAATACCGATATAGTCTGTGCACCGTGATTTTACAGTTTAAGCTGGCTTTCTTTTATTGAATTATTAAAAAGACATTTGCTGCAGTCTGTCCTGTTGTTGCTTAAAATATAGGCAATGAGAAGGATCATTCATGTTTTCATAGGCAATTTTTTTCTGCATCTACATTAGCCTATTACATTACATAAATCGTAAAATCGTCACAACTAGCGGCAGTACACATACAAATTAGAAAAATTTTGTTGGAATGAGAGGCAACGGCGGCTGGCTGAACTGAGTGGCCAGTCAAGCGTCAGTAAGCACTCAGTCGTGATCACGCTCATTTGACTGCTTTAATGGTGAAAACCCCCCCTAAAAAGTCTATAATACAAAATAATAAATTCATTCATAACAATAAAATAATGTATTTCCCTGCAGATTCAGTGATAGAGAACGCGTTATACTCGCAGCTCAACGACAGCCGCCAGCCCGCCCAGTATCCGACTGCCAGCTGCCACAGGCCAGCCACTGGCAGATCACGTGACCAGCCAGAATCAGACTGGCAGCTGCCACCACCCACTGACAGGTCACATGATCTGTCAGTGGCGGCTCCTCCCAGCCAGTTGAAGATTGAACCCCTACTGCTCTTACCTCAGCCAGTGATCGGTTGGTATGATGTCCGCTGACTCTGCTCGTCAAAGGTCGCTGTAGTTGACGAAATATTCTCGCTGAAATGGCGTGTTATTTTTCCTCACACAGTTCCGAATGTGTGTTCAATGCTCCTGCTCACGGCTTCTCTTTAAGATTGCTTTACACCGCAGTTAATCTCACGATCCACTTCACGAGCGTAGCCTAAAATAAATTCAAATCACCCGCCCTACCATCACTGTAACGTTACTTCTCTAGGCTCCGCGAACTGTTGTGGGCGTAACTAACGGAAAAGTAACCGGCGGCAAATTTGAATCTGCGTCGCGCGCGCACGCACGCACGCACACACACACACACACACACAAAGCTGCACATTTGCAACTCGATTTGGAAAACCATAAAATGTACTACATGAATAATAGATGTGGTTAGGACATTTAGGGGAGAATTAGTCAGTGCAAAAAAAATTTATCAATATGAGCATCTTTTTGCAAGACAAGGTTAAAAGATTAGTAAAATAAGCAATACATAAATTTATAGTAGGCTACATGTAAGCCTATACTGTATGTACAAATACTATTATTTAGCCTAAAAAACTCACTTTAACCAACACATTATCTTAAATGGTAAGAAAAACATGTTGAATGACTGCTGATTTCTATAGTTATACATTCGTTTCCTTTTTTCTATTTTTACAGAAAAAAATCTGTAAAATATTAATCAAAATTTTATGTGAAATTACACATTCTGTAAAAATACAGAAAATGTCCTCTTAAAAAACAGAAATTTGATGTAATACTAAAACACAAGCAATTCCCTGTAAATTTAATAGTCGAAATTTAAATTACAGCAAATATCTGTAAAACAACAGGCATTTCATTGTATAATGACAAAACGGGAAGATTCTGTAAAAAAATACAGACCATTACCTGTAAAATTACATTTATTTTTTACAGTGTTGGTATACTAATAAACATTATAATTATGATTATCTATTGGTGGTCAGTTACCAAATCCACTGGAAGCTATATTCCATTTTAGGATTGTTTAAAAATTTGATTCGATTCCCTCTTTCTGTAAAACTGCCGGGTGTTTTATACAATTCAGTCCTTTGTCAAGTTATCTCTGTTATCCCCATTCAGGGTGTTTTTAGTCATGTCTACCTTCTAGTGCTTTAAGATTTGAAACAAAGATTTAAAGCAAAATTATTTTCAAATTTGAATGGAGCATGTTTGCAGAAGGAGCAGTCTCATCAAATGCTTAGAGTTCAAGATCTATGAAAAACTCCCTCGATTAGTTTCAGCTTTAGACAAAATAGCATTCTAATCGCAAATATTGAGAAAATATTCATTTGCATTGCTAAGTGATGTGATTAATCTAGTCACCTGAGAAGGGTGGTTTTAAATGGGATTTAGATGGAATTTTTTTTTGGAATGGTGGATACCATCCCCCTGCATGTCAATTAAATCATCTTTTTGTATAACCTCATGAAAGAGAAGTGAGCTTGTGTTTGTTTAGATGTAAACTGGTAATTGATTGACAGATGACATGATTAGGTAAAGTGACTATGGCCTTCTTAGTTTGATGAATGGTTCAATTAGGGTATTTTGTTAGTTTTTAGGGAGGATGCCAGACAAGGAGTCAGTCCTGGAGAGGAACATTCAATCATTCAAAGTTACCAAACTATTTTCTAAGATAGTAAGATAAATATATATATTTATCTTACTATATTTTGTTTTTGCAGATAACCACTCACACTTGGGCTTGTTAAATCAGTTCAAACCCTTGGGATGTGTGCTGTAGGGATTTAGCTGAGCTCTTCTGGGAGCTTTTCTTACTTTAGACTCACTAATTGCTTTCCCTCATGCCTGTTGTGTTTAGCTGTCTGCTTATTTGCTTGATTCTATCTGCAGTTTCAAACTTTAAAGGCCCACTGGAGTGTCTTGAAATGCACAGCATTATTTAATGTGTTGACTTGTAATTTCCACTGAAACAGGAAGACAGGGCGGGACATACTGAACAGTTCCTTAAATAGCCAATAGCGTTTAGTTTATATCACAGATCGACCAGAGCCGTTAAGCTTGGTAAAGCCGCAGTTTCATTCAAATCTCTAACCATTTCTCCTCATCTCCTCTATATCACTTTAAAATATAGCATTCCTTGCAGAATTCAAATGGGTCCGCTCTGTGCTATCATGTCTCTGGACTGGACTCACCGGAGCAGACTGTGTGCACGCTGCGGTGGTTCGCGTGACTTCATTTGCTCCAATGGAAAGCATATTTACACCAATCGTTCCCTATCCCCTATATAGTGCACTATGTGCCATTCACCATGTAGAAAAAAGTAATTGTGTGAACAAGTGACCGATTTCACCCACCGCTTAAGCAGGCGGGACACTTCAGATTCTAGAGAGCATTTGATTGGACAGAAAATCTGATGAGAAGCTGAAGTGCAGAGTGATGTCATCAAAATCATTGATCCATATTGGCGGAAGTGAGAGACTAACTTTTGAATGCTTGTATCTTCTAAATGCGAATTTTGTCATTGTTTTGGAGCACACTAGCTTATTATCTTTAAGGTTGATTGTGTTCTCCACTTAACTGCTTGCTTTTTCCCTCAAACAGCCATCCTCTCAAGAGCCTCCTGTTTCTTTTGTACAGTTTTGTACAATTCTTGATAAATTTGTGCTGCCACAACTTCCTCTGTACTTTTTTAATTAGTTAAATGTCAATGATTAATATCCACAGTTAAATGTGAATAATGCTTATATGGATTTTTCTAAACTGTTCTTGGTTTATATACTATCTGGAATCTCTACCGTCATTAATGGCTGTGTATCAGTCCGCTCATGTCTTGTTTCCTATACTGTACTGAAAATGACCTTAAGTATTAATATTTGTTGCAGCTTTTGGCTTGTTGCTAGACTGACTGTTTTGCATAGTGTAATGGACTATTTTTTCTAACATACAGTTACGATTATAAAATTATTTAAACTCAAAATCAGTATTTCATTTCCTCGTGTTTATTTATTTGGTGAGTAGCCATGTAATAAGCAGGATAATGTGCAGTCAGCCGGTCATTATTGCAGAATTAATGCGGACAAGGTGATCAGAACCCCTACACAAAACAAATCTATTACAAATGGTTTATTTCTCACTGACTTGAGTGAATCAGTGTTTCATTCCTGGTGTTATTCAGCTTCAAAGTGACTTCACTGCATCACTGTCTTTGGGAAGGTTTGATCATGGCTAATTATTCAGTCTGGCAGGACTAATTTCACACTTGTTGCAGGGCCCCTGAAATTTGTGTTTTTTCCTGATGAATGTCTTGTCCTCATTAGAAGTCTGGGAGGTAAGTAAGCAAGACCTGATTTATGTCTACTTTCCGGACACACTACATGTTTCGTCACTCATTTGCCACCCAGTATTATAAACAAAGGGGTGAGAGCCTTTTCCACAGGTCATTCAGAAACTGTGTGTCTGGACACGACTGCTCTTTTTCAGACTTCTGTTTCACTCTGACTGGTGTCTAAAACTTTTTCTCGTACTCATTGCTGTATTTGTGACTGTTAGCTCAACATAAACAGTAAGAACAGAAAGTCTATCAATAACTTTCTCCAGAGATTTATTTCAAACACTCACTGGCATAATTTTAGCACACAGTCATCCGGCTGCTTCTGGGTCCTTGGATTACAATATGTTGGCTTAGTGTTAACAAAAATAGCCAACACTGATGTAGGATCAGCTAACAAGTACAAAAAAGAATGGCCTGGAAGTGCTTGCACATGTATATCATTTTTTGATGATAAATACTTCATTTAGGAACTGACATGTTTGGGAAATAAATTAAATTGAAAGATGTTACTTCCCTAAGATTATGTAAACAGTTGCCATTGACTTTGTATTTTGTAAGTGGGAACCAACTGTTTTGTTACCAACATTCTTCAAAATATCTTCTTTTATGTTTCACAGAAGAAATAAAGTCATAAAGGTTTTTGGAACGACATGAGGGTGAGTAAATGATGACAAAATCTTTAATTTTGGGTGAACTATCCCTTTTATGTCTCTTAATCTTACTTACTAATTAATCTTACTTTTTTGATTTGCTAAATTCTTGTCCATTTTCATTAGATTGTTTGGAGGAAGTCATGGTCCATGGTCATTCCATCTAAGGCTAACATTCCTACAGAGGTCTTGTATGTTATGACAAAACAAGCAGATTTAACCCATTAGTGTGATTAAGATACAGCCAACTACTCTGACCGACATGCTAACAGAGAAACATCTTGCACAAATGTGTCTACAGACACAAACATACTGACACTGTGTAATGGTAATTGTGGACATGATCTTGTGTTGACACAGAGCACAGCTGTGTTTAAAAGCTGTGTTTTATAAAAAAAAAAGCAGTTTATTCACCCCAATCTCCTCAGGTCCCCTTCCCTTCCTGTATGTCAAACTACTGTGCTCCTCAAGGACTCCACAAAAGCAAATGTGATGCAATGACTGAGCTTGCATTTATTTGTCCTAGAGTACTATCAGTAAATCTTTGCACAAAGGGGCCTGATATAGTGATAGAATCAGGGAGGGGAACTCTATAGTTTATCATGACAACTCTTGGGATAGTTTGCACAGCTATGTTGCTGTGAGCATGTAGCCATGCAAATAGCATACATGAAATTACCCGTAGCAGATCTAGACAGGTGGAGCTGGGGGAGGTGGAGGGTTTCAGAGGGACTCTGATAGTGCGCTGCAGGACCAGCTTACAGTGAACACTGAACCAGACTATTTCAAGTGTCCCTATTATGCTATTTTAAAGGCTCCTAATTTTGTTTCGGAGGTCTCCTACAACAGGATTACATGCATCAAACAACAAAAAAACAGTTTAATTTTCTCATATACATTGCACATCACATTTTTCAATGATTCTCAAATGACTCAACGGATGAATCAGTCTCTCTAAATCCCTCCTTTCCGCGAGCTTACTATGCTCTGATTGGCCAGACGGCCCAGTCTGTTGTGATTGGTCTACCGCATACAGAGCGTGTTTTGGAAGCTAACGTTCATTACCATAACTTCAGCCATATCAATCCGAGCGCAAGTCCAATGATGAAACATTGAAAGAACTAGTTATTCAACCCAAACCTCCATCGCAAGGACAATTCAAGCAGGACGTTTCTCAGTGATACGCTACTCAGTTTGAGGTACATTATGAGATGATGCAGCTGTAGTTCCTCACCATCAGCATTAACAAGTGTATGTCCATCAACAAACCGATGTGTATATTTCTAATTTATTGCGGTGCACATGCAGGTACTGTATCAATAACAGTGCATACATTAGCCCAGCACTAACTTGAATGACTGATGTAACATAAACGTTTGTAAAACAAATCTTGCTCCATCCTTTATCTTTACTCAAAGTAGTAAGAACGACAGAATCTGCATTAATAGACACAGTTTTAGGTGGCACACAGCTGATTAGCATTAACTATTTCAGTAAGACAGTAATAACGTGAGTTAGCCAGTTAGCCGGAAAACTTACACAATATAAAACACAAAACTATGTATTTTCAACACCCAGTAGAAAATATATACATCAATAATTATTCATATTTACAGGTTATGATTCTGAGGAGCAAGCTGGTCCAAATAAACTGGGTACTGACCCATCTTTCAAGAGCAAACGTTTTGCGAATCCCGTGTTGAACTCTGGGATTTGAGAAGCAGTCGTCAGTCAAGTTGTTCGCAGGCGGACAAAGTACAACATAGGCGGCCATTATGCACATGTCTTTTCTAGTGACGTAGAACCGTCACGCAGTGGGATTCGAATTACAAACGACTCGTATAGGCGGTTCAGATTCGACTTTACAACCTTACAGAACGTTTACATTCACAAACAGCTATATTACACAATGCATGAAAGGGAATATTCAAAAAAAACATAATAGGGGCACTTTAAATGTTGAGCAAGCAATCTCATTGGCTACTGATGCAACAGAGACCAATTAGCTTACCATATAGTAAACAGATTACACAAGGACCTATCAGCCTGCGCCATCTAGAGTTTCATGACAGAAGTAGATATTTATCCATCACAAATGAAACATGAATTGAAGTCATAGTTTGCACATGGATGCCAACCAATAGTCTCTTGAGTACTTTGAACATCACTTTGAGAAGAGATACTATGCTTGTATGACTACAAGGGAAATTCCCTTGCCAGGTTCCTTAGCAATTGTTAGTACATTTGATAGTATTTTGTAAATCTTATTTTATTCTTTCCTCCCCTCACTCTTTTTTTTGTCATGGTGTTTGTGCACATTTCTTGCTGAGATGGAGAAAAAACTCTCACACATCTGCTGCCCTCTGGGCTTTCACACTGTGAGATTATTCCAGCTACTAAGCAGCTGTCCTATATTTTAACCTTTAGCTGATGATCCTCTGAGATTTCATTCCAAATCACTCAGCTATTTACATCTTGACGAGCAGAGCCTCGTATGACATACCTCCCGGGTCAAAATAGTTGACGTGCTTGTTAATTTTCCTATTAAACTCAATTTAAGTCAGAACATTGTTTGGGGTAAGTAGTCTCTGAGCTAAAACATGTCATGTAACGATCTGTCAACACACAATTAGTGCTTTTCTTTTCCTCTCAAGTAGGAATGAAACATTTATTCTTGTCCCTTGTTTGTAAAGCTTAAATAGTGCACATTTTAAATAGGACTGGTGGAGAGAACACCTGCCTATATGTAATATTAGTAGCTGTTATCTGTCAAACATCCACCACATCTGGCATAAACCATTTAGAGCCATCATAAGTGAAGTGTACAGAAGAGTCACTCCTCCAGAGACCTGTTATCATTTCTGAAACTCTCAAACATTTGTGCTATCTGGCTCACAAGGTCTATCCCAAAACAGCCCTCACCATGCAGTCATTCCACTCTCGCATACCTAGTAACTGCACACAGGGAATGGATTCATTTGCACTGTGGGATACATCACAACTGCCACTAATAAACAGCATGAGAGTTGAAGGCTAGTCAGGTTGCCTGAGCAACTATTAAATTTTGCACTTGCTGAATGCAGAAGAGTTGTGTACAGATATCTTCATCAAAAAAGAATGTGTAAACTAGCTGCTGTTTGTATATAATGCACAGCAATCATGTATATGTTTGCATTTGATGCTTGTATATGGAGCGATTTATGTGTTTAGATGCCTCTTAATTGGACTTTTACACTCAGTAACCCCCAATTTCTGAAAGTGAGCTCTGTGTTGAGTGGCTGTAGGGTGTATAGGTGGAGAGTAATTTTTTTTATTTTTTATAAAATATATTTAAGCAATATAACAAGCAGATAATCACACTTCTGCTGATAATCAGACCAACAGCACGGCTGCAAGTGTGAATGTTTTTATACAACAGTTCAGTACAGAAAGTTATTATATGAGACAAAATATTGCTTACTTATTTAGACTATTTTTGCTCCACCATTAAATTAGTTCCAAAAGAAGCTGAATTAACTGTTGCATGTCTCTGAGCAACACACAGTAATTGGAGGTTCTGGTTCCCTCGTCCCAAAGTCAATGTTTTTTTTTAATTGGGTTCTGGTTAAATGGCTGAAATAAGGTTTGTGGTGAACACAAGCTCAAGACACTTTCGCGTTTTATTCTACGACATAAAATACATCAGTATTACAACACTTGTGATTTTTTAAGCTGTTGCATGTCTTGGAAAAGGCAGTTGCTAACAAGTGGCTAAATGGGACTACAGAGGCAGTTGGGGACATTAAACATCATCACGCAGAACAGGTAAACTCAGTCCACTTTTACAGCCTCATTATGCTTATACAGTGGGGAGAACAAGTATTTGATACATTGCCGATTTTGCAGGTTTGCCCACTTACAAAGCATGTAGAAGTCTGTAATTTTTATCATAGGTACACTTCAACTGTGAGAGACGGAATCTAAAACAAAAATCCAGAAAATTCACATTGTATGATTTTTAAGTAATTAATTTGCATTTTATTGCATGACATAAGTATTTGATACATCAGAAAAGCAGAACTTAATATTTGGTACAGAAACCTTTGTTTGCAATTACAGAGATCATACGTTTCCTGTAGTTCTTGACCAGGTTTGCACACACTGCAGCAGGGATTTTGGCCCACTCCTCCATACAGACCTTCTCCAGATCCTTCAGGTTTCGGGGATGTCGCTGGGCAATACGGACTTTCAGCTCCCACCAAAGATTTTCTATTGGGTTCAGGTCTGGAGACTGGCTAGGCCACTCCAGGACCTTGAGATGCTTCTTACGGAGCCACTCCTTAGTTGCCCTGGCTGTGTGTTTCGGGTCATTGTCATGCTGGAAGACCCAGCCACGACCCATCTTCAATGCTCTTACTGAGGGAAGGAGGTTGTTGGCCAAGATCGCGCGATACATGGCCCCATCCATCCTCCCCTCAATACGGTGCAGTCGTCCTGTCCCCTTTGCAGAAAAGCATCCCCAAAGAATAATGTTTCCACCTCCATGCTTCACGGTTGGGATGGTGTTCTTGGGGTTGTACCTTCTTCTTCCTCCAAACACGGCGAGTGGAGTTTAGACCAAAAAGCTCTATTTTTGTCTCATCAGACCACATGACCTTCTCCCATTCCTCCTCTGGATCATCCAGATGGTCATTGGCAAACTTCAGACGGGCCTGGACATGCGCTGGCTTGAGCAGGGGGACCTTGCGTGCGCTGCAGGATTTTAATCCATGACGGCGTAGTGTGTTACTAATGGTTTTCTTTGAGACTGTGGTCCCAGCTCTCTTCAGGTCATTGACCAGGTCCTGCCGTGTAGTTCTGGGCTGATCCCTCACCTTCCTCATGATCATTGATGCCCCACGAGGTGAGATCTTGCATGGTGCCCCAGACCAAGGGAGATTGACCGTCATCTTGAACTTCTTCCATTTTCTAATAATTGCGCCAACAGTTGTTGCCTTCTCACCAAGCTGCTTGCCTATTGTCCTGTAACCCATCTCAGCCTTGTGCAGGTCTACAATTTTATCCCTGATGTCCTTACACAGCTCTCTGGTCTTGGCCATTGTGGAGAGGTTGGAGTCTGTTTGATTGAGTGTGTGGACAGGTGTCTTTTATACAGGTAACGAGTTCAAACAGGTGCAGTTAATACAGGTAATGAGTGGAGAACAGAGGGCTTCTTAAAGAAAAACTAACAGGTCTGTGAGAGCCGGAATTCTTACTGGTTGGTAGGTGATCAAATACTTATGTCATGCAATAGAATGCAAATTAATTATTTAAAAATCATACAATGTGATTTTCTGGATTTTTGTTTTAGATTCCGTCTCTCACAGTTGAAGTGTACCTATGATAAAAATTACAGACCTCTACATGCTTTGTAAGTAGAAAAACCTGCAAAATCGGCAGTGTATCAAATACTTGTTCTCCCCAGTCAAGCCAGCGCATGTCCAGGCCTGTCTGAAGTTTTCCAATGACCATCTGGATGATCCAGAGGAGGAATGGGAGAAGGTCATGTGGTCTGATGAGACAAAAATAGAGCTTTTTGGTCTAAACTCCACTTGCTGTGTTTGGAGGAAGAAGAAGGATGAGTACAACCCCAAGAACACCATCCCAACCGTGAAGCATGGAGGTGGAAACATCATTCTTTGGGGATGCTTTTCTGCAAAGGGGACAGGACGACTGCACCGTACTGAGGGGAGGATGGATGGGGTCATGTATCGCGAGATCTTGGCCAACAACCTCCTTCCCTCAGTAAGAGCATTGAAGATGGGTCGTGGCTGGGTCTTCCAGCATGACAACGACCTGAAACACACAGCCAGGGCAACTAAGGAGTGGCTCCGTAAGAAGCATCTCAAGGTCCTGGAGTGGCCTAGCCAGTCTCCAGACCTGAACCCAATAGAAAATCTTTGGAGGGAGCTGAAAGTCCGTATTGCCCAGCGACAGCCCTGAAACCTGAAGGATCTGGAGAAGGTCTGTATGGAGGAGTGGGCCAAAATCCCTGCTGCAGTGTGTGCAAACCTGGTCAAGAACTACAGGAAACGTATGATCTCTGTAATTGCAAACAAAGGTTTCTGTACCAAATATTAAGTTCTGCTTTTCTGATGTATCAAAAACTTATGTCATGCAATAAAATGCAAATTAATTACTTAAAAATCATACAATGTGATTTTCTGGATTTTTGTTTTAGATTCCGTCACACATCAAATGCTTGTTCTCCCCACTGTATAAGCACTAGTTGTGACGCTTTACTGCCATTCACAAATTCTCTCATGTGATCTCATAGGATAGTAGTGTCTATTGGATACGCACTTCAGAATCCCGTCAGAATCTGAAGTAGTAGGTCATCAAGGTAGGCTATTTATGCCTAGATTTTATGAATACTGTGAATTAGGATATACTATATACTATTTTTCACTTACTATACAGTTGGGAAGTATGCATATTCAGAAGCAGTCATAGTCACTTGTTTCGTTTCTGAATGAATTTGTTTTGTACAAATCTGTTGAATAAACGATTCAGTTACTCAATCGTAAAGATCTACTGGCATAATGATGCAACGTGCAAAAAGAATAAATTAACCCACTAACACACTTTTATGCACTTGAGAAAGAGATGACATGAGAAAGAGATGTTGGTGCACTGTATTGAGGATTCTGTTGGCAAAATCACAAGTTGAGTACAGCTGTCAGTGTCAGGTTTAAAGGGATTATAGTCATAGACATGTTGATTCTCTGCCTGTTAGTCACACAGGCATGGAACTCTGGAACATTGTCATTCCCAGGTTTTTTTAGTCACCTGTATTATGGTTACTAAAGATTGTTTTGGTCATTCTGATTGACCAATCAGTTGGTGGGGTACATTTTTAACCTGGATGAATAAACAATTGAAGGTCAACAAACCAGAAGATGTGTTGTGGTTTGTTCCAGGGCTATAGTAGGGCGAAAGGTGGTGAAAAGTTCCCCACAGAATGCAATGTATCTGCTACCATTAAAGACACCACTGGGACTGTTAGCAGTTTATGCATTCACTTAAATCGCTACACATTCTGTTTTTAAGAAACATGTTGTTAAGCAACCACACAAATTTCCATCATATCAGTGAATGACTATGTTTAACTGAAGACAATGCATGGTTTATCCATTTGAAATGCTGACTGGGAATCTCCTAACCTATATCGAGATTAAGTGGTTGTGAATCAGAGGTTGACTATGTTCATTGAGGAGCATAAAGATGTGGTACACTTGCTAAAGAAATTTCTCTGCAAGCTTAAACTTGTCATTTGAGGCTCTGGGGTACTTTAACAATCATCATGCACTGGTGAAATGCTTAGTAGAGTTGGCATTGCTTTCTTTTCTTTTCTTTTCTTTTCTTTTCTTTTTTTAATCAAAGGGCCCAGAGACAAGAGATATAACAACGCCTGGTCTGTGGATTGTATGTGATGATCCATTGCAGCTGATAGGAGTTATTTTAGGGACTGTTTCCATGGTCATGGTTGCAGGAGAGCTCAATATAACTACAGCTACTTGTTGAGCTGTGGTCTGTTATTGTTGTGATATTTCTACACATCTTCAGTGACTATAAAATAACAAAAAAGCAACAAAACAATGAATATTTCCCAAGAATGATCTAGTGTCTGAAACCCTTGAACATCTTAATAACTTTAGAATTGCACAAATCCAATGAACCCAGTGTATTTTTGGTTTCTGTCACGTTTTGGTCATTTCCAGTAATTTGTATCATAGGCTAGGCCTATACAACCCAGCACAACCCAAAAGTCAAAGAGGCTAATGATATTACATGAGGAATTTTTCAAATAATCTTTCAAAATAATTTAGGTACGTTTTCACGTAATAGGCCTAAAGAAACAAACTCTGACAAACAGAAATGTATGCTTCTGATCAATATCCTTTCATCAGTAACTGACAGCATATCAATATAATAGGATATAAATAGTAATTCCTGTTGTTTAACGCCTATAAATTGACGTTCATCCAACCGTGCCAAAAGACAATTTGGCTTTCTCAAAACGAGCCTCAACAGATTGAGTTCGAAAATTACCTATAGAAAATCCATTTAAAAAGTTAATCCCTCTGGATGTCATTTTCTAATTTATACTCTGAAGTAAGCACATGCTTCAACTTATTTGAACTTTTTGTAAGGGTCACAATACAAGGACAATTCAGTACATGCACGAACTACAGCTACTGGAGCATTTAAAATCTGGATTGGGCAACATTCCGTTTAAGAGGGGCGTGTTTACAAGTTTTTCATCGGAATGTAGGCACACACTGGGCTGAGTTTAAGGTGGACGCGGCGGCACGCAATGCGCTCTCATTCACAGTAATACAAACTCAGACTCAGTTCATTTACAAACGCTGGGTCCTCACAGACGCGGACTGTTGGACGGGTAACTCACTGCTACTTTGTTATGCTTGCTGCATGTCTATGTGTTCTCAAATGATTTTTTACTCTCACAGAAGATGCTCTGTACCCATATAAGGAAACTGTGTAACCCCATAGGCTACCGTAAAAATATTTCATTATTATGTTTTCATCTGTTTAACATGGCACAATAATTTCTGGCATTTCTACTAAGTTTCAACTTGATTTTCTATATCAACCCCAAAATATGCAATTAATTTAGCCTATTTAAAGTTTGTCACTTTGATTTTACTGATAAAATAAGACAGCAATTAAACGTGACTTAACGATAATGTATTATGCTATTCTAAAGAAATGTTAAACGCAATATTATCTCTTCTCAGATGATATATCTAGCGACTGAAGGAGTGAATCTTAAAGTGAAATCTACCGGGGAATCAAAGGTCCTGACCGAAGCGCCGTTATTTTCGCTCAAGGAAAACGGATGTTGTGTGTGACTGAGAGGCTCAGGTAGAGTTCAGAGAAACCCACCTGAAGACTGAAGATCTGAAGTCTGACGCGTATAGACCTTCTGCTTGTGAGGTCGGACGCTGGACACTGATATGAAACTGAAAGCGATGCAAAGGTTTTCTCTGTGAAACAGCACCTTGCAATCATGGAGACGCGGGAAGAGCCTTAAATCATCCAAATAAGCTGAGACGCTGTGAAATAGCCTATATTTATTTTCAATTATTCGTTTGTGTTCAGGATTATAGTATTCTGTAAACAGCTCATCCTCTTTGGGTTCTGCGTTTGAGAAAACTTAAGGAAAAGTAGCCTACCCGGCAGAGGAAACGCTTGTGAAGCATGGATGTAATTAGGTTTCCCGACTTTTTTGATGAGAAAAACGATTGGGATCACACACCTCGTGGTCTTTACTTTATCAGATGAGCCCAGTTTCAGATCTCAAGTGGTTTTTAAGGTGTGACACCTGACGAAGACCTAAAATGCAGAAGTCAAACAACAGGTAGGCTATGTGAATCACATGCTCCTCTACTGTGTATGGAAACACCTATATATTATTTCTAAGAACATTTTTATCATCTAAGACATCCTCATTTTTTATTAACCCATGTGCTGTTTTTTCTTTTTTTTTTTTTTTGGTTATTACCAAACCAAATTTTATTTCAGTCACAGATATTGATTTAACTTTGCAAATGTTTGTTCCACGTGATCAGTTTAACTGGAAAATCATTAGGCCTATATTGATTTATTATCATAGCTTTTCAGCACTACTGGTAATTTTATATCTGCAACACTATAAATCAAAATAATATCATTATGAACTTTTGCATTGTTAGTGGCTTGATGTAGTTTTAAGTTATTTGTCTTGTTATTAGTAGAATTCTTGGTTGTGGAAAAAAAAAATCTTGAGTAAAATGGTCTATTCCTGCATCTAGGAAACAGCTGTTTAATCTAATCTTTAAAAGGAGAATATTTACTGTTCACATAACTTGAGGTGCTTCAGCATGACCCATAAACAGATTTAAGACAGACTCCTATGTTCAGATTAAGCATTTTTGTGGTTTGTCTGCCAGAAACCTAATGGTTGCAGAGACGCATTTAAGGTTTCTTTCATGTGGCTTCATATGGTTTAACTGTGAACAATATACATACATTTAGCATTTCAGCCATTATCAACCCTTAAATGCATGAATGTTTCGCCAATCATTATTACAGATTTGTGTCTTTAGCGACAAGGATCTATATCAAACACGGATGGATACCTGTCACGATAATATAAAACTTTCCTGATATTAGAGTAACAATTACAGAAGAATAAAATAAAGCATATTTTTTACCTTTTAGAGCTTGGAAGGGTTCAGTTTGAGCAGATGTTTTATACCATCATCACTTTCCTCGTCAGAGCTCATTTCCCAGTACGTTCAGAATCTGGCTCATATTCGCCATCTCAAACATATTCTCAAAACAATAATTTTCAGCATCATTCAAAATCAATATTTTGATCTCTGACAGCTTCTTCACCAGATCCACCATCAAGTGACAGTGACACTAATATCTGATTGTGTTCAGTATTTGTTCTGCAGTAAATCGCTGGGCAATTTCAAGTTTTTGCTGATGATACTTCCTATTCTATTGTTTTCTGCCTACGGTAACTATGAGTGAAACTTCACTTCATCATTGTGTATCGAACTGAAGGTGAATTGCACTTATTCAGTCATCAAAGATTCAATTATTGTTGTGCAGAAAAAATATACTTACACTGTTACACACCTCGGGTCGTTAGCAACCCAATACAATTTTTACAAAAAATGAATGGGAAAACAGGCATTCTTTTATAATTTGTTTTCTTGTTATATTGTTTATAATGAATTGATTGAGGAATACTAAGAAGGTTGATGTCTAACTTTAAAAAATGAATGTCCTGGTCACTAAAGACCCAAGGTGCGTTTAAGGGTTAATGTGAAATCATATTGTTTTTATCACAAGGTCATTGGAGGCTCATGTTTATGTTCTTACCTTCAGGCTACAACAGCACTCAAAATCATCTAAATGAAAATCATTATTGCCTTTTAACTATAGACCACTTGACCCTTGACCTTGACAATAAACCAAGCTCTAAAATGCTGGACTGTTGAGTGTTGGTTGCTGTTGTGAATTTTAATTGAGTTAATTATGATGCATTACTTACAGCTTGTATCTCTTTTTTATCTTGTTTATTCACAGTGTCTATGATTAGGAATGGACAATGTAATCAAAGGAAGACGTATTTCATCATATTGTTGAAATCAGTTCTTCATGGGAGTGTATTGTTTATAATTGACCAGTGTCCACTCTAGGCCATTAAAATAAACCTTTAGGCCCATAAGCACATGTCCACAGAAGATTACAAAGAGGAATATTGTTTGTACACAAATCTGTGCTGGAGAAAGGAATATTATGAGATGTTTACATCAGTTTCCCCCTTTAAACTTCTCACATTTCAAATTCATAGTCATTGCAACAATGCAAATAAGACAGTTGGGCTTTAGCAAAGCTGTAAAGAGTTTCTCAGAAGCTGCTCCTTTGATGAGTCAATCGTTGTGTGGTCTTAGTATTCTGACCTCATTGGTGGGAGTCAGACTCATCCTCTAAAAATGCACATAAACATGTTTTCTGGCGGTGATTTCTCAATGTATAGGACACACTCACTATTTGTTGTCATGAATCAAGAGTCTTTGATGTAGCGCAACAACACGTATACAGTTAGCCCTGAAGTCTCTGTCCGGGCTCCATTTTAAAGTCAAATGGGGTGGTTTGTAAGTGGATTTGGTGATTGATTTACATGATTTATTTTCTCTGTCTCTAGGAAACTGTCTCTGTGCCAGGCCCTCACCCTCATTACACTGCTGCTGTCTCCAGGTTGCCTGTCATCTCTGCCTGTAAGATGGTCCCTGTCCCATTATCCTTCAGTTTATAGACTGTTTGCAAAAGTAATTTTAATGTTAGTCCTGTCATTCAGTTAAAGTGAATTTTTAAGGACCACCTTGAACAGTCAGTTGGGTATGCTCAGATTGGCAAGGCTCTCTGCCAAGGTTTTGCTCGCTTTAACTAGAGTGTTGTCTTTCCCGTTGATTGCCAAGAGCAGAGCTTAATCAGAGCAATCCTGGCAGGCTCATCTAGGGGGATTCAGAGACTGGGATGCCACCCTGTATTGTTTTGAAACTGCTGTTTACACACAATACAGAAATGCGCAGTTACGAAATCATGACGTTTGGCTTGTGCGCTCTTTTTAATCTTTGAAGAAATACTGTAGTTCACCCAAACATGCAAAATTCTGCCATCATTTACTCACTCGCCCTCATGTCATTACAAACCCTTGGGACTTTCATTCATTTTTGAAACACATATGAAGATATTCAGTGTTGGGGGTAACGTATTATAAGTAACTTGAGTTACGTAATCAGATTACTTTTTCAAGTAACTAGTAAAGTAATGCATTACTTTTAAAATTTACAACAAAATATCTGAGTTACTTTTTAACATTTATTTGACTGACCTGTCCCCATGTTGAGAAAAATCGAGAGTAAGTGCAGAGGCGTTGTGTGTAAACATGATTGTTATTGTAGTTCTAGACTAAATGTGAGCATTTATTCATCTCACTTGCACAGTAAAGATTCAGTATTCCTCAAAATGAATAAAATCAGTCAAATGCAAAAACAGAATACTATGCAAACCTCCACTAATAAAAATATTAAATAAAACAAATATTTTTATGCATTTAATCTACCTTTATTGACCAATGTTTTGCTGCTAACTTTCGATGATTCAGTTAAACCATGAGCAAAATTGACTTTAGATTTTTTGTTTTTATTGGTGAAGTGATAAACTTTTTTCTCCTGCGTCCTATTCTTCCATTGTCCAGAATAGCAGCACAGCTGAAAGGTTTGTTTGAGCTGCTCCCTCTACTGTACACACGTGGATTTGCATTTTTACCTCAGCCTGAGGCTTATTATTTCAATTTTGGTGTGAAGAGGTCTTTACATTTGCACAAAAATAGAACTTTTTTGTTATAAAAAACAAAACACAAAAAAACAAGCCCAGCCCAGGTGAGAAAAAGAAACACAAAAGTAACGCAAAAGTAACATAACGCATTACTTTTCTTAAAAAGTAACTCAATTAGTTACTTTTTAAGGGAGTAATGCAATATTGTAATGCATTACTTTTCAAAGTAACTTTCCCCAACACTGAAGATATTTTGGTAACACTTTGCTTAAAGCCTTTCCCCCGGTTTAACAGACAAGGCTTAAGCCTAGTCCCAGACTAAAATGCATGTTTGAGCTGTTTTAAATGAAAGCAACTTGCACTGATGTATCTTAAATTAAGTCAGTTCCATTGTTTTGTCTCACGAAGCTCACCAGTAATGTTTTTTTTCTAAGGCATGTTTATTTAAATGTCTAAGAACTAAGGCCTAATCCTGTCTTAATCTAAGCCCTGTCTGTAAAACTGGACCTTTATGTATAATGCATTATCAAAGTATTTTCAATTCATTAATTATGCCTAGTAAAGCACCTTATAATGCATTGTATGGTCTCATGAATAATTGTAACCAAAGTTATTATACATTATAAAACACCTTTAGAAAGTATAATGCATTAAAACACGACAAACAACCAATTTCAGATGTAACGGAATCTGTGAATATTGTAATGCATTTTAACTTTGGTTACAATTATTTATGAAAAGAAATATTGCATTATAACGTACATTATGAATGCCTTTATAATGCACTATACATAAAGGCTTTAAGTAAATCGGTAGATATTTGTAATGAAACCTGAGAGATTTCTGCCTCCATTGAAAGTACATACCACCAAAACTTTGAAATTTCAAAAAGACATGATAAAACATCAAGGAAGCACATTTGATCTTCTGATGACCAAATTTGATGTGCTCTATCTATGCGCATTGATCAATGTTTATATATGAATAAAAGTCTCTTTTCAGAATACTTGGATTAAACCGCTCGATTCATATGGATTACTTTTCCATCAAAGTTTTGGTGGAATGGATTTTCAATGGGACAGAAATTTCTCAGGTTTCATTAAAATATCTTCATTCTTTTTCAAAAGATGAATGAAAGTCTTATGGGTTTGGAACAGCATGAGGGTGAGCAACTGATGACAGAATTTTAAAGGTGCACTGTGTAAATTTTAGCGGCATCTAGTGGTGAGGTTGTGAATTGCAACCGTCCACCGCTCACCCCTCCCTTTCGAAGCACATAGAGAAGCTACGGTGGCCGACACAGGACAAAGATGAGAGAGTCAAAGAGACAGCAGAGAGTAGCTATCGCTCTGTAGAGCAGTTTGTCCGTTTAGGGCTACTGTAGAAACATGGCGGTGCAAAATGGTGTAGATATATATGGATAGAAATGGCTCTTTCTAAGGTAATAAAAACATAACGGTTTATTATGTATTATGTATACACCACTTAAAAACATAGTTATGTATATTATATTGCATTTCTGTCAATAGATCCTCATAAATATTACACACTGCACCTTTAACTTTTGGGTGAACTAACCGTTTACGTTTCACTGGTAACTATAGGAAACGTTTGCATGTACTACTCTGCCTTTGGTACCTGGGGTGATTGGCACAAATATCGATTTCGATCTTGATTCAGTATCATTTAATATGTATAGCCTAATGTACATATATAAGGAAAAATAAGTTTGCCTTTTCAGCACTATTTTAAACTTTTCTTGGGTTAAATTATATTTGCTCGCATTCATTAATATTCACTTGTGTGTGCTTATATAAGAATCATTAAAAATATTAGGATGTAAGTTATTAACGTTTTAAAATGTCACATTTAAACAAATTTAGTGTTTGATCATGTCTAAATATTTATTCAAATGCAAAACCTAAAAATAAGTAAGCAGTTATGATCTGCAGTACTTTTTTGAGCAACTAGACTAGATAGGCCTACATGTATATTTATTAAAGAGCCATACAGGCACCTAGTGGTAATGGCATTACAAATGAAAATTATTATTTTTCCAGCCACAAAATGGCTCTATTTTGCCTCTTTGCATTGGAGTTCTCTATTTTAACCTTAATTACTACACTAATTGTAATATAAATAATACAAATATTAGAAGAAAAATATTTTAAGTGGTCATTAATGGACCATAATTATTGCACAAATAGTATTTAGTACCAAAAGATCTCCTCAAAATATTCAATAAATATTATTGAACTAAAATATTGAACATTTATTTAATTGAAAAATAGTTAAGGTGTATGGTAACATTTGACCACCAATGAGTATGAGTGTGACCAATTAGTAAAGAATACCTGAGGGTTAAATACAAGAAAAACATTAACATTAATGTTAACAATGTTGCATCTCCATCACTCTCCATAATAAAGTGATACTGTAAATGTGGTTGACGTAATAATCAATGCACACTATGCTGTACTGTTTACCAAAAATTGCAGCAAATACCTGTATAGTGAAGCTGCTGTCTATTCTAATGTATTGACAGCGCTGGTTTGTTTAGAACTATTGAGAGCTCCATGAACCACGTGACCGCGCGCGCCGCCGGGAGATGAAAGCATGTCGCAACCGGTCGCAACTCTGTTTTTCAACGGCTCTGGCTTTAACTGTTATACCACATTAAGTGCGCCAAAACGGTATTTATTGTTTGAATTTCGTATTAAAACTTAAAAAATTTAAAAGCTTAGACTTTTTTTTTATATCAAAAGCAGGGTTGCCAATTTGGCGTGAGATTTACTTGGGCAGAGTGAGAGCGTGAGACAGAGCCTGAAAGCGTGTCTCACGTCAAATGCATGAGAGTTGGCAACCCTGGCTCTATTGTGTCTGTGTGTGTGCAGTCATCCGTCATTTTAACCCTCACAGATAGACATCCTGACTCATTATTAGAGCTCTATTCACCACAGGTCTCTAGACTAAATAAGGTCAGACGATTCTGACAATATTCAATGATCTCCTGCCATTATACCCTTATTAGATGAGTCCAACCAAACTAAGCAAAATCTTCTCTGTTTTTTGTAATAATTTCATTGAAAGGGTTAATCCTTAGCAACCAGTACAAAGTTCTGCACCAAAAAGCAGTCATATGTGTGCCAATAAAACAACCCTTTAGGGATCAAACTTTGGAATGCAAGTTCAATGCTTTGTTTGTAATGCTAAATCATTTCATTTTGTTGCGACGTGTTTACACACCTCATGTGACTCTAGATGTTGCTTAAATTAAATTTACGTGATACCATAGATGACTATTATTTTGGGAAGACAAACAGCTGCTGTGTATGAGGTTGTTTAACATGATAGAAGCAGAAAAGCATGCTCTCCACACCTACATTACATTTACAAGAATACGCACACACCTTCAGGGGACGGTTAGGCTTTAGGAAACCTATGGAAGCTCTTCACTCTTCACAGGCTGTTACTGCCTGTTTTCCTCGGATCAAAGCCAGCAGCGGATCTGAGAATGACAGAGTAATGTTATCCTTGAGGACGATTAGTGGTGGTCTGATAAGAATACCGCTTGTGTAATGGAGGCTGTGTGCAATAGAGCTAATGTGGCTCACCTGGGGAACACTCAAACACTTCCACAAATGTCAAGTGCAGTCTAGCATGGCCGATGAGCAGGAAATGTTTTGGTGGCCGCTTATATCATGTGTCCTGAGCACTAGTGCGCAATAATTTCGGCTGTAAGCACAGGATACCTTCAGTTACTTAAAGTGTCATGAAATGCATCTTGATGTAGGCCCTTTTAAAAAAAATATGAAACTCACAACAAACTCCCAACAATCTCATCATTAGAGACTACTAACAACTATCATGAACAAATCAAATACACAAGCACTACTGTGTACAAATGACACAGAAAGAATAAAGGCGTTACTTTTTTTGTCCAATTTTTGGTCTACATCATTGTCTTCTGTATCAGAATAATCCATTGTGTCATTGCGTTCATGATCAGATGTACCACTGTATAAGTTATTTGCATATATATATATATATATATTTCATTTGAAGAAGACATGATGAAATATGTGCACATTCATGTTACTGGTTCATGTTTGGAGCACTAGAGTATAAATGTGTCCATAAAAACTTGAAACACACTTGCTATGGTCAATATACGAACTATGAGCCACGCTGCGAGTGTTGTTAAACTCATCGTTGCCGCAGAAACTGCTCTCATGTGCGCTCCGCGTGTTGTTACATATTAAGTATTGTTACAGTCATGTTTTCCATGTGTTGGTAGTCAAACTCCAGCTCTGACCACATCATGGGGAAAATGCAAACAGCACTTCTGTGTTATACTGAGGGAACATGTGTCCAAACTTAAAGCTGAACAGACAGAGGTGAACAAACACAGCTGAAACGGTCTTTTGTGACAGTTCTCCACTGTAATGCGATCTCATGCATAATACAGTGTAGTGATTAGATTAAAGAGTTCATTCTCATGAATAATGTGGAGAAAGCTCGGAAACTGATGATGTAGACGTGTACTCTCAGCCACAGCAGCCGATCACCACTCCGAATTAATGCATATACTTCACTTTTCGTAACTTTTTTCCCCTTAATAATAAACATGAGTGTTATTGCTGTTTTCATTGATGTGCAACTTGTACATATCTCAAAAAATGTTTTAGGGTTTCATGACCCTTTAACATACATTAAATGGCTTAATAACAAAAATTTCTGTACAAATACTGTATATGTATTTTACATACTGTTGTTCTAATGATTGAGCTTGCTGAAAACACAATAGCACAAGTTAGTCGATCAAATCTGCCACCCCTGCTGTCTCTCTTTGTTGTTGTTCTGCAACCTTTCATGCACATTGTTGTTTATATATTTGCAGTCATCCAGACGAGTAGAGCTGGGAGGTGAGGGGCCACAGATGCGTAGCCAAATGCATTTCATGAATGAGTGGGCCTCATGGGGTCGTTGGTCTGTGTGTTCGCGCTCCTGTGGGGGAGGGGCCTCTGTCCGTACACGCACCTGCATCACCAGGTGAAGTATAGGCTGTGTCTATTCCATCACACCATCTTCTCTGCTGTCAGATAATGATTATACATGTTTTCTGTGGAAATTCAGTGGAAAGAAAATTGGTGATCTAAGAATCAGTGTAAAAGAATAGTTATGCAGAAAAAACATTCAAAAATCGTAGAGTAAGATAGGGTAAAATGACCCCTGGGGCAAAGAAAAAGTTCCTTTAAGGGTACTCCAGTGACAAGCTATTGTAGCCCTAAAGGTTCAATTTTAGAACTTTTTTTTTTTTTGACATTGAAGAATGCAAGAACACATCCTGTGTGAATGGCCTTTTTGGTGTTCTGCTTGATCATGCTCATGTGATTTGTTTAAAACGTTAAATACACTAATTTGTTGCATCTGACATCTTTGTTATTGTTTTTCTCTCTAGAAATCTGGTAGGAGGGCCGTGCCCAGGGGACACCAGGCAATACAAGATTTGTAACACAAAGGTGCAGTAAATTCTTTGACAGTTTGAACAGGATGTCTAAATAGAAATACATTTCAGTCACACCTTATCCTCAGTGCATAATATCGATAGCGTTAATGTGCAAGTTATGTAATTCTACTGTGTATTGAATTACTTTTATTGTATTTATTGCTTGGACAAGTGGTCGTCTGGCCTCAAACATATCAGATTTCGAATGGATGGTCTTCAGTTTCATAACTTCACTTCATTTGTATATATCACTTAATACATAAGTGTGTTGATGCACGTTAAAGTTCCCCTATTTTGCTTTTTCGAATATTACCTTTCATACAGTGTGTAATAGCTGTTTGTGAATGTAAAAGGTCTGCAAAGTTTTAAAGATCAAAGTGCAGGGCAAATAAAGTTATTGTCTCCTAAAAGAAACAACTGATTCTGAACTACCTGAAATGAGTCATTTCAAGCAAATTCCAGTTAACACTTCCTGTTACTAACCTACATAACAATGTAACAAATGTGCATAGTGGAAGCCTTTGGTCTTCATTGGCTGCCTGCAAATGTCTACTTTGACCCACCCTCAAACACTGTAGTTGTAGCTGAGGCCTGGAACAGTTTGGTCCGTGTTGTCGACATGTCAAGAAGATACTATTTAGTGCTGCAAATCCACTTTGCGTGCACTTCAAAAGAATGAGGGCTCGCAATGGAATTGATACAGAAAAACAGACGCTATTTTTCCTGTTCGTATCACTGCGTATTAGGGGTGTAACGGTACATGTATTCATCCTGAACTGTCATGGTACGAACGTCATGGTTCGGTGCGTACAGTCAGACGACGAATACAGTCAGTAACAGGTGATCCACACTCCAATCCAGAAGGGGTAATGTAATGTAATGTAATGTAACGCTGTTTGCTAACCTCCACAGCAGGAAAAAGCATAGAAGAAGAACAGCTGATCTATGCATAGATACACTATATTGGCAAAAGTATTGGGACACCCCTCCAAATCATTGAATTCAGGTGTTCCATTCACTTCCATAGCCACAGGTGTATTTTAGTGTTAGTGGTATTATAACAAAGTGGAACAACTCAGCCACAAAGTGGTAGGCCACGTAAAATCACAGAGCGGGGTCAGCGCATACTGAGGCGCACAGTGCGCAGAAGTCGCCAACTTTCTGCAGAGTCAATAGCTACAGACCTCCAAACTTCGTGTGGCCTTCAGATTAGCTCAAGAACAGTACGTAGAGAGCTTCATGGAATGGGTTTCCATGGCCCAGCAGCTGCATCCAAGCCTTACATCACCAAGTGCAATGCGTCGGATGCAGTGGTGTAAAGCACGCCACCACTGGACTCTAGAGCAGTGGAGACGTGTTCTCTGGAGTGACGAATCACGCTTCTCTGTCTGGCAATCCGATGGACGAGTCTGGGTTTGGCGGTTTCCAGGAGAACGGTACTTGCCTGACTGCATTGTGCCAAGTGTACAGTTTAGTGGAGGGGGGATTATGGTGTGGGGTTGTTTTTCAGGGGTTGGGCTTGGTCCCTTAGTTCCAGTGAAAGGAACTCTTAATGCTTCAGCATACCAAGACATTTTGGACAATTTCATTCTCCCAACTTTGTGTTTGGGGATGGCCCCTTCCTGTTCCAACATGACTGCGCACCAGTGCACAAAGCAAGGTCCATAAAGACATGGATGAGTGAGTTTGGTGTGGAGGAACTTGACTGGCCTGCACAGAGTCCTGACCTCAACCCGATAGAACACCTTTTGGATGAATTAGAGCGGAGAGTGCGAGCCAGGCCATCTTGTCCAACATCAGTGCCTGACCTCACAAATGCGCTTCTAGAAGAATGGTCAAAAATTTCCATAAACACATTCCTAAACCTTGTGGAAAGCCTTCCCAGAAGAGTTGAAGCTGTTATAGCTGCAAAGGGTGGGCCAACTTTATTTACTCCTATTAAACCCTACGGATTAAGAATGGGATGTCATTAAAGTTTGTGTGCATGTAAAGGCAGACGTCCCAAAACTTTTGGCAATATAGTGTATGTTCACTTGTAATCTCTCAACTAGTGTTTCAACCGCGGAAAGACATCAATAAAACAGCTTGAGAATATCTCACGTAGCATTACATTTACCTCAGGCAAGTCATTTAGTGTCCACAGCATGTTAGTTCAATAGAGAAATTAACTCTTGAGGGGAGTATTTCACTAAATAAGTACTCCCTGTTTGTAGTTTACAGCATTAGCAGAAATAGATTTTTTTATCCTTAAGAAAATGTTAATTATAATTGAATTTATTTAAAGAGAGCGACACAATTTGTTCAATAAACCACTGTTTAATAAAAAAAAGAAGAAAAAAGAAGCAGTTTTATGTTTAGTTTTCTCCCCCCTGCTGTACCGAACCCGTACGTGACTTCAATACCAAGATACGTACCGAACCATCATGTTTGTGTACCGTTACACCCCTACTGCGTATACAAGTGCTGAGGAGCCTCCGGAGGTGAAATTCAGTTATGGTAATGGCTGTTTCGTTTCCGACACGTGCTGTAAGCAGTAGACCAATGAAAACAGACTGGGCTATCTGACTAGAAAGAGCAGAGTAAGCTCGCTGAAAGGAGGGGTTTAGAGAGACTAAATCTTCAAACAAACCGTTTTCAGACTCTTTGAGAAATGAAGTGATGTGCAATGTATTTTATGAGAAAATTAAAGTGTTTTTTGACCTTGGATGCATGTCAACCTATTGTAGGAGAACCCCAAAACAAAATTAGGAACTTTTAAAATAGAGTAATAGGGGCACTTTAACATTATGACATACTACCAAAACATGAAAAAACATGTGATGACAAACAGACAAGTAAGCGGCCTTTCATTGTTATCTGTGACGCATTGAGTTGGATTAGCGTTTGCACTACAAATACGATATGGTGATGTGTTCCTGACTACCTCTGAATGTGGTTTAACTGATCATATCACAAAATGATCTGTACCCCATTTACACACCTGTGATCCCATCACCCGGGACAGATGTTAATACCAGATTTAAATGGGGTCATTGTGTCAGTACACTGATGCATGTGTTCTAATGATTTAGAGAGTGTTAATGAATTAGGGCTTTAGCAGCTTTAGATGTGCTTGTTTTCTCTCCTGAGCTTTGTGTCTATAACATCAGGAGTGTCCTGCTGACTCTATGGACTTCAGAGAACTGCAGTGTAAGGCTTTCAATGACAGACCCCTGGTCGCTGGCAGCAGTTACCATTGGACTACCTTTCATGGAGGTCAGTGGAGCATGACTCTCCTCTTTGAAGCATGTGTTGTGTTACTGTGTGGATTTCTCTTTCTGCTACGTTCTTATACTGACTGAAACCTGATTTATACTGCTTTCAGGCTCCAACCCGTGTGAGCTCAGCTGCTTGGCTATTGGACACAACTTCTATTACAACTTTGGATGGGTGCTTGATGGCACACCATGCCAATCAGATCAGGGGACAGTCTGTGTGAATGGAAAGTGTCTGGTGAGTAGCTGGTTAAGACACAGTTTCATAATAGGGAATGATCACAAAATGTACACCCACACCGAAAATGCAGGTTTTGCTTTAAATAGCTATTTCTACCTAATCTGATGACATTAAAAAATGACTTTGTTAGTGGCTTTTCTTAGAACTAGAAGTGCCACTAGTCTGTGAAACCCTGACGTAATGTAATGTTGAATGCACTTCATGTTGTTGGTAACAAAGAATGGAATATATTTTCTTTCTCTTTGTACTTTTATATCAATATGGTTCAAGATTATCCTATTCAAATCAATGTGATAGACAAGTTAGGTCAAAAGTAATCTAAAAGTAGTCAGATTATATTACCTTATATGTGTATGTAATGGATTACATTACTTACTACAACTGTTGTGATGTAATTTGGAATCAGTAACTGATTACAATTTGTAAGTAATCTACCCAGCACTATATATATATATATATATATATATATATTTAGTGCTGGGTAAAAATTAATCGTGATTAATCGTATCCAAAATAAAAGTTTGTGTTTACATAATATATGTGTGTGTACTGTTGTGTAATTATTATGTTTATATAAATACACACACATGCATGTATATATTTAAGAAAAATATGTTATATTTTTATAAAAAAAATTATATTTATATATAAGATAAATTATATATACAGTATATACATGCAAATATTTCTTAAATATATACATGCATGTGTGTGTATTTATATATATATATAATAATTATACACAGTACACACACATATTATGTAAACACAACATTTTATTTTGCACTAATATATTTTTTAATTTTAATAATTTTTCCCCAGCACTAATATATGTATATACTGTGTGTGTGTAGCTGACTCAATGGACTGTCTAGTCCTAAAGTCATACTGGTGTGAATTTGGTTTCCATCACATGAGGACTGGAAAAGAGAAGCACATAGTGGGGCCCAGTCATTAGCACCATGTGACAGATTGAATCCATATGTGTGAAGCACACCTTGCATGTGTGTGTATGTGTGGTTGCCCCTCTGTGAGGCCCCCTGAATCATGGGAATGTGCCATTGAGAACACCTATTTCACAAACTACAGAGATTAAGGAAGGATGGGCAGAGAAAGGCAAAGCAAGAGATAAGGAGAGACAGAACCAGAGGTCACGCTTTAGGAGGGTTGAACCTCCGTGAAATGGAGTGCATGAGAGGTCTAAAAAGAAAGAGGGGCTTAATTATATCCTGCAGGAATTGCTGAGGACAGTGTAGTCCTGCACACCTCCCTTCTACCTCTGATGTCTTCTCCTCCACCCCTGCTCTCTGGAGCTTAAGCCAAACTTCTGCCTGAATGGTCTTGATCCCTGCCTGGGCCTCATGATCCTACTCATGTTTGTGTGCGGTGGCTCAGAGAGAGATCTCTGTCATTCTGCTGCCCATCTGTTTTCACCTGCCTCTGTTTGGACCTGAGCACACAAACACACACACAGACCTTTCAGGACGGTGCAGCTTTACTTAAGGTTATACTCCTGTAGTGGAGGTTAAAGCAGATTGTGTTGTCACTCCTGATAGTCTTTGATCTATTTTCTTGTCATTAAAACCAAACTTCAATACGTTTTCAAAGAACTCACTTCAATTTGAAAAATTTGATGGAGATCAAAACATTTTTTGATCTCCATATTGAAGAGTAGATTGATTTTGGTTTCAGAGTTTCAGTTGATGAAAGTTGATATCAGAAATAATACATATTTATTTATAATACAAAAAGTATTCTGCATTCTGACTTGCTCTGTTGTTTCTACATACACTACCATTCAAAAGTTTGGGGCTGATAAGATTTTAATGTTTTTGAAAGAAGTCTCTTGTGCTCATCAAGGCTGCATTTATTTAATCAAAAATACAGTAAAACAGTAATATTGTGTAATATTAGTAATAAAATAACTGTAATAAAATATATTTTCTATTTTATATAAATGAAAATATAATTTATATAATTTATTCCTGTGATGGCAAAGCTGAATTTTCAGCATTACTCCAGTCTTCAGTGTCACATGATCCTTCAGAAATCATTCTAATATAGATTCTAATTTGCTGCTCAAGAAACGTTTTTTATTATTATCAATGTTGATAACAGTTGTGCTGCTTAATGTTTTTTGTGGAAACCGTGATACATGTATTTCAGGATTCCCTGATGAATAGAATGTTCAAAAGAACAGCATTTATTTAAAATAGAAATCTACATTATAAATGTCTTTACTGCCACTTTTCATCAACTTAAATGCATCCTTGCTGAACAAAAGTATTCATTTCTTTAAAAAAAAGAAACGTACAGACCCCAAATTTTTAACTGTAGTATGTACATATTCCATTCTAACAGTGATTAGACAAATTTAATAGCTGAAAATGACAAACACAAAAACAACAGCATAAGTAAAAGCAGCAAACAATAAACAGCAATCTGCATTATGTATGCTTTAGTGCATGTTGGGAACTGAGGTAGGCCTACAGCATGAGACGCAATTTACAGTGTTAATCCAAGCACTCTGATTATATTTAAGATTAAATAAATTAAGTTGAAAACGCATAAAATCAATACACATGCCAGAAATTATTGTGCGGAGATGAATGGATGAAAACAAACGTGTAGTTTTTGGATTTATTTTGAGGATCTTTAATCTTAGATGCTTCACTCTTTAGTAGTGTCTAAATTTATTTCTTGGAAAATCTCCAAGACTCTGTAGGCCATGAGCTGTTCCAGTTTTCATCAGGAGTGTTGTGGGATCAGCTTGTACTGTTGAAACAGAATGTGACGGTACTTGATATTTTGGCTTCTAATCGCAGGGTTTGTTTGTGTTTGTGTTTTTGTTTGTTTGTGTGTGTGTGTGTGTGTGTGTGTGTGTGTGTGTGCAGAAGCCAGGATGTGACTTGATCTTTGGATCACAGCAGCAGGAGGACGCCTGCATGGTGTGTGGAGGCCACAACTCAACCTGCCTTCATCATAGAAGTGTTTATCAAAGCAATGGGCAGAACAATGGTCAGCTATGAATCTAAATACACTCACACTGACTCAGCAGAACAGAAAAAATAAGCTTAGAATTCTACAAATATGCTCAATCTTATTTATATGACTTCACAACTTTAAAATCAATAGTTTTATTTTAACATTAAAATAAGAGATGTGAATAAACCCTTATGTTAATCTTGTTATTCAGAGTACAGTGGCCCCCAAACTGTAAAATTGGACTTTTACAAATATTTTTTACTAATATCAATGTTAAAAACAGTTGTGCTGCTTAATATTTTTGTGGAAATTGTGATCTTTTTTTATTTCAGGATTCTTTGCTGAATAGAACGTTTTTTTTTTGTAACAATGTAAAAGTCTTTACTGACATTTTTGGTCAGTTGAATGCATTCTTTAAGAAAAAAAATTGTACTGCCCTGAAACTTTTGAACGGTAGATTAAGTGGTTTCTTGCGGACAGTGACCTCTCTTTCTCTTCATCTGGTCGTTTCTCTCTCCCTCACTCATATCTACACACTTCGAACACTGACACCTCTGCCTTTGAACTTCTCTGCATGGAACAGAACCTCTTTTAAAAGCTTCCTTCATTCTCGCCAACTGAAAATACAGAGCGTTTACATCGGGAAAAACACAGCGATAATACTGTCATTGTTAGGCCATCCGAAAACTACTCCATTTCCCCCTCTCTTGCATGTGGATTTCTGAGAGTAGTATAACAGATTCGAGGCTGCCAGCACAACACTCTGTAAAGAGTGTCAAAAGTCAAAGGAGAAGAGAAAAGTTCAGCCTGGGTCGTAATTCTGTAGTTCAGTGCCTTGCAGCGGACACAGCCTGAAAAACATTTAGTCTTGTTACGTGCAGGATTGCGCACCTGTTGAAAATAACTGTTTTTTTTTTTTTTTTTTTTTTTCAAATGGGCTGAGGCACATTACTCTCTCATCTGTGTTTCCCTGCAGGACTGTTTGGGTATAGTGAGGTCACTATGATCCCGGCCGGAGCCACACACATCAGAGTGACTGATAACAGCAGAAACTATCTAGGTTAGAGAACAGCCTTGTGTGTGATCTCTCCACTGGAGGTTCAACATGTGTTTCTCAAAGCAAAAGTGCCAAGGTGCAAAAGCATTTACTACGCCTTTATTAGCGCAATAAAATTATGGCTGCATTCGAAATCGCATACTCCCCTACCATATAGTATATAGTAGGAGAAAAACAGTATGTGACAAAAGAAGTATGTCTGAATTCACAGTACTCATAAAAGAGTAGACAAAAAGTACCCGGATAACCTACTTCTTCCGAATTCTGAAGTGTGCATAAGGCCACGGGAGAGGATTTGTGAATGGAGGTGAAGCGACGCAACTGACGCTGGTAGGTCATGTGATAATGACAACATGACAAATGTAGTACGTCCGGATCACATTCAAGTCAAGTCACCTTCATTTATATAGCGCTTTTTACAACACAGATTGCTTCAAAGCAGCTTTACAGTGATAATAGGAAATTAATTTTGCTCCAGAAAAGAAGCTAAAGTAAGTTTTTGATTGATTAATTTTTGTTGTAAACTGAATGGTTGGGAGTTACATTCATACTACACACATTCATACTATAAAGAACTTACTTTTTTAGCGGCCGTGAAGTAATTACTTATTCAAAATAAGTAGAGAGTATGCAAATTCGGATGCAGCCAATGTATTTTTCACAATTTTATTGCAGTAACAAAATGTTTGTGCACTTTGTCCAATTGCTGTATGAGAAAATTACAATAATGCTGTATTGTAGTAGTCCAATGTTTTTAGGAAAACTCACCTTTTGTAAACATTTTTTAAAAGCACTCCAGAATGGGCGCTCTCAGTTTGTGATCAATGGGAACTGGAAGATCAATATTCCTGGGGAGTACAATGTGGCAGGGTCCAAACTGCTGTATCGCCGCTCGGCTGATACCTGGGAGAGTTTTGAAGTTCCAGGACCTACTCAGGAGGACCTGCACATCATGGTAAGCTTCAGTTCATGATTCTTAATACCTAGCACCCCATTTGTGTTCATTTGTACTGGTCTGATTGTAGGTCTTGTCAACTGATAAGAACTCTGGGATAGAATATGAGTACTGGCTCCCTCCAGACCGCTATGCCCTGTATCATGGGAGAAGTCAACTTCGGCAGCCTCACCATACAGCAAACCACTTGCCATTTGAACCTCCAACCACTATGACTACTACAACCACAACCACTACTACAACACATCCAGCCACAAAACCTCTTTTCTGGGGTAAAAACCTTTCATTCCTGGTATTTAGGAATAAGAATCGATCAAGCTTTTGTTTAAATTACGTGTTGTAAAATTGTATTAAGAAGTATTATCTGTGCTGTGACAAGATCTTGAGATAGAGGTAGAAATTTAATGTGGAGTCCATTTGAAGTACTAAATGTGATGCAGAAATGTCCCATTTGCTTAAAGTATAATGTTAGGAGCCTTTTGTAAATACAACTGTGATTTACGAGGTCATGTTCTCAGGTCCCGCTGCTCGCTGGCCCCTTCAACCCCCCTATCAACAGCAGCCAGTCCCACGTTTGGAAAGAGATGAAAACCGCAGGAACCGACTGCCTGAAATACATCGTAGAGGTCAGCACTTTATCACTGTCATTAGTGTTGTCACCAGTGTTGGGGTCATGCATTACAAGTAACTTGAATTATGTAATCAGATTACTTTTTTCTAGTAACTAGTAAAGTAATGCATCACTTTTAAATGTACAACAAAATATCTGAGTTACTTTTTCAAATAAGTAACGCAAGTTACTTTGTTTTCCCATTTATTGACTGACAGCTCTCTTGTCCCCGTGTTGAGAAAAATCAGGAGTAAGTGCAGAGGCGTGTGTGCTGTGTGTGAACATGATGGTTATTGTCATGGGCGTCACTAGGCCCTTTTTAGGGGGGCTTCAGTCTTTTAGTCTGCGTTATGCCGAGTTCACACTGCCCGATTTTAGCCCCGATTTTGACTCGTCGACAGGTTTTGCGAAATCGCCGACAAATGCCCGAAATCATAGGCAAATCGGTGCTTGTGCACTTGAGTGACAATCACGCAGTGTGAATGATCAAAGACGCGATCCGAGAGAATCGCCGACGCCCGTGAGATACACGCTTTCAGGCTCTGTCTCACGCTCTCACTCTGCCCAAGTAAATCTCACGCCAAATTGGCAACCCTGCTTTTGATATGAAACAAAGTCTAAGCTTTTAATTTTTTTAAGGTTTTAGTACGAAATTCAAACAATAAATGCCGTTTTGGCGCACTTAATGTGGCATAACAGTTAAAGCCAGAGCCGTTGAAAAACAGAGTTGCGACATGCTTTCATCTCCCGGTGGCGCGCGCGGTCACGTGGTTCATGGAGCTCTCAATAGTTCTAAACAAACCAGCGCTGTCAATACATTAGAATAGACAGCAGCTTCACTATACAGGTATTTGCTGCAATTTTTGGTAAACAGTACAGCATAGTGTGCATTGATTATTACGTCAACCACATTTACAGTATCATTTTATTATGGAGAGTGAGATGCAACATTGTTAACATTAATGTTAATGTTTTCTTGTATTTAGCCCTCAGGTATTCTTTACTAATTGGTCACACTCCTAATCATTGGTGGTTAAATGTTACCATACACCTTAACTTTTTTTTTTAATTAAATAAATGTTCTATATTTTAGTTCAATAATATTTATTGAATATTTTAAGGAGATCTTTTGGTACTAAATACTATTTGTGCAATAATTATGGTACATTAATGACCACTTAAAATATTTTTCTTTTAATATTTTTATTATTTATATTACAATTAGTGTAGTAATTAAGGTTAAAATAGAGAATTGCAATGCAAAGAGGCAAAATAGAGTCATTTTGTGGCTGGAAAAATAATAACCCACATTACCCACTAGGTGCCTGTATGGCTCTTTAATAAATACACATGTAGGCCTATCTAGTCTAGTTGCTCAAAAAAGTATTACAGGTCATAACTGCTTACTTATGTTTAGGTTTTGCATTTGAATAAATATTTAGACATGATCAAACACTAGATTTCTTTAAATGTGAAATTGTAAAACGTTAATAACTAACATCCTAATATTTTTAATGATACTTATACACTCACCTAAAGGATTATTAGGAACACCATACTAATACTGTGTTTGACCCCCTTTCGCCTTCAGAACTGCCTTATTCTACGTGGCATTGATTCAACAAGGTGCTGAAAGCATTCTTTAGAAATGTTGGCCCATATTGATAGGATAGCATCTTGCAGTTGATGGAGATTTGTGGGATGCACATCCAGGGCACGAAGCTCCCGTTCCACCACATCCCAAAGATGCTCTATTGGGTTGAGATCTGGTGACTGTGGGGGCCATTTTAGTACAGTGAACTCACTGTCATGTTCAAGAAACCAATTTGAAATGATTCGAGCTTTGTGACATGGTGCATTATCCTGCTGGAAGTAGCCATCAGAGGATGGGTACATGGTGGTCATAAAGGGATGGACATGGTCAGAAACAATGCTCAGGTAGGCCGTGGCATTTAAACGATGCCCAATTGGCACTAAGGGGCATAAAGTGTGCCAAGAAAACATCCCCCACACCATTACACCACCACCACCAGCCTGCACAGTGGTAACAAGGCATGATGGATCCATGTTCTCATTCTGTTTACACCAAATTCTGACTCTACCATCTGAATGTCTCAACAGAAATCGAGACTAATCAGACCAGGCAACATTTTTCCAGTCTTCAACTGTCCAATTTTGGTGAGCTCGTGCAAATTGTAGCCTCTTTTTCCTATTTGTAGTGGAGATGAGTGGTACCCGGTGGGGTCTTCTGCTGTTGTAGCCCATCCGCCTCAAGGTTGTGCGTGTTGTGGCTTCACAAATGCTTTGCTGCATACCTCGGTTGTAACGAGTGGTTATTTCAGTCAAAGTTGCTCTTCTATCAGCTTGAATCAGTCGGCCCATTCTCCTCTGACCTCTAGCATCAACAAGGCATTTTCGCCCACAGGACTGCCGCATACTGGATGTTTTTCCCTTTTCACACCATTCTTTGTAAACTCTAGAAATGGTTGTGCGTGAAAATCCCAGTAACTGAGCAGATTGTGAAGTACTCAGACCGGCCCGTCTGGCACCAACAACCATGCCACGCTCAAAATTGCTTAAATCACCTTTCTTTCCCATTCTGACATTCAGTTTGGAGTTCAGGAGATTGTCTTGACCAGGACCACACCCCTAAATGCATTGAAGCAACTGCCATGTGATTGGCTGATTAGATAATTGCATTAATGAGAAATTAAACAGGTGTTCCTAATAATCCTTTAGGTGAGTGTATAAGCACACACAAGTGAATATTAATGAATGCGAGCAAATATAATTTAACATAGTTATAATTTAACACTAGTTTAAAAGTGCTAAAAAGGCAAACTTATATTTCCTTATATGTACAGTAGTCTATATACATATGAATTTATACTGAATCAAGATTGAAATCGATATTTGTGGAACAAAGAAACAAACAAAGCACAAACATTTGCTTGACCAGCCGCAACAGCAGCACATTGCAAAATGATTTAATATTTACCTCCATCTCTCTTTGCAGAACACAATCATTGCTCCCCATGTCACCCCAACCATTTCCTCCGCCATAATCTTTTTTTCTTTTTCTCTTTTTCGCCTTTTCGCTGCAAACCACACATCCGACGAGTTTGAAAATCGTGCAGTCTGAACTCGGCATTAATCAGCGTGTTCTTCAATCCGCAGCGACGCCTAGCAGAGCGCACGTCAGAAGCAGAGGTGTGTGCGTTCATCTGAGCCTCATTGGTCTGTCACCGCTCGTCAATTCCAAAATAATTGAGAAAACCAATCAAATCAGAGTAGGCGGGCTTTATGGTCACACAGAAGCTGCTGAGCTTAGCGCGAATTTTAGCAGCGCGACTCGACGTCAAGTGCGAGATATGCAAGTAGCTAAACTAAACATTTCATATTTGACAGCTGCTTCTGTAAGTCAGAAATGTTAAACAAATGACAAAAATATTCAGGCAAATTAATAAACTTTTGTCAAATTTCGCCATTTTGAATTGAAAATAGGCCTAATGTGATTCATAAATGTAGCCTAATTAACGAACAAGAAATATTAACAAAGCCGTTTTCATCAGATTAGGCATAAGATTAATAATGAATGTGTACATATTGTAAATTAATATAATTCCATTTGTAGCATTCAGTAAATTAAAAAAACGCTCAGCTTTTTTCAGCCTTTATTGGCATAAGATTAGTAATGGATATGTGCATATTGTGAATTAATTTAATAAACTTAGCCTAGTTACCTAGCTTTCCTGGTAGCCTTCAATAAATTAACGTGTCTACGAAAATGATTCATAAAACATATAAATAAGTTAAAGGTGCACTATGTAACTTTTCCATCCGCTAGAGGTCTCCTATTCAAAACAAAGGCGTAGTTTGATGACGCCAAGTTTGAGTGCAGAATCTTGGGACATGTGGTCTCCACCTCACAGCCGGTGGAAAAGAATCGGGATAGGACTCGGGCAGAAATCATGTTCATGGATGCTATTATTAACGTTACTGTAGTATGAAGAAGAGCAGGACCGAGTGTTGTGGGAGCTGAGCAAGGCCGCTGGAGCGATTGCGCAACACACGCCTCGCGAGCACCGGGACTTTTATTATGCCACAGTCGCCGGCGCCATTTCCGCTTTTCCGGTCATGAGTCATGAGTATAACGCAGCTCTGTTTATCATATTAGATACATTTGAGTGTGTTGAAAATGATGTTATGACGTTACTCTGTGCGTTCGCTCGACGGCTGCTATGACACTTGTTGCACTCTGCAGTAAGAGTAAAGCATTTCTGCAAAATAAAACCGGAAACCGAGGGTAACGCAAATATGACGCAATTGACAGGCGACTCCCTCACACGTCCCGGTTCCTTGGTTAAAATAGCAATTTTCTCACGATTTACAAATAGTTGGAAACATTTGGGATATTGTAAGTACTCAATTGAACAAAATATATAACACTGGCCTAGTGGTTTTTGGATATTTTACTGCAAAAATGTTACATAGTGCACCTTTAACCATATGTTTACTTTCTTCACTGACGAAAATGGAAAAACTATATCAGTCATATCTGCCCACTGACATGGTTTTCAAGCTATTGTTATCAATTTTTTTGGCCTTCAGAACATCTTAAAATGCACATATGTAAATCATAGAAATCAAAATTTTCTCGGGGGAGCATTCCCCCAAACCCCCTAAACTACCTCACATTTGGGATCTCAGTGATTATAAACCTGCCTACAATCCTGGTTATGATTAAGGGATGTACAATACGGTCATTCAGAATAAGGCATTAATATTTGCTTTATAAGTATAAGTAAATTAATTAGTTTTTAGTGAGAAGTGGACCCTAAACTAAAGTGTTACCATTTTTTTTCATACCCTCACTAGGGGCTGAGCCCCCCTAAAATGAAAATCCTAGAATCGCCCCTGGTTATTGTAGTTCTAGACTAAATGTGAACATGCATTTACTCATCTCACTTCAGTATTCTTCTCAATTCAGTATTCCTCAAAATGAATAAAATACTATGCAAACCTCTAATAATTAATTATGTTAAATTTAACAATTATGTTATTAATTAAACAAACATTGCTTAAGTAAAATGGTAAAGAGCAATGTTATTAAAATGAAGAACAATACATTACACATTACACTGAACATAGATTTCTTTTGTCCCGTCTGCTATGATTATTATAATGTAAATCATCGCAATTCTGAATTCAATCCCGCAGTTACATACAGTTGTCTCTTTATAATCACTGAAGCTGTCAATCACTTCAGTTCAGCGTGAATTGATCACTGACTGAGTTCTGTCTACGACGCACAAATAGTCTCTTATTTACATCGTGTTTACATTCCATTGGTTATTATCAAGGGATTTGTGGGAGTGTACTGCAGAACAGAGAGTTTGCACTGAACCAAACTCTGTATTGAGCAGATTCTGACTAACTTGATGATGTGCTAAACAGCTGTCTGTGATTGGCTATAATTCTCAGCCCTTCATAAAACACGTTGTAAATAGAAACCTCTGAAGCTTTTCACAGAGCGCGCACAGAAGTACTGTACACACAGGAGCATTTGAAAGCAGCCATCTATCAGCGGTACTCTGTACTCCTGGTACTCCAGAAAGGCTGGCAACGTTACAGTTTGAAAATTTCAGTATCGAACTTGGTACAGAAGTGCCGGTACTACAACACTAATTGCCATGTAAAATCTTACATACAATGCCAAACACATAATTTTCCATTAATGTCACTTGTTCATTCCTATTGTTAATTGTTGTTTGCACGGATGACAAAGTCTGGGCTTTTTTTTGCTATGTCATGAAAACATTGCTTCCTTTTGTAGACCATTGTGGGAAATGCCGCCGGGTTCGAGGGAAAGGTGAGCGCCAGAGACAGTATTGCCAAAAAGATTTTGGTGAGTTGCCTCCCAACATATAATCCCAACACAACAGAATTTTGGTTTCATGTACATAATATATTGGATGACAACAATACATTTTTCTGCTGCAACAGTACTTCGAGCAAAAGTGCTGGAAAAAGTCTATCTTGGTGAGGAGACCCGCTATGACGTCCAGATCATCCACACATACCGCAACCGTTATCGTCTGGAGCACCGTGAGTTCCTGTGGGCCCCCAACAAATGTGACTGTCCCCTTCTAGAGGAAGGGCACCAGTACGTGTTGATGCTGCGACGGCATATAAATTACGAACGCACTCTCAATCGCATCCTGTTAGAGGAGGACAGCTACGCGCAGCCTTATCGAGCACGTGAAGATGGCCTGCTGCGCCCCCTAGAGGAGCTCTGTGGTAACAGAGGTAGCAGGACTCAGTTTAGGGGTTAAACACATGAACGATCACACTTTCACTGCACAGTTATTCTGAAGCTCAGCTCTTATGCCAAAAAACAAGGCACAGACAGAAACCACGCTCTGATGCTGACATGAAATCAATGATGATTTTACTGAAGCATTTCGCATTCCTCAACAAGGATAATGGACACTGAATTATGTCCATGGGGCATGAGGCAAATCAAAGTAAAGAAAGTCACTAAATGAAGCACTTTAGGTGGACAGTCACCTTCTTTTAAAACTTATTCACCAAAGTAAATAATTTACACAACATAATGCCCTTCCTAGCACCACGTGTTTGTTAATGGCATAAAATCACTTGACAGCATGTATATCTTTATCATGTGCCTTTTGATGTTGTTTTTTATGTATGTATTTATAAGCTGACAGTATTTCTAGAGGAAACCTTGATTTATGCATTGCCTTATAATTTTAAATGTGTTACCATCAATATATTTGCTTTTATCAACGGTTATAAAGCCCCTTATAAAGTGAAATGATAATGAGTGTTTATGAGTCACATTTACACATTCAAGATAAGCAGCGTATGCATATATCTGTTTATGGCAGAGCGCTTTTGCCAATGAACAGTTGTTTTCCTCTATTTTTGGCAGCCGTTTTTCCCTTTAATCATTAGTAGACTAACTGAGATTGTCCTATTACCTTGATGTGGTTGTTAAATTATAGTCCAGCCTTTCGGCAAAACACACATAAACTCTAGAATGTGTTTTGTTAAAAATATATTTACAAAAATAACTTATCTTTTATGACAGTGACAAAAAACTTTCTAACATAAACATGCAATTAGAGCTAAATAGGCTGGCTGTCGCCGGGCTATTAAAGTAATTTTTACTGTAGATAACAGCCTTTTCTCCCTGTGGCCTCTGATTGGCTGAGAGAGAAGGTGGGGCAATCCCCCAGAGAGTATATATATACAAGCCACAGATCACTGAAATAAAGCATTGCTTATATAATCTACACAACTTGATAAGCATACATGTATCAAAATGTTAAATTAAATAGGAAAAAGCCTATTTCAGGTATTTCCGTATGTCTACACTTAAGCCAATTAAAAATTATTCTACATTTTAAAAAAACAACTAACTAAATATACAGACATCCAGCTTGTCCAAAAAATGTTAATGTCATATTCCTTTTGGCAATTTTAGCACATCCCCTACAGATATGCTCGTACAGTCTTAAACATGGTTAACATTTTCTGTTCCCATGTTGAATTGCATTCATAGTGCTGGTGATTTTAATCCTAACAGGATTATCAGGAGCATCAATGTTTATTTAATAGAGTCTACTCCAGAGCGTTCAGAGATCCTGCGTGACCCATCTCCTTTGAGGTGGAAATCCCCTGTAACCTGCAACCATCGCCACTGTCTTTGACACTGTTGAACAGTCTGTTTTGTGTGATTCACACACTGACGCTAACGTGGCGGTGGGAGGTGGCCCGTCTCTTGATGCGGGCGCGGCGAGGTCGTTTGTGATCAGACTGGCAGTGGCACAGGGGACCCAGGAGGAGCCACAGATACAGAACAACACATGCCCAGCAGGAAGAGAGCTTGACCCAGAATGTGGAGTAACTCCCATGGGTGAAGGTCGTCTCCAGCACAGCAGTCTCATAACTGGGGGAGACAGAATGGCATTATAAAAACTGGTCAAAATGTTTATTTGTGTACACTTTCAGATTATGTGTACATACACTCACCTAAAGGATTATTAGGAACACCATACTAATACTGTGTTTGACCCCCTTTCGCCTTCAGAACTGCCTTAATTCTACGTGGCATTGATTCAACAAGGTGCTGAAAGCATTCTTTAGAAATGTTGGCCCATATTGATAGGATAGCATCTTGCAGTTGATGGAGATTTGTGGGATGCACATCCAGGGCACGAAGCTCCCGTTCCACCACATCCCAAAGATGCTCTATTGGGTTGAGATCTGGTGACTGTGGGGGCCATTTTAGTACAGTGAACTCATTGTCATGTTCAAGAAACCAATTTGAAATGATTCGAGCTTTGTGACATGGTGCATTATCCTGCTGGAAGTAGCCATCAGAGGATGGGTACATGGTGGTCATAAAGGGATGGACATGGTCAGAAACAATGCTCAGGTAGGCCGTGGCATTTAAACGATGCCCAATTGGCACTAAGGGGCCTAAAGTGTGCCAAGAAAACATCCCCCACACCATTACACCACCACCACCAGCCTGCACAGTGGTAACAAGGCATGATGGATCCATGTTCTCATTCTGTTTACGCCAAATTCTGACTCTACCATCTGAATGTCTCAACAGAAATCGAGACTCATCAGACCAGGCAACATTTTTCCAGTCTTCAACTGTCCAATTTTGGTGAGCTCGTGCAAATTGTAGCCTTTTTTTCCTATTTGTAGTGGAGATGAGTGGTACCCGGTGGGGTCTTCTGCTGTTGTAGCCCATCCGCCTCAAGGTTGTGCGTGTTGTGGCTTCACAAATGCTTTGCTGCATACCTCGGTTGTAACGAGTGGTTATTTCAGTCAAAGTTGCTCTTCTATCAGCTTGAATCAGTCGGGCCATTCTCCTCTGACCTCTAGCATCAACAAGGCATTTTCGCCCACAGGACTGCCGCATACTGGATGTTTTTCCCTTTTCACACTATTCTTTGTAAACTCTAGAAATGGTTGTGCGTGAAAATCCCAGTAACTGAGCAGATTGTGAAATACTCAGACCGGCCCATCTGGCACCAACAACCATGCCACGCTCAAAATTGCTTAAATCACCTTTCTTTCCCATTCTGACATTCAGTTTGGAGTTCAGGAGATTGTCTTGACCAGGACCACACCCCTAAATGCATTGAAGCAACTGCCATGTGATTGGTTGATTAGATAATTGCATTAATGAGAAATTGAACAGGTGTTCCTAATAATCCTTTAGGTGAGTGTATGTGTGGGTTTTATACTTTTGGCAACAAAATTGCTTTTAAAAAATCCCCAGATATTAACCGATTCTGCAAAAAACTATTTTAAAGATGTTGTCAAAATGAAATCCACATTTCATTTTGCTCTGGCAATTTTGCTCTGGCAAAAGCCCGGTCACCCTAGATCTATAGGACCAGTAAGAGTTTCTGATTTGAAGACCTTAAATATCTAGCTGGAGTGTTTATAACAAGGGTTTTTAGACTTCATTCAGACTCTCAGCCAATTCAGGGATCCCAATATATATATTTTTTCTGTTACACTTTGTAACATTAATTGATGACAAGTATTAACACAGTTTAAAATATTTTAAAGAGCAATAATACACCACATTTAGAAAGGTTGAAATATAATAAAATGATACATATATATATATATATTATATATATATATATACAAAAGTTTGGGGTCAGATTTCTGTTTCAAATAAATGCTGTTCTTTTGAACTTTATATTCTTCAAAGAATCAAAAAAATCGTGTCATGGTTTCCACAAAAATATTAATCAACACAACTGTTTTCAACATTGATAATAATAAGAAATGTTTCTTGAGCAGCAAATCAGCCTATTAAAATTATTTCTGAAGGATCATGTGACACTGAAGACTAGCGTAATGACTGCCATCACAGGAATAAATTACATTTTAAAATATATTCAAATAGAAAACAGTTATTTTAAATTGTAATATTTAACACTACTTTTCCTACTGCATTTTTTATCAAAGCCTTGGTGAGCAAAAATAAACTTCTTTTAAAAAGTCATTTACTGACCCCAAACTTTTCATCAGTGTATATATATCCACCTGCAGGGTCTTCACAGACTTCTGAAAACCCCGGAAAGCTTAATTTATTTTTAAGAACAAAAGGAAATCTCTGTTTAGACAGTTGTGTGTCTGTGCTTGTATGTAAATATTGGTTCTATCCATGAAAACTCTTTTGTGTGTTTACTGTTGTTCCGGGGCTTTCTGCTCGAATCTCCAGAACAGCTCAGACGAGCTCTTTAACAACTGACCTGAACCAGTTAGTGAGGGTCATCATTACGTAGAGGGAGGCCAGAAAGAAAACAAAATGGAAGAAAAAGTAGCTGTAGGTAACACGCTGGGTCTCATTGTGGATGATTTTCTGACAGCCTTTGTTCTCGTCAATGACAAACTCTTCCTCTGGCAGGACAGAAACAAAGATGTTAATACCTTGACATTAAAGGCACAGTTCACACAAATGAAAATTCTGTCATCATTTACTCACCAGCCTGTATGACTTTCTTTTTTCTGCAGAACACACACACACTATATATATATATATATATATATATATATATACAGTGGGGAGAACAAGTATTTGATACACTGCCGATTTTGCAGGTTTTCCTACTTACAAAGCATGTAGAGGTCTGTAATTTTTATCATAGGTACACTTCAAAAATCCAGAAAATCATATTGTATGATTTTTAAATAATTTATTGCATGACATAAGTATTTGATCACCTACCAACCAGTAAGAATTCCGGCTCTCACAGACCTGTTAGTTTTTCTTTAAGAAGCCCTCCTGTTCTCCACTCATTACCTGTATTAACTGCACCTGTTTGAACTCGTTACCTGTATAAAAGACACCTGTCCACACACTCAATCAAACAGACTCCAACCTCTCCACAATGGCCAAGACCAGAGAGCTGTGTAAGGACATCAGGGATAAAATTGTAGACCTGCACAAGGCTGGGATGGGCTACAGGACAATAGGCAATCAGCTTGATGAGAAGGCAACAACTGTTGGCGCAATTATTAGAAAATGGAGGAAGTTCAAGATGACGGTCAATCTCCCTCGGTCTGGGGCACCATGCAAGATCTCACCTCGTGGGGCATCAGTGATCATGAGGAAGGTGAGGGATCAGCCCAGAACTACATGGCAGGACCTGGTCAATGACCTGAAGAGAGCTGGGACCACAGTCTCAAAGAAAACCATTAGTAACACACTACGCCGTCATGGATTAAAATCCTGCAGCGCACGCAAGGTCCCCCTGCTCAAGCCAGCGCATGTCCAGGCCCGTCTGAAGTTTGCCAGTGACCATCTGGATGATCCAGAGGAGGAATGGGAGAAGGTCATGTGGTCTGATGAGACAAAAATAGAGCTTTTTGGTCTAAACTCCACTCGCCGTGTTTGGAGGAAGAAGAAGGATGAGTACAACCCCAAGAACACCATCCCAACCGTGAAGCATGGAGGTGGAAACATCATTCTTTGGGGATGCTTTTCTGCAAAGGGGACAGGACGACTGCACCGTATTGAGGGGAGGATGGATGGGGCCATGTATCGCGAGATCTTGGCCAACAACCTCCTTCCCTCAGTAAGAGCATTGAAGATGGGTCGTGGCTGGGTCTTCCAGCATGACACGACCCGAAACACACAGCCAGGGCAACTAAGGAGTGGCTCCGTAAGAAGCATCTCAAGGTCCTGGAGTGGCCTAGCCAGTCTCCCGACGTGAACCCAATAGAAAATCTTTGGAGGGAGCTGAAAGTCCGTATTGCCCAGCGACAGCCCCGAAACCTGAAGGATCTGGAGAAGGTCTGTATGGAGGAGTGGGCCAAAATCCCTGCTGCAGTGTGTGCAAACCTGGTCAAGAACTACAGGAAACGTATGATCTCTGTAATTGCAAACAAAGGTTTCTGTACCAAATATTAAGTTCTGCTTTTCTGATGTATCAAATACTTATGTCATGCAATAAAATGCAAATTAATTACTTAAAAATCATACAATGTGATTTTCTGGATTTTTGTTTTAGATTCCGTCACTCACAGTTGAAGAGTACCTATGATAAAAATTACAGACCTCTACATGCTTTGTAAGTGGGCAAACCTGCAAAATCGGCAGTGTATCAAATACTTGTTCTCCCCACTGTATATATATATATATATATATATAAGAATGTTGGTAAGCAAACAGTTTCAGTTCTTGTTGACTTCCATTGTATTTTTTGTTAATGAGAAATGGAACTTCCATTTTGTTAATGGAAGTTAATGGGAGCCGAACATTTTTCAAAATATCTTTTTGTGTTCTGCAGAAGACTGTCATACAGGTTTGAAACAACATGATGGTGAGTAAATGATGACAGAATTTTCACTTTTTGGGTGAACTATCCCTTTAATATGTTTGTGAAATCTATGGATATTGTAACGTGTGATATTCTTCTCACCATCTTCTGGCTCTGGGCAGCAAAAGCAACAGGAGGCTTTCTGTTCAGGACAGAGAGTGACAGAGATTGTCAGAGACATTAGGAGTTGAAAAGCTCGAATAATAAAACAAGTTATAAAGATATTTAAAGGTGTATATATATATATAAAGTTATAAAGATATAAAGATATTCTGAAAGTCACATACTTGGAACTCATAGCGGTAAACTTTTATCATCCAGAAAGGTCCAAAGACCTCAGCCAAGTATGAAGCCTCATTGCTGAGAAAGAAAATCAGCATCAATTTTATTAGCCAAAGTAGACATTTTATTAATATCTCTATTATTAACAACTCAATACTTGTTTTGCCTACCATGCAAAGAGAACACAGCAGTACATGATCGCAGCCCCAATAATGGCCACGGCATTGCCTTCATTTTGAATCTCATCTCTGCTGACTTTGGGGTAACACACTGTCATGTTGACCCCTTGATACTCCACTGAAAACACACAAAACAGAAAGAGAGAGAAAGAGTGAGAGATGTGTTATTTATCACTCATTTACATATCCCCCTTTTCTGGATTAAGATTGATTTTCCACAAACCCATAATTTGGGGTTTCAGAATCATCCCCTGCAAATTCCTGTTGCATTAAAAGCAAATGATCAGCTGTTTAAAAACAGCTAATTACATTTAGTGTCATATTTACACGCTCCATTTAGGTCTTGAGCCCATTGTTTCTGAGTTCAGAGATGATTTAGAGGTCTGTGGATATTGTGTGTTGTGTGAGAAGAATGAGAGAGAATTCCTCTGAGATGGGATTAAACTCCCAGCATGCCCAGGGCGCACTTCAGTCCTTTATGAAGTCATGCAGCAGACAGAGGCTATAATCCCGCTGATAGTTAGGGAACAAGACAGGACACAACAAACACACATATACACACACAGATTTCCTCTGAAATGCACCACTAATGGATGAAATGATGTGAGAGGGCGAACCAGGAAGAGTTTTGCGGGCTCCACTGATGACCTTTTGTTAATGACTATGTGATTACAGCCAATTTGATTAATTTTGCTGAGGGATGAATCAATTCAGTTACTACGATAGAGGTTTGCATGCATCACTGCATGGAGGCTGCGCTCTGACCTTGAAACGACAGATCAGTCTGTGATTCTACATTGCTCTCTATGAAGCATTTTAGTGTTTCATAAAGAGCTGAAAGTATTCAAACAGGCCACCAATCACTCTTCAAGTGCCCCGCATCATTACGGTGACTGGCTGGCTAGTTTCTTGGCTTCGTGTTGACAGGTAGAGACAGGCTCACACATGCTGGATCCAGGATTAGTTTTTTCCATTACAGTCAATGATAAGTGTCTAATGATCTTGCAAATGGGTAACTGTGCCATGTTGCTTGATTCATCAGCAATGTAAGTTATGATCAGTTTTATTTTAGAATTATTTATATAGCCTACTGTTTATCTTTTAGTTTTCATTTTTATTTTAGTTTAGGTTTTAGTAATGTTATTATGTGGGTCATTTTTATTAGTTTTTTATTTTTCTATTTAGCTTTATTTTATTTCAGTTTTAGTATTTTTAGTAGGCCTACTTCAACAAACTGATTTTCAATTATTTTCTAATATTTTACTACAACTAACAAAAAACGATTTTAATACTTTTAATTATTAATTATTAGTTTTAGTAATAATTAATAATTAGTTTTAACACTGGTTATGATGCTGCACATCAAGTTTCTAATTGTCTGTAATATTGCCATTGCAACTACTATATCTCCTGGTTTTAATAAGTGAATTGGGCTACATTATTTCATATTAATATTCAACTAATCAGATTTGGAAGAAGAAAAGAACGGAGAGAGAGTAGTCTGAATTTTGTTCTAGCATCTTGTGCCAGCTCACACATTGAACTCAACGCGCCAGCCGCGAGTGTTTCCAGGTGTTTTCAGCTGGTATGCTGAATTTTGCTGGTATGCTGGTATGCTGAATTTTCAGCTTCTACCACCGTTTTGTACGAGAACGCCGCGTGTGACTCATGTTTACTGTGCGCTCGCTCATCTGATCGGATGATGTCCTGTGAGAACAGCGATTGGCTCTTGTCTCGGACCTTCCCCAAGGTGATTGGTCGAGTGACGGACACTCTGCTCGTGACCTCTACAGTAAACTGCTTTAGCGTGGCTTTATACCCTTCCTGACTGTAAATACTTCACGTCAATGGTGAGACGAAAAAAAAAAAAAAACATATGGGAAAAAACATTAATATGAATATACATATTTTACATCGAACAGATGTATTTGTAAGAAAATTGTTGCTTCGTTATTTAGTTAATAAAAAGTAAAAGCGAGACGGAGGTGTGTTGTATGTAAAATATGTGCCCGTTGATTGGTCAAACCATTACGCTCAGCGTCAGCTCAGGTGTGCACATGCATCATTGTCTGTATATTACGTTTCATTGTTAAAATTGAGATTTATTCATCATAACAAACATACGTGTTGCAGTAAAATCACAATTTATTGGTTGTTCACAGTTATTTTAATCAATTATTTTAATGGATTTGCAGAGTCCTTTTAATTTTACTGTGAGATTAATAAATTAATGAATTAATAATCAAATCACTGAGGGTGCTTCTGAAATGAGTGAGGGTACTCTAGTAAAGTGCAGATGTAATGTGTAAGCAATGGCTCCATCATAACAAGAACAGCAATGTACAGTAAGACATTTAAAATTATTTACAAGTAATTTATTTTACAATTAATTGGAATAGAATGTCAAAACTATTTTGATATTAATATTTTTCTATTAGCCTAATCTTATGTCTGAATTTAGGCTATATTGCTTAATATGTATCTACAGTAATTTGACATGTCATATTTTTGTCCGCTCAAAATACTTATTTGGTTTGAGTAGGACAAACTTAAATTAAACAAATTAGTTCAGTTAAATTAACTGTTATGAGTATTTGAGTTCACAGCACTGACATATTTCAAGTAAACTGAACTGTTTCATTGTTTTGAGTTGTATGAACTAATTTCCTGTAATTTAGACTAAAATAAATTTAGCTGAAACTGGGCTGGGATTTTTTTATTTCCCAGCATGCTTTGCCCATGGCACTCGAAAGGGAGAGTAAATGCTAAAATTAAGTGTTATATAATGTTTTTGTGCAAGATTAATGGCAGGGGAGATTTAATAGTGATTAATGTTATGCTAATTTTGAAGTGTTTCTGTTAATGTGGGTTTTTGGAGAGTTACCATCATGGTGGCAAGTGGCGCATGCTGCTTGGTTTGAGAGCAGGTAAGTTATGTTTTATGTTGCTGTAATTATTCAGTAAGTGCTATACCACGCTATTGATAACATTTTACCAAATTAGCAAATTGCCATTTTCTAAATTAGTTTTTTTTTATAGCAAAATATTTATGTTGCGATAACCTGATAATTTTAAGTTAAATGTATAAAATAGTGTACTCAAATAATTCAAGTTAAGAACAATAAAAATGAATGAGTACAAAATAAAAATCTTTAAAAAGTTCTGACAACTTATTAGGGTTTACAGTGGAGTAACTCAAAATAAATTGAGTTAATTAACTAAATCTTTTATGTTAATTGCTATCAAAATGTATGAGTTAGCTAACTCATACTTCAAGTTAGGAGCAATTAACATGCATGAGTACTACAAACTCAAAACTTGATAGTTCTGCTTACTTAAAATTGGGAACATCATAACTCAAAACATTTGATGTAACTGATTACCTGATAGGCCAACTTATTCAGGTTTACAGTGTTATCAATGGGTTCGTCTCAATCAGCTCCCTAACTTCCTAGGTCGTGAATCAGTATATTGTATAGGCCTACATGAATTCGGGCACTGGTAAGCACAGTAAGGACCCTGGCTCACTACACATTGGGACACTGATGAACGTCCTCATCACTACTGGTATTTATGAACAACAGCAGAACTGATATCTTTTTGATAAATGTGTATTTTAAATGTTTTCTTTCTACTATTCTGAAAGAAGACATGTTGTGGAAGCAAACTATAGCCCAAAATCTCAAAATTGACCAGAGCACGAAAAAAATGAAAATGTTCTGAAAATGTTCTGCATAGAACAAGCAAATCTTATTTACCTTTTTCTGGTGGGCGGCTGGACAGAGCAGAGAAGGTCAGGTACATGACATAGCAGCAAATGATGGAAGCCTGCAGGAGACCTGAGCGAGGCTGCTCTGAGAGGGAGAGCAAAACAAACGGTCAAATTAGATGACTAATCATTCATATATATTTTATGGTTAAATTGTTGCAAGAATATTTCCACAAACCTTTGATGTATTTATATCTAAACTACTGATATAAACTACTAAACTATTGTTTTGGTGAGAGAACAGAAACAGATGCAAAATGAAGCACTAACTTTGCTGCACACAGGGAGTGATCGCAATAAAAGACATGATGGTGCAGAGGGCCAGGTTAGTCCATAGCAAGGCTTTATTTAGGTGGCATCCCGCTGGGTGAGTGTAGTATTTGTACATGAAAGTGAAGGCCATGGTGGCGATGGTGTAGAAAAACAGGGTAGCACACATGACTGCCACGTACCACCTTTTATTCTCAGCTGCACCGGTTAACCTGGCAATTAGAGACAGGGGAGAGACAGGGTGAGATCAATGACCATTCGCAGGCAGTACAAGAAATCCTATAATGTCCAATGTGTTAAGATGACATTCTGCCTCAAAATGGCTTGAGGTAGACTCCACAAACATCTGGGAAAAGCTGGATGTCAGAGAGTGAACGGGGAGGTGAGTATGAATGCGTGTGTATATGAATAAGTGAGATACCAGAGCGAGAAACAGGAAGGGAGTGAAGGACAGAGATTATCTAAAACTCTACAACTGTGGAGGGTGATATTTTATCATTCCTGAGCAAGATGTGACTCAGACACGAACCAGATGTGGTTCTTCATAGTCTGGTAATGAGCGCCTGTCGCCTTCCTACAGTAGTTATTGTGGGTCAAGAGGACGTACCCATACTGTTGGTGTGAACCTCACTTACCAGTTTTTATTCCAGGTATGAGCAAAAGCTGTGATGAGAATGAGTTGAATTAGGATAAACGAAAAGCCTCCCACTACTCCAATGTAATGCCAAGCTACATGGAAAGAGGACAAAGAAGAGAAAACAAGACAGTGAAACACATTGAAATGAGATTTACTGGGCTTTATTTATTAATCAGAACAAATTATTTTAAATGTCTAAATTAACCATTTGTACTTAAAATGTCCCACTGAATTGAATGCAACACTGAAACATTTTCCAATACATTTGTATGTTTTTTGTTTTAAAAACGAGGCCCACTGAGTGAATCCCCACTTTGTGTGCAAATGTAAAACGTTCAATGTGTCTATAGGGCCACCTGGAGGATTGAAATAAGAAGTGAAAATCACATGATCCAGACTGATCATCACCAGAGCCATGAGCCAAGACTGTAACATAATCACTTTAAGCACATAATCCCTTTAGATAGTCTACTCATTACACATCACTATGTTTTGATCAATACACCTCCTTTCCCATATCAGTAGGGATGAACAATATATTGATATTATATAGTTTATCTGCCAATATTAGATATTAATTTGTTTTATATTGAATATTTAATTGTGCATTCCCCACATTTTTACATTTAGATTACCTTTGCAATCATGTAATGGTCATTTCAAGTAAATCTTCAAATGTAATAATTTAATCACACTGTTAAATTCAATGTTTAGCAAATCTCAAAAAGAATATGCGTTTTCATACAGTATGTTGTGATGCTTTCAGTGTCACATGATCCTTCAGAAATCATTCTAATAAGCTGATTTGCTGCTTAAGAAACATTTCTTATCAATCTTGAAAACAGTTGCTTAATATTTTATGGAAACTGACCCCAAACATTTGAATAGTAGTGTTATTAATTGATTTATTGGTATCCGCCAGAATTTTAATATCAGTTAATCTCTATTATTTATCAAATATAATCATTTGTTTCACAGATGAATAGCTCACCATGCAAAAAGGATTCTGTGGGAATAAAGAAGGCAGCAGCGATCATTCCAAGCATGGTGATGAACTTCAGAAACCAGAACCTAAATGAGAATGAGGAGAATAAGTGTGTGTTAGTTTATTTATATGAAGTAATTTAACAAACCTGCTGATAAACATGGATGAGGCAGCATGTACACCATATTTATGGTCCATGGATCTGGTTGACCCTTGTCCATATCATGTTCTTCCTCTTAAGAACTTAACAACCTAATGTCTCCACAAGTGCTGTGTAGTATTTAATCTGTAGAGCAATCAAAAGAAGTTGAAGCGAAGAGTCGAAGCAACGTTCTGTTGTGTTACAGTGCAAAGGGAATAATGCAGTCACCAACCCGTTATGGATGAGGGCTCGGAAATCCTGACTGGACTTCACATCGATGAGGAAGATGGCCATCATCAAGTAGAAACAAGCTGTGCCAAAACACACCCTGTAGACGGCAGAGTAGCCCACCAACATCTGACAGTCTCCTCCACCATGAGCCTCATCACACACCACATTAAAGAAAGGCACCTGAGGAAGAGAGATGTCTGTTATTGTGTAGGGTACAGACTGCTGTAGCTGGTGTGTGTCCTGCCAAGCAGATTAACCAAGATTTGACTGGATGAGACTTGATACAAATAAAGCAGAGTTTTGGCTGTTTACAGCACCAGCACAAATAAAGTAGGTTAGGCGAATGAAAACCAACTGGAGCCTGTGCAACTTGTAAGAAACTTACATTCTCCCTCACCGCCTCGGACACGGTCTTAGACAGCATGAGGCATGAGACAGTGCAGGCCAGGATGTGGAATAATGTGTACATGACCCGCGTGCTGGATGATGACTTGACGGGTGGACAGAAGGAGCAACACAGGGAACATGGTGCCGGGCCACAGCAGCAGCATATCTGACAGAAAGAAAAGCAGACCAGTCGGGGTTTGGGATTAATCGAGATTGCTCAAAGCATCTGGATTTTTCCTGATGGATCAGGGCTGGTTGCCTGGATGGGGTCCAAACATCTTTTATCCTCAGCTAAACCCCGAAGCAGAGATTGGGCTGAAACTCGGTTCCCACTGACAGATTAACAATCCATTTTTCATGAGTGTATACTGGATCTTGAATGATAGCAGCACGTGTTATAATGAAAAACATAATCTTTCAGTAATACTGTGCTTCAATCTTATATCCTGTCACAGTTATTTACTATGTGACTTGAGGGGAAAGTCGTCAAAATATAGAGTAATTCCCAATTGAAATGTCAAGATATAGTGATAATTCACCCAAAAATGAAACTTCTGTCATCATTTACTCACCCTCATGATGGTCAAAATCTGTATGGCTTTCTTTCTTTTCAGGAACACAAAAGTATGGATGCTTGTTATTATAGAAAAAAATAAAAATAATCAAATAATCAAAAAAGGTAAGTGCAACTTTTTATCTCTCAATTCCAACTCTTTTACTCACAAATGTGAGTTTATATTTCACAATTCTGAGAAAAAAGTCAGAAATCATGCGTAGCGTTAGTTCCAGCAGGTCATGTGTCAAGTTCGCATCAGCTGACTCTCAGCTGATTCACTCCCACCTATAAGAATACGACGCCTATCACAGCATATCTATATAGGGTCCATTCAGTATTAGCAGCAGCTATCGCGTAGCTCAGTAGCTAATTACCCTCCTCCATCCCCAGCTCCTCCTGTCGCCCAGTCAGAATTTGGACTTTTTTTTGATATTCTTCTTCAAATCCGACTCATTTCTCGAATTATGTTGTTACATTAAACGATTGTCATTATGAACATTAATGATATCGCTACCTTATATTGGTTCTGTTCTGTTTACCCTAAGGGGGGTTATCGCTGCTCACCCTGCTCTTATCCATGCAGGCTGCATGGATGGGCAGGGAGTTCTTGCCCAGAACAGAACCATACAATGAAAGTCAGTGGGGACCAGTGTGGTTTTGGACCTCATTAACTTTAATATTGGACAAGAACAGTTGAAACATTCTTTAAAATATCTTCTTTTATGCTCCACAGAAGAAAGAAAGTCTTACAGGTTTGGAATGACATGAAGGTGAGTAAATAATGAGTAAATGATTATTCAATTACATTTGATATGGCTGTTTAGAGACAAAACCCTCAGGTGAATAGGAGAATGTCACAATTGTTGGACTCTGAAAAACAATGTGTTGGCTCAAAAAATTTATATTTTGAAAATGTATATAATTACTTCTAATTACAGAAACTTAATAATTTGTAACATAAACACAGTAAAAAGTAAAAAAAAAGTAAAAATGAAGTCGGTCCAACTACTTAATTAGTAGCACTGGAACGAATTAATCATATCTATTTCAGTTAAAATCCACAGCTATTTAATAAGTAAGATCTTACTTCACTGGCATTAGCACTGGCATTGCTTATATAGTCAATGTAGTGTTTACCTTCATGTCTTCAGCACAATGGTAACCACAAATACTTCAACATAACTGAAACTCTTAAATGTCAAACATTAACAGGTCTTTCCATTCACTAAAAAACCCCCCCCAAAAATAAAATAATGATTTCAAAATTTATTCTCTTTATCCAGTCTTATGCAAAGCATGCAGGGAACTAGAAATCCACTGCCGCAATTTCCAAAGCTACCAAGACAATTTCATTAAGTTACTACAACTTTAAATTTAAAAAATCTATTAACGCAGAAATTTGAGTTTAAATTACACACAATATTATGTTAATGATCAACAAAAGTTCTAATTAAATCACTGATTTTTAACTTGCAGCTATGTACTATATTTAAAGCTTCAGTCGCCATCTCAGTTTGAACCCTGAAATTGCAGTTATTTGCAGAGTTATCTTCTTTACGTGGGTTGTGCATCGGCACTGCTCCTCAGCGCGGAAGAATCTAATGTATTTAGGAGTATGTGTGGGTTGTATCAATGCACCAGTTGTCAACGATGATTGTCGTTTTGAACTTTCTGGATTACAAGTCACCATCAAAATGACAATTTTAATTACAGCTGCTGTAAGAAGAGGCCACAAACGATCCGCCACCTGCAGCATCCACACACGCGATATAGCCTACTAGCCCGGACTCCTTTATGTATACAGATGTGACGTAATGAAGAAAAAACGAATGGCGGAAGCTCGTATTTCCAGTGGAAAGCAACCAGTACCATTCAAATTATAACACATTATTACACGCTTACCATTGTGAATTGGGCTAAGGTAAAGAGATAGTTTTGAACACTGGCTGGTTATGTACTTGCTCAAAAATGGATTTTGGATCATTTTTAACCAAAAAAATTTACGGACCACAGCTTTAAGATGTGGTAACAGGTCCCATGAATTCATTTTTAGAATGTAAATGGAAAATGTGGTGTAAATGTTGCGTTGCCCCTGCGGTCTCTGCTATGTGGGTAAAACTAGTAGACCTTTAAAAACCCGCATTTCTGAACATTGTTGCGCTATCAGAAACCAAGATTTCAAAAGTCTGGTAGCTCATTCGGTATCTACCTTACAATATGTAGGAATAGAAGTAGTAAAATATCCATATATATTTTTGTTATTATTATTAATGCATGTTTAAAATTTGACTTTCACATTTAGTATTTTTCTTTTGCTTTTGTGTGCCATGATTTTTTAAAGGTCATGTGATCCTGTGAATATAAAGTTTTTAATTGTCTGACGAAGAGCCTGTGTTGCTCAAAATGTAACGAGTCCACTATTAAAACTCTTTGCATTTTGGTGTGCTGACTTTTTTTCAGAATGTAAATGGAATAAATTAGTTTTAAAGTGATGGTGACAACTTGTGACAGCAGGATATTTTTGTTCTGAAATACCATGACTCAGAACATGCCAGCTTGTGGATTAAAAATAAAAATTTGAGGGGTGACGACATTTGATCCTTTATATAAATGAATTTACAAACGTTTTATTATTGATTCTCACATCTCAGAAGTAAGGAGGGTGAAAACACACTGACTCTTAAAGCTTATAATGATAGAATGAGTCATTCATCCTCTTAATTTCATTTGACAGAAAGCATTTTCCATGATGCTTATGTATTGAGAGAGGAGTTTTACCTTATTATACCAAACAACAACTGACCAATAGTTTTAACCATGCAATAATAATAGCAATTATCATATAAATAATTAAATAGTGGATTATTCTTTTCTGGGACTGTTCATCCTAATGCAGACAACAGTGATTGAACTCAACCTCCAGTCACTTAAATTGAGTCATTCAAATGAAATGCAAGGATAATTAGTTAAAACAGTAAAATAGAAACATGGAGCTCATAAATTGAGGACTATCACAGAGCATGATGACAAGTTATGTGACAACCTGTAGACAAACTGCATCACTTTGCAAGCTTGAAAAATTAGGTTCTGCAGTTTAAGCTAAAGTCTATTGCCTTAAACAAGCTTTCATATATGAGTATATATTCCACATATAGTGCTCCACTAATAAAAATCGTATCATATAATGAGCTCTATTTTCTAATACACAACGTTTATGTCATTCTGTGGCAACTTCACTCATATTTAGGACAAAAAGAAAAGCCAAATCAGCCAAAAAGTGTGAAATCCAGTAACTGAAAATGTACATTAGAAATTAGCAGGTTCCTTATGTTCAACATTCATCATAAATTGTCTTTGAGTTCTAAGTTCTACAAAGCCAGATTAGGTTCTGGTATCAAGAACTGATGCTCGTGTGAAGCTTTTCTTGTGTTCCAATAATTAGATATATGAGAAAGAAGTATTATCTGAAAACACCTGATATGTCAATGCACATCTCTCATCACTATGAAATAATATCCATCTCTCTCTCTATTTCTCTCTCACCTGATAAGCCACCATGTTGAGGAAATAGTTGTAGACACCGGTGTGGTGTAAAGCTTGAGCAGTCGACATGGCTTCTTATTTGTCAAGGACGCTTAGTCATTAAAACAAAACCTTCAGAAAAAAAATGATTGGAGAAAATATCTAATTAAAAAAAAGGTATATACTATAACCAGTGAGTCAATTTATCAACTGTAGGAGTCCCTCAGCTTTACATGAACTGGTGCTCAGCTAGTTTCCTCTGCAGGTGTGGTTCCACGGATCCACTGTACATCCACTGTACACCCTCATGTTCTTCTCGTTGGATCGAGCTGCCTAGTGGGATCGAATTGTGCCAGGAGAGTTTGTGAGCAAGGGTGGATGCCCAGTTGCCCTCCCTCCAGTCGCCTGTACTCACTCAGTGAGATTAGTCAACAAGAGCAGCGGGAGGAGGGGGCAGGTTCCATCTGTCCCTCCCTTCCCCCAGGCCCTCGCTCCAATGCACCGACTCCAGAGCACCCTCACGCACAATTGGATTTCTCCAGGGTCTTAATCGGTTTAGGGCAGAATAATATAATTACTTGCGATTTTGTGATTTTTCTTGCAAAGTAGACATAACTTTGGAACCCCCTATTTCTGGAGTGGCACCTGAGCAACTGCTCACTTGTCTGATTTTATAGAGGCCACATATGTAATCTGGTCATTATGCTTTGACCCAGAAACAGAGGGAAGCGAATGAAGCGGGTGTTTGGAGGAATGCACAGGAAGAGCGGCACAGGTCAAATCCTGCATTCTTTTGCATACATTGCCCAGAGTCTCAATGTGAAATGGGGGTACACTTCAACAAACACTAGCAAACCTCACATTCTGCACAATATGAGACGAGTTGTTTCAGTTGAAGATTATAACGAAGTGGACATCATCACATATGTGATAGTGTGTCATGTCTCTGTAGTGTCAGGGGCTGTGTTATGAGTTTGTAGCGTGCAGGGCTCCCGGTAGCTCTATATTTGGGTCAGTGTGTATCTCTGAGGATGTGTGCCGGGATTATCCTGGAGTTTTTAGTCCTCGTCTCAGCCTGGATGACCTTCTCTCTCCGGTAGAGTGACACACTAATCCAGACAGCAGGGTCTGACAAACATGGTCCCATCATCAGCCTTCAGCATCATGTACAAACGTGACAACGTACATATGGTAAAAACAGTTGCGGTGTTGATTCAGAAATCACGCTTGAAGGGACAGTTCACTCCTAGTATAGAAAGTCTGTCATCATTTACTCTCCCTCATGTTGTTCCAAACCTGCAAGCTTGCGTTCTGCAAGTGAACGGCATCTTGTGGTGCCATCCCAAAGAGGCACAAAATCATTTTCACGGACCTTTACCTTGACTGTTCCAAGACCTGCCTATCTCAACCTGAGCTGCTGAGTCCTTAGCCATTTTCAAGAAACGGCTGAAGATGCATATTTTTCATCAACACTTGACCCATTAATACTAACACTTACTATTCTATATATATATATATATATATATATATATATATATTTTTTTTTTTTTTTTTAAAGTGCTAGACTAACAATTAGTCACAGCATTGCATACTGTTGCCCTATTGTTGGTTTGATCGCTTCTGTTGTTCTCATTTGTAAGTTGCTTTGGATAAAAGCGTCTGCTAACTGATTAAATGTATGTAAATGGAATATGTTCCACATGACATTGGACCCCATTGTATTTTCTCCAAAATATCTTCTTTTTTGTCCTGCAGTCAAAAGAATGTCTTACAGATGTGGAATGGACATGAGGGTGAGTAAATGATGACAGAATTTCTATTTTTGGGTGAACTATCCCTTTCTGCTGTCATTCACAAAGAACATGTTCTTTAACTTAACTTTAAACCTTTTTTTTTCTTGATACATTATCTTCAAATGTGGTGCAACTGTCAACCCAGCTAACAAGGAACAGTCTCAAAACTAACATTCTGGCTCTTTAATACAATGTTTGTTCATAGTCACCTGTCTATTGTTCTTAAAACATTTTTTTGCCACCTTGGAATTATAAGGTTCTATCTGCATTCTGAGCAGTTTTGAGATATTGAGCTTCAAAGTTTTTGCATTCAATTCGACTTTGTATATAGAACCTTTTTGTTTTCTAAATAAAAAATCCCAAAATGTACACAGCATAAAAAACATCACATAAGGTAAATAAGCTGTCACAGAATAAGAATATGTGAATAACTCAATTTTGACAAAAATGTTGGATAGAACCTTATAATTCCAAGGACAATTTGTACATTGGTCATAAAACGTTTTTTTTTTTAAATTTTCTTTGTTCTTTGACATCTAGGCTTCAAATACAGTGTGAACTGCTGAAAAACGTGCAAGGCACAGTGCAACTGTCAAAGACGTCCCTCTAGAAATTTTTTACATAGACAATCAATTAAAAAGCAGTACAGTGAAATAAAAAAAAAAAAAAAAAAGTTTTTTTTTAAATATGACAGTTAACTAGGTAGGTCTGGTGCAGTAGTTTGACCTATTTGTTAAAGGGATAGTTTACCCAAAAATGAAAATTATCCCATAATTTGCTCATATTCAAGCCATCCTAGGTGTTTATGACATTCTTCTTTCAGACGAATACAATCAGAGTTATATTAAAAAATGTCCTGGCTCTTCCAAGCATTATAATGGCAGTAAATGGCAGCACAAAATTTGAAGACCAAAAAAGTGTATCCATCCTAGACATGTGCCGGTATACGGTAATACGATATATCACGATAATGAACATGCACAATATTGTTATCGTGGTCACTTCAAAATACCGTGAATAATTATTTATTACGAATGATTCAGATTTTTAGAATGCATTTTAAGAATACTTTACCCATCTACCGTTTAAAATGAACAACACCGCTGTATATGCTGCATCAAAGATGCAGGCACGCTGATGTAAAACCCCAAGGCGCATGAGCAGTGCATGGCGGAACGAGTGAAGGAGACGCGCTGAATGAAAATGCACATTCACACTCTCTGACAGCAGATGGAACAGCAGAAATTCAGCCGTTTCACCGGAAACCTCGTGAACAAAGCAGACTCAAGCTACTAAACAATATTTAAATGTTTCAAACAGCCATTCAGTTTTCTGTATTCGCATCGGTGCTCATCACATCACCAAATACTTAATACTTAAAGACTTAAGGCTATTTATTTTCAAACTTAAACATTTTATATTTTAATCTGGACTACATGCCCTATATATTGTTTGAATATGTTCTGATTCTTTATTGTTCAGTCACACACTTTACAATAAGGCTCCATTATTTAACATTAGTTAATTCATTAGTTAACAAACTGACAATGAAAAATACTTTTATTAATCTTAGTTAAATGTAAATTTCAACATTTAATAACACATTATTAAAATCAAAAGTTGTATTACTGTATTATTTAATGGACCTGAGCTAACAGTAACAGTTGTATTTTTTAAATGACGTTATCAAAGAATAATAACTTTGTAACAAATGTATCTATTTGCTCTTTGTTGATGTTAGTTAATGCATTAACTAACATTAACTACTAGTGAGAATTTATTGTAAATAGCCTACCTATTGTTCTTTATAATTCTTATGCACTTTAATCTGTTTGAAACATTTATTTTCTTTATACATTTTTGTGTATTGCTTTAGTGTATTTAAATGTTCAGTTCTTTTTGTCATAAGAAAAAGTTATTAAACCTGTTATATTATGACAACACTTTTTTTGCAACTTATTTTAATATCGTGATAATACCGTATACCGTGATAAAAGCTTCAGCAATTAATCGCAACATGAACATTTGATACCGTCACATGCCTAATCCATCCATTATAACAGTAATCCACATGGTCCCGGGGGATTTATAAAGGCCTTCTGTATTCAACTCATGAAGAAAGTGTAACGCCTTTCGCAGTTCAAAATGCTTACGCTACGTCCGATGTCATCGTCGCGCCAGTTACGCTTTTTTCATAAGTTGAATATGGAAGGTGGTCTGCCGGCAGCTAGATATTTTACTTTGTAACGTGTTAAATATGGATATTTTTCTTACAAAAACCCATCGATTTGCTTCAGAAGGTCTTTATTAACCCCCCGGAGCCGTGTGAATTACTTTTATAATGGATGGATACACTTTTTTTGGTCTTCAAATTTTGGGCTGCCATTCACTGCCATTATAATGCTTGGAAGAGCCAGGACATTTTTTTATATAACTCTGATTGTATTCGTCTGAAAGAAGAATGTCATATACACCTAGGATGGCTTGAGGGTGAGTAAATCATGGGGTAATTTTCAGTTTTGGGTGAACTATCCCTTTAATGTCCATGAAAATCTGTCTGGGAAATTAATAGCAGGACATGATTTTAAAAGCAGAACTGACACTTTTCAAGAGAATTTTTGAGTTATTGTTGTGTAAGTACTTCTCTCAGTTCAGACTCTCAGAGTGGCATGCTGCACATTACAGCACGGGCATTGTATTCATCTCTCTTAAGAAGAGGAAATGTCAATGAAATATGTAGGGAGAGAATCAAATATTTCTATTTAACTAACATTCTGCTTTATGAATCAGCGTTATTTGTTCTGTAAATAGGTGCATAACAACAAATGTGTTACTAGGAACTGCCCGTTTAATTTAGCAGCTTTAATCCTTGGTTAGCTAAATGACACAGGCATGAACTCTTCTAAACCAATTAGAGTCTTTTAAAGTATACAGTGTATGTTCAATGAACCTCTAATCTCTCCCTCAGAGTGAAACACCCAGAATGACTGGAGGTCTTTTCACTCGATAATTGGGGGCCTTGTGTGAGAGAGGGACACCGGCACACTGTTCGAACAAATGTACAATGCAAATCACTCAGCTAGCTCCATGAGAAACATCTGATCTATGTTATTTAATGGGCTTTAAATACAGACATAGAGGTGGCATTCTATAATCTGGCCATTATGAGAATGGACGTTACTGGATAGAACCTTGCCAGAACATTAGCCAAGATTCTGAGAACGTTCCCTGTTTGCAGGGTTAATGTTTTGTCACTGACTTTACTTTGTGTTTCATGTTTTATCACATCAGAATATTTACATTCATACAATGACCAACAAATATGTTAATAGTCACAGGTTTAATTAATCTTGTGTTAATAGATAGAAAGATAATGTTGTTTCCCAGCTAACAAAAGCTAACGTTTTTATTAAGTTATGAAAACGTTACTTCTGAATGTTATGTTCTGAATGTTATGTTCTGAACATTCATTTTTTTAATGTTTGAAAAACTTTTTTCTTAGTTATGCGAAAGTTAAAGAAACACAAACATTCCATTTTATAATTTTGGGAACGTTACTTTTGAATGTTCTAACAACATTCTGAAACTAAAAATGTTAGACGAACATCCAACTGCAACATTACAGAAAAAACGTTCCACGAACGGTGTAAATAATGTTTTTCTGCTTACATTTTGAAAACATTATTAAAGCTCAGATAACGCTGAACATTAAGATATTAAGATTGTTGGAATAACAATTGTTCATAACCTTGCCAGAACGTTAGCCAAAGTTCTGAGAACGTTCCCTGTTTGCTGGGTTAATGTTGTCACTACCTTTACTTTGTGTTTCATGTTTCATTACATCTGAAAAACATCATCAGATGGAACCATAAAAGTCATCCAGCAAAAATTTCTTCCAGCAATAATTATTGGAGAAAATATAATATTGGTAAATTAAAAAACAACAAATTATATGTACAGAACAAATATTCCAGATAAAAACAAAAAATCACATAAAGCATGAAGGAATTATTAATTTTTCCCTTCCATCATAGAGAGCCAACACTTTCCAAAACATGACCTGGTCTACTCACTAATTTGACAGCCACAGCTCAATCCCATCCTCACTGAAGTGTACTGCCCTACTAAATGATAAAATCAAGCTACATTTTAGGTCAATCTCTAAATGCTAACGCTCACACAGTGCTACCATCACATACAGGAAAGCTTACTTGTGCCCAGCAACAGCGACAACGCATCACTTCCCGCACTGATCCGGCTATCAGAGGAAATCCCCAAGTCCAGTGGCTGTCAGAGATCAATCGTACAGTAGAATAAATAGACTGGTAATGATGGGGAAAGGCTTCCTATGAAACCTTTGTAACATTCCTCAAAGACTGTAAACATATTCAAAGGAAAACAGCAGAAGAGAAGAGCAGGTGCTGCATTTCAGGTGTGCTCTGGAAAGGCGTCCTTTTTGTTAAACTGATTATAAGTTGAGGAGGTGGAAATCCCAGGTGGACGAGAAAGGCACGTAGTAGTAACAGTGTTGCTTTAAGTTTTTGTCAATGGTAAACCTATTAAGGGACAAAAATAGTGAGGTGAAAGCTTTGGAACCTATAAACAACATCTGTCTGTTTATAAGTGAGGCTGTTTAACTCATTTAATCCCACATTTTTCCCAGACATGAAAATATCCAAATGATGTGTCATTAGTAACCCCTTCGAAATAATCAATAATTATTTTTTACAATTTTTATGGAAAAATGTGTGAAAAATTGTGTTTTGTGGTCGGACTGGTGGGATAATGTGTATACGGAATTAACATATTTCTGCAGTCATAAAAATATATATATCTCAGCCCAGTTATTAACACATTTTAAATTCTGTTTCATTACATTCTAGGGTTACTATTATACATAAAAACCCTTATACAACACTAATAGGAATACTGAGATAAAGGACAAAAAATACAACCATCAACATATTTCAAAATTGTTACTTTATTGTAACATATATCATAACATTGTTATATTAGTGCAACCAAACTTATTTGTAACATTTGAATTTTTAATTTAGTGCATTATTCACATTTTTAGTGCAACTTTCTCTAACAACTGCAAATGAATCGTTCATATGTATACCTAATGTATACCAACATGTTTATTCATTCTATGACCACACTCAACAAAACTGAATAATTGTGGATTCATATATTAATACTAGACACCTTAAAGATAATGTGTACAAAAAGTCTTTGTCATATTTATGTTAACATACTTTACTACCTTTTGTTTTGGAGCTTTGATGCAGCCATCATCTTCTGATGGTGCAAACAAGAAGTAAACTGCTCTGGTCATGTGACAATTTGCACTAACCATGTGAGACTGCACTTATTTGAGACCCTTTTTTTTCCCCATATTTGCAGGAAATGCAAAACATCAGTCAGTAACATTTTTAGAGCTTTATAAAGGAAAACATTCTTTACGGTCACTATTGTGACCGATGGGATTAATTGTGCGCATGGTTTTATGTCAGAACTGAAGTCTGGATGCTTAAAATTTGGAACTAATTTTCCTATTTTATGGCATCTCATAATCATCTTTAGCCTTGTGAGTGACTGTAATAAAATCAACATTTCAATCAACATTACATTTTTTCAGAAATAACAAAAACTTTAATTTTCTCTCTCTAAAAAAAAGCTCAACATTGTATATATGCACACTAGGCTACTTGTCAAAAGTTGAATTTGTCTCATGAAACGTTTTATATTTAAACTAAATGCTAAAAGTCTAAAAAAAAAAGTAGGACATGATTTTTCCATTGGGAATTGATTGGATCGTTGGATCGGACTTGATTGGATATACTTGATTTGTATAGACCTTATTCTACGCAGCGCCATCTTTGTTCTACTGTGTTTTTGGATTGTTCTGCTAACGAAACACTGCAAAAATATCTTTCCAAGAAATTGCAGTAGATAACTACAGACAACATGAGTTGTGGAAAATTATAAGTGATCTAAGAGCTTTATACAGCTTTTTACAGCAGGTGCCTTTGAAAACACGGCAAGTCTATCCCTCACAGCCTCGCCTTCATACTGTCATGGCGCCGCTCTTAATAAGGTCTCATGTGAGTGACAGGTTGTCCCGCCCTCGCGCCGGTAAACATGTCATCAGAGAAGAGATGCTGTTGTAAGTGGGAGGGGAAGTTAGTTTGATTTAAGATTATGAGAGCACGTGGATAAATAATTTATAATAAATAGCCTACTCTACTGCGTTCCATAAAAATATGGTCAATGTTGAATTTTATAGTGACTTTAAATGATTGTGAGGGAAAGTGGCCAAGTGTCCAGCATACCTGAGGACATATTGTTTAAAAAAATAGAAAAAGAAAGAAAGAAAGAAAGAAAGTTATTTTTCAGATTTGCTGAATGGACAGCTTGAGCAATGGTTTCACACCGTTGATTTGTGTTTTAAAGTAGATTTTAAAAAAGATTTCTCCTTATTTGTTATTGATCATCCATGTAGAGATTTACAGTTTAGAGAGTATTAGCCTATATTTCTATTATTATAATTTCGGTGTGTACACACGTGACCATTATAGTGTGTTACATGAATCTCCGTCCTGGTGTTTTCATCTCTGTTCTGCGTTCCGGCTGCGTGTAGAAACAAACATGGCGGCTGAGGGAGATGTGGATTTGGACCTGGAGGCTGATGAGAACTGCACGGGAAAACCAACAGAAAAGCCCCGAAAACATGATAGTGGAGCTGCTGATTTGGAAAGGGTTACCGACTATGCGGAGGAAAAAGAAATATCCAGCTCGAATTTGGAAACGGTGAGTTAATAGAAGTATCAGAAGCGAATGAAGATAGCCTGGCTAGCTGAGTAACCATGTGCGGCAGGAGTGGACAGTAGATTTATGTATTAACAAAGTATAACTATGGTGCATCCTCTGTAATCACACAAATTATGATTTTTAATATTGCCATGTTTCAATAGTAGACCGCTCAGCCGGCTTAGTTTGCTAACAGTTACCAAGTGAGCACTGAAGAGAGAAGTGATACCTAACCTCTCGAAACAATCATTTTGTTCGATTACGTCGCCAAGCAACCTTAAAAGGAGATGCTCAATAATCTTAAGCAATTTTAAGAATCAATGACTGATGTTATGAATTTTCATGCGTATTTGACGTGTGTTTTAAAGGCCATGTCCGTGATTGGAGACAGAAGATCCAGAGAGCAAAAGGCGAAACAGGAGAGGTGGGAAATTGTGATTCCTCATCATCTTGTATTAACAATACAATATTTTAGCAATAGTGGTTAATAAATTACCGTCATTACAATACTCCTTTCTATTACTTCCACAGAGAAAAAGAACTGGCCAAAGTAACAATAAAGAAGGAAGATGTGGAGCTCATTGTAAGTATATAGAAGTGTGTTTTTATGCAAGATTCATGAACCTGTTTACTTTAACATGGAAATGAATAAGCATGATAATGTATTCCTGACAGATGGGAGAGATGGAGATTCCCCGAGCAGTGGCGGAGCGCAGTCTGAGAGAACACATGGGAAATGTGGTGGATGCATTGATTGCACTGACCAACTGAGTGGATGTGTGCTTTGAGATGTATGGACACATTGGACTGCTGCCTTCCCTGCTCATGATGAACCCTTTTTCACACTGTATTTAGTCCCTAATAAAAAAAAAACTTTTTTAACAGTCTCTAACAGTACAGCTCACCTCTTTTCATTTCTTCGAAGCTCCAGCCTTCTTTTGGGTAATGCATTCCAGATGAACCAATGAGATCAGTGTCATAGTAATTTATTACCATAAAACAAAAAGTACATTTTCTCCATTGAGTTTTTTCCATTAGAAACAATAAAATTAAAGCGACAGAATCCTGTACACATGAAACATTATCTAGATGTACACAATCTAAATGCAATAAAGATTTGATGGATATGAGGTTTCTCCAACACTAGCATGTAAAACAAGGGTGATGTGGGGCGGGGGAAAGAGTAAAGGTGTCCTTGTTTGAGCTGAATTTGCTCTTCTAGCATAAATAACAGGATTATGTCTTCCTTTTATGCACTGTTGGCCGATCGAACACGTCTCTCACGCCCCCTGCCTTCTGTTTGAAGAACTTGCTGTTCTGAGCGCTCTCCTGAGCCCAGGCAGAATCAAATGAAGTGGTGTCCTGATCCACCAGATGTGTGTATTTTGTGCGTCCAGAACGTCCAAAGTTTTTGACCTACAAAAGTACGTTGAATAATCAGTTATATTAGTATAAACATGGATGCTAGAGAGACTACTAAAGTCATGGGCCCAAAATGTGACATTAAAGTAGATTTGCTAGAAGGTAGTTACTAGTACGTTTAACTGATACTAACTACTAAATTAAACCGACAATATCCCAAATGATTTATTCTGCTTCAACCACCTCTTTCTTATAGCTGTCCACAAACTCGCATTCCGATCTGCCATCCATCCAATCAACAACCAAGGGAATTAACCGTTTTTTCCTTTATGATAATCCTTTTCACAAGGATGTGTCACAATACATCAGAAAAGATCTGCTGCTACTTCCATTGCGTCTCAACTTCAGGGGTCCGTTCTTCGTACCTCGCTTAATACATCCGAGATGATTTGACAGATGCCAGATCTTCTAATCGTGATAACAGAACTCTGGCTAATTTGGTTCTTCAAACAAATTCATGGATTGGATTAAAATATCTGGATTAAATTGTCTGAGATTACTTGTTACTTGAAGAGGGCAGATGTATCGATACTCAAAACCACAATCAGCAATGCAGCGATTGGCTGGGGTCAAGACAGCAACGTAGTGACATCATACAATTAAAAAAGACACTTGACGAAAAACTTGAATTTCTGGACCTTTATAAGGAAACAGCCAAGCAACCAAAATGACATAAATTATAATAGAGAAATTAAATGTTTTTTTTTTTTTTACATGATTCCCAATCATTTATATTAACGATTTCTAGTATTTGTTCAGGCTTTACATTTTTATTTCAATGTTCATTTAATTTTACTTTTAAAGCAGATTTGTTACGTGACAGCATTAATATACTAAAAACATATGTATCTACTAAAGTTTCTTAAGGGTCAAGATCAAGTTACCTGCAACTCATGCGCTGCACCATAATATCTGTCACCACCACTGATCTATATAAATATTATTTTCAAATAAATGTTTATATTATTATTTAAAATTATTATTGCCCCTAGTTCAGTAAGGAACTCTTGTAATAAAGTAGCAGTGGTTGGGAAAGATTTTAAGTATCAACGCCGCTTAAAGAAACGCAATCTAATCCGGTTTACATGAAATAAGCCTGCTCCCAAACAGGTTTGATCTTACAGACAATAAGTCAAGGATGAGCGTCGAAGAACCAAACAATCCAAGATCATGTCAAATAGTCAGCAATCAAATCCAGCTAACTGAGTTAGCGGCGTACGAAGAACGGACCCCGGATCTCAAAATATGAGATTTGATTGGCAATTTGGCAATGGTAATTTCCAAAATCTGATTTTAAGTGTTTAACTTTGGAAAACAAACCCAACACCCAAAATAAACTGATCTGAAGAATAAACTATACAGCTACAGAATGGCATTTATTTCTAAACCAGTATGATGGATTCAAATACACGGCACTGACCTGCATGACTTTGGGTAAGATTGTTTTGTTGAAATGGTCCTCAAGAGTTGGAGCACTAAAGTCTCTCCTGAAGACATCTTGCTCTTCATCCTGCAGGAAAGATGAAATGTGTATCAGACAAAAACAACAATGGTAATGGTAATCTGGTAATGATGATCTGCTTATCACTCACCATGAAGAAAGCTCCTCTGTGATAATACTTCTGCAGAAACTTGTATTTGCCCTTTGTTGCTTTGTTGGTGACAACTTTTCCATTTGTGCGTAGTTCTGCTCTGCGCTCTTCCTCGGTAAGACTGTGAAACCTCTCGATTTCTGCTTTCTCTTTCTCCAATCTGTAATTTAAAGAAATGCCATGTCATATTTTTAATGACTTGCTTTCTAAAATAAGGTAATGTAAAACAAAACAGTTTTTTGAAAATGATGAGTACTCACGCTTCTCTGGATTCTCTGTCCCTCTTAATACGCTTCAGTTCTCTCACTTTCCAGGCCTCATACTCCTCCTCCTCATTTTCTCCATCTGTGTCCAGAGCATCAAGAGCAGCCAGCGTACGTTTGTTCTCCTCAAACTCTTTCTTGGCCTCTTCCTCTACAATCTTCAGTGTGTAGCGTCGCCTCTCTTCAGCTTGTTTTTTGGCTTCGACTTCCAGTTCTTTCTGTCTCTGCTCCTCTGCTTCTCGTTCTGCGACTGTCACCCTGTCCTTCCTGAACATCACATTGATGAGAAATTTATCTGTTTTTTTAAATACTATTATAGTTTTGCTTAATATTTTATATTAGCTTTTATTATATTTTCATCTATCAAGGGTCAGCTGTCAACTGTCTAGCCTTATATTAATCTCAGTGTTAGACAGCACAAGAGTAAAATAACATTCACCGGCACTGTAAAGCATGTAATGTAACAGACTTTTTTTTAGTTTCTGAAAAAAACAGACTTAGAGAGGCCACATTGTGCCCTTTTACAAAATGTTTGATGTTGTTTCTGAGGTCTACTAGAATAGGTTTTCATGCTTGAAAAATTATTTTTCACATTACTGCAGCACCTCTCTTCCTAGTCTGTCAGTAACACTATGGCTGAATCAGAAATCGCCCCCTAACCCCTTATTTACACGTCTGCAGTGCATTACGGCTGCGGTGAGGTTTTGTTCCGTCTTCCACGCGGTGCCAACTCACACCAGGAGCATTTCAGAAGCGAAGCGACAGGATTCGCGAGACCACGATTAGACCATCCTACATTGTTTGTCTCGTTTTTTTTTGTGTTCTAACATTAACAGTTTTTTTTTTTGTCCAGTTTAATTCTGTTTATTGTTGTTTTTTGCTATCCCACATGAAAATATACTACAGTATTTACTCTAGTAAACTAGTAAATTCTAGTATACTGTATATATTATAGTATTTACAACACTTTGTTAATGAATGCTACATCATACTGTTGTATTAATTATAGTGAACTGATAAACTGTAATAAATACTGTAGCAATGATATAGTTATGTGAAATACGGAGTCTGCATGGTGTGTTTATTTTGAAATTGACAGGATTTTTGACTTTTATTTTGTATTTACTGCGCAGCTTCGTTGCGGCGTCCGTCAAAAATCGGCGAGGTGCCTATCTTTAGCGAAGCAGCACGGTGAGCCGCTTCTGAAATGCGCCACTTCGCAGCCGTAACGCGGGGGTCAACCCTCAATCACTATTCCCTACGTCAGTCCACTAATACAGTTCACTTGTTGAAGGAGTGAATGAAAACAAGTGAGCGAATTCAGACAGCAGCTGAGCGTACATCAGTTGTACACTCGTTATTGTGGTGCAATGTGGGATAGAACGAGTGCACTTGATAACGTCCACTATGGTTTCGGAATATTGTGGAATATTGTGACGTGATCGTTCCCAGAAGGAAACTCAAGACTACAATCGAGGCGTTTCAGAGAGTTCAGAAACAGTGCTTACTGATATAGAGAATCACTCCCTTAGGAGTAGACTCTGCACATTTTTCATGCTCAAACAGCAACATTACACACTAAAGAAAAGTTGAATATGTAAAAAAGCATAATAGGTCCTCTTTAAGATTTATTTATATTAAGAAACTCACTTGCGAATGAACACCGGTTTCAACCGAGGCTCAGCTTCGTCCTCGCTGTCTGTGTATTCCTCATACTCCGACTCTGATTCAGACTCTTCACCGGACTTCCCCTCCTCCTCAACCTCCATGATCTCCATATCCTCGTTCTTCCTCTCTTGTGCACGTTGACGCATCATTGCTCTTCTCCTCTCAATTTCCTATACAGAAGAAGACCACTTATTTGTAAACTCATTTAATGCATATACAAATCTTTGCTTTTCCTAAATATTTTGTTCAAGTGACTCACTTCATCATCAACTTCCTCCTCCTCTTCATCTTCGCTGCTCTCCTCTCGCTCAGGGTGCCAGGTCCCTTCATCCGAGTCCTCACTGCTTTGAGCAATCAGCTCTGGCTCTGCGATCTGCCTGTGTCTAGCAAGCCTGTGGAAGACATAACAGTGCATTTCACATTACCACAGACAGATCCCCAGTACAAGAATAATATATTTGTATAAATTGTATTGCACAGATGGATAAGCTATACCTTTCTTCAACATCTTCAGAGACTCGATTCAAAAGACGTCGAAGACGAGGATCAGATTTTTCCTCCTCTTCAACTTCCATCTCTGGTTCAGCCTCTTTCCCCTTCTTAACAAACTGGAAATCCTCCTCCTCTTCATCTGAGGACTCCATTGGGGCATAATCTGGACGCTTACCTGACACATATCGCTTCACCTTCACTTTCTCCATAGAAAGTTCACCTGAAATTAAAACAAAACAATGATGATATTGTCATAAGCTGTGTGTAAAGTTATTAAAAGATAGCAAAATGTTATTTGCTTTTCGCTTCATGTTTAAGTAACATTTAATGACTTATATATATATATATACACACTCAGAATACGGGGCAAGATCCAAATCAGTCTAATTACAGGGGTTTTATTATGTTTGAGACGAAGATTTTCAAATGTTTCCATTATAATGATTTCGTACATGACACGCTAATAGTCAACGCTAACTGTTTGTACGACAAATACCTTTTTCATTGCGGATGGGCACAGCTCCTGCCGTCGACTGAATCGGCGGCTGCTTCGAATTTAATGCGTTTGGTCCTGACATTTTGGACAGTTCACGCGGGTCCCTGTACACTAGAAAAATACACAGTCGGTGAAAGTGTGCGTAAAAATCCTGTTTACAATCCTTTAGCCACTAACATGGACGTCCCGGAAATATTACGCCAACTGGTAACTGTCGCACGTAAAATTCCCTCCCGGAAACACTAACCTTTTTAGTAGTTCCTACCTTCAATTGCTCTTAATATTCAACACATTAGTTATTCTCGTCCTTTTTTTGTGATGATAAATTATCAGCTGTATAATAGAAAAGCGTAGGTAAAAGCGATGTATTAAAAAAAAAATTTTTTTTTTTAATACATATTAACTTTTATTTTTTAACGAACAATTACTATGGAAACCAGTTACATTTTATAGTTGTTTTTACTCTAAAATCATACAGCAATTATGTCATTCTCTCTCTCAAATTAATATCTCCTTCAGTGTTAGAAGCTTTTAGGATTAAAATTATTTTATTATTATTAATATTATTTTAAATGTCATTTAACCTAGTCTAAAAGTCTCTTGTACAGTTTTATTGTAGAAACAATAACTGCAACTAGGCTATATAGCAGTAACTGTGTGAAAACTAAACTATGTTTACCAAAAAAGTAGTATATTTTATTATTCATATTGATCAATTTATGAAATAATACACAATATTTATCACATTTAACAAAACTTTAATTGAATTTCATATCTGTGCATATATTGTACACTTATTATTATTATGATTATTAAATAACAAAATTATATATTTGAAAAAACAAAAAATCAAATTCAGTCATCCTATCCTGATGTTGATGACTTTATTACGTGGAACACAAAAGGAAATGTCATTCTTCCTGACATCTCCTCTTGTGTTCCACATAAGAATATCATACAGGTTTGGAGCAACATCAGGGAAGGTGAATGATGACAGAATGATCATTTTTGCTGGACTGTCCCTTTAGGTTAAAGAACATTTCAGTGGCTTGTGACATCAGAACGCCACTCCTCTCTCCAAAAACAGCTGCAGCAGTTTCTCCTCAAGTGCTGCATTGGTGCCACGAAGCCCTTTTGCCACCCGAGATGCCCATACAAAGTATTCTTGAACCCTTTCTGCCGTCCAACCTGTCAGCATAGACACAAGACAGCATTCTTACACAGACGGTAAAATTACAGATTGTAAATATATTCATGCTGACACAAATCTCCTGGGCCCGTATTCTTAAAGCTTCTAAGAATCCTCTCAGAAAGCTCATAATTTACCTTAAAAACTTCTACGTAGGAGTCTTAGCTTAAGAGTGATTCAGTACCGATCTGAGAGCAACTCTGAGCGAGGAAAATACAAAAACTTTTATCTTATTGATGAGGCAGGGCTGACCCCGTTGCTACGTATGACACAGTCTTTTGAAGACTGTGATTGATTGTTTGTCCAAGAAGGAAAAAAGAGTGCTTTTAAGTATAGATTCTATATAAACCTACACTTTGAAATTACAGGCATCATTTTTCCTGTTTTACCATACTCTCTCTCTCTCTCTCTCTCTCTATATATATATATATATATATATATATATATATATATATTCTTTTTTATTTTATTTACCATGCTGTTAATGATGTACTTAATGTATTTGATAGGAAATGAACAGCGACACAATAAGGTTCTGAAATTGCTGTAATTGTGTGATCACTTTGCTTATAGAAGGTTGTGACAGACCCAAATCATCACTGCTGCATAGTTGCATTTTTCCAGTTGCCAAATATTTTAATGCAGTGATTACTTCCATTTCTGGCGCTATGGTATTTCTTCGCTGTGTCGGAGATGTTAGCGTATCTCTAATCGGTCACAAACATGATCCCTGCACGATCTAATGTGTAGTGTCTTATTAACTCACTCATGCATTGTGTGCAACAGATTTCTTCTCCCTCTTCGAGTTTTGTCCATTTTCTCCGCTGCTAAAGAAACTCTTAAACCTCTTAAAAGTCCTCGTCCGTACTCCTAACACTTTTGGACCTTAAGACCTCTTTTAAGGGTTAAGATGCTTTCTGAATTACTTTTTTCTTTAATCTTAAGAGGAAACACCCACCTTTCTAAGAATTTTGTCACTAGGAGCTACACTTTGCATTGAGATTTTTCATGAATATGGGCCCTGAGCAGCAGTTTCAATATCTCACCTGTGGGAGTGCATCGATTGAGGTCCCGCAAATTATACAACTTGTCAGCTAGTTTAACTAGCTTGGCCTGATGGCTGCGATGCGGCGCATGCTCCACTTGCAGGCGTTTTCTTTCCTCTTTTGGCAGTGACTTGTCATCCGTCACCTCCTGGACAATTCTTGCCACTGTTGGTCCAAACACAGACTCCAGCTCAGCAATAGTTGTGTCAGTGTCCTCTACTGTGTCATGAAGCAACGCTGCCTGTATCACAAGTGCACAGTTCAATCACTCAGTGCATTTGCAAAACTAGCCTCCTAGCCTCTGTAATAAATCATCGCATGGCTCATGAAATAAAACTCTTGTTATTTCTTGATAAATTACAATATTTATATATTAAGCACAAACTGTACTGTAAGTCACCCACAAACATATCTCTGACTTACTTGTAAAACTTCCATATCTGTGATTCCACCCTCATGACTTAAAATCCTTGCCACCCCTGTAAAGACAAGAAGAGCATCTTAATTTTCTGGAGTGATTCGGATTTTATATGATTTGTAGTGAAGTGCTGTAGTGTAGTACCTATAGGGTGATTGATATATGGTGTGGCATCAGGATCCTTACGGCGCTGATTACGATGTTTCTCAGCCGCGAAGTTGATCGTTTCCAGCAGCACTGCAGTCGACGATGAATTCATAGTTATTTTGAAAAAGAATAAGAGAGTGCACAGTCTGATAATTTTTGTCTATAAATAGATTGGCCAGAATATACAGGTAACATATATGTAAATTTACACTAACTATATATATGATGTTAGTGTTTTGAATACTGGTGTATTGTGTCCGCAAGTCTAAGATGTCCGTACTGAAACAAGCGTCGGGATATTCGATTCATGAAAGAATTGTTCGTTTGAGTCAGATCTTTTCAATGAATCAGTTCACCTGTTTACAAAACACATTCTTGGATAATTTGTTTGTGTACCAAAGATTTCTCAGGTTGATCAAAATATAAGTTATTTTAATAGCCAATAGCAGAAATGTTAACATGTTATTTTACTACAGTTTTATTAAAGCGTGCAACACATTTTTAGCCAAGTGATGGATTAGTATTGTTTATTGTAAAAACAAATTAAGGTTGTAAATAGCTTTAATGATGAATTATGGCTGCAACTGAACCATATTGAATGAAATTACAACAAACACCGGGATTAAAAAAAAAAAAAACCTAATCGAAAAACGTAGTAAATAGCGACATGTATGTTTTTATTGTAAGTTTCAACACGTAATGACACTGGTGATAATGAAGACCACTAGCCTGAAAAGCCAGACCCACATCAAGATGACACAGTTGTTACATTTGCTGCCGCTAGGGTGCGTCTAGATTTCTAGGCTAGAAGACCACGGGATGGAGCAAATGAATCACTGAATTGGTTTTGCTGTTCGAAAGAATCGATTTGCGGAAATGAATCGGACTTTCACTAAGCGTCATCAGATAGAAAACCACTTCCGGAAAAAGGTGGACGAGGTATTATACGAATTCAGCCTTTTGTGTACATGCTAATTAAACGAATTTGGATAACTACATTAATGTTATTATTGTGGCTAAAGTGGGATGTGGGGTTGGACGTTTCGACAGTTTGAGCTGCTGGATGAAAACCAGCTTCAAAATTCATACAGCAGATGCACTAACGGAGTGATATTTGGCATTCTGCACATGCAGCCTCCACAGATCTGAGTGACATTAATGTTATCCAACAATGTTTTCCAGGTTTAACCAGCTGCGGATAGTTTGTTAGGATCTCTCCATATGGCACAGACAGAGAGGAGAGATGCCCCTGAGCTGCCTGATTTCTCTCTGCTCAAAAGACTGGCCAGAGACCAGCTCATCTTCCTGCTGGAACAGGTGACATGACCACCACCCACCGTTTCTTTACATGCAAAGAAGTACTTTTCATTTTATAATTCCATTGTATGTTTTGCAGTTGCCAGGGAAGAAGGATTTATTTATTGATGCAGATTTAATGAGCCCTCTTGATCGAATAGCAAATGTCACAATCTTGAAGGTATGATATAATGTATGAAATTTTAGGAGAACGTTTTGGCACACTGTCTTTCTAAATGATTAGCAATTTATATCTTCTTGTAATATTATTGATACACAAATGTAGTCGCACCCTAATAACTCTAACAAGTCTATGCTTGATTTCGCCTTTTAGCAACATGAAGTCGACAAATTGTACAAAGTTGAGCTCAAGCCAATTGTCAGCAGTTCAGACCAGTAAGTAACCTTCAGTTCTTAATAAGTGAAAACAAGTTTTGGTTATATATATGACTTTTTCTCTGAAATATACATTTTACAATTTTTTCAAAGGCTGTGCTTCCTGATACGTCCTCGAATACAAACTGTGAAGTGGATTTCAGGTTGGCACTGTTTGCTGTTACATATTGATATATAATCTAGGTGAAAAAAGCTGGAGGAAGTATAGTTTGATAGTTTGTCTTAACTATGTTTACAGAGTTAGTCAATTCAGATAAGACGGCTGGAAGATTCAGAAGATATAAGATCATATTTACTCCACAAAAGGTAACTAGTGATCTGAAAATTTTGTTAAAATATGCAAATATTTTATTTTGTTACCCGATTGTAATGTTATCATGTAACTTTACAGTTTTATGCATGCGAGACAGTTTTGGAGGAGCAGGGAGTCTATGGAGGTGGGTTAAATGTTTTTAATTTTTCTAAACTTGTTGATGCATCTCCTTATACAGACATTAACTATGACGTTCTTTCTTAGACGTTACAACCGATGAGTGGAATTTCTACATTCTTCCTCTGGATGATGATATCCTGAGTTTAGAGCTGCCTGAATTCTTCAGAGATAACTTTCTGGTAATGCTGTTCTGGATGCTATGTAACATATCTTTAGAGCTAAGAAATGCTTTTGATTTGTAATGTTTGCTTAGTTTTAGTGAGATTTTTACCTGTTTTGAGATTTCTAGTATGTATGCTAAGTATTCTTGATAGTATCTTGATATTATTCTTGATGGAATATTATTGATATACGACACTACCATCTGAAAATTTTGGGTCAGAAAGATTTTTTTTTTTGTGTTTTTAGAACAGTAAAAAACAGTTATATTTTAAAATATTAATTTAAAATATCTATTTTCTAGTTTAATATATTTTAAAATGTAATTTCTTCCTGTGATGCAAAGCTGAATTTTCAGCATCATTACTCCAGTCTTCAGTGTCACATGATCCTTCAGAAATCATTCTAATATGCTAATTTGCTGCTCAAGAAACATTTATTATTAATTATTTCAGTGCTGTGCGGATTCTTTAAGGAATAGAAAATTCAAAAGAAGAGTATATATTTGAAATCGACATCATATCTTGTAACAGTATAAATGTCTTCACTGTCACTTGAAATTATTTTATTATTGTGTGTCCTAGCTGAATAAAAGTATTAATTCCTTTAAAAATAATAATAATTAACCCAAACTTTTGACCAGTAGTGTCATTTTTGATAAGTGATAATTGATAATTATGTGATTTGTCAGGAGGGAGACCAGCGCTGGGTGACCACTGGAGGAAGTGCTCTACAACTTTTACAGTCTGTCTATGGTTCCTTCACAAAGATTTATGGGATTGGTAGATGTGCCAAGGTGAGGATTTGTGACAAAACCCTCAACCTCATAGATTAAGAGATTTTGTTGGATGAAAATCAAGGCAGTCTTTCATGTCATATGTCTCTTTATGTAGATGGTGTATGAATCCTGGAGGGAGCTAATGGAGGAGGGGGAACAGAGAACAAGGCAACCTGAATTCGCAAAAGTCTTTCTTATTGACAGAGGTCAGTTATTTAAAATAAAAATACATACATACTCTTTTGATGTACTCTTGCAGTTTTTGGAAACTAAACTTTCATAATTTTATAGCCTGGTCTCTGTTTGTTTTTTTGTTTTTTTACTATTTTAGATGTGGATTTTGTTACTCCTCTCTGCTCTCAAGTTGTTTATGAGGGATTAGTAGATGACATTTTCAGAATAAAATGTGGTAAGTAAATGTCGTTGTTCAAAACATGTTTAATGAAACATCACCAGCTGAACAGTTAGTTCTGACATCTTCAAGTTCATCCTTTGTCACGTCATTTTTTATTTTGTAACTAGGCAGTGTGGAGTTTGGGCCTGATGTCACTTCCTCTGACAAGAGTATCAAAGTGATGCTTAACTCTCAAGATAAAGTAAGAGTGACATAGACTTGACTAAATTGACAGTGGTTAGAAACGGCTGTTTTAAAATTTGACCCTGCTTGTTTTAATTCATCAGGTGTTCAATGAAATAAGGAACGAGCATTTCTCTAATGTGTTTGGCTTTTTAAGTCAGAAGGCCAAAAATCTTCAAACAGCATATGATGTAAGTGTCTACTGCAGATGGCATGTATTTCAAAGCGTGTTAGTGTAAAGACATCAGGATACATTTTAGCGTATTCTCAGTATGACAATTATCAAAAATGTGTGTGAATTGGTAACAGAAACGGCGTGGGATGGACATCCAGCAGATGAAGGCGTTTGTTGCAGATGAACTGAAAGGCCTGAAACAGGAACATCGTCTTCTCAGTCTTCGTAAGTTTTGTACACACTACTGCTCAAAGGTTTGGGGTCAGTGAGATAGAAATGAATACTAATTTCAGCAAGGATGCATTACATTGATTATAATTTTCTAAATAAAATGTGTGACCAAACAGTGGCAAAAATTTTAAGCTGCATGACTGTTTTTAACATTGATAATAATAAGAAATGTTTCTTGAGCAGCAAATCAGCCTATTAGAATGATTTCTGAAGGATCATGTGACACTGAAGACTGGAGTAATGATGCTGAAAATTCACCTTTACCATCACAGGAATAAATGATAATAAAATAGAAACTGTTTATACTGCATTTTTATCAAAGTTAAATATTTCCTCTGGCCTCATTAATAGAGCAAATCTTGTTAGTTAGTAGAGTAGAGTTTCTTAGTGATAAATAAAAGAACATGCTTTCTGTGTTCTTCCACTAGATATTGGTGCAAGTGAATCCATGATGAAGAAGAAAACAAAGCAAGACTTCCAGGAATTGTTGAAGACTGAACATTGTAAGTTGTCTTGATAAATGTGAGATCATGCTATAGGATTTCTACATGAAATCTACACCATGACACTAACCTCACCCATTTCTATATTTTCGTCCCTTTATACAAATCCAGCTTTACTTGAAGGTTTTGAGATCCGTGAATGTATCACCTGCATTGAAGAACATATCAACAGACAGGTATGAAAAAATAAGGACTTATAGTTTTTATAAGACACTGGTATACTATCTCTATAATAATATAGATTCTTGATTTAAAGAATGAGAAAACTCTGTCCATCAGGTCTCAATGATTGACAGCCTTAGACTCCTTTGCCTGTTGTCCATCACAGAAAATGGTGAGACTGATTTACTCTTGTATGCAAGTTCTATGGTTCAAGTTGTTTATTTCAACAATTTCTGTTAAATATTGCATTTAATTGTCCGACAGGCCTTCTGTCCAAAGACTATCGATCTCTTAAAGCTCAGTACCTTAAGGTATGTTATGGTTATTTACATAACCCTTCATAAAGCCATATTGTTACTTAATAAGAATGTTTCTAAAGTAAGTGTTTATGTGAATCATTTGAAATTACTGAAGATGTTTTTGAGATTATGTTCTATTTGCTGTTACTATATGTTGTCTTTTGTTCAGAGTTATGGTATAGAGCACCTGCTGACGTTTGCAAACCTGAAGCAGCTGGGTCTACTGGAAGAACAGCAAGCTGGAGAAACACTGACAGTCATGGAGAGCAAAGTAGGGAAACTTGTTAATGACAAGACTGCAGGTGAGAATTTTGACAAGTGCAGTCTCCCTCACTCTCATATTTATTACACTGACTATAATGTGCACATACTGTACATGCACTATTTATAATAGTAATTACTTATGTTTTCTGTCCAGGGAAGCTGACAGATGCTTTCTCCTCACTGGCTAAGAAGAGCAATTTTCGAGCTCTGAGTAAAAAACTGGCTCTGGTTAGCAAATATGTACAGTTTTTTTAAATACTAAAAAGAACCAAAAAAAAAAACATGTATAAAATTATCATAATCATCCGATTTACATGTACAGGTACCAAAGTCTGGGGAGGAATATGATCTTCGTGTTCCTCGAGACATGGCATATATTTTTAGTGGAGCTTATATTCCTCTGAGCTGCAAACTTATCGAACAGGTTAGCTTTCCAAAAAGCCTTTGACTGATTAGCCATTGTTTTTCTCTCTCTCTCTTGCTGAACAATATTTTACAGTGTTTGCTTCTGGCCTGTGCTCCCCGCAGGTGTTGGAGAGAGATGGTTGGACCGGTCTGGAGGAGGTCACCCGCATGCTAAATGGACAGGAATTTGCTGTAACAGGTTTGAACAGTATTTGTTTGTATAAAGCTATATATATATATATATATATATATGTGTGTGTGTGTGTGTGTGTGTGTGTCTCAGTTTAATGTTTATCTTTATTTTATTTAATTAAGATTATGTTAATATAACTGAATATAAATAATTTCAAGACTTATTGGGGCCACCCTGGAAGTTTCTTATAAAATTATTTAATTATAAGTCATTAATTTGACTTTTTTTGGTCCCATCAAGCCTGCCTTTTATCCCTCTTTTCCCTGTTTTTGTTTCAGGTGGCAGTAGTATTTCAGAAACCAGGAACAAAACTGATGCTCAAAGGATCGTTCTAGTTATGTTCCTTGGTGGCTGCACCTTCTCTGAGATCTCTGCACTCCGGTTCCTTGGCAAGGAAAGAGGTGAAATATTCCAGAATGTATTTCTTTATGTTTTTATAGTTACTTATTAGTATTGTAAGTAATATTATATAAAAGTTAATATATTAGCATGCATAATATATTAGTATTAATATATTGTATGTAAATAAATATATTAGTAAGTAAACAAGCAAATTGAATATTTGATTAATATAAAATTGTCCATTTGAAAGGTTGCAGATTCATAGTGGTCACTACAGCCATCACAAACAGTGCGCGGCTTCTGGAAGCATTACTGGATAACCAGTGTCCGTGACAACATTCCACAAGAGGACACTTTATGACCAATCCTAGGACAGCAAAAAGGACAAAATATGTACTTATCATCCTGGTCATCTATATCTCCCATTTAACAAATGGAATGTTAGAGGGGATGACAATAAGATGTGTTCAGTCTTAAAGGGATAGTTCACCCAAAAAGGAAAACTATCCCTTTAATCGTCCTGGCAGGTGTCATCTTGATTTATGAATGGAGAAGTGGCAAACATAGGATACAAAATTGCACTTTATAATTTTTTTGTTTTTAAAAACTTTGTTCAGAGTGTGGCAAGAACTGTAATAACTGATTTAAGACTGAACAATAAACAGTTACTGGTGTCTGGTGAGTCTTTTATCTCCAGATAAGTATTATTGAGTACACAGTGAAGTGGCCCTGTTTAGCTGTGTGTATATTTTAAGTCAAAATGAATGTTTATTTTTTCAAAAGCGCAAAAATATGACTGGTGTATGCAAAATGGTCAATGTTTATGATAATGTTTTATCATAATATAATTGGCACACTTCACATATATGGATGATACATTTTGTTCTGAGACAGATATGTAATAAATATTATGAATTATTTAACATAACATCCAAACATGAAAAATAAAAACACAAAATGTCGGTGTATAAAAATCAATTAAACAGAAAACGAATATAGAAATGAAATGCAAATAGTGCCTAAACAGATATACAACATATTTCTTATCCGATATCGGGAATAAATGGTAAATTGGACAATTGATGAACAATTTATTGTGTGTGTGTGTGTGTTGCTAAAAAGTATTCATGGGGAGAAAAATCAGAAGTGGTCATTTGAAAATGTTTCTGAGGTCATGGTGGAACAATCCGTCTGTTTGACACATCTTCACGCATGCGCAGCTCTGCTCTAACCAGCCAATCAGACGAGCGGCGCTATTTTGATGCATAATTTGAATCAGACAGAAACGGTTACGCGTACGAGTGAGAGGACTGTACAGTCTAATATTCCTTTATAAAATACAAATAAACAAGCGAAAAGCCTTGCATTGGGGTTCTAGGATGAGGAAGAGGTGAGTATGTTTACTGATACGTTATAATTTTGTTTATCTACGAATACGGAGACAGAATTAAGAATTTGTGTAATTTGATAAATATGAAGTTTGAGCAGAAGCTTGTTTTGAAGATGACGTTGGCATTGTATGTTAATCCAAACACGCGATCATTACATGGCATTTGACTCCTGAGATTCACGCAGTAACTTTACTGCTGTTGACAGATAGCAGGTGTTTTCAGCACATTTCACTTTAGCTCGTATGGGTGGGTCTCTATTCATATAATGCCATTAGCAAACATTATATATAATGCTCAGTAGAGCAGTAGTTCATGTGCATTAGAATAAATATATGACGACATATGAAAACGTTTTATAACAGTTTGTAACCACATTAATGTACATAACGAAAGACTTGTGAAGTATAATAATGTAATAACTTCTGTTAATGTTATTAATGAATGTCATCACTGGTGGATCAAAGTACATACTTGTCAATGAATGGATGTTTATCAACAATGCATTTTATGTTCTTTCTCTCCATGATTTTAGTGAGGTGATTGCTGCAGAATCAGTGGCATGTCTGAATAAAGCTCTCTGCCATCTGAAGGACATCTGGGAGGAAATTGGCATCCCTGAGGATCAGCGGTTAGAAAGAACAAATGTGGTTAAGAATCATATCAAAGTGAGTGTTGAGTGTACTTGTGCAACATGGATCCTATGCAATATGTTTCAGTGGTACACTAACAAAACATGTACTTTAGGGTCTTCTGGACATGATGATTGCAGAGGAAGAGAGTCTGCGGAAACGTCTGATGACCAGTATTGATAAATGTCACAAAGAGTTGAGTAAATTGTGCTTGGAACTGCAGCTTCCCCCATTTCAGGCAAGTATTTAATCTGAATACAATCTTTAGATGACCCAATGTTAACCTCAAAGATCTCATGAAATTGCCTGACCAGATTCAGAAGTCTTGTGTTAATGTATCTCCTATTGAAATGGGAAGTTTGAGGGACAAAACCTAATAGGTTATTTTAGGAGTACACTAGCATATGACACTACCAGTCAAAAGTTTGAAAAATTATTAAGATTTTTTTTATTTTTAAAGAAAGAAGCCTCTTATGCTCACCAAGGCTGCATGTATTTGATCAAAAATACAGTAAAACAGTAAAATATTGTAAAATGCAATATCAATGTTCAAAACAGTTGTTCAGCTTAATATTTTTGTGGAAATGGTGATACATTTTTATGAATTCTTTGATTAATAGAAAGTTCAAAAGAACAGCATTTATTTGAAATAGAAATCATTATGAATGTCTTTATTGTCACTTTTGATCAATTTAATGCATCCCTGCTGAATAAAAGTAATAATTTCTTTAAAAACAAAATCTCACTTACCCCAAACTTTTGAATGGTAGTTCATGCTTTCCACAAAAATATTAACTTTGATAATAATAAATGTTTCTTAAGCAGCAAATCAGCATATTAGAATGATTTCTAATATGCTGACACTGAAGACTGGAGTAATGATGCTGAAAATTTAGCTTTTCCATAAATATGTTCAAATAAAATAATATATCTTAAATTGTAATAATATTACAGTTTTTACTGTATTTTTGATCAAATTAATGCTCACAAAGGCTACATTTATGATGCCAAACTTTTGAGTGCTGGTGTAGATGACTTCATAGACTGGACATGGACTGAAAGCCACAACAATTTTGATTTTATGGGGTATCTACAAAATAAAGAAACAAAAATGTCTTCAAAACATTTTTTGTGGTTCCTAATCATTTTAGGAAGAGAGGAGTAGCACTATGCTCCAGCAGGAAAAAGACCTCCGGACCCACGTTGATGTGATGTTAAAAGAGAAAAATCAGAGAATGCAAGCTCTCAAAGCCTTAAACGAGCAGGATCAGGATCTCTGTGACCTTCTCTGCTCACAGCCGTTTTCTATCGCTGCCAGTTCTGTTCCTTCTCTGGAACAGCTGGAGAATTTCCGTCAACACATCTCCTGTCTCACTGCTGAGAAAGTATGACAATAAGTCCTTTTAAACACTAGACTTTTATAAATGTCTTAGTGATTTATGAAAGTATTGTGTTCAGTTTGATGTACAGTTTTTTTTTTTTAATCTTTCAAGGAGCGGAGACATAACGAATTTGTCACGTTGAAGAAGAAGATAATACTTTGCATGGATGATCTGGATCAGTTGCCTGAGACTAGTTTTGAAAAGGATGTTGTATGTGAAGATGAAGAGAGTTTTTGCCTGTCTAAAGAAAACATTGATTCACTCAAAGTACTTCTTCACCAGGTACAACATAAGCTCAGTCTGGCAAACTATAAACTTAAGCATTAACAATTGTATAATACATTATTTTTATATTTTAGTTGGAGAGCAGAAAGGCTGAGAATGAATGTGTCTGTGGCTCTTATCGGGAGAAGATCCAGGAACTGTGGGAAAGGTTGCAGATTCCACAGGAAGAGCGTGATGTAGTTTCTGAACACATGACCCTGTCAAAGAAAAGGAATATGGAAGCTGTTAGTAACCTTTTGATTTTCTGCTTTTCTTTTTCCTTACTTCAGTTATACAATGCTGCATTAATGAAGGCTTTTAAATTGCTAACCATTGTATTGAACTCAGAAGATTACATTTTTATGTCCTCTACTGTCAGTTACAAGCTGAGGTCAAACGTCTTGAAGAACTGAAGCTTAAAAATATGCAGAATGTTACCGAGGCCATTCGGAAGGAGATTGCGGTGTTCTGGGATAAGTGCTTTTATAGTGCTGACCAGCGGCAAGCTTTTGTGCCCTATTATGATGGTGAGTTGTAATTTTCTAAATTGCACTGTTGACTGTTCAAAATCTGCCTGTCTTTTCTAAAAATATAAAGATTTAAAGCTTGCCTTTTCTATCAGATGAGTTTAATGAGGAACTCCTGAGCTTACATGATGCAGAAAATGTGCGACTAAAACAGTATTACGAAGATCATAAAGAACTCTTTGAAGGTGTTCACAAATGGGAGGAGAGCTGGACACTTTTCTTAGAGCTTGAAGTAAGTTAAACTGGCTGAAAATCTTAGTCAAATGTTTTGCATTAACTAACACTGCACGTTTTGTGATAGGAAAAGGCCAAAGATCCATCCAGATTCACCAACAGAGGAGGAAACCTTCTAAAGGAGGAGAAACAACGGGCTGATCTGGTCAAAGGTCTCCCCAAGGTAATTATGACATGTATGTGTATAAATATACTACCATTCAAAAGTTTGGGGTCAGTAAGATATTTTTTTAAAGAATTAATACTTTTATTCAGCAAGGATGCGTTTGTTACAAAGACTTCTATTTCAATTAAATGCTGTTCTTTTAAACTTTCTTTTCATTAAATAATCCTGAAAATATGTTTCATAGTTTCCACAAAATATTAAGCAGCACAACTGTTTTCAACATTGATAATAAGAAATGTTTCTTTAGCAGCAAATCATCATATTAGAATGATTTCTGAAGGATCATGTGACACTGAAGACTGGAGTAATGATGCTGAAAATTCAGCTTTGCCATCACAGGAATAAATTACATTTTAATATATATTAAAACAAAAAACAGTTATTTTAAATTATAATCATATTTAATAATTTAATACTGTTTTTACTGTATTTTGATCAAATAAATCTAGCCTTGGTAAGCATAGGAGACTTCTTTCAAAATTATTTAAAAAATCTTGCCATACCCAAATCTTTGAACAGTAGTGTACATTTTACATTTATAAGCTTAGTAACTGAGTCTCTCTTATTTAGCTTGAGAAGAAACTGAAAGCTGAGATTGAACAGTGGGAACAAGAACAGAACCGAGAGTTCCTGGTGAATGGTCAGAAGTTCATGCAGTTTGTTACTGATCAATGGGAGTCATACCGGCAGGAGAAGGAGCGGGAAAAGCAGGAGCGGGTATGTACTTCACATTACTGGGCATAAGAATATACATGTACTCTAGAGCTGTGAATCTGCATCAACCTAAATCTACAGAGTTGTTTGTATTCATGAATTGTACATTACTAGGGAATGACCAGTTGAAACCCATGAGAAGAGATTTAGTTGTAGATTTTAGTAATACAAGAACTGTCTTGCAGCAACTAAAGAAGAACAAGCAGACAGAGGAGGACATGGTCTATGGCACTGTGGTCCGGACACCGACTAAACGAAGATTTCTGGGCAGCACAACACCTTGCAAAGCTCGAAAGGCAAGTACAATGGGAATTTATTTCCTGATGAAAACAGCATATTTAAGTGAAACCTAGTTCACAGCCCACTTTACTTCTTGTAATGTGGCATTTCCGAGTGAAAAAAAGTATTGCAATAGAAAACGTACTGAAAAATGAGTGTTCATACTGACTTTAAGTAATATTCTCATTACACATCACACTGTGATGCACTACACATTTTAAATGAATGCATGGCAGTATTAACTCTTTGACTTTTCCTCAGCTAAATGCTACCTCCAGTACTGGCACTTCTAACAGCACTATCCGATCTGTCTTTGGTGGTACCGTCTGTCATTCTCCTATATCTCGCCCTCCGATATCTGCAAGCAAGGTCAGTGCATGGCAATAACAAAACTATTGCTCTTAAGCTTTTAATTAACTAATTTACGCAATCATTTACTGATTAATTGAGGTAATGTTACATTTCCTCTTCCCTTATATGCCTTCTTTCAAAGCAGGGTAATGCGGTGAGGACACCTGGCCATGGCAAACCTCCACATCAAGGTTTGCTAGACCGTAATAAGGAAAATATCTGTCATCTAACCGGTGGCGTGGCTGGGATGACGAAGGTACCAGCTAGTCCACAGCGTAACTTCAGCATTAACTCTGTTGCAAGCACCTATTCAGAATTTCAGGTAAACTCCTCATCTTCTTCATCAGTAACTCACAGTCTGGTCAAAGAGAGCAAGAGCTTGAACTTAAATGTGTTTTAAGGATATGAGGTGTATAAATGCCTATATAAATATTGGTGTTACTGGCATAACGTTACACTAATAAAAGAAAACCTTGTTTCTAAAGGAAGCTTTCAAGGCTGAATCCATATAATCCAGGTTTGTTTGAGATGTATTTCCAAACAGCCTAAATTTTGCAACTGCATGGTTTAAACAATGCACCACATAACAACATTTGTTTGGCTAACACTGTTTAAACTGTATTTTGTACTGTATAAAACAATGAACGCCTCTTTTATAAAGTATGTAAGGGATAATGTGCAGTCAGATTATTGAAAAATAAACCCTGACAGGGTGATCAGGTCTCTGACAGAGTCATGTAATTACCCTGAAGGGGTTTATTTTGCAATAATGACTTGCTGACTTTACACTGTTAAATGAATATTTGCCAAATTGTATCTAATATTGTATATATTATACAATATTGTCAAAATTGTATTTAATATATTTACATTCCCTCTGACTTTAATATTTTTATTTGCTGTGGCTTCATATGCTAAATGGCTGATTCATTATTTTTCATCCTGAGATATATCATAGGATGGCACTGTGTAAATAAAACCAAACAAATAAGTAAATAAAATAAAAACACCAATTTGCATTTGTCTCTACTGTGCTGCATGTATAATCTCTGATTAGTTTGCTCTTTTACATCCTCTTGTCCTCTCTTTGAACTGGACTGTGTTTTCTCCTAATCCACACTTCTAACCAAGACTAGTAGCTTTGTTATTTACAAATCAGTCTAATGCCTAGCTGCCATTATCTGTCGCTCTTTCTGCTGCAGTATATGACAGTTTTCGTATTGTTTTCTAGGTTGTAAATATAACCTGTTATATTTTATGAATAACTACTTTGCATATCAATGTTCAGAACATATTTACAAGTTAAAAATCTCTTAATTTGTCATTTTCTTGTCACAGCGAGACCTCTCCAAGTCATCTAAATCAAAACACGTACCTGAAATCCTGAACTCAACCATCATTCAGCTTTAACTCTACTGCGTGCAACACTTTGTGCTATTAGGACTGGGATCTTTATATGATGGCTTGTGGGTTCTTGTTCTTTATAGCTATGCATTTTATATGTAAATGAAGGTAATATATATTTAAATGTTTCTGAGGGATTCTATGTGTATGTTCACTTTAACACTAGGACAAGCATTACTTTATTTGTACTTGTAATTTAACAAATGAATGTGCATTTTAATGTTACAAACTTACAACTGGTCAGCTGTCTCAAACTAATTAAGACTTTTAAAAAAATGAAATACTATAGCGTTCTTTCTCAGTATTAGCTACTTTTTCAAAATCACAGTTTTTATGCTTTTGAATGTTTTGCACAATGTAAAAAAATTCTTTATAGCATTCTTTATAGTATTGTACAATTCACTACATAAAAATTCACCTTTGAACATTCTGTGATTCCTGTCTTTATCTTCCTTCTGTTCACAATATCTAAGGTTTTTGAATTTCTGTTGTTTTATTCCAAACAAGTTGCTATTTAATTTATGGACTTAAGTTATTATATTTCTCAAGCATGTAAATTCACATCCAGTTGTTCTTTAGCGATTTGTTAGCAACTTACATTAAAAACCCCTGCAAATTCAAATAATGCATAATAATAATGGAGCCACTGTGTCCTTTTTCAAAAATGTATTGCTATGACTTTTCTATTCAATGTATTTTAATTTTTGAGCAGAAAACTGATTAGTTGTGGGGAAAAACTGGTTACTATCAAAAAAATATTCTAAATAAGATTAAAGAGCAGTTTAAACTTTAAGATTAAACTTCTATATAAGTTTATTCACACACACATGCATACATAATATATAAATATATATGTGTGTGTGTGTGTAAATTTACAAATATAAACCCCAACCCTGTATTTCTAATATGATGAAATTAGTGGGTATATTGTATTTTAGGGTATATTGTGGGTATATTGTATTATAAAATTTGTATGGTTGATTTGTACAATTATTTATCAATATTAATATGAATGAATAAATAATTGTATTTGTTATCTGATAGATTAATAATATTGATAATACTCTTTTCTATTCTTGGTCTTAAGTACGTTATAAAATGTTATTGTTCTCTGACTAAATAAAGAGAATAAAATATAGTAGTTTAAAACACAGAAGCGCCATGGTTTGCCATGGTATATTTATTTGATTGTTGTGATGATATTTAATAATCGTGAAAAAATAAAATAAGTCTGTCGAATGTTTTTAGGTCATGCGGGGGCGGGGTCACTCTATACCCCGGAAGCAGATTGAGGTGAATGACGCGAACCTTTAGGGTCGAATGGACAGACGGTAGAAAGATGGCGGATGACAAGAGCAGTAGCATAGGCAATCATTCCAGTAATAAAAGCTTTTGGAGGTCGTCCGTCCGAGGACCGGCGTTCGTGTTTATCTGTGTACTGTTGGCTGAGCCCGTGCGAGCCACGACGCACTGGGTGGTGACGGAGGACGGCAAAATCCAACAGCAGGTAAGCGGCTGTGTCGTGTTTAGTCACTCCGTCGCTCTCTAGATCATGTTAACAAGACAAGAAAGACGTGATTGTTACCCACTAACACTGCTTTATACAGCTGTCAGGCAGATGCGTGTGTTGACAGCTGTTGTCTGCTGCTTATCATATCACAGCGCTCTCTTGTGTGCTGATTCAATAATACTCTTCAAATCATCAGCCTGATTTGGCTTCTTGATGCCATCTAACCTGTGACCTAATATCTATCAGACAGTGACTCTTGCTCTAAGCATGTGTGTGCATTGATTTTGCCTTTGCCTTTCACATGCTCTTTCGTTCTCAGGTGGACTCTCCTCTTAACTTGAAACATCCCCACCATTTAGTTCTTTTCATGCAACAAGAGACTCGTGTGAACTACCTCAAGAAGTTGGAGGTGATGTTAAGCCTCACATTCAACATAACCTAAAAGGCTCTTTTATAATGTGCTGTGTCTTGAAGAAGACCGCTCTAAAGTAAACATACGCTTCCCTAAACTCTTAGTCTGACAGCGAGTTATTATACATTTTGCAGAAGCAACTAGTTGCTCAGAAGATTCACATTGAAGAGAATGAGGACCGGGATACTGGTTTAGAGCAACGGCATTACAAAGAAGATGCTGACTGTGTCACAGCTAAAGTTCCTCTGGGAGACTTGGATCTCTATGATGGCACTTTTATATCCCTGGAAAGCAAAGACATAAAGTAAGTGTTGTCTGCTTATGGAGGAAATGTGTTTCCTCATGTTTTTTTTCATGTAGTGAACATTTCAGTTGTCGTTATCATACGTCATTCCATTTTTATTGTTGTTGTGGTTTTCTAGTCCGGAGGATTTTTTGGATCAGATGTCACCTCTACCTCCAGACCTGGAAACACCTGACTGCGCAAAAATTCTTGATCTCCCTTATAGCATTCATGCATTTCAGCACCTCAGGGTGAGTGTTTTGAGTATTTTAAACTGCACCCTTACGTATATCTTTCTCTTAATCTCTCACATGTACCCTCATTGTCTTTGTCGCTCTGATTTATCCCTCTCAGGGTGTCCAAGAGAAGGTAAACCTAACATCCCCCTTGCTTTCAAAGGATGACCCAATCTTTACCTCCCTGCCTCTTAAGCTGGGGCAGAGTATGGATGAGCTTGGGCATCGGATACACCAGGCCCTACTAAGAGTAAGTTGATTTGCTTGATTTATAATGGGTTCCCACAATCATAGAAATCCTTGAAATGTTACAGTTATGATTTCTAGGCCTGGAAAAGTCTTCTAAAGTGACTAGAAATCTTTGTTATGACTGGAAATCTTTGTCTCCTCTAATGTAATTATGATTGTTCTTCGTAATATGCAAGCAGCATCAACATGCACAATGAGGGAAGCCGCCTTTGTGACTCAAAGCTAATATTTTCTTATGGCAGTGGTTCTCAGCTGGTTTCACCATTGGACCCACATTTTCCCATGGTCATTAAGCTGCGACCCAGATTTTTAGGAATTTAAACAAATTTATTTCTCAAAAATGGTTGACAAACACACAAGTACCATCCCACTTTACTTAACAGACACATAAATTGTAAGAATATCACTAACACTGAAAAAAACAACAGTATAATAAGGTAAGAAGACTATTAAATAGCAGTCCCAAAGTAGTTTATGTTAGTAAGTATGTAAAGTTAGTAAGCCACCACAGTCATCAGAAATATTGAAAGTAAGTGGTATTTTTGGTTAAGGTTACGGAAAAAACAGTTACCATGGTAAATACACAATACAAAGATGAACTGTTAATAAAACATATGGACACTGATCCTGATGAATAGAATGAGCATCATACATGCATGCAAATCCTTCCCAACTAACATACGACATACCAGTTAGGTAATTTATTGGTACTTTTTGGTCATTTCGTAAGTACGACATTGCACGCTCGTAATTTCATTCGCTCTTTATATATAATAAAGTGATATACAGTGCACCAATTGAAGATTGTGCACCACAAGCACAGTATAACGCCTGACAGGACAGGAAAGTTCGTTTTTCAGAGGTGAGAGACTTTTTATTTTGTAACAAGTTACGAATATAACGTTAGAATAATTTCACTGACATGTAGCCAGAATCAGGACAACGCTTTTTTTCAGGCACTCTTTACTGAAACTGCGCCTGACAGAAGAGTCAATCGCTTTCACACACGTGTTTTAAAATAAAAGTCTTGCATCGGTGAAACATTTAAAATTATGTTTTTGTTTCTTTGACTACACACCCACTCAAAACAGTCTTGTGACCCACCGACTGGGAAACAGTCTTATGGCACACGAAGTGCTTTACTTTGTGCATCGGTGCTTTAGAAAGTTGCTCTTCCAACCACGTTAAATCATTAAATATCGGCACAATACTTTTAAATGGACAATATTAGGGTTTTTGTTTATTTATATCGGTTTTGGTTAATATTTAATTGTGCATTTCTCTCATTCCCTATTTTTAAATTTAAACAACTTAAATTTACATAAAATTCATCTTTAACAACACTAATTTATTAACATAATTAAATGTAATTTTTGGCAGATTTGTAGTGCACTTGTAGTGTTTAAAATGATTGATTTAGTTTTATTTTTTACTTTAGACAAAATAGTATATAATTTTAATATCGGCCATTTATCAGTCTACTATTTGCTTAATTAAAGACATTAATAAGAATAATTGTTTTAACTTATTTATTCTTAGGATTGGTACCTGAAATACAAATGTAAATCTAGTAAAATGTACTCATGATTAACTGGAAAAGTCATTGAAATGTACTAGTGGAAGCTAATTTCCTCTTAAATACTCACAGATAACCGCAGAAGTCATCTGAAATTGTCATCCCTGAAGATTAATGATGACCATCTTTCTTTTTCTCACTTTTTTAAGAATTCCTCTTCATGGGTGCTTTATAACTTGGCCTCTTTCTACTGGCGGATGAAGAATGAACCCAAGCGAACTGTGGACTGTGTGGTCCGTGCCCTCCATTTTTCTCCTAGGTAATGGGAAATGACACATGGATACAAATGGCAAATGTATCAAATGCATAGGATATCAACAGTGAAATCAGTCTCTCAACCACTTGCACAAAGATCTGCACAAGTTGTGTCATCTTGTTTTGCATAAATTTGCATATATTTCCACTTCTTTTGCAGGCAGCACAAAGACGTTGCTCTCGTCAATATGGCGAACGTACTTCACAGAGCACACTTCTCAGCTGACGCAGCCATCCTTGCCCATGCGGCTCTGGATCTCACCACCGATCTGCTAACCAGCCATTACACCCTGGGCAACATTTATGCTGTGAGTGCAGCGCTGTGAAGAAGAGGGATGGGTGGTTTCTTGAAAATACATTTTTAAAATGTTTTTGAACTTCCTCATAATCCTCTGTGTACACACTTTCTGCTGGACAGGAAATGTCAGTTTTGAGTTTATTATCTGATTTCCTTGTTTGTAGCAAATGACACTTTTCCTTTTGCATCTCTCCCCTTCCTCCTGTCTCTCTGGTAGATGTTGGGGGAGTATAATCACTCGGTACTGTGCTATGAGCAGGCCCTGCAGGCTCAGCTGGGCTTTGAACAGGCCCTGAGGAGGAAACATGCCGTCCTCTGTCAGCAGAAGCTGGAGCAGCGGCTTGAGGCTCAACACCGGTAACATTTCTTTTCTCATGGACAGTGGTGACTGACTGTCTCTCTTTTTCTGTGCAATTACTCTCATTAGGAAAACCTTCAGAGTATGGAGTAGCCTTGTTACTGGTAATGAGTGGCTCCTCTTTCATTCATGCCATATTTCTGCTAAAAACTTCCCCCTACACTGTTTATGATGAGGAATTCATTTTGGATCATTGCAGAGCTGTTCAACAGGGGATCCGTGACCCCTTGGGTTGTGCTGCAGGTCTCAAACCACTGATCTATATAAATGATTAGATTGCTCATGACATCATAAAAAGTGAAGTCACCATGCCGCCATATTGGTATTCCCCAGTATTTCTTCACAGTCTATTGAATTAATAGGAAATCATCTGATTTTAATGAGAAAACATTACCTAATGAGTCAGCGTTTTTATATCTGAAGTCTCCCTGTATATTCTTACAACGCAAACATCCTAAATATTTAAATAATTATTTGTTAAGTCAGGAATTTCCCCTGCAGTTGCATTCATCTTCATTACTCTAGCGAATATCAGATCAGCTGACTGAAAAGACACCTCAGCATTCATTCAGATTTATGCATACTTAACCTAATTCGCCATGTACAGTTATTCGCTGTAATTATGTTGTGTTATATAATATTTTTATTTTTACACTTACTAAATGATTCAATAGTGTTTTCATTAACAGCATGCATTTCGATGCAGTAAAGACAATGACGTAAACATTGGTTAAATTATAATATGCTCAACAATATATACAAATAATATTTAATTAATATGCAAACTGTCATGCTAGTAAAAAGCTATAGAATTTAAGCTGATCTATATCTTTTTAACAGTTTCCAAGATTTCCAAGAGTCTGAAATGGATGTTGGTCAACAAAAAGACATCAGGAAATAATATACATGCGTTACAACTTATTCAGAGACATAACGCTGACTGCGTATAGATTTAAAGACATGAAGCTTTATTTCCAAGCATTTACTCTCGCTCCGAGCAAGATGATGCATGTTACACCTTGGATTTTTATCAGTTTTGTGCAATATAGTAATATGGGCTTGTATGTATTGTAATATTTAATGTATATTCAAATCAATTTCTGCTGATAATCCCAGATATACGTTCATGCTTAATATTTTCTGCATAATTACATACATAAAGAAATCTATTTTGTGTTAGGTCAGTTACCTGTACCGGCAGTGTGCGGTAGAAACACCCATCTTAAGTTAAAATCCAGCTAAATGTGCCAATGCCCCTCCCACAATAGCATGCAATAAATTAAAGTAAAATGTACAAGTAAATGTCTGATGAAATAAATGCCAATACTAATTATTTTATTGGCTTTGCAAAGTAAGCATCATAACAAAGTATGTAAATACACTATCGTTCAAAAGTTTTTTAAAGAAATTACAAATTTTATTTAGCAAGAACATATTCAATTGATCAAAAGTGACAGTAAAGAAATGTATAATGTTGCAAATGATTTCTGTTTCAAATAAATCCTGTTTTTGTTGTACTTTCTATTTGTTAAAGAATCCTGAAAAGAAAAAAAAAAAAAAAAATCACAGTTTCCACAAAAATTTTAAGTGTTTTTTCAACACTGATAATAATCATAAATGTTTCTTGAGCAGCAAATCAGCATATTAGAATGATTTCTGAAGGATCATGTGACACTGAAGACTGGAGTAATGCTGAAAATTCAGCTTTGCCAACACAGCAATAAATTACATTTTAAAATATATTAAATTATTTTAAATTATAATATTTTACAATATTACTGTTTTTAACACATTTTTAATAAATGAAGCCATGGTGAGCATAAGAGACTACTTTTAACATAATTAAAGAACGTTTTGAACGGTACTGTACATTAATATGCTTCTATACGTATGTATAAAGGCTAAAAATACGATTGTATACGATATGCTCTTTTTCTATCTACAAATGGGTCCTTGGCCTGAAAATTTGAGTCCTTTGGAAAAAAAGGAACCTGTAAAATAGGCATTAAATTATGTTGTTTTCACACTAGAGGTATGATTGAGCATGAAGTTTGACTTGTTTCTTGTGGAAGTTGTCTTACTAAGAACCACATATGGTGCTGTAAATATTATATTATGTTAAATACATAAAATATGTAAATATTGACACACGATTCTTGTTTCTGACAGTATTTTGGTAGTTACAACAAATAAACAAAAAAATGCACAGTAAAGTGACCACTGTTCTGCATTTTTTTTATATTCAGATTTAAACATTTGCAGTGATAATAAATAGCTTACAATTTTTCTCATGTTGATGACAAGGAAGGGGGCACAAATTAATTTGAGTTTGTGCTCAAAAAATGCTGTGCAAGTGCGAAGTCAACACACATCTTCTTTCGCTCTTTGTGCAGGTCTTTGCAACGCACCCTGAATGAACTGAAGGAGTACCAGAAGCAACACGATCATTACCTGCGGCAGCAGGAGATGCTGGACAAGCACAAGCTCATTCAGGAGGAGCAAATCCTGCGAAACATCATCCACGAGACCCAGATGGCTAAAGAAGCACAACTTGGTTAGACTGGATATCTTTCAATTCCATTCATACAGTTTCTGTAACATAGACCCACAAACTCAAGGTCCTAAATAAGGTTGTACAATATACTGGATAAACAAGTTTCGCAAGCCTGCCAGATCTTGTTGGCGCCACATTTTTCACATCTTTCCTTGTTGCTCGCATGAATGCGCATAACAGGCCTGTGTGATGTTTTGTTTCAGGAAATCACCAAATGTGTCATATGGGCCACCAGAAGTTCACCCTGCACTGCCCTTTTGACTTGCCTGTACGGTATCACCGTGGAGAACTATTTGAAAATGTCCACTATATTCAGGTGAGACTGAAAACACGTTTGAATTATTGTGTGCATTTTGTTAAAGTCGACATGAAATCAAAATTTTGACCCTATTTTCTTTTTTGGCACACGTTACTAGTCTTGTGGTGAACAATTCATCTGTGCAAGTTAATCCACAAATTATTGTTATTTTGTAATCTTTAATCAAAATCTGAAAATGTACTTCCCCGCTGGATTGGCCTTCCTTCTCTGATGACGTCAGTTTTACGGCTTGGGTAGAACATTAACCCCCTCGAGTCGGCCGGCGCGATCAACTTGCTTTTTTATTTTATCAGTGCCAAAGAGACTCAAATAACTCTGTTGATTTTTATCATTCAGGCAAGTGTTATACATCATTATAATCTGTTAAGTTTCTACTTTTACAAACCCGATTCCAAAAAAGTTGGGACACTGTACAAATTGTGAATAAAAACAGAATGCAATGATGTGGAAGTTTCAAATTTCAATATTTTATTCAGAATACAACATAGATGACATCAAATGTTTAAACTGAGAAAATGTATCATTTTAAGGGAAAAATAAGTTGATTTTAAATTTCATGGCATCAACACATCTCAAAAAAGTTGGGACAAGGCCATGTTTACCACTGTGTGGCATCCCCTCTTCTTTTTATAACAGTCTGCAAACGTCTGGGGACTGAGGAGACAAGTTGCTCAAGTTTAGGAATAGGAATGTTGTCCCATTCTTGTCTAATACAGGCTTCAGTTGCTCAACTGTCTTAGGTCTTCTTTGTTGCATCTTCCTCTTTATGATGCGCCAAATGTTTTCTATGGGTGAAAGATCTGGACTGCAGGCTGGCCATTTCAGTACCCGGATCCTTCTTCTACGCAGCCATGATGTTGTAATTGATGCAGTATGTGGTCTGGCATTGTCATGTTGGAAAATGCAAGGTCTTCCCTGAAAGAGACGACGTCTGGATGGGAGCATATGTTGTTCTAGAACTTGGATATACCTTTCAGCATTGATGGTGCCTTTCCAGATGTGTAAGCTGCCCATGCCACACGCACTCATGCAACCCCATACCATCAGAGATGCAGGCTTCTGAACTGAGCGCTGATAACAACTTGGGTTGTCCTTGTCCTCTTTAGTCCGGATGACATGGCGTCCCAGTTTTCCAAAAAGAACTTCAAATTTTGATTCGTCTGACCACAGAACAGTTTTCCACTTTGCCACAATCCATTTTAAATGAGCCTTGGCCTGCGCTTCTGGATCATGTTTAGATATGGCTTCTTTTTTGACCTATAGAGTTTTAGCCGGCAACGGCGAATGGCACGGTGGATTGTGTTCACCGACAATGTTTTCTGGAAGTATTCCTGAGCCCATGTTGTGATTTCCATTACAGTAGCATTCCTGTATGTGATGCAGTGCCGTCTAAGGGCCCGAAGATCACGGGCAGTATGGTTTTCCAGCCTTGACCCTTACGCACAGAGATTGTTCCAGATTCTCTGAATCTTTGGATGATATTATGCACTGTAGATGATGATAATTTCAAACTCTTTGCAATTTTTCTCTGAGAAACTCCTTTCTGATATTGCTCCACTATTTTTCGCCACAGCATTGGGGGAATTGGTGATCCTCTGCCCATCTTGACTTCTGAGAGACACTGCCACTCTGAGAGGCTCTTTTTATACCCAATCATGTTGCCAATTGACCTAATAAGTTGCAAATTGGTCCTCCAGCTGTTCCTTATATGTACATTTAACTTTTCCGGCCTCTTATTGCTACCTGTCCCAACTTTTTTGGAATGTGTAGCTCTCATGAAATCCAAAATGAGCCAATATTTGGCATGACATTTCAAAATGTCTCACTTTCAACATTTGATATATCATCTATATTCTGTTGTGAATAAAATATAAGTTTATGAGATTTGTAAATTATTGCATTCCTTTTTTATTCACAATTTGTACAGTGTCCCAACTTTTTTGGAATCGGGTTTGTATTTGTGTACAGTCACAATAAAAACAAAATGTTGTGCTTTTTGCAAAATAAAGAAAACAAACATGATGCGCGATCTGCAGCCTCTCTCTCAATGACGTTCATTCAGATAGTCTTCAGAAAATGAACTCTAACTTAGTGAATACTTGTCTCACAAACATGAGACATATGTCTAAAGAAACGTTGAAATGTCAGGTTTTAAATAATGTAAATCAAAACGAAAACAAATATTTTTTGTTTATGTAATCTGTTTGAAAAGAGAGAGATGTCAGTCGTTCGCGAGCCTCTTCATTATCCGCTAATGCGCCACGCCCACAGAGCGCGCGTTCTTTTGAGATTCAAATACTACAAGATCCATGAGAGCAGAGTCAACGCCCACATCAACTCGAATAAACACATCAAGTGTAGTGCTATACTTTAGCTACATCTTTTTGAGACGCGTTGAGGAATAATCCTGGAATAATTTACCTAAGAAGAAAAGCTGTTTATTTCTAAGAGCAACTGCCAGCCGATTGTGAGGTAAGTTTATTCTGTTAGTGTCTGTGAATATTAAACGCAAAAAGACCATTTAAATATGAATCCTGCTGCAACATAAAATGTTATAGACGCAAGACTGTTTAGACAAGATTTCTTTGGCCTGTTTTGGACAGATTATGAAGTGTTTATTGTAAAATAGCCTAGTGTCACATCAATAAAGCTTTTATTCGCAAATTTCTGCTCAGATGCTATAAATATAGTACCAGTCAAACGTTTTGTGTTCAGTAGCCATTAAAACGTATTTTGTTTTATATTGATGTTTAAATATTATAGCCTAATGGTATTTTTTAATTTAATATATGTTGATTGTGAAAAGTGAACAGCACGAGTAATAAAGGACACATCAGATGCGCAATATATCAGAAGACATGGAGTTTGTCAGAAATAATTTTGACCACTTCATTAAGTTTTGTTTTGTAGAAAGCCTTTCTTTCAAGTGAATTTCGTTTTGTATAAATTGTATCTTAATTTTAATCAATGTTTTTAATATATTTGCTTCTTATTTAATAAGAAGCAAATATAGCAGACAATAGCCTTAGCGCTGGTGATCATGCATTGCACGCATGTCTCATAAATGAACCGAAACTCGAAATGATATTTTGACTGTTGTGTGTATCAGATAGTTTACAAAATCAAATGATTCAGAAAATTTTTGCCATTGAAATGACTGGGAAAAAAGTGTCCCAATCAACCTGAATTCACACTATACTCTTTGAAATCATAATTGCATTGCATCATGTTGTTTTAAATCCCAAATATTTTACTTATAACATTCATCATTACCAATTATTCAGTTATTTGTATTTACTGAATACTGAATTGTGTTCAGTGTCACAATATTACTGTTTTTTTTTTTTTTTTTAGCATGAGACTTCCTTCAAAAACATTAAAAATAGTAGTCAAATCTTTTGATAATTTAAAATATAATAGGCCTTTGTAATGTGCCTTTGTTGACTACATTCTAAATAAACTACAGAAAAATATATTTCTTTTGTCCTGTTGCTTAGCTCTCTGTCACATACCTGAGGCTCATTCATTATGCGGCTCATTATGGGTTCCTTTGTCTCTCAGGTGTGATTCACAGCATTATTCATGATCATTCACACCCCTTCGAATACGGCCTTTGTAAAGAAAGTGTCTTACAAAATGTAAATCAATATACTATTTTATGTGAATGAGTAGGCACAATGATTCTTACATCAGTTTGAAGCAAAAACTCTAGGCAACAACACCCACTAGTCAAAAGTCTTGTGGACACATATCTATTGTGTTTTGAGGCCTTAATTCAGTGACTTACATTTTTAGTTTTTTCAAAAAACACGCATAAACTTTATTCTCTCAAAAATACAAGCATGTACATACATGTTGCTCTCATATTATGGTAGCCCAGTTTGTGCTGAATACAGTGTAATGACACATTTGCCATTAATATGTTTATAAGCAACTGAAAAAAGCACAAATGTCAGAGCATGTCAAAACTTCTAAAGGGCCCCAAAACAGCTCAGACTCCAGAGGGTTAATGGAACGCCTACTTTTCTAGATCCAATCAATTCCCAGAGGGAAAAAGCAAGCCACACCCTGTATTTATCTCATTCAATATTCCGTTTCACTCTGAAAAGTAAAGTCGGTCGCAACTTCCGGTTCACGTGGACTTTAATAGTGAAACTAAATATTGAACCAGTTTAGACTCTTAAAGGGGTCATCGGATGCCCATTTTCCACAAGTTGGTATGGTTCTTTAGGGTCTTCATGTAAAGTCTGTAACATAATTTGGTTAAAATTTCTTAATGTTTGTGTAAAACAACACCCTTTTTACCTCCTCAAAAACAGCTCTGTTCACAGCGACCCGTTTCGGTGCATGTCTCTTTAAATGATAATGAGCTACTGCTCACCCCACCCGTCTTCCGTGGGGCGTGTAGACACGTGAAGTGCTGCCTTGGCGGACAGTGTACAACTGGCTGAGGACAGAATTATGCTAATATGGGATAGTCCGTCAGCAGTTGTGGGCGGAGCATGAGCAATATGATGTCATTGAAAAGTAAAATTTAAATGGCTTGATTATTGAGAGTGTTTAGGCTTTTTGAGTGAATGGATTTTTATCATTGTAGGATGGTTGTGTCCACACACTGCAAAGACACATTTATATGCAAAAAATTTTGCATCCGATGACCCCTTTAAACATCACCACAGCACAGCTGTCTATAGCAGCTCTTCTCAACCTTTTTGATCTGATTAGCTGAAACTAACTTATTTATAAAACAGTTTCAGTTTCTCACGGGATAATGTTGTTGATATTCAGTATAACAGCACTCCTGCTTGTACGATATTGCTTTAGATGTCAATCTCCTTTTTCTCTGACATGTTATATGTGTGTGTGTGTGTGTGTGTGTGTGTGTGTGTGTGTGTGTGTGTAGTTCGGTGAGGAGGTGTCAATAGCCAACAGTGTTGCTCTGGTGTCCGAGTTGAGTGTGAATGAGAGTCACAGTCCTCAGCAGTCCTACACTGTGTCCTTAGGACGGGTACCTGCAGCCCACTGGGACAAGGAGATCACCTCCACTGACGTAAGAGAATGTTGATGTGTTTTGTTTTTTTTTTGTTTTTTTTTGGAAAATGTGCAAAAATCTGTAAAATGGGTTGAAATATGGTCAATAGAGCTGATATCCACTCTTATGGTTAGCTGAAAACTACTGAGTTTGCCTAATTATTTAATTAACACAAATGCATGGGAACCATGTTGTGTAGATCTTTATGAATCACAGATGAATGATTCCACTTTTTTTACATGCATGCATTTTGTGTATTTGTGTATGTATATATATATATATATATATACCCTGATCAACCACAACATTAAAACCACTGAGAGGTGGACCATGGAGCAATGGAAGAAAGTTACCTGGTCTGGTGGATCATGTTTTTTTTTTAGATCAGGTGGATGGCCAGGTATTTGTGTGTTGTTTACCTGGGGAATATATGGCAGCAGGATGCACTATAGGAAGAAAGCAGGCTGACTGAGGCAGTGTGATTCTTTGGGCAATGTTCTGCAATGAAAATCTTGGGTGCCTGGCATTCATGTGGATGTTACTTTGACACATACCACCTACTTTAACGTTTTTGCAGACCAGGTACACCCCTTCATGATAATGGTATTTCCTGGTGGAAGTGGCCGCTTTAAACAGGATAATGCACTGATCAATGGAAGCCCCACCTCGCAACTTGCCGGAAGTGAAGGATCTGCTGCTAATGTATTGGTGCCAGATACCACAGGACACATAAAGAGGTCTTGTGGAGTCCATGCCTCGATGACTTAGAGCTGTTTTGGCAGCACGATGGGGGACTGTATTAGACAGGTGGTTTTAATGTTGTGGCTGATCAGTGTATGTTTGAACACAATATAAAGGTTTATTCTGACTTGTAAAAAGTCATAACCTCATAGAACTTGCTATTACAACTTCTTGAATTTTCAGAGAGCTCCGGAGAGCTTTCAGTTTCAGAGTGTCACCTGACCATTGTAATGCCATGAAAGCACTCAAAATTGTGGCAGCTCCAGTAGTAAAATGTAGTTTTTCTGTTTAATAATTCCAATAATTGTCTATTGTTAATGTCTTAATTATGCAAGCATAATCTGAAAGATAAACAAAAAACAGGCTACAATACAATTTAATAGATTTGGAAAACTAATAACAAATTTCCTACTAAGTAAGACAAATAAACATCTAGTAATTACTGTAATTGTTGTGAAGGCACCATATGTCTTGTCCTGTATATCTTACAGTAGAGGTCACATTCTCTCTGGTTGTTGTGTGTGAACAGGAGAGTCAGACGGTGCTGTGGCCCAGGAGGTCAGACTGTGCACAACGATTCCCCACGATTCCCCCTGTGCACCTACTTCCCACCTATTTCCTGCCCCCTGAGTCCCGCAACTTTAAGTAAGACATGTGGAAGTGTAACATTAACTCTTATGTTACATTTCATCAGTATAAACCACAAGATCACAGACAGGATGTATAGTAGCATAACCTTTCAAGATGTAACATCATTTATTATAGTTGATTATTTATTATGATGCTATTTTAAGGGCAGAAAGATTGATAATTTTGGCTGGAAACAGGAATCTGTTGTATTTTATTTATCTGAATTGTATTAATCAATGAGCTTGTTATTGGTGTCCTTTGTTATTGGCTTGTTACCAGGACTCTAAATATGCTCTTGGAAAGCAAAAGTCCTCCACCATCAGCAAAGACGCCAGACTGCAGCTTTAAAAGTCTCGTCACTGCTAGAGACCCGCTGGACTCTCTGGCCTGGGCCTTAGAGAAGGAGCTGCCTGACCCACATGCTGCACAGGTATGAGCCAGCTGCCAACACTTTCAGTCTAAAAGAAGTTCTGTACCACACCCTTAGTTTACATGAGATATTTGTGCAGGTAGATGAAGCAGTGGGAGTTATTTGGTATGTAGGAGTGTTGTGTTTTCTCAGGTGAGTCATTCTGTGTGTGTGTTTTGTGCAGGTGCTGCTGAAGCGAAGTGGTGGGAGGAGTTTGGAGCAAACTGGAGCACTGATAGCTCAGGCTCTGGACAAGGTAAAGAATCAAGGTTGCATATGGCTCATGTCGAGTGCATAAGCAGTTGCACAATTTGCTTTGTGTAGATAATTGTGGACCAAATTACTCCATTGAACTGTAAATTGAAGATTTTAATTGTAAAAAAAAATGTTTTTTTAATTGTTAAAAAGATTTGACTAACTGTGTGAGGGTGGGCAGTGTGGAGCTGTACATATTGAATTGGAAAATCAATCAATTTAAAAAGTAATAGCAATATACCCTCATGTCTTTTCCACACCCATATACTATTCATTTTGCTAAGAATGTTTACATGGGTTTTTTTTTTTCTATACAATGAGAGTTCATAGTTAATATGGACTGTTAAGCTCAGAAAAGGACAAAAAAATCACTAAAACCGTGTTGCTGTAGTGTAAATAATATAGTGTTCTGATTTGCATGAGGACCAAACCCAAATTTAAGACATTGTTCACTGATAATCTCTTTTAAAATCGATTTTAAAATGTAATTTATTCCTGTGATGGCAAAGCTGAATTTTCAGCATCATTACTCCAGTCTTCAGTGTCACATGATCCTTCAGAAATCATTCTAATATGCTAATTTGCTGCTCAAGAAACATTTAGTATTATTATCAGTGTTGAAAATAGTTCTGCTTAATATTTTTGTGAAAACAGTGATACTTGTTTTTCAGGATTCTTTAATTAATAGAAAGTTTTAAAGAACAGGATTTATTTGAAATAAAAAGTAATTACTGTCACTTTTGATCACTTTAATGTATCCTTGCTGAATAAAAGTATTAATTTCTTAAAAAAAAAGTATTGACCCAAACTTTTGAACGGTAGTGTATATGGTACAAGTTGGCGCAATGTTGCTTTTATAGTGCTAAATTGGCCTTTTAGGAGCTGAACAGCACATGGTCACTGTCTTGATAGAGAACATCTGTGTGAAGATTCTTTAAAAAATTGTGTATGTGTGTTTCACTGAAAACATTGGAACCTAATGTAGGTGAGTTGACAGGTGTTTCATTTTGGATTGGATTCACATCTTAGAAATTGTTAGCTGCTTATAATTGGTTGTTGCATAACATCAGATTTTGTCTGTGCAGCATTTTTAAAATAAAAATAGGAATGTGACAGTAAAAACAAGGGCATTAAAGAAGATCAAATGGAAAGTCTCTTTCTCTCAGATGAGTGGGCCGCTGTGGATGATACAGAATGAGGCAGGTCTTTTCTGGCGTGCTAAGGGAAATGGCACACAAGCTTTAGTGTGTCTGCGTCAGGCGCTCCATTCTGCCCCTCCTCAGCACAGAGACATGCCTCTGGTCAACACTGCCAACCTGCTGCTGCACTATGGCCTGCATGACGAGGCCCATGATCTGCTGCAACAGGCCCTGCAGATCAACCGCTCAGAGGTATGTACTGACACTGATCTACAATGTCGAACGTTGAACAACACCACACTTTCTATAGTGCAGACTTTGACTTCAACCACCCACTTTACACTGTAAGTGATTACATAACTAGATTGCAGTGTTTGCAGTGTAGACAGCTTGTTGATTATCTTATTTTGACATGCCACCAAAGACTAGATTTACAAAGACAGTTCACTCATATCACAATGAATGGAGAAAATTGCAACATGCAATATGGAGGAATATGTATTGCCTTCTAAATAAAAGAGCCAATCAGCAGTTGGTTAAGTCATTGCGTCACTTCAGCTGCTGTTAGAAGCTCCGATTCCCATAGAAACTTGACACATGTGCATTGGCTGGACCAACCGGAAATATGTGCTTTTATTAACGTAATTTGATCTTAAGAAACAACATTTATGAGGTAGTCATATCAGATATTATTACTGGTGATTTCAAATATGAAATTTATTCGTAAGCTTGGTGAGCTTTGGCGAATTTGATGTTTTCCTATTCAAAGAAGTAGTAGCTGTACTTGCATGACTAAAATAGCTGCCGAGAGGCGTTTTAGTGTGGCTAGTTGATTGTTAGCTTACTGCGGACTTGGAAAAACAGGCAGGTGGCACTTCAAACTTGAATTGTATATAGATACAGGTCAGAGGGCATTCATTTTTTTCACAATTTTCTTTGGAATCAATTGCACTAACATTATTAATAGATAGTCCTAGTATAAATGTATTTTATAAATTTATTAATGAAAGAAATTTGGATGTATGTTTTCTTTTCTTACTTGATGCCCCCACCAAAAGCTTTATTAATCAAAGAAAAAAAGTTTATTATGTGACATAACTGTGTCTTTCTCCCTCTCTCTCTCTTTTACACCAGCCTCACACCCTATTAAGTCTGGTCAACGTTCACCTTTCTCAGGGAAACCTGACGGGCGCTCTGGCAGTGTTTCGTCGGGCCCTGACTCTCACAGTTCACTGTCCCCAGTGTCGTGCCACCCTGCCTCTAATGCGCTGTCTCCAGTTTTACCCCTTTCTTTACAATCTCCAGCACCAGGCCTGTCCATGTAAGTAGCCTCCTATGTAAACCCATAGGACCCTCCCAACACTGAACCAAGAGTTTTCCCCCTGGACAGCTACCCCACTTCACCTCCCTCCATCACTTACTCCTTCCTTCTCCCTGGTGTTGCAACCTCAGCTGCAGAGCGCTTGGCGCTCTTTTTATAGCCCAGGCACTGTAATCTTTGAGCCAATTTTAGATTCTTTACCGTTGCATCTTCTATTCTGGGTTTGCTCCATTCCCTCTCTCCTGCTCCCCTTTTCTCTTCTCTTCAGCATCCTGCACTGCTCCCCTTCTGTAGCTCAGCTCTCTCTCCCCTGGCACTCTTCTGAGCGAGAGAGACTTTGAAATAGCGAAATCGTGTCCTCAATAATTCAGGGCACTGAAAATAGCACAGGCTTTATTTAGATGCCGCTGCACTCTGCAGACAAAAATGAACTCATTGTCCTCTTCTTTTTGGGGGGAACTATTGATTTAGGGATTAATATGGCAACCCCTTCTGACCTAACACGCTCGCTTATACAGCAGTTCAAATGATGAATATGTGTCCAAGTGGCCCATTTTTCTACCTTTTGTTACTTTTTTTTAATATAAATATTGCAGTTATATTTATTTGAATGTAAGTTAAGCAACGTGTGTGTGTGTGTGTGTGTGTGTGTGTGTGTGTGTGTGTGTGTGTGTGTGTGTGTGTGTGTTTGTAGCTGGCTCTGGTTGTGAGGCAGAGGAAGACTCTGAGCTGGAGGACTGGGACTCGGGCAGCAGCGGCAGGCAGGAGGCCTGGGACACTGATGCCATGACCGTGTCTGCTTTAGAAGACTCTCTCCTCTTTGAGAGTAAGATTAATAATGGAGCTTATGGGGCTTCTTTCTTTGTGTTTGATGATCACATAAGATGCAGTGGACTCCATCCAGCAGTCTGAGACCATTAGCAAATTTTTTTCTATTTTGCATTTTTGTAATTTAGTTAAAAAAAAAAAATATATATATATTTATTTATATATATATATATATATACACACACACACACACACACACAATATAACAAATTGTTATTAGCATAACAATTTAAGTGTGTTCACGCACTCATTGTCACAAGTGTATTTATTCCTTTAGTGACTTAATCTTAAATATCTCTTATTAATTTTTGTTATAGCGTTTCTTTTTGACATTGTTCAAAATCCTAAATCTCTCTTTCCAGGTTTGAAATTACTGGAAATTATTAAATTAAATTTATTTTTTTGTGCAAATTATTGGGGTTAAATAGGTCTATTGTCAATAGTGTAGCAATGTAAGAAGCAAAACTCACACGAAAGTCATTTTTTAAACCAGGCAGCTTTCTTTTCAAATCTATGTGAGGGAATTTTTCTCTCACATGAAATTCCTGGTCTTGTGGATTCCTGTTAAAATGCTTGGAATTCGTCCACTAAACTTTAAACAAAATAAATGTGACTGCATCTTTAGGGTCTTGGACTGGCTCTGTGCAGGAAAGGATAGTACCATACTAAGCATACTAAATCTGTGATTTTTATGTCTTTCTCGACTCATTTTGATTATTTGATTAAAAAAAATCTAGAAACCGGGGCTATCAGTACATTAAAATATTCAAATGTGATTTTCAAACAAAAAACAACAGATTCTATATTTCTTAAACTGCATTAAAACGCACAGAGAATGCGAACATGGAGCTCAGTGTAATAATTTAGTAATACAACCACTTTCCCCAAGCTTTATGGACAATTTTAATGTATGAAAAAAAGTCTCTGAGATGATAACTGTCCTGTCATTACTAAATTAAACATGCCGTGTAGTGAGGTCATGTGATACAGCAGTATAGCACACTACTATTTTAAAGATTTATGGTTGCATATTTTATACTGTTTAATATTTCATGCTGTTTCGCTTGCTATTTTTAAACAATAGCTGGCAGGACACATGGCGTACAGTAGCATTTCATTTCAAACAGCCATTATCACATTGCTGATGTCAATCCACATGGAAATAAATGAATTAAATCATCTGAACAAGGACTTCTGCTTAACTCTTGATTCTAATACAGTGTTCTTTCCTCTTTACTTTTACTCTCTTGTGTTGTGCAGAGGTGGTGGTGGACAGTAACGGCTCAGGGGAGGCGAGTGGGCAGGAGAGGGGCCGAGAAGGGCAAAAGGCTGAGGGGGTGGAGGAAGAGGAACAGGACTGGCGTCTGAGAGAAGAACTGATAGGAGCATTTGAGGGGGCTCTGGACATGAACGGGAAGACAGGGGACCTACGGGGCATCCGCGTGCTGAAAAACGACAGGGTCATGGGGGCGAGAGGGGGAGGACCCTGCTTCGGCAACTGTGAGGATGATGAGGGAGCTGAATGGGTACGTCTGTCTGTTGAAAAGTTCAGGAACGTTTTGCATTCATTATCGAAATGAATGTCTCTCTCCTGTTCTTTTCTATCCCTTCAGATAACATTCCAGGTGAAACGTGTGAAAAAGCCCAAAACCGATACCTCAGAGGGTTGGGTGGGAGATGGAGATGTTCGTCAGAGTGAATCAACATCAAGCAATTCCATCCTTGAGATCAGTGGGCCCACAATCCCCTCGCCTGGACCCTCAGGTGCTGAGAATGAACTGCCTTCCCACAGGACGTGCTTTGTCTATCAACACAGAGCTGTGCTATTTTAGTATTATTTGGATACAATTATAGTATTTATTAATATTTTGAATAATATAGCTTATATTTTATATAATTATCAGTTTTATTTTTAATTTAAGTAATTTTGTTGTCTTTTTTTTGTTTTTTTTAAAAATATTTTTGTTTAGCTCTACTTTATTTTTATTTCTGTTTTTATTTTTAGTACTTCCACTTCAACTTAAATTTTATTTCAGTTAGTTGCCAAGGCAACATTGCTAATTTGTTTTGTTTTTTAATACTTCTATATTATTTCTGTAATATTTCTGATTATAATCATTTTAGTACTTCAACTTTTTATTGTATTTCAGTTAGTTTCCAATGCTACATTTCTAATCTTTACTTTTTGTTATGTTTAAGATTTTCATCTAATATTTATGTTTTATTTTGTTCAGCTTTATTTGACACAGACAGAGGTGATTACTGTAGCTGCAAAAGTCATTGTGACAACATAATGTTTTGTGTTTACAGAGCGATGGAAGGACTACAGCAGTCTAGGTTGGCCCGGTCCTGAGGAATGTCAGCGCACACGTCGTGTGGACCTCACAACTGTGGCTAGTACCTGGCTGGCTGTGTCTGCCAAGAACATAGAGTAGGATATCATTCCTAGTGTCCTTCTGTACTCTTAAAATACAATTGGGATGCTTTCATAGTTGGCTCTTTTCCACTAACATATGATTCCAAACTCCTCACAGTATCACAGAGCATATAGACTTTGCCACTCCACTTCAGGAACCTGCGGTGGAGCCGGTGTGTAATGCCAACCTCCCTGCCAGTATGCATACTCTGGACCACCTGAGTGGGGTGGCCAACCGCGGAGGCATTCACTATACTGGAGAGAGTCAGCTCAGAGAGGTGCTTTTTTTCCCCCTCCTATTTACATCCGTGACCAACCAATATGAAAGCTTCTGATGTTTGTGGATGGCTGTCTTGTCTTGGCTCACTCTCGTTCTTCCATCACAGGTGTTGCAGAATCTGGGAAAAGATAAATTTCCCTCACTGTCTTTTGAACAAGTGGGAACACGTATTGCTAAGGTGTTGGAAAAGGTATGACACTGAGTGTTGTCTGCTGTGGGAATGTAACTACAAGTGCGGTCACATGCACTTTAAAAGTTGCCTTCAATTGGATTAAAGCTATTTTTTGTATTTTTTTTTTTTTAATATTCTAAAGTAAATGCTTTAGTCTGAATGATGTCTGAAATTTTTCTTTGCAAAGTCGGACTAACAGACCTACACTGCCGTTCAAACGTTTGAGTTCATTAAGATGCAATTATTTTTTTCAAAATACAGTAAAATCATGAATTATAATTACAATTTACAAACTGTTTTCTATTTTAATATATTTTAACATTTAATTTATTCCTGTGATGGCAAAACTGAATTTTCAGCATCATTACTCGTCTTCAGTCACATGATTTTTCAGAAATCATTCTAATATGCTGATTTTGTGCCTAAAAAATGCTGAAAACAGTTGTTCTGCTTAATTTCTTTTTTTGTTCAGGATTATTTGATAAATAGATCTTTTGTAACATTATACATATCTTCACTGTCAGTTATTAAATTAATTTCTATAAATTTAAATAAATAAATCTATAAAATTAATTAATATAAATTTATAATTAATTTCTTTAAAAAAAGAAAATCTTACTGACCCCAAATTTTTAAACAGTAGTATAGATAATGTGATTGTAGCTTGGTTTCATCCATCATGTATACATTTAATCAGATAAAAATTGGCCTTTGTATACTAGGACAGACAGGACAGTGCACTGTGCAAAAACCCACTGTTGCTCGATTCTAACTGTGCATGTAAATATACTTTATGACTGTTTGTATTTCTAGCTGAGAACAACTCAATGGAAAGTTTATCAGTGAAAAGAGTAATAGATTTTGTTATATTTCGTGATCTGTTTGTTTGTTTATCTATTAGAATCAGACGTCCTGGGTTCTGTCCAGCATGGCAGCGTTGTACTGGAGGGTGAAAGGTCAGGGAAAGAGAGCCATCGACTGCCTCCGCCAGGCTCTGAACTACGCTCCTCACCACATGAAGGTTGTGCTCATTCTCTTACTATTAAGGCCCCGACATACTTCAAGCGAAATTGAAGAACGAACTGGTTTGACGTCATTTCGAACAAAATCTGGCCAAAATGTTAATTTGGGGTTTGTTTCGGGAGTTTGAAACAGCTTGCCAAAGCAAACTTTCCAGAATGCTTTGCTCTGACTGGTAAAACCTTTGAACTACGCAATTACGTAATAGTTTGGTGTGCTCTGTGGTAGAGGTACCCATGCTTAATCTGGGGGTTTCGGGTTAATGTTTCATGAATAGCTTCAGGGTCGCATTCGGGTTTGTAACTAAGAAAAACTAAATATATTAAGGGTTACGTGCCGTCTCCTGTGTTGTGCCATGTTTCCATGTTTATATATAGGCTAATAATTTATATATTAACACTGTTTTGCGCATGTGCCCCCGCTCTCACATGCTCTTTCGGTCACAACACTGCAGATGCCACTCAAACCTTAACTAATTGCTGAGGGAAAACTTATTACAATGCCAATTAATGCAGGGAAATCTGTACTGCAACAGATTCCACCGAATAGAAATAATATTCGGCAGACACAGTCACACTCACACTCACACTCACTTCTCGTGTTTGCTGGATAACAGGTGAGCCAGGGGATAGCACAAAATTATACATAAACCTTTAAAATTACTACGCAATAATGAGTGTGCGAAGTGAATGAGTGTAAAGCACAGTCGCAAATCAAATAGCAGCTCTGCCACAACTGCAAACCTGGTGGATATGATGAAGTAGTATGTCCCAAAGCTTGCCTACTCTTCTGCTACACACTCAAAAGTATGTAATTTTTCTTCACAAAAACAGTACTTACTTTTAGGGCATAGTATAAGTAGGTGAATTGGGATGCAGCAGTACATTATTTTTTCTACTACTTGATGTCTATTTATATGTTTTAAACCTTGTACGATATAATCTTATTTCATCCAAAAAAGAGCTCAGTGGTTACGTGCTGAGTAAGGGCATACAAAGCTGACTAGCTTATGATAGCTAGAATTAGGGCTGGGCGATATGGCCAAAAAAGTTATCACAATAACATTTTTCATATCAGTCGATTATAGATAATTATCAATATGGATAATTTATGTATTATATAATTTTATATATAAAATTTAAAGGCAGACTTTTGCTCCTGAGTGAAAGTTGTAGAAACCAGACTGTTAAATGTGGTTTTAAACTACTTAAATAATTTTACATGATTTGTGTCTTAGAAATGCACATTTGACAGTAGTGGTAGTAGCTTGAGTTTGGATGCAGATGTAAATTTATGTTCATTAACAAAAACAGTAAAAATTGTAACAACCTCATTTTTATATGGTTGACTGTATCATTGCACACAGTGTTTTTTCTCTTTCTCAGCGCAGTTTCATCTGGCTTTAAACTAGTTTAAATCACCGAGACATTTGTGTTATTCGCTGAATTCAAGCGCTTAGTGGTCCATGTGGTGCGCGGTTCAAATGAGTATATAATGGAATTCATGCTACCTTTTTATCGACAATTTTGTCATCTCTAGATGATATCTCGAGGTTAGTTTCACTTTCGCTTTTACTTTTGTCACTCATTTTTCCCTCCTCGTGTTGTTTTCTTTGCCAATAGCTTATAAAATGCAGTAGGAAATGAGCGTGTACTTTGACGTGCAAGCCAAAATCTGCAGGCTGACTGGCTGTTGTCGTGTTTATTTCTGCGGGGTGATTGGCTGTTAGATTAATCCATATTGAGTAAAAATGTCCAGAGCTTATCATCGTTATCGACATAAATTTTATCGCGATTTGATATGATATCGTTTATCGGCCCAGCCCTAGCTAGAATACAGATACATCTCTACAGTGACAGATTTCAGCGTCGAGTTTGGTCTTAAAGGGCATATTGCAGGTTAAATTTTTTTCAAAATGAATATATAACCTTGTATGAAAATACCATATAAAAAGTTAATGCAGGATTTAAAATGTTTTAAAAAGATATGAGGGCACAAATTTAGTAGATAAAGTGACCGTTTTGGCTTGCTCAGTTGGGGACACTAAATTTTAAACTATATTACTGATCTGCCCGCATTGACACCATATGATAATTGAAATGAGTTGGATGACATCACCGTTTTCTCCAGAGCGGCTGTACAGCCGAATCAAATTCTGTTGCATTATTTTCCTGTTTAACATTGTGAAGCTGCTTTAAAACAATCGGCATTGTAAAAAGCGCTATATAAATAAAGGTGACTTGACTGTTTTTTTTAACATCGTGTCATTTTACGTCACGAGAGGGAGTTGTTTGCCGGGCTCTGCGTAGGCCGCATAGCAGGCTCATAATTGTATGCCTGTGGTCCGTCATTTGAGTATGAATAATAAACATTTACAATTTTCTCTGCATCCGAAGTCCAAACTGTCATTGTGATCCATTGTTTTCCTATTGTTGAAACTGACCGCACTCCCTGCCGTTATGTCGCTTCCGTTTTGGCATTTTCAGATGCGGCAGTAAAATTTTCTCACAAAAACGACTCCAGAAGCCTTAGTAGTGTATTTATAAGTATATTTTAAAGAAAATCTAGTTCTTACAGTGGGGAGAACAAGTATTTGATACACTGCCGATTTTGCAGGTTTTCCTACTTACAAAGCATGTAGAGGTCTGTAATTTTTATCATAGGTACACTTCAACTGTGAGAGACAGAATCTAAAACAAAAATCCAGAAAATCACATTGTATGATTTTTAAATAATTAATTTGCATTTTATTGCATGACATAAGTATTTGATCACCTACCAACCAGTAAGAATTCCGGCTCTCACAGACCTGTTAGTTTTTCTTTAAGAAGCCCTCCTGTTCTCCACTCATTACCTGTATTAACTGCACCTGTTTGAACTCGTTACCTGTATAAAAGACACCTGTCCACACACTCAATCAAACAGACTCCAACCTCTCCACAATGGCCAAGACCAGAGAGCTGTGTAAGGACATCAGGGATAAAATTGTAGACCTGCACAAGGCTGGGATGGGCTACAGGACAATAGGCAAGCAGCTTGGTGAGAAGGCAACAACTGTTGGCGCAATTATTAGAAAATGGAAGAAGTTCAAGATGACAGTCAATCTCCCTCGGTCTGGGGCACCATGCAAGATCTCACCTCATGGGGCATCAATGATCATGAGGAAGGTGAGGGATCAGCCCAGAACTACACAGCAGGACCTGGTCAATGACCTGAAGAGAGCTGGGACCACAGTCTCAAAGAAAGCCATTAGTAACACACTACGCCGTCATGGATTAAAATCCTGCAGCGCACGCAAGGTCCCCCTGCTCAAGACAGCGCATGTCCAGGCCCGTCTGAAGTTTTCCAATGACCATCCGGATGATCCAGAGGAGGAATGGGAGAAGGTCATGTGGTCTGATGAGACAAAAATAGAGCTTTTTGGTCTAAACTCCACTCGCCGTGTTTAGAGGAAGAAGAAGGATGAGTACAACCCCAAGAACACCATCCCAACCGTGAAGCATGGAGGTGGAAACATCATTCTTTGGGGATGCTTTTCTGCAAAGGGGACAGGACGACTGCACCGTATTGAGGGGAGGATGGATGGGGCCATGTATCGCGAGATCTTGGCCAACAACCTCCTTCCCTCAGTAAGAGCATTGAAGATGGGTCGTGGCTGGGTCTTCGAGCATGACAACGACCTGAAACACACAGCCAGGGCAACTAAGGAGTGGCTCCGTAAGAAGCATCTCAAGGTCCTGGAGTGGCCTAGCCAGTCTCCAGACTTGAACCCAATAGAAAATCTTTGGAGGGAGCTGAAAGTCCGTATTGCCCAGCGACAGCCCCGAAACCTGAAGGATCTGGAGAAGGTCTGTATGGAGGAGTGGGCCAAAATCCCTGCTGCAGTGTGTGCAAACCTGGTCAAGAACTACAGGAAACGTATGATCTCTGTAATTGCAAACAAAGGTTTCTATACCAAATATTAAGTTCTGCTTTTCTGATGTATCAAATACTTATGTCATGCAATAAAATGCAAATTAATAACTTAAAAATCATACAATGTGATTTTCTGGATTTTTGTTTAGGATTCCGTCACTCACAGTTGAAGAGTACCTATGATAAAAATTACAGACTTCTACATGCTTTGTAAGTGGGCAAACCTGCAAAATCGGCAGTGTATCAAATACTTGTTCTCCCCACTGTACATTATTTTTCTATACATTGACTCACTGGGGGCTCTAACCTGCAATATGCCCTTTAAAATTTAACAGTTCGGGTCGGGTCAAACAATATCGGGAACGGGCCGGGTTCGGGCTTCAGTTTAAAGCCCATGCAGATCTCTACTCTGTGGCTCCGCCTTCTTTGAAGTGGAAACATTCCGGTTTATATATTCTGTTCAGTCTGTCGAGGTCAGACGTCCATGAGTAAAAGCATGAACACATTGGCGAGCTGCTTTATTTTAGGAACTTAAGTCGTAATTCTACTTAAAAGAGACCCTGACACTGTTTTTTCATGTTTAATATTGTAAAGCTGCTTGATTTTAAGCAATCTATTGTATGAAGTGTTGGTGTAAATAAACGTGATGTGACTTGATGACTGTTGAATTACGGAGCTTGTGCGAACAAATCCACATCGCTATGATCAGATGCTTTTTAACTGCTGTTTTCTTGCCGCTGTTATTTTGTTGTGTGTTTATTTTGCTATTGCGAGGAAAGCGCGCAGCACATATTTACATATTCATCTAAACGCCGCTCTCAGCAGTGTGGGTGGCATTGGGATGTTTGCTAATAGTATATCGTTGCAAAGGCATTTCAAATTTCTTTTTACACCTAAGTGAAGAACGAAAAAAACTTCGCCGGGAGTATATCGGGGCCTTACAGTCTCAGAAAGTTCTTCTCCATTGGTTGGCTTGTACAGAAGCAAACCTTACTGCATGCCATAAATATTTATTCCTGTTCTGCTAGGATGTGCCTCTCATCAGCCTTGCCAACATCTTCCAAAATGCGAGACTATGGGAGGACGCACTGACTGTGGCGCGCATGGCAGTGGAAATTGCTCCTCACTTTGTTGTTAATCATTTTACTCTGGCAAACGTCTATATAGCTATGGTTAGTGTATTTTTTTTAAGACATATCATTATGAAGTATTTTTATTGATGTTAAATGATGACCGTATTTAATAAATACTTAAATGATATCTTCATAGGAGGAATTTGAGAAGGCCATGCAGTGGTATGAGTCGACTCTAAAACTCCAGCCAGAATTTGGGCCAGCCAAAGACCGTCTGCGTACCATCCAGTGCTACCTCCTCTCCAAGAGGGACCGGCGAGCTCCCTGAGAACACACACACACACACACACACACACACACACACACACACACACACACACACACACACACACACACACACACACACACACACACACACACACACACACACACACACAAAACTTGAACATGCTCCTTAATCTTAGCTATCAGTGAGGAACAGAGTATTTGTCTATTTGTTGTCTTAATTTCATAAATATAAACCATATCATTACTGTCTATAAGGTTGGCTTTCAATTGAGCAATGAAAACGGTTACCCTTTTTCAGATATTTAAGAAAATTTTATGATGATGTTTTATGGCTTAAGGGTTGTTTATTTTCTATAAAACATCTTGATATTCCTATAAAGGGATATTTTTGCTGGGGTCGAAATTCAGCGTGCCTGACATTGTATGTGCCGGACTGTATTTGAATGCTAATGTTTTTTTTGTTTTGTTTTTTGCAATAACACAAATAATACAATGAATCTTTTAGTCCCACCATATCCATATGTCCCTCTCTCAGCAATAGCTGTTAGGTGTATAAAGGGTGTCTTAAAATGTTTTTCAGAATACAGATTGTTAAAAGAAACACTATAATCTTTCTTTTACACATCCATTTAGTTATTGCTGATGGTAACAGTTCAGGCCGTCACATCTTGCTGTTACCTAGGCTTGTATGCTCGGATGATTTCCTTGTATCTGCCATCAAAGCAGGCTGAAGCATCTTGTTTGTCCTACTGTTGCTTTTTCTTAGCTAAAAATATCCACTACTGCAAACGTGGAGAGGAGAGTTTCCCCTGATCGTTTACTGTACTGCTTTCAAACTGCTGTTATAGCTGACTTGGAATAAATCCTTAACGTTCAGGCTGAAGACAGAGCCACTGCAAATATTTAAATTAAGCAAAAGATCAATAACAACGAGTTTTTAACAGCATATTTATTGTAATTTTTTTTTTAAAGGGATCTTCAATAAGGAGATTTTGCTCAAAGTTCTAAAATACACTTCCAATCACTCCAATTTGATCTGTATTGTTCTATATATATATATATATATATATATATATATATATATATATAAAACTTAAAGTCAAGATGAACATTTTTTTTTTGTTAATAGTCTATTTGAAAGCATACAAGTTCCTCAGAAATTAAACTGGAAATGGACATGAGGTTTTTAAAGACATGTTTATGATTGTTTTCTTATTTAACTAAATTAAACCTGAATCACACGTTCAGTATTGTTAAGCATAAATTCATAGAATTCAATATAATTCATGCTAGTGTGTCTCTTGTAAAGCGTTTACCCCCAACAACTTTGTGAATGGGTCACATTATAAAATGTTTCACCAAATCAACCCCCTTGAAAAATTCTGGTAGTTGGGATGCAGGATGGATATGTTGTAAATATGTTTTGACTTTTTAATATGATTGTAGGCCAATTTTAACATTGGCTGAAGAGGTCGGTGCTATACTTTATGCTATCCTGCGTTTGACCACAAGGTGGCTGTGAAGCCTCATGACATTCAATAAACATACAGACGTACATAGGTTATGTTTTGCTTACTATATGGTGTAATACCATTAACCATTAACAAAATTCTTCACTTTATATTCATCCATGGTAAAGAATTGCTATTTAAAATATGTCAATTTTAAGATTATGCTTAATACTAGATCAAGATGTAGGCTAATCATGATAGTCAGTACAGAATATTTAAGCTTCTTTGCTACTATAAAAAATAGTACCAGCCACACGCTAGCAGTTGGACTTACACCTCGATAGATTTTGCTTGACACTTCAGTAGTAACGCCGAGTCTAGTTGAGTGCCACACTTATAGAAGAGCCCCCACCTACTACCCATCCCAATCAAACCCGTTTTACCCAGGGCCCCGCCCCCTCTCTTTGTCAGCTGAATTAATTTGATACTATTTTTGAGTTTCTGCGTTTCCCAGGGAAACCTAATGACGTCAATGCGGGTCAATAGCACAGTGATAGGCTACTGGCGGGGAAAGCTGTGCTCTCCACCAACAGAAATGACACTGCTGCATCTTTATGAGCCCTGGTGTCCAGTCAATTAAGCATACGGAGCATGTATATAAAATAACTGAATATAAAGAATGAGAAAACACTACAGTCTGCTTTATTACACAAAATACTAAAATCGTGTATTGTGTTAGCAAAACTACGTAAATTCTTACCTTGAATGTGAAGATCTACGCAGAACATCGTGTTCTGTAATGCTAGTAAATAATGCTAGTTTGTGGGATGCCAGCTCTCCTTTAACTTCTCAGCAATCAAGTTCAACCCCCACCCTTAAATACACTGGGAACGCTTCTACTTTCTCTAAGTATTTCTCTTCATTAAAAAAAATGGTCTCCAAATGCACGCGCACGTCTGTGTACTCCGTATAGTCTACATTCCTCTCAGAGCCCTATGCGAACATCACTTTCCATCTCGATGAACGAGAACATGCATACGGTGAGTGATATTTCTTTCCGTTTCAGTTCTGAACTCATTCTGAACTTTAGGGGGGTTTATATTGACTTCTGATCGGTTTTTGAAGTGATCAGGAATTGAACTATAGCGATAACTCTACAGATTTTGATTGCTTGAGGTTGGATTGTACATGCATTTGGAATATAAACAGTCCAGATCAAACTATATGCTACTTTTTTGTTTGTGTTCAGGATTACAGAGAATAAGCGCACGCTTCACTTTGTATGAATCTTTCTAATAACTTTTTTATTCATCTCGATACTCGGCAGTGTGTTATAATAGCAGATTATTCGTCCTTGATATTATGCGGCTCTTTCACAACTTTAAATTCACTACTGCAATGTTCTCAAAGCGTGTTGTTCTCATTGTTGCCGAGTGGTCACGATTCGCGCTGTTGTAACATTTATGAATCGCACTGATAGAGTTACGTTTTAAAAACGAGCAAAACAACGGATGAAATAATGAATAAAAAAAAAAAATTAATGTCAGTCGTGTTCATGTTTTACTCCTCTTAACTGAGCATGCTCTGCTACAGCTTAAGTCAGTGACTATGTAACCTGTCTAGACCGCGCCAACTCTGTCCTGCTGCACCCCGAAAGAACAAAGAGGGGTAAGAATCTGTTCCCTCAGCTGAAATGAGCGGGCGGCGGGTTCAGCACCACGGACAGCGACTCAATTATTAAGGCCTCGATGCGAGCGCGTGCGTCGGACTACATTTGACATGAAACAGTATGCAATAACAACAAGTCTATTGATGCATAAACACAAAGCTCCTATGGAAACATATTTGTATAGGGTTTTAACCAGTGATCACCTTGCAAATCATTACCCTGCGTTTCCATTTCTTTATATGGGCTACTATCTTTTGCGTGTTGCGTCAAGGTTTTTGCAAGGACCGAGTAAACTCTGGGCAGAATGGATGCCGTTTATGATAAATAATTAAAAAATATTTATGATAAATTTAACAGGCTAAATTGTGGCTTTTTGCAGCACAACCGTGAACAGATGGACGTAGGTTAGGACTTGCATAAGGCCTCAGATCCAGATTTTACTGGCAACGTCTGCTCGTCTTTGCATCATCATCATCATCATCATCACCATCAGCCATTGGCCCAACCATTATATGACTGTCTGTGTCAGGTTTTATTGTATGTAGGCTGGTTTGTAGGCTACTATGCGATTTTGAGTAGGCTAAGATTAGAAAGAGTCGTTTTTTTCTTGGTCCTTCTGTTTTCAAGAAAGAGTTTAATCAGTGTGTCCGTTCTTGCTCGTATAGCCTACTAACAGCATTTGCGTGTTTATGTGGTTAGCGTGATGAGCTTGTGTGTGTAAAAACTCCTCCTGGTATAAATAATGTTTACAGTTTTGCCTCGAGCATTTATCATAGGCTACTTTCGCCTTAAACGATAAAATAGCCACCGAATACAGCAGTAATGTCTTTCATTAAGGGATCGGCAAAAGGAGGAGAAAATGAACGTGACGTCAATGCAACTGACGCAGCTTTGGATGAAGGAGGAAACAGAAAATACTTATTTTCCATACATACATAGTATTTATGAGCTATAATTGTATACGAGTTTGTCTGTTATTCTATCTGTTATTGTAAGTATCGTTTTGATGAAGTTATTTTGGGTTTAACGGTGGCTCAATTCAGTTCAACAGCCTGTCAAAAAAGAGAAAAAAATCCGCATCCATTCGAATAAAAGCAGAAATCACGATTAGTCCTTTCTAAAGGATGCCATATCTCCATAACCGAGCGTCACGACCGCGTTAGAGAGTAGATGTGAACGCGCATGTCACGGTGATCACGTACAATTCCTCTGAGGAGCATTTGTGAGTGCTTTTTTCTCCAAGTGCTCTAAAAATAGTAACAGCTTGATCCAGAAATAGACAGGGGTATCACCCTCATATGCAGCCATCGTTCTGAGGCATAAAAACACACCAGGGCGGCACGTTATGTACTCGTTGTGTCCTTGAGATATTTCCGTGTGTTATTGAACGTTTCATTCAGTGCTGACACGTGTATTTCTCACATCGAGGGCTCCCTCCACCGGCGAGACCTCTCGCTCTCCTGGTGACCTCAGTTGCATGTTCTGGCTTTAAATATATAAAGTGGGGAGAACAAGTATTTGATACACTGCCGATTTTGCAGGTTTGCCCACTTATAAAGCATGTAGAAGTCTGTAATTTTTTTATCAAAGGTACTCTTCAACTGTGAGTGACGGAATCTAAAACAAAAATACAGAAAATCACATTGTATGATTTTTAAGTAATTAATTTGCATTTTATTGCATGACATAAGTATTCGATACATCAGAAAAGCAGAACTTAATATTTGGTATAGAAACCTTTGTTTGCAATTACAGAGATCATACGTTTCCTGTAGTTCTTGACCAGGTTTGCACACACTGCAGCAGGGATTTTGGCCCACTCCTCCATACAGACCTTCTCCAGATCCTTCAGGTTTCGGGGCTGTCGCTGGGCAATACAGACTTTCAGCTCTCTCCAAAGATTTTCTATTGGGTTCAAGTCTGGAGACTGGCTAGGCCACTCCAGGACCTTGAGATGCTTCTTACGGAGCCACTCCTTAGTTGCCCTGGCTGTGTGTTTCGGGTCGTTGTCATGCTGGAAGACCCAGCCATGACCCATCTTCAGTGCTGTTACTGAGGGAAGGAGGTTGTTGGCCAAGATCTCGCGATACATGGCCCCATCCATCCTCCCCTCAATACGGTGCAGTCGTCCTGTCCCCTTTGCAGAAAAGCATCCCCAAAGAATGATGTTTCCACCTCCATGCTTCACGGTTGGGATGGTGTTCTTGGGGTTGTACTCATCCTTCTTCTTCCTCCAAACACGGCGAGTGGAGTTTAGACCAAAAAGCTCTATTTTTGTCTCATCAGACCACATGACCTTCTCCCATTCCTCCTCTGGATCATCCGGATGGTCATTGGAAAACTTCAGACGGGCCTGGACATGCGCTGGCTTGAGCAGGGGGACCTTGCGTGCGCTGCAGGATTTTAATCCATGACGGTGTAGTGTGTTACTAATGGTTTTCTTTGAGACTGTGGTCCCAGCTTCAGGTCATTGACCAGGTCCTGCCGTGTAGTTCTGGGCTGATCCCTCACCTTCCTCATGATCATTGATGCCCCACGAGGTGAGATCTTGCATGGTGCCCCAGACCGAGGGAGACTGACCGTCATTTTGAACTTCTTCCATTTTCTAATAATTGCGCCAACAGTTGTTGCCTTCTCAATTTTATCCCTGATGTCCTTACACAGCTCTCTGGTCTTGGCCATTGTGGAGAGGTTGGAGTCTGTTTGATTGAGTGTGCGGACAGGTGTCTTTTATACAGGTAACGAGTTCAAACAGGTGCAGTTAATACAGGTAATGAGTGGAGAACAGGAGGGCTTCTTAAAGAAAAACTAACAGGTCTGTGAGAGCCGGAATTCTTACTGGTTGGTAGGTGATCAAATACTTATGTCATGCAATAAAATGCAAATTAATTATTTAAAAATCATACAATGTGATTTTCTGGATTTTTGTTTTAGAACCGTCTCTCACAGTTGAAGTGTACCTATGATAAAAATTACAGACCTCTACATGCTTTGTAAGTAGGAAAACCTGCAAAATCGGCAGTGTATCAAATACTTGTTCTCCCCACTGTATATATATATATATATATATTCTGGACGATTCTGTATATGTTAACTTAATTCAGCACGCGGAGGTTTTAGTTATCGCACGTATCATGTCAGGAAATCACCCTGCCTGCATTCAGTAAATGAAGATGGAGGGGGTTCTCATTGAGCTTGCTTTAATCACGAAAACAAAGGTTGCTTTTGATGAACTCTCTATATAACATAATACATTTTATTATTATCATTCGTGGCCGATATCACACGATGAAACCTCTATAATGCAAAGGAGCTGTCCGTCGCGAGTGGTGCTGAAATTTCAGTGTCCAGTCCAAAGATCCAGTCGTTACAGAAACGTATGAAAGACGATTCATTCTAGACCTTTACCGATTAATAAAACCTTTCATGACCTCCGTCATGTGGAAATTGTTTTATGTGGCAGTGCGTTTTCTGGTCCACACACTGAAGATATTGCTTTTGTGCATATGATCATTTCCTCAATAATTCAGAATATCACATACGTTTAACAATTCACACCCTGCACGGGGACCCTGAGGTTAGTATGGGAAACCTGCTGTAAACACCATCCTAAACCAGCCTAAGAAGCTGATCGAGATGGTCCCTCATCCTGAGCAAAAGCTAAAACCGTGGGATCCATCTAACAAGAACCTGTGATAAACCATAGCACCTCAAGATCACGTCAATGGTGACACTTTTTTTTTTTTTTAAGGAAAACCCCCCAATGATCTGTGTAGTAGCCAAAGCATCAAATCTAGCAACGCTTATTTGTAAACAATCGGGTTTGTTTATAGACCAAATGCGTGGTCTTTGTAAATCCTGCTCGTCAGACTACACATGTAGCTGTAAAATTTCGGTCATACATATGGTTTATGTTCATCACTTCAAAGACCAATCAATTCTTCACATTTGCCAAACGTTTGAGCCCAGCGCTCCTTGGTAATTCATTTTTGGCGTGCGGTTTCATCGGAAACAGCACAGATTGGCGAGTCGTGACTGCTAAAGTGAGTAATGCGCGTCGGCTGCGTCAGTAGGGGCAAAGCGCTGGGTGCCGGAGACAGATGGAGGGAATCGTGACTGACTGGAAACTTCCACAAATGAAACCACAACCTCATCATGTCTCCGCGAGAGCGTTATCTGTTAAGACTGGACTTAAATGTTAGGGTCTCGCTGTTCTCCTCTGTCACTCTCAGTCCTTACCTTGGAATCCGGAGGCAATTCTACATTCAGAGAAAAACGACTCTGTGGTTAGAGAGTTTATGTGTGCGTGTGCATGTGTGCTCGTGCTTGTGAGGACGAGGTTATTTTATGTTTGTGTGTGTGTGTGTGCGTGCGTGCGTGAGGTGTGTGGGGTATCCAAATATAGGCTCAGAGAATGATGTTCATTATTTTATGAGACAAGGAAAAGAGGAAGCTTTGGTGACTACAGACCTAGTGCAAGCTTGTACACAAGGATCTTGAGGAACGTATGGTAAGTGTCCAGCTGGATCATTTTGATATTTATCAGCGGTGGTGGTGCTTATTGATATAGTTAGATGCATTTTGTATTTGAATAGATCATTCCAGATGCTTTGAGTTAATACTCTCAGATTAACACCCGGTAAACAGCCGAAACCCGTATAGTATAACACTTCCATTATCAGAGATATGTGATAGGAACGACAGGATGACACATTCGGATTAAGAAAACGCGCTTTGCAAAGGCAACAATGAAGCAAATTTGTTAAATGCATTTCGCACACCGGTGGAGAATTAGTTTTCTATATTTTTCCTTTTTTCAAAAAGGGGGGTCCCTGTGTGAGAAGAGCACGGATTGGTCGAATGACGAGTTATCGTATGCTCCAATGAAATCCTTCACTGCTCTCTATTTACTGTGAGCTGGAGCGCAGTAATTCCCCTCCTTCAACAGATCTATCGACTGACAGGAGTAGATCAGCTTTTTCCTTAACCACATCACGAACAGGAGAATATGTACAGTATGGCCATAGGAACGGCATCAGAGCACGGATAAAATGACGGTGCACAGGCTCGGATGGGAAGGGAGTCGTACATCAGAGCGGATCCTGTGCATTTCTCCGCGATGTGTTGAATTGGAGTCTACTGCACACGGTCCGGCCATTGGCTACAACAACATGGACTGTCAGTAATTATGGACCAAGCCTGCAACTCAGATGCCACATTCAAAGCGTATGGAAAAGTCTTTCACGAATCTTTTTGCGGTCTGGGCTTGCTGTTCTCAACTATCAATGGGAAGCCCTTACCCCAAAAAGCATTTGCGGAGGGCACACACAGCGAATAATAGAAGAAAGCTCTTTCTTACTTCTGCTCCTCTTGGACTATATCTTACTCATTGCCAGAATGGCACACGTTGCAATTCTCATGAGTTATTATGTGATTTTTTTTTTAAACTGGAAACAAAATCCTCGGTCTTTACGATTTTCCTTCTTTTTTCAAACCTAAGTCTGGCACACCCTTTCAGTATCAAGTGACTCCAACCGCGCCTTATCAATTTAACGTGATTTAATTCTGAATTTTAAGAGTATAAGGGTTGGGGACTGTATGCTTACTAACTCATATAAACGACGCGATGCTTGACGGTTTTACCATGTGAATAAACAACTGAATTAAAGCACAAATGCAATAAAAAGAATATTACATCTGGATCGTGACATCTTATTTGGAGTTTTGCAGAGACGCAGCTGACGCACGCGCAGGTGCTGTTGCATACAGCTCGTGGAACATCAAGTGTGTTTGCAGAGTAACCATACGATTTCTAAACACGACTCGTGGCACTCCAATGAGTTTACATGGAAATGTAGTCAACAGTAAACGTTGTATGGACGGACCGATCCTTGAATAACCCCTTGCTAAATTCAATTAAAAACACGTGTTTGGTGCTCACTATAGGAACATGTCAAAATGTTTGCTTAGAATCAAAACGTTAAGCTACCAGTGTCACGTGCCCTTACCTGTGATCAAAAATGTTGCTCAGAAAAGACATAAGGCTTGTTCACACTTACCTTAACACGTTATACAGATTAATTGCATACAAGATAAAGTAAACTAATCTTCATAAAGGAGCCTTCATAATCCACTCAAACTTCTCAACATTAGATTTATCCACACTTCACCAGGCAGCACATACACTCTCTTAATTAACTTTTAAGAAAAAAAAAAAAGATTCATTTTATCAGCATCATCATGGCATGGTATGAGACTTGTGCACAGCATCTGATAATGTAATGTGCTACTGTAAAGACACAAAACAATATATAACCATGAATGCATTACTGAAAGAACAGTTAACCACAACAGTATTAAGTTTTAAAGGCAAGTTTTATGCTGTCCTTCATTATGCTTTGAAATATGATTATGCATTTTGAAAATACTGGATAATAGGTGATCTTGCTTGTGAGAATATTGCTCAATGTATGTGCATGTAATGTAATGCTTGATGTGATAGTTTTGTGAAGGCTCAAATACACCTGGACTCTGTCACTTAGCTTTACGATTACAGTAAAACAATTGTTTAATGGAGTCAACATTATGTGGTTTTCAAAAAATAAAAAGAATGATTTGATATATACAAATTCATGAGTCATAAGTGTGTATGCGTGTGTAGGTGCTGACAGCACTTTCCTTAATTTTCTTTTGTCTCTAATTGTCATAGTCAACAGAAATGCCCTAACAAAAGTTTATGACGAAGTTATGTTCAGGGCTTCTCACTTTCAGGGCTTCATGCATTTCATTTTCCGGTCTCGTCCTCTAATCAAGCAGAAACAACACATTAAAACAATTCACTTTGTCTTGTAAAGTAAGGCATTTTAAATAAAACTAATGTATAACATCAATGCATGTTAATTTGTGTGCAGGTTATTCCAGCCCCAGGGTCTGAGCTAAAACAGAGAAGCAGACACACACACACACATACACAGAGAGAGAGGGAGAGACTCAAAAAAAATTTTTCCGATACTGTTCAGTTTCGATACTGTACTGTTCCATTGTATAAGGTTTCTCATTCAAACACAATTGCATTGTGTTAAACTGACTTGAAACAGTTGCATTTTAGCTCAACTCATTATTTTCATTTTGAAAAAACATGTTTCAGTTAAGTAGGCCGAAAATAACATTTGATGCTTGTTCAATTTACTTAAGTAAATTAAGTTAATCCAACACAATTCTTTTCGACCACTTTACTTAATCCATTTGAGCTGAGAGTACATAAATGATTTTAGTTATTTTAAAACCGCATTATAGAAACCAGGGACAGGATTTCCCCTTCCCATCATGCTTTGAACAGGACTGGATACGGAGAGTTAATGTTGAAATAAAATGTTATTGTATGCGTTTTTTTCATCAAGATGAAAAAATTGGGAGACTTGTTAATGTTTAATGTTCTTTTATTTTTATATTTAAAAGAGATTCTGGTATGTTAGTGTTTTTGGAGGTTACCATTGTGGTGAAGTGTAGAGCATGTGCTTGGGGTGAGGACCTGCTAATAACAATTAAAGTTGTTTTAATAATAAAAAACAACTACTTTGGGCATGCCATGACAAAACCATCTTCTGGCTAGCCAATAAGATTGTGTAAAAGGTTTTCTTGTTAGATAACATTTGTAAAAGTTGTAAAAATTGTATTTCACTAAATAAAAATAATCAATTAAACTGGATTACTTGTTTTGGTTTTTGTTTGATATTAATTTTAGAATAATTGAAATTAATAGTTTTGGACAAAATTAAGAATGTTAACCTGATTCAACTAAATGGCATTGAATTAACCTTATGTAAAAAACTTAAGTTTACTGAAATAAACAATGTTAATTAAATTCAACATAACCCAGTTACGTGGAACCTGTTGACATAAAAATGTTAAGTAAATCCAACGTATAATTTTTTTGTGCGAATCCGAGTCAACAGATCAGGAGACCCCATGCCTAAATAACAGATGCCAGGCACGTGAATAATGACATTTGTGTGTGTTTTCTCAAATGCTTGTTATCATCTCATTGATTTGATAGCTACTGGATACCTACTAACATTTATGGATTGTTTTTTCCTGATTGCATATTTCGTTTAAATGCTCAGAATTACAGATCTGTAAGCTTTTGGAATTGTTCCTTTTTATGCTTTTAAACTAAAACGACGTAATGTTGATTCCCGTCCTCTGACTCTGTTTAAGAGGTGATGCGCTCATATCGTAACCACTCTGAATCACATGTACAAACAGTGGATTGTTATTTTGTATTAATTCATCAATGAGAAAATAAATGTTTACAAATACACGTGATGTTTTCATTCTCATTCATTTTTGCAGTGTGGTAAAATATCTAGATGGTCAAACTGATTGGTTTGTTTTGGTAAACACACCACGCCACCCATAAGGTTCAAAGCCCAGACGAATCTCATGTTGTGATATCCAGCCCAGCTAAACCCATTTTCCAAACAGTTGTGAACTACTATCAAGTCTTTCAGAGTGTTTTTTATAAAAGAATTCAGTCATTTCAGAAGCAACGTTTCAGTTGTTTGCAGGTGTGTCAGTGCGTATTGCATTTGCCTTTCTATTGTTGGAGCTGCAAATCTGCAAAGTAAATTATTAATCATGCAAGAAGCAAAGCAATATATATAGAATGAATACGACATGTATAGGAAGCCTTGATACAGTACTTTACACATGCACAAATTTACAGTCTTTTGCACCACGTCCAAAGGTTGCAAACTTATCTGATTTTATGGTAACACTTTACAATGAGATGTCATTAGTTAACATTAGTTAAATAGTTAACAAGGTTTTATTTTAACATTTACTAATACATTATTATAACCAAAAGTTGTATTTGTTAACATTATGCACTGTGAACTAACATGAACTAACAATGAACAGCTGTATTTTTTATTAACTAACATTAACAAAGATTAATAAATACTATTGCTCATTGTTAGTTCATGTTAGTTAATACAAATGAGACCTTATTGTAAAGTGTTACCGGTTTTAATGAACATAAATGCAAATCAGTTTCAAATAAACCTGTTTTTTTATATTACATAAACACTTTCTAATATGGTAGATGTTATGTAGACATTTTCTTTCCAGCTGTATATTTTTTGCATCAAGCATTTCAGTCAAAAGCAAAGAGAAGAACTTGCTCTGAAAGCTTGCTTAACCTTACGCTGATGTAACCTAGCATCTGTACACTCATCTCCTATAGACACAGACAGCCTCAAACATTTTGTATGGCTGAACACATTGTTTAAACTTGCCGTTTCATTACTTAAAGCAGGTTGTGGTGTGGATGTTACTGATGATTCAGGGTGTTGAGCAATGATTCCTGATTTCTGGAAAATAACATGTGTTGTCAGTCTACATCATTGTATTATGATTTTGAAGAATAACACTAATTACATTTTTCTTTCTAAACTCAACAATACTCTCATTACAATACTCTTTTTCTGGTTTAGTAAAAAGACTACGTTCTTTAATACGTTCTTGTTGTTCAAACAAGATATACTTTTTCCCCCCTCACAGAACATACAAAGAGACAGATTTGTTTTTGTTCTCTGGTAGTTTTCTAGTATTGCTTATCAAAACAATGTGATTTTTCCTCACTATTTGTCTTAAAGTGAGATTCAGATTATGCTGGATTTATTTTAAAAAGATATGAATTTATTTAAAAAAGATATGAAATGACTTGGGTACACATTTTGAATTTTTAATGGACATGCTTGATATACAGTAGTGGCCAAAAGTGATGTCCGGAGGGGATATTTGTTTTTAATGACCGTACAAGCTCAATTAAACCAGCAAAATATGATGAGAATATTTTATATTTTTTAATTAGTGATGTCAAATCGATTAATCGCGTTTAATCGCATTTAACATAATACTTTGAAACACACACACACACACACACACACACACACACGCACACACACACACACACACACACACACACTCACGTATTATATATTTACAAACTTTTATGTGAGATGCGATTAATCGCGATTAATCGATTTTACAGCACTAATTTTAATTAAATATGAGGGAGAAACAACCTTGGTTAAGGTATTTATCTGACAAAATTATTTGGAAAAAAAGGAAAACTACAGCTACAGGTTTTATTTTACTATGCAAAAAAGCATACACTGACTATACAACATAATCAGTTATTAATATTCCATTGGTTCTCTCTTGTTTTTGCATGTGTTTATAATTTCTTTGTATGACAGCCTGGTCAAAAATTATGTCCACACAATTTGGCATGTTTCATGCGTTATTACAAATAAAACAATTGAGTCAAAGCACAACTACACAATATGCTTACAAAATCTTTAACACATTTATAATAATATTTAAATAAAGGGTGAAGATGCCAATTTTCCTAGGCCTGACATAACTTTTGGCCAATACTGTAAGTTGTATACAAACCATGTACCTTATTCACTGCCTTTTTTTTGCTCTTGACATTTTGACAGGTTCAATATACATCATGGTCACTTGCTATTGCAAATTCACATTAAAACAATTCAAGTGATTTAAAATTAAGCATTTTTCTGGATTAAAAAATTCTGAATACTGAGTAAGGAATGCACCTGCCGACAATAATACTCACGACCGAGATGTGCAGAGAACTGACTGCATTTTTCTCATGTGCCACTTTAGAGATCTACTTAAAGATTTCTTTATATATGTGAAATAGAATGTGGGTTTATATAGATCTTACATTAGAAATATTTCTAATGCAGAGAGAACTCTGCATCAGTACACACCAGTCGTTTCTGTCTGTCATTTTATAGATTTTGACATTTTAAATTATAAATCAAATATTTTCAAAGCTACTGCACTTAAAAACAATACTGTTCCTTGAATGGTTGTAACCTGATAATAAAGAGACTTGGGGTCTTTACAATGACATGTTACCTGTAGCTTCTTTTCAGTATAGGCACTGAAATCTAAATCTAAAAATGATAATAAAAATCAAAAAACCAAACATCTTCCCTTTCCACTTTATAATTTGATGTTAAAGATATTTCTACATAAACTAATTCATTAAAATGAGCTGAATCAAATTAACAACTGAACTAAATTTTACTTTGTTTGAAATAATTATGTACACTATCTTCTGCTAACAACAATGTTCAGAAGTCACTTTATTTTAATTGATATTTTGTTTAGTTGTTATTGGTGATGTTCCACAAAGTGTTATTTTAGTATCACTGAGATATAGGTTTTATTAATATTTTGAATGAAAATTTTACATTTTCATTTAATTGTATTTTATATTATAGTTTTAATAATTTTGCTATTTTTTTTTATTTTTTTTTAATATGTCTATATAGTTTTTATTAATTTTTATTTTAGTTTAAGTTTTAGTTATAAAACTATAGTTATAACCCTGGTTCCACATGACATAACATTCAAAACACCCATAGTTGTATACAGACACCTGACGTCTTGTAGAAAAAAATAATATAAAGAAAAAGTTACAGATTACTGAAAACATTTGTTATGTCTGTTTTCAATTTAAAGTTTCAGTAACATTTTACAATAAGGTTTCATTAGTTAGCATTACTTAGTTAACATAAACAATAATTAATACAGCATTTATTAATTTTAGTTAATGTTAATTTCAACATTTACTAATACATTATTAAAATCAAACGTTGTTAACAGAATTTTTTCTCAGAATCCTTAGTTTACATCTCGCAGTTCTGACTTTCTCGGAATTCTGAGTTTACATCTTGCAATTCTGAATTTTTTCTCCAAATCTTTAATTTACAGCTCGCAGTTCTGACTTTTCTCTCAGAATTATGAGTTTACATCTCGCAATTCTGACTTTCTTGGAATTATGAGTTTACATCTCGCAATTCTGACTTTCTCGGAATTATGAGTTTACATCTCGCAATTCTGACTTTTTTCTCGCAATTCTGAGTGTACGCCTCGCAATTCTGACATTTTTCTCAGAATTCTTAGTTTACGTCTTGCAATTCAGATTTTTTCTCAGAATTCTGGGTTTATGCATCGCAATTCTGACTTTTTCTCGGAATTCTGAGTTTACGTCTCACAGTTCTAACTTTTTCTCGGGAATTCTGATAATGAACTGTGAATTAACATGAACTAACAATGAATGACTGTATTTTTAGTAACTTACATTAATAAAGATGAATAAATACTGTAACAAATGTATTGCTCATTGTTAGTTCATGTTAGTTAATACATAACTAATGCTAACAAATGAAACCTTATTGTTAAGTGTTAGCAAAGTTTCTTTAAATATCTTAAAGGTCTTGATCATTTATGCTTGTTATTTCATTATCCTTAATTACCCTACCTTATTTTACTATTAAAATCATTTAAAATTATGTAGATTTGTTGATGTTATGTCATATCACTCCCCCTCAAAAACTGCTGTAAAGCAAACAAAATCTATGAGGTTGAAGGGAATTTGACAGATTGAACACACACACATACACACACTCTTGAATATGTGGTTTACGGGGGCTCTCCATAGACGTAATGGTTTTTATACTGTACAAACTGTATATTCTATCCCCTTACACTAACCCTACCCCTAAACCTACCCATCACAGAAAACATTTGACATTTTTTGAATTTTACAAAAACACAGTTTAGTATGATTTTTAAGCCATTTGGTTTACTAGGACACAGGAAGTGTTCATGTTGTAATACTCATGTCATTATACACATTTGTCTCATAAACCACATATTCCTGCACAAACACACACACACACATTTTTACATTTAAAAAAAAAAAAAATTAAGCCATGGAAATGTCCTTATTTGTAATACAAGTGTAATACTCATGTCATTATACAAATTTGTGTCCTCATAAATCATATAAACAAGCACACACAATGGATTTTATACTGTACTAACTGTATCTTCTAACCTTACCCCTAAAGCTACCCATCACAGAATTTTTTTTTACATTTTTAATAAAAAATACACAGATCAGGCCTAACATTGTGACCTAATATTGTGTTGGTCCCCCTTTTGCTGCCAAAACAGCCCTGACCTGTCGAGCCATGGACTCCACTAGACCCCTGAAGCTGTGCTATGGTATATGGCACCAAGATGTTAGCAGTAGATCCTTTAAGTCCTGTAAGTTGCGAGGTGGGGCCTCCATGAATCAGACTTGTTTGTTCAGCACATCCCACAGATGCTCGATTGGATTGAAATCTGGGGAATTTAGAGGTCAAGTCAACATCTCAAACTCGTTGTTGTGCTCCTCAAACCATTCCTGAACCATTTTTGCTTTGTGGCCGGCCGCATTATCCTGCTGAAAGAGGCCACAGCCACCAGGCAATACCGTTTCCATGAAAGGGTGTAAATGGTCTGCAACAAAGCTTAGGTAGGTGGTATGTGTCAAAGTAACATCCACATGGATGGCAGGACCCAAGGTTTCCCACCAGAACATTGCCCAAAGCATCACACTGCCTCCGCCGGCTTGCCTTCCCATAGTGCATCCTGGTGTCATGTGTTCCCCAGGTAAGTGACGCACATGCACCCAGCCATCCACATGATGTAAAAGAAAACGTGATTCATCAGACCAGGCCACCTTCTTCCATTGCTCCGTGGTTCAGTTCTGATGCTCACATGCCCACTGTTGGCGCTTTCGGCGGTGGACAGGGGTCAGCATGGGCACCCTCACTGGTCTGCGGCTAGGCAGCCCCATATACAACAAACTGCGATGCACTGTGTATTCTGACACCTTTCTATCAGAACCAGCATTAACTTGCTGAGCTACAGTAGCTCGTCTGTTTGATCAGACCACACAGGCCAGCCTTCGCTCCCCACGTGCATCAATGAGCCTTGGCCGCCCATGACCCTGTCGCCGGTTCACCACTGTTCCTTCCTTGGACCACTTTTGATAGATACTGACCACTGCAGACCGGAAACACCCCACAAGAGTTGCAGTTTTGGAGATGCTCTGACCCACCCACTAACAGGTGCCGTGATGAAGAGATAATCAGTGTTATTCACTTCATCTGTCATAATGTTATGCCTAATCGGTATATGTTTCAGCCATGGAAATGTCCTTATTTGTAATACAAGTGTAATACCCAGGTCATTATACAAATTTGTGTCCTCATAAATCATATAAACAAGCACGCACACACACACACACACACACACACACACACCAAGACTAATTGAGCTCATCTTTACACATAAAAAATATTCCTACCAGACAATCCAAATCACATAATCTGAAAAAATGGAAATGTTAGCTTTTCAAAGTTTTCCTTATAAATGATTACTCTCCATTTTGTGTGTAATACTATGAATATAATACTTTTACTCATCATTTAATTTTCTGTATATTTAAATTAAGCAATTAAACAATTTTAACAGACTAAATGTGGTCATAAACGTGTCTTCTGTCTGGCATGCAATATATGGAGTCAGCTTGCCAATACAAACCAAACATTTTCTTATTAATAGCCAGACTCATTTATATGACTCAGTTTTGACTGTGGCATATTAAAAATTAAGGCTCAACCAGAACATTCAATGCAGGCATTTATATAAAATGTTAAACAAGTTGTCTTACAGTATGAGCAATCACAGCTAAACATCAGACACATGAGAAACATTTTGTCCAATTTTGTAAATGCTGATTACTGATCATCAAAATATCCAAACTTCACACTGATTTGGCCTGCGTTTCCCAAAAGAAACCCAAAACATCTGCACAGTCTGTGTGTGTATTTTGTACCCAAACCCTATAAGGACAAAACTGCTGAAAATCCCTGAACTAGACAAAACATGTTGTGGATGCCCTAAAAGAATTACAGGTTCAAAAATAAAGCAATCAATGTTTCTTTTATTTAAAAAAAAGTTTTAGTGCTTGGGTTAACCTTAGTCTGTAGTAATAATACTTGTCTACTTAAATATAAAAAGTCTATAGTGCGTTCTGATTGAAATGTGTGTTTTAGGTGTGTGTATCCACTTTCAAGGATCTGACATTAATTTTCTATTATCTTTCCTTTTATGTATAAAGAGTCAGACTTTTATCCATATCTTTTGTTATAACTCTCTGGTTCTCCTGTGCTTTAACCTGCCCACTAATTACAATTTTCTTAATCAGATTTGTCTTTTGTTGTTTGCACTTTAGCCTATTTGATACATTTTATGAGAAAATAAAAACCAAGACAAGAACAATAAGAAACAGACAGCTCAAGCAATTATATATCACTACAGGTATGTGTAGTAGGTAAAGCATATATGTTATATTTATAAGCAAATATAAGCATATTAAAAATAAGAGAGAATAAATGAGCATATAGATATCATCTATAGCTATGTTTATAATATTTCCATGAAATACGTCATAAGTAACTTGTGTTAAATATCACCGGAAAAACATATTACCTATTTATTTTAATAGCTAACCCCATTAAACATGTAACTTTGACTGTTGTTACCTTCAAAATCACAAGAGCTTGCTTTATGTGATATATTAAAGCTTTAGAACAATTAATTTTAAATATTAAAATATTAAATATAAATATTGTTATAATTTAAGATATATAATTTAAATTTTGCAGCTTTAGCACATAACAATATAAAGTCTTCATTCCTTGCAGAACCAAGATTTTCACTCATATATTGAATAAAATTCATAAAAGGGCACTGGTATATTTTCTGTTTTAGATGTCATGTTTTGCATAATAAAATATAATAAAAAGTATTGATTAAATACGAAACAGCATTTCAACTTAAAACCCTTTGTTAGGCCTGCTTCCATAATGTAGTTTTATTTGTGTCTGTTTTTTTTTTTTTTTTTTCCGCAAAAAACAAGTGACTCTGCGACTCACAGACGGTACATGTTGAAATATATGTAATCGTTCCCGCGACAACATATGATTCCGATAAAGCAATTTAAATTATTTTAAGTCCTCTCAGAGACCGTGCATATTTTTTTAACAATGTTTTATAGGTTGTTTGCACGTGACGTCACTGCTGAGGCGCGAAATGCAGATGGAGGGCAGGAAGCGATTTTCTACATAGGAATCACTAACACAAACTCAAAATGCCTATGTTTTGTGTGGTTTATTGTTGCTCAAATCGATCAAACCGAAAACCCACAAAGCGCTTTTATCGTTTACGTAACTTTTATCACTTTTTTACTTTAAAATTTGTCGCCTTTAATGGCGTTTTGCGTCTGCTGATACTCAATACGGATACCGGCTTACCTTTGTTTTTGACTTGGTTAAATATTCACATTCTTCTTGGTATCGTTTGCAGGGAAGAAAGTATATTTTATTGCATTGCATGTTAATTTGATGTTTTCACTGACGTTTTGAAGAATTCGGTTCACAATGTTGATCTGGTTACCGTAAAAACAAGTGTCACACGCTGGGCACTCGCTTCAGCCATCATTATATGGTAGAAATAAAAATGTGTTCAACAAGCTGACAGAAGTCGATCTATTTCTTTGTTGGAAAGGTGTAAATGTAACTGAAGCTTATTGTTGTCATTGTAAATATTCACTTTCCCACATGGCCACGCAGGAGAATCCGAGAGGGTTACATTAAACGGACAGACACCTACACTGTATTCTTTTTAAAATATTTATTTCAACAAATTACAACCAAAATCACATCTATGGAAGCTTGTGAATAGTTTTGAAGTGGCTGTGGGCAAGTTTTGTTAATTCACAAGCCGAGTGAGAATCATACTCGCAAATGTAATGTTAATTATTAAACCAAACAAAATACAGAACTTTCAAAAGCAATGTTATTATTTTATTGAGTGATAGGCAGTAGGTTTAATCAGTGACATCATTACTAGATTTGCTATCCAGCGTCTTACCGTCACCTCCTCAACCTGTATTTTTACCATAGACCGTAAAAAAAATAGGTTTTTACACGTAGAAAAGCGGAAGAAAAGTGTCCAGTTTTCCACCTGAACAATGGTGTGAGTTCATATGGCAATTATCGATGCAGCATGAATGACCTACAATGGTGACATTTTTCACAATTACGAGTCGACAGAAAATCAAAATAACCTAAACTCACTAGCAGAAAGGCAGCGCGATATAAACAAACCAGACCCAGAACTCTACACGGCGTAACGGCAGCTTCACATTCTCTATATCAACCGTCTAGAGAGCAGGCAAGTCTTCCAGTTCAGTAGAAAAATCGGTCCTCTTCATAACATAAGGATCACGTCCAACATATGTTGTGATTTTCTGTTGATAGCTTTCTAAACCAGCACAGTACGAACTTTCTTCCATCTCGTCCATTCTGTTTTTCACTTCCTGCCCTCCATCTGAATTTCGCGCGTCATCAGAACCACGTGAATGCAAACAAGCTATTCACACCTTGAATCTTCAGCCTTTTTCTCTGAGTCCGGATAGGCATGAGGTGGTGGGCGGTGATGTGCCGATGAGTGGACGAACAGAACTTCCATCCAATCAGAAAGCAGTCTGCAGATTAACGTAACAACACGTAATCAACGCGGATGCGGATGTGCTTTAATCCTGCACACTAACGAGCCGACAGCGTGTAGCATCTCGGCTATTTGTAATTTGTTGCAGAATTTGTGAAAACAGTTGTGATCTTACGTGTGTGAGACACCGAGGCACGTTGATTCTGTTATCATGGAGCTGCTGACAGATGCACTGTTTTGGATCGGTGCTGTCACTGTGGCCTGGGTGTCGGTGAGCACTTTGTGCTCTCTGCTTAACGGGATTCGCGTGTGGATTGTGGGGAATGGAAATTTGATGAGGGCATCCAAACTCGGGAAATGGGCAGGTTGGTACTCAGTACACACACACACGGCACTGACATTATTAACAGTCAACAATCAGCCATCAGTTACTGTGTGTCATGATGGTAACGTGATGATTCATGTCATATGATGATTCATTGTGAAGCACTTTATACATAATTTATTTTTGTCTATCAAGATGAATGTCTATTAAGATGAGGGCTGGAGCCTAACATTTTTTCTTTTACTAACTTTTACTGACTTCCACTGATCTAATCTGCTTGACGTTTCCGGGTCTTGGCCTGAGACTCTCATTGCTTCAATGCTACAGTTCTGTCACTGTGTCCCTTATTATTTGAATAGATCTTGAATGGATGCACCACAACTAAGTATTAAGGTATTTGATTTGCCCTCCAGGAACTACTTATCTCTTATAGAGTGATTGCAGTACAGAAACGTCCCTTCTCCTAATAGAGTGCAACAGATGGGTTCCGAAAGTAAAAATCCATTTATTTTCTCCATAGAAAAATAGATTTTGTAACAATAACTAACTATAAAGACAGACAAACACAAGTTTGTTAAACGATTGGAAAATGCTTTTGTTGAAGCCATTAGTTTGCATTATTTCAACCCTTGTAAGTGACAGGTTGTCCCGCCCTCAGGCCAGTAGAGAAGAGAAGAGATGTCACTGCAAGAGGGAGGGGAAGTTATTTTGATAAATTATGAGGGCACATGAATTTACAAAAATAACGATGTGCACGGTTAAATAATTTATAATAAATACTGCAATATTTCATAAAAACAAAAATTAAACAGTCAATTTTGATTTTATCGTGACTTTGAAGATGCTGAAGCTCATAGAAGCGCAAGGTCTTAAATTAGTTATTGGCTTTGGGTCTTAACTGACATGTACTCTGTGACAAAGGGATGAAGGTGATGGTGACCACCACTGTGGGTGGGATCTGGAGTTAACCAATGGATAATGCCTTTGACTTTTTAGCATAGGAGGTGGAGTGATCCTTACACTGACTGTAGTCTTTTTGCCTTATTGGTAGATCTGACTTTTGACCATGGGCTTATCGTACGTGGAGTTCCAAAAGTCCATCATCCTTAGACCAGTTTAGACCAGTCACAACCAACACGCTTTGCTCTGATTTTGACCTAAGCTTATATCTAATCAATTGGCTTCTTTTGTCTGTCATTAATTGGTAAACCATGTTTAAATGGCAGATGTCGATCCTCCAATGACAAGCACTGAACGTGTCATAGATTAAAAGTCGTCTGTGAAATCCTCTTGTGTATTTGTAAATGATACTTAAATGCATTTACTTTTGCCTTTTTAGACCAATATTAATAAGTGGTACTCAACGTTTTAGAATTATTACATTGTTGCTTGTTTTCAAACTTTTTTTTTTTTATTAACAGAAACTGATAGTATTTATATATTAATTTAATGAACCAAGATTAATTTAGTGATTACAGAAGTTTCAAGAGCTGTTCGTTCTTCAATAAAAACAATACTTATTCATTTTTAGTTATTAATTATTGATTTATTAGTAGGGCCCTATGATATCCGTTTTATTTTTTCCCCCCAAATTCAGTTTTTTTTTCTGTTTGAATTTTTCTGGATTCTGTTTTAATAAAAAACAAAAACAAAATTTGGACTCTATTTTAATGGTTAAATAAAATTTTAGTAATCAAAAAGCTTGTCTAATTAATTTAAATCATGAAACGTATACAATTTAACAATTTATTAAACGAATTGCAACTGCCCACCGCTCACCCCTCCCTTTCGAAGCACATAGAGAAGCTACGGTGGCCGACACAGGACAAAGATGTCGTCGTCTTAGACAGCAGAGAGTTGCTAGCGCTCTGTAGAGCAGTTTGTCCGTTTAGGGCTACTGTAGAAACATGGCGGCGCAAAATGGTGACTTCACTGTAAGGGGACCCGCGGTGTATGTAGATAGAAATGGCTCATTCTAAGGTAATAAAAACATAGCGGTTCATTATGTAAGGTCTTTATACAAACCCGATTCCAAAAAAGTTGGGACACTGTACAAATTGTGAATAAAAAAGGAATGCAATAATTTACAAATATCATAAACTTATATTGTATTCACAATAGAATATAGATAACATATCAAATGTTGAAAGTGAGACATTTTGAAATGTCATGCCAAATATTGGCTCATTTTGGATTTCATGAGAGCTACACATTCCAAAAAAGTTGGGACAGGTAGCAATAAGAGGCCGGAAAAGTTAAATGTACATATAAGGAACAGCTGGAGGACCAGTTTGCAACTTATTAGGTCAATTGGCAACATGATTGGGTATAAAAAGAGCCTCTCAGAGTGGCAGTGTCTCTCAGAAGTCAAGATGGGCAGAGGATCACCAATTCCCCCAATGCTGCGGCGAAAAATAGTGGAGCAATATCAGAAAGGAGTTTCTCAGAGAAAAATTGCAAAGAGTTTGAAGTTATCATCATCTACAGTGCACAATATCATCCAAAGATTCAGAGAATCTGGAACAATCTCTGTGCGTAAGGGTCAAGGCCGGAAAACCATACTGCCCGTGATCTTCGGGCCCTTAGACGGCACTGCATCACATACAGGAATGCTACTGTAATGGAAATCACAACATGGGCTCAGGAATACTTCCAGAAAACATTGTCAGTGAACACAATCCACCGTGCCATTCGCCGTTGCCGGCTAAAACTCTATAGGTCAAAAAAGAAGCCATATCTAAACATGATCCAGAAGCGAAAGGCGTTTTCTCTGGGCCAAGGCTCATTTAAAATGAACTGTGGCAAAGTGGAAAACTGTTCTGTGGTCAGACGAATCAAAATTTGAAGTTCTTTTTGGAAAACTGGGACGCCATGTCATCCGGACTAAAGAGGACAAGGACAACCCAAGTTGTCATCAGCGCTCAGTTCAGAAGCCTGCATCTCTGATGGTATGGGGTTGCATGAGTGCGTGTGGCACGGGCAGCTTACACATCTGGAAAGGCACCATCAATGCTGAAAGGTATATCCAAGTTCTAGAACAACATATGCTCCCATCCAGACGTCGTCTCTTTCAGGGAAGACCTTGCATTTTCCAACATGACAATGCCAGACCACATACTGCATCAATTACAACATCATGGCTGCGTAGAAGGATCCGGGTACTGAAATGGCCAGCCTGCAGTCCAGATCTTTCACCCATAGAAAACATTTTAAAATCAACTTATTTTTCCCTTAAAATGATACATTTTCTCAGTTTAAACATTTGATATGTCATCTATGTTGTATTCTGAATAAAATATTGAAATTTGAAACTTCAACATCATTGCATTCTGTTTTTATTCACAGTTTGTACAGTGTCCCAACTTTTTTGGAATCGGGTTTGTACACCACTGAAAACAGTTATGTATATTATATTGCATTTCTGTCAATCGAGCCTCATAAATATTACACACTGCACCTTTAAATTTGAATAATCAAAAAGCATGTCTAATTAATTGAATTCATAAAAACAAGAATTTATTAATTTAAAATTTCTAAAAAAAAAAATTTTTTTATTTCAGAAAATCTGTGTTGTGTATTTAAAATTTTCTGGCAATCAAATGAAGGCATAAAACATTAATTTCAATTATCTTTTAATTATATAAAATTAAACAAACTTCTATTTAAAAAAATAGTTTTAATAAAAATGTTTTATTATTATTATTATTATTAGTGTTAGTATTATTATTATTACATTGAGACATAGCTAAATTCTACTATAAAACAGTAATATATTTCTGTCACAATTTCAAGTTAAACCAGACTTTTATTTTGATGGGTTCTTGTGATGACCTTTGAGTTTCTGTGTGTTTATAATATGATGGTAGTTTTTCTCAAATGAAAACGGTAAAATGCTGATGAAGTGACTCAGAGCAGCTCTGGAGATGAAGTTCATGCATTCATGTCCTCATAGTGAGGCGGCAGAGGCTGAAAACACAGCGAGCATCACGTGTGCTTCAGTGTGTGTGGTAAATGAAACCGCACGTCTGCACCATTCATTCTCACAGAGACATGCAGAACATGCAGGATTCATATTTAAATAGCCTAGTCTTTTGCAGCTTAATATTCACAGACACTGGTCTATATCGCAACTTGATTTAAGTGTACTGACCTGCTTTTTATTTATTCATCAAAAATTCATCAAAAATTTTACAAATTCCATGAAATTCCACATTATACAGTAAATTCCGTTTTTATGACTGGATTCCGCGATTCCGTCCACGTTTTCTGCATCGCGGAAATTATAGGGCCCTATATTAAATAGTTAGTATGTGTTAAAATTGAGTTAGATCATTTTAACGTATTAATAATGATGCAACATGCTGAGACCCCCTAGTGGGCCCCGGCTCCTTGGTTGTGAACCACTAATATAGTAAAAATAGACATAAAAATCTACATAAATATGCCCCCTTTAATCTTCAAAAGAGCATCAGCATATTTTAAAATAATATTTTTCAAATATTGGTAAAGTATGAAAGCCAGTAGGTTAGTCCATGCCACTTGTGCACTATTTCAAATTTGAATTCATAAAATCGCTTTGTGTGAGGAAGTGCACCTGCACCATGCGCTTCAGACCATGTGCTCAGATCGTTAAAACAGGGCCCTTAATGTTCAGTGTCTGCGGAAATAAAAATGTTTTGCCCAGCCCTATCAATGATCCAGTTGCAGCAGTTAATATCTCACTGAAGATGAAGATTATCAGTGAATAACTTAAAGGGCACCTATTTTACAAGATGTAATATAAGTCTCAGGTGTCCCCAGAGTGTGTCTGTGAAGTTTCAGATCAAAATTCCTAACAGATCATTTAATATACCATTTTGAAAATGCCAATTTTTGGGTTTAAGAAAAATGAGCTGTTTTGTGTGTGTCTCCTTTAAATGCAAATGAGCTGCTGCTCCCCACCCCAGAGGGCGGAGCCTTCACAGCTCCTGAACACGAATGAAAACTGAAACATGATACATCTGTTTGTTTTGATGATCATCTCTATCACAGACACACTCATGTGACATTGCAGTTCTTCATCATCATGAAATATTATCATCTGCATGCGTTTTAAAGCCATATCACTCTCAGCTTGAGCGCACACACCCGACGCATGCGCACAGAGAGCTGGATGTCGGTGCGTCTGTGAGTAGGCTATTAAACTAGACTAGTTCTCTTTCATGTGTTATTGCGATTAAACTGTCAAATGCACACAAGGTTATGTCAGAAACACACAAAGTTCATAAGAACACAGTTGGTTATGTCTGTGCACGAATGCAGCAATGAAGTTACAGAAATCCTGTGTGTATATTAGATCTGTGTACTAAAGTGAAAGCAGTGTAATATACAGTACCTACTGCTATATCTGCTGTTAATACGAATCAAACAACAGAAGAAAAACAGAAAATCACTCACTGCTCTTGACTGAATAACTTTAGTAGTTTTATTAAGAACACATTTCTTACTTGAATGCTGCTGTTAAATGCTCTGGCGAGGAGATAAACATGGCGGACTGTGTACAGCTTTCTGAGGGCGGGGTCTTATACGGCAGTGTCCATCAACACTCGTGGGCGGGGCCTGTGAAATGTGACGTCACATTCCTCAGAATCTGCAAACGGCTTGTTCTGAGACACTGCTTATGATTTATGGGGATTAAAAAAAAAGGAGTGGGTGGATTTTTACCATTATAGGGTGGTTGTGTACATACACTGCCAATACACATTTATGTTCAAACACCTTATAAAAGTGAATTTTGCATAATAGGTGCCCTTTAAGTTTTGGCTTGTTCCTAATATAAAGCTGTAGTATGAATTCAGAAGACTTGGAATATAGTACAGGAATCTTGTGAACTCTTAATATCTTCTTTGAGGCTTGAAAGCTCCAGGCCCTATTAGTTATTAATTAGTAGTTGCATGGATTAAAACAAGTAATTTCTTCAAAAGAATCCCTTGAAGGCATTTAGGAGACAATCTTATATAACATAACACAGAAAATAAGAAATATACATAGTAAATCTTCATACCAGGTATTGTCCTGTTAATAAATGCGTTCTTTTAATTTTTCAATAATTGTCTGTGGGTAGCTACTTTTGTGAATGAATGCATTTGTTGGCTGAAGGTGTGGTTGGATGTAATTGGTTGATTGAATGAGAGCTGCAGTTGGACATTTGAGTTCTCGTGTGTATTTACATCTCTCATGAAGAGCACCCTCAGTAACACGTGCCTCGTCTCCTTGTTTTGCATATTACCTCCTTCCGTTTAGCTCTCTCTTTTATTGCCATTCCCTCCTCTTTCTCATGGAACAATGTGCACAGTGCTTCCTCTGCCTCCTTTTTTCTCTCTCAACTCCTCTGGTGCTTTTACACTACTCTATTATTAATTGATAAACGCAGACCAATATATGCTTTTATTAAAAAATGATACTTAATATAAAGACTGGAATATTCTTTAATGCCTGAACATGAAGTGTATCTCAGCTCATCCATGCCCGCTATAAATGTCTGTGATTCATCTTTATTCCAAGGAATTTGCATGGTACAATGTTTGTCATTTACTGAGAATTTGAATAAAAAATACTTGAACGTGCGTGCTACACATACAGTCATACGCATTTCACCACAACGACGTGACATAATTATGAATATTTATGTGATATTTTAGCAAGAAATGTGGTATCGATTGCAATTCCTTTGCTCTCCCCTAATTGAAGGCTCTTCCACTCTTTTGCACATTGTTCTGAATGCTTCATTAATAGATATTTATGAATTGCTGTAACGCTACTGTACTGCACACTCGATCGCAGAAGACATTCACATAGTTCTCCCCCTTTCTGAAAATATCTTGCCTCAGGGAAAAATAAATGCATTTCACTCTATTTTTAGAGCAGCCGATTTTAAAACCGTCCTTTTGAACAGTGCTGCTGATGTGAAGCAAATAAAGCCGTCGAGAGAGGCACGTGGCACCCCATGCTATTTAAAAAAGCATGTTACTGGGAGTGGGGGCCCAGGAGACACTTTGAATCCTCTACTGCGGCATCCAATGAGGAGGGAGGATCACGGTCTGCGGACGGAGATGGGTGTGCTATTACATAACACTGCAAACATGGGAACATCCAAGGGCAGTGAGGGATGGCACTTTTGTTTTTCTCAAAGTTTTCCAGGTTTGAGAGAGAGAAACCTGTAGACTTGTAAGTAAACACGTTCATCTGATATTATTAAACGTTTAATCTAAAGCTCCAATGATTGCTGCAGTATACATGGAACATAAAAACAAATCCATTATTGACGGCAGCTAGCAGTCAGGGTTCTTGTGTACCCTTTTTTACAGCTTCATCCTTGTCAGTTAACATGCAGCTGCAGTAAATGCCGCATCAAATGCACAGGGCTCTGTGTGGATGTGCGGCTGCATGTATACGGTCTGGTCCGCGAGCCCGGGGAGGAGCTTGGAGTGCAGTGCACGTGATGCCGGGGGAAGCTGAGGCTCGTTTGTATTCAAGTGCTGCAGCTGTTCCAGACGAGGCTGCAGTGCCTGCCTGGTATTTTTAATCTCCTGTTCTTTTTTTAGCCTTCAGAATATTTAGCAGCAGCAGCAGCATCAGTGTGCGCTGTGAGGGGGCGTCTTCACTCTTATAAGATCATTTCTTAGTTGACCAGACTCCAGCAGTTAATCTTTTGATATGTAGCTCGAGAAGGTCGACGAAAAACACTTTTTTCATGCTTGTGATAACCTGCCAGTTACGAATGTGAAATTAACAAGGGGTGTTTCCCTGTAGCCACCTCGCATGTTCACAAAACTGAAATGCTTCTCCAGGTTATTAAACCTCCAGGTTTATTTTGTGGTTTTCTCTGTTGTTTTTCATATGGCAGACGGGAAGAGGCCGTGTCTGACTAATGTACAGTTAGTGTGATTTTTAAAATAATTCACTGGACTGTTTAACATCATTGATTAACTATGCACTTTAAAAATCATTTGAATTACACTGACCCTAATTCCTCATCGCCAGGTTTGGCATCACTTTTTCTCTGACATTTTCTAACAGATGATGCTCAAGTTCACAATCATTCTGTGAATGTTTTCACTCAGACTCAGATTTTTAGAAAGTAAACTGGATAGTGCTGCTCCCCTTTTATTGGAGGAAGTTTGGTTGGTTGGTTCTACAAACCCTTTTCTACAAAATGTAAAGGAGGTGAAAATGTTAATTTCTCCGTAAACAAAAAGTCTCACTATTAAATACACTACTGTTAAGATCGACTTTTCTTTTTTCAGCAAGGATGCATTACATTGATCAAAAGTGATAGTAAACACATTTATAATATTACAAAATATTTCTGTTTCAAATAAATGCTATTCTTTTAAATGTTCTATTCCTCAAAGAATATTTCCACAAAAATATTAAGCAGCATTAAGTTTCTTGGAGTAATGTATGCTGAAAATCCATCTTTGCCATCACAAGAATAAATAAAATGTATTAAAATAGAAAACAGTTATTTTAAATTGTATTAATATATTATATTACTGTTTTACTGTATTAATCTAAATAAAAAAAATATTTTTTAATAAAAAAAAGTTAACTGTTAAATGTGTAACATTTAGTATGTTTTGTTAATTTGTCATGTACCATTTGTTTGTCATTGTCAGTAAAATAATCCAATAGAACGGGAATCGTTTTGGCCATAGTCTACTATAGTCATGATCCCTTGCATATTGTGGTACTTTTATATTCCTTTCATCAATATGATATATTGTGGTTTTAAATTAAGTTGTATTTAAATCAGTAGTTCACCTAAAAAATGTTTTTGGGTGATCTGACCCTTTAACTGCAGTAAGCAAGACCTTGACTGGTATCTTATATTAAGCTATTTGTGTTAATGTTTATGAACTGTAATGCATCAACTTAATTTTTCTTCAAATCATTGCCTCCATTTAGATGAAGGACAAGGTTATTTTGCTGTTATGAAATTCTAAACATGTCAACGCCTTGAAATGCAAGACAATCAAACAACCAATGTAGTTGTTCTTAATTGTACTCAAATCAAGATATGTTTACACCTTTTCTGCAGAATTGATGTGAACTGATGCGTCGTCTTTACATTTGATGTCTAGTTAAACTGTAAAGTACAGATGTAATGTGTGATACAGCAGCACTAAACACGTGAGGTCTTCTTACTAAGCAGAGTTTTTCTGAATAAGACTCCCATTCATTCACATTTCCAGCATGTGTTGTGGACATTGCTCAGGGTGAGATGGAGGCAGTTCGCCATACAGCAGCATTCATACAAAATTTCACTCTCTGTGTCCTCACCTAGCAGTACATGCTCGGAGCGTTTCGTCCCAACCAGTGTTTTTTTTCCCCTCCGCTCATGTGGAGTAATGTATTGTAAATGTGCTTAAAAATAACTGGGAAAATGGTTCCCTTGCCTCTAACTGTGTGCCGCCCCCTCCCAACTGTACTCTCCGTTAGCCGCTTGCCTTTCACTCTTTCCTTTCTATTTTTAACTGCCCCCAGGATCAGTCCTCATTCGCTCCCCCCTTGCGCTGTCTTATTGTTCGTCATCCACCCCTCCCTCTCCACACTCTTGTGTTACTCCAGCCAGAGCATGCGGGCTGCCCATGTAAATCTTTAATCAGTGCTGGCATCTCAGACACCAAAGATGCCAGGCTAAAGGGTGGGGATGTTTGTCCTGTGTCCTTGATGCCCAGTGAAGAGTGAACCATGCGTGAATTCAAGCTTTTATGCCCTTTCTATAAATGTGAAGCCGTTTCCCTCTTTGCTTGTCTTCAAGCTATTTTTACAGAGGTGAACCGCGTATGTGGGGTGACAGGGCCTGTTCCTCTAGGTGAAGCCAGGACAACTACACCCTTAAAAATAAAGGTTCTTTATTGGCATCTAGACTCTTAAAAATAAAGGTTCCAATTCCAAAAGAGGTTTGGAAGAACCTTTTAGTGAACAGTTACATTTTTTTTTTTTTATTGTGAAGAACATTTTAATATTCTAAAGAACCTTTTTCCACTATAAAGAACCTTATGTTCAATGGAAAGGTTTTATGGATTTTAAAGGTTCTTCATGGAACAATCAATGCCAATACTTCCTTTACTACTACCTTTATTTTTCGGAGTGAATGCTTCCATGAAGAACCTTTTAACATCATTAATTCCACAAAAGGTTCTTTAGGCTGGAAAAAGGTTAATAAAAATAAAGGTTCCAATAGGGGGTTTTCACAGTGATGCCACAGAAGAACCATTTTGGGTTTCCTAAAGAACCTTCCAGTGAACAGTTCTTAAGATCCTTTTTTGTTGTTGAAAAACATTTAATAATCTGAAGATCCTTTTGTGCAGTTGGAACCATAGATGCCAATAAAAAACCTTTAGGTTTAAGAGTGTAGATTATAAAATAAAGTGTTTTTTTTTTTTTAAGGAACTGTTTACTGAAAGGTTTGGGGAACCCATAATGATTTGTCTATGGAATCATTGCAAAAACTTTTTTGGATCATTTATATTTTTAAGAGTGTAATAGAGAACAGTAAATGAACATGTAGTCTGTTTTGCTGTCATTTCCATGTTCCATCAGCTCATACAGCAGACAAAAGCATTTCAAAAATAATCTGGCTAGATTTTATGGGGGAATTTATTGGCATCATCTTCTTTTCTCACAAAATTAATAGCTTGTGTTTTAAGCACTATTAAGCACTATCGATATGTATAAGATAAGTACACCTGCTGTCAAAGTGTCGTTGAGGTGATGTGTGTTTAGTGTGATAATTTACATTCTCCCTTCAGTAACCTCCTTCTGACTCTCTTTTTCCCTATAGTTGTGACTGGGGCCACCGATGGAATCGGAAAAGCCTATGCGGAGGAGGTAAGATTCCTCAGGTTTTATTTGTCCCCCCCCTTCATGGAAATCACAATGAGTCATCAAACTAGAAGTCTCAGTCAGAGATCAGGGAGAACTCCACTCTCAAAGGTTTTCCTCGTACAGTCGACAAACCAGCAAGCATTTACCACCCTACTGCTTCTCTTTTCTACTGTTTGATGGCCTTTATGAAATTGCAATTTTTATTATATGCTATTTTTTGAGTGATTATTTGTAACACAATACATCTGATTCTGATCTGATTAAAGCAAGCAGGTTTACAATATCGGAACATGAAAAAAAAAAACGTGTCAGTGTCACTTTCAATTAGAATTACAACTTCAATTTATACTAAAAAGCGGATAGAAGTTCTTTCTTTGATTTTACTGCAAGTATATCAGGACGTTTAGAGTAGGATCCTTTGTATAGTAATGTGGATAGAAATGTATGTTGATTGTGAATGCTAGCGTAATTATGATCTGATCGTACGTGATTTCAGTTTAAATGTTTAATAATGTATGATGATGTTAGAATAATATAGTATAGTTATATTGTTAATGTTTCTGATTCTTTGCAGCTTGCTCGACAAGGTTTTGCTGTAGTTCTCATCAGCCGTACTCAAGAGAAGCTGGATGAAGTGTCCAAAGCTATCGGTAGGTGTCTGCTTCGACCTGTGAAAACTCTATGACCGCATTTATGAAACGCAAGCAGAATGATTGCGTAAACCATTCATAAAGCCGTTCTGACATAAATTTTCATGAGTGTTTGTATTTGCAAATTGTTAGTTGGTATGGAAAAAAAATTCACCTGCTTCAAAACACGCGTTGGTGTGTAAGTAATGACTGGATTTTGATAACACTATTTACTATAATAATATATAATAAAGTCATTTAGTTAAATGTGAAAATTAATTTCACTGATAAACAAAAATGATTGAAAATAGCCGTCTAGTCCATTTTCCCTTTTTATTATAGATTACTATTACTCTGAGTGTGTGTAGTATTTGTCAGCATGATTAACACTTTATTTTATAAATTTTTATTAGGCACATGGCCAATAAGTCTGCCAAACCTGATAAGGGAGTCCAGAAGATCCCACAACATTCCTGTACACATAATTCATGGGTGGGGTTTATTCTAATTATGAATGAGCATGCATATTATGTGCATATTTATGAATGATTGGAATACATTAACGTACACAAAGGGCCTAAAATTAACACTCGCCAAGTGCCAAATGTGTGTAAAAATTGGAGAGTATATGAAATGGTGTTAATCGCAAGTTGGCTGGTAACATTTTTATGAATTCTAACAATGCAAAATTGTGAGAACATGAACGCTTGGGACAGTTGATGGGGCATTGTTTTCTCAAGTCACCGGTCATTGGCAGGTGTGGCAAAAAGTTAGTTTTAGGCCCTGCATACATGCTTAACTACCAAATCTGAGGTTTATGAAGCATTTGTAAATTTGGAGGAGAGATATTTTTTAGTGGCCATTTTACTGAAATATTTACAGGAATTTCATGAATGAGGCCCAATGTGTGGATATGTTTATTTTGCAGCTCATACTAATATCTAGAGAGCAATTTCACCAATGGATATAAATGCAGAGGTGCACATCCTACAATTTAATTTCAGCAAATGAGCTGCATGAAAATTTGACTTATTTTACGCTATATTGTTTCAAAATTCACCCAAAAATTGAAAACCAAAAATGATGTACTATTTATTGACAAAGTTGGAAGCTTTTGTTATTGACACACAGCGGAAGTAAACGTCTGTTAATCGGACGTGCCGACATGGTTAGCACCATATACTGTTGGACGATGCACCTTCACTCACTTCCATTGTAGAAAAGCCGCCAATCTCCCAATATGGCGCCGACATCTTGCGCTGATTTGGGACCTGAGTCTGCGAAGTAGTGAGCATGAAGTAGAGCCGCACTATCAAGGGCTCGCCCACACTTCCGTAGAATCGGTTAGTACAGTTTACTGCAGAACTCATTATGTCGGTGTGAAATAAATGGTTATGGAAATGTAGAAATTAAAGTTGAAGCTCCAATCTCCTCCCGAAAATCCCGAAAAATTCAGTTGGTGCCTCAGTGACTACTTCACTCAGAGAAGCTGTCAATCATGACGTCACATCCCCGTTTTTATAGCATCATATAACTAACTTAAACCAAATTTATTTAAAAAACGAACACTTGAACTTACATCAGCGTGATTAAAAACCTAAAATGACAGAAAACATCTTTGGAAAAAATTATTTGAAGTGAAATTTGATTGTTTAGTTTGCCTCACGTCCCATTAGACTACATGGAGAGGGCGGGGTTAAATGCTGTCAAAAAAAATCGCTTTGGTTAAATCGGTGGAAATTAGAAATCGCGTTCGCGGGGGCACTGGGGTGCGATCAAAAAGGGCACTTTCACGATTAAAGGGGCAGGGGCTCAATATGTATAATCCACTGTTGATTGCACTCTTTATATCACTGGTAGCGCAAGAACAAAGTAAAGGCAGGGTCTCTTAGTGTGGCATCATTGAATGAATGGAGCGGCAGTGGCTGAATCGCAGATGCCCCCCCATTCATTTTTTGCTTGTCCTTTGGTTGGCTGACTCCTAATCTGAGGAGGATGGCATGATTTAGAGCTTGCACGTGTGTGTGTGTGTGTGTGGTGGAGTGGTGAGAAGCAAGTGCTGCTCCTGTTTGTGAGGCAGCGAGTGTCTCCCTCTGCTAAATGAATGTGGATGTTAATGAGCGGAGTTATTTTTAGCTCTGTGTTGAAAGGCAGGCACTCTGCCAATTGAGCTGCCTGGCTGCTGCAGCAGAGCGCGACTTCACAGATGGAGGTGGATCCTGGAGATGTCATGACAGGGATGAGAGAGAGAGAGAGAGAGAGAGCGAGAGCATCGAATGGAGGACATCAGCCCAGTGACCTCCACTGAACACTGGCAAATATAGTCATGCGCACCTTTCATTTGACAAAAGTGTTGGACATTTTGTCTTACACGTGTGGTGTAGTCCTCCAAATGGACAGGACTTCTGTATGGTGTATACTGGTGATTGACCAATGATATGACTATCGTGATTATCAAATTGCAATGGCTGCGATTTAATTAAATAAATATATGAAGTGAGGCACAGTGCTCATTTACACACGAGCAGCTCAAAATTAGTTTTCAGTGTCGCATAAGCTTGGGTCTCTTATAACGTAATTTGGTGACAAGCGCCAACTATCTTCCTAAACTTGTAATGAGAAGTGCTTAAAAACCAGCTGTTGCCAACAAAAGAGAAGCTTTATGGTCTTCCTGCGGTTTTTTGCCAAAATAAAAGCTTTATGGTTTAACTTTTAAAAATGAATAAAGACAAATATTAGAGTTGCACTGTAAAACTAAATTATTATAATATTTTTTTTAATATTATTTTACACTAAAATATTACAATAGAAATATTACAATACAATGCATATTATATTAATACAAATTGTGCATCCCTAGAAATAAGCATGAAGCTTTTTTTAATAAATAAAAATAATAAAATAAAATATAATAAATTAAATAATAATTTAATAATAAAAAAGCATTTTTGATTCGCAGACACAATTTTTACCAGAAGTTCAGCCAAGTGGCCATCAACTAATTCTAATGATGTCACTATGATGACATATATTAGCCAAAATATCAGTGTAAAAAATATCAGTAGTTTATACTGATGATTGTGCTTTAACGGTGCTGTATGTAAGAATGACAACTAGTGGTTAAAATGGGTACTGCAGTCCAAATTCAAAATATTGTTTGCCCCGCCCCCTCCTCCTCAGACTCGATGCTCACGCTGGTGGACATGCAACAGGAATGAGTGCAATTTACAATGGAAGGCGAGGAGACTTACACACTGTAAGTTGATTTATCTGCGTTTTAATGTGCTTCCTTTCATAGAGATTTTTAGATGGATGCTGAGGCTTTTTAGGTTAGGTAGAATCTGCGATCTCTGACCCAGTTTGTTTGCTGGCTTCCATGGCAGCTGCAATATGCTGTGTTTTCCAACTGGCAACCTGTGGTGGCGAAATACTATTGGGTAAACTGTTAATGTGCCTTATCTCACAGACCAAAACAAAAACAGACATTCTTACACAGAATGCACATTTCAAAGTAGAATAACTGGCTGTAGCATTGTTTTTCAGAGAGACGAGTATGTGAACTCGGCATGTTTCCTAAATATCTGCAAACATATTATGGTATTTTTATGCTTTAGTACAGTCAAACACTTACATACAGCACCTTTAAGTACTCAAAATGACAAGGCGAACTGAAAATGGTCAGTAGGCTTTTAAGATTCCTCTATTGGTCTTTCTCAAATATATTGATTTTACTTCCAGAGCTGTTCATTGAATCTGTGGTCCGTTGCAATACAAATTTTATACTAACACCAAATACATCATTACAGCTTATGACCTTATGACCTCTCTTTCTGTTTCTTTCTCTCTCTCCCTCCCCCCCATTCGCAAACATATTTAGTAAATAGAGTACTTTTACAACAGAACATCTCAGTGCATTTCAGAGAATTGAATGATGCACTGGCTCATGTGAAGAGAAACTGTATTTAGTTAGTTTAGTTTGTTAGGTGGTGTGCTTTGTTGCGATTGTTACCAAACGTTTTAGTTGATTTGTTGGCACTTTTACACTTTCATCGAATCAAACAAGTGCAAGACAACTTTGCATGATGTTAAATGGGTCATGAACTACATTGTTTTATTGTGTTGTTTCCTGTGGTGCACTTATGTTAGTATGATTTTTACATCAAAAATTCTCATAATTTAGAAATAAAAGGCATTTTTCCTACCCTGATTTTAGCCCTCTGACTTGAATCGATACTGAGTACCATGGTGATCGGGATCAGTATCGGCCGATTCCAATGCTTCACTGATTTGTAAGCTCTCTGATCACTGTTAACCTTTTTTCAGATAAAAAAAAAAAATTACTATAGATGTTGCCTTTTATTATATTTTATGTAATGTATATATTATGTAATGTAACTAATGTTTTAACAGGGTACTAAATAATCACAAAAATTATTCATTATACAGTGAACATTTTAATATGCCTTTAAAATGAGGTTTCTGCATAACACTATGCATATCAGGATACTTAATAGGGCTGGGCGATATGGCCAAAAAAATCATATCTTGGTATTTTTTTGTTTGAAAGGCGATACACGGTATATATCCCGGTATTTTCTACGTTTTTCTATTTGGATAAAAAAAATTTTATTAATAATTTTATTTCACATCCTGCCCAATGATGTCCTAAAAACAATGTTGATATTGAAGGCTATAAACAAATACAGTGAATGTAATGTAGGCATGTATTAATAATTTTGTTTTTAAATTCACTAAACTAAAAATGAAAATAAAAACAAGCATATTATATAGCATATTAGCATATATTTGATTACCCAATTATAATGGTCACTTTCATAAACATATACATATTTGTAGGTTTAAAATTCCACATATGGCACATTTATTTTCCAACAACAAATATTTTAGAAATATGTATATTTTAGTCAGAATTATTGCGTTCCTATTTTATTGCGCTCCGTCTGTTTGCCGCGCATGCACGCTGCGGTGCTCATTCACGGAAGCCTCGTCCTCTCCTGACAGAAAAATTGACGTATTTGCGTGACTTTCTAACATTTACAGATGGAGAATATACCTGTGAAATGTAAGTTATGCACTGAGGAAAGCACCACATTTCAAACCCATTAAACACCGCAAGTATGTACGTTAGGCTATCTGTCTGTCAACACAAGTAGCCTATCTCTCAGAGCATCTGACAGGGCAAGCTGCTTTAAACAGTTACGTGTTAACCATATCTTACCAGTTATTTTAAAGCCCTTAATATAAAGCATGTGTCATGTTTAGGACAAATTGTATCATGCACTTTCCCTGCATCAGCTCATTCTGCGTACTCCGCTATTTTTCAGATGCGTTCGTATCAAACTACTGTATATCGATACTTCCGAACGGCGTTCGCCCATTCCTTAGGACCGACTGACCCATGTTTAACTGCTGTTCACATGGAACCCTTCTCCGAATATTTGCTACTAACTTCACTCCACGCGTCATGTACGTCCTCACGCGCTGACGTCATCAAATTGCGATCGGTTCGTGAGATCGGCCAAGTAGGGGTGTTCGATTCCAGGTTTTTTGGAGTCGACTCCGATTCCCGACTCCCACTGTAGGAGTCTATGGAATCGACTCCATTCACTTTACATCAAAACAGGGTCAGAAATAAGACAAAATTGCAGTTGTTACACACTTAAATTATTTTCCCCGACACAAAGCCTTAAAATCCCCTTATTAAAACCGCACACTTTTAGCGTGACCGTCCAAATTAGTCCAATTTAGCGATGACTTGATGAGTGGCTATCAACGTTTCTACCTAGCTGTTGCCGATACCTAATTTTACAGAGGAAAAAGTCACGAAAAAAGCTGTTGTCGAGTGATGGAGATAAACGCACATGAATTGTCTTAAAAGGTGAGTTTAAGATACTAAATACTAAAATACATACAATAATGTACACTTATTGATGTGTTTCTTCTTGATGTGAGTTTTTTTTTTTTATGATTTATGGTTAGTTTCATGATTATGAACACAAGGATAACCATGGAAAACCAAATCTATATTTATTGCATTAATATACCATCAATTAAACTAAAGCTAGCATGGAGGAAGCCTATGTATAATTACAAACTAAAGTCGCTGTGACTGTTTTCTGTTTCTAAAGTAAGCACTCAAATAATGTGTGTGACAAAGTTTCTGCGACAGCTCTCTGACGCGGTGTATTACGTCAGTGTCTGAATTCCTCGCTTCATTTCATTCACTCCTTGCTTATAGTGCACTCAACTGCCATGCACTTTATAGGGATTATTTTCATCCTACTAAGAGAAACAATGTGAAGTTGACGGTTTAGTCACTGGTTTGATTTACTGACGCATAGACAAAGAACATCTGACTGTCATTACATATCAGAAATCACTGGTCACAGATCAGGCATTATAATTAACACAGTTACTTACATGTTGACACATTACTGTCGAGTCCCTATCGTAAAAGTCTGTTTCCAAAGCCTGCGACAAAATTGCAACAAATTTACCAAAGAATCCACAGTGAAATGTACCTCATACAAATAAATAATGCACAACTGAGACATTCACATTGTTGAAAATAAATAACCACATCTAGCATTAGGATCCTTTGGAAGGTAATGTTCTTTGCAGTCCAGTGATGCTGTATTGCTCTTCTCTCCTCGTCATCTCACTAACATACCAGTGGGCGGGGCCAAAGTTGCAATGATGAAGTAGGCATTGATTTTCTTCTGCAGAGGCGGTCTTTCACCTATCTATTACAGGCACGTTCCACAACGAGTCGTTATCTGGGCTTGGTTACAATAAAAGCTGTTTTTGGACTAACAAGGAAGTTTTCTGTTCTGAAACTTACAGGATATTCTTGTAGTATGATGACCTCTTATGTCAAAAGCTCAAGGAAATTTTATTTCTCAGTTCATGGCCCCTTTAACATTCTGTGACATTCCATAAAGCACCTGCATTCCTAATGTTCTGCTTTTCCTTTTCTTCCAGAAAGCAAATATAATGTTGAGACCAAAACCATTTCTGCTGACTTTGGATCTGTGGACATGTACCCTAAGATCGAGTCTGGACTGGCTGGACTGGAAATAGGAGTTTTAGGTATATTAGATATTTGGTTAGGTTGTCTTTTTTTCTTTTTGGAACAATATGTTCTGTGCTCAAACAGCAAAACTTTTTCTCTCTCTCTTTTTTTAATAATCAGTTGTCTGTTTAGTGACGCTTTAGTATTTGCTGCCAGCTATGGGAAAGTGGCGGGAACTACCTATCTTTTCACATCTCTTTCTTAACATGTTTTTTAATATTGCTCAAGCGCATTGAAAGTCCTTTTATTATTTTTTTAATAATTTTTTTTTCCACCTACAGTTAACAATGTTGGAGTGTCTTATACCTACCCAGAGTTCTTCCTCAACATTCCTAATATTGACAGCGTGAGTTTGTGTTGCCATTACGCAAAACTTCCATTTTTATTAAATAGAAGTGTAATTGTCTGTTGTTTTTAAATTTCGTTTTGGTTGGTAACATATTGACAGTTGTAATTGCAGTTCATCAACAATATGATCAACATCAACATCACATCAGTTTGTCAGGTAAGAGGCATTTGCTCTTCACTTGAGTCTTAGAAATGGCCTCTACATGCCCACTGTGGCTGGTAACAAAGTGTATGTATAAAGGGACAATAACAGTCATAATGTAATTTGTAAGGTAAGTCATAATTTAGTTTTTGGTCTTTTTTTTGTTGTTGTTGTTGCTGCTCTGATTTTAAGACTCCTTGCCTACATTTTACTAACAGTAACTGTCCCACTTCTGTATTATCTCTGTATTGTGTCTGGGTGGGCCAAGTTTCTCCACACAAACTGCTGTTGGTGTGTTGATATGGCCGGTCATTTGTTAATGTGTTCATTGTTTTGGTATTAGATATTTACAGAACACCTTTTAAGACTGGAGAGAGTTTTGCGTCCTGAATGTTGCAGTGCTTTCATACTACAATAAACTCTTTTATCTCAAAATATCAAGGAAAATTTGCTTCCTTATGATGTGACTGATTGACTAATTTATAAAATATATTTACAGCACTATAAATAAACTTAAAATATTTATAGCCCTGTTTTTGTTTGTGCACAAAAAGTTGTGCAGTTCTGTATTATAAAGCTTGAATTTTGAGTCTGTGCTTCCACCCTCAGGATCCAAGATGTATTACTATGTTAGTGAAATTCAATGTATGTGGTGGACGAAAATACATGTGCATTTATAAGACAGATTTTTATAGGACAGATTTTCAAGGTTTGTCATGTGCATTGTTTTGCATTTATGAAATATTACTGAAAAGATAATTGATTAAAGTTATCAGAGTTTATAATCATGTTCTTTAATTCATTGTGCAATAGCATTTTAAAACATCGTAGATCTGATTCATATATATACTGTCCCTGTATTATTATAGATGACGCGATTGGTACTGCCCAGGATGGTTGACAGGTACGTTCAGAAATCACTAAAATGTGTTTTTGTTGACATTTAAAGTAGTGTACGGTCATTCAATGCAGATGGAATGATTTTTATACTCGTAGCGATATGACTAGTATGTCCCACAGGAGTGTGTCATGCAAATCTTTACTTGGTTATTTTTATACTGTTTGTCATCTCATGCTTACGTGGTGGTTTTGGCCTTTTAGTTCTTGCACATTTCAGTCCAATAATCATGAACAAATATGCCACTTTTACATATTTTATATTTTACACATTACTATCACATTGGCAATTATAAATGCATCTTGATGAGAAGCTGTTAATTATTTCTTGTGGCAAAGGCTGGCTGTGTCGAGCCAAAATGAAACAGAATTAATGGAAGACTTAAGTTTGTTTCAAACAATGCACTAAGCTAAAGTCTTTAGAAAATATTTCCTTAGTTTGGAGAATAAAAGCCATACCGAAAGTATCTAGCTCCTCCCATCTAGAGCCCTAGAGTCTGGTGTGCACTAGTACATAATGCAAAAGTATGCACACTGGCATGGGCACCGGTTGCCATAGCAACAGGGTTGCAAGAATCCATTAGCAGGTACCCGTGTGTTAGAAGGGATAATTCTGTGCTGTCAAAATAGTCAAGTGAAAATGGAACAAATATAAGGGACATTATAAGCACTGTTGTCTGTATTAAACATGCTTATGTGCTGTTCTACAACAGTTTGAACATTAATGGGTGAAAAAAAACCCTGACTCTTTCTAGGTGTAAAGGAGTGATCTTAAATGTTGCCTCAGCGAGTGGCATGCACCCAGTTCCTCTCCTCACCCTCTATTCTTCCTCGAAGGCAAGTCATCTTTCTTTTATTCTGTCTACCATGGATTAGGTCTTGGAAATCTTTCTAAGAAAAGTCTGTCTTGTCTTTTGTTGCTAATGTTCTCAGAAGATGTTGCTGTATGTAAAGTTCCCTGATTGGAAATCTCATTGTGTTTAGCAGCACTGTTTTGAGCATATTAGTTGTTGATTTTAGAATACTACAGCAGTTTGATGCTTTGGGTTATGTGAAGGTTAATGAGTTTGTGACATTCATGATGTTGAAGGACACACATTAGATGATTATTCTCACTCCTCCAGGCCTTTGTGGACTTCTTCTCCCGTGGACTTGATGCTGAATACAAAAGCAAAGGAATTATTATACAGGTGAGTGAAAATTTATGACCGAGTAGTTAAAACAAAGAGCTATTTTCAGAGTTCAGACCTCACTATATTATATAGTTGTTGGCTGAAAAGAACGACATTTAAAAGGTACACTGTATAAATTAGGAAAATGCATCATCAATCCTTTCTCCAAAACGTGTTTTGTCTTACCCTGATTCACTATGGTAAGCTTATTATAAGTATTTATAATTTAGACCTAGCGGGATGGTTTTCGCGGGAAATTGTGTACATGCGCCACTCGCCCGTGCGCGTCTCGTCATATCCGTAAATTGAGAAAAGTTGCTCCGGCTACTTTGATGCGTGTATGGCGTGGTAGTGGCAAAGGTTTTTTAAGAAAGGTTGACATGGAGCAGCTAAATTTCAAACCTTCGAGGAATTACCTGTTTTAAAAAAAACGCTGAACAGAGGAGAGTTTGCTGGCAAAAAGAGAATGCGACAGAGCTTGTAATAAAACGAGAATCAACATTGGCAAGAATTAGAAATGTGGAGATGGCGTTTTTACTACTCAACAGGTAAGTAAGATATTTTATTAAACAGATAAATTGCCATATGTAGCTGTCTAAGAGAGTTCATTGTAAAGCATTATCTATTGTGAAGGGTCATATTCATCCGCACATTCATGCACAGCCGAAGCACAACCAAAACAATGATCTTACACTAAAAGCATGCAGTTTTATTTTTTAAACGTTACATATTGTCCCTTTAAATATGTGACTGATGATTTTAAGTATAAATCCATTTGAGAGATATAGTGTTTGGCTTTTTCTGTTTGTGATGTGATGTGTTCTGCTCACCCAGACTTAGACTAGTTCAACTGCTTCCAGTGATAAAGTGTCTTGTGTATCTTCTTGAAGAGCGTGCTGCCGTTTTATGTGACAACCAAGCTGAGCAAAATCAAGAGGGCGTCTCTCGACATCCCCACTCCAGAACGCTACGTAAAATCCCAGCTGAGTACCGTAGGCCTGCAGACTCAGTCTAACGGTTACCTCCCTCATGCCATCATGGTGAGACCCTCTTAAAATGCCTTCACCATCTTTAATTCAGTGTTCAGGTCTACAGTGAAATCAAGGGGGGCAGTAAGATTTTTTTGAAAAAAGTCTCATGCTCCATAAGGCTGCATTTATTTGGTCAAAAATACAGTAAAACATTAATATTGTGAAATATTATAACAATTTAAAGTAACTTATCTTTTTTAATGTATTTTAAAATGTATTCCTGTTATGGCAAAGCTGAATTTTCAGCACCATCACTCCAGTCTTGAGTGTCACATGATCCTTCAGAAATCATTCTAATGTGCTAATTTGCTGCTCAAAAAACATTTCTGATTATTATCAATGTTGAAAACGGTTGAGCTGGTTAATATTTTTGTAGAATTTTTTTTTTTGATGAATAGAACAGCATTTATTTGAAATAGAAATCTTTTGTGACATTGTAAATGTCTTTACTGTCACTTTTGATCAATTTAATGCATCCTTGCTAAATAAAAGTAATAATTTCTTAAATCCTACTGACCCCAAACATTTGTACAGTAGTGTAAGTCCTTCAAACTATGCTTAAGGATGTGTTCACACTTGGCAAGTTTGGTTCAATTAAAACGAACCCAGGTTTGAATGCTCTCTTAGCGTGGTTCATTTGAATAAGGGTGTGTTCACACTTGTAGATCGGTTTGCTTGGTTTGTTTGGTCCGGACCAAAAAAAAACATTTAGTCCTGGTCCGCTTAGTGTTCACATTGGCATTTTAATAAAATATGAATGCAGCATGGACCAAAGACATGTAAACAATCCAAAAACGGGACATGATGTCACAAGATGTGACCCTAAAAAGGACAGAATGCTCAAGCTCAAAACTAAATGTATTGTTTTCTTTTTTTGGACTGGACCAAAAGAACCAAGAGAACCGAACTACAAGTGTGAACATACCCTAAAAGGACCATTTAGAATGATGGAAGCTTGTATATGGTAAAGCAGATTGTTTTCATCTTCTGGATTCTGACAGTCTAACAAGTCTGTTATTATGTCATTGCTGCAGGGTTGGGTGACTACTGCTCTGCTTCCTGCAAAACTGCTCAACAAATATGTTATGAGCATGGGGTTGTCCCAGCGTGCACGCTATCTGAAGAAACAGAAGCAAGGCTAGAGACAGAAAAAAGGACAGACAGAGGGATGAAGGAATGGTGGGATGAAATGAGGGACGAACAACAACAACAACAACAACAACAAAAAATCCTTAATCTCTCTTCCCTTTTGCTGTCAGGGTCCAAGAGCAGTCACACCAAACTGCTCCTGATAAGTCTGTTTGAGATGGTACGAATCAAGCAATGTATTTTCCAGACATTAGAGTGGTGTATTGAGTCGTTGCTAACCAAAAATGATTTGCTTGAACAGCCTTTGCTGACCAACAGTGCTTATTAGCTCTATTGGACAAGCCCAGAATAGCTGAAGTCTCTGTAATGTACTTTGTGTCCTAACAGTCACTAACAGCATTGATCAGTACAGTTTGTTTGGTTTTCTTTAATGTTTAGAGAGAGTAAATAAGTAGTTCTCTGGTAATAGTCATCTGATGAACATAATAATGAAAAATAACCTGAATGAAATGTCTATTTGCGCAACAGCACGCCCATTACCATAATCAAAAGATATAAATTGACTGAAATTAGGCAGGTTGCCTACAACCATTTAAAAATTGCACCTGGAACATCTACAAAATGGTGCATTATTTGTGGTCCATATTTGCTTTTTTGCCCCGTCTGACTCAGCAGTTGTTTACAAACGAAATGCACTACATGAACTATTTGTGCCCATCACAGATGGCACTATGCATTCTATCATTAGAGCATCTATTTGAAAGGAGATGCAGTTATATTGCACTAACACTGTGGAAAGTGTATGTCCTCTCCTGTGTGGTTCACTTTGTAATGCTGGTGCTGCTGGGGTTTTGAGAAATTTGAGGAAGCAAATTTCAACAATGACAACAGTTTATTTGTAAGCTGAGGCTGTGTTTCTGTTATTATCTGGTCAATGATAATGTAGTATTTTCTCCAAAATAACTCTTAGAATTCCTAAATGATGATTGGCACTTTCAGGTTTCATTTTGAATTACTTTTTACAAAAAAAAAAGTCTGCAGCAGACTAAATGCAATCCATATGCTTGCTTGTGAATTAATCTTGCATTTCAAATAATAAAAAAGTCTTTCTATTACCATTTCTCACTCGTATGTTTTATGGATTTTTCATAAACAAAAAGGGAATGTTATTTGACCTTAATATATGTATTATGTATCAGATAAGTGTGTTTGTGGTAAATTGATAAAGATGGAAGGTCTATAGTAAGACAAATATTGTCGTGATTTTGGCATGCATGGCTTAATTCCCTTAATCATTAATAAATTTAATAGATCATGATTTCAGAATCATTAGAGCATCCTGTTTTTTTTTATAACTATCTTATGCTCAGCTATGCATTTATTTGATCAAAATACAGTAAAAACGGTAATCCTGTGAACATTTTAAATAACTTTTCTTTTTGAATATATTTGAAATTGTCATTTATTCATGTGATGGCAAAGATGTCTAAAAGTATTTTATTTCTTTTAAATAAATTTCTCACTGACCACAAACTGTGGAATGGTAGTGTACTTTGATTACTGACCTAGAAATAGTGCAATACTATTCAAGTCGTAATGTTTAATTTTTTTCATTCTGGCTTTCAGCATTTTTCAAAATGAATTACAATTAGTTTTTTACAGGTTTAAATGAGATTTAAAATCCAAGATTTCTAATCTGATGAATAAAATAGCACTGAGAAGTGTGTATTTTGTACTAGGCATCTACTTAGGCTATCTTAGTTCCAATCAGTCAGAAAGGCACTCCTGAGTCCTGTCCTCACTGGACTTCACACCAGAGTTTCCCCCTTGCCCTTTATCGCCTCTATCTATTTCTCCCCTGCAGGCAGGAACCATCTGTGTCCAGCCCATGTGCATGCCCTTTGCAAATGCTACAAAAATTGTATTCTTTGAGCCTTGGTACAAGTGAATTCCTCCCTATGTTGTAGCTTTGTAGCAGTGTTTAAAAGACCATCTGCCTGGTGTCATGTCCACCTCCTCTGATAGATGTGCACGATCTCTCATGTTGTGTCTGAGTGCCATCCCTCAGCCCCCTCCCAGTTGCACACCGCATGCGTGTTTGTTCCAGGCAGTAGTGGGGGGTGATTCCGGAGGATAGGAATGGAAGTCGGAAGCGTGACAAGTCCTGTGATGAAGGAGGAGTCGTGAGGAGTGAGTGGGAAGAGAAGGCCTATATAAAGCCTCAGAGCAGCTCTGGTTCACGAACACTCGAGACGGATACAGAACAAGAGCAGCAAACTGACTGAAGAGCTTCTCTCCGGTTTCTTCATCTACTTCTACCAACAGAAAGTGTGGATTTGGAGGACTGTCTCATCTGGTAAAGAACTTTGTTTCCTCGCTCATCCAAACCTACAACCTCACAGGATGTCCACACATGCAGTGGAGATGAGCCACTTGAATGCTTTGGCTGTTCACCGGATGTCTTTGGCTATGGAGGAATTCCCCCAGCTGCTGGGGTTGTCCAGGACCAACAACTTCGACAGGGCCCGGTCCGTCCTGTGGAGGAAGGGCAAGTTCAGCTGCGGCAGGATTGCTGAAGAGGTGGATGAGGAAGGACCGTTCGCAGTGGAGGAAGACAAAGCATGGCGCTCTTTCTTGCAGTCTCTTGAGAGTCTGCGCAGATGCACACAAGGACGCCAGTAACTCGAAGAGCCTGAAGGCCAACTTGGACCTCACCTTGAACCTGTATGGACTGAGAGACTGAGATTAAGTGTAGAATGGAGACTTTTTTAAGGGAACAGTCAGGGTAGATGCTTCACAATGAAGCCAGACTGACTGACCCAAGCTGTTTATACCTACCAAAGATGGGTAATTTGCTGGTTAAGCTAATATGTTTCTGTTCTGATTTTTTTCCTGCACTAGTAAATGGCTAATGTGTAGCATGTTACTTACTGTTAATACTGGAAATGTGTTGCATGCCTGTCCATCTGCCAAGAAAAGCTGTGGAGATAATGGGCCACACATTAGCACTATTATGGTTTTGCCAAAGGCAAAATCTCTCTTAAGACTGTTTTCTCACAGATGCATTTGAAAATAACTGCTTTATATTTTGTCTCAGTTTGTCTTTGTATGATCTGTGCAATAAAGTTTTGAATGTGAGAGTTTTTTTGCTTTATGCTTGTTATGCTCAAATGTTTTCTGTACATTGCAGTATATTAAAGGGTTACTGTACCTAAAATGAAAAATCTGTCATAATTTGCTCACTATCATTCATCATTCCAAAGCTAGTGAAAAAAAGTTGTTGTTTTTATGTGTGTGTTTGTGTTTTCATTCATACTATGCAAGTCAGTGGTAACCAAAACTGTTTGGTCACCATCATTCTTCAACATATCTTTTGTGTTCAGCAGAAGAAAGTAAGTCATATAGGTTTGGATCAACACGAGTAAACAATGACAATTTGGGTGAACCCTTTCAGTGTTCATTTTCATTGAAATTTCATTCTCTATGATATTCTTAGAAACAAAATAAATCATTGAAATGCAAAATCAGCTTTTGAGGTAAGTATACGTAACAGCTCTTCACACTCCGTTCAGGTGTGATTCTTGTTGTTGTAAGTTAGTTGAATGATGTTTGTGCGATGCAATTTTCAAAGTGGCCCACAGATTTTTAGCTGGTTGGTCGGCATTCAGCTTTTTGTTGAGCCAGTAGCTTAATTTAACCTTTTTTGGGGGATCAGGACATTGAGCTTCTCTTCAGCTCAGACTTCTCTCAAGCTTCGGTTTTTAGAAGTGTGTTCTGCCCCCGTTTACGGACTTTAATGCTTGCCCCCAAACATTGATTTATTTCTTCTATGGAAGACAAAGGATTTATTTAGCAGTATGTTAAAAGTTGCTCTTTTCCATGCAAAGTCCTGTTACATACAGTGGGGAGAACAAGTATTTGATACACTGCCGATTTTGCAGGTTTTCCTACTTACAAAGCATGTAGAGGTCTGTAATTTTTATCATAGGTACTCTTCAACTGTGAGTGACGGAATCTAAAACAAAAATCCAGAAAAAAATCACATTGTATGATTTTTAAATAATTAATTTGCATTTTATTGCATGACATAAGTATTTGATCACCTACCAGTAAGAATTCCGGCTCTCACAGACCTGTTAGTTTTTCTTTAAGAAGCCCTCCTGTTCTCCACTCATTACCTGTATTAACTGCACCTGTTTGAACTCGTTACCTGTATAAAAGACACCTGTCCACACACTCAATCAAACAGACTCCAACCTCTCCACAATGGCCAAGACCAGAGAGCTGTGTAAGGACATCAGGGATAAAATTGTAGACCTGCACAAGGCTGGGATGGGCTACAGGACAATAGGCAAGCAGCTTAATGAGAAGGCAACAACTGTTGGCGCAGTTATTAGAAAATGGAAGAAGTTCAAGATGACGGTCAGTCTCCCTCAGTCTGGGGCACCATGCAAGATCTCACCTCGTGGGGCATCAATGATCATGAGGAAGGTGAGGGATCAGCCCAGAACTACACGGCAGGACCTTGTCAATGACCTGAAGAGAGCTGGGACCACAGTCTCAAAGAAAACCATTAGTAACACACTACGCCATCATGGATTAAAATCCTGCAGCGCACGCAAGGTCCCCCTGCTCAAGCCAGCGCATGTCCAGGCCCATCTGAAGTTTGCCAATGACCATCTGGATGATCCAGAGGAGGAATGGGAGAAGGTCATGTGGTCTGATGAGACAAAAATAGAGAACACCATCCCAACCGTGAAGCATGGAGGTGGAAACATCATTCTTTGAGGATGCTTTTCTGCAAAGGGGACAGGACGACTGCATCGTATTGAGGGGAGGATGGATGGGGCCATGTATCGCGAGATCTTGGCCAACAACCTCCTTCCCTCAGTAAGAGCATTGAAGATGGGTCGTGGCTGGGTCTTCCAGCATGACAACGACCCGAAACACACAGCCAGGGCAACTAAGGAGTGGCTCCGTAAGAAGCATCTCAAGGTCCTGGAGTGGCCTAGCCAGTTTCCAGACCTGAACCCAATAGAAAATCTTTGGAGGGAGCTGAAAGTCTGTATTGCCCAGCGACAGCCCCGAAACCTGAAGGATCTGGAGAAGGTCTGTATGGAGGAGTGGGCTAAAATCCCTGCTGCAGTGTGTGCAAACCTGGTCAAGAACTACAGGAAACGTATGATGTCTGTAATTGCAAACAAAGGTTTCTGTACCAAATATTAAATTCTGCTTTTCTGATGTATCAAATACTTATGTCATGCAATAAAATGCAAATTAATTACTTAAAAATCATACAATGTGATTTTCTGGATTTTTGTTTCCGTCTCTCACAGTTGAAGAGTACCTATGATAAAAATTACAGACCTCTACATGCTTTGTAAGTGGGCAAACCTGCAAAATCGGCAGTGTATCAAATACTTGTTCTCCCCACTGTACAAATGCTCCCAGTCTCAACAATTGTAATACCTTCTCTTCCTCAGAAACAACTTTCTTCTTTCACTAACAGCTATCTGATGGTTAGGTGGCTATTTGCTGTTTCATGCTTCATGCTTTTCATGTTAATTTTAAATTGCTGAAAATGTTTCTCTCCTTCATATATAATCTCATTCACACTGTTCAGTCCTGGCAATGTTGAGACACATACAAACCACTGAAGTTTGTGCAGAGTTTCTTTTCTTACTCATTTATTGATTATTCCAATCATGTTGATTATTCAACATATTCAATGTTGATTATTCAAACATTTTAAACAGACATAGGGCAAATCTTTTTGTGAATATTGTAATTTTGTACAATGTTCCTTTAAGCTGAGTAACTTAATATAAATACTTGATACTTGTTTATTGAAAGGCTTACAAAGTTATATTGAGAGAATAATTAGAAATAATTGTATTTTCTTTAGTTTCACTCTGATTTATTATGGAATTGGCATGAAGTCAAGGTCTAATTTCCACTATACACTTAAATCGATAGAAACGGGGGTTATGAGGCTCTCTTCATGACACTTTTAATTAATAGTCTGGCTTAAAATAACGTCATCGAGAAGGGAGGACACACTGGTTTGGTAAGATGCTCATTCCCTCCTAAAAATGGCTCAGCACGACTCCATGGTTAAAGACCTTGACGTTCACTTCATATGAGCCTCTCTATCTTTTGGTAACCCAAGGGTTTTAGAGAGAACTAATACACTTGTGCTCTTGAGCAAAGCAACCCCATGTTGCTCTATATAGTGCCTGTAGTTAAAATGTCTTAGTTGTTAATTGTCTTTAGTGTCTTATAAATAGAAGAGTCTAAAATAGCATTTTTAGTGCCCAGTGTTAAATAGAAAATATTGTCTAAGCGGTGGTGCAGTGGTTGGCATTACTAGGTTATGTTTTCACAAAAGGTCAATGTGAATAAACTGCATCTTATTTTTTTTCTAGGCAATAATAGTAAAAATGTTCAATAGCTTTTTTTTCTTCATAAGAACTAATGCATAATTTCTGAAGGAATTTTTTTAAAATTTGTTTTCCACATTAACCTTTGATTATTAGGTCTTATCTGTTTCTAATTTGTGCTTCCTCGGTTCAAAACACTATTTAGCTGAGCTTCACGAATAAAGTTAAGAAGCTTTCTTATTTTAAAATGACTTAAAGAACCCAAAAAAATAAACCTGAGTATGTAGAAGCACAAACCTTAAACTATAAAAACATTTCATAACATTTCAAAAACACCTAATAAATCATAAAAGGTTAAAAAAAAAAGGTTTTTGAAGGTGTTCATTCAGAAATGATGCATTATTAGTTCTTATGAAGTAGTTAAGTTGTCAGTATAGGTTTATCAACACAGGTTTTAAGAATAGTTTTTAGTAAGAATATTTATTTTATTTGTTAGTTTATTTGTCAAGAATACCTGAAAATATGTTTTCATATTCTAAGATGTCATATCTTGTGTCTTTTTATTTCCAGAACAAGTAAATCATTACAGTAACTGATCATAGCAGCAAATCGTTTTTTGTTTTTTTAAAACTCATTGCTGCTGAGGGATGGAGGATTTCTTTCCTCCATTAGGGGTCTCTGTTGTTACATCAAAATTCCGGTCTCACACCTCTTCAAGTCCTCAAACAGACAAAGATATTTTTGTAGACATTCAGCACCAGCAGAGCTTGACTCTGCCTGAAATATATGACAGCAGCTTGCAGATCTTGCCATCACTGCACCTCTCTGGTTGCCCCAAGCCCTTAGAAATGGTAATACATTCACTGTAATACGGTGAACCCCAAACATAAACCGCTGAAAGCAGCAAGCCCCTGTCTGTCTGTCTGTAAAAGGGCACTATATGATAGACTTTAATGACGGTGAAACCAGTGCCAGCTCTTTGACTTAAGAGTAAAGTCCCATATGGCCTCCTGGTGCCTAATTTGCATGTAATTTTGATGGATGGCTTAGATTCAAGGCCTGCGTCTTTTGGGGGTGGATGGAGAGGTTAATTTGTTCATTATAATGGTTTAGTTTTTTTTCTCCTCCTCGAATGCCAGTCTCATCATTCATTTGCCCACACACTGGAATTAATGCTAAAACATTGGCGCGTTGATCACATTAATAAACCATACAATTAATGTTTTCCAATCACATGGATACATATTTTCAAATACACTTGATTTATGAATATTTGGAATGAAGCGTAAACCAATTGAACAGTATCAGCAGCGTTGTATTCAAGGCATGTGACTGGTGAGAAAAGATAAACTTGCTAGAAATTGGACAGTGTTGTACTTTTTAAAGTTATTCATGAATTTCACCCTTCACTTCGTAGGATGCAGGCATAGAAATAGCCTTTAACAAAATACCCAAAGCGGAACTAAAAGACCTAATTATTTGAGCTCTTTGCTATTTATTGGTTCATTCCATTGGCTTCCATCCCTCCATTGACCACTTATATCCTCAGGGAAGAAGGAACATACTTCATAATACAAGACTCCACACACGCAGCTATGGCGTATGATTAAGTTTTTTCTTTCTTCTTTCTTTACCGTATAATTCACCGCCTCTAATTTAGAGGACCAGGCATATCAGCAGGGACATTTGAGAATAAATTGAGTGTGAAGATTGAAAGGAATTAATGTCTACTTGACTATGAGCAGAATGCTTCTGCCACATGAAAAAGAAGCAAAATAGTGGCGAGGATGGTATTTCTACGGTGATTTGTACATTAAAGGTTCACTTAGTAAAGTCAATTAATGTTCCCTACTCTAGAGACTCTTCTTTCTCCAAGCTACAATTCCCTTTGTGCAGTAAAAAGACCGGTGGACAATTTCCAATATAAAAAGTGTTTTAAAGTTCTTTCTTTACCACTTTTTAATCACATTTCACACTCTATAAAACAAGCAAAGGTAATATACTTACCCCTTACTTATGTGTTCAGGTCTTTCTTCATATCAGCCAAATTACTGAGTCAAGGGCAATTTTTTAAATAGCATATGTGCTAGTTTAATGACTTCAACATAGCTGTTACACCACAGGTTAGTTTAGTCCCAACCTTCAATGTGAATTAATGGCAAAACAATTTCACCATTAACACATTGGAAATCAGAAAACAGAATAAGAGTCTGTGAATCTTCAGTCATGTTGCTACTAGAATGACGATGAATCTCATATTTATATATTACATTTTTTTTATTTTTTTTTTTAGATAATAAGGAAAATACATTTTGGCCCAGAATATTTTGTGTTCTTTTCATTTTACAGCTGCAGACAAACGGATCTATGATAATGCCGGTACGGTGCTGATAAGAGACATTTTGATAAGAGGCATCAGAAGAACCAGGAAATTGGGAACAGGGCTATTCAGATATTTGTTTCTATCACTTGAAATTATAGTACATCGCAAAGGATTCATATTAACAACAAAGTTTAATGAAATTGTTTCAAAGAAATGTTCCCCCTTCACAAGCATTAATATTAATTTTTTCAGCTTACTGGCTCTGATGACATGGTATTGGAGAGAATGAGGTAAAGCCCATACTGGCTTTTCAAATGCATAAAAAAAAAGAAGGACCAAGCCAAAAATGGCAAAATATTTAGTGATCTTTGAATGGTCTTAACCATTTAAATCACAAATTACTGGTCAGGTGATTAAGCAAGAACTGCACAAATTTTGTAGGTCCCCATTAAGGTAACCCTTCCTCTTTTGAAGGTAACCCTTCCTCTTTGCTTTCTTTAAAGGTGTTTAAGCTGTGTGGGTAAACCTGCAGACAGCTTTTTATTTAAGAAGAGTCAGTGTTGTTCCACTCAGTGTTGATGGCTTCAAACAGTTCATGAGTAGTTGAAAAATGTCTCCCAGTTCGTTTGAGTTTAATGTGAGACCAAATATTCACTATAGGGTTCAACTCTGGACTCTGACCAGGCCAAAACTTGAACCTGATGGACTTTAGAGCATTGTCTTGTTGAAAAATAACATCTGATTCATTTGTGGGAAGCAAGCCATTCTGTAATATTCTCCTGTACTCCAAAGCATTAAATGACTTTACACAGTGAAGCAGCTCACCATATCAGCAGCTAAACTGTACATGCTTCACTGTAGTAGAGATGGATTTTTGAAGACACCACTCTGGAGCATCACCATGAAACTCATGTTTCATTGTGATTCATCACTCCACACACAACTTCCCATATTCTGCCAAAAACTTCTTTCTGTCTTTGATGTTTTTCTGAGACAGCAATAGCTATTTAAGTAATGCATTTGCTTACATTTTGCTAATTTCCTGACCAATAATTTGTGGTTAAGACAATTAAAAACTTAGTGTTTAGCCATTTTGGGCTTTTTTTTTAAAATTTATTTAGCCCATTTTTATTTATTTATTTGGTAACACTTTACAAAAAGGTTTTATTAGTTAACATTAACTAATAATGAACTGCACTTCTACAGCATTTATTCATCTTAGTTCATGTTTATTTCAACATTCACTTGTACGTTATTAAAATCAAAAGTTGTATTTCTTAACATTAGTTAAAGGTGCAATCAGTTATTCTCTACAAAAACATTTTTTTTGTTATGCTGGTTGAAAGTCTCCTCATATCCTGATAGCAATCACTATGTTAAACGGTCTAAATGTATTTTTATAAATATATATCGTCTGTGGAAGGCGTAAGACCATAAAAATGTACGTTCAATTATTTCATTCGGTCCGAATGAAATTATAGCATGTGTTCCCTGTCAGTCAGCGTGTGTTTGCATACCACTGCGCAGCCAGTTCACGCAGACATCATACGTCATCAGCGCGTTCACGTATGCTGTGCAGACAGAGCAAGAATGGCAGGCAAACAGCAACAAATTTAACTTTCCTTCTGAACCTAGATCAACTGGCACTAGCAAATGATCTACGATCTATCTATCTACATCGGAGCCAAGCAGACTCTCATCGTGGAAACCCTGTTATGCAAGTAATATTACACACTGACACGTTTTGGTAGCTACACAACCGAAAACTTGCTGCATCTAATTACGTTTTTAAATAGTTGTTTGCTTTCGTTATTGTAGTAGTGTTACTCACTGTACTGTTAAGTTTTCTCACCGGTGAATGATGTAATCCAGTAACGTTGTCTCAGGTTGACTCTGGTCTGTGTACGTTTATTTGTTTTGGCGGAGGCGTGGCTTTGGACGCGATTTGCAGCGAGGGTGGGATCGTATGCTTTCAAAGCTAGCAGGCTAAAGTTGGCATTTCCCAGATGACATATTGCACATTTAATGTACTGTGAACAAACAATGAACAGCTGTATTTTTATTAACTAACATTAACAAAGATGAACAAATATAGTAACAAATGTATTGCTCTTGGTTAGTTCATGTTAGTTAATACATTAACTAATGTTAACAAATAAAACCTTATTGTAAAGTGTTACCTTTTTTTTTGTTGTTGCCCAGATTGTATATTTAAAACTAGCCTATGTACATGGTATAACTCATGTACATGCTTATTTTATTTAAACATTTTGTGATCCTTTACGTCTATACATCGCTCAAAAATTTGGGGTTAGTAAGATGTTTTTTTTAAGAAATAAATACTTTTATTCAACAAGGATGTGTTAAATTGATGTGTTCAATTTCTATTTCAAATAAATGTTGTTCTTTTGTACTTTCTATTCATTAAAGAATCCTGAAAAAATGAATCACTGTTTCCACAAAAAATATGAAGCAGCCCAACTGTTTTCAACATTGATAATAATAAGAATAAATGTTTCTTAAACAGCAAATCATCATATTAGAATGATTTCTGAAAGGATCAAGTGACACTGAAGATACTGATACTGGAGTAATGATGCTGAAAATTCAGCTTTGCCATCACAGGAATAAATTACATTTTAAAATATATTCAAATAGAAAACTTTTAAAATGTAATAATATTTCACAATTTTATGGGTTGTACTGTATATTTGATCAAATAAATGCCAACTTGGTGAGACTTCAACACATCTTACTGACCGCAAACTTTTAAACAGTAGTGTATAACCATCTGTGAAGTTTTATAGAGACATGCTCCCAGTAAAACTAGGCTAGTGCCCTCCTCTTAGTCTCTGTGGTTTACCCCTGGGCTTCAGGCCTTGAACCAAATTCTCTCATCCTTTGTCAGCGAGTTAATTATAAAATCTTGCCACCTAGACCCTTCTGTCACCCCCTTTTAAAAAACTACTCCCATTTAACATTTGCTAAAATGCTGTCTCTTTTCTGCTCATGTCCCAGTACACCTGAAAACTGATGCTGTCTCTCCTATCATTAGGAAATGTGGCTTGGATCTGTCTGAAATGAACAATTTCAGGTCTATCTCAAATCTTTTTTTCTTATCGAACCTGCTTGTTGCTTCACAACTACAATAGCATCTGCTTACTCACTCTCGTCCCTATGACCCTTTTCAATCTGTTTTTCACACTTTCCACAGCACAGACGCTAGTCTCTTGCAATCTTGCAACCCCAGGTCTCAATGACCTTCCATTAGCTGCTGATTATATGAGTGTCTCGATCTTAGCACTGTGTTCAATACTGTCTGCGACAACATACTCATCTCTTGACTCTCTTCAAATAGAAAAACCAAGAATTTGCTCTCTCATGGTTACTATACCACTGACAGACTTTGCTTTTCAACTTTTAAATGCTTTTCCTTGGTCATATTGTCTGTCATAGTCTCAGCTTCCATTGCTCTGCTGATATTTTTCAGATCTGTCCTCCCACTCTGCTCTCTTAATGCCTGCATCAGTGATTTGAAAGCATGGTTGCTTTAATTTTCTCAAATTAAACATAGGCTGATGTTATCCTATTTGAACCACTAGCCCTTCTCACTTGATTGGCCTACAGTACCTGCTAAAATCACTGCAATATGTTCAAACTTCTGCAGCAAAAGTCACCCACACCAAACAATGTGCCCACATCACTCCCATCCTTTGTAAATTACATTGGCTGCCTGTCTCTTCCTTGTATCCATTACAAGATACTTCTCCTAACCTTTAAATGTCTCAACAGCCTTACCTCTTACTACCTCTGTGAGTTACTTCATGCCTAAGATTTCGAGTTTCTTTTGTGGGTGGAAGTTAATTCTGTATCATGGCACCAAAACCCTGAATCTCACTCCCATTGAGTCTTTGCAGCATCTCATCAAATGCCAAATAAAAACTTTTTTTTCCCGCAATAGTGTTTCTCTACCTCTGACTCTGAATGTGTGTGTTTTTCTCTCTCTCTTGTGATGTGAAGTTTGTCATGTCTGTCAGTTGCATCTGTCTCTTAAAAGTTCATTCTTTGCTGTAAAGCGAACTTGAGCTGAAAGGCGCTTAATAATAAAACCCATTATTGTATAATGTTATTATGAGACTGTGAATGTCTGAGTGAGGCTGATCCGTTGTTTCTTTCTATTCTGGTTTTGTAATCTTTGGGCCTAAACAATTGGAGAAAAGCATAACGGCTACTTCACTAATATGAAATGTAAATGTGACATTCTCTATTATGACAACACCTTGCAGACCCATTTTCCTTTTTTCTGCCTTTGTTTTCCCTGAAGACCCTCCTCTCCACGACAATAGCTCAACGTCTTTTTCATCAAGTTTTCATTGATTATCTTGAGGGTTCCCAGTCAGCACATTTTACTGTTCATAATGATATTGTTACAACGCCAGGCTCTACCCTCTCCCAATCACAGCGCACTCCATCACCGGAATACTGATCACACACACCTGCACGTTATCATCACCGGCAATCACCACCAGCACTTAAGCCCATGCATTCATTCAGTCACTGTCCGGTCTCGTTTGCACATAGCACCGCTACTGCTTACCTCAAGGACTCCACTGTGATACTTACCTGCCTTCTCCTCGTTCCTCCAAGTCTTCAGTGTTCTCTGCGTCCAGTCTCCTAGTCTCTGTGTCTCCTCTGTTTGGGTTTCCCTTCGCCATCTGCAAGACAAGAGTACAGTATCATCCAGTTATCTGCTACATTCTTCTGCTAACATCTTCCGTTTACTTACCTGCCCCGCTTGCCTCTGGTTGCTCAATAAAGACTTTGTTTACTTACCATCTGTTCTCCGTGTCAAGCCTGTTTGTAACAGATATCACAACATCTGTGTGATTAGTTTTTTTTTCACACACCTGAAGAAGGAGCTACACAGTAAAAACATTCATCTAAATACACATTGATGATGTGCCTGTACAAGTATCAAGCTAAAGTAATATGAACTTTAATCATGGTTGGATGGTTTATTTTCACTGACCTGTAATGACAGTTAAAGCCGTGTGTCCACCAAAGCATTTTTTTTTTTAGCGTATTTTCCCAATTGTTTTTAATGGGAGCACCGCATTTTTAAAACACTGTGTCATGCGCAAGACTCGAGCCTTGAGCACAATGGTTATACACCTCCGTCTAGTGCGTGTTTACATAGAAAAACAATGGAAAAGTAGAGCATTGGAATGGAAAAACGTGTTCTGTGTGAATGAGCCCTAAGGCACTAAGCGTCTATTTCACGCTGAGTGCTTCAGCGTTTTTTACTGGTCGCCGAGAGTTGAAGAATGTTCAACTTTGGGTAAAACCAAGCGGCAACCTCCCGCGGTCTCTCTTGAAGCCAATACGGAAGTGATTTAAACTGCAATTCATCAACTGGCTGCTCCAAAAGGGAATCAAATCTGTATCTACCCCATGTTAAAATGCCAAACTTTACAGCAGAAAAAAATCTTTACAACCTGGTACAAAAAGTGGTTTTGGTCTATACAGCTAATTTTGCCCTTCATGACAACTGTGAGGGGGGTGAATTTTTTTTTATAACTCATCCGTTTAATTATATTAAGCCTTAAAGTTCTGCATAATTAAAGGCGTGGCCACTTGAGTGACAGGTGGATTGCCACTGCTGGTTTCAGCAACCAGGCACCTGAGCTCCACCCACGTCCCGCCTCTTTGCCCATTTTCAGTGACCCGGGAGTGACGCGTGGTGATGCGCTGCCAAGATGGCAACGGCTGACTTTAGGCTTTAAAAATGCTCTTCAGAAACCTACGGGTGACATCACAGACACTACGTCCATATTTTTTTAAAGTCTATGTGTAAACGCAGCGCTAATGACTGTCAGTTTTTATGATATGCTGTAGCCGTATGGCAACATGCTAGCTATTTTTCTTCACTTTCTCATCTTTCAGAGAAAAAGCTACAACATACTGCATTCATTGTTGGAAATAAAAGGACACTCTTTAAAGTGACCAGTAATGTGCACTTTTTAAGTCACACAACCTTTGACTTTTCTTTCAAGACGAGAGATGACCTGCTGAACTGCTTCACAGTTTCTCTATTAAACATTTCAGTGTTTCAACAGTGATTTTTTTGCTGAATCTTTTATTAGATGTTGTTAACTGATCAATTTGTATCTAGTATAGTTTTATAGAACACAACCACAGTGTAAAAATTATGTTGCTATATGACATCTCTGTATGGTGGAATTGCACTTATGCATTTTCTCATTGGGAATTTATACACAGTCATCAGATATTTTATTACATTCATTCATTTAGTTTGAAGTATGAATAAATGTTATTTGTATTTTACACATTTTTTCAAAAAGAAAAATAAACAAGAATGTTTCATGGCCAAGAATGCACAGTCAGCTTTTCAAGTGATAACAGTGAGAAGGTTCAGAATCAATTTCTAATGCTTCAGAAACACTATTGATGAACCCAAGATAATGATGCACTCCATTTTAGTTTGGTATAAATATTTAGATTCAATTGAAGAAATATTAATTTAATTAAATGAGAAACTATATGACACATGGGATATGTTAAGATTAGGATACAAACTATAGCCTATCATACATAAACCAACAAAAGTTTGGGAAAGTCAGTTTCCATAGTTTGACATTTCTTCAAACAAACAACAAAAAAAACGAAGTCATATTTCCTGTACAAGGCAATCTGGCTATGTTTGCTAATTTATCAATGCACAAATAATAGGCTATATTACTTATTTATTCGAATTATTATATATGTTAGATGACAAACTTATGAAATGGAAATGATTGACGGGGAGAGGGTCTCAGCACAGGGTAATCCATCTTTAAATTACTGGCATTAAGTTCACATTGTGAGAGATAATGTCATTTTACGGCTAATCAGCTAATGGAGCCCAAATCCATTTTCACCTAAATAGGAGATTCTCACACACACACACACACACACACACACACACACACACACACACACACACACACACACACACACACACTCATATTAACTTAATGGCAGTGCAGAGACAAGGGATGAAACTAATGAATGCAAATGCAATTTACAGCCACCTCTCACTCAAACCACCTGAAACACAAGAAGAGTGGTATGAAGCGCGTTCCCAGCTCAGACATAACCTAAATATAGTTATGTAAAAAAAAAACACCATAAAAAAAAAATCAATTTTCCTAGAAGAAAGAAGTCTGAATGCCAGCTACTCCATTTTTCTTAGCTGTTAGAGTTCTCTAATTATGAAGTGGCTGACTTCTGCCTTTGAGGACCTCAGAAGAAAGCATTTTTGTTTCAGTATGAACACACCTAAACACACCTCTAATACACCTTTTTCAGTGAATTAGTGTAGCTGTTGAGCCAAATATTATACTTTTGGACCAGAATAAGTACAGTGTCAAGTTTTGGGCTGTTGTCTTCTACAGGAATGGAAGAAATGTGAATCATTTTAGGCCTTTTACATTTAATATGGAGAGAAATCCTGAAACATATACTATATTGTAGGCCTAATGCTTGTCATTGAATGCATTTTGTATACTGACATGTTTTTCGCCTACATTCGTTTAAATTATTCAAAATCACTATTGTTGGGGACATAATATTATTGATTTGACTGTATTGACACTATTGGTTGAAAACTGAACTAAGCTGGATGATGTCATCACTTTTTTCTACAGAGCTGCTTTATAGCTGAATCAAACTCATTTCATATTTACAGTTATTGAATAGAACTAAATCAACACTGAACTAACTTCAGCTGAACAATGAGCAGAACGTGATTTCACCAAGTGCAACATGTTCCTGGTTCCTGAAATTTACAGTTTAAGTTTAAGCTTAGGACCAGGGTTAGGTGCTTCTACATCAGTGTTATTATGTAGAAGCACTTATCATTTCCCTCTGATTTTAGGGATAAATTATGGGTAGGATTAGGATTAGGGGTGAGGATAACATTTTCGGACAGGAATTTTTTTCCAGGATCAACAAAATATGTTGCGTCTAACTTTAAAAAATTAGGACGTGCGAACAGTGAACAAATTTGGATACTACAACCATATATAAAAATAATAAAAAATGCCTGCAGTGATATCATCCTGTTTTATCTGATAAGACCCTTTGGGCTATGTTTTCTCCTCAGTAACTCCAGTAGTGAGTGATCAAATAAAAATTGTGTGACTGTGGAGCTAATTAAGCCAAGACAGGGCAACATTTGCATGTCTGACATGAGGAAAAATATGACAGTGTGGTAATAAACAACGTAAAAGTCATTTTTGGTGTCAAATTATTCATGATTAGTCTGCTCTATGCAGATAGCTCTAATCTTGCCCTTTAGGTGAGGATAACTCTTGCCAAACATTCAAGCAATTTGGTTGATTTGAATTGTAAATTGACAGTCCCAGTTTCTATGCCATAAGTTAAACTAAGTGTGCAGTAAGGGCATCTTTAGTTTGAACTGCTTTGTGATGTAGACCAGTTGCTGCGTCCAAAATCGCATAGTGTCTGAGTAGGTATGCCTGCTACATTTGAATTTGAACTTACTTCACGCCCGCTAAAATAGTATGTTATGAATATGGGTAGTATGAATGAAATTTGTACATACTACATCCGCCATGTTGTCATTATCATGTGACCTACCAGCGTCAGTTGCGTCGCTTCACCTCCATTCATAAATCCTCTCCCGTGGCCTCATGGGATAGTAAAGTGTCCATCGAATGCACACTTCAGAATCTCGGCAAAAGTAGCAGGTCATCCAGGGGCTTTTCTCCTACTGTTTTTCTAATACTATGTATTCGGACATACTACTCTGTTGGTGTACTGTTTTTCACATACTACGTATATAGTAGGGAAGTATTCGATTTTGGATGCAGCGAGTGTGTCCTAGAACCCCCCCAACACAGCACATTTTGAATGTCTCCTTTGTCTGATTTGAGGTCTTGGTTTCTCTACTAATGAGCTAATGACCTGATTCAGGTGTGTTTGATTAGAAGATCTTTTTGCATAGATTATGTTTCAGGGATCAGTAAGGAAAATGGGAGCGAGGACTCAAGTGCAGGAAGAAGGATGGTGTTTATTTAAATAATAATATAAACAGAAACAAATAAACAAAAACAACCCACGAGGGGAAAAAAAAAAAAATCAAACTACACTTACGAACACAAAGAGCAGGGAACCATAAGGCAAAACGTAAGTACATGACAGGTAACAGAAGACATCAGACAACGATCCAGCACAGGACTGCAAACACAAGGAGACTTATAAGGGTAACGAATCAGGCAGGAGATGAGGGAAAACAGGTGGGGCCAATTAAACAATAACCAGATAACAAGATGGGCGGGGTGACAAGAGACCAGAGACATGACATAATACCAAAACATGACAAACACACCACATGTTTTACACAAGACCAGACAGACATGTGACATGCTACCAGAGGCTCCATCTGGAAACAAGCAAAACACTCCAGGAGAACATTGAGGAACAAACAGAATAGGTGGAACCGGCCGGAACGTCCTAGAAAGGACCAGGGAAGGACGGGAGGGGCGGACCAGGGCGGAACGGGAGGGACAGACCATGGCGGGACACAAAGTTCAGGAGATCCGGCCGACGCACACCGTTCAGGGGGCCAAGGCAGCAACCTCGATTCCAGGGGCCAGGGCGGCACACACAGTTCAGGAGGCCAGGGCGGCGCACACAGTTTAGGAGGCCAGGGCGGCCCACACAGTTCAGGTAGTGGAGTCCTCTCTGGACTCGAAACAGGAAGCGGAGTCCTCTCTGGATTCGAAACAGGAATCAGAGTCCTCTCTGAACTCGGAACAGGAAGCGGAGCGCTCTCTGGACTCCGGTCGCGGGCTGGAGTTCTCTCTGGACTCTGGTCGCGGGCTGGAGCCCTCTCTGGACTCTGGTCGCGGGCTGCCTGGGTGGTGCGGGCAGGGCTAGACGCCTGGGTGGCGCGTCTGGGACGACAGCAACCTCCGGGACGGTCTCTGGGCTTGGGACCACCGGACTTGGGACCACCGGACCTGGAACCACCAGACTCGGGACCAGGACTGAAACCTTCCTCTTCCTGCGCCTACGTGGCATAGACAAGGTGGAGACCATTTCCTCCACTTCTCTAGCCATCATTGAGCTCTAGACCCTCCGCCGCTCTCCTGAATTCTGCCGCAAACCTTCTCAGATCCACCCCTTGTTGATGGAGGGAACATAAGGCCTCAAACTGGAGTATGCGCTGGTAGTGGAGGCACGGGACAGTGGGGGCTGGTGGATGAGGCGAACTCTTCTTCCGCTGAGTCCTCATAGTTGGCCGGATCGTTATGTCAGGGATCAGTAAGGAAAATGGGAGCGAGGACTCAAGAGCAGGAAGAAGGATGGTGTTTATTTACAAACCCGATTCCAAAAAAGTTGGGACACTGTACAAATTGTGAATAAAAACAGAATGCAATGATGTGGAAGTTTATAAGGGGAAGAGTCCTCTCTGAACTCGGAACAGGAAGCGGAGCGCTCTCTGGACTCCGGTCGCGGGCTGGAGTTCTCTCTGGACTCTGGTCGCGGGCTGGAGCCCTCTCTGGACTCTGGTCGCGGGCTGGGACCCTCTCTGGACTCTGGTCGCGGGCTGGAGCCCTCTCGGGACGCTGGTGAGTGGCTGGAGCCATCTCTGGACGTTGGTCAGTGGCAGGAGCCATCTCTGGATGCTGGTCAGGGGCTAGAGCCATCCTTGGACGCTGATCAGGGGCTGGAGCCATCTCTGGACGCTGGTCAGTGACTGGAGCCATCTCTGGACGCTGGTCAGTGGCTGGCCACAGCAGAGCAAGACGCCTGGGCGGCGCGGGCAAGGCAAGATGCCTGGGTGGCGCGGGCAGGGCTAGACGCCTGGGTGGCGCGTCTGGGACGACAGCAACCTCCGGGACGGTCTCTGGGCTTGGGACCACCGGACTTGGGACCACCGGACCTGGAACCACCAGACTCGGGACCAGGACTGAAACCTTCCTCTTCCTGCGCCTACGTGGCATAGACAAGGTGGAGACCATTTCCTCCACTTCTCTAGCCATCATTGAGCTCTAGACCCTCCGCCGCTCTCCTGAATTCTGCCGCAAACCTTCTCAGATCCACCCCTTGTTGATGGAGGGAACATAAGGCCTCAAACTGGAGTATGCGCTGGTAGTGGAGGCACGGGACAGTGGGGGCTGGTGGATGAGGCGAACTCTTCTTCCGCTGAGTCCTCATAGTTGGCCGGATCGTTATGTCAGGGATCAGTAAGGAAAATGGGAGCGAGGACTCAAGAGCAGGAAGAAGGATGGTGTTTATTTACAAACCCGATTCCAAAAAAGTTGGGACACTGTACAAATTGTGAATAAAAACAGAATGCAATGATGTGGAAGTTTCAAATTTCAATATTTTATTCAGAATACAACATAGATGACATATCAAATGTTTAAACTGAGAAAATGTATCATTTTAAGGGAAAAATAAGTTCATTTTAAATTTCATGGCATCAACACATCTCAAAAAAGTTGGGACAAGGCCATGTTTACCACTGTGTGGCATGCCCTCTTCTTTTTATAACAGTCTGCAAACGTCTGGGGACTGAGGAGACAAGTTGCTCAAGTTTAGGAATAGGAATGTTGTCCCATTCTTGTCTAATACAGGCTTCTAGTTGTCTCAACTGTCTTAGGTCTTCTTTGTCGCATCTTCCTCTTTATGATTCGCCAAATGTTTTCTATGGGTGAAAGATCTGGACTGCAGGCTGGCCATTTCAGTACACGGATCCTTCTACGCAGCCATGATGTTGTAATTGATGCAGTATGTGGTCTGGCATTGTCATGTTGGAAAATGCAAGGTCTTCCCTGAAAGAGACGACGTCTGGATGGGAGCATATGTTGTTCTAGAACTTGGATATACCTTTCAGCATTGATGGTGCCTTTCCAGATGTGTAAGCTGCCCATGCCACACGCACTCATGCAACCCCATACCATCAGAGATGCAGGCTTCTGAACTGAGCGCTGATAACAACTTGGGTTGTCCTTGTCCTCTTTAGTCCGGATGACATGGCGTCCCAGTTTTCCAAAAAGAACTTCCAATTTTGATTCGTCTGACCACAGAACAGTTTTCCACTTTGCCACAGTCCATTTTAAATGAGCCTTGGCCCAGAGAAAACACCTGCGCTTCTGGATCATGTTTAGATATGGCTTCTTTTTTGACCTATAGAGTTTTAGCCGGCAACGGCGAATGGCACGGTGGATTGTGTTCACCGACAATGTTTTCTGGAAGTATTCCTGAGCCCATGTTGTGATTTCCATTACAGTAGCATTCCTGTATGTGATGCAGTGCCGTCTAAGGGCCCGAAGATCACGGGCATCCAGTATGGTTTTCCGGCCTTGACCCTTACGCACAGAGATTGTTCCAGATTCTCTGAATCTTTGGATGATATTATGCACTGTAGATGATGATAACTTCAAACTCTTTGCAATTTTTCTCTGAGGAGCTCCTTTCTGATATTGCTCCACTATTTTTCGCAGCAGCATTGGGGGAATTGGTGATCCTCTGCCCATCTTGACTTCTGAGAGACACTGCCACTCTGAGAGGCTCTTTTTATACCCAATCATGTTGCCAATTGACCTAATAAGTTGCAAATTGGTCCTCCAGCTGTTCCTTATATGTACATTTAACTTTTCCGGCCTCTTATTGCTACCTGTCCCAACTTTTTTGGAATGTGTAGCTCTCATGAAATCTAAAATGAGCCAATATTTGGCATGACATTTCAAAATGTCTCACTTTCAACATTTGATATGTTATCTATATTCTGTGCAGAATGTTTTCTGTGAATAAAATATAAGTTTATGAGATTTGTAAATTATTGCATTCCTTTTTTATTCACAATTTGTACAGTGTACTTGTACTTTTTTGGAATCGGGTTTGTAAATAATAATATAAACAGAAACAAATAAACAAAAATAACCCACGAGGGGGAAAATCAAACTACACTTACGAACACAAAGCAGGGAACCATAAGGCAAAACGTAAGTACATGACAGGTAACAGAAGACATCAGACAACGATCCAGCACAGGACTGCAAACACAAGGAGACTATAAGGGTAACGAATCAGGCAGGAGATGAGGGAAAACAGGTGGGGCCAATTAAACAATAACCAGATAACAAGATGGGCGGAGTGACAAGAGACCAGAGACATGACATAATACCAAAACATGACAAACACACCACATGTGCTACACAGGACCAGACAGACATGTGACATTATGAAGATGTTTTTGGCAAAGATTGTGTATTTTGGCTAGTGTTGTTTTCTGTCTGCTGTTGCCATATCTTTCATTAGTCCTCCAAAGAGAAAATTCTTTGCAATGGCAAAAATGTTTTGTTATATAAACGTGCTTTAATGTCCATTGGAGTTTGGCCATACATACAGTGGGGAGAACAAGTATTTGACACACTGCCAATTTTGCAGGTTTGCCCACTTACAAAGCATGTAGAAGTCTGTCATTTTTATCATAGGTACTCTTCCACTGTGAGTGACGGAATCTAAAACAAAAATCCAGAAAATCACATTGTATGATTTTTAAATAATTAATTTGCATTTTATTGCATGACATAAGTATTTGATCACCTACCAACCAGTAAGAATTCCGGCTCTCACAGACCTGTTAGTTTTTCTTTAAGAAGCCCTCCTGTTCTCCACTCATTACCTGTATTAACTGCACCTGTTTGAACTCGTTACCTGTATAAAAGACACCTGTCCACACACTCAATCAAACAGACTCCAACCTCTCCACAATGGCCAAGACCAGAGAGCTGTGTTAGGACATCAGGGATAAAATTGTAGACCTGCACAAGGCTGGGATGGGCTACAGGACAATAGGCAATCAGCTTGATGAGAAGGCAACAACTGTTGGCGCAATTATTAGAAAATGGAAGAAGTTCAAGATGACGGTCAATCTCCCTCGGTCTGGGGCACCATGCAAGATCTCACCTCATGGGGCATCAATGATCATGAGGAAGGTGAGGGATCAGCCCAGAACTACACAGCAGGACCTGGTCAATGACCTGAAGAGAGCTGGGACCACAGTCTCAAAGAAAACCATTAGTAACACACTATGCCGTCATGGATTAAAATCCTGCAGCGCACGCAAGGTCCCCCTGCTTAAGCCAGCGCATGTCCAGGCCCGTCTGAAGTTTGCCAATGACCATCTGGATGATCCAGAGGAGGAATTGGGAGGTCATGTGGTCTGATGAGACAAAAATAGAGCTTTTTGGTCTAAACTCCACTCGCCGTGTTTGGAGGAAGAAGAAGGATGGGTACAACCCCAAGAACACCATCCCAACCGTGAATGGAGGTGGAAACATCATTCTTTGGGGATGCTTTTCTGCAAAGGGGACAGGACGACTGCACCGTATTGAGGGGAGGATGGATGGGGCCATGTATCACGAGATCTTGGCCAACAACCTCCTTCCCTCAGTAAGAGCATTGAAGATGGGTCGTGGCTGGGTCTTCCAGCATGACAACGAGCCAAAACACACAGCCAGGGCAACTAAGGAGTGGCTCCGTAAGAAGCATCTCAAGGTCCTGGAGTGGCCTAGCCAGTCTCCAGACCTGAACCCAATAGAAAATCTTTGGAGGGAGCTGAAAGTCTGTATTGCCCAGCGACAGCCCCGAAACCTGAAGGATCTGGAGAAGGTCTGGATGGAGGAGTGGGCCAAAATCCCTGCTGCAGTGTGTGCAAACCTGGTCAAGAACTACAGGAAACGTATGATCTCTGTAATTGCAAACAAAGGTTTCTGTACCAAATATTAAGGTCTGCTTTTCTGATGTATCAAATACTTATGCCATGCAATAAAATGCAAATTAATTACTTAAAAATCATACAATGTGATTTTCTGGATTTTTGTTTTAGATTCTGTCACTCACAGTTGAAGAGCACCTATGATAAAAATGACAGACTTCTACAAGCTTTGTAAGTGGGCAAACCTGCAAAATCGGCAGTGTATCAAATACTTGTTCTCCCCACTGTAGGCCTATTTCATTATCATCTCATCACAAAGGCTGGGTGCAGGGGAAAAAAACCTCTGACACAATCTAATTATTAGTGCAAATTATCTGAGCAGAATTTTGAAATATTTTTTCGTTTTCTTTTTATTGAAGTTCACAGACCTTTTTATGAGTAATGGAGGATTTCAAACCTACAACAGACCCTATACTGAACAATCCTGACTGAACCAACTTATAATTTTTCAAAGTCTCAATGAGATTCTATCTTTAGAGGACGCAATTAGATATAAGTTAAATTGTGAATTAAATGTATCGGTTCTAAGCATTGTTGTCAGTACTTCTAATAGCCAAGGTTACTCCAGTTCTACATGCACTATGATGGCTAGGTAATCGCATGCATAGCAGATAATTTAGCAGCAAAATGACCTTTCTCATGCCTTGATAATTAGGAAGGCAGATAAGGAAATCAAGCCCAGAGACTAGAGCTCAGAACTATTACTATGCATGAGAAGGGGGCCCACATCACACAAAGGCCTGTCAGAGGTTTGCTTTTGTCTGGAAACAACTTATCAGGGCTTCAAATTTCACTTCACTGCATTATCATTTATAGGGGGCAACAAGACCATATAACATGTAACAACTTCTAAACTGAGTTCCCAAACAAGCTTCTGCCAGGAGTTTGATATTCATGAAGTGCTTTCATCTATAATGGTGCTGTCCAGGTCACTTACAACCACTTTTGTTAAGCTCACTCTCAAGTTTATTATTTATTTAGAATATGAGTAGATGATGAATGCCATTGGTCTTAAATGTAAAGAGATATTTATGTTTGAAACTTAGATTTCTGGCTTATTGCCACTGAAAATGCTAATGGAGCTAAATACCTGTATGCTAACACACTTTGATTTTTGCTTCATCTTCCAATGACAGATCAGATGTATTATTCTTTGAGTGTTATATTCATTAAACCTATTTTATTTCACACACACACACACACACACACAGACACACATGTTGGTGCAACTACATTATGAGGACATTCCATAGACGTAATGGTTTTTATACTGTACAAACTGTACATTCTATCCCCCTACACTACCCCTACCCCTAAACCTACCCATCACAGAAAACATTCTGCATTTTTAATAAAACATTGTTTAGTATGTTTTTTAAGCCATTCTTATTACGAGGACACAGGAAATGTCCTCATAAACCACGTTTACGTTGTAATACCAGTGTAACACCCATGTCATTATACAAATTTGTGTCCTCATAAATCACATAAACAAGCACACACACACACACAATTAGAAACCACTTAGGCCAAGTAGAGTTTTGGACAACATCAGCATAAATCGTTATTATTTTGTTAAGACTTTGCGTTGATAAGGGGCAACACAAACTATGAAAACATACACCGATCAGGCATAACATTATGACCTAATATTGTGTTGGTCCCCCTTTTGCTGCCAAAACAGCCCTGACCCGTCGAGGCATGGACTCCACTAGACCCCTGAAGGTGTGCTGTGGTATCTGGCACCAAGATGTTAGCAGCAGATCCTTTAAGTCCTGTAAGTTGCGAGGTGGGGCCTACATGGATCGGACTTGTTTGTTCAGCACATTCCACAGATGCGCGATTGGATTGAGATCTGGGGAATTTGGAGGCCAAATCAACACCTCAGATTCGTTGTTGTGCTCCTCAAACCATTCCTGAACCATTTTTGCTTTGTGGTAGGGTGCATTATCCTGATGAAAGAGGCCACAGCCACCAGGGAATACCGTTTCCATGAAAGGGTGTACATGGTCTGCAACAATGCTTAGGTAGGTGGTACGTGTCAAAGTAACATCCACATGGATGGCAGGACCCAAGGTTTCCCAGCAGAACATTGCCCAAAGCATCACACTGCCTCCGCCGGCTTGCCTTCTTCCCATAGTGCATCCTGGTGCCACGTGTTCCCCAGGAAAGCGACGCATACGCACCCGGCCATCCACGTGATGTAAAAGAAAACGTGAGACCAGGCCACCTTCTTCCATTGCTCCGTGGTCCAGTTCTGATGCTCACGTGCCCACTGTTGGCGCTTTCGGCGGTGGACAGGGGTCAGCATGGGCACCCTGACTGGTCTGCGGCTATGCAGCCCCATACGCAACAAACTGCGATGCACTATGTATTCTGACACCTTTCTATCAGAACCAGCATTAACTTCTTGAGCAATTTGAGCTATAGTAGTTTGTCTGTTTGATCGGACCACACGGGCCAGCCTTCGCTCCCCACGTGAATCAATGAGCCATGGCCGCCCATGATCCTGTCACCGGTTCACCACTGTTCCTTCCTTGGACCACTTTTGATAGATAATCAGTGTTATTCACTTCACCAGTCAGATGTCATAATGTTATGCCTGATTGGTGTATTTATATATTTTTATATTTATATATATATATATATATATATATATCAGATCAGATATACACTAGTTTTGGGACATCTGCCTTTACATGCACATGAACTTCTTTAATGACATCCCATTCTTAATCTGTAGGGTTTAATATGGAGTTGGCCCACCCTTTGCAGCTATAACAGATTCAACTCTTCTGGGAAGGCTTTCCACAAGGTTTAGGAGTGTGTTTATGGGAATGTTTGACCATTCTTCTAGAAGCGCATTTGTGAGGTCAGGCACTGATGTTGGACAAGAAGGCCTGGCCCTGGCTCGCAGTCTCCGCTCTAATTCATCCCAAAGGTGTTCTATCGGGTTGAGGTCAGGACTCTGTGCAGGCCAGTCAAGTTCCTCCACACCAAAACTCGCTCATCCATGTCTTTATGGACCTTGCTTTGTGCACTGGTGTGCAGTCATGTTGGAACAGGAAGAGGCCATCCCCAAACTGTTCCCACAAGTTAGGAGCATGAAATTGTCCAAAATGTCTTGGAATGCTGAAGCATTAAGAGTTCCTTTCACTGGAACTAAGGGGCCAAGCCCAACCCTTGAAAAACAACCCCACACTATAATCCCCCCTCCACTAAACTGTACACTTGGCACAATGCAGTCAGGCAAGTACCGTTCTCCTGGCAACCGCCAAACCTAGACTTGTCCATTGGATTGCCAGACAGAGAAGCGTGATTCGTCACTCCAGAGATCACGTCTCCATTGCTCTAGAGTCCAGTGGTGGCATGCTTTACACCACTGCATCCGACGCTTTGCATTGCACTTGGTGATGTAAGGCTTGGATGCAGCTGCTCGGCTATGGAAACCTATTCCATGAAGCGCCATTCCATGGAACCACTTTTCCAATTAGAATTCCATTCTAATTGGAACACCTGTATTCAATGATTTGGAGGGGTGTCCCAATACTTTTGCTAATATAGTGTATAAGATATATATAAATCAGAACATAAGGAAAATACTGGTGTCACGGGCGATTGCAATCAAATTTTGTATCAAATTATGCAATTAAAAATGTATTAATATACTGCATCATATTTTCCAGTATATTCTCATATATTTTTGTTTGGTAAGGGAAGAGCCATGTCATTATTGCCAGTCTTCAATTATAATTGCAAGGTAATTTAATGCATTTAAGCCAATAAATTATAAAGACTTTTGATGATATTGTCAGGCACTGTGTAGGCTTTAGTAAGCGCACGATTACAAAGGAACAAAAGGAAACTTAATTAACAAGCAAGGAAACTAACTAGGGAACACAGGCAAACCAGAACAGGGAAAACGGAACCAAAACACAATGAAACTAAACCAAAACAACATACATGTTACAGATATTGTCCCAAACCTCACTTGCTGAAGGTGAGTAAACTTGCTGTAGGACATTTCCAAACTTTTAGAGGGCACTATATGTGGACATAGATAAATACAAAGATTTGTACAATATATTCAATATATTTATACGTCTATACAGTTCTTTATGAAGCTTGTATTTATAAAGGAAAAAAAAAAAAATTATTTATAAAGCAATTTTTTTTAGGAGTTTTAAAGTAATTGAACAGCATATCAAATCACTTTGTGGGCTGTACCAGTAGGTGGGTTGGGTTATAAAACAGATGTTTAATGCTTTGTGAATGAAGTGATTGTGCTAATCAAATTTACTTGTTCAAAATTGTTGTTATGCCATTCCTCATCACCAACCATTGAAGCATTTTAATTCAAAAAGGTACGTATATAATCATTCTCACAATTGTAGCAAATATGGCTTTTCTTAAATACGTAGATGAAAGTTCATTTAACATGTTCACATGAACACAATTAAGCAATAAGTTACGAGAGTTTGTGCTATTTTCAACATAGTCATGGCTAAAGGACATTGTTAGGCAGCCCCTTATACAGCACAAACTTCAGTTCAGTGTTTATTGCTTTTATAAAATGAAAGGTTAAATATGAAATATTAAAAATATTAAGGACTCAATTGTCTATTTTTTTTGCAAATAAAAAGTTATGATGATTGTCTAATGAAGTATATATTACCACATGCAGCATATTGGGTAACTAACTGCAGATTTGACTTTGAGTGTTTTCTAGAAATGTTTGTTAACACACACCAAATTCTGAGCCCTATGCAAACAACTAACCCCCCAACACACACACACACACACACACACACACGCTTTATCTGGCAGTTCCTCAGTCACCCATCCATCTGCCTTTTAGCCTACATCTCCGACTGTTCTGTTCTACCCTTTTCACACACTGCACTTCATTTTGAGCTCAACACAATCTCGCTCTCTCTTTCCCTCCAAGCCCAGTAACGGTCAGAAATACAATCATTTTAACAAGACTGTAGTAATGTTTTACATCTTACCACTGTTGTATATGAGTGCCATTATGTAAGAATGAGCCTCAGTCCATATACTGTGTCATTGTGAGAGTGAATGTGGGTGCAGTTTGTGAAGTTATATTGCATGGCCCGTGAGTGAGATGAAAATTATGTTTCTATGGCAACAAGTGCAGTATTGTTAGGAGGTCAGAGACAAACACAAGGAGGATACAGATTAGGGCATAAAAAAGAGAATAACAAAAAAGCAAGCATCGCTTAGGAAGTATTAATGCCTAAAATTGAAATGTTTGATTACTTATTCAAATGAATTCAAATTCAAATTCATCTGGCAAATAAAACAAATGTAAATGATTTTCTACCCGTTTGTCTATGACATTCTGTTTACAGCCTCTACAGTGCAGTCCTGATTTTTTTTTTGCTCTCATCTGATCGGTTTGCTCTCTCATCCATCCTACATGTGGACAAATTTATACGATTTATGTAATAATCAAGTCACCTTTATTTCTATAGAGCTTTATATAATACAAAACAGCTTCACAGAAATAAACAGGAAAATAACACTCAGTGATGCAAACTTCATCAGATATAAGATTAAAATTTTGCTGTAAAGCAGCTCTACAGAAGACAATATTGTCATTATTCAGCTCAAATAAGTTCAATGTTGATTCAATCCAGTACAATGACAGTGTCAATGTTGCAAAATCAGCTAAAGCAGCTCTGCAAAAAACAAGAGTCATAATCAACTGGCTCAAATCAGTAAAGGTTTTGAAAACTGCTAAACTAAATCTGGTCACATGTATACGGAAAAAACTCCTATTCTACTATTCTGGAATGTAGTTTTATTGTAGCCAATGAGCCTGTAAGTAATAGTTTCACTAAACTGTCACCACGTGTCGTGGTTGATTGATACAGGGCCACAGAAATCAACACATACTGTATCTTTCTATCACACATATGTCTGTTTCTGCACTACTGTCCATGCAGAGCTGCAATCATTAGAGTGCCCACCGGCACCCTTTTTCTAGAACCCAATGGAGGCTGTGCAGGGTACATCAATATCAATACTGAGCAATGGCAATAACAAAAGCTCTTTTGACACCAGCATTAGTCTTCCAAATCACCCCTTCTGCCTCTCAGCATAAGGCTGTAATGTTTGTGATTTCTTTCGACAGCACAATTTAACACCCACAGTTCAAGCAAGGCCATTGCCTTGGGCCCTAAATGTGGTTGACCAATCTCACTGAGCTATTAAATCCCAACAAAAAGAAGTGTATATGAACTTAATTTAAAAGAAATGTCTTTGCAACATAGGGAATGAAACTAAGGGGGAATTTGCATGAGCTGATGTGATGGGAAAAACATCATGAAAGAGGGTCGTAATTAATCATAGAGGAAAAACGTTGCTGTTCTTGTTGTTTATGCGTATAGTAGGGTTTTGTTAATTTACCCCAAAATGATTTCAAATCCAGGACTGATCCCAAATGTCAGTCTCTATTTGCTGATGTAATTAAAAACCAAACGGTCAAAGTTTTAATTGGACTGAAACCTGTACCTCAGCCAAGTTTCAAAGGAGACTAATATGCTGAGTTAGGTTTTCAAACTGTAATTCCAGTTTATTATCCTTTACTCGACACAACCAATCCCTGACAACAAATTTTTTTTTCCCTTTTTTTTTTTTTTTTTTTTTTTTTTTTTTTTTACCAGGGACATGCTCATTGGGACACCTGCTAATTGGCCCAAATATCTTTTTGTTGCTTTCTAAACAAGGCCATTTTGCAATCCTGCTTCTGTATTTATTATGGTACTCCTATTTGGCAAAAAGGTTGAACCTAATTGATCTCACTGGAGCACAAAGTCCTACCTCCCGTTTGTTGTAAAAAGCAGAGAAAAAAGCACGAAGGCTTACAAGCTTTTACAGGATTAAGCATCATAAGCTTTTACCTCTGTTGCTCATATTAAATAGCATTGAACAGTTAAAGACAGACGTTTCAGGGGATTGCACAAAGGAAACAGTTAATGTCCATGTTATTCTCTATAAGGCTGCTTAGCTAGCTGTAGCTAAACTGCTTTTTCAGAACAGTTAGTTCGGATCCTATAATCCAGGGGTTTTTAAACTTTCTCTGTTCAGGACACTGACCCTGGGAACCACAATTACAGAACCATATAATAAGCTACACTATACTGTAAGTTAACTTCTTTGCTCTTTAGGATCTTTAGGATTAAATTAATTGCAATATAGACACATTCTTGTAGAAATCATTATTCTTTCATTGGCTAAAAAAAAACATTAAACTGGAACCAGATTGACCTGCAATAAAACTTTTTATGTTACTTTGTAAATCTTAAACAGAATTTTACAATGGCAACTATAATTTCTGCCTGAAATACCATTGTTTACTGCAGTTATTGTGTTGTGTTGTGAATTGAATAGTTTTATAGTAACAATAACTACAGTAACTATAGTCGTTAAGTGAAGTTATTTAGTATGCTTTTGCATGCCAAAATTACATGGCAAAAATATGGCAAAACCTCTGCAAAACTTCACAAAATGTCAGTCAGCTTAATTTGCGATCAGCTCCGAGTTCTTTGCATGGTCAAAATCTGTGTATGTCCTCAGCTCCAGGTTTCATCATGCTGGTAACAGGCAGAAGAGTGGCAGCTACAGTAATACCCTTGGGGTTTCTCTGCTCATCTCAGGGCACTATTGCTGTCTCTCCCAGCGCTAACCGTGCACAACTCCATTAAACTGTCACATCTTTCTGAATGACTTTCCTCTGTCCGAGGGAAAAGACCCACATCTTCACTGGCACAGTACTGAGGGAGAGCAAATAAACAGCAGTTGCTCAGGTTTACCATTAGCACGATCACGATAAAATCAAATAAAGGTCACTTGTTTTGAAAGCAAGTTTAAGTACACATGCAGAATATGCTCCTTTATTTGCCGTTTTTGCATCAGTTGCGATCTTACAAACGTCAGCCTGTCACCTTTGTTACTGCCTGTTATTAGAAACTCAGGGACATCATTCTGCAGCGGGTGAAAGCACAGTAAGCTCAATAAATAGGGCTTTTACAAAACGAGGAGGGAGCATCTACAGGGTGTGTAGTGGACCATGGTGATCTCATTCGTATTCAAAGGTGCTCATGTGTGAGATGTATACATGCAACTCGATGACAACATATTGAACCCTTTTATACAAGTACAACTTTAGAAATGTACAAATCCTTTCTGATCTCCTGAGGATTTGAAATCGCCAGAAGCGGAGCCACTGTGGATGTTATGGTGGTGTGTTTCACTCATGTATTGATTTGTGTGTTTGCTGTCACAATAGTCTGTATAAATCACAGAATGAAACTGTTATGTTGTCAAATTAACTGTGTTAAATTAATGTGATGCTGTTAAACATATTTAAATATTTAAAATCATGTTGAGCAGACAGATGCCAAGGTGACAAGAAGCAGATGGAATCCATTATTCTGTCCCTCAAAATATGACCTAGCAGTTGGAAATTTTCCTCACATGTTGTGTGTTACAGAGGAACAATCTCTTATTGTCATTTCTGCCAAAAACAAGCTTTCGCAAATCCTTGTAGTAGTGACAGTTGGTTGTTACAGCAAGAGCTGTTATTTACCATCCTTGAGTCTTGGAAACGTACTATAATGTCATGTGGAGCATGAATTAAGTGTCAATATCAAGTGAAATAGTTTTTCTTGTAATGAAATGAGTTGTCTTTAGTCAATGGCAAACAGACTGAGTTGATGAAATGCTTATTTGGGCATCCGAGCCTGACGATATGTTTGCCTGAGGATTGCTGCTGTTCAAGATTTTGACATTAGCTGTAGAGGCATTGAAATACTGATTGTATCCGGCGTCGCTGGGTTTTCAAAGCATGAAATCTTCTAAGATTTATACCACACAGGGCTTGCTTTAGTTTTTGTGTGTGTGACAATAAATTTGATAAAGTGTGCAATCATCTGCAACAAAATTATTACATTAGATAAGACAGCTATGTCTACAATTGACAATTATCTTTTTCAAATCATCATTTTACATTTAGGGGAAAATTGTATGTAACTTTTAGGTCATACGAGTTTAATTTGTAATGTACATTTGACTAATTCCATAAAACACATTCAAAAAAAGTCAAATAATCATAATTGTATGAGTCACTACAGCACTATTTATACTAACACTCAAGGCAAGGCTACTAGTATGAATTTTAAAGTATAACCATTTTTCTATCGCATCTCTTCCTCACAGACATGCAGCTATTAGATAAGCACTGAATATCTCGTTTTACTCAGCCTTTCAAAATAGCTCTGGGGTGTGACATCTAAAGATAATGGTCTGTGCATTGGAGTGGCCCTCAAATATTCCAGTCAGTTCTAACCGAAATTGAATATGTCTACAGTGCATGTGTTGTTTATTCTAATGCAGATTAGCATGAAAAGCATGAAAACGAATTTAATTACAGGCAGGGAAACAGTCCAGTGGTTGTATTCAATTCCAAACAATTCCAAGATAATTGCTTCATCATACTGATTCCCCTCATAATTGCCAGCCCCCTCATTTCCATCTAGTAGAGGACTTATAGCATTAGTCTCTGTTTTTATGCTGTACTGTATGGCACATGCCATTTCAGTCACCTTTTTTGCCACCTCACCATGTTTTTACATATTCTCTATCTTTCAAAACACAAAGAACGTCTCGGTTACGTATGTAACCCTCGTTCCCTGAAGGAGGGAACGGAGACGTACGTCGGAACTGACCGACGAATTGGGATCTATTTTCAGAGACCAATCTACTTCGAGTGTTTATAAATGAGCCAATGAAGATTGGCATGCGGTTGACGCATTCTATGATCCGCCCCGCATCGCGGGTATAAATACGGAAGTGGGAGTACCGCATATCGCTTTTCAACTGAGGAGCCGAGACGAGTGACTCGGGCCTTCAGCTGAAGCACAGCACCTGGCGACGGGACGTACTTCTCCGTTCCCTCCTTCAGGGAACGAGGGTTACATACGTAACCGAGACGTTCGACGTACGTCGGAACTGACCAACGAATTGGGATCCCTACCAACACGCCAGGGATGCTGGCCCTTCCAGCGCCCTGCCTGAGCTCACTGGACCACACCTATGTTGGAGTGGGAGTCAGGGCTCCCGGCAGGGAAGGTCAGTCACTGCTGTTCCTGCAAGACCCACTCAGTATGACTATTGGATAATGCTGGGAAAGCGTGCCCGTCTCGTGGAGATGGTACGCTGCGGAGCCACGTCCTTCAATGGAAGGAGAGGTGGCGGAATACACATAAGGACTAACCTATCAGGGTAGTACTACATATGGCAGTCTCTGGGGTGGATCCAACCTGATCCCAGGGGGGAAAGAACACCACCAGAGACGACAGAGCGGGCTCTGTCAAGGGAAAGACACGGGGCTAGCCAAGTAGGGTAGCTGGTACTGTGGAGAATACACATATGGGGTTGCCGTTAGGGAATCGCTACATATGGACCCCAGCCTACACACACGTTCCACAAGCATACGGGTGCAGGCCTGGCGTCAGACGGCCGCAACGTCTGACACCGAAGGGGTGACGGAGGAGCTCGACAGGGTTAGCCGTTTCCGGGGAACACAACTGGAGATAATAGACGCACATATCCGGCCCAGGGGGAGGGAGTGGCGTTGCAAGCCGGCACTAGAACGGGCACTTAGCGCTACTGGCCACTGGGGCGAGGATGCGGGAAGATACCGGCTCTACACGGAGGCTATAGAATCTAGCGAATGTGTTAGGTGTCGCCCAGCCCGCAGCTCTACATATATCTGTCAGCGAGGCGCCTTGAGCCAACGCCCAGGAGGAAGCTACACTCCTTGTGGAGTGCGCTCGCACCCCGGCAAGGCACGTCTTGGGACTGGTAAGCCAAGACGATAGCATCCACTATCCAGTGGGCTAACCTCTGCTTGGAGACAGCCTTTCCCTTCTGCTGGCCTCCGTAACAGACGAAGAGCTGCTCTGAGGTTCTAAAGCTTTGAGTTCGGTCCACGTAGGCGCGGAGGGCGCGGACGGGACAGAGCAAAGCTAGGGCTGGGTCTGCCTCCTCCGAAGGCAGCGCTTGCAGGTTCACCACCTGATCCCGGAAGGGAGTGGTAGGAACCTTGGGCACGTATCCAGGCCGGGGTCTCAGGACAACGTGAGAGTTGGCCGGCCCGAATTCTAGGCATGATTCGTTGACCGAGAGTGCATGCAGTATCCCTACCCTCTTGATTGAGGCCAATGCAGTCAGGAGCACTGTCTTCATGGACAGGATGTTTAACTCTGCAGACTGTAAAGGCTGAAAGGGAGGACCCTGAAGTGCTCTGAGCACTAGGGCTAGGTCCCAAGAGGGTACCGAGGTTGAACGAGGAGGATTCAGTCTCCTCGCACCTCTGAGGAACCTGACGATTAAGTCATGCTTCCCTAAGGGCTTACCTTCCACTGCATCGTGATACGCCGCTATTGCAGCGATGTACACTTTGAGGGTGGAGGGAGGCAGCCTTCGCTCCAACCCATCCTGCAGGAAAGAAAGCACGACATTAATCGAACACCTTCGGGGGTCTTCCCGGCGGGAAGAACACCACTCAATGAACAGGTTCCACTTCAGCGCATAGAGGCGCCTCGTAGAGGGGGCTCTAGCAGAAGTGATGGTGTCTACCACAGCTTGTGGCAGGCCACCTAGAACCTCCGCGGGTGTCATAGAGTGCCCCGCCCCTGAGAAAGCAGGTCCTTCCTCAGGGGGATCGGCCAGGGCTGTCGCGAGGAGTGTGAGTTCGGAGAACCAGGTCCGGTTGGGCCAGTAGGGCGCAACTAACAAGACCTGCTCCTCGTCCTCCCTGACCTTGCACAGTGTCTGTGCGAGAAGGCTCACTGGGGGAAACGCATATTTGCGTAGGTCCCGGGGCCAGCTGTGCGCCAGTGCATCCGTGCCGAGGGTGCCCCCGGTCAGGGAATAGTACAACTGGCAATGGGTCGAGTCCGGAGAGGCGAACAGGTCTACCTGCGCGGCTCCGAAGAGGTCCCATATCAGCTGGACGCTCGGGGGTGGAGTCGCCACTCTCCCGGAGGTGTCGACTGACGAGAGAGCTTGTCGGCTGTCTGGTTCAGCGCACCTGGGATGTGAATGGCCCGAAGTGACCTCAGACGCTTCTGACTCCACAGGAGGAGATGGCGGGCGAGTTGGAGCATGCAACGGGAGCGTAGACCACCCTGACGGTTGATGTACGCAACGGCCGCAGTGCTGTCCGTACGGACCAGCACGTGCTTGCCTTGTAGGGGCTTTTTGAGGCGACCCAGGGCAAGACGTACTGCCAATAACTCTAGGCAATTGACATGCCAACGCAGTTGGGGCCCCGTCCACAGACCCGAAACTGTGTGCCCGTTGTACGTGGCCCCCCAGCCCGTGGATGAGGCATCCGTGAAGACCACAGCATGCCTGGACACCTGTTGTAAGGACACTCCCGCCCGTAGAAACGAAGGGTCCGCCCAGGGGTTGAAGGTTTGGCAACAGTAAGGAGTACCTGAGACCCGGTACTTGCCGCTCTGCCACGCCCATCTCGGGACTCGGTCGTGAAGCCAGCATTGAAGCGGTCTCATATGAAGCAATCCGAGCGGCGTTACCGCGGCTGCAGATGCCATATGCCCCAGGACCCTCTGAAAAAATTTCAGTGGGACCGCTGTCCTGCCTTTGAACGTATTCAAGCAGTTCAACACTGACCGGACTCGCTCCTCTGTGAGGCGCGCCGTCCGGTTGACCGAATCCAGCTCCATACCGAGATAAGAGATCCTCTGTGTGGGACAGAGTTTGCTCTTCTCTCGGTTGACCTGAAGGCCCAACAGGCTGAGGTGACAGAGCACCAGGTCCCTGTGTTCGCACAACTGATCCCGGGAGTGGGCCAATATGAGCCAGTCGTCGAGATAGTTGAGAACCCGAACGCCGCATTCTCTAAGCGGAACAATGGCTGCCTCCGCGACTTTCGTGAAGACGCGAGGCGACAGGGACAGCCCGAAGGGCAAGACTTTGTACTGATATGCCCTCCCCTCGAACGCAAAGTGTAGGAACGGTCTGTGTCGAGGGAGAATGGAGACATGAAAGTACGTGTCCTTCAGGTCGATCGCTGCGAACCAATTTCGGGGACGGATGCATTCGAAAATGCGTTTCTGCGTAAACATTTTGAACGGGAGCTTGTGCAGGGCCCGATTCAGAATGCCCAGGTCCAAGATCGGTCTTAACCCACCACCTTTCTTGGGTACAATGAAATAGGGGCTGTAGAACCCCGACCTCATATCGGCAGGAGGAACCGGCTCGATCTCCGACCGCAAGACATGGGCATTGCTGCTCCGCACGCTGGTGAAGAGGATGCCCCTGTACTTGGGCAGCCGGCGCGCAAACTGAATCGCGTAGCCAAGTCTGATGGTACGGATGAGCCAGCGAGACGGCCTGGGGAGACCTAGCCAGGCCCCCAGAGACCGAACAAGCGGGACAAACGGCACCACAGACGTACCCGGGGTGGGGCAGCGAAGTGGAGTACGCAGATCCGACTCGGGAGGCCCGGAGGCGGCCCGAGTGTTGTCTGAGTACTCCAAGGTGGGGCAGAGTGTGGGTGAGGAGGCCCGGGGACGTCCTCGGTGCCCACACTGCTGCCCCCTGGCGAAGGGGAGAGGGGAGGAAAGGAGTGGCAAGGCCCGGGGGCGTTGCACACTGCCAACCTGGCCCTCTTGGGGCCCAGGGAGGGAGGAAACTGCTCTTTTATTGAGAATGTGGGTACCGCTGGACTCCGGAGAGCCAGCGGCAGGATGTTGTATGAACCAGCCTTCTCGGTGACATTCTCCCCCCGGTCCTCCTCCGGGGGGAGGAGAGGTGCAGACACCACCTCCCCTCTTCCCTGGAGCTGCTCCTCTTCTCCCTGGGCTGCCCGTCTCAGGGCCGCTTGCCCTTGCGCTTGCCGGCGGACTTCGCGGGACCCTGGAATGTTCTTGATCGCCTCCGTCTGCTTCTGGGCCACCGAGAACTGCTGGGCGAAGCTCTCGATGGCGTCGCCGAAGAGGCCGGCCTGGCAGACAGGGGCATTGAGGAACCGCACCTTGTCGGTCTCACGCATATCCGCCAGGTTCAGCCACAGGTGGCGCTCCTGGACCACCAGTGTGGACATCGCCCGACCCAGGGAGCGTGTGGTGACTTTCGTCGCCCGGAGGGCGAGGTCCGTTGCGGTACGCAGTTCCTGCATAACCCCTGGGTCGGAACTACCCTCGTGCAGTTCCTTGAGCGCTTTGGCCTGGTAGACCTGCAGGAGCGCCATGGCATGCAAAGATGACGCAGCTCCTCCACAGGCTGTGTAAGCCTTGCCCGTTAGTCCGGACGAGAACTTACACGCCCGGGAGGGGAGACGAGGATTTCCCCGCCAGTCAGTAGCGGTCTTCGGACATAGCTGCATCGCTACTGACTGCTCTACTGGGGGGATCTCCACATAACCCTTAGCTGCGCCACCATCGAGGGTAGTGAGGACGGAGGAGTCAGTCGATTGGTTTCTAGCGTTGTAAGGCGCTATCCACGACTTCGTGAGCTCCTGATGCACTTCCGGAAAGAAAGGCACTGGGGCGGGGCGCTGAGAACCAGCACGGGCCGTCCCGAGATACCAATCGTCCAGCCGTGAGGGTTCAGGACACGGTGGAGGGTTCCACTCGAGCCCGACACTCGCGGCGGCCCGGGCAAGCATAGCCGTGAGCTCCGGATCAGACTCGGGCAACGCTACCACACCAGAAGTGTCGGGCAACACTACCACACCGGCGGGAGTGCCCTCACAGTAACCCTCAGGTCTCCACCAAAGGCATCAGCCAAAGTAGCAGCTTTCTGCTTTGCAGCGGGAGGACCACTAGATCGGGGATGCGCAATGGGACTCCACCCCGTCTGAGGTATTCGAGTCTAGACCGTAATACTGCGATGGTCATGTTCCCGCAATGGGAACATGAGTCATCCACGAAAGCCGCCTCAGCGTGCTGAACGCCCAAACACGTGAGACAGCGATCGTGTCCGTCAACTGGGGACAGATAACGACGGCATCCAGAAACACACGGCTTGAATGACATCTTGAAAAAGACACAGGGTCAAACCGTGTTGCTCTTTTAGAAAAGGAAAAAAACGCTCCGATCAGTGCCGAGGCACACAGGGGAAATGACTGCGGCTCGCAGCGGTTCAAGGGTGCAAGCCCGCTGAGAGCACTCACAGGAAAAAACGCCCAGCGAGCTGTGAAAACAGCTGTTTGTTTCTTCCTCGCGACCACCACTGTAGGGCACCGTCACACCGACACCGGAACTGGAGCGATCCTCTTCACGAGGCTCACTTAGAAACACTCTTTGTAGGAACACACACAAAGGTACTGTTCGGCTCCGAAGTTGAAAGCGATATGCGGTACTTCCACTTCCGTATTTATACCCGCGATGCGGGGCGGATCGTGGAATGCGTCAACCGCATGCCAATCTTCATTGACTCGTTTATAAACACTCGAAGTAGATTGGTCTCTGAAAATAGATCCCAATTCGTCGGTCAGTTCCGACGTACGTCGAACGTGACCAACTGAAAGGGAACCCAATTTGTATATGAGAGCAATTCTAGCAGCTGACAGGTCATAAAAGTGAACTGTTCCTTCCTTCCCAAACTGCATAGTCTTACTGATGACGGAAGGCTTGGGTGCTGTTTATCATTTGTGACCTGGATTTTCTGCTGAGTAAGAGACTCATTCCACCCTGCACTCCACTGAACACAGATAATACGTTACAGTACCCTTTCCCTTCTTCTAGTAAGCTAATATGGAAAAGGGACATCTGTACACATAAACACTGCACAATGGATACAACGTCTGCCCTATTGGATTCATGTCCTATTGAATTAATTCTTGTTTATTTCACACAAAAGCAAAAGAAAATAAGCTCAATGCATATTATGCAGGCATAAAATGATGTAGGGTCCTATCGGGCTGGTAAGTGATACATGTCCATTCTCTGTTTTTCACAAATGTATTATGAATCATCATGACACCTACAACGGAGCATCGTCTTTGCTTGTTCATTTGTTTTGCTCTGGTACATATTTCATATAAATGGAGAGTGATGAGGGTGCAGAATTTCACAATTGAGATATCCATTTCAAATGACAACACTGCATGCTCTGACGGGCCCTTTAATTTTCCTCTAGCCTCTGCAAACCAATGAAGTGAGAAAATAATAAAGAATTCAGCAGAGGCCTCTGGTCAGTTTGTTGCAGCAGCACAGTTTGTGGGCACATTTTTGACCCACCTTAAAAAGGAGCTGTCAGGCTATTGCTGGCCGACACCGTGAGCGACTAGCTGTTATACTCTTCAGCGATAATATTTCATGAGTCAAGGATCATAAACAACTGTAAGCTTCTGTCAAGCAACCAAGGTAAACATAACTTTTCTCCATTCTGAATGGTTTAGAGTTGCCATGAGAAGATATACAGCTTGACAGTTTTACATTAGAAGCATTTGGACTCTAAAATGATTCTGAAACATTATTGAATCTCTGTTTCATCTTTCAGACGGTCTTTGAAAGAAGAAATCCCTTTAGATTAATCCTTTATAGGAAGGAGTGACATGATTGATAGATAGATCGAAGTTAATTTGCTAATCATTTAATTTTCAAAACTCTTTTAGACATATTGAAGCTTTGAGACTCTTTGAGGCTTCTCCAAGAGTGTTTATTCCTAAAAAATAATTGATAGATAAAGTAATTCATTTGATAAAGACAAATGCTCTTCCTCTTGGGCCTCTGCAATTATAAAAACTATGAATGGACGTCACTTTAATATTCTTCTTTCATGAAGCCTTTTTTTCTCTCTCACACACATCTCTATCAAAAGAAATGAAAGCACCACTGACACTTCTTGACATGTCCCAGATATCTTTGCCTGACAGACAGTGTGTGGCGCTGCAGGCGACTCACTCCCCAGCGTTGACAATACTGTCTAAAACTGCCGCTTCCATATGTCCATTGAGCCCACTGCGGAACGAGGCCTGAGAGTCTTGGCTCGCAATGTGGATGTTCACACATTAATGCCAAAAACTCTTGAGAGGTTGTCGAGGGAAAGTGTGATGGGGGCAAAAGGTTCAAAAGGAGAAAATGGCCATATGTATTTAAAGGAACCATTTCTATTGCCATGACCTGCTTGAGTGGCTGTCATGTTGAGACTGTTTTTGTGTTGTTGTTTTTTTTTTTTTTTGTGTGTGTGTGTGTGTGTGTGTGTGTGTTTGGACAGCCCACCAACCCACTGGCAAGAAATTGCTGTGCTTTTTACACAGACTTGGACAACCTTTGAGTCACATCAGCTACAAGTCTGTTGACGTTATAAGATGCATGATAGTACCATATGTTACATACCGCAAATCATTAATGATATATTTCCCTGCAATTGTTAGTATCCTGATGCTACTATTTTCAGTAGTAGTTCTTTGAAGATTTTGTAATGTTTTAAAGTTTGCAAAATTCATGCCATAGCTGTACTACTCTTTTCTAACTAAAGCAGTAATGCGACAAATCTCTGCATCTAGCAGTATCTGACACTTTGCAAACATCTAATTATGTTCTAGCATCACTCACTTATTACTGTTTGATCATCAAATGTCCAGTATTGAAGTGGATAGCAGCTTTGTCAATTGACTGCCGCCACTGACTTCTGTGTAGCAAATTGGATGAATCATTTTAGAGGCTCACTTTTCACCTGTCAGGTTTACAATGACATGAGGATTTGGTCTAAAAGATTTCTGCTCAATAAATCAAGAGATAAAAAAAAATACAGTAGAGAGTGAATTATGTGTAAGGTAGCCATTTAACAAAGATAAATATGACAAGTGATACTGGCCCTAACTCAAAAAAAGATTTTTGCCTCTTGTTTAATTTACCTAAATAAAAAGAGCTAATTCTTGAACATTTTGCCACAACTTAATTTCACTGTGTGGAATTCAGTTAAATGTGTAAAATACATTTTTACTTTATCCATTTGTGTTGATAATGTGGGTGTTGAAGAGAGTGCGCACAACGAAGGAATGGAAATCAAAACAGTCTTTAATTACTCTAAGCAATACCGGACAAATGAACTAAAACTCAGGGCTTATGTAATGTAGGCTAGTAAGAGCTGTGCGTGTAAACATCACTCCCCTGATCTCAAGAGGCACTCTAGTGACTGACGCTAGAGGCTGCAGTCTTTACCCTCCTTGTTAGAGTGGACAAATCCCACACCAGAGACCATGGTTCAAATCCCACTCGGAGCGGGTTGAGTAGGACTGGCTATATTTTAGTGCCGTGACCCGGATGGGAGTGAAGTTTAGGGGGTTTAGCACCATTTTTGACGCACAGGGTACCCCATTGCTTTCAGTTGTTTGCCTTGTGCGTCAGATCAAGACGCATAATTCTTTGCATTTGTAAAAGTAGACATGATTTACATGTCTATCCAATTGCGTACAGAGTCATTTGAACTATGCCCGTTGATCACGCCTCTTGTGCAGTAGAAAATACAGAGCAGACTCCCCAGACTAATGTTCAATCTTAAAAGATTGAGCTTGGTCTGGTGATAGCCAGACAACACTCATACCCTAAACCTCCACACTTCTAAACAATATAAAACACATAAATAAAAGTACAGTCACAGGTATTTATTGCAAAAACTGACTATAAAAGTATTAACATTCCAAGTCTTCTGAAGCCGTACGATATCTTTATGTGAAGAACAGAGTGGACCTTATGTATCAACTCTAATGTTCTGTCAGGACCACTATCGTCAAAGATGATTGATTGACTATTAGCATACAATTTGGAGTGGCGGTATGGTTCTGTTCTGGGCAAGAACTCTCCTCGCATCCATGCAGCCTAGCATGGATAAGAGCAGGGATAGCAGCGATAACCCCCCTAAGGGTAAACAGAACAGAACCAACATAATGTATTGCAGATATCATTAATGTCGATATTAAATGTACAAAATAATTCGGGAATTTAGTCTGATTCAAGGGGAATCAGAATACCAAATCCTGACTGGACGAGAGGAGGAGCTGGGGATGGAGGAGGGTAAATGAACTCTGGAGAACGCGATAGCTGCTGATAGTACTGAAGGAGCTTATATATGTATGCTGTGATAGACGTCGTATTCCTATAGGTAGACATGATCAGCTGACAGTCAGCTGATGTGAGCTTGGCTAACGTGACCTACCAGAACTGACGCTACGCTTGATTTTTAATTGCTAAAATGATCCCACCGCTCCGTGAACACACGCAGTCATATCTCATTCAAAAGATACACCCAACGCTTTAGCATAACGCAGTTAGTCTCGAGACACACGAGAGCCAATGACATTTTGCAATCAAAGCTGATGTAATGACGCAATTGGTCACAAAACATACGAGAGCCAATGCAATTTCACTATCAAATCTGATGTAACGCTTCTTCGGGCGGCAATTTTTGAATGTGTGCATGATCTTAGGTGGATGTAAACGGTGAATGCTTTTGGGTCTTTTCTTCACACAAATCAATAGTTTGGCCTCGGAACATTTGGAATATTTGTACTTTTTGAATAAATTGTGTATCTGCCTGTTATATTCTGTGTTTTATAGTTCAATATAATTTTATAGTTTCAAATGTTTCTCATTGAAAGCAATGATGTACCCTGCGTGTCAGAAAATGATTCTAAAGGGGTTAAAAAGTGACGCCGAAGGGGTCCTGACCAAGCGTCTATATATGTTGGGAGTGAGAACGTGTTGTCCACGCTGAAGACTTCGGTTCGAATCCAGCTCGGAGCGGGTTGAGTAGGACCGGTTACACTTATATACTCAGAGAACATAATCAATAGAGAAACAGAACAGGTGCGTAAAATCAGGAACTATGGAAAGTAATAAACAAACAGGGAAACTAATTAGGACTTCATGCTGGACGGGACCAGCAGAGGCACAGGAGACTTTGTGCTGGACGGGACCAGCGGGGACGGGAGATACAGGAACTTATCCTTTTCCAAATCAAAATAGTTCCCAGAGGCCAGGCACAACACATCCACAGCAGCTGGGGTGTGGGCGGGGCTTTCCTCAGGGACAGACGATGTAGCCAGCTCACGCACCTGGTCAGACGTTTAGTGAGGTCGGGATTCGGGACGATGGTTGGCTCAGTCCTCCTTTCAGGATCTGGCTGGTACATCGTGGCTTGCTCAAGCCCTTTGTCTACGGTGGGCTCTGGCATTCGTTCCGTGCAGCGGGTTGATGGCAGGCTGGGCTCTGGATTTGGAGCGGGACTGCTAACGACCTCCTCGACGAGGCAGATGGTAAATGGTAATTCGCAGTTCACCAACACCTACTCCACAAACTCGGCAGACGTTCCTAGAGGACCGTCACCTGGGTGGCGATCCTTTGTGCTCTCGTTCAAGCTGGCATAAAAGAAAGCACAATGAGATTTCGGGGAAGTGCGCAGGTGTGGTCCTCGAGGCACTGCTCTTCCTGCTCAAGGCAAAAAAGCAGCTGGACTGCCAGTAAGTCCATTTTTATTTACTCAATTTTTAGGGTCCGATATTCTGTAATGAGGGTGTTCAAAACAATCAAAACAGTCTTTAATTACTCTAAACAGAACACTCAGGAGATTTACTTTAAAGCAGCCACTTAGATACAAGCAATATCAGAAAAAATTACGGAAACTCAGAGAACATAATCAAAAGAGAAACAGAACAGGTGTGTGAAATCAGGAATTATGGGAACTAATTAACAACAGGGAAACTAACTAGGTACTAAGGAGAACGGGAACAGAGCAAACAGAGTGAAAACTAAACTAAAATATAACATACATGTTACAGTTGAGACAAATATTTTTTCTTGCCATTAACTAAAACCGGACATGGCATTTCCTGTTCCCAGCATGCTTTGTATGTGAATGGATGGGGTAAATGTTTGAAATAATGCTATTTGTTTGTTAGCAAGATTGAAACTTTAGTGTTTAAAGTTGGTATGAAATGGTAATTGTGATTGTCTTTTCTTCCCTATTGTGACTTATATACAAGCGAAACAGTTTCTGAAACAAGAAGGAGCGGGACTTGATTTTGTCCATTGGGAATTGATTGGGTTGTTGTTGTTTACTAATTTCTTCAATCTCATGTGAGTGACAGGTTGCTGGAGGGGATGGATTATTGTCCTGCCCTTGCACCATTGAACAAGTCATCAGAAAAGAGATGTTGCTGCATTTATGTTAATGATAACGAGTTAATGTTTTTGATTAAAGATTATGAGTGCACATCAATTTGAAAATTAATGTGCATTGATAAATCATTTATAATAAACACAATATTCCATAAAAAAAATAAGAATGATTTCATGGTGACTTTGATGTCCTAGTTATGTTGGGATTGAGAACTTTTCTGTTATGTTGGCATTTGGAAGGGTTACCATTATGCTGAGTAAGGTGGAGCTTTTGCTTAGATTGAGAGTGGCTACATAAGGACTGAAGCGTATGATGATTTGCTCAGTGAGCAATTACTGTGAAAATGCGAGTGCAATGATTAGTCTCTTCTTCTTCTTCTTTTTTTTTTTTTTTTGAAAACCGAAAGATTATTATTTTAAGGTTACTTCATCATTTCTTATTTTATTGGACTCAATTCAGTTACAGCAAGTTTCTTCTACACAAAGTAATTTAATTTACATGGGACTTTCATTTAATGAAAACTCATTTTCTACATGTGTAACCACTGTCCACAACTAAATTCAGACTAATTTTGTAATGCTTCTGTGAAAAACAGAAGCGATTAAGCCCATGTAGTACTATGTACTAGTGCTATACTCGCTTGGTAAAGCAGAACAACCACCCACTCATTGAGCTAGTGCCAAATAACTGGATGGAAATCAAAGATTTATTCCAAAAAACAAATAACGTCTGTCTGCACAGCACAGTGCATCTTTTACAGTGTAACTATATTTTTTGTCTGCAATTATAAAGCAAAAATATATTGTTTGAGCTGACTGAATTTATACTACTTGGGGAATCCTAAAACATAATTGCAAAGCTATATTTTTATGCACATTAAAGAAAATAGAATTTTCTCCTTCCAACTGAGCATATTGACAATATATTAAGACAGCTGTTGTTTATTCTTCTCCATTGGCATTTGATGAATGATATGCACTATTAATTATTTCTCATAGGGTGTAAGTAACCTTGATTTATATTTCATTTAACAAAAGAGTGTTGGTCAAGGGCTGTTGATCTGAATGCCATAATGATAGCCATGCACTGTGAGAGTAAGCACATTTCTATGAAAGGCTGAAGCCAACAAACGACTGCCTGAGGCTTGAGAATTGTTTCACTCTATAAAATGGCCTTTTTCTCAGATTTCAGAGGGCATTTTTTGTAACATGTAGCTTTAGGTGAGTTGAACTGTGAACCCAAGTGTAGATATTAACGATCTTTCAACATAGAATCCCAAAAGGAAAAGAAAAAAAATCAGCAAACAACTATGAAAACAAGACTCAACAAAAGACGAGGGAATGCAAAAGGGTAATGCAGCATAGATGTTAACGATAACAAACATTGTTTCCTTCATGTCATTAGACAGGTGAATGACATATGACTGTGGAGGGGTGGATTTTTTTCATTTCCATTTATGCTGTGATTCATTATGACTCCCAAAATAAATGTAAATGGCAGTAGCAGGTGCCAGAATCTCAGCAGTGTAAAAAATACTGTTTGCACAGAGATTAATGACATGCAGTACATAATATCAGCCTCGCTCTGTACTTCACGAACAAGCATGGGTGACAAATGCTCTGAGCACAAACCTCCATTACTCATTCCAGTATCACATGTCCATCTCATCCACAGTGAGAGATGTCATTGTGACAGTGCCACCATTGTGTCTGTGTCAGACACCTCTCTTTGAACCACAGAATCACAAAGTGCTGAGGTGGATCTGTCCCACACCTCTCTTGTTCAAATTGGATTTCTTCCCCCACTTTGTTCCTATTTAAGCTACAGGGGTTGATGTCAGATCTCAGGCCTGCTGTTGAAATAAATTCATTGTCAGCGGAGCTTTTACACCCTGCCATTTGCAAGGATTTATGATGGAAGCTGTTTTGTTGCATGATACATACATTTGTTTTGTATCAGGGCACTTAGTGCTTAAGGAGCTCTACAATTCTGTCTTCTTACATATTTTATGTAGCGCATGTGTTCAGCTCCTCATTTGCAAATGTCACATGGAGACTGGGTTTTTCACAGAATAGTAGAATAAAAAAAGAATAGAATAAATCTAAGTAATATCACATAAGCAAGAGTGCTGTTTTTATTCTGAGTATCTGCATGTGCTTATGCTTCAGCCATGCTGATATTTAGTAAAACAGCAGTATTGTGAGTGTCACGTTAAACCAAGGAAAAACTGGATTGAGGACTCATTTGCAGAAATGGGTGCTTTATTGACAAAATAAACATAATACAAAACCAAAAACCCACAAGGGGGAAAAATAAAACTAGAAATAACAAAAACCAACTTGGAACAGAACATCAAGGATCACGGGGAAAACAGGAGACAAAAGACAACAATCCAACACAAGACTGCAAACACGAGGAGACTATAAAGGGTAATAATCAGGAGGGAACAGGTGGGGTAAATTAAACAATAATGAGATAACAAGAAGGGCGGGGTCCAGACAGAAGACAAGAGCACATGGCCCAGATACAAACCAAAACACCACATGTGCAAAACAAGACAGGACAGACATGTGACAGTGAGATGTTAATATTGAGTAACTTAAATTTTAGACTGGCAACACATGCAGTTTGTTGCTAGTTATTGCCAGTTACTTGGTCTATTTCTAAAAAAACAAAACAAAAAAACAGTTCCAAACAAATTGATTCTTTATGATTGAACCTAAATCAAACCACACGCTTGCAAAATAATTAGCTCTGTTCTGAGTTATTAGATATTATTATTATATATTAATATTAATATGATAAGATACATGGTAATATCAATATAGTTGCAGTATATTTGCAAATATTAATTTTGATCTTCATTCATTTATAGCTGTATGAATGTGCAGATATGCTGAAAATCTATTGTAATTATTGATTGCAATACATGCAATACATAAAGTAATAGATGCTTTTTTAAATAATGGTGTATATAGCATTTAGCATTGATGCAGCATTTCTAAACACATTCTTTCTGCATACTTATCTTTTTCTTTCATGTCAGCATTACTCATTTATAGAAGTAAAGTTCCAAGCCTGTGCATTTAACTAAATATCTGTTCCACATAAATGTAGTTTTATAATAAAATATCTCAGAAAAACCTGAACTAAAGCATGTAGTACACACTTTTATTGAATAAAGAAGTTTTCCTACAACCACCCCAGTCTTCACAGTTTTCATAAGTTCACAGTGCGATGTTCCCAACAAAGAGAATGAGGCAATCAGAGGTAGAAATGGAAGCTTAAATTATATTATATTCATACCTGACATTTACAAATGAATGCAATGGAGAAGTTCCTCTGTAATCTGGAGTGCACAGCAGGTGTTTCTATCTACACAGATGGCAAACACCCACTGTTGTCTCCGTAGTAAACCTGGAACAAAAACACTCACAAACAATGCCAATTCCGGAGGCAACACATCATCAAGAATGCTTAAAGACAGCACTATATGTGCCAGATAGTCAAAAGAGTGTCCCAGCAGTGCTGGCTCTCTTTGTGTAGCCACATGTTTTTTTTTTTTTTTCAACTCTATCTTAAAACATCAACCCAGATTTCATGCATGTGAACTGTGGCTGTATATGCTGATGTTTCCCATCTGTGACCAAGAAAAAGTGATTGTGCTTAGACGCAAACGATGAGTTAAGCATGGACACATGCCTATGCAGAATACAAGAAACATATCAGTCAGTATTGCATTGGTGTGAGGAGGGATTCATGAATGAGAACAATGTGAATATGAAGACTCTTTCAGTCTAACTGAAAAACAAAGCCACTTTTAAATAACAAATATTACACATTTTGAATAATATTACATTATAAAGAACCACATAAGAAGTTACCAATACTGAAATTTCACAGCTTTTATAAAGAACCACAAATTATGTTAAAGGGGTCCTATTATGCCCTTTTTTTTACGAAAACTTGATTTTGTTTTTAGGGTGTACTATAATATGTTTTCATGTTTAATTGTTCAAAAACACATTATTTTTCACATATATTACAGCACCTCTCTCCCCAGTCTGGCTCAATCATGCCGATTTTGATGAAGCCCCTCCTTCCGAATTACGAAATGTGCTGTGATTGGTTAACTGGCCCAATTGTGATTGGCACTGCTTAGCACGTGTTCTTTAAATGTCCCGCCCCTCCATAACTGCGAGTTCTTCTCTAGTGTAAATATTAAGGATGGCGTCAATTTTGAACCAATTTGAGCCCAATTCAGACCCTGACAATGTTAACGAACAAGAGGATCGTCCAGAACGGATTTCATGCACAGACTTTGCAAGCACTGATTTCACAGGATGTTTCAGAGTGGTATGTTTTTTGTAATTTTCTTATACATTATAGATACAATGTTATCCTCCATTTAATCATGATATTTGTCCAAAAATGAAGGTAATACAAGCAGTAATCGATCATAAAACCATGGTTAATTTCCTAAGGAGCGGTGAACCGTCTTTAAAAAGCAAGAGCTTACAAAAGTGATCCGGAAAAATCACGTTGTTGTTCTTGAAAAGGGGATTCTGCTAAATAAAATATCTCCCTTTGAAGTGGACTTTGAGCTTTGTAACCTTCCAAATCTTTTTTTTTATGCTTAAGCAGCAACTTTACTGTCACGGTTTGTTTTGGTTTTGTTTCATGTTCATGTTTCATGTCTTTTATTTTGAAGTTTATCACAGTCATGGTTCCTGTTAGTCATGTGATTCCCTTACCCTCATGTGATCATGTATTGTGCTTCCCTTGTCTTATGTGTCATGTTCTGATTGGTTAATCGTCTTGATTGTTCACAGGTGTGTCTTGTGTGATAGAAATATTTTATATAATGGCCTCAGAAGTTGTAAGAGGCTTTTTCAACATGAAACTACAAAAAAAATTCAGACTAAGGATGTTCAGGTCAAAGACCATGTAGACTTACCCAGAAAGTGCTTAACAAAATAGAACAGTCATATGATTAGCTTAGATCATTACAAACCAATTACCAGAACAAATCACAGTGAAGGAAACTTGAGTGACATTGATTTTCACTCAACTGAAAGGTTTAAATGTACATGCATTTTTCTGTTCAAGAGACTTATTTGGTTGTTGTGACCAGTGATCTCCCGGCCGTGAATAAAACTTAATTTCAGCAAAGAGCAACTTGGGAGTCGTGTCAGGTATATATGCTGCGCAGCTGAGGAATAGAAGTACTAAAGATTCTATGCTCAAAAGATCACAGCGGAGACAGTGATAGTGTTGGAAGACTATAGAGCCATTCTCGGGGTGAGGCTGTAATACTCTATAAGTTAGTATTAATGATCCTGCAGAGACCAGCGTACACCTGAGAAGGACGGTGAGAGTGTATAGATGCTAAAGACCTGTGTGCTCTTACAAAGCATGTAGAAGTCTGTCCAGAATCCAGAAATCCAGAAATCCAGAAAAATCACATTGTATGATTTTTAAGTAATTAATTTGCATTTTATTGCATGACATAAGTATTTGGTACATCAGAAAAGCAGAACTTAATATTTGGTACAGAAACCTTTGTTTGCAATTACAGAGATCAGACGTTTCCTGTAGTTCTTGACCAGGTTTGCACACACTGCAGCAGGGATTTTGGCCCACTCCTCCATACAGACCTTCTCCAGATCCTTCAGGTTTCGGGGCTGTCGCTGGGCAATACAGACTTTCAGCTCCCTCCAAAGATTTTCTATTGGGTTCAGGTCTGGAGACTGGCTAGGCCACTCCAGGACCTTGAGATGCTTCTTATGGAGCCACTCCTTAGTTGCCCTGGCTGTGTGTTTTGGCTCGTTGTCATGCTGGAAGACCCAGCCACGACCCATCTTCAATGCTCTTACTGAGGGAAGGAGGTTGTTGGCCAAGATCTCGTGATACATGGCCCCATCCATCCTCCCCTCAATACGGTGCAGTCGTCCTGTCCCCTTTGCAGAAAAGCATCCCCAAAGAATGATGTTTCCACCTCCATGCTTCACGGTTGGGATGGTGTTCTTGGGGTTGTACTCATCCTTCTTCTTCCTCCAAACACGGCGAGTGGAGTTTAGACCAAAAAGCTCTATTTTGGTCTCATCAGACCACATAACCTTCTCCCATTCCTCCCCTGGATCATCCAGATGGTCATTGGCAAACTTCAGACGGGCCTGGACATGCGCTGGCTTGAGCAGGGGGACCTTGCGTGCGCTGCAGGATTTTAATCCATGACGGCATAGTGTGTTACTAATGGTTTTCTTTGAGACTGTGGTCCCAGCTCTCTTCAGGTCATTGACCAGGTCCTGCCGTGTAGTTCTGGGCTGATCCCTCACCTTCCTCATGATCATTAATGCCCCACAAGGTGAGATCTTGCATGGTGCCCCAGACCGAGGGAGATTGACCGTCATCTTGAACTTCTTCCATTTTCTAATAATTGCGCCAACAGTTGTTGCCTTCTCACCAAGCTGCTTGCCTATTGTCCTGTAGCCCATCCCAGCCTTGTGCAGGTCTACAATTTTATCCCTGATGTCCTTACACAGCTCTCTGGTCTTGGCCATTGTGGAGAGGTTGGAGTCTGTTTGATTGAGTGTGTGGACAGGTGTCTTTTATACAGGTAACGAGTTCAAACAGGTGCAGTTAATACAGGTAATGAGTGGAGAACAGGAGGGCTTCTTAAAGAAAAACTAACAGGTCTGTGAGAGCCGGAAATTCTTACTGGTTGGTAGGTGATCAAATACTTATGTCATGCAATAAAATGCAAATTAATTATTTAAAAATCATACAATGTGATTTTCTGGATTTTTGTTTTAGATTCCGTCTCTCACAGTTGAAGTGTACCTATGATAAAAATTACAGACCTCTACATGCTTTGTAAGTAGGAAAACCTGCAAAATCGGCAGTGTATCAAATACTTGTTCTCCCCACTGCATATAGCCCTCATGTTACCATTGTCTCTTGTCTAGCTTTGTTCCCTGTAAACCGCTGTTGGTGAGTTTTGTCAAGTCCAGGTTTTTGATCATGTTGATTCCATGTTTCAAGTTTAGTTCATGTCAAGTTTGTTCATGTTTGTATTTAAATAAAACTCCACTTGGGTTCTCACTGCTACTCGCCTCATTGGATACATTACAATTACACACTAACTAAAGTTGAAAAAGTGGAAAAGCATAGTAGGACCCTTTAATTACTGGTTGACGTGCATGGTTTTCTGTTTCTGTAAAAGTAGAGGTATCCATTTTTTGAAGATGCTTTTATTAATCCCTTAGGATTCTAGCAAATTAGCTAACACTGTCAATGGCTCTGGAAGATGACTAGGCTATGAAAACTGTGATTGTTGTCCTTTTGACTGCAGCTTTGAAAATTTGAACCATCCAGACCATTACAGTAGTAGGAAGTAAATGCTTATTATCAATGAATGGACTATAATTTTATGTTCTGTAGGAGTGGTATTGGTGTGTAATTCAGTTTGGATCAAAGAGGGTAAACCTCAAGCAAATCTCCGCTTAAATTGATGATGCAACAGTTTGCATACATCTTCAGAATGTAACGCCATCAAATTGAATGAAATGCTCTCATCTTTCTTTTCAAACCACTGTATGAGAAATGCTAATTGCTTTGAACGCCCCCTTGGAGTAATGGGACTTGTAATTACGGTTTAGCACCAGACAGACTCTTCTTGCTAGCTGTTAATTACTCTTTGCTAAAGATGAAGAGACTGAAGATAAGCGTTATAATCACAGCCGCTATTTGAAGAAGGATGTTGTGACTTCAGAGAGCAGGGAACATCAGTTGCCAAAAATGTCTGCCCCCCCGGGTCGCAGAGCAATCTCTGTGGATGTTCCAGGGTGACCCTGGCCTCAAAAACCCAAACGCTCAACTAGAAGTTGCTCAGCATGGGACCTATACAAATTCTGCACATCAAATAATGCGCAAATTGCCATGACAGTTCCTTAATCTGTAAATCTTTACAATATTGTTCTGTCATTAATGAATAACTTCACAGGAACAAATGAGTAACACATTATTAACATTCTAGTAACTGTTACATAGCTACCCATCTGGTTGGGGAGCCAGTAGCAAAGTAAAGATAAAAGTGAAAGAAAAGAAAAAGAAAACCTTTGAGAGAGAACCAGGATAATCCAACCTCCTGTCCCAGAATCAACACAACCACTAATTCAAATAATCACTTTTAATTTGAAAAGATGAAGAATGATAAGAAGTCACAATAAAGATAACAGAAATAACAATGCCAAAAGAGAGTAGTAATGAAAATAGGGGATAATAGCTTCAGGGGAGAGTTCGGCCAAAATAACAAACAAAACTGAAGTAACTAACCCATAAATCTCTTTAAATCACCTGGAAAAAGATAATCAGAAAAATAAATGACATAAATCTTCCCTCTCTACCTGTCTACCCATAAACAGGAAGAAATGAGGAGGACAAACAAATATGCCCCCCCCCCCCCCCCCCTAACAGTATACAAATATGCCCCCCCCCTAGTATTCTAAACAAACATACTTAAAGGGGTCATGAACTGAGAAATCAAATTTTCCTAGAGCTTTTGACATAAAAGAGGTCATCATACTATAATAATATCCTGTACGTTTCAGAGCTGACAACTTCCTTGGTAGTCCAAAAACAGTGCTTTTATTGTAACCAAGCCCAGATAACGACTCGTTGTGGAACGTGCCTGTAATAGATAGGTGAAAGACCACCTCTGCAGAAAAAAATCAAAGCCTACTTCATCAGGGATTGGACAGAAGAGCGATAAAGGATGGACTGCAAAGAACATTACCTTCCAAAGGATCCTAAAGCTATATGTGGTTATTTATTTTCAACAATGTGAATGTCGCAGTTGAGCATTATTTATTTGTATGTGGTACATTTCACTGTGGATTCTTTGGTAAATCAGTCGCAATTTTGGCGTAGGCTTTGCAAACAGACTTTTACGATATGGACTCCACAGTAATGCGACATGTGAGTATACATGTTAATTCTAATGCCTGATCTGTGACCAGTGATTTCTTATATGTAATGATTCATGTACAGTCAGATGTTCTTTGTCTATGTGTCAGAATCAAACCAGTGACTAAACGATCAACTTCACATTGTTTCTCTTAGTAGGATGAAAATAATCTGTTATTTAAACTGTGATTAAATTATATATAGAAAGTAGGGGTGTAACGATATTCAAACCGAACCGAAAAACCGTGATACACCACCCACGGGACGAACCGTGATACTCTCATGTCGAACCGAACGTGCCCCGCCCCCCTGCTCCCCCGGCGCAGCTCTCACTTCACTTTATGCCACAAAATTATTTTTTTCTTCCTTGACATTTGATTAAATAGTAATTAGTACACTTTTAACAACTAATAAGAGTTGTATTTTTACTAAATATTATTATAATAATATTATTTACTAAATATGCACTAACTTTTGTCTTCCAAGTGCATGTCACGGGAGATCGCTCAAGTTGCATGGTGTAAGGACAAAGAAAGCCAGTTTCCCCATAAAACTGTGATATGAACCGAACCGTGGCATTGGTGTATCATTACATCCCTAATAGAAAGCGATCAAAGAATGTTTCCTTTGCTATCACTGGAGCTGTTAATTCAAATAGTAATTAACAGTTTATCAGTGACTGAGTTCTGGCAAATCTTATTTACATTGTGTTTGCACTATTAGTTAAGATGAAAGCATTCGTGACAGTACAGAAATCGAGTGGCATTGACGAGATCACTGTATTTATGCGCTCAACATGTCTGTGATCGGCTACAATACTCATCACTGAAACCTTTATGCCACGATCTAAATATAATGCTATAATCAACACTTTTACGATTAGTTAACTTGAGAGCTGTAATAGTAAAAATGTTCCACATGTAATAGTAGCTATTTCATTTGCAAAAATGTTAGCCAATCACAGCAGTGGGCGTTTACACTGAAGTCTCACCGCAGACACGCCTCCTTAAAAAAGAGCATTCAAATCAGAGGGCTAAAATCAGGGTAGGAAAAATGCCTTTTATTTCTAAATTATGACCATTTTTTTAACGTTATGAGTGCACCACAGGAAACATTATAAAACAATAAAACAACTCAGTTCATGACCCCTTTAACATAAGATATAAAGGTACTGAAAACATAGGCTATTACACAATTTCAGTTCTCTTTCTGTTAAAGTACACTTATAACAAGATTCTGAGCTCTCTCTTCTCCACAGATCCACTACTGCTTATATCTCTGCTCCTCGTCTTCACCATCCAATCACCTCAGGCATTGTTAGATTGAATGCAGCTGATCAGAGTACCTGTCTTATGACAAAATAGAGAAAGAGGGCAGGGAATAAAACATCCACAACACAAATACACAAATACATAACACACCTCAATAATAAATAAACATACGTACTTGGATGTAACAGTACTAACAACAAACTCTAATGATTTTTTCGGATTTGGTAACACTTGAGTCATTACTGGTGGGTTACCATAGATCTTCACTTCAGAAAACTGATCCAAACGGCCAGTAATTCCTTTAGAAGGATGTAGTAACACTTGAGGTCATTACTATCCAAAACCTTACAAAAACCTCAAAAGCTTATAATGACTTCAGTCATTACTAGGGAGGATTGGCAAGGATTTGCTAATAGTTGAGTCATTACTAGTGAGTTACCATGACCTTCACTTTAGAATTAATTATACATTATGCATTATTCATATTAATTATGAACCTGTATAGTTCTTAGTAGTCCTCTGGGAGGTATGAAAACAATAGTAGTTATTGATTAGCTAATAGTGTACTACCTTATTAAACTGAGCGCTATTACTTACTAATTTGTTAATCAGAGTTTCTTGTTAGTTAATACTAGAATATAAATATTGCGTTCCTCATTTATTCCTGTATAGTTATTCATTAATGAGGTGGAAAACAGACCTCGGAATTTATGCAGCTTTAACACTGTGAGTTGGGTTGGTTCTCTGGCATTGAGACAGCTTTTCCAAATGAAATAATAATGCCCAGTGAATAAAAACAAAACAGTCAAGTCAAAGTTGCCTACAGCAAACATCAGCATGGAGTTTCAGTTTATTTACCAATTCTGCGGTTCTCTGGAATACTTGACTCTGATTGGTCAATTGCTGTATTCTGCATTCTGATATTTTCTTATATTCATCTTCATCATGGCTACGCTGTATATTAGACCACACTTCGGGTAACCGAAACCAGGCTCTACTTTTATGTCTCCCACATCACACTTATAGGGACTCACTCTCTCCCTCTTCATTTAAATTCCATCTTAAGACTCAATTAGCGATTGTTGTGAAAATGGCCACAGTATTAATATTACTGTTGCTGTGTTCGTAATGTTGCATGGCCGATTGCTTTGTACAATGTAATGGATTTTTTTTTTTGAAGAGGAAGCTTGAAAATAATTTACAGGTAAAATTATGAAATAATTTCAGCTCTAATCAATATTTAAAGTCACCATATTAAATCAAAATTCTTATTTTTTTAAGGAATATTGCATCATTTATTATAAATGATTTATCCGTTCACATTAGTATATTTTTTACATGATCTTTAATCAAAATAATTTCACCTCCCTCTTGCAACAACATCTCTTCTCTTCTCTTCTCTTCTCTTCTCTTCTCTTCTCTTCTCTTCTCTTCTCTTCTCTTCTCTTCTCTTCTCTTCTCTTCTCTTCTCTTCTCTTCTCTTCTCTTCTCTGTTTTTCGCCGCGATGATGGGACGACCTGTCACTCACATTAGATAGTAATAGCAAACGACAACAATCCAAATGATTCAATCAAATGTCCTGATGGACAAAAATTTTTTTCTTGCTTAAGAAGCCTTTTCACTTGGATATACACCGATTAGGCATAACATAATGACCACGGACAGGTGAAGTGAATAACACTGATTATCTCTTCATCACGGCACTTGTTAGTGGGTGGGATATATTAGGCAACAAGTGAACATTTTGTCCTCAAAGTCGATGTGTTAGAAGCAGGAAAAATGAGCAAGCGTAAGGATTTGAGCGAGTTTGACAAGGGCCAAATTGTGATGGCTAGACGACTGTGTCAGAGCATCTCCAAAACTGCAGCTCTTGTGGGGTGTCCCCGGTCTGTAGTGGTCAGTATCTATCAAAAGTGGTCCAAGGAAGGAACAGTGGTGAACCGGCGACAGGGTCATGGGCGGCCAAGGCTCATTGATGCACGTGGGGAGCGAAGGCTGGCCCGTGTGGTCCAATCAAACAGACGAGCTACTGTAGCTCAAATTGCTCATGAAGTTAATGCTGGTTCTAATAGAAAGGTGTCAGAATACACAGTGCATCGCAGTTTGTTGTGTATGGGGCTGCATAGCCGCAGACCAGTCAGGGTGCCCATGCTGACCCCTGTCCACCGCCGAAAGCACCAACAGTGGGCACGTGAGCATCAGAACTGGACCACAGATGGAAGAAGGTGGCCTGGTCTGATGAATCACGTTTTCTTTTACATCACGTGGATGGCCGGGTGTGTGTGCGTCACTTACCTGGGGAACGCATGGCACCAGGATGCACTATGGGAAGAAGGCAAGCCGGCAGAGGCAGTGTGATGCTTTGGGCAATGTTCTGCTGGGAAACCTTGGGTCCTGCCATCCATGTGGATGTTACTTTGACACGTACCACCTACCTAAGCATTGTTGCAGACCATGTACACCCTTTCATGTAAACGGTATTCCCTGGTGGCTGTGGCCTCTTTCAGCAGGATAATGTGCCCTGCCACAAAGCAAAAATGGTTCAGGAATGGTTTGAGGAGCACAACGAGTTTGAGGTGTTGACTTGACCTCCAAATTCCCCAGATCTCAATCCAGTCGAGCATTTGTGGGATGTGCTGAACAAACAATTCTGATCCGTGGAGGCCCCACCTTGCAACTTACAGGACTTAAAGGATCTGCTGCTAACATCTTGGTGCCAGATACCACAGCACACCTTCAGGGGTCGAGTGGAGTCCATGCCTCGACCTGTCAGGGCTGTTTTGGCAGCGAAAGAGGGACCAACACAATATTAGGAAGGTGGTCATAATGTTATGTCTGATCGGTGTACATCACAATAGGAAATTTAAAAAACTATTGCAAGTTCTGTTTCATGCTGATTTTAATGTTACCATATTTAATTATCTTTTTGTTTGTTTGTTTGTTCATTTCTGATCACCTTGTCAGGGTTTTGCAGTAATGATTTGCTGTAATGACTGTATTATCATCCACAAGAAAATATTTTATTTTTGTTTTAGATGTGTACTTTGTTTTTGTCAGATTCATCTATTCATATCTTCTCCTCTAGCAGCCAAAAATATGAGATGAAGATGAATTAATGTGATGTCTAAATGTTTCTGCAGACGGAGGAGTAAGTGGATTTCCTGGCAGAAGCAAAGCTTTCCGTATTTCATCGCCTTTTCGCTGCCAATAGAAGAGAAAAGATCATAACGGCAGATAACTATATCAGCACTATTTAAAAGATAAAGATGCCAAAGTCTGTAGAGTTCCTATGTAGAGGAACCAGTCATCGCTCAAATGGTATATGTTGTTGTAACTGATCCCTTCCATATCGCAGTAATTGCAGTGATGGGGGATACTGCTACCTGTAAAAAGACTAGGGCTGCTGACAGCTTGTGTGAATCATTGAAGAGATAAATTATTACAGGCGGCGCTGTGGGCTGGGACAGGCAGACACGCAGACTGCACCTGTATTCTATTCCATCGCACACCCGTCCTCTTCCTGTGTGGCTAATGCCGTTGTCCTGGCAAAATTAATTAACTGATGTACTTCCGTCTGTCAGGAGGCCCTGCACAATTAATCACATGGGGAACGAGACAATGCCGGGCACCTATAAATTCAATTCACAAGTTTGTAGCGCTGTGAAGACCTCAGTCTAAGCCCTATGGATTAGATGTCAAGTGGCTCATAACTCAACAGAAGGTGCTGTAAAATCAAGTCCATCCTAAACCAAAATATGCCTTTGGGTGTCTAGGGGTCACTTGTCTCTCAATTTGATGTCAGTGCTATAAAGTGTTCAGTGTGAACCGGTGGCTTTGCTTTATGCAGGCTTCCTCATTTGAATGAAATAACGCATGAGGACAGCCTTTTCTTGGCATGGAAAATGAAGTCTCAGTGGGTTTGCAGATCCACAGGTGATAGAAAAAGTCCTAGCTTGCTTTCAAAATCATCCTATATATTCAATACTGGCATGAAACGACTGAGGTGCCCTTGAGCAAGGCACCTAACCCCCAACTGCCTCATTGAATGGCTTCCCTCTGCTCCGGGCCACGGTTTGCAGTGTGTGTTCACTACTCACTGCTTAATGTGTGCACTAACTTGGATGGGTTAAATGCAGAGGACAAATTCCAAGTATGGGTTACCACTTGGTCTTCATGTCACTTCACTTCATATACAGTAAGTAATAACTTGAATTATATTTTGCATATATGTTTGTATGTCAATGGATGTAATATGGTAGTATCCTAAAGTGGTAGAGCAGGACTCATGTTGATGGTTCAACAGAACACATATCTTTACCAAAGACATATGCTATGGTTTCATTATCAACATCTTGCATACTGTCACCCACATAGTTTCTAAACCGCGTGTCTAATTTTTAAGATGAAAACACATTTATAGAGTAATAATAGGTGACCCAATGTCAGCTATTGTGACCTTATTGTGGAGGACTTCTAAATAATATCTAAATAGTTTTTGATTCACAAGGGAAATCACGAACATGTGGCTTTCTCCAAAGTCCTGTTAAGGCATGTCAGTTCACTTATTCAGCCATATTCTTAACGCCCACAGGCAGCTATTTCCAGCCATGCAAGTTTAACTTATATTTACTTGAATGTGGAAAGAGAGAAATCTGTTGCAGTTTGTTGAAATTACATTTAAATAGCATATTTCAAATTAGGAATCAAATCAAACAACATCATAAAATGTGCTTATAATTTCTTCCGTTTATATACTGTATGTACTGTACTGTCTCTTTGTGCTTTCTCAAACAGACAGGGTCCTCATATGCATCATTTAATTTACTAGTTTAAAAGTTATTTATGGGATTTGACACCTATTTAATACAACAGCAATGATCAATGAATATTAACTTAAGACTACTTGGTGTATACAAGTACAACAAAATATTGAAAACTTATAGAGCTAATGCATCCTATGACTCAAGCCTTGACTGGTCACACTCCCAATCAAGGCTTGGGCCACAAGTCAGAAATATTTCCATTTATCTAACATATATTCCACCTCAGAAACATCTTATTAAAATGTAGTTCAAGGCGAACATTTACCCCTGAGACCAAATGGAATTGTATGGTATGGCTGTTCTGAGTGTGATTCTCCAGCCGTTATCGGTCTGAAATTATTTTTAGGGGTTCAAGTGCGTAGCGCTGAATTGTAATTGTTAGAATTTCCAAGGATCAGCATTCTTCCCTAAAAGTGAATGGGCATACCAAACCGCAAGTTGTAGACTTGAAACTTTGAGGGATGGTAGTACCCACCCCGTCTACAACATCACCAAGGCTCGCCCCAAACTACAGTGATCAAAAGTATGTAATGGCTCATAACTCCTAAACCGTTTGTCAAACGTTCGTATTTTGGAATTAAAAAAAAAAAATTACTTTTGCAAACTAGTCCTAGGTTTTTTGCCCAATTGGGCAATCTGGTTGTCAATAATTATCAAAAAAAGTCAAAATTTCGATTTAGCCCATGACAGACACCAGGCCGTTCGAAGTGGGCGTGGTCATTTTTACTTGAATGGAATGAGATAATTTCACCAAACTCGGTACACCTACGTACACGCTCGGTTTGTGGTCGCATGAAAAAGGATGTGGCGGCTGGCCACTTGGTGGCGCTATAAAATGAAGAGAAAAAACCCCCCATGAAAACAGCTACAGCTACGCAACAGTCAGTCCGATTGAATTGAAAATTAGCATGCAGTGTCTTTGTCTAAGGTGCTGCGATCGCTTACAAGGACATTTGCGTATCTCGAAAAACATGGCCTTCGTCGGCCAATGAAGTTCGAGCGGCTGTCAGACACGGAGGCTGATCGGAACGAAAACTCGTTGGGCCTGTTTGACTCGGGGTAGAAATTGGCAACCGGGGGGCACTTTTGCGTTTTTCCACATGCGTAAATTGTATTGTCTATCACGCAATTTTTCGCACATGCCCACAACATTCATACCATATGGTAGAACTCTTCATTCTGAGCAACTTTGCCTCTAGGACCACCACTGTCAACGGAATCGTTAGTTAAATATTGGAGATTATTTTAAAAAACATACTTTTGTGAACTTGTTCTAGGTTTTTGGGTCTACCTTGATAACTGTTAAAAATGTTTCCTTAGTAAATTGCCTGTTTTGTCTGTAAATTGACTTTTCCATCTATGATCTATAGGTGGTTACAGGCTTGCCAAATAAAACATAATACCATTTTACGCATGTGCTTAAAGGCCTTAAAGAGCTTGAACCCCATTAATTGCTGCTTTCAGCTATATTTCTTTTTGTAATAGACAGAGAAAATACAAATAAAAATTTTAAAAATACATAGTCCCCACACTTTAGAAAAAAAAACATTTTATTTACATTTACAGCATGTACTGTATGAACTACAATCTCTGGTATTTTATATTTTTTCATGGTTAACGCTTAGTTAGCTGTATCCCCATAGCATTATGAATTGATCAGCAAATATGTAGTTTGACAGAAATATTATTGGTTATTTTCAATTACAGTTCTTGTAGAAATATGTCAATAAAGAGACATTCTCTTGCCAAAAAAATCACTTCAGTTCAGCATAGAAATCTAATAACAAACAAATCACAAGAAGAAAACAAAAGAGAATCCGCTTTGTCCAACACCACAGATTTTCTATGTAGGCCATGTAGGTTTCAATGATCTAGTCATAGTAGCTTCTGTAACTGATGCAGTGCTCAGGAACACTGAAGCAGATAGGAGCAAGCTAGCATTCATGTACAGACCCTCTGAAAACAGAGACATTTTCATCGTTTTTTTCAACAGCACAATGCTATTTTTCATGTGTTCCAATTTATCCCACCTGCTATGTACAATAAAAATGGTAGGTACATTTTTTTAATTGGATACAAAAAATAATTGATTAAAAAAACACAAATGCTGGGAAGCAACAGTTTATCCTTGAAATGCTTAACATGTAACAATTCATCTTCCATATATGAATGACAATGAGGGTGAAAGTAAAGACTGTGGCCACCACAAAATGAAACATAAAATAATTAAATATAAAAGGAAATTTGTCACATTCAGTAGACGACTCTTTTAATTCAATGCTAAAATGTAAGAGAATACAACTTTGCATACAAAATGCTGTGTGATGAATTTCCTTGCTGGCAAACATCTATTTAAAATCAAACTTGTCAGCACATGTGATGAATTAGAGGTATTTTCTTCATGTACCTTTCTGATGCCTTTGACATATGAACCTATTAGGTTTACTTCAGCACTTGACTGGTGAGACCAGTATCACATCTTCTTATCATGCCGTCCAAAATGATTAAAAGGGGGGAGAGAGACATCACACATAAGCTTTTATCAACGTTTTGAGAAAGCAATACACAAGCTGGTGAAAAACTGTTTCATGGTAAAGCAACCCAAGCAACAAACAACCCTTTGCACTTATGGACACACAGACAAGTTCACACACTCGTCATCATCATGATGTTAGGTGAGGTATGCAGTTGCCAGTCAAATAAACCATTCCAACAGTTAATTTTAAAACGCACAACAGAATGAATGTAAAATTCTATAGACAATGGTAATAATAACGGATGGTACAGTATATGGCAGGCACAACTCACAAACATACAAAAGCACACATTCACAGTAAAAACCTGTGGTTAAAAGAATGGGTGCACTCTGATTTTGTCCAGTGTGTTTTCACTAGGTTATTGGTTTCCATAGTGACAGTAACAGGCTATTTTTCTTATTTCATTATTTATTTCCTCAGCCATTTTTTCTGAAACCCACACAATCTTAGAAATCATATTCCCTTGTCCTCAGCTACTCAGGGTTATTTCATGATCATACTATTCCACACACATGTGGCATTGGAGCTATAATTAAACTACCCTGATGTTCACTGATGTATAGAAATTCATTTTTATATTTATAGGTCTGTGGCATTTACAGTTATAAATATATTTACAGATTTTGGGGGGAAAAACAACAAAATGCTGAATTTCAAGTGCCACGTTTTAGATAATAACTTGACTTAAGAACTGTAATTCAAGACAATTATGCAAACCTATTTTCTGAATTGAAGTCAATTGATGTGTGTTCAGAACACAGGCTTCTATAAATACTAGAAATGTTTCCTTTCACACTAGCTGCATTTGCAGAATAATCCAGGCCCTGATAATGAAAGCTTTCCCTTTTTTGTTCAATAACAGGATTTTTCATGGGGAAATGTAACCATTTATACACCTCTCTAGAGTCGCTGCATCCATCAGGCCCACCATTCATATCTAAGTGCGCCATGCGATTTAAAGTCTGCTGTTTTCAGTGGCCAGTTTTTGTTTTCACTGTCTCAAAAAAACAAAAACACACTGGATCAATGGGATGTAATATGCCACAACAAAAAACAATTTCTCATTGCTCTCATAAGCATGGCAGTTGACCTTAATTCTACCAGCACATGAAAGTAAACCATTGATTCCCCCAGTTTACAAAATATAGAAGTGAAAATAAAAAAAAAAAGAAGATATTAAACTTTTTTTGTCTAATGATTCCATGATTCAGTCACTTCACATATCTTTAAATAAATAAGATTTGTAAAGACACTTGTTAAAATAATGATACATACACCCTGGCTCTCATTGACATTGCTGAACGTCTTAATGCACACTGTCATCTTCATGACGACAGCATGTCCACAACCTAAATTTAAACAGCATTAGTAGAATTCACTTCGTCCAACATGGTCAAATTTGTGTCTCCTGTACGTTATCCTTCGAGCTGGCTTGGATTAGTAAAGGTTCATGCACTGAACTATGCAGCGAGCTTAGAGCGGACACATGGTTATAAGCAGTTTTGTAGGAGTTATAGTGGTTGTAATGATCATGCTCCAGGGGCGGAAGAGTCAGGTGACTCTCCATGGCCGGAACCCTCGTCAGCTCTTCGTGAACGTTTATGATCTCAATGGTGCGGGTCGGCCCATCGTGATCCTGCTGGTGGTGCTGCTTGCGCATCTTGTAGAATATTATAAGCATGACGGCCGCCATGAGCGTGATGGCCACAAAACAGCCAATAATAATCTTGGTGGTTTTCATCACCTCCTCCAAACCATTGAGAGCGCCATCAATGTCCATGTCAGTCACAGGAATAGTGTAAGCTCTCTCGGTGGCAATGGGTGTTCCCCTTGTGGTCGAGGAGGATGCCCAGCCGAAAGAAGGCTGCACCGGTGTCCTACTCTCCCCATCGATAGGGGTTTCAATTGTCTCTACGGTGACCGTAGTGAAGTAACTAAAGCCACTGTTGTCAACGGATGTCACGTTGAGGACAGCAGAGGCCGAAATGTTGCCTAGCATGTTGCTTACGATGCAAGTGTAGGTTCCTGTGTCCTGGACGGTGACGTTGGTGAAGTTTAGCGTTCCGTCGTTTTGGACGGAAATGCGCATTTTAAGCACCCCATGTGTTATGATGGAGCCATTTGGTGTTAGCCAACTGACAGAGGTCACTGAATTTGTCCGACATTTGAGCTCTGCCGCCATTCCTTCAGTCAAATTGAGGTCAGCAGGTGGTTCGACGATAACGGGGGCATAGCACTGAAAGTAGCTCTGGTCCAGCTCACCGATGTAGCGTCCCCTGAGGCTGGGAGGGGAATTACAGCGTGCGCAGCAGCTGGTGTTCGTTGGTACGGTCTCTCTCAGCCACCAGCTGAGCCACAGAATATCACAGTTACAGTTCCAGGGATTGTGATGCAAATGCACTCGCTGCAGGTGGTGCAAAGGCGTGAAGAGATCATGGGGCAAAAAGGTAAGGTTGTTGTGAGCCAGGTTGAGCTCTCGCAAAGAGTGCAGGTCATCAAAGGAGTTCCGCTCTATGGTTTGGACTTGGGCGTGCATCATCCACAGCTTCTGAAGATGGACAAGACCCTTAAAAGAACTGGGCTGGATGACGGTGAGCTGGTTCCCGGACATCTCCAGCTCATCCAGACGAATCAAGGGCTGAATGTTAGGGACCTCTTTGAGGTTACACATGCCCAGATTCAGGTAGCGAAGGTTACTCAAGCCCTGAAATGCTCCACTCGAGATGTAGGAGAGGCGCTTCAGCTCTCCCAAGTCCAACCGCCGCAGGGAGGGCAAGCGACTGAAGGCATCAGACGGTATGCTCTCAATAGGGTTATTCCTAAGCCACAGCTCTTTCAGTTTTGATAGATACTCAAAGGCGCCATTTGGGATGGTCGTGAGGCGATTGTCAAAAAGCTCCAGAGTGTTAAGGCTGGTCAGGCCGTTGAAGGCGCCAATCTCGATGTTGCGGATGTGGTTTCTGCTAAGCTGAAGAATCTCAAGGTGTCGTAGATGCTTGAAACTGTCTACTTTGATGACCTGGATTTGATTGTCCTGAAGGTTTAGATACCGTGTATTGGTGGAGATGCCATCAGGGACATCCTTTAGCCCTCTGCGCGTGCAGATGACCTTACTAAATTGATTACTGCAGGAACATACAGAGGGACAGGTCTGGGCTCGCACCAATCCGGCGACAACAAGCAACTGCAGGGCTAAAAGCAGGAGAAACAAGGGGTCAAACCAAGCCCCTTTCCATCTAGGACCTCTCAACATCTGGCGCTGATGGTAAGAGGTCATCTTGTTCAACATTCATAATTTAATGCCCACTGATTTTCTCTCCCCAAACATTGATAGGCAGTCTGAAAAAGAGGAAGAAGAAAATAAATCTGTTAGCAAAATGTGTCATGTTGAAATGTCAGTGTAACGTGATGGCAGTCAAACAGAACATCAAATTCTGCTGATGTTCGGCAATTTGTCATAACAAAAAGAACATTCTTCTGTCAAATGGTGCTGCATGTACATTTCTGATATTCTGATGACGTTGAACAAAAACAAGTACTGCTGTTTAGGCAATGTACATGCAAAATATAGTTTTCCAATGTGGCTGATAAATTGTGCATCATTACCGTCATGGTTGTTTAATGAGCCTGCACACAGAAACACACACCACAAAGAATTCAAAGAATAAGTGACGGAAAGATGTCATTTTCTTGATTTTGTTTTAGCAGACATGTATTTCACTTTGACCTAACCTAAGTTTCTGTCCACACTTTTTTAACCTAATCAAGACTTGAAAAAACTAGTTGGTTTCAAAAGAGAATAATAAATATATAATTTTTCAGGGAGAAACTAGCCACACCCAGTAAAGAACATGCTTGTGTGATGTTATTGTAATGTTAAAAAATATATTTTTGTGCATTTGTTTTACTAAAATATTAAGTACCTTGAGTGTGAAACAAACACTCCTGAATCTTTTATGCTATGCACTAAAATGAGATATATGGAAATCCTATCACAGCAAGCTGTCAGAGGGATGGATTAAGCTGCAGACAGGTCCATCACTGGGCATATCTACAGATAAGGATGTGTGTTTGCCTTGTATATTCAGCACTCTATGCTTGCACATACTATGAAGATACATAGAAACCGAATTGTCAAAACCCACAAGAAATGTGCCACTGCTACAGCACACTCTAAATTTAAAATTCCTTCACCCCACAAGTCTCCGCTCTCATTATCTGCTCAAGTGTTCTTATGAAAAATGAGATGTCTTATTACCTACGATGTTTGCAAATAGGTTACTATAATCAGTATTCTCATTAATAATGAGAGGGAAATAAAAGGGGCGAGGAATTCAGGACCCCTGACAAAAGTCTTTTACAAACTGATTTTGACAAGCAAAATTTAATTTCAGTGAGACTGAAAGTGAGGCAATCGAGTATCTTGAAATAAATAGAAATGCTTTCATTTACAAGATCAAGGAAGCTCTGTCATAATTACATAAATTTACTCTCAGTATCTCCCACCACAGTAGGAAAGTAAATAAAGTATGAGACAGAGAGCTCTCCGATCAAAATAGCAACAGGAGCTGAAATCGCATGACACCAATAACACCTCCTCAACAACCTCAATGAATAAGTGGGCTGCATGTTGGTTGATAAACGGTATTATACAGTAAATAAACATTCCAGATGATTATGAGCTTGACTTTTGTCATGAGTATTAGATTACAGTCTGTTGTTAGAAGCAGTTTGAATCCAGACTGGAAATATCACATACTTTTGTCAGTGATGATCAAGTCTAAATAGTATGTGTCTTGAATAGATCTCATTCTTCTTAGAATAAAATGAATGATTCAATTTGAATTAAAGGATTAGTTCACTTTAAAATGAAAATTTCCTGATAATTTACTCACCCCCATCTCATCCAAGATGTTTGTGTCTTTCTTTCTTCAGTCGAAAAGAAATTAAGTTTTTGAGGAAAACATTCCAGGATTTTTCTTCACATAATGGACTTTAATGGCAACCAAAATGTTGAAGGTCCAAATCAATGCAGTTTCAAAGGGCTTCAAAGGGCTTCAGAGGCTCTGCATGATCCCAGCTGAGGAACAGGGTCTTATCTAGCGAAACCTTCAGTCATTTTCAAGAAAAAATAAACATTAATATACTTTTTAACCTAAATTGCTCATCTTGTGCTGCTCTGCGACGTGCCACGGATTGAGCAATCATGTCGGAAAGGTCACGCTAGACGTAGGCGGAAGTACCGCCCCAAGCAAACGTGCGAAGACTAATACAAACGCCCTTTACAAAAAAAAAACTCCATCTCCAACTTCAAAATCGTCCGACATCGTTGTTTAACCTTTTTTTGCTAAAGTATGTTTGTGTTAGTCTTCACACGAGCGCTTTATAAACACGGGGGCGGTACTTCTGCCTACGTCTAGCGTGACCTTTCCTACGTGATTAAGCAATCCGTGGTGTGTCGCAGAGCAGCGCAAGATGAGCAATTTAGGTTAAAAAGTATATACATTTTTATTTATTTTTTTAGAAAATGACAGATGGTTTCGCTAGATAAGACCCTATTTCTCAGCTGGGATCGTGCAGAGCCCTTTAAAGCCCTTCGAAGCCCTTTGAAACTGCATTGATCTGGACCTCCAACATTTTGATTGCCATTGAAGTCCATTGTGTGGAGAAAAATCCTGAAATGTTTTCCTCAAAAACCTTAATTTCTTTTCCACTGAAGAAAGAAAGACATGAACATCTTGGATGGCATGGGGGTGAGTAAATTATCAGGAAATTTTCATTTTGAAGTGAACTAATCCTTTAGTCGTCTTTCTTGTCTTTGGCATCCCATTATACTATGAAATGTCTCAGATGGTCTCACTGTGCATCTGTGCTGCTGATCATCTTATAAAATTGTTAAAACTGAGGACCGTGATTGATTTAGTCAAAGTGAGATGTTAATCTCGCTGGTAGGCAATGAATGTTAGTTAGCAGCAGCGTAATTGACACCTTACTGTGAGAAGCTGAGAGAACTTCCAATGGACGCACATTTAATGGGATGCGTGAGGTAATCAGGGCATGTCCTGGCAGGAGCCTCTTTTTCATTACCAAAAATAACCAACGAATTTACAGAGGAAGTACACTAATCTCTCAGGTATTGATTGAGTGATTAGCTCGAGGCCTGCATCAAAAATTGGAGACACAAGAATTACTTTAAAGCCCATTTTTTTATCTCATCAATTACATAATAGCAATCCACACATCATCCTACATGCATACAGTAAGTATTAGGCAGTAACTAGGTTTTCTGACACACACTTAGAGATGACATTTTCACAATTGTCACATTCAAACTCACATGTATTTGACATACTGTATCTCAAACCAGTCTCTATGACTGTGCATATGCCTCATTTTATTATATAAGAAATTATATAATAAAGAGTCAAGACAAATATGCTGCAGGGAAATATCCAAAATAATTTGATGATATACAAACACTTTTTGAGTCACCTAAGAAACAACAGCAGTTCAAGAATCATCAACAATTTAATAATTATCCAAATGCATATGCAAGGCTTATCCTTGCTCTTTGTTGATGATGATGAATCTTGAGAGTTATGTGCTAATTTAAAGCATTTTGACTGACAGCCTGCATATTCCTTGAGGTCTCTAATGCCAATCAAATTAATGACCTGTTTCACAGATAAAGCTTTAACACATATATAACATACAAACAAAAATAAAGATAAAGATGAGACGGTTTGATGAAACGGGTTCTTTGAGTAAACAAATTAAAATAAGCTTCTTTATGAAGCTCAAGAAGAATATAATCAAGGGACATCCGTATAAAAATCTAATAAACTTTAACCTCCCTTCAGAGAGCTGTTGAAAGCTTTTAGACCAATTCATTTTAATCTAGTCTCAAACAGACACCCTACCCTTGCTCAAATATTATATTCACGTGTGCTACAGTCATTCGCTATCAAAAACACAACTGAGAGTCTCTTGTATAGGTTCACTGGTGGCTATAACTTGTTCTCTGTCATCTTCTGCATTTTACTTCTCAATCAATATCTGATAACTCTTTCAAATGCGTTCTAAGACATCAGAGAGAAGGCATATGATGAAGGTCACTGCAGGACACTGAGAGGGACACTAATTAAAGTCATTATACCAACTGCACTCTATTCATATTGCTCATTATTATTTTATGTTGTTTATCTTCAGTTAAAACATATGAAAATATAATAAATATGAGACACAGTTCAAAATAATCTGAACGATTAACTGAGATCTTTTTTTTTCTAGCAGGGTTATGTATTCTGTGTTAAATCAGCCAGTTAATATTCACGGAATATTATAGCTTATTTTTGGAAGCAATCCTTCGGTACACTCTGTGCTCCTCTCGTTGTTATCTCAGTAAATCTCTGTTTCCTACATTTAGGAAACCAAGGGTCTCCACAAGGACAGCAATCGATTCAGTGTTATGGAAGAACACACATCTAATTGCAGTCAAGTACAAGCAGTGAGCATCTCAGACTGTAAACAAATGTGCACCTAATAAAATGTGTGTAAAATACAGAATGCCGTTCTGGTAAATAGGTAAATAGTATATGCATCATTTCCCTTTCGCATTTTCATTGTTGGGTTAGAGGCAACACAAAAATGCATAATCAGTTATTCTAACTAAATTGAAATATTATGTAAAAACTTACATACACAGTACAATGTTCTTTAATGTTCTCTGCTTATTTGCCCTAGAAGTATGAAAAGGACAAACCAAAACAACACACTAAAGTGAGTTCTCAGGAGACGTTGTGTTGACTCCTCAGGACCTGGAAACAATGGCTTACAGAAAGGATTTTGGTTATGGGATGCCTGCCAAGGTCTTTACTTAAATGGGGAGACTGTGTTGAAACCAAAGAAGAGGCTTTACAAATGGAAGCCCTCCATTTAAATTTACAAAGACTGAAGTGCACTATAAGTACCTGTCATGTTCACCTTGAATAGACAATAGCATTAAACAATTGGATAAAACTGACGATTTATTCTGAAAGAGTGCGATTTTAAAGTAATTTTGAAAAGTATGATCCTTCTGCGATTTATTTCACACACCTTAACATTATTGCAATGTTCGAGCGCCACGAAATACAACCAAAATGCACTGCATTAAACAGTAGAGTGTATGATACAATTTCATTTAGCATCTGAGCTTCAGTATATTCTAAAGAGAGTAATGCACATCTTTCAAATGATCGAAGCCCTTTCCTACCGGTGTGTTTAAACAAGTAAAAAAATCAATACCTTACTTGCCTCTTAGAAGGCCTTTTCAAGCAGTTTAGCCAGAGAAAACAGATACAAAACGAGGGAGTAATGCAAATTACTCCCACATAGATCTTCCTCAGCTCCTCTACTTCCCCTGCGCATCCGGTAGGAGTCTTAGTCTGTAAAGTCATTTAGATTGAAGCGTCTATGGCCAGGTATAATCGCCACAATCATTGGATTGTGCCAAAATAACTTATGCTGCCTCCATTATCATAATGACACTGATGAATAATCAGATGAAATGCCCCCCCCCCCCCCCCCCCCCCCTGTGTGTTTTTCTGGCTGTGTGGGTGGATCAGACTGCAGGGAGATCTTGTCCATGCATCTAATGTTCCCACCAAATATTTCTGAAGCCGAAACTTCATAATGTTAGTAGGATCTCCTTAAAGGCACAAGATGTATGATTTTTTGATTTTGTTGACTTGTGTACTTACATTATCCCAAATGTTTCAATAATGTTTAAATCCAGAGAAATTAGCTATTTTGACCAGTGTAACGGCCCGTGTCATTGCGTCAATGATGTCATATCCGCCTTACCCTCGATTTCTGGTTTTAGTTCCGTAGAAACCATGGAAACACCAAAGACGCTTTAATATATTATGTTTTATTATACAGGCGAACACATGTTTGGATACCTTTATCGACAGAAAACTAATCATTGTTATACATCTCAACACGGTTACTCCTGTTTTCTTGATTTACTGTGAGTAACATGTTTGTACCATGTCTCAGAGACAATGCTATTTTATCAAGTGGCTAACAGCATAATCAGAAAAAGCTTTAGTAACAGTACTACAGCATTTTCTCCAACATACAATATATTTGAAAATGAATTGTATACCATTGCATGCCATAGCAACACAAGTCCTCCAGCTTTTATTAATATGATATTCTAATATTGATCTAGCTTAATGCAATGTGCAACAAGTGTCTAATACCAGCCACAGAGTGAACGCACAGAGTAACGTTAACATAACTTTCAACACACTCAAATGTATTTTTAATATGATTGTATTGACCAAGTAAAACAGTGCCTACAATTTTAATTCATCAAATGAGGTGACCTGTATTTTTCAGGACTCGCGGCTGTTTTATTTAGAATGAAATAAAATAATGGGAATTTAAGTGATAAAACATAACTGTAACAAAGTTCAAATTCGGGGAAGAAGGAGGCGAACGTTAAATGCAACTTTAATCGTAAAATAAACATAAAACGAAAGGAGCAGCAACGGCCGACTGCGGAATATAAGCAAAATAAAAACAGCAAAATTTCCCAGGCTTCGTCCCCGTCCTGCTTCATACCACAGTAATGTTAATAAAACTTTAATACATTAGATTACCCATGAACATGTTTTCTGAGTTTCATGAGTCCTGTCGGATTGCTTTCCATCGGCTGTGGAGGTGAATATGACAACTCCCATGATTCCACGCTCATTCACGGCGTCATCATCAAGCTACACCTTTGTTATTGTTTTGAATAAGCAACCTCTAGCGGTGAAACTTACAAACTGTGCCTTTAAGGTATCCTGCCTACATTTATCAACAATTATCTAATACATTCATGTAATTACTATTGATATTTAATCATTCCATTAGTCTTGCAGCTTTTAATATCACTAGTAATAGTATTAGTCTGATGAACTTGTTAAAGAAAAAAATATCATTAGCTCAGCCCAGATTCCCTTGGGCCTTCAGCTGAGAGCAACTTTTAAGAGTTTGAATCTACGGAGATAAACACAGGCACAAACACAGAGAGAGAATCACTTGCAATTTAATTGTTTTCCTCTGGCCTATTAAATCAAGAAAATGAAATTGCAATCATTACTTGTAAGCATGTTAGCAACCCTCACTTGGGAAATTATGACCTTCCACAGTTAATTTAGTCACCTATTTATATTCACAGCAAAAAGGGAACTTGCATTCTCTAATGAACAACACTTAGCTGTACAATACTACAGGGAAACTCAGAGTTATAGACGAGTTACAGATATTGACTTAAATCAAATCCGCTGTCTATATTTATGGCCATTTGCTAAATCATTAGAGGACCTCATGCCGATAGTCAGTTTTATGGTCTTGCGACGACCTTAAATATTGACTGGAATCATTTAACCATGAGATATGGCATGTAAGCATGTGACTGCAAAATTTCAAGCAGAGGGAGGAGCCGTGGAGGTAATTCATTGGCTGTGGGATGGTGCACCCCCATGTTTCCTGACGTCGTGAGGGCCTTGTTAGCAAAAATATTGGTGCACTTTTAAACTGTCAGGACTCCTGCCAAAACCACATCCCACAGCACTGCAGCAGGTTAGTGGGAAAAAAGCTGGTTAGTGAAGATTTAATCTCCATCTTTATCATATTGTTGCACTGAAACGTAACGGCATAGGAAATGAATAGCACTGTTGCACCAGTTAAAGCGGTTACTGAAAGCAGCTCTCGACAAATTGATGTCACTGCGGCATAGCTGCATCTGAACATTTCTGTCTAGCTACTCTGAGCACACAACATGAGAAACATCAGGACTTTATCAGATTTGCCCATATAATGACATTACTCAACACAATAGACCCTAGCAGATAATCTTTCAGAGCGGAAGTGTTCGAACAACTCGTATGTGGCTCTCCAACCACATCCCTTGAAGAAAATCCATATTGTAATGGGCTAAGTTGTTGAGTAAGAATACAATTACAAGACAAAGAGAGTCTTGGCAGGAGACGGCCTTGCTGGAAATACACAGCTGGAGGGAAGGGGATCTTGCATATTCTCATTGTGTTCTGGAATTTTTTAGTAAGCCGTTCACAACTCTTTGTGTGCAATGCAAAAGTGAATACATTTTAAAGAGAAAGGTTGAGGAAAAAATAGTTTGTAACACCTGGTTAGTTAAAACACTTATTGTCCCTGCTGTTTCCCCCTGCTGTTAACTTGTAATATCTGTAGTGACAGAGCACAAGATGCTTTTCTTTCAGACTATGCGAGAGGAGCGATCACTCCTGAGCTTGGCTCCTTCAGTTTACTTCAGCGTTCAAATTGAAAATCAGGGAGGCAGAGTGCTGACCATGCTAAAACACAGCAGACAGCAATCTTTAAAACCGCACTGCACTGACCCCTGAATGCAATATAAACGAATCCAGAATCACAGGGACAGTACCTCATGAAATATGAAATGCAAAATAAAGAGTCACCTTTCAACATTCACCTACAGTATTCTAGACATCACACTGTGCCCATGTACACAAAATATGCTGTACAATGAGAATCTTATATAGTCTACTGTATCTGAAAGTTTTTTTATTTAAACCTGAAAAGTTTTTGCACTGAAAAGTTTCAAACAAAAAAGTACCTTTTTATAAAATGTCAATATCCTAACAAATACGTTAGCCTACTGTGTTGTCACCTAATGGCATCTTACAGAGTATCCATGTGATCTTGTCGCCTCTCATTTGTACAGGTACTTTTTACATAAGAGAAGCGTGTTTATTGTGGAAGCAAATAGTTCTCTATGTTGATTTAGATCATGCATACGATTAACATTTAAGTGCTTTTCTTTATCTTTCAGTTTCATTTAATTTTTTTGTTAAAAATAAAATTCTAAATTCATGGTCAAACTGTTTACGTTATTGTGCAGACAATAATTACACCATAGCAACTCCTAGTGTCAAACCAGAAATAATACCAGTAAAATACATCCAACCATTCTACAAATCGCTTGTCCTGTGTAGGGTGGTAGGGATGCTGGAGCCTATCCATGCATCTTGTGCTGAAGGCAATAGTATAATAGGTTGTTAAATTAAGATATCATGGCAAGTCTAGTACCTGTAGTAATAATACCATGTAGTACTGTGTTTTCAGTGAAGATATCTAGCTATATACAGTATGCATATACAGTAGCATTCAGAGCGAGGCTGGGCAACTCTGGCCCTTGAGATCCACTTTTCTGCAGAGATTACCTCCAACCCTAAGTAATCCTGAAGACCTTAATTAGCTTGTTCAGATGATTTTGATTAGGGTTGGATCTAAACTCTGCAGGACATTGAATCTTGAGAGCCATAGTTGCCCAGCCCTGATTTAGAGAATCCACTAAAGCTATGTTCAGACTGCAGGCAAATCTGACTTTTTTTCTCAAATCAGATCTTTTTAGACAGACGGTCCACACTATTAATTGCAAGTGATCAAATAAGATTTATGTGTCCAGACATAAGTGTATCTGTATGGGTTGCTTTGGTTACGACATAGGCATACACGTGTTTCTGGCAGAAACGGATGCAGGAATAATGGAGGTGTATCATATCTCGCTGTCCAAATTAGCGCCCTGTCGACTCACGGTGCAAAAGAAAAACTCAACGACGGAGGAGACTGGTATATATTGTGATGCTCTGTGCTGTATTCACGGCTGGCTTCGCTGTGTAGCGATGGGTGCTGTGTTTCCATTATGGGTTTAGACGTTACCGTTGTGCGTCATGTTAAGAGTGATGCAAAAGACAATTTGGTAACACTTTAGAATACTGTCCCATCATTAATGAATAACTACACAGGAACAAATGAGTAATGCATTATTAACAATCTAGTAACTACTATTAACTAACAAGAAACCCTGATTAATGAATTACTAAGTAATAGCGTTCAGTTGAATGAGGTAGTTCACTATTAGCTAATCAATAACTACTATATTTTTTTCATACCTCCCAGAGGACTATACAGGTTCATAACTAATATGAATAATGCATAATGTATAATTAATTCTAAAGTGAAGATCATGGTAACTCACTAGTAATGACTCAACTATTAGCAAATCCTTCAGAAGGAATTACTAATTATTTGGATCAGTATTCTAAAGTGAAAAACATGATAACATGATAAGTCATTGTAAACTTTTGAGGTTTTTGGACGTTTTTGGATAGTAATTCCTTCTGATGGATTTGGTAACACTTGAGTCATTACTAGTGGGTTACCATGATCTTCACTTTAGAAAACTGATCCTAATAATTAGTAATTCCTTTAGAAGGATGTAGTAACACTTGAGGTCATTACTATCCAAAACCTTACAAAAACCTCAAAAGCTTATACTGACTACAGTCATTACTAGAGAATTATAATGCTTTTCACTTTAGAATACTGATCCAAATAATTAGTAATTCCTTCTGAAAGATTTGGTAATACTTGAGGCATTTTGAGATATGATTTGAGCAGCCAGAGTGTCCAGAGTGTTGCATTTGAAATGCAATTCAAATCAGATTGTTAAAGATGCGTATTTTTAAACCACCTTCATTTTATTTTTTAATAAAAAAAATCAGATTACATGTGTGTTTTTTTTGTTTTTTTTGCTGTCCAGACTTTCAAAAACCCATCTGGATAAAATGTTGATGTGAACTGTTATGTATTCTGAGCTACCTGTACTGATATCATTTGTAAATATAAATGTCATTCTGATCTCTAAGACAAAAATGTTGTATGCATAGTTAGCCAACGTATGTAGCATTTAGTATTTCACTCTATTTAAATATATTAAAATATGAAATATGAGGCAGTTTTTAGTCATTTTTTATATAGCACTTTACTATGGTACTACTGCACACCCAAAGCGCTTTACAATCATATCAGGGGGTCTCCCCTCAACCACCACCAATGCGCAGCATCCACTTGGATGATGCGACGGCAGCCACAGTACAACGGCGCCAGTGCGCTCACCACACACCAGCTATAGGTGGAGAGGAGAGAGAGTATAATAGAGCCAATTCAGTAAATGGGGATTATTAGGAGGCCTTAATTGATAAAGGCCAATGGAGGGAATTTGGCCAGGACACAGGGGTTACACCCCTACTCTTTTACGTGCCATGGGATTTTTAATGACCACAGAGAGTCAAGACCTCAGTTTTAACACCTCATCCGAAGGACGGTGCTTATTACAGTATAGTGTCCCCATTACTATACTGGGGCATTAGGACCCACACACACCACAGGGTGAGCACCCCCTGCTGGCCTCACTAACACCTCTTCCAACAGCAACCTAGTTTTCCCAGGAGGTCTCCTATCCAGGTACTGACCAGGCTCAACCCTGCTTAGCTTCAGTGGGCAACCAGGGTGATATGGCTGTGGCAAGAAAGAAGTAGACAGACATAATATGCTAAAAATCTGTCTGACCACTAAAATAAAGTCTGTTTATAATTACTCTCCTCAACCAGTCCCATAGAGCAAAGACACACAAAAAACTAAAAAAGACATCAAAAACCAGGGCATGACCAAATGCATGACCAGCTCTGCTCTGCTGTGGCCTCTGTTTGACGCTCGTATGATTTAAGAAAAAAGGCGGCAGGTAGAGTGAAACACACTATCTGTTATGGTTTTTCAGAGAACCGTGCCATGTTTTGCTGCAGTGAATTCAGGATTTCCTCTTTCAAGTTGCTGTGATTTTAATTCAACGACTGGACCCCACATTGTGTCCAGGCTGTTGCACAGCAGTTGTGAGTCAGAGCGTACACTCACTCCCTCTCTCGGTCTCTCTGTCTGTCTAAATCTTTCTGTCTCCCTTTCTCTCACACAGACAGCTTGCTTAGGAATAATTCATGGCTTTGCATTAGAGCCTCTACAGTCACTACTAAACAATTGCAAAAGCAAACTGATACTGTTGTTTACAGTTTTTATGATCTATATCTTCGAAATGGGTGTTTTAATAATGGCTGAGATCAACCAAGTTCAATTCCACTTTGAAGTGCTTGTCATTGTTTCCTGTTAAATCTTTTGCACAGCCAGTCCATTAAGCATTGCGCTGACAACGAGAAAGAGATACTGTCAAGAGTATACAGCATGACTGTTTTCATCTTACATCAAAAGGAATGGGAATTTACAATGCTGCATGGCACACTATGTTAAGTAAACACCTGGGGTCCTTCTTCGTTTGTGCAAGATACCTCACATACATTTAGTGTCCCTTTAAGACAAGTCACCTGGCGACCATCATGGCGACACCCCCGAGGAGCTTTTTTTAACGAGGGCAATTGGCATACAAGTACAGCTACTATCTACTTGAATAGGGAAAGACTGAAATCTCTAAAAACTGCAAACACATTATATAAAACTGCATTTATTTGGCTGGACCAGTGAATGCGCATACTAGAGTGAACAAACTCAGCAGGACATTCCATCCCTATAATTGCTATATTTCTATAAGTGGTCCATCTCCATCCCCTATATTGTCCCTGTGGACATGTGGATCTTAAGTCACAAAACTTAGCTGTCATTAGGGCTAAACTTCAACATGTTCACTACCTCTGTCTAGGGCATCTTATAAGGGAAATGTCACTCTAGTAATGCTTATACAAATTTGTTGTAACTCTTCTTGAAGCAGCAACTCCTGAATGTTAAAATAAATGTGAGATTCAAGTGTTGTGGGGGCGGAAAAGAGTGAATAACAGCTTAAAGGGACAGTTCAGCTAAAAATGAAAATGCTCACATCATTTACTCATCTTCATGTTGTTTCAAACCATTACTTTTTTTTCATCTGTGGAACACAAAAGAAGATATTTTTGAAGAATGTCTTTTCTGGCCGAATACAATGAAAGTTAATGGGGTGCAATGATTTTTGGACCCCACTGACTTTAAAAATATTTTCTTTTGTGCTCCACTGAATACAGAAAATCAGAGAATAGCCTACTTTATGATACTTGTGTCGCACACAAAACAGAAAATGAAAAGGATAATAAAGTAATTACTAAACAATGACAGAATTTTCATTCATTTATTTTTTAACTTTTTATAAGTTCAGCATTGGGTAAAGTGATGGAATCCTCCCCCAAAAAAAGATATTCAGCAAGGGTGCTTTAAATTGATCAACAATGACAGTAAAGACTTTTACATTGTATCAAAATATTTCTATTTCAAATAAATACTTTTTTAAACTTTCTGTTTTTAACTGTTTTTTAAGCAGCAAATCAGCATAATAGAATGATTTCTGAAGGACCATGTGACACTGAAGGCTGGAGTAATGATGCTGAAAATTCAGATGCTGCCATCACCGGATGGCAATTTGCATTAAAACCCCCCAAATAATACATATTTAAAAAAAAAAAAACATTTACTTTCAATTAATATTTCAAAATATTACTGTTTTAGTGTAATGTTGATCAAATAAATGCAGCCTTGGTGAGCATACCAGACGTCTTTCAAAAACATTACAAAAATTCATACTGACCCAAAACTTTGCAATATTAGTGTATTTGAAACACAGCAACATTTTGGAGGTGTAACATAAAAGACTCTATAGAGTGACTTTTCCTAATGAGACTGTGCTACTCTGCCCACAATCAGAAAGAGTCATTAAAGGGATAGTTCACTCAAAAATGAAAATTTGATGTTTATCTGCTTACGCCCAGGGCATCCAAGATGTAGGTGTCTTTGTTTCTTCAGTAGAATACAAATTAAGATTTTTAACTCCAACTGTTGCAGTCTGCCAGTCGTATAATGCATGTCAATGGTAACAGATGAGAGTATGAGAACTATGAGAGTAAAAAAACATACACATACAAATCCATATTAAACCCTGCGGCTCGTGACGACACATTGATATCTTAAGACACAAAACAATTGGTTTGTGCGAGAAACCGAACAGTATTTATATCATTTTTTTTTTTTCACCTCGAATGCGATCTATGTCCAACAGCCGTCAGCACGCGATGACTTCCGGTGAGTGAGGTCAAATGTATATGATATGGCGTATCTCAGTCGGATACAAGCAGCGGAAGTGATCTCTCGCGCATATCTCTACGCCATATCGTGTACATTGGAGTTAAAAATCTTCATTTGTGTTCTACTGAAGAAACAAAGACACTTACATCTTGGATGCCGTGGGGGTAAGCAGATAAACATTATATTTTCATTTTTGGGTGAACTATCCCTTTACCTTCGCTTCACTTTCCTTTCAATATCTAATCATTTTTCTGTGAAGCAGATGTGAAGACATATCCATTCTGTCTTCCTCTTAAACTGAACTCAAGAGACAGATGAAGATAGAGCAGAATAGAGAGAGTCAGGAGACTGAGGCAAAGAGTGATAGTGGTGCATTAAAAGGCAGAGCACATACAGTGCAGAGCCACATTCATTATTCATTAGCTAAGTTACCATGTGTAGTAGTTAAAACACAAAATCTTTGTCTAAAACAGAAATTGCTTTAGTAGATGATTCTACACTGTCATTTCCGCCGTTAGATTTATAGGTAGGTTGTCAATGTACATAAGGGTTTTTATTGCATTCAAGATAATCATTCGATGGTGATGTGTGTCACTGTACAGATACTACAGATGTGGCAGATTCAGTGTTGCCATGAGAACTTGGTGTTTCGCTTTGTGCATCTGCTTAAATTAAACTTGATGATTGTGGAAGGCAAAAATAGAGCAGGCAAGAAGAGTGAGGGATAACACAACAGCCTGACCCTGCTGGTTGAGCACAAATGAAGGAGCCACAGCTAGCATGGTGCTCATCCCATGCATACAGATTGCATTACACAGCCAATCCACTCAAAGAGCCTTTGCTCCTCTAATGCACTGACATGCCTTAGTGTGTGGAAGCGGGCAGTTTGACTCAGTTAAGTGGTCCCCCATGGTCGATTAATACAAGGGAGACTGTTTTACTCGTCAACCAGCATGCTCAATATCGATGAAGCCCCTGTTAGCAAGACACTAGCCGTTGTCATTATCACACCTACCACTATTCCTCTCTGAAAAGTAGCACATATAGGGGCTGACGCTTCTTATTTTGACTCGAGGTGGATAAACCGAGGCCTGTGTTTAAGTCTTCAAATGAGATGGGCTGTTGGTGATGACAATCTTGATTAATTTAGCAATGTATGGAACGCCCTCGTTTGTTTGCACCCCTGTCAGCAGAGGGATTATCCGGCTGGACACTTGGCATCCATTTGCGGGAATGAGATGCGGCTGAAGTGCTGCCTCTGCCGAGGTATCTATCACACCGACACGGTGCTGTCACATACAAAAAACATGAATTACAATGCGAGCTTCTGCTGCATTCACCGAAGTAAAGGGAACGCGCTACAGCAAACCAACAACTTATTTCTGGTGGAGAAATATGGTGTGAAAGCACACTGCCCCAAATCTCATTCAGCACACCTACATGTTCCCGTGAGCTATGTTTTTCACTGTTCAAAACAAATATATCCGCCTAGTCATAACCTTAATGACTGCACAACACAGACAATGCAGTAGAGAACAGGGGAGGCAAACAGTGGTAACCATTACTTTCCCTGCTTGAGATGACAATAGGAGCAGCTGAGGGCCTCCAAGCTATAATCTGACTGTGGCCATATAGTCTCCTCCGTCATTAGTATTGACTCTGCATGAAGCCTGGCCAATTGAAGCACTCAGCTGCAAGCATGCCGGCACACATAAATCCAGTGTGTTTCAAGCCCCTGAGTGTCTCTCCGAGGAGGCCGGCACATTACCTCAATTCATTCTAGTTTTCAAGTTTATAGAACAATTGGAATATTTGGATAGTGTGTGATAGAATTTCCTACAGAAACTCACCTTGGGATGAAATCAATTCTGATGCAAGAATTTTCTTACTTTTTTTAGGAATATTTTTTAATAGAATAGAATATACTTTATTGTCCCATTTTTGGGAAATTTGTCTTGGACAACCATGACATGGCCAGTGCACAACACTGGACTGACATAATACATACCATAACAAACAATAAAATAATAATAATAAATGCAACAATCCATCCAAGATATATTAAAAACCTAAAATATATACAAATCTAAAAATCTCTATTCTCTATTCAATAATTTAACTGCAGTTGGCACAAAAATTTTTTTATAATGATTTGATTTACACATCAAAATCTAAATCCTAAAGTCTCCCTGAGGGTAGAGGTCTTCACGGGTCCACTTGGATCCGAAAACCCGAGGTCTGACCCGAGACCCGAGCGGGTTCGAGTCCAAATCGTTGATGAGTGCCTTGGACATGGTCGGTTTCGGTATTAGTGGCCTCGGGTCTCGGGTAATTTAAAATAAATGTGCTTTTTTCGAATGGACCCGAGAAGACCCTAATTCTTTTAAACTATGTCAAGCATTTAACAAATTTTCGTTATTTAAAACAATTCTACGACAACATTATCTCACGTTTTCTACATTCTCTCTGAATCCATGTTTCTACGTACAATGGACTCTACGCAAGGTTGCTTCCACATTTAGACTCATTTGCTCCACATTTTTGCCTATCGTTTCAACGAGCGTCGTCAACATGGATTTTAGACTCGCTGCTTGCAAAGATCTTCCACGGATTACTGTGAATGATGTCAATCGAAGTGGCATATCTCACACCCTCTAGTAAGAAAGAGAAGGGCTTTAAATCGGATGTTTCAATTATGTCGATGACATAATTTCTCAAGTTTTCTCAAGCTAACAAGCTAGCTAGCTTCGTTTGTGACAGTTCAAACACTTATACGTTTATTTTTCTGTTAAACCTTATTAAATCTTCTGTTTTTATAGTTTCACTAATGTTATTATGTATTATATTAGTATAATAGTCATCTTGTCTTTAAGACTAGTAAGACAAGTAAGAAGTGATTCGGGTCGGGTACAGATTTTGGGACCCGAAAATACCTCTACCTGAGGGTAACGTTAAAATTCTCATGTAAGATGTGTTGGTCATCAGTAGCATTTTTTTTTAGCCTGTTTTAAAACAGACACCTTGTACAACTCCTGTATGGGTGGCTTCTCTTCCTACCCTATCATTTTTAGTTTTGATTTCCATTGAACAGTCAAGTTTCCATATACCATATACAGTCAAACCAAAAATTATTCAGACACCAGATATAATTTTTTACTAGTGGGTGCAGGACACTATAGTTAATTTATGTAAGTGAGGATAGCAAAATAAAGTAAACTGTGACATATTACACCCAAAAGTTCTTCATAGAATGGACTACCAGTAAAATTGATAAAAAAATTTGGGACCAAAATTATTCAGACACTTTGACCTGACCATGTTTTGCTTAAGTGTTTTTTCTTTAATTGCTAATGCGACCTTTTACACCACAGACTGAACAAAATGAAGCATTGCTTGGTAATTGGTGAACCTAAATTGGCATTATCTAATTGTGTACTTAAATGTAACAGCTAACAGCTGATTGGTTGATTGTAATCCATTACATACCTTTCTATCAAAGTTATCTGACATTATCAAGATGAATTTGTTTTGAGTCTGACACAGTTTAACTCTGAGTTCTTGTCATATTTTATTACCATTTTCTAAACTATAGCGAATAAACTGTGATAATGTGAGAAAATGTTGAAGGTGTCGGAATAAATTTTGGTTTGACTGTACCTGTAATACCATATCTTATTAAGCTCTGAAAAACAGATTGATAAAAAAAAAGTCTTCTGGCTTCCCCCAAAATGCTTTTAACCTTTGCAAAAAAGATTAAGAGCAATTTTAAAACAGATCTGTCTCTAAAATCTGACTAGATGAGTGACATTCGAAACCTATGACTACACATCAACTGCATTCTACATAACACATTTTTTTAAACAGTCTTAAGATTCTCTAAACTGTAAGTGCAATTGTCACAACTGTTCTATGGGACATCACAACTTTGCATGTCTGCAAAATGTAGTAACTCTAGTTATAAACATAGTTATTGTTTTAGCAAATTGTCCAAAGCAACCAAAATGAAAAGTTTTTTTTTTTTTCTTTGGCGTCATCATCATGGGAGCCGTACTGGTCAAAAGGTTTAGATTACTTTTTACCATGGCAGTCAATGCTGTTTGTTACGTAAAAAAACGTTTTGTTCAACTTTTTGTTGCTTGACTGCTTATAATATATTATAATGTACAAGAATGTCATTTTGTCTAGCTGAATGCTATTGTGTATATGCTTCTTAGATATACATTTTAGCAGTAGGTAAAAGTTTACTGATAAAAAGTCAATACTGTAGTACAAAGAATATGCACATTTGTATGTACAGTATTTTTATTTCTGTAGCAATACAGATTTTAATAATTGAATGGATCGTTTTGCATATGATGGCTCACACGATGAAAGAACGTTTAGAAGTTTATGACAAAGAGTATGACGATATTACTCTTTTGCACACGTGCCAAAAACCAAACTGTCCTCCAAAAAAAAAACTCTCTAAAAAAAAGACTCTATAGGTCGTTTTTCAAGCACCTTATTACGACCTTTATTTACGTTTTAAAGTCATGCGCCCTCTAGCTGGCGTAAAAATAATGACAGTGTCGTGTTACGTCTGACGTCATGAAATGACGTATGACTGTCGTTACCAATCAAAATGCGTGTTCATTTAAATGGAATGTGTGGACTTTTTACCACCATTTGTCATATTTCCATTTAGCAAAAATCGTTTTTTATTAACAACTACACCCACCCCACCCCTAAACCTACCCAGTGATTTATAGTGCATATACACTTTATGAGCACATGCATTCCCTGGGATCAAACCCACGATTGCATGATCACATGAGAACATGTTGCTGTATATTGCAATGCTCGACCAATTGAGCTATGCAAAACCTGAAATATGACGCAGATAAAAGGGAACAATGCATTAAAATGAAAGTGTAGTAAACGCTTCCATGGGTCCTATTTCATGAATTAAAATGAAAGTGTGCTGTTGTCGATAGGGCCGCAACTGTAGTAAACGCTTCCATGGGTCGTATTTCATGAATTAAAATGAAAGTGTCCTGTTGTCGATAGGGGCGCAACTGTAGTAAACGCTCCTATGGGTCGTATTTCAGGGAAGTGACAAACGACCTATATAGTTGTATTGGTTGGAGGACATGTTGCCAAAAACAATGAATGGAGAAATTCAAATCTGGTTTGAACAAGAAACGTATTGTTAGAGATCAGAATGTAGTGTTTCCAGGAAAAAAAAAAATCCAAGAATTGGGCAAATTCTTTCTTTTTTTTACCTTTCAATTTTTTACTAGAAATGTTTAACAAAAAAAAAAACTTGAAACTTTTGAAATAAGTTTTAAAAGCCTTTAAAAGTTTAAAGTTATAGGCCTTACAGACAAATAAAATCATCGGACGATAGAACAACAGAGTGATGGAATGACAGAATGACAAAGATAGATAGAACACACAGACAGACAGAAATATAGACATAGATGATAGATAGATAGTTGATAGATAGATAGATGAGGTGTCAACACAGAATGAGAATGCATTTATTAATTACAACATTTGCGACTCAAGCGTTCTGTTCAGACACTGGCTCATGTATAGCAGTGTCTGCTGAGATGCCAAGCTGTTCCGATCTATATCCGCTCTGCCATCATATTAGGAGAGTCTGTTGGTTGGCAAATGTTTTTATTGTGGAACAGCTTCGATCCCGGACCCTGTCACAACAGTATGCATTCTAGGAAGTCTGTGATTTATCAGCCTCAAAGACATGGATCTCTTTGATACACTTGTTTTTGTGAATCCAGGCCAACTGATCTGAGAGACTTGAAAAAGCCAACTGCCTTCAAGTTCCTCTCCCCATATCCGAAATATGCTGAGAGTGGGAGAAGACATCCTCAAGGGGAGGGGAGGGTGGCTGTTTGAAAAGGGGTTCCAATATAATGAGCAACCCAGATTTGTACTGTGCCTTCCACGGCGGTGATGACAAACATACAGTGCAATCAAGGCAAAGTGATATTTATAAGCTGAGCTGAGCTGAGAACACCTCCCTCTCTGTCTCCACTGACTAATCTCGCTGAACAGTACAATTTATGCCATTTGGCTCATCTGTAGGATATAGTGTTGACATAGGATTTCTGAATTAACAATCAGCACAGAGGTTGTCGCTGTTGTGTGACAGCACAATCTCTATGGCGGCTCTGTCTGAACCGCAAAGGCTGAGTATTTCAAATGCACAGACATTTATTACAGTGACTGAGGCCTGGGGGTATGGGAGTCAATTTTCATTTTCACTGAAATGAGAGGTTTGCTTAATAAGCTGCTCAAAGGACCTATCTCAATAGATTTAAAATGCATGAACGTTAACCTCTCTGTGCCTATGCATCTGTGCAACACCCTGGCTCCTCTCCAGTGCGCCAAATGTCTCTCAGAAAGGGTTTTTGTGTCCGTGTATGGCATTAGACATCTGCTGCAGAACTAAAACCAGTGCAGCATGTTTGCTCCATCATTTATCTGTAGCCATTTGGGCTGCGTCCTGTTCCCCAAGACCTACATCTTTTGCTTACGTAATTCACATTAGGCGATCTGCTCCTTGCGATGGCCACAGGCAGACTAATTATAAATCACAGACTGATATATCTACATCAACAACTGATTCATTGCACTGTCTTTCGCATAATAAAAGAGACGATAAAGAATCTAAAATGTGTTCGAGCTAAAAACATCAATAGGGCGTGCTTATATATCAGTTCACACAGCTTCACAGGACTATAAATGAAGCCATTTTGGATGGATCTAATTGTTAGCTTGTGTCACTGTGCAGGGTAGCTCATTACATATATGCTTGATGAATTTTACTATGGCTTCAAGTGGGATTTGAACCCATGACCCCAATATTGCTTGGCAGGCAAGTAGGCAATGAGCAAGGAAACCAGGTTAGGCCATTCCAGGAGCACAGTCACCTCGGTGCAGTCAAAATTGTTAAGGGAGATCTACTGTGACAACCAACATACTGCAGGTAATAAACCACGTTATCTTTGCTCCAGTACAAATTCACAGAAGAGTAATGTGAAAAGGCATTCACAGAGGCCACATGACCCAGCAACAGCCTTTGGTGATTCCAAAATTATCATCAGCAAGAATCTGCCACTGGAGACCTTATTAAACATAAACATAAAGCCTGAATAAAACACATAAAAACCAGAGGGTTTTTCGTAGCTCAGTCGTCTTGGGCGCTAGATCAGATATGAGGATTGTTAAAAGTTACAGGATAAACAAAGCTTTACAAGCTTATGCCTTGTAGTCTTGTATCCAATATTTTAGCACAATGATTCTTTAATTCATGGGCAGGACTGATACAGGAAACATTTCAACAGTAATGGCATAATTCAAAAGATATTCTTTTGCATTAAATTGAGTGACTATCTTTGCTAGTCTGGTATTAGTGACGTATAGTGTAGCTGATATTGTCTTCAAACACAACTGATAGATTTCATCAATAACCACAAAATAATTGAATGTTTGTTGTACATTTCACAATGGCTGACATAAATATGAATGCATTTACCAAGTGCTATCGATTCTACAGTAATGGTCCAAAGGTCAAACATTTTAGCTAACGAGGAAGTCAGACATTTATCCTACTTAATATTCCATCATTGTACAATTGTTACTTTAAATTCTGCTGGGACAGAGTAATAGGGACGCCACACGATTAACAAAACTGCAGAAGCAGTCTTACTGTAGGCTGGATTATATCTTGTCTAACATCACTTCCTCTGACCTGAGAACAGTACATCACGGTGCGGTCATTCATTCGGCCTCACTGCATTAACTTCAGCAATGATTTTTTTTTTTACAAATTTCGCTAGAGCACAATCCTCCTCGTTTTTAGCACATATTTTGCGTGTTTGAAGAAGCTGGTCCACACAATCCCTTCAGTCTCTGTCATTAAACTTTTTAATTTTGCACAGCCTGACTCACATTAGAGATGGTCTTTATGAAGCATCAGATTGAGCAGAAGCATTTGAACTGCTTAATCTTTCTCTAAATGGCAGAGATTACTGAGGTTAATGTGTGTGATATTGGCTAAATGCTCTCGTTTACAGTCTCCTCCTTGCCTTAGGGGAACTGAATGGTATCTGGCATTTTTTTGGCTCAGCAGACACATTCAATACATTAGCACTCATCCTGACAGCATGTCAGTGTCTGCATTACACATTGAACCTAGTTTCTTTGAACTGCTTGTGACATATTATCAATCAAAAAAGAGGGGATAAGGAATGTCCAGCCCAGGAATTAATTTCAGGCCACAATCTTGAAGAATGTTTTTACAACAAAAAGGTGTGATTATCAGGTGATGCTTTACTGTGAACAGTATTACTCCATTATTTCAAACTGCAAATTAATATAATTATTTTTTTTACACAGTGACCCCAATGGATATGGATATTAATCACACATTTAATTTTAGAGAATTAATTTTCTCTAAAACACTGTAATTAAGCTATTTGAAGCTTTCATTTAAGCTGGCTAAAATGATTATGGTCCACGGTGGACTGAAAATGCTCAGAACATCTGTCATGGATTATTTGCAGTGAAAGGCAAAGTTAAAGCCCATATATTTATCTAAAACACAGAGAATCATTATTATATCTGCAAGCATTAATTTGTCAAATATTGTTGCTGTTCTGTTATTAATTGTTACTCTTTTATCTTAGGAGCTTAGGCAGAGCACAAAAGTGCTTGGAGGAAAGTATGTATTAAGGACACCCATAAAAACAAAACATTTGTTTAAAGTTTAAAATGTTTTTCAACACTTTTTGTTATACTGGTTGGAACTCTCCTAATAGCAATCAATAATATAAGTGGTCTAAATATATATATATATATATATAAAAAGTCTCAGGACCAAAAAATATTTGTCCAATCTTTGCATCTGAATTACTTGTCTACTTACTTGCGTCCGAATGCAATGAAAGGATGTCCTGCTACCTGCCTGTCAACCTATGTATTTCCATACCTCTGTGCACCCTATTCGCGCAGACATCACACGTCATCAGCGTGTTCCGTAAGGCTATGCAGAGAGTTGTACACAAACAATCATCCAGCATGCAAACAAACAGAAGCCACCTTTTAACCAAAACAACAAGCTTATGCTGCGTTCACGCCATGCCGTAACCGTAATGAAGAGATGGCAACCCGTGACATTCCACCTGGAGCTGTTCATATCCACAGACTCGATTTTATGTCTTTCTATCACAACACTGTCAACGCCGAAATTAATCTGCAGCAGTCAGGTGGTACAAATCAGAGCTCTGTAAATTGTTTATGTTATTATTAGGGGTGTGACAAGATCTCGTACCACGAGATCTCGTGATATTAAAATGTGACGAGATTTCACGTCGAGTGAAAGAAAAGCTGTCTCGCGATATCGCCATGACGGAGTTTGAGGGTGAAATTAGCATGGAATATGCCACTGCTACGTTTACATTACATCCTCAACTGTCGTTTTGCTTTTTTTATAGAAATAAAAACCATTTAATTCAGTTGGATAATGGTCACTTCAATTGTAAACTATTGTAAATGTCTGCTCTGCTCATCCAGCACGAGGTGCAGAGTTGCACACAGCGCAGCAGGAATCACAGTTCACTGATCATGTGACGAGAGTAAAGCGAGATCACTGACAAGACCATGGTGGAGAATTCGTTGCGTAACAAAGCCTAAGCGTCTGACAAATGTCTTATCTTTTAGAATGCTGGCTCAGCACCACAGCTCCCTATACACAGAGTACGTGCGAGCGCAAATTCGATTTGCGAAAGAAAAACGCAAGCTCCCTGATGTGCGCAAATTAGCCTACATACAATAGCCTGTCTCCCGATATCAAACCTATCTTAGGCTGGGCTGTGTAGTTGTAACCACCTCTTAGCTCTGGTCTCTGTTTTGGTCTCTGTTTGCATATTGAGAGAGTACTTTGATTATGGTTGCACTTTTTTTTGTTCGCACTTAATAAGAAAAAACTGTTTTATTTATTTTTGTTATTTATACTGTTTTATGTTTTATTTCAATTTGTGGAAAGGAGTTCAATTAGGCCTCAATAAGAAGTTCTGGAAGCTCCTAATTCATCTACAAGGTCTGAAGAGACTCTTAAAGATACAGGAGAGAAGCCAGTCAGTTGAGTTTGTGGCAAAACCTTTTAGAGTGCTTGTACATTGTTGTCTTTCAATGCATATGATAATCCATACTCAGAAAGTAGAACTGAAATGACATTCATTACAAGATAATTAGTTAAAAATTTTCAAAATGCACCTGCAGACCATTTTTCCAGTCATGAATTTTGTCATTGAGGATTTCTTAAAAATGCTGTGCAAAAATCTCGTCTTGTCTCGAACCCAATATCGTGTTTTGTCTTGTCTCGTGAGCTAAGTGTCTCGTCACACACCTAGTTATTATTATTGTAATGTTATGTGCTTTGAGACATTAGGTAATTTAACGCCGTCTCTCATGACGCTTTGCAGACTCTGCTTTGGCTGTGTGCGTTCATGTGTTTTGGAGGAGGCATGCTTTGGAGACGCTCTGAAGGAAGGGTGGTGGGATCTCATGCTTTCAAAGCTAGCTCGCTATTGCTAGCCTCTCCGAAATTGGCTATTTGTCTAAGACTTAAATTTGACAGAACTTTTTTTGGAACTAAATTAGCCACTTGTTTGTTAACACTGATAAGTACTAACTGAATAAGTATGTTTTCACAACAGAAAGTTGTGGTTATCAGTTGATAATTTACTGGAAACATCTCTCCATCCTTGCAAACTACAAATTAATATGATGATTTTTGTGACCGCAAAGAATTTTTAATTTTAGAGAATTCATTTTCTCTAAAATACTGTAATTGAGCTACTCTGAGGTAGGTAGTCATCTCATAATGTTCTTTTCTGCCATAACTTGCAATGGTTTTCAGCACCCCCCCCCCCCCCCCCCCCAAAAAAAAGATAGCTCCTCAATCCCTCTGGTGAAGTGAAGCAACAACCCACGAACCCATGAATCATCCATCATAAATTACGTAAACTCTCTCAAAAACCAATACATGGCTCGGAAGCTTTTCCAATGAATCAGATTTACTTACAGTGTCCATTACAGCACCTCAGTATAGTGAAGTTCTGAAGCCTTGTGAGGGTTAAATGTTAAATGCAGATTAGCACCAGTGTGAGATGCCAGCCTTCCTGGAACTACACTGCTGGGAGTTTTTTTTTTTTGTTAATTCAATCACAAATTAATTATACAATGGGTTATGATGCAATGTGTTAACTACTAATCTTTCCTTGCAGTATTCAGGAAGCCTCAAAACTCACTGGGGTCTATTAGAATCAATGAGGAACAGTTGTGTCGACCATCATGGATACACTGCCTCTTTCCCCTTGTCTCTTTAGAGCATAGCAATGCACATGTGAACAGAATATGAATGACCCAACGCCATATTCTAGCAAAAGTAATGGTAAGTAGAGCAACAGAAAAGCATAAGACAGATCACTATGACAAATATTGCACAATCTACCACATTGCAGCCACAGAAATAATGCAAAACCATTACCCCATGCAACAATGATAGATAGATAGATAGATAGATAGATAGATAGATAGATAGATAGATAGATAGATAGATGATAGATAGATAGATAGATAGATAGATAGATAGATAGATAGATAGATAGATAGATAGATGATGGATAGATAGATAGATAGATAGATAGATAGATAGATAGATAGATAGATAGATAGATAGATATTTGTTTAAAAGGATGAGAGGCATACATTCAGCGTCAACTTAATAAGAAAATAGGTTTGCTTTCAAACAGATCTGCACATACCGGTTAGATTAGGCTACGGTTTCTTACCCATTTTTGTCAGGAAATGCGAGCTGTGAAGCGATATCAGTAGATGGGAGCATCACTGCAGCCCTCACAAAACCCCAGTTCATGTAGAATCCATGCACGATGTACGGAGATGGAAGTAAGTGCAGTGCGCTCTAAAGCGCTCGGTGAGCTTTGACAAAGCAAAGCAGGTGCAAAAAAGGGGGAGGGGGGCTGGAAGAGAACAAATCTTCTACAAAATCTGTAAGAAAAGGGGGATAAATCTACCACCGTTGGTATGTTTTGCTGGACACATAAAATAAGCCTAGTATCCACATCCGGGAAGGAAATGTCTAAACCACATGGGCTTTCAACAGCCTCCCTTTGGGTAAAATCCAGTGGAGTTGGTACTTGGTTGGTTTCTCTGATAGAGATGTGCCCTTTAAAACCACTGCCATATACCGCCGTTCTTCAACGCATACTGGCCCTACGCTCCTCAGATCTCTTGCCCACATCCACCACCGCAGTCCATAGATGTAACATAACGTGCTGACTCCGCTAAATGCTGTTGAATGTGTTACAGCATCACCTCACAGCTTCCTTGAGTCTGCACTCCTTCCTCTCGCCTTATTTCTCGTGAGCGATGTCCACTGCAGAGCCTCCTCAAAGTTGAACCACCGGCTCGACTGAACACTTGAGACTCAACATCCAACGATAACGTTTTAATTCGTGTTGTTAAGGTACCTTCTAGCTAATTCTGTCGTTTAATGCCGGCGTATTAAACTTAACACGTTCCTTTCGTGAATCTCGGCTCACTGCGTCTGGGCTCATTTAAAGCGACGTTTGTGCGCTGCAGTTTTCCCCTTCTTTCGTGTTGCTTACAAATCGCTGTTGCGCCAGGCAGCTCTATGTTTCGTCAGAAAATGTAAATAGAAAGTGTAAGCACACAGAAAGAGGCACCGTCTGTGAAAATGTGGCTCAGGAGAAGGGAATATTTGCAGCGATTGACGGATGATGTATTAAACCTGACACTGCGCGTTTGAAAGGCATCTGTTGCTGAATGATGCGCATCAACGTGAGTGCGCGCGCGCGCAGTCTACTTACTCATTTCGTCCAAAGCCAAAAGAACAGCGTGATATCTTTATTTAAACTTGGCTTTATTAATGTGTGGTAGTGATTTGTCCTCTCCTTCTTTTGGCACAAATTGATGTGGGATTGCCACCTACCGGAATTCATCGATATTTTGCCAACCATCACCAGAAACACCACATCTCTAAATTTTGTTTACAGAGAAGCATTGTAGGTATTTTTTGTTTTATCATTCTTTCCTACCTTTATGAACACAAACAATTAGGTTTTTATCAATTTATTTTACAAAAATATATTTTTTAGTTTTTACAGGCGATATTGTTTCATTTTTTGACCAAGGTACTGTATGCAGCTTTAATTAAATCTTTATGAATCCATTAATCACATTTAACCCAATTTATTTTACTTTATTTTTTAAGATTTAGTCATTTAGAATGAATGACTAAAGGCCCATTGGATGTAAAACACTGCATGGCAACAAAAAACACTACAGCTCTTTCCTAATCATTTATGTACAAGGGTTGCAATTTTTTTTTCTGGGGATGAATAGATTCCAAATACATGTGCAAAGTTCCATAGTGAAATATATTTTGAAATGACAAAAATGATTGAAAGTAACTAGGAAAAGGGATGCTTTTTGTATATATATATATATATATATATATATATATATATATATATTTTTTTTTATCTTTTAGTATCCTAAAGTTATTTAAAATTTATTTTCCTTCAAATTAATTAGCTTGACATACCCAAAATGTAGACCTATATCAAACTTAAACATCTCACGATCTCATCGTACATACATACATACATATTCAGCGGCAAATGTGAATGCTTGTAAGCATAAGCTTCTATAAAGAATACAAAGTGGAACACTTTGTATAATTGTTCTGATGGATTATAATCATTAATTATCATACTATTAGGAGATAGCATGTCATATAGCCTGGAGATTCCTAATATTCTATAATAGCCTTATTGTAGCTGCACTAAAGCACACTTGTGTTCCCTTCTGGAAAATGCAGCTGATGATGGCAGCTGTTTTGACTTCGACCAAGCTGGTGATTCGCTGGTCTAGATGATTGATCATTTGGACTACCAGGACTGACATTAACCTGGTCTGGTAGAGTCTATCATACCAGGTCAATATCAACAATGTTAGCCCTGTCAGGTCTCATTATATTGTTTTGATACATTTACTTTTTAGGAGGGATGTGGCATCATATGTAAACCTTATAGGCTGAGAATATAAAGCTTGTTTTTTAGTGCTCCGTAACAAATCTACCTGAAACTGTTTTGCACAGTTCACCTTATGTTAAATTGTAACAGCAGCCGTTTGTAGTGACACGGTCCATTAGATGAGCCTTCAGTTTAATCAGTGCAATATACTGTTCACCCTATTCCACTATTCTGTGATCTAATGAAAGGAGAGTTACTGATAGCATTCTGTCACAATTCTGTTTGTGTTTTGGACTTTCAGTTTGTATTTTGATTCATTCCTTTGTTCAGTTTCCCGCCAATCCTTTGTTCCCATGGTTCATTTGTCCGAGCTGTGTCTAGTTAATTATCTTGTTTCTGTTCACTACTTAAGTTGCACCCTCACCTTTAGTCTTTGTCTAGTCACTGTTATGTTGCAGTGTATTTCCCTGTCTTTCTGTTTGTTCCTGAGCGTCATTATTAAAGTTTAAGTTTGTATTTTGGTCTTCTGAGTCTTCAGCCTGTTCCTGGTTCACTGACTGTTACACATTCTCTTTACAGTCGCTGCAGTTAATGTAAGAAAAAGCATAATTCCATCACTCCAAACTTTTACAACACAGATAACACCAATCTCACATACATATAGATTTATATAATGTGACCTGGCTGTGAGTTAGAACAGGGGAAAAGAACCTTGCATTGTTGGTATATATTTCAAGTATTATACATTTTGTATTTCCAGCATAGGTACATAATCAGTGCCAAGTGGTAACTTTTTCATCTGGGTGTGCTGTAATGTCCCAACCCAGCAAGAAATAGCTGTCATTTCACCTTCTAGGTTAACTATAGACCCAATATAGTCCAGCTATGAGTAACCCGCTTCTAGCCAAAAGAACCTTGAATTTGGTTACATGTCATTTATGCCAAAATAACTTGCGAGATGTATGATATTCCATCATGTAAGCAAAGTCAACAGTGATTACAAGGTGTTTGGTTTCACTTTGACATTTTCTATGCATAGCCATGATTGACTAGTCTATTCTTGGGCTATGGTTAGACGTCTATTAAATTTTCACTGACAGCCCAAATTTTGCCTTGTTTTAGCCTAAACGTCAGGGCTATTAGGACGTCTTTTAAACTCAAAATTGCTTGCTGGGAATGGCCCACTCCCCTTTTCCATGATGCAAACAAATGCAGATAGTAAATTGTAATGAGGTGCAGTGCGTCAACTTTAAAAGTATGCTTACCCATTATTCTTTTATAGATGAAATTCATCCTCTGATCATTCTTTGTGATTGAACTCCACTAAGCATTCTGCTTAAACTGTCATTGTTACGATACGTAATATACAGTATCTAACAGTTACATTAGCTATACAGTTTTAATCCATGTACAGATAATGTGTACTTTGCATACTGTAAGTCAAAAATGTTTTCAGTGGATTTTCACAAAGTTTGTGAAAACATGATAGTATACAGTTATTGTTTACTTTGTGTTAATTTGATTTAATTGAGGTAGTTTGGCATCAGCTGCATTTAGGTGATTTTAATCGATATCGGGAAACTGTACCTTGTATGAACTTAGTTGTAAGAACAACCAATGAGAATGCATAATAATTATGATTCATAGCCATAGAGCGTAAACACCATACATTTGTCTGAATCACCTCATAACTACAACAGACTGTGGAAATCTATCGTTTGGCAAAGGAATAATTTGTAGACAGTGACATACATATTTCCAAAATTTTGTTATGTAAATACATGTACGATTTATGGTACACCTCAGATTACAATAAGCAAATCCCTACAGTAAATCGTTCGAATGCTTCAGGTATGAAGAAAATCCGCAGCTTACTGTATATTAAAACAAACTGTTTGGTCCCATTTTATATTATGTGGCCTTAACGACTAAAAAATGACAAAAAGTACAATGTACTTATTGTGTCCATATTGTATTGCAAAACACTATTGAGGTGGGACACAGGTAAAGTTAGGGACAGGTGTGGCGGTATGGGTAAGTTTAAGGGTAGGGTTAGGTGTAAGGGAAGTGTCAATTATGAATGTAACTACAGAAATTAATTACAGATGTACACTCACCTAAAGGATTATTAGGAACACCTGTTCAATTTCTCATTAATGCAATTATCTAATCAACCAATCACATGGCAGTTGCTTCAGTGCATTTAGGGGTGTGGTCCTGGTCAAGACAATCTCCTGAACTCCAAACTGAATGTCAGAATGGGAAAGAAAGGTGATTTAAGCAATTTTGAGCGTGGCATGGTTGTTGGTGCCAGACGGGCCGGTCTGAGTATTTCACAATCCGCTCAGTTACTGGGATTTTCACGCACAACCATTTCTAGAGTTTACAAAGAATGGTGTGAAAAGGGAACAACATCCAGTATGCGGCAGTCCTGTGGGCGAAAATGCCTTGTTGATGCTAGAGGTCAGAGGAGAATGGGCCGACTGATTCAAGCTGATAGAAGAGCAACTTTGACTGAAATAACCACTCGTTACAACCGAGGTATGCAGCAAAGCGTTTGTGAAGCCACAACACGCACAACCTTGAGGCGGATGGGCTACAACAGCAGAAGACCCCACCGGGTACCACTCATCTCCACTACAAATAGGAAAAAGAGGCTACAATTTGCACGAGCTCACCAAAATTAGACAGTTGAAGACTGGAAAAATGTTGCCTGGTCTAATGAGTCTCGATTTCTGTTGAGACATTCAGATGGTAGAGTCAGAATTTGGCGTAAACAGAATGAGAACATGGATCCATCATGCCTTGTTACACTGTGCAGGCTGGTGGTGGTGGTGTAATGGTGTGGGGGATGTTTTCTTGGCACACTTTAGGCCCCTTAGTGCCAATTGGGCATCGTTTAAATGCCACGGCCTACCTGAGCATTGTTTCTGACCATGTCCATCCCTTTATGACCACCATGTACCCATCCTCTGATGGCTACTTCCAGCAGGATAATGCACCATGTCACAAAGCTCGAATCATTTCAAATTGGTTTCTTGAACATGACAATGAGTTCACTGTACTAAAATGGCCCCCACAGTCACCAGATCTCAACCCAATAGAGCATCTTTGGGATGTGGTGGAACGGGAGCTTCGTGCCCTGGATGTGCATCCCACAAATCTCCATCAACTGCAAGATGCTATCCTATCAATATGGGCCAACATTTCTAAAGAATGCTTTCAGCACCTTGTTGAATCAATGCCACGTAGAATTAAGGCAGTTCTGAAGGCGAAAGGGGGTCAAACACAGTATTAGTATGGTGTTCCTAATAATCCTTTAGGTGAGTGTAATTACATGCAGGTAATTTTTAAAATGTAAGTACAATATAAAAATATGTATGTACACAATAAGTGCATTGTATCAAATTATTAATTTAAATGTTAGTACATAGTAGTTAAGGCCACCTAATATAAAGTGGGTCCAACTGTTTTAATATTGTGTTTGTAACTAGCTCTTCGAAGATGTCATGAGGTCTGGGGTAAAAATTGTTCTGCCCCCAGCCCTCACACTAAATGAAGGCCAGTGGGTGACTGTCAGTATATATCAAGCCTCATTTCCCCCTTACTGTCTTATGTGCCTGTTGCTCTTTCATTTGCTGATAATGATTTCATAGATAGGATGGTCTATAGGATGTTCCCTTTCTGCTGGTTCTGCTGCCAGCGAAGACAGAGGGGAAAATGCTGCCTCAGCTACTATGGTTCATCTGCTTTGCAAATAAACAGATTTGTATTTTTTTTAATTATTTGTGGGGGTGGGCTCTAATACTTTTAGTAGAGGGAGAAGACTATGCTGCTAAGCAAGCAACTGTTAAAATGAAATTCATCAATAAGACTGTACTTTGAATTGATAACGCTTTCATATTCAAAATGCAGAGTTGTGTTGCTTTCTTTGATTCAGTTTTCTGAAGCTCAGCAGTTTATGCATATGTTGACAGGATGAATGAATTCATTTTCTGATAAAATTGTAGTGAGAAAATGCTACAGCAGCTAGGCTTTGTTTATGATTTTTGTTTGCTATATGGTGCAGTGCAGTTTGTCAAACATGGATGAACAGCTGCATGCATGGATGGACTGTAAAATCTGTTGTAAAATCTGTCATTTTCCAGCAGTTGCTTGTTTGATTGTAGCTCTCGAGCATATACCTCACACATTAATTCTTTACTCTTTTTCGTTACATCCCACACATCTGCAGTTCAGAGCCAGCTAGCTTGCATTCAGAAACATGCCAGCTTTCTGGGACAGACTTCAAAAAGTAGAAAGAAAGACTTTCTAAAGATACCATGGCTATAGCTTTAAATCTTAATACTGCTGTCCCACTGCTCTTGTTTTTTCCTGTCTCACTTTAATATTAAATGACTCATACCTCAACACACACACACACACACACACACACACATATATATATCCATATGATAAGGACCACACAGAGAGCAGAGACAAAGGCACCAACTTTGAAATCTGGGATTTATACCATAAATATACCAGAACATATAACCTAACTATACAAATTTGAAGAAAATATTTGTAAGGAGCACCGTTCTCCCCCAAATAAATGTATAAAAATGGAAAAGAGATGATGTGTTTAGTTTTATTCTTAATCTAACTGCATAAAACTATAGTTTAATAATTATTTAGGTTATATACGAAAACGTTTCTCCTGAATACAGTGTGGAAAATGATAGGACTTTATCCAATGCTTAACATCAGTTTTGGCCAGAAGCCTTAAAGGCCAAATAATGAGCAGGTCAAATAATGAGCCACAGTAACTTACCTAAACCAGCAGGGATTTGCAAGTAGCAAAGTTAAAATCACTTTAGTTTTGTGCACTCAGATTCCTCATGACAATTAAAAATAAAAACATTTAAACCCAAAAAACGGCAATTTAACCATGTGGACCTATTGTATAGCCCTTAAAATTGAAAAGAGTCTCTCGCTTGGAGTTCTCTTCTCACCTTTTTATAATTAGCATGCTCTACACATGATCTAAAATACCAAGTCAAATTTATAACTGCTCTAAAGGGGAACAATGAATTGTTCAATGTGTCATTAAAATATTGCTTGAGGACATAGTTTAATTCATTGCTTTCATTTTTGTGATAAATTAGTTTATTCTAATGTGATAAATTTATTAATTTAATAAATTTAATTCTTTTTTTTCATTGTAGCTTTGGCTCAAAGATTTTTCTCGCCTCTGAGGCATGTGGGTTTAAATCAGTCCACTAATACACCCAAATAAGGAATCAAACAAGCACATCTTTGAGTTGAATGCAGGCACTTAGTAAGTAAAGTAAATTGATTCTGTTCCCACTGCTATACCAAAAAAAAGAAGGCTATACCTGTCTGTTGTGTCTGTATACAAGATTTTAACAATAAACAACTGGGGTGGTATTCACAAAACATTTTATCTTACCACTAAGATTCCTCTTAAAACCTATTCACAAAGCTGCTGAGACCAACTTTTACGAAGGAATAGAGAGAAGTCTTAAAGGGATAGTTCACCTAAAAATAAAAATTCTGTCATCATTTAGTCACACTCAAGTTGTTCCAAACCTGTATACATTTCTTTTATTTGGAAGAATGTTTGTAACCAAGCAGATCTTGGCAGCCATTGAGAACCACAGTGGGAAAAAAAATACTATGGTAGTCAATGGCTGCCGAGATCTGCTTGGTTACAAACATTCTTCTAAATATCTTCCTTTGTGTTCAACAGAACAAAGAAATTCATACAGGTTTGGAACAACTTGAGGGTGAGTAAATGATGACAGAATTTTCATTTTTGGGTGAACTATCCCTTTAAGCTAAGAGAAAGGGTGGGGTTGACCTCGTTGCTAAGGATGATGTCAACATGCTTACTAACTATGCACACAGTGATTGGCTGATGGGAGAGGGGTCTCTGTCAGTGATTTTGGGCCCTATTATACACCCGGCGCAATGCGATGCCAGGCGTGATGCAAGTGTTTTTTGCTAGTTTTAGCCCGAAGCAGTTATCATTTTCACGTCCAATATCACGTTGTTTAAATGCACTCGTGCCCATCTGTGCGCCCATGGGCGTGCTGGTCTAAAAAAACGAGGTGTGTTCAGGCGCATTGGTTGCCCTTTGCTATTTTGAGGCAACTGAAATCGACTGCACCATTGACCAACAAAAACCTGGTCTAAAGTCAGAGTTTTTCATGCTATTTAAAGGGCGCCTTATGCACCTGTGGGTGCACAACGTGCATACACTCTGCATGTTACACACACAGGGAAGCGCAGCAGCACACAAACATTTTTAAATATTAAAAATAAAAGGATTCCTCTCTGGAGAATTGTTCAGTCTTTCCGCTCGCAAATTCCGCCATGTAAATAGCGAACGGTACATGCGCAACTGGCTTTTAAAGGGAATGGGAAATGAGACTCTGATTGGTTTATTGCACGTTATGCCCAAAACACACCCATGACTCATTAAGAGACTAGGTACAACCCTTTTGGACCATGTGCCTGGCGCGCCGACCGTTTTTTTTCCGTTGTTAAACTAGCAAAAGTGGATTCGGAGACACCCTAAGTACACCTGCACCATGCGCTTCAGACCATGCGCTCAGATCGTTAAAATAAGGCCCTTAATCAAAAAAAAATTGTAGAATGAGGTATCATGTTGCCATATTCAAATAGAGTTTTTAAAATAAAAATGTTGCCATATTCAAATAAAGATTTTAAAATGTAGGCTAAGTCACTAAATACACAAGTATATGTTCAGCTAATTGTCAGCCCTTTACATGTCTGCATCTTGAGAGATTGCAGAATTCAAGCGACAAATTATGTTTTATAAACAAAGTTCAGGAGGAGCACGTTCATAATCAGCTCGAGAGGGGGAATACTATGGGCTTGGGCTAAATTCCGAGCTCGGAGCCCTCGATCCACTCGGACAGCATGCCAAATAGGCTATTTTACTAGTTTACTCTATTCAATCATTTGTAAGTGTGAACTCCTGAAAACAACTGCCACAGGTAATAGGACATTATCTTCTTATTTATTTATTTTTTCAAATATTTATTTTTGGCGTTTTGCCTTTTTATTATGATAGGACAGTGAGTAGACAGGATGTGAAGTGGAAGAGAGAAAGTGGGGACAGGATTGGGAAAGGTCCATGAGCCGGAACTCGAACTCAGGCCACTTGAGCAGCCCACAAGGCTATCAGCGCCGACAATGTTATATTCTCCATCATTCAATGCATTTTGCCTGTACATAAATGAACCTTTATGTTATGTCATCGTAGGTTAAAATCTATAAATCAAAATATTTATTGCATTTATAAGAGGAGAAGGCTCAGTTGCCTCAATGGTGTACAGTGTCTTTGGGCGGATTGCCAGCAACAGCCATTTTAGGATTGTTCGTGATTTGGTCTTAGTGATTTAGAGGTCCTCTTGACTACCCCTAACTTTTCACAGATTTAGGACTAGAATTAGGACTGACACGCCCATTATTTTTAAGAGTTTCTCCTAAACTTTTAGCATTAAAATGTTTTGTGAATACAGCCCTTGAGCTCTATACCATTCACCATTTATAAAAAAATGCTATTTATATATTCACTAATTCCGTTATCATAATCACATTGACTGGTTTATATGTATAAAAATGAGCATGGAAAATATGGCACATAAAACTAATACTGCAGCACTGGCTAAGACATTTCACTTACAGTAATAGTGCAATGAATGATTGCACTGACATTAAAAATAATCACCTGGGTAACAGAGAAAGGTCTCAATTCACTGCAAATCCCTTAGAACTCCAATACTGTACTCATCTAAGTAAAAATCATTAATGCTGAATAAGTCTATAGGAGTTTCAGCTGTTTTTTAAACAAAGTTCTGATGTGATGCCTCATTGGAATTACTTTGGAAATTAGCTGTGACCCATGTTAAGCTGAAGTTGGTTGAAGTGGATAAGCCCGAAATTAATTATATTCCCTACTAGACTTTTCAGTGCAGAATGAAACCCTCTTCCCTTTCTATGCCTCCTCCTGTAATAAGCCATTAACTCTTCAGATGGGCTTTCGTGATTAAGCAACACTAATATGTCAGCCATTTTTAGTGTTTAGAAAAAATCTTTAGTCGCTAATGATAAATTAGGTCCCACTATGATTTTGAGATAATTTAGGAAATCATAGATTGCATAATGGTGGTGATGTAATTAAATATAGTCACACATAAACACAGGCAACTTTCAATATAAGCAAATTTAATAAAATATATAGGACTGATATTTAAATCAAATGGTATAATTTGCATTTTTAGAGGAAAGAAAAGGCACAAAGTGGTACAGCCTGAATCACATGAAAACAGCAGCCACATTCAGCATATTAGCACTGAGCGGTGCAGCAAATCAAAAGAACCAAACACTTCATCTATAATTCATTCAAAGGCTAAGGCAAAAAGTTCAGGGTAAAGTTGTGGTAAGGTGGAAGAGGAATACCAATGATGTGTCGTGGCTTTATCAAAACATTGTAAACATTTAGCAACTTGATTGAAATCCAAACATTTTACAAAATAAAACCAGTGCAGGCCTTTTTGCTCTAATCATAGCGTAATGGAGAACTGGATCTAACAGACTATGGACCCTAGAGGGCAGTTCATTTTACTGAACTAGTGTCTTTTGCATATTCGCTGCATACATTGCATAATAAACTTTAAGACATTTTGAAGTTTGATGTTGCTCATTTTAGAATTTTAGATAAATCATCTGAAACTGAAGAAAAAAAAAGGTTTTAAGCTTAAATTTGAACCTTATATAAACAGTGTGACACAAACATGAAGATCAAACTTCATGTTTGTGTCACACTGTTTATATAAGGTTCAAATTTAAGCTTTCAATGTATTTATACTTGTAGTAAATCTCATCTAATGGCTCAAATTTTTCATGATATTGAATATAATCACATTGTATTTTCTAAAGTGTTGCTTGTGCTGTTTGGACAATCTAATTTGGATTATCTGAGTTGAAACTAAGTTTCCTTGTATATTTGTCCTAAAAATAACTGCACCATGCTAGTATTGAGCATATCTAATGTTGTCTGTGTCGTCTTTTTTGATCGTTCTGTCTTATCAGTTCTTCTGAGTTACAGCAGCTGTGACCTCTCTACTGGAGCATACAAAATGAACAAAATGAAATAACAAGGAAAGAAGCAAAGAAATGAGCATTTAGCTTTTATCTTCAGTCACCAGGGTTTACACTGCTCTACATTGCAAAACACGTCTTGCCTTTCCCAGAGATTGTCATGAAATTTAAGCAACTTTAAAAAGGAAAGCAAACCTTCCATCTCTCAATACTTGATTTATTCTGTTTGCCTTGAGAAGTACCACACAATCACCCTTCCAATTTAAAAAGGTGCCCAATGTATTATGGAACAAGCGGGCTGTGAAACTGATGTTTCACACATGGGAGCCACTCTCTGGTCATCATCTCGAATTATTCTAGCCTGTGTTCTTGATACTTCCTCTTACATGCAGGAAAAGTGCATTTGATCTTAACCCAGAACTTAACCCGTTTTGCATCTATAGATTTCTGATGCTTAATTCACCCTATTCAAATGAGCTTAATTGACATTAATTTCCTGTTGGTTTAAAAATTATGGTAACACTTTACTTAAAGCCTTTATGTATAATAGTATTCATAATGTATGTTATAATGCATTATATCTTTTCATAAATATTTGTAACAAAAGTTCAAATGCATTATAATATTTGCAGATTCCTTGTTATGTCTGAAATTGATTGTTTAAATGTTTTAATGCATTACTTTCTAAAGTTGTGTTCAATGCATAGATATGTATTATAATGTATTATAACTGTGTTTACAAATATTTATGAATGCATTATAAGGTGCATTACTAGCCATAATTAATGCATTAAAAATAGTTTTATACCACATTATACACAAATGTTTTAAGTAAAGTGTTACCAAAATGATGTAGTGTATTAATTCAAGTAAAGTCAGGTAAAAACATATTAAAAAGAGATTCCAAGAATCCAGATACAGTTAGACAAAATTTTTGTTGTTGTTGTTCAAAATGAAAAAAATTTAATTCTTCCAGGCGTAGTTAAATCATAACCACAAATAAAGGAAAGATGTGCAACTTACTACTATATCCAAATTTAGCTTGAACTTAGTCTCAACAAATGAACCTCAAGTTGAAACTGAAACAAGCTGAAACAGGTTAGAAAAAAAAAAACAGCTTCCATAATAAAACACAAATCATCACTGGCTTGGCTTTTCAGATAGTTTTCATAGCATCACATTTGCTGTGCATTGACAAGGTTCACAAAAAAGTGTTTATGCTGGTAACAATGGCAATCTCTATTAGCCAAGTTATAATAGTTGACCATTTTACAGAATCTGATATGAATAGCAATTATGTCTAATGTCAGCGTTGCCAAACATTATTTTAAAATAAGTCAAAACAACAGTGCCATATACTGTAAGTTACTTACCTACGTGCGCATAAAACATTTTTTTCAGATAGGCTATCTGACTTTCTTTCAATAATGGAGGAGTTTTGAAGTCATTTGCACTTATAAGGTGTCATATCTACTGTACCTGTAACTATGGGCACAGCGGACTTCACCTGTGCAGAATACCAAAGCAATGTTCCTCTGCAAGTAACTTGTAGTTTCATGCTTCAACTGCTAGAGTTACATAGTGTAGCTTTAAATAAATAAATAAATCATCATAATATCTTAAAAGCATAAAAAGTCTTTAAAAATTATTTGGATGAGTTACTGTTTTTTTTTTTTTTTTTTTTTTTTTTAATCAAAAACATTTCTGTATTCAAAGACAGAAGTTAGTCGGTCCTGAACATGTTGGTTTCCTTCACATACAATTTCATCAGCAAAGGACATACAATAACACAACAAAGCCTCTGAAGAAATCGACGAGGCTTCACCGGTCCACTAAATAGACTGGCAAAATAAATCATTCAAATCTTTACCTCAGGGCATGGATCATTCTCTGGACTCTTCTCTCTTTCTTTCTCTGTCTCACCCATCCAGGTACAGTAGCCCATGAAACTTTCATCTGGGATGGTGCCTTTTATCAGCTGTATCCCCAGGCTATGAAGGCATACCAGATGGTGACTAGAATCAAAGAACACTCCCCCCCCAGCCCCCACCCCCCCCCCCCCCCCCCACAGCCTTACAACTCAAGATAACAAGAACTGCTGCTGCTCAGAATTACACTTGTCCTAAGATATTCCCATTTGAGCATGTGAAGAGACAAAATGAGATGTGAAAGAAAGAAACATTGTACTCTCCAAACTAAACCGTGGAGTAGTCCGGTCTATGGGATAACGATACCTGAGTACTGCGGCAGTAAAGAATGCCACAGCTCTCTGTGAAGCACTTCACAGATAAATGACATAGTGCTGCATTGCATTCTGCCCCAAATCCCCAACCATCCCCATCACCTCCCTTCTATCTATCTCTCTCTGTTGCTCACTCTCTCATCAAGAACATGTGAGGACAAGAGGGGACAGTCTAGACTACAAATCAGATCCGTGGCCCATATGTCTTAAACACAAATACGGCTTATTTTCTCTCAGCCATGTTGCATTGTCAGAAAAAAGAACAATATTTGCAAACAAAATTGAATTAGGATATTTTGTTATTTTATTTTGTTTAACAGACTCTGGAGATTATAATGGGGCTCATTTAGAGCACATATAGTCTTGTATAGTACTGATGCCACATCCTGTAAGTGCTAATGTGTGCACTGGACTTAAACGACCCTCGGGTATGTCTGCTTTCATGATCCATGAGTTTTAAAATTCACACATTTTTACATTCAGTGACATTTTATTTTCACACACAGCAGGCCTTTATACACAGCAGTGTTGTGTATAAAATATATTTTCATGAGTCCAAAACTAAGTCAAATAAAATAAAAAATAGCCAAACATAAATTTAGGTTTCATATACATAATATACAAAAAAAAGAGAAACCTTTACAAATACAAAACCTTCGTTAAACATGAAAATGTCACTAAATAACACTCTTAATAACAATATATGGCTCTTAGAAATATAATGCAACTATCCTAAATATATTTAACTTTAGCAGCACTAAAATAAAACTAAATTAAAGTGCCCCTATTGTGCTATTTTAAAGGTTCCTAATTTTGTTTTGGAGGTCTCCTACAGCATGTTTCAATGGTCAAAAAACAGTTTCATTTTCTCATAATATACATTGCACATCACCACATTTTTCAATGGTTCTCAAACGACTCAATGGATGAATCAGTCTCTCAAAATCCCTCCTTTCCGCGAGCTTACTCTGCTCTGATTGGCCAGATGGCCCAGTCTGTTGTGATTGGTCTACCACTTACAGTGAAGCTAAACGCCATTACCATAACTGAACTTCAGCTCCGTCCGGAGGCTTCCTAAAGCTCAGCGATTGTACACACTGTAAAAATGATGGCGTTGATTTTACCATATCAATTCGAGCTCGAGTCCAATGATGAAACATTGAAAGAACTAGTTATATTACCCAAACTTCCACTGCAAGGACAACTTGAGCAGGATGTTTCTAAGTGATATGCTACTCGGTTTGAGGTACATTATGAAATGATGCAGCTGTAGTTCCTCACCATCAGCATTAACAAGTGTATGTCTATCAACAAACTGATGTGTATATTTCTAATTTATTGCGGTGCACATGCAGGAACTGTATCAATAACAGTGCATACATTAGCCCAGCACTAACTTGAATGACTGATGTAACATAAACGTTTGTAAAACAAATCTTGCTCCATCCTTTATCTTTATTCAAAGTAGTAAGAACGACAGACAATCTGCATTAATAGACACAGTTTTAGGTAATAGTGGCACACAGCTGATTAGCATTAACTATTTCAGTAAGACAGTAATAACGTGAGTTAGCCGGTTAGCCGGAAAACTTACACAATATAAAACACAAAACTATGTATTTTGAACACCCGGTAGAAAATATATACATCAGTAATTATTCATACTTACAGGTTATGATTCTGAGGAGCAAGCTGGTCCAAATAAACTGGGTACTGACCCATCTTTCAAGAGCAAGCATTTTGCGAATCCCGCATTGAACTCCGAGATTTGAGAAGCAGTCGTCAGTAAAATGACGTGTTTGAGGGCGGGACAACGTACAACATAGGCGGGCATTATGCAAATGTATTATCTAGTGATGTAGAACCATCACGCAGTAGGATTCGAAATACAAACGACTTGTATAAGCGGTTCAGAGTAGATTCTTTCTTTTGGGAGACAATAACTTTATTTATCGTGCACTTTTGACTTTACAACATTGCAGAACATTTACATTCACAAACAGCTGTATTACACACTGCATGAAAGGGAATATTCGAAAAACCATAATAGGGGCACTAAAAACTGGGGGGGGGGGGGGGGGGGGATGGTATACATTTCATAGTCAGAATGAAAAAAATGGAAAGACACACTAAATTAGAATTAAAAACTATAGTAACCCTGGTACCCAGCAGTGCTATAGGGAGCATTGGCCCATGCCTGACACTGTTCCTCCTCTCAGAAGAATACTGTACTTCTCTCGCTTCCCTCATCACACAATATCTGTCCGTAACCAACTACTACTTCAAGAATGTGTAAGTGGCCCATAAATGGATTAGATTCTGAGATAAAACTCTGATCCACCACTGCAACTGATCGCTCAGTATTTGAACTCACTGGCCTTTCCTTTGGCCTCTTTTGAAATAATAAGAATCCTATGTGATATGCTCATCCATCACAGCATGGAGTGGCTGGAGGAGAGACTCCCCGGCTGAGCTCAGCGCTAGATGATGGATGTCCTCCTCCTTGGCCTCTTGAAAGCCCAGAGACTCAGTCAGGTCCTCCTACTGCCATCATGCCTAAATCAAGATGCAGGCACCCATTCTTTCCCCATTTCCCCTCAGTCTGGACAGGGAAGGACGGACTGGTGACGGAAGACTCTTTCATCAGCTTGATCAGACCTGATGGTGACACAGTTCAAGATAAACAACATGGGCCTAAACTGACAGCAAATTTCAAAATCAGCCCAGCAAGTTGGAAAACGACAGATATAGCATGCCTTCGGCACCTCAGAACAGCCATACATTTTTGTGATAAGTTTACATCAATCTTCATAAATATGTCTTTTGTTTTGAATTTCAAATGAAATAACGTAATATTTTAAGAGAGATTTTGAGAGTTGCCTGTGGAGCACTGAGAGTTTTGTGAAAGGAAGTATCGCTACAAAAGAAAATATATGTTTAATGTATAACATGTAGGCCTATATCCATGACATTTACACTTAAATGGCAGATTAATTTCAAATAGTATTTTTTATTCATTTTTTACTACTAGGTGTTGAAAAATGTGTGGCCCTCAGTTTAATCTTGAATATGAATCATGAAGCGTTATTCTAAACACACCACAGTGCAAAATTATTTACTTTGGCCTATATTGAAACAAATAACTGCGAATCCAGAAGTAATATAATATTAGTTGTGGAAATGCACCATTTTATTGCCATTGTTAAGCGGGTAGCACAAAGCCACAGAATGAAGGAAAATGCCTGCAGAACAATTTCCTAAAGTTATGAGAAATTCATAGACTCATTTAGCCAAGCAATCTCTGTCTTACCATTCAGCACACAACATAAACAGCCTGGCCTGTTCTTGCGTCTGTTAGCGTTTCATAAAATCAAAGCACAGGGCTCAGTGACTGCTTTCGTTTGACTCTTATTAACTGGCCAAATTTCTGATGACTCTGCATGTTATATTAAGTTTTCAAAATTTGATGAAATGCACAGCATGTGTATGCATGCTCATTATCGTTTCCGGTTTATGTACATTTTTCTTGTGAACAATGAACATATGTTTGTATGCAATTCCGAATAGACTTTTTAATCAGTGTAGTACCTTATTTAATTCTTGATGGAAATGAAAACAATGCTGTGAGGGAGAGAAGTGCAGTGTGTTCACTGGATTGTACTGTTGTTTAACAACATGCCGATTGTTCAGCTGATGAAAAATTCCACAAAAACTTTTAGAAGACAAAAATGCCGGAAAGGCTGGTTCAAATCCTGCTCGGAGTAGTGCGAGTAGAACCAGAAGGGTTAGACTGGTGCCGTGACCCAGATGGGAGTGAGGTTTAATGCAAGTGGTCAGATCACTGTTCTTTTCACACTGCACGACTATCTGGGGTAGCATTAATTTGTTGCTGTGTGCACATTGCACGATGGATCGGCGACAGGAAGTTACACATTGCATGACTTTACATTAGGAAGAATCGCAGACAACACTGTCTGGTCCGCAAACTATGTTTCACAACCAAACACACGTGAGAAGTGATAAGGAAAAAACGCAAGTTTCCAAGTGTGCCATACCGATACTAAAATGTTATTAAAAAAAATTATTAAATTATTAATTAATTATTAAAATTATTATTATTATTATTACAAACACTGCAGATCACTGATTGGTCGGAGAGAATCATCACTACCAGCTACCACTACCATCACTACCATTATATGCTTTTGTGACGATGATTTCGGGCATTTGTAGGCGATTTCGCTAAATCTATCAGCGAGTGAAAATCAGGGCTAAAACCGTGCAGTGTGAACTCAGCATAAGGCGGGTGAGTGTAACGGAGGCCAGCTAGTAAGAGCTGTGCAGGTAAACCTCACTCCCCTGGCCTCAAGAGGAGCACTGGCGACTGATGCTTGAGGCTGCGGTTTTTAGCGTCCTTGTTAGCCTCCCCTGCCAGAAACGCTCAGAGTGTAAGTAAGAAAAACGTAAAAGTAGAACTTGAGGGGTTAAAGACTATAAGTCTGTGAGGGATACTTCATAGCCTTGTTTTTTTTATCCACGTAAAACGCTACCCTTACTAAGGTCTATTCAGCCTTGTTTAACCTGCAAATGTCTCTTTGGGGGCTTCAGATGCCATAATGTTTTTCATTCAGTCCTCACAGTATTATAACATCATTTCTGCTTTGGGCTTGGGTCAGTTGAGGGACTCTGAGACTCCTTCAGATTTAGGATTACAAATTATCCTAATTTGATTCATAGGTGCTAACCTGTTCTGTAGCATCCTATCAAACCAAGAAACACTGATGTTATTCATTATCTGTTGTGCCTAAGTGAAATTTCTGAGTGTTTCCCTGGTATGTGAACATCTCTATAAGGTCTTGCTGAATAGAGCGTTTGTTTTAGAATTGAGACTGGGGGAATAATATTCTCAGAGGATTTCCACACCCTAGGGACTTTCAGTCACTCATCACTAAAATCATATGCCGTGTGATCTAATTTGCGTTATCTCAGTCTTATTATGGTGGACTCTGGAAGGTGTCTGCTGCCCGGAGACAGAAATTGTCCCCACAGAGCAAAAACACCTTCCTAAGCTAATTGACAAACACATTGTTCTCAGCAGGAGAGAACAGACCCTGGGCTGAATGAGGGGAGGATGGAAATGATTTTTACACATCAAGCTCTCCAGTGCATCGCTCGCAATAGGCGCCTCTGAATAGATATCACTGCCTTTTCTCAAGATGCTGTTTGTATGTTTGCAATCACTGTCTTTGAGATCAAATTTTATGTTTTGAGTGTCGTCTATGCAGTCAAGAAGAAAAAAGGAAGGGCAAAAATTCCTTCTCAGTGATGAATGAAATTATGTTAACTTGACCAGAACTTTACAAGGGATTTGGGTGGATTCAGAACATGTTGCATTTTGTTTATTTCTGATTGGTGCATACATTGTTATTCATGGAACAGTCTCGCGTAGCCAGACCTTCAGACTGAAGGTAGAAGGTCTAGACTCCATCAGCTTTCAATGGCCATGGAACGCCCAAGAAGACATGTGACTGACATGTAAAGCAACCAATCACAGTTCGTTTTGTTCCCCGTCATGTTTAGGCGCATGGAAATGTAAAGTCGATGTCTCTACGATAACAGACCGATGTGCATATAATAAATTATTAATTTAAGAACATTGTGCAAGTTTACTGCAACAATGGTGCTGCGAACTTCACATAATTTTGAAAATCCAGTGTTTAGTTGACCCAGATAAGCACTCATTGTCACAGTTGCAAACACGACGGCTTTCTTCTGTGAGGGGGTTTGGCATCACAAGGACTTTGTTTCCAGGCGGACCGTTAAAGAACGCGACACACGTCTCCCAGAAATCCTGTAGACTTCAGCCAGTGGTGAATAAAGTACTTGAAAGCCATACTTGAGTAAAAGTATAGCTATCTTACCAGAAAATGACTTTGGGAGAAGTTAAAGTCACTGTTTAGAATATTACTTGAGTAAAAGTTTTAAAGTATGTGATATTTTTTGTACTTAAGTATGAAAAGTTTTTTTTTAATATATATTAAATGTACTGTAGTATTGAAAAATAAGTATTGAAAATAAAAGTACAAGTAAATGCAAAGTACAAAAGGAGCAAAAAACATTATTAAAAATTGTTCTATACACAGTTTGAGCAGCAAGATTGTTCAGTTTTAACTCTCTTCCATTTTGTTTTCTTTGAATTAAAAAAATGGCAAAATGTTTATTGTACATTTTAAATATAAAAAATACTAATATATTAATTATAAGCTACCTTGATAATTCATGTTAATTCATAGTGCATAATGTAAGAGACAACTTTAAAATGTTAAAATGTAGCCTATTAGTAAATGTTTAAATTAACAATGAACAATACTTTTACTAACTTTATTGAATGTTACAAATGGAGTATTGACTTATTGTAAAGTGTTACCATTTCATATAAATCCAAACAGTCATGCTTAAAGATGGCCATTTTTACACACAAAGGCATAGCATTGAAATTAGACACGTATGTATATTATATGTATACTTTCATAAGTTATTTGCTTCTATTTTAGAACACTTGATTATCTAATAAAAAATATGTGTTAAAGTGACGATTAAAAAAAGAACTGAAAACGATTTGTTGATGTCTAAGGCTGAGACTATCCATGGACAGACAAACGGATGCCAAAGCAGCCCGTGTGATAAAAGTCTGAGCGTAAAATGGGTGAAATTAGATTCAGGTCCTGTCTGCTTTTGAAACAAAAGCATAGAGATATCAGTGATAAGATCTGACTCATTAAATCAAGGTGTCATCTACTATATCATCACAAAATTGCCACAATCATAATGTTCAGGAGTCTGACTCAACCTGACATCTGCAGACTTCTATAAATCTATTTAGTGTCTTGTCTGCTGTGAAGCATAACTATCTGTCATTGAATTTCCCTCCTACCATTTGCCTGAGGAATGAAAGGCACCTTTACTCTTTTTTCCCCCCACGGAAATTCACAGAGAGACTGCTATAAATCTCACAAAAATGCACATTCAACAGTGCAGGCATAGATGGGCAGAACGTGAACTCAACAGACAGCTCTCCCTGTCATGGGTGAAGCTGCTGGTTCACATGTTGAAAGTGATTGAAGAGAGAGAGTGGTGGACAGTAACAATGTACTTTTACTTTGTTACTGTACTTAAGTAAATTTTTCAAGTATCTGAGTATTTTTTATTTTGAGACACTTTGGGCCCTATTTTAACTATCTAAGTGCATGGTCTAAAGCGCACGGCACAAGTGCAATAGGGCATGTCCGAATCCACTTTTGCAAGTTTAACGACGGGAAAAATGGTCGGCGTGCCCGGCACATGGTCTAAATGGGTTGTCCCTATTCTCCTAATGAGTAATGGGTGTGTTTTGGGCATAATGTGCAACAAACCAACCAGAGTCTCATCTCCCATTCCCTTTAAAAGCCAGTTGCGCTTGCGCCATGGCGGATTCGCTATTTACAGGGTGGAATTTGCAAGTGGAAAAACTGAACACTTCTCTAGCGAGGAAACTGATCTGCTCGTCCAAAATGACGCCTGCTTGCTCGTTATTACTGCAAATAGGTAGGCTAATTCTGATACATACAATGACTATCCATTATGACATGTAGGCATTTTTATATTTATATACACAATAATAATCTTTTACATTTTAATCCTTTAATTTTTCATATTTAAAAATGTTTGTGTGGTTGTGCGTCCCTGTGTATGTAATAAGCAGAGTGTACATGCATTGTGGACCCGCCTATTGGCGCATATTACTAACGCTCTCTTTAAATAACAAAAAAAAATATTGCGGTATTGACTTTAGACCAGGTTTTTGTTGGTCAATGGGGCAGTCTATTTCAGTTGCCTCAAAATAGCAACGAGCCAACAACACGCCTGAACACACCTCGTTTTCAGACCAGCACACCCATGGGCGCACAAATGGGCGCAAATGCATTTGCTATTTAAACAATGTGGCACAGGACGTGAAAATGATAACTGCGTCTATTGTACTAATATTGTACTTTTTACTTTTTCATTTCATAAAAACATGTAGTTCCTCGTTATTTTGAACTGAAGAAATCGCCACCTGCTCAGAAATGCGATAGCAGTGTCTGATTTGTGAACGAGTGGATTCTTTTCAATTAACCCCTTAAATCGGTTCACAAATCGCACTGAACGATTCATTTGTGAATTGGACTGATTTGATTGCATCTGTTCTCGAGACACCAACTCACTGATTCAAATGATCTGGTCAGATAGTCTCCAGTTAACAATTCACTAAATTCACAAGTCTGACTCAAAATGAGCCAAGAACAGGAGATCCTTGGAGCTTGAGTGTGAGAAATACTAATGGTGTGAAAAGTAAGTTAATGCAGAATTGTAAATGAAAATCTTGTTTGGGTCCTGACTGTCAGTTGTTTGTGAACTATATCTGCTGTAAAAGGGCAAGCTGTTTAAGCCCACTGTATGAAATGCTTGAATGATGTAAATGATGAACTGGTATGTTTGCATAGTGCTCCTCTTAAAATGTTAACACATTTTGCCCCATGTGTGTTTGTTTTTATTGTAGCCTATGTTTATATTTGTTTTTCCTCATTTCTATATACTCTACGGTATACACCGATCAGGCATAACATAATGACCACTGACAGGTGAAGTGAATAACACTGATTATCTCTTCATCACAGCTCCTTTTAGTGGGTGGGATATATAAGGCAGCTTATATATGTTAGAAGCAGGAAAAATGGGCAAGCGTAAGGATTTGAGCAAGTTTGACAAGGGCCAAATTGTGATGGCTAGATGACTGGGTCAGAGCATCTCCAGAACTGCAGCTCTTGTGGGGTGTTCCCGGTCTGCAGTGGTCAGTATCTATCAAAAGTGGTCCAAGGAAGGAACAGTGGTGAACTGGCGACAGGGTCATGGGTGGCCAAGGCTCATTGATGCACGTGGGGAGCGAAGGCTGGCCCGTGTGGTCTGATCGAACAGACGAGCTACTGTACCTCAGCAAGTTAATGCTGGTTCTGATAGAAAGGTGTCAGAATACACAGTGCATCGCAGTTTGTTGTGTATGGGGCTGCATAGCCGCAGACCAGTCAGGGTGCCCATGCTGACCCCTGTCCACCACCGAAAGCGCCAACAGTGGGCATGTGAGCATCAGAACTGGACCACTAAACAATGGAAGGTGGTGGCCTGGTCTGATGAATCACATTTTCTTCTACATCATGTGGATGGCTGGGTGCATGTGCATCGCTTACTTGGGGAACACATGGCACCAGGATGCACTATGGGAAGAAGGCAAGCCGGCGGAGGCAGTGTGATGGTTTGGGCAATGTTCTGGTGGGAAACCTTGGGTCCTGCCATCCATGTGGATGTTACTTTGACACGTACCACCTACCTAAGCATTGTTGCAGACCATGTACACCCTTTCATGTAAACGGTATTCCCTGGTGGCTGTGGCCTCTTTCAGCAGGATAATGCGCACTGCCACAAAGCAAAAATGGTTCAGGAATGGTTTGAGGAGCACAACGAGTTTGAGGTGTTGACTTGACCTCCAAATTCCCCAGATCTCAATCCAATCGAGCATCTGTGGGATGTGCTGAACAAACAAGTCCAATCCATGGAGGCCCCACCTTGCAACTTATAGAACTTAAAGGATCTGCTGCTAACATCTTGGTGCCAGATGCCACAGCACACCTTCAGGGGTCTAGTGGAGTCCATGCCTCGACTGGTCAGGGCTGTTTTGGCAGCAAAAGGGGGACCAACACAATATTAGGAATGTTATGCCTGATCTGTGTATTACGGTTATTTTCACTTGAATTATCAGTGTATTTTAAGTTTTGGTAATAAAATAAAACATTTTTACTTACAGATCAATAAAGTGTTTGCATAATCTTCCTAGTTGTCTAATGCTGGCTATTTTTTTTAATTCATAATTGTCACGGGTGGGTGCAGGCAGGAAGACGAATACAGATGAATCAAGTTCAAAACGTAGTTTAATTACAAATTCTCTAAAGACAGGCAAACAGGCAATAGCACAACAACTTAATGGTGATCAGACAAGGAGTGCAGGAGAAGGAACAACTTAAATGGTGAACACAAACGAGATTCAACAGACACAGCTGAACTAAATGAACTCAGTGACGGTAACCAGGGAGACAGACAAGTGGCGGGAAGCTGAACAAAGAAACACATGTGACATGAAAATAAACTGAAAGCTGAGGGTCTCTTGCAGAGCTGAAGGTGGGAGGAGCCAAGACGGAGCCGACAGGTTGATGGGCCGAGATGGACCGAAGAGATCCGAGGCTGGAGGCGGAGCTGCAGAATCCTCCTGGACAGGCACTGCTGGTGGTTGCATGACTTGCAGCTCAACATCCTGGCAGGGCATCCCCAGAGACGGCGCAGGGCTGCAATAATCCTGATCCAGAACATTGACTTCAGGGTCTCGTCATCATAGGGGTAGGTGATGGCAAGACAAAAGAAGTTGGTGGAAAAGGTAAGGAAATCGGTGCTCTCCTGAGCCACCGAAATAAATCGAGCGCTTATTTCCATTATGGAGGTCCGGTCAACTGTCACAGGTCTGTGCAGGCAGGAAGATGAATCAAGTTCAAAACATAGTTTAATTACAAATACTCTAAAGACAGACAATAGCACAACAACTTAACATAACGGTGACCAGACAAGGAATGCAGGAGAAAGAACAACTTAAATGGTGAACACAAACGAGATGATTAAACAGACACAGCTGAACTAAATGAACTCATAATGATGGTAACCATGGAGACAGACGAGTGGCGGGAAACTGAACAAAGAAACACGTGACATATGAAAACAAACTGAAAGTCCATGAACAAAACTAAACAGAATGGTGACAATAATGATGTCAGACTGAGCTGTAACCTATATTTAAGATCTATCTGTGTGGTACATTTTACCCCCACCCCACATATTTTGAGCAGGATGGAGTATATAAAATTGCTAAATAAATAACGGAGTGTCTATTTACACCAAGTGCAAATAGCGTGCCTTGTTGGCAAGTGCTATTTGCACTAGCTCCGCCTAACAATGCCTGGTTGAGCCAAACAAGATAAAAAAAAACATGTATTTTGATGTCTTCAGTGGTGTAGTCAATAGCGTGTAAGGTTTAAGGATCTTGGTTTTGACGTGATCGACCTGGGTTCGAATCCACCTTTTGGCGAGTTCGCTCTTCTCCCATTTCCCATCACATATCGCATCGGAAAGGCATTTACTTTCAATAAAAACTAAGAAAATGTTCTAAAAGTGGAAATAAAGTGCCTAACGAAATTATATTTCATAATAATAAAAGCATTTATTGGGTAGGGTTAGGGGTCGGTGTAGGGAAGGCTTTTATTGTCCCATTAAGGCGGCATCCATTTAATAATTTTAATAAATATAATCATTTACACTCTATGTTATTATTGCATCCTGTTAATGTACAACAATACTGAGGTGCAAACAGTATGTATCTGTCAAAATAAAGTATAAATAGCATCTAATTACTATTTACACATATTGCAAAGAACTGCTACTTTTACATGGTGTAAATAGAATAAATCACTATTTTCACTTAGTATGCTATTTCACTTAGTAAATAGCATCTACAGCTATTTGCACTTATAAAAATACTAAATATCATCTATCGCTAAGAAAATGTTATTTTCACTTAGTGTAAATAGAATCTAGTTGCTATTTACACTTGGTGTAAATAGCATCTATCGCTATTTAAACTTAGTGTAAATAGCATCTATCACTATTTGCACTTAGTGTAAATAGCAATTATCGCTAAGAAAATATGCCATTTTCACTTAGTGTAAATAGAATCTAGTTGCTATTTGCACTTAGTGCAAATAGCCGCTGCCAATAAATAAACATTCATCAATCAGTACTTTTTACTTTTAATAATTAAGTACATAAAAAAAGTACTTTTGTACTTTTACTCAAGTAAAAATGAAAAGGAATACTTTTACTGGAGTAATATTTTATTTGGGTATCTGTACTTTTACTCAGTTAGTTGATTTGTGTACTTCGACCACCACTGAATTTATCATTTCATTTCATTTTCCTGATAAGTGTGTTTATGACAGGCTGTGAGTGACGACAGCCATTATGGTGATTGCTAAGTGTCAGTGCTGAGAGGCAGAATGTGTCATCATCACATCAATATATGTACATCATTATGATTCCAGATACCATCCCCCATTATTCGTTTGCTTCTTAATGACTTATTAGGCAAAGTATATGGTGGCATTTTGTCCAAAATGTCTAATGACACACACACACACACACACACACACACACACACACACACACACACACACATTTTATGGGGACATTCCATAGACATAATGATTGTTATACTGTATAGATAGATAGATAGATAGATAGATAGATAGATAGATAGATAGATAGATAGATTTTTTTGAAATGTGGTAGTTATTTTAATGAACAGACTGATTGCTACAAACAAATAAATGGACATGAAATACAGATTAAATAAGAGTTAAATTATTTTATTATGTCAGAAAACCATGGAGTGATATGCATTTTAAGAGACGTACATTTCACATTTAAGGTACTTGTGTTCAGTCAGAGTATACATGTTTAAATATATGATTTAAGCATTTAAATGTGTGAAGTAGGCCAGCAAAAAAAAGCACAGCCTCTAGAGCGAAGCTGTAGGGTTCTTGGCACGGCATCTCATAGAAAAGCATATGGCCATCATATGGTGCAGGCAGAAGATAACTGCACTATTTAGCCCGAACACAAGTAAACCAGGTCAAATCACAGACCTATTGCTCAGCAGTCACCTCTATTTATATACAGTGGGGAGAACAAGTATTTGATACACTGCCGATTTTGCAGGTTTTCCTACTTACAAAGCATGTAGAGGTCTGTAATTTTTATCATAGGTACTCTTCAACTGTGAGTGACGGAATCTAAAACAAAAATCCAGAAAATCACATTGTATGATTTTTAAATAATTTATTGCATGACATAAGTATTTGATCACCTACCAACCAGTAAGAATTCCAGCTCTCACAGACCTGTTAGTTTTTCTTTAAGAAGCCCTCCTGTTCTCCACTCATTACCTGTATTAATTGCACCTGTTTGAACTCGTTACCTGTATAAAAGACACCTGTCCACACACTCAATCAAACAGACTCCAACCTCTCCACAATGGCCAAGACCAGAGAGCTGTGTAAGGACATCAGGGATAAAATTGTAGACCTGCACAAGGCTGGGATGGGCTACAGGACAATAGGCAAGCAGCTTGGTGAGAAGGCAACAACTGTTGGCGCAATTATTAGAAAATGGAAGAAGTTCAAGATGACGGTCAATCTCCCTTGGTCTGGGGCACCATGCAAGATCTCACCTGGTGGGGCATCAATGATCATGAGGAAGGTGAGGGATCAGCCCAGAACTACACGGCAGGACCTGGTCAATGACCTGAAGAGAGCTGGGACCACAGTCTCAAAGAAAACCATTAGTAACACACTACGCCGTCATGGATTAAAATCCTGCAGCGCACGCAAGGTCCCCCTGCTCAAGCCAGCGCATGTCCAGGCCCGTCTGAAGTTTGCCAATGACCATCTGGATGATCCAGAGGAGGAATGGGAGAAGGTGGTCTGTGGTCTGATGAGACAAAAATAGAGCTTTTTGGTCTAAACTCCACTCGCCGTGTTTGGAGGAAGAAGAAGGATAAGTACAACCCCAAGAACACCATCCTAACCGTGAAGCATGGAGGTGGAAACATCATTCTTTGGGGGTGCTTTTCTGATGGATGGGGCCATGTATCGCGAGATCTTGGCCAACAACCTCCTTCCCTCAGAAAGATGAAGTAATTGAAGATGGGTTGTGGCTGGGTCTTCCAGCATGACAACGACCCAAAACACACAGCCAGGGCAACTAAGGAGTGGCTCCGTAAGAAGCATCTCAAGGTCCTGGAGTGGCCTAGCCAGTCTCCAGACCTGAACCCAATAGAAAATCTTTGGAGGGAGCTGAAAGTCCGTATTGCCCAGCGACAGCCCCGAAACCTGAAGGATCTGGAGAAGGTCTGTATGGAGGAGTGGGCCAAAATCCCTGCTGCAGTGTGTGCAAACCTGGTCAAGAACTACAGGAAACGTATGATCTCTGTAATTGCAAACAAAGGTTTCTGTACCAAATATTAAGTTCTGCTTTTCTGATGTATCAAATACTTATGTCATGCAATAAAATGCAAATTAATTACTTAAAAATCATACAATGTGATTTTCTAGATTTTTGTTTTAGATTCCGTCTTTCACAGTTGAAGAGTACCTATGATAAAAATTACAGACTTCTACATGCTTTGTAAGTAGGCAAACCTGCAAAATCGGCAGTGTATCAAATACTTGTTCTCCCCACTGTAGCTGCTCTGAAACTCAATAGAAACTTGGAACGCTGATTTGTGTTTTGACTGTTAGTGTTTTGTATTAAAGCCTGATAGGAAGTTATTGCTGTGAAGTAATCTTAATGAACTCTGTAGAGGCTCTGTTTGTTCAGTGTTCTCATTATGGAGAGCAAAACTGGAACATTTTCAAGAAGGCTTTTACCTGTATTTTGGCATACTTCTCTTTTAATGCTGAAAAGGTGCCAATAAATATATGTCTTGAGATTAGAACCTATCCTTAGGATACAAACAAGTCTGTGTAAATGTAGGTGAAAATCACGTTTAGCATTAATTTAATCTCAACATATATTTTCTGAATGAAACAGAAATAGAAATAACTATTGTAAGAACATCTGGTCCCAATTTATATTAGGTGTCTTTAACTACTATGCAATAACATAAAAAACGATTGTTTGGTACAATGTACTTATTGTGTTCATGCTGTATCGCAAAACACTTTTCCTGCTATCAAGGTAGGATAAGGTTGTGTTAGGATCAAGGATAGGTTAACAGTGTAATTATAGATGTAATTACAAAAATTAATTACAGATTTAATTACATGCAGGTATTTTAAAATAAAAGTACAACACACTATACAGTCTCGCATAGCCAGACCTTCAGACTGACGGCAGAAGGTCTGGACTCTTTCGCAGCTTTCATTGGTCGAGGACCGCCCAAGAGGACATTTGACTGACATGTAACGCCACCAATCACAGTGCGATTTTTTCCGCGTCATGTTTAGGGCCGTGAAAATGTAAAGTCGATGTCCCTATAACAGACCGGCGTGCAAACTTGAACGATGTGCAAGTTTACTGCAACAATAGAGCCGCAGACTTCACATACTTTTGAAAATCTGTCTGAGGCTGAGACTACACACTATATGTACAAAATAAGTGCATTGTATCAAATGATTAATTGAAATGTTAGCACATAGCAGTTCAAGACGCTTAATTTAAAGTGGGTCTGAAAATTCATATATCACTTCTTAATTCTGCATGTCATCAGATTTAAAATTCTTATTACACCATGCTGAGCATGCTGAACACAAATAATAATAATAATAATAATAATAATAATAATAATGTATAGTAGCGTAGTATAGTAACATATAGTAGCAGTAGTTTGTTTTGAGCTAAAAATTCAATAGGATGATTCACTCACAGTGTCACTCATCAGTGGCATACAGACCCATGAGGCCATGCATGACAGGGAGTGACAAGATTTATTATTAACAACAAATTCATGCTTCGGGCCCTGCCTTTCCTTATAGCTGAGGGAATACCCTATATATTGAACTGTGGTGGCATGAAACCAGACAGCATACAGATGACTCAGTAGTTGACTGAGATATTAAAAACAGACATTTTGTAGATTATTGATTATTTTGGCAGAAACAGATGATTGGGTCAGGAACTGATGTATAGAGTTGTAGGGAGCACAAACATTGGTGTTTTAGATGTAATTCATCAAAATAGGAAGCTCTATGCCTTTACCAGTACAATGGGAAGCATATTTCTTTGTTTTACTGTAAACTGTCTAAAACTTATATGCGCAAGTGCGTATAGATAATGTACAGTCAACCTATCATTATTGCAAAATAAACCCTACAGGGTGATCAGGACCGCAACGCAAATGTTTAACAAACAACCCAGACAGCAACATAGTGTCGACCCAGATCCGGCCCACATCTGGTACGCGTTTATGCTGAGGCGCACAGTTCCCAGAAGTCGCCAACTTTCTGCAGAGTCAATAGCTACAGACCTCCAAACTTTGTGTAGTCTTCAGATTAGCCCAAGAACAGTGTGTAGAGAGCTTCATGGAATGGGTTTCCATGGCCGAGCAGCTGCATCCAAGCCTTACATATACCAGATGTGCCCCGGATCTGGGCCAACACTATGTTGCTGTCTGGGAAACAAATAAAAAAAAGAAAAAAAGATTTGAGTTGATTTGAGGTCTTGATGTTTCTGCTGAGAAAACTAAATCGTCTACTACAAACTTAAAAAAAAAATTTTGCCATCATTTTCACTACAATCGCTAATTGAGTCACAAGATTGCACAAGTTGAGTTTGTATGAAACAAGAAAGAGCGAGTCCACAATATGATTCGAAAAAACTATAGCGTTGATTTCAGTTACCCCGATGTGCAAACTCCTCTGGCTGTTGTTCAGAGACACAAGAGTGAAAAAGGATATTGCCAAACGAAGGTCTGTATGTCACAGATGGACATGATGGCTCTCAGGGCACGACACTCTTTTTCTTCACATGCAAACCAATCATGGAACGTCCCCCCGGTCATGTCTGGTTTGTGCAACCTCCTGTGAACGTGTGCTGTCTTGACCTTGGCTCCACCTTGACAGATAGATAATCTTTTGACAACATGCAATAGACAGCATGTCAGATGGCTTACTCAGATGCATGCCGACACACAATGCATCTTTACACCCTAGATTACAATAAGCCCCAAATGGCACTTAGGAACCTGTTATATTTAAGCAATTGGATTTTCAATTGGACAAAACTGCACTTTAAGAGAAATCAAACACTAGAGGCAAATCGCCCCTGAGACAAGATGTTGCACAAAATGTCTGGTTCATAAGATTTATGCAATATGTTTGCACTATCTCAGCTCATTTCCCATTACCAGCCCTGTGCATAAAGCACAAATGGGTTTAGCTGAGCGATTGCAGCCCTGCTCGCAGTATTATAAATGCAGACATTTTTTGTTTTTCATCAACATTTGCTTATTGTGCTTGTGCTTATCCTCTGGAGTTACATTCTTCAAGCAAATAATTAGCACTAAACCAATGGAGAATTGTCACCATTCTATTTAGTTTTGTTCATGGACTTTCAGTTTGTTTTCATATGTCACGTGTTTCTTTGTTCAGTTTCCCGCCACTCGTCTGTCTTCATGGTTACCATCATTATGAGTTCATTTAGTTCAGCTGTGTCTGTTTAATCATCTCGTTTGTGTTCACTATTTAAGTTGTTCCTTCTCCTGCACTCCTTGTTTGGTCACCGTTATGTTTAGAGTGTTGTGCTATTGCCTGTCTGCCTGTATTTGAGATTTAATCACGTTTGGAATTGTATCTGCCTGTCTTCGTCTTCGTCTTCCTGCCTGCACAAATCCGTGACAGATGACCGGACCAAGAAATGGATATAAGTGCTTGATTTATTTCGGTGGCTCAGGAGAGCACTGATTTCCTCACCTTTTCCACTAACTTCTTTTATCTTGCCATCACCACTCACTATGATGATGAGACCCTGAAGTCACTGTTCTGGATTGGGGCAAATTACCATCACCCCGTTGACCTCCCAGACACCTCTGGAGAGCGTCTGGCCCCGATCCAGGACCCTGCCAGACCCAGAGCCCGTTTCACCACAGCGACCGCGGAGAAGTCACGTGAGCCCCCTGCAGACCGAGCGGCATCACCCGCCGCAACAAGTGAGCCAGAGCCCAAGGACCAGAGGACAGAGCTTACCATCGCCCCGGTAGTGGAGCCCCAGTGTGGATCTGACCAGGGGTGTGAGCCCGTGACACCAGCGGCCGAGGGAAGGGAAGCGGATTTTGATGAGTCAACTCCCACCCTATCCCACCCGATATCTGAATCATCTTTATTGTCCAAAGAGAACTTTAACTCATCAGTCTGTTCAGTATTACCACTGTGTTTGATTGCTTCACCACCACAGAGCTCAGCCAGTCCTCCAGCCCCAGCACTACTGGAAGATTGCAGCCCTGTGCCGTCTCTGGGGATGCCCTGCCAGGATGTTGAGCTGCAGGTCATGCAACCACCAGCAGTGCCTGTCCAGGAGGATTCTGCAGCTCCGCCTCCAGCCTTGGATCTCTTCGGTCCATCTCGGCCTGTCGACCTGTCGGCTCCGTCTTGGCTCCTCCCAGCTTCAGCTCCGCCAGACACCCTCAGCCTAGTTGCTCTTCCGGGTTCCCTCGTCCCACCGGCTCCCCCATGGTCAGTCATCACACCACTTCCGCCATGGACTTACGGGCCATCCGCTGCGCTACATCCCTCCACCCCTTCGGCTGCAGCAGGTTCCTCCTTCCCGTCGGCATCGCCTCTGTCCTCAGTCGCACCGCCATCGCCCCAGTCCTCGGATACTCTGGCTCCACCTACGGCGCTCGTCGCCGCGACATCGCCTGGGTCTCCTGCACCAGTGATGTCGCTCAGATCCCTCAACCCTCTGTGCCCACGGATCCACCAGCTCTGTCTCGTCGTTCGTCTCCCAGATGTCGTCAGCCAAGCCAGGAACATCTCGGCTCCTCCCTCCTTCGTCTCTGCCGTGGGCTGTTGGCACTGGGAAGCTCTGGGTCTGTGCCATCGGCCAACCATCATCGCTGCCAGGGGATTGTCGTCCCATCATCACCAGCCCTGTGTCACATCATCCTGTCTCCACCACACCTGTATCCAGTCGTCCTGCCATCACCATCCCTTCTCTTCTGCCTCCCTGCATCGTTTTGCCATCTCCTCGTCCCCCTCCAGAACCCCCTCCGTGTGTCACCATGTTACGGCGTGAGGCTGTGCCTTGTCGGAGGGGGCATTGTCACCATTCTATTTAGTTTTGTTCATGGACTTTCAGTTTGTTTTCATTTGTCACTGGTTTCTTTGTTCAGTTTCCTGCCACTCGTCTGTCTCCATGGTTACTGTCATTGAGTTCATTTAGATCAGCTGTGTCTGTTTAATCATCTCGTTTGTTTACTATTTAAGTTGTTCTTTCTCCTGCACTCCTTGTCCGGTCACCGTTATGTTTAGAGTGTGCTATTGCCTGTATTTGAGATTGACTCACGTTTGGAATTGTATCTGCCTGTCTTCGTCTTCCTGCCTGCACAAACCCGTGACAAGAATATGCCAGACAATTATTCAGTTACTCTTTCAAGAGTAACATCACTATTGATATATCTCTAAAGTCTTCAAAAACACAGCCTTAGTTTTGGCTAGAGAACAGACAGTATGAAATATTTGACAACTTGTTTGACAGGCAGAACAATAAAAACTAGTGAATGTGGGATTAAATTATGTATAAAAGCAGCTTTACAGAAGACAAATTCAGTAAACGACCACTAGCACTCCCCATCTGTTTTATGTTAATGCTCACTGCATTATTTTCATGTAAACCATCCACCACAGTTTCACCATTTCACTATTTGTTTGTAGAGTCTTTTCTATTTCTTGAAAGACTGATTCATGTTCATTTGGCCTTGGTTTCATAGAAAAGACACACCCAACCATGTATGAATGCTGCATAAATGGCAAAAAATAAACACTGATAACAGTAAATAATTGTTGGCAAGAAAAATCTCGCATGCGGTTTAGTAAGGAATTCCAGTGCATGCAGCTGAGGAAAACTGGCATTTGCTTAAAAGACAACATGTCTCTGTGGTGGGGAAACAGAGATGAATTTTTCTCACTTTATCTCTGTCTCTTTACCTTAAAGCAGCGATTAAAAATGTCTAAAGGCACTGGAGGAGCCATCAGGACCCCTCACCTAAGAGTTAAATCAATTCAAACTGAGCGATGAATTTGCCCACGAAGCTTGCGCTCAACCAGACTGCTGATAACAGATGGCTATCAGATGAATCTGAAGACTTCAGAGAAATACTGAATTATATCACTTCATATTATATAATCCTCCACAACATTTGCTCTGACTCTTTGCTTAAACCCCAGAATACACAAGAAGGGTTAATATATGACATTCCAATTTGAGGCAATAACACATTTTAATTAGCTCTCTTGCTACTCCAAACTGAGGACATTCAGGTTCAATTAAATTCCAGTTATTGTTTTCTGTTTTGTGATCTCTCAATAGCAATGCATTTGATGAAAGGGGGTGTATATATAAAACAGGGGTTTCAAAATGAAATTACCTGGCTGCCACTAGTCAGTTGGTGTTTACCATTAAAGGCAAGTTGAACACTTGCATATTTTTTCCCCCTTGTTATTTGATGTGGATGTGTAGTGATGTGAATTAATGTGAGACAGTAAACGCTGTGAGATGCAAGAAGAAATTCCAACAATAAAGTGAAATTGAATTTAATTGTATATTGCATAAATACAGTAAAATTGGATTAATTTGGTTTTGGTTGTTTCTTTTGTTATGAGACTCATCAGCTATGTTTGATAAACCATTATGTAACAAAATTAACCTAGGATGGAAAGTTGCTAGTTTTAAACACACCAATTGTATCCCTTGTGGGATTTTGGCAACATAGGCTCAATGGAAAAACGTGACTACCTATTTTTTTTGCAAAACTCCAAAAACTTACCTATACATACAATTCACTGCAGCTTCTAGCTGAAATGACCACTAGTTCTTGAACTAAACACTTTTGAACAAAACACCAACATTTTTTGGTAACAATTTATTTTAAGGTGACGTAGTTACACGTTGCTATATGTCCTTAGTATAGTAATAACAGTAAATTATGCCTAATTACAAGTAACTAACAATAAACCAAACACTAAACTGTAACTCTATAGTAAATACATAGTTAATTAATATTACTCAGTACTTGTTTGAGTAAGTACAATGTATCTACGTCACCTTAAAATAAAGTGTAGGGGTGAGCGGGGCACAACCTAACGCAGGGTTAGTTGTAACACACATGGTTTAAAACTTTCCACACATGCCAGCATGACGAAACTTTGTGTATTTAGTTGCCATATCAACACTATATAGAGAAAAATTATATAGAGAAAAGATATAACTGAAAATTTATTTAACCATAGCAAAAGTAAATTTCTTACTGAAGTTAATTTTTCATCTGTTTATTTAAAATTAGCCAAATCAGATTGTAATACAGTTCTTTGTTATGCGAAGAAGGAGACGGGAACCGGCGAACATTCACCAAACTTTAATAAATAAATAAACACAAACTGAAAGTAACGCGGGCAGCTCCTCACGGATGGCTGCCACGCACACACATAATAAAACATTAATAAAACATAACATAAAGTCCAGGCCTGGTCCTCTCTCGTCCTTCACTGTTGTCGCTCCTCCTTTTATGCATCCGAGCTCCTCCGTGAGACACGAGACGGTGCAACGTGCAGCTGGCGCTCATTATCTCTCACGCCACCGGCCCCGCCCCGTTCTCACGGTCCCTCGGCCTCGACTGCTTGCCACACTGATATTATTTTAATCTTATATCTGTTATTTAAGAGTTGTGATAGTTCTTTAATGCTTTTAAATGGGTTTAAATCCCAGTTGTGCAGGTGGGGCATGTTGTAACACTATGTTACAATGAGCCCCTATTAGAACTATACTATTCTATTCTATACTTTTATGAATTCTATTGAGAAACAATGAAAAAGGTGAATAAGAGTCAATGTTCATAAATTATGAATTATTATTATGTTATTATTATAAAATGCCATTATTTTATATAAAAAAAGTTGAACATTGTATTTTATTGACAAAATATTTTAGTTTGTCTTGTATATTTTTTTATTAGATCAGATAACATTTTAAGCTGTCATATGGTCATGTTACAATATGCCCCTCACATGTTACAATGCACCCCACCTATGGGGCATGTTGTCACAGTTCACTTCCATTCTTTCGGGGTATATCAAGAAAAAAGTATACACTTTATTAATGAAACAAAACCACATAATTGTACTAGACGTGCGAAATTAATGTGGGAAAAAATAAATACTCTGAACCCCAAGTGGATTTACACAAACTGAGAAAGTCAAAAAGTGTTAGGTTGTGCCCCACTCTCCCCTAACCCCTTTCCCCCCCCCCATTTTCTCACAAAGTATAATTACAGGGGCAGATTATTGATTAATAAAGAGTTATTTTGCATGGTTCCTTTCACGATACATAACTACTATGCATGAAATAATAGCATCACATAACTGGCTCCATATGTATGGCTTTTCTGATGTAGTAAACTTGCTTGGTAGCTCACCTGGTACAGCATCGCACTGAGCGCCTTGATATTTTACGATAAAAGAGCTCAAAGGCTTGTAGAAGCAAGCTAAAATGGCATGAATGCTTCAGCAAATGCTTTTTAGCTTATGTTTTCTTTTGCTAGGGTAGAGTTTAGTGTAGGTGGTTTGTTATTTTGAAATGCCATAAAGCATTAAGGTTTTAGCACCACTCAATGGACATTTCTTTTCTAAACTGCCACAATACGTTCAACAACTGATTCGACAAACAGATTCACGTTCATCGGTTTTGCATAAAACTGAATGTTTACTGAAAAACTGAAATATTTAGCTCCACTCACTGGACATTTTACTTTGAAAATGTCATGAAACGTACAAGAAACGTGCATCTTTTTGAAGAAATATCGCCAAAGGCACATTTTGCCAATGAGCCTGGTTTGGATTTTGGGCTGTCCCACCACAAAGGTTTTGACCTTCTTGATTGTATGTAACAATTAAAATCAAACATTTGATTAGATTTTTTTCTTCTGAATTGATATTTAATTAATTGTAGTAAGAAATAAATATTTAAATTATTACCAAAAACATAATATTGAGCTGTGCCCCACATTTTTCCACATAATCCTTCCTGTTACAGCAAAACTGCAACATTTCTTTAAATCATGACACACAAGGATTAACATGATTTGGACCCTTTCTACAGTATGATGGGGTAACAATAACGAATCATTTCCTCAATTTTTTTCACAAATTCTAGTGTTGTCACTCCTACACCGCACTCTCCCTCTTCACCGACACGCCATTCTCTCTCTGGACTATTAAACGCCCACACCTGTTCCTCATTTCACCTGCAATCACGTACTGCACAATCACGTACTACTCACTCTGGTCATACAGTCAGTGTCTGGTCTCATGTCTGTAACCAAAAAGCCTACACAGACTCTGCACTTACCTGTAGATCACCTACCTGTATCTCTATTGTTGATCTCCATTGTGGTTTTCTCCCTCGTTGTTATCTTCCTCCCACTGACTGTCCTGAAAAGAGACCTGGTTATTCGTTAAGCTAAATCATTTCCAGTACTATTGTTGATTTGTTTACTCACCTGTACCATTTAACAAGCCTGCAACAGACTCCCTGCGATTGGGTTCAATGCTATCCAGTTATCCTGTGTTCTCCTGACGTGAGTGTGTGTGTGTGTGTGTGTGTGTGTGTTTGTTTATATATAGTTTTTTATTTGTTTGTTTTCATTTTTTCTGTTTATCAGTATTTGGATAAACTATATATAACAAAATACAAACCAAAATGCAGAATGTGCAAACTGATTTACTATGAAGAAATCATATAAGAATGGAAAATAGAGCAACAATAATGGTAAAAGAACGAAAGTGGAAATATGTATTCTGCTGAGGACTGGCAATATGGTGGTCTTGAATAGAAAAGAGCTAAGAAAGAACCTCTAAAGGAAGGCGCTGAAAGCTCAGATCAGGTTGTGGATGCAACTGCGCATCTGTGACTGAATTATGATGTGGCTGCATCTCACGGCTGTGACGAACCTTTTGTCTTTGAGATGACAATTGTGTTAAGAGACGGCTTGAAATCATAGCTTTGGCAGACTGGAGAGTTTCACAGTACCAAAACAGAAAGAGCACAGAAGGATTTTCACCAAATCACACAGCAGCATTGACAGACCTCAGTGACGAAGACAACACAGATATATCCCCTGCCTGGCAAAAGTCATGCAAAGATGGATACTAATGGATTGTGTGTCTGTGTGTGTGTGTGTGCTGCCTCTAAATCCAGATTACAGTGATGCGTCCAAGTTTGACTGTGTGTGTATCACGATGTCTTGACACAGTTTTTTAGGCACAGTACAGTTGTCGCTTGCAGAAGCACTGCATTTCAGTGGATAGCACAATAGCTGATGCTGTCTGAAGACCTGTGGGGATCTGCAGGGATCTCTTAAAATTAAATACGTAAAACACACTGGGTCTGCTCCAGTGCTGATGTTAAACAATTTCCTGGACTGAGCTGAGCTTTCCTGAACTTTGAGCTGAAGACATTTTTAGCAAATGAAGAATCTTTCAATTACTAAATTGTTTTCCACATTGAGACAACTTTTTAGGTTTTAGATATTTTAAAGCAATTTCACTGTAAAAAGTGGTAACCTGCAATTGTTGACTAAGAGAGCAGTTTTCACCTGATTTAACCTATAAAAATTAGTTTGTTGGTATAAATGAATGTATTTAGGCTGATTTGGGGATGCTGTATATTTATTTTGGTGGGAGGAGCAAACGACAAACACAAGGGGTGTGGTGTCAGAAATAAAACAAAAATGTCAAAAAATTTAAATAAACAGGTAATCTGGTGTCCTGATTGTAGGCCAAAATGCGGAAGCAAGTTAGTATTTTAGCACTTCCGGTTCCTTGTCCCGAAGTCAATGGGTTTTTTGAATGGGATTTTGTTTAAATGGCTGAAATAAGGTCTGTGGTGAACACAAACTAAATACACTTTCACATTTAATTCTACGACATAAAATACATCAGTATTACCCCACTAGTGATTTTTTTGAAGCTGTTAAGTGTCTTGAAAAGGCGGTTGCTAACAAGTGGCTAAATGACAGAGGCAGTCGGGGAGATTAAACGTTATCACACCAAAAAGGTAAGCTCAGTCCGCTTTTACAGCCTCATTATGCTTATAATTGTGTTCTTATAAAATATTCTAATTCAAACATTCTGGGAAAATGTTTTGAGATAAAAAGTTGTCGGAAGCTTAGTGATGGTGACGTTGAATTTGTGGGACCGTGGTGTAGTCCGTTTATAGCCTACCTTTAGCTTTTTACTTTTGGCAACTACATTTAGGCTTCAAAATTAATAAAAGTTGTGTTCATCTGTGATAATTATTTTAATGGACAAAACGTTTAAGTATCATAAACTTTTGTTGATCACAGAGCTTGTTTTTTGCGATAATCCAAAAGCCTATGGGAAAATCCTATTGGTTTTTACTGAGGAACCAGTGCGATGCTAACTGCTGGCTGGCCTACAAAGTGACGTCATGCATGCTCATCTCCATTCCGGACCGCGTGTCCGACGACTCACATCTCTGGCGGCGTGGGAGTCCCTCCGCATTCCCTTCCTGGACCCATGAGGACACCATCGTGCATGCACGGGGAAAGAGATGGTCTCTCGAGGAAGGGTCTCGCTCGACTTTTAACAGCGGCGGTGTCGAGGCTTCATTATCTTCAGGTGTGCGGTGCTTTATCACGCGCTGCCAGTTGGGAACCTGGTGAAAGGGCGGCGATTTAAGAGATGGGGAGGCAGCCGTTCCGTTACAAGATATATATATATATATATATATATATATATATATATATATATAAGTTTTTTGGCTTTTAGTATGACTATACACCGATCAGGCATAACATTATGACCACCTAATATTGTGTTGGTCCCTTTTTTGCTGCCAAAACAGCCCTGACCCTTCGAGGCATGGACTCCACTAGACCCCTGAAGGTGTGCTGTGGTATCTGGCACTAAGATGTTAGCAGCAGACCCTTTAAGTCCTGTAAGTTGCGAGGTGGGGCCTCCATGGATCAGACTTGTTTGTTCAGCACATCCCACAGATGCTTGTTTGGATTGAGATCTGGGGAATTTGGAGGTCAAGTCAACACCTCAAACTCGCTGTTGTGCTCCTCAAACCATTCCTGAACCATTTTTGCTTTGTGGCAGGGCGCATTATCCTGCTGAAAGAGGCCACAGCCACCAGGGAATACCGTTTCCATGAAAGGGTGTACATGGTCTGCAACAATGCTTAGGTAGGTGGTACGTGACAAAGTAACGTCCACATGGATGGCAGGACCCAAGGTTTCCCAGCAGAACATTGCCCAAAGCATCATACTGCCTCTGCCGGCTTGCCTTCTTCCCATAGTGCATCCTGGTGCCATGTGTTCTCCAGGTAAGTGACGCACACGCAGCCGGCCATCCACGTGATGTAAAAGAAAACGTGATTCATCAGACCAGGCCACCTTCTTCCATTACTCCGTGGTCCAGTTCTGATGCTTACATGCCCACTTTGCGGTGGACAGGGGTCAGCATGGGCACCCTGACTGGTCTGCGGCTATGCAGCCCCATAGCAACAAACAGCGTTGCACTGTGTATTCTGACACCTTTCTATCAGAACCAGCATTAACTTTTTAAGCAATTTGAGCTACAGTAGCTTGTCTGTTTGATCGGACCACACGGGCCAGCCTTCGCTTCTGTCGCTGGTTCACCACTGTTCCTTCCTTGGACCACTTTTGATAGATACTGACCACTACAGACCAGGAACACCCCACAAGAGCTGCAGTTTTGGAGATGCTCTGGCCCAATCTTCTAGCCATCACAATTTGGCCCTTGTCAAACTCGCTCAAATCTTTACGCTTGCCCATTTTTTCTGCTTCTAACACATCAACTTTGAGGACAAAACGTTCACTTGCTGCCTAATATATCCCACCCACTAACAGGTGCCGTGATGAAGAGATAATCAGTGTTATTCACTTCACCTGTCATAATGTTATGCCTGATCAGTGTATTAGTCACTGTTATCTATAAGCTAGTGTGCGCCAAAACAATGACAAAATTAGCATTTAGAAGATATAAGCATTCAAAACTTACAGTTTCTCACTTCCACCAATATAATTTTGATGACATCACCCTGCACTTCAGCTTCTCATCAGAATCAATTGCTCTCTAGAATCTGAAGTGTCCTGTCCCTAAATAAATGCTGAAGCTGTGTCTAAAATCGTTCATTTGTTCACACATTTACTATTTTCTACATGGTGAATGGCACATAGTGCACTATAGGGATAGGGAGCGATTCAGACAGTGTAAATATGCTTTCCATTGGGGCGAATGAAGTCTGGTTTCACGTTAGTGTCACGCAAACCAATGCAAAGCGCATACAGTCTGCTCCGGATCATATTCGCGAGTCGGCGCATGCCAGAAAACATATCGGACCCATTTGAAGTCTGCACAAAATGCTATATTTTAAAGCGATTAGGAGAAACGATTACGATTAGAGATTAGGAGGAAACTATGGCTTTACCGAGCTGAAGGCTCTGACCGATCTGTGATAAACGAAACGCTATTAGCTATTTTAAAAAAGGGGAGGAGCTGTTCAATATGTCCCGCCCTGTCTTCCTGTTTCAGTGGAAATTACGTCAACATATTGAATAATGCTGTGCAGTTTAAGACTCTTCAGTGGGCCTTTAAGAGTCTATGACTGGATCATTATTGCAGTGATTTTGTTTCTAACATGTTATATGTTTGGCAACAGTTCTTCTAACAGTAATTAAGCTTTTAATTTCTTAAACAACCATGTAGGAAGACACATCATGGCCATATTCCAGGATGACAATGTCAAGTTTCATCAGGCTCACATTGTGAAAGAATGGTGATGAGGGAGCATGACAAATCATTTTCACACATGAATTGGCACCTCTGAGTCCAGACCTTAAATTCATTGATTCTTTTCATAAATTCACCGTCTTTGGAATGTGCTGGAGTAGACTTTACAGAGTGCTTGTCTCTTGCATTGTCAATACAAGATCTTGACCAATTGATGCACCTCGTGATAGAAATAAATGTTGTGATGTTATTTCCATAAATACCAGCATTTGCCTATTTAAATCCAAACAGCAACTTTTTTTTTGGTCAGGCAGTGTATATATTTATACAACAATTCATTCTGGTTCTCAAATCTGATTGGCTGAGAGCCTTTTCCAGCCATGCGATATTCTACCAGTATCACCACGGGAACCGTTTCACCGTTTGTATTACTCCGCTTGGATGTCTCACAGCGAGTGTCATGGCGGACAAACAAAAACACCATCATTTTACAAATACTACTGTTGTTGTGTCACGGAATGTAGTTTTAAGTTTAAGTAGCTTTTGAGTTATTTAGACTTCAAATATGTGACTTGTAGTTTTCGGAGATGTGAGCTCCAGGCTCAGATCAGGCGGAGATCAGTGCTCATGTACCAGTCCTTCGGGAATTTGCTGCTGGCTCTTATGTAGATAGTGTTTAAACATGAGGTATAATTCATTTTGGGTATATCAAATGGGCAATCTTTGGTCTTATAATCTATTACTTGTTCCAGAGAAAAATCAATTTGGCTAAAGGCAAACTACTTTTAACTGAACTGTTTGCTTGTTTATTTCCTATTGTACAAACTTTTTATACTTTTATAGTTAATATTGTTTATTTAAATATTTTTCAATAAATAATGTTTTATATAAATAACATGCCGTATTTGGTATTGAGAAAGGGTCCGTTAATGATTGTGATTTTGAGTTCAGTGAAAGTTACATTATTGCGCCATTATAAGACTGTCTTTATGAGTGAGTCAGTAGCAAAGTATTTTATATCGAAAGGGACTGAAACAAGGTTGCAAACAAGGACATTGTTTTTACTTTAAACAACTAGCGCTTTCATGGGAAATCCCCTTTAAATGTTAAAAGGACAAAGACCTTGCTGTTCCTCAGTAGACATTCAAACTAATTTTGGGATTATAAATATAAGATTGACCTGGAGAATATCAGCTAGATGTAGGTAATGCACTTGCTTAGTCGATCTCTCTCTCACAATACGCTACACTAAATAATACAAGAAGCTTCAATGAAGCAACTTGTTCCTTTGTTATTAGTTCTAAAGACATTTTAGAAATAGTAACAGAGGCTTGGGCTCATCTGTCAAACTGTCAACTTGAGATTTAAATCTGTGGCAGAAGGAAGTAGTTCCACACAAAAGAGGGTTTTCAAAGACACACTTGTGCCGTCAAACTGTTGTATAAACACAATATCACACTCGTAGCTGTGTGTTATGGCTCTATATCTGCGGCACCTGTTAGTGGGTGGGATATATTAGGCAGCAAGTGAACATTTTGTCCTCAAAGTTGATGTGTTAGAAGCAAGAAAATGGGCAAGTGTAAGGATTTGAGCCAGTTTGACAAGGGCCAAATTGTGATGGCTAGATGACTGGGTCAGAGCATCTCCAGAACTGCAGCTCTTGTGGGGTGTTCCCGGTCTGTAGTGGTCAGTATCTATCAAAAGTGGTCCAAGGAAGGAACAGTGGTGAACCGGCGACAGGGTCATGGGTGGCCAAGGCTCATTGATGCACGTGGGGAGCAAAGGCTGGCCCGTGTGGTCCGATCAAACACACGAGCTACTGTAGCTCAGATTGCTCAAGAAGTTAATGCTGGTTCTGATAGAAAGGTGTCAGAATACGCTGTGAATTGCAGTTTGTTGCGTATGGGGACCAGTCAGGGTGCCCATGCTCAGTTGATCAGCTGATTTATCTGAAAGATTGGTGAGATTCCTAACTTGTAGAGCCTCTTCTGTATTATCAGCACAAGGAAGACACAATTGTAATAAAATAAATTTTATTATCAAAGATAAACAAGAATAACTAACACAACTACTAAATGAATACAAATGAATGATAAAGGAATAAAGTGCATAAGATGCATAAAATACATGTGATTAAGTTGAGTGTGGCTATGGAAGAGTTTTACATTTCACTTTACATTCATTCTAAATGATTGGACAGCCTCCTGTTTGGAGTGTTCTCATACAGCCAAAGTAAAAGACCTTGACTAGTGTCCCAAACTAAGAGAGGGGGAAGCTGGTCATCTGATGTACTCATAACCACACCTTAAGTGACGGGTAATCCAAAAATCACAACGTCCGAGGTGACGTGAGTACCAATCACTACCTTACTTAGTGTCCTTGGATGGACGAAAGTAAAATCACTACATAACTGGCGTCCCTGGGTGGGCTAACTTAGAATGAAATGAGCCTTCTGTTTTGTCAACACAAGTCTTACACTGAAAGATAAAAAAATAAAGAAGTAACTTCAGCAGGAAACTAAGTCTTTCACCAAGTAAGAAACCAATTGCATAGCAAAGAGTGGTTCCCTCTAAGCCTGACTGATAGTTTCCCTGCTCAACTCCTTGGTATGATTTATGACTAGGATTGGTTGCAAAGCATATAGAATTTTTAGATTTTTATTGTGGCATAGAGCTTGCAATTTTTTTTAGCACACGTTGTAATTGTTGATTATAACTAATTGCTAATATAAGTATAGTATATGGTGTTCGCCTAAGTCTACCATACTGTTTTAGAATTTTTATGAACTTGTCAGGTAAGGGTAGTGCCCTCTGACAAATTATAGACAAGTGCTAGAATTCTCACCCCCTAGTGTGTGTGACATTCATTGTCGTAGTGGCTTAGAGCTGCTTACACTTGTGGTAAACTTTCAGAGTTTAGCTAGTTTGGGTAGTGTATTTATTTATTATATATACAAAACAAGTATATATATAAAATAAAGATGGCTGATATGACCGCTGAAGCAGTGAGCCAGGCCTTTAAGAGCGCTTCACTAATAAAGCTTCTTTCCAGCCTAGCACTAAATTGGCCCGTACAACAAAACTAAGCCACAGACAAAATATCCCTTGCCCAAGAACAGAATAAAGATTTGTTCCAGGAACTCAAAAATGAGCTGGTTGATCTGCGTAGGGATAATTTGAGATTAAGAGCTAAAATATGTAGATTGTCATCAGAGACAAAAAGCTTACAGTCCATTACTGAGGGTCAGGAAGCAGAATTTAAAAGAGTCAAAACTGACATGGCCACTCTGCAGACAGAGTTGACCCATACCCAAAATGACCTGCTAGAACAGACAGCGAAGTTAAATTCTCTGAGCTCTAGTGAGACAAGGATTAAAGCTGAGTTAAATTCAGCATTGCTCAAAATTTCTGAGTTGAAGAAGCTCCAACAAATTGAGCATAAAGACAGGATAAGTCAACTGGATAGAGTCAAGTGCCTCCCCCAGCAGCAACCTGAACCACAAAGTGTACACCCCCGCTCATTTGGTTCAGCTGGTAGGGACGCCCTGTTGTATAGCTTTGAACAGAGAAAGCATCATCAGGACAATGATGTCACAGCCTCAACAGCCTAACTGTGAGTGACTCTCCTAAAACTATCCACTCCCTACCTAAGCTTCCTAGCATGCTACCATCTAGCAACAGACTGCATATTCGTAGAGAATTAGCACGTGACATAGAGGGTTTTAACCCTGAGACAACTAAAAACAACATTGAGTTGTATTGAAAGGATGTAAATGCAGCCTTGACGTTCTTTCCTGAGGCCAGCATGGCTGACAAAGTCTTTCTTCTGTGAAAGACCACATCACAGATTGTCATGGATAGACAAAGCCCAGCTATTGCTAACAATTATGACAAATTGTGTAAATCTCTTCTGGTAGAGTATACTCTATATCAGAACCCATCTGCCTCTCGTCTCTCAGCTTTCCGAATTAAGCAAGGTCGCCATGAGTCTCCCATAGAGTACTATGAGCGCAGAGGACCAAAGCAGAGGAGGATGTTATGTTTAAGAGTCTGTTTGTAAGTAATCTTTACCCTACTGTTAGGAAACCGCTCATACTCCTGGTAGATGTGGAAAATATGTCTGCAGGAGAACTGAGGCAGCTTGCCATGCGAGCCTGGGACAGTGGGAAGGTAGGCATAGACAGGCAAGACAGGCAGCCATGTGCATCTGTGCTTGAATCTAGACATGACTGTAAGACTCTCATTCATATGGTAGAGTCAGAACTTCCCCAAAACAGGTTGGTCCATTGCAGCAATTTCCAGCAGAGCACCCAGAGCCCTAAGCAGGTTACAGGGGACATAACAATCACAGGTATGCCCCCAGAAAGGAGAGCAGGCAGTGGCCGTGGGAGGACAGATGGCAAAGACAGAAGAAGGGTAGAGATCACTCTGAGAATGGCCAAAAACAGAGTAGTCAGAATAGGAAATCTAGAGGGACTGAAAGTAAGGATGCTGAGAACTTAGCAGAGATCCAGCACATACTTCTTAATGCCCTCAAAGACCTCAAGTCAGAGGAGTACACCTCCACTGACAGAAACCTGGTCTTCTCAGCGTGAGCAGGTCAGTGCCCCTCCCCCTCCACCTGACATCTCAGACTGTGGACAAGAGTCAGGGGAGAAAGCAGTAGCCCATATCTGAAGAGGGTCTTTCAGATTCAGCAGACATCAAGTCCCTGTAACCTTTTAGACTTCAACTTCTGCCTAAGAAGGGTTCATAAATTTCCATTTTAGTTTTGCTTCAGTTTAGACTTTTCGGTCAAATTCTATAAATCACAAGGTTATGATTTTGCATGCCCATGACAATCCCTTTGGATGTCATGAAAGAGGGGTCAAAGCCTCCTATGAAATTTCTGATCAACTAATTCACTGGCCACTTGTACAGTAAAATATTGCAGATCACAGCCAGGGTTGGATAATTTGTTTTCCATTCAAGTCATTCAAACTTCCTTATAGGAGACCTCCAAAAATAAGAGATAGTGGATTAGACCTGTGGTGCAGCCTTCCAGAGGAAACTGCAGACTTTAGGCAGATCACTCAAATTCCCAACCCCAAGTACTAGTCAACATACAGCCTCTTGAGCTGCACCATCTAGCATAGCCAAGATAATGGGTGTCATACAACCCGACTACTCCCATTAATTAGTCTGTATAATAATGCAATTATTACTTGTGAGCTTTGCTCCTGATAAGCCGATGATAGATACAATCTTGTCATTTGTGGTACCAGGTGAACTAGTTGAGGATTCTGTTAATCAGGCAATGTAAGTAAAGCAGGTGCACTTAGCTTACAGCTTGGACAGTGCCATACCAAATTATGTCAATCCAGACATCTAAAGAATTGGTTTCCTGCTAAATCTGCTCAAACATTTCAAGTGTTTACTCTCACTACTAATACTCTTTTGAGATTCTAAACAGTTTTAAGCTATATTTAGGAAATTTAATTTTCATCCACACATAGGTACCTTCTCTAAAAAGCTTCTAACTTGTTTAGAAATTATTCTAACAGACATTTCATTCAGCTCATTTAACTCTGTAAAGAACATATTGAGCCAAATTTTATTTCCAATGCCATTGGTCAAAAGGAGGAGGTGAGGTGTGTGTGTGTTTTGTTCCTGCTGTTCCTTTTCAGTGCATCGCCCAGATCAACGACTTCAGGTCCTCGATCAAGCCGATCAGGGGGGATGTAGTGGACAACACATTCCAGGGCCCAGTTTATGGCCGGGCCCCTCTCTGCCCATAACAGTGGACAAAGATTTGCTACATTTTGATTGGATCTTGGTAGACTAACACAAACAAACTGTCCAACGCCATCAGATAAAGATGCTAGGACAACAGCCAGACACCTCTTAGAGTCCAAGAAGAAGACCTCTAGTACCAAGCCCAGGAAGGACAGGACTTCTCATTGGTCCACATGCAGTTTCTGCCCTTCACCCATCTAGAGACTAATCTCTAATGTCCTGGTCTGTGACTGCCATAAAAATTCCTCAGGACCTCAGCAGTAGTGGGTGAAACAAAGAAAGAGCACAATGATCCATCCAAATCCATTCATAACTATGTTTGGAAACCTTAAGACTGATGAAAACTACACACATCCATTTCATACTTATTCAGAGAAATAAGTATTCTCAGTGACAGCTATTTGTAATGCAACATCTTACACAGATTCAGCTGTTAATGAACAAATTAATGAACGCATGACAGTTCAATCTTTTTCCATCATGTGTGGTGTCTATTTGTTTAGAATATTGCCAAGGGTATTCTAGTGATGGTTTGGAAAGTAAGAAATGCATTGGTGAACTTTAAAGACACTTTAAAGGTACCCTTTCAACAGACACTCCTTGTTCTGAGTCTGTCCTGCAAAGATGAGACTGAAACAGATCACCAAGTTCTGAGTCTCCCCTCGAGAGAAACAAACAGTTCACCAAGTTCTGAGTCTGTCCACCGAGGATGAGACATAACAGATACACCATAACATTCTAAGCCTCTGGCTAATCCAGAGCAACAACAAAAGATCCGAGGATCTGAGTCTACAGCTTGTGAGGCAGCAACAGATACGACCATGTTTTGAGCCTTCAGCCTGTGAGGAAAGAGACATTACGTTCAGAGTTTTAGTCCAGCGAGACAGTGACGACTACAGCACGTCCCGAGTCTCCATGCCAGAGAGACCAAAGCAGATTGACCAAGTCCTGAGTGTCTGGCCCAGAGAGGCAGAAGACACACAGAGACATTTGCAACAAGGTTAAGCTCAGGAGAGCAAACCTTCACTTCAAGGTTCCTTTGTCTGCGTGTTCCAGATTAAGGACCTTCGGCACCTACTTCAGGGCCTCATCTGCGTGTTCCAGATTTTAGGACCCTTTGGTGCTCCAGGAGATCAGCATCCCACAGATATTCTGTTGAAACGGATTCCAGCTTTCCCCCACTGCATTGTCACCCAGCACAACCAGTGGAAGAAGTCACCGCCATCGGACTGCTTACTCAACCATGTGGAACATAAATATCACTTAACCAAACCTCTTTCCAGAGACCTTGGCATATTATCAGTATATGATTTTCTAATTTACATTAGAGGTAATATAACTGATGCTAGTTAATAACAAATAAACTTTCATTTATTTGTTTGATGCATAATAAGGTTCTTCACCTTAGTTTCAGAGAAACAACAGTTTATCTTTCAATAAGATAACGCAACTCTTCCATAGCCACACTCAACTTAATCACATGTATTTTATGCATCTTATGCACTTTATTCCTTTATTATTCATTGTATTCATTTAGTAGTTGTGTTAGTTATTCTTGTTTATCTTTGATAATAAAATTTATTTTATTACAATTGTGTCTTCCTTGTGCTGATAATACAGAAGAAGCTCTACAAGTTAGGAATCTCACCAATCTTTCAGATAAATCAGCTGACCAACTCTCCCAACTTTACATTCATTCTAAATGATTGGACAGCCTCCTGTTTGGAGTGTTCTCATACAGCCAAGGTAAAAGACCTTGACTATAGTGTCCCAACTAAGAGAGGGGGAAGGTGGTCATCTGATGTACTCATAACCACACCTTAAGTAACGGGTGATCCAAAAATCACAACGTCAGCGGTGACGTGAGTACCAATCACTACCTTACTTAGCGTTCTTGGATGGACGAAAGTAAAATCACTACAGTGGATATATATCACATGGATTTAAATATATATATATTAATTAAAATACATTTAAAATATATATTATTTAAATAAAACCAGTTAATTTTTATGTAGATACTTACAAGCTATGATAGCATGTTTATGTAATGTATCATCTCATTAATCTCATATAGGAAGCGTTTGGTTGAGTTAATTTACCTCTATCAAAGCGCCTCAGTTTACCGGTGTTCATTCACCCTTCAGCTTCATCTCACACAACTGAAACAGCAATGCCAGACATTGTTAACTATGACTGGATTATTTGAAACAATTGTATTCTTCCTATTGTTTCTTAAAAAAAATCAGTTATTGCGTTCAATATTATTGCGACACCAGATTTTCACTAGATGATTATTGGCTTTATGTCATTTTTTAAATATGACGTTTATTGTCAATACCGGTATATTGCAACACCCCTAATACAAAATAAACTGTTAAAAATGAGTGTAGGTTACGTATGTAAAGCTACTACATGTACCACGCTGTCCATTCGCAGAACCTAACTTCTGCTAAAGCTGCATTCATTTTCCATTAATTAAAGCTATGTTTTGGATTATGTTGCCAAACAAAATTAAACCTGTTTATCCAACAGCTGATGGACTGGACAGAGGGCTAATTTTAGGAGCTTGTCTGAGGGCTAATCCACTCATCCACTTTCTTGGGGTTAAGCAGGTATCATGCGGTCTAGGACAGTCCCTTGTGCACTACGCCCGATGTCATAATTTGATCCCAAGTATATCTGACAAAGCATTTGTCTCATTAACCGATAATTAAAAGAGCAGGCCAGTGGAGAGAGCATTGAGAACAAATGCTTTGATGCATGTCTGAGAGTGACGAGCTTTTGCAACAGAGTGTAATGAGAGGAACATTCACCAGCTAGGAGCTTTCTGATGACATCATTGGCATTGATTTCTGAAGCGTTTAATGTCATGTGCATATGGGCAGTGGCTAGTTTTTGATTCCGTTAAGAAGGAAAATTGTTCCTACAGAATTAATAATGCAAATAAATCTGTAATTAATAAATCTTCCTTCCTGTTGTTCAGTTGATAAGAGCGTTGCTAAGAGCTCAAATGTTTTATGAGAATTGAAAAGATTCACTTTATAGCTGTTTACAGTTATTTAAATACCCTGTTTGTATAATGATACCCTTTAAAACTTGGATTTTCTTTATCCTGGTATTTACAGTGCACAAAGCCTGAACTACATTTTGTTGACAAAAGAAAGTAGAGGAGATTCTGGGAGTAGTATAAATTGGTTTCTTGTTAGATACATGTTCAGTAGACTTTAGGGCACCCAGCTATTGTTCCTGGCTTCTCTTTGCACCTTTATTTTAAAAACAGCCTTTGTTTTCTGTTCCAGTCTGCCAGCATCTGTCAAGATGCTTTTAACCAGCCTGATGAGCATAACATATTGAGCCATTCATCAGTACACTGGTAAATAAAAATCTTCAAGGACAAGTGGTTTTCTTCACCCCATGAAAAATGAAAAAGTTATTAATGTATATGTCTATGTGGTGTTTTTAATATGCTTTAAGACAAACCATGTGCAAACTAATAAACTATATGCCTTTCTCCACTGACGTTCTATGATGTTCAAAGCGTTTGTAAGGATGCTGATTAGAAGGGCAGACTTAGATGGTGAACAGAACATGGTTTGTGTAACATTAGCTATACATTATTATCTGTTTGATAACGTAGTCAAGCAAAAGGCTAATCATATTAACTACCGTCATGTGTCAGACGTTGTAAAGAGCGATACCATTGTGCAGCGTTTACAACAGTAACTTGAGTAAAGTTGAGCGAGTGGATCTCTGAGCTTGTGTGAGTGAGTGGAGGCGGGGATAATTTGCATATTCATGGTTCCGAGGGTGTAGAGTTACATTCAACTATTTTAAGGCATGAATAATTTAAATATGTCATTTTGGTGATCAAAGATGAGTTTTAAGGGACAGAATTATTGACTACAGGGGGACATTAAATATGTGCATGTGATTTACACTTTAATTGTTTCTAGGAAACTGGTGTATATGGCATTCATATTATGTTATATAAGTGGTATTTACACTTGGTCACTTCATGAGTTTTTATTGGTTGAATGATACTGGTTGAATCACATCATGGAGAGAAAAAAAAACAAGTGTAATTGCCCTCTAAGGCGCATTCAAGATGGATAGAAATCTGATCGCTCAATAACCTCAGGAGGTGGTTTGAGACGCATACAAGATGCGACAAATGTAAATGCATCCAGTTGTTGAGGGCACAGGCGTAAACTTTACTTCTTCCAAAAAGACTAATGTCAGCATATATGGAAGTGGGGGAGCCTTGTATTCCACATGTGAGCGAGCAATCATGGATAAACAATTTTAGCCGCCTGCTGTTTTTAGTTTTAATGAGCCACATCAAGGGCAGCAAAATTCTACTGACCGCCATTAGCATCAACACGGATGAATATTTGCATATTGCACAGGAATAGTAGATCAGATTTATGTTTGTTTTCTGGAGACACATTTATGTGATCAAATGGAATTTGCATACACAATCAGATAGCAATCTGATAGATCAAGACGTTTAAGCGACATCTAGCCCAGAAGTGAATGAAACTAATGATTTGTCCTTAAAAATGACTCAAATTCAATCCATAATGAATGAAAGAGTGCAAGTTCATAAGACACTGTCAAAACTGAAAAGTTTGTTCAGGGTATCGGATAATGGATTTAATCATAACAGCTGAAAAACTTGCTTAAATGAATAATAGATTTGGAACGGAGTAAAGACACAAGGTGACAGAATGTGAACAAAAGAGCAAAGGAGGGCAGAAGCATTTTTTGCTAGGATTTGTGTGTCTCTGCAAAGCACATGCTTTTTAAGCACTCCAAAGATATAGCTTTGATGGAACACTGTTATTTCCTAGTCTCACCATGTTCCATTTCAGACACTGTTGCTGTAAATCTAATACAGCAGGGTAGATGCTGCACTGCAGATATTGCCATACTGTTTGATATGTAAGAATGGCAACAGCTTTTTCTTAGCCCTGTTAAATGTATGTATGTATATGTGTGTGTGAGTGTGTGTGTGTGTGTGTGTGTTTGCGTGTGTGTGTGTGTGCGTGTATGTGTGTGTGTGTGTGTGTATGTATTCATGTGATACACATGATTATATATTTATAATCATGTTTATGTATATTTTTGTTATGAGGTTATTTCAGGGCTAAATGTTCTCCACCATTAGAGAAGCAAATTGAAGTTAATATGGCTGCGTTTCCCCCCTTCATTTTACATTCACATTTACGAAATATTCCCTCTGACATTATGCATAATTACTTTTTTTGTTAGGGCTATATGAATATTCATGAGGACCCTCATTTTCAATCTTGTTCATGTCAGTCAGATGTGAAGCACAATGAGTCACCACTCAGAGTATGATAATATCACAGGAATGAATATTCATGAAGGAGGAGTGTGTGTGTGAACACGCATGTGTATTATGAGCAGAGGAACCGTGTCAGCTATAATTAGAGAGTCTGAGCTGCTTTTATGCAGGTAGCCCAAATCCTAAACCATTAATATTAAACCAGGTCCTTCATGTTTCTGAAAATTGTGCAAAAAGATTTTGCAAGGCTTGTCTGCTGCGTCATCCTAAGTTCACTGTCCCTTCATCAACAAATGACATTAATTCACATTCAAGTGTAACAAAACACACACTGCTAAAGACACTGGAGAAGCTCTGTGAATATAAGGAGTATGTGGATGGTGCATCTTTAGAGCTGTCTTCCCACAGAAGATAGTGAGATTAGTGAGTCCTCTGAGAGAAGGACCAGGAGGTGCAGTTAACCCAATAACTAATGTTTTATGCCATCATTTCACTCACTCACTCTCTCTCTCACACACACACACACACACACACACACACACACACACACACACACACACACACACACACACACACAGTGTTACGTGGATGTATTGCTTTGCCTGCCTGCCTTTATCTGAGTTTGTTCTGTGTGGATTTACTATTAAAGTCTATTATGTATTTGTATCCTTCTCGTCGTTCTTTGGACTTCCACGAGTCATGACAAACGTTTTGTACCACTTTAACATCTTAAAGTGATATTGATATTACCCAAACAGAAGATGAATTTATTGAGAGACAATGACCAAACAAACAGGTGTATTAATACTCTCTTAAAAACAGAACAAACATTTTGGCTTCCCCAAAGAACCTTTCAGTGAACAGTTCTTAAGATAACACATTTTTTTTTGTTTTTTTGTAGTGTGCAAAAGAATATTGTAATAATCTAAAAAACCTTTTTCCACTATAAAGAACCTTTTGTGCAATGGAAAGATTCCATGGATGTTAAAAGTTCTTAAGAACCATCAATGCCAATAAAGAACCTTTATTTTTAAGAGTGCACAAATGTCTAACAACCAACCATCTGTCAAAAAATCTGTTGTGAAGGTTTTGAATATGGCAATGTCTCTTGAGTGACAGCAATGATAGTTAATTACCACCAGTATTTATCCCCTGAACTCAAAACACCTATATACCTACATATACACCAATATATATATATATATATATATATATATATACAGATTAGGCATAACATTATAATATTGTGTTGGTCCCCCTTTTGCTGCCAAAACAGCCCTGACCCATTCTGAAGGTGTGCTATTCTGATGTGTGGTATTCTGATACCTTTCTAGCTCGTCTGTTTGCTCGGACCACATGGGCCAGCCTTCGCTCCCCACGTGCATCAATGAGCCATTGCCACCCATGACCCTGTCGCCGGTTCACCACTGTTCCTTCCTTGGACCACTTTTGATAGATACTGACCACTGCAGACCGGGAACACCCCACAAGAGCTGCAGATTTGGAGATGCTCTGACCCGTCGTCTAGCCATCACAGTTTGGCCCTTGTCAAAATCGCTCAAATCCTTACGCTTGCTAATTTTTCCTACTTGTAACACATCAACTTTGAGGACAAAATGTTCACTTGCTGCCTAATATATCCCACCCACTAACAGGTGCCGTGATGAAGAGATAATCAGTGTTATTCACTTCACCTGTCATATATATATATATATATACACTCACCTAAAGGATTATTAGGAACACCTGTTCAATTTCTCATTAATGCAATTATCTAATCAACCAATCACATGGCAGTTGCTTCAATGCATTTAGGGGTGTGGTCCTGGGCAAGACAATCTCCTGAACTCCAAACTGAATGTCAGAATGGGAAAGAAAGGTGATTTAAGCAATTTTGAGCGTGGCATGGTTGTTGGTGCCAGATGGGCCGGTCTGAGTATTTCACAATCTGCTCAGTTACTGGGATTTTCACGCACAACCATTTCTAGAGTTTACAAAGAATGGTGTGAAAAGGGAAAAACATCCAGTATGCGGCAGTCCTGTGGGCGAAAATGCCTTGTTGATGCTAGAGGTCAGAGGAGAATGGGCCGACTGATTCAAGCTGATAGAAGAGCAACTTTGACTGAAATAACCACTCGTTACAACCGAGGTATGCAGCAAAGCATTTGTGAAGCCACAACACGCACAACCTTGATGCGGATGGGCTACAACAGCAGAAGACCCCACCGGGTACCACTCATCTCCACTACAAATAGGAAAAAGAGGCTACAATTTGCACGAGCTCACCAAAATTGGACAGTTGAAGACTGGAAAAATGTTGCCTGGTCTGATGAGTCTCGATTTCTGTTGAGACATTCAGATGGTAGAGTCAGAATTTGGCGTAAACCGAATGAGAACATGGATCCATCATGCCTTGTTACCTCTGTGCAGGCTGGTGGTGGTGGTGTAATGGTGTGGGGGATGTTTTCTTGGCACACTTTAGGCCCCTTAGTGCCAATTGGGCATCGTTTAAATGCCACGGCCTACCTGAGCATTGTTTCTGACCATGTCCATCCCTTTATGACCACCATGTACCCATCCTCTGTTGGTTACTTCCAGCAGGATAATGCACCATGTCACAAAGCTCGAATCATTTCAAATTGGTTTCTTGAACATGACAATGAGTTCACTGTACTAAAATGGCCCCCACAGTCACCAGATCTCAACCCAATAGAGCATCTTTGGGATGTGGTGGAACGGGAGCTTCGTGCCCTGGATGTGCATCCCACAAATCTCCATCAACTGCAAGATGCTATCCTATCAATATGGGCCAACATTTCTAAAGAATGCTTTCAGCACCTTGTTGAATCAATGCCACGTAGAATTAAGGCAGTTCTGAAGGCGAAAGGGGGTCAAACACAGTATTGGTATGGTGTTCCTAATAATCCTTTAGGTGAGTGTATAGGGTGAATTCAGGGTGATTGGGACATTTTTTCCTAGTCATCTTAATGGCAAAAACTGTCCCAATCACCCTGAATTCACCCTATATATATTCATACTATCTATCTTACTATCCTAAAGCTTAGGAGATTAGCAGCTTGAGGTAGTTTTGAGAAACATAACATAACCTCCATATGAATTTCATGTTGGAAAAACATTTCATTGACCTTATGAACATCACTTTACTGGCATGTAATGGATTGTTGGAAGACCTACTGGATTTAGTACTATTTAATGCTGACTGCAAACTAAGAGCAAGACAAAGATAAAACAAAAATCTCAGAAGACTGCTTTTATTCTCTGGCCTGTTTCAGTAGTTCATATTCTGAGGTAAAAGAAAGAGGTGTGGAAGCGTAATACTTCAAGATGGAATTACTGGCATTAGAAATATCCTCCATCCTTCCTACAAGGAAGGACATGTTCCAGTTTGATAGCAAACTATAGTCCAGGCTATTGCCTGAAATCAAATCCAGAAAAAAAGTCAAACATTATTAAAACGCTGCTGTTAAATGATTATAAGGGCTTAAACTGCTTATCTTTGTCTCTGAGTAACATATCATCCCTCTACACACACATTTCCTCTCGTAACTCCATCCTTGTTTATTAATTATCCTACTTACTCTGCGCCTTTTGATCTGTTCTCTATAAATTGGAACAAACTGAATCCAATTCATTATCTGAAACAGAGAATATGTCACAAGTCCAAGGATGGCACCAGTCCTAAATCCACAAGCTATTTTCATGTGGCTGGTCTCACCTCTCTGAATGGGAAGGACACTAACAGCAGTACAGGCCTGTGAACCTGCTGCGTGCACAGCATGCATTTGGAGGAGTACACACAGCTTTCTGATTAATGAGAGTGATCTGTTAGCTTCTCTGTATTAATATTTCTCTTGCTTTCTTTTTTAAAAACATTTTTTTCCCGTTTCAATAATGTCAGAGACTTGCTGAATGTGCAGTTGTGATTAAATTCCTCTCAAGCCTGCTCTGATAATGACAAACTGTCCTCATTTCCCCTCCTACAAAGAAAGCTATACCAACCATTGCAAACGTGAGACGCTGGTCGAGCTCACAGAAAGAGGAGCAAGGGTTCAAAATACAAAGATGGAACAATGTCAATATTCATGTGCCAGTGTCAAGAACAATATGCCTGTCATTAGCCAAATGAGAGACTGTGTTTATTATCATTCAGGGTGTTTAGCAAGCTGAGATAGCAAATGCATATGGAGCAGTCATTTTTATTCATTTCACTTTCATTGTTAGCTGCTCCTTTGTTTTCATTTGAATCACGATTTTTTAAATGTGCCTCTGAGAGTCATTATTTACAACAGATTGAAAAGTAAGGCTCATCAAGAAAAGGAAATAGATTTATGTTAATTATTATATGCATTTGCTCCTCTTCAGCTTTAAGTGCTATAAGAACCAAGCCAGAAGCAGATGACGGCTGGTAGGACAGTTGCAAGCACCATGCCCAGAAATCTATGTGCCTAGTTGCATCATGAATCAACAAAATACAACTACAGACTCAGCCTTGTTCCTCCATATTTAATTCAGCTAAATGGCATTAAAATACCTTTTTTATCTTGGTAACTGCAATCCACAACTGGGAAATGTATTAAGTTGTGATAAGTAAAGGATGCAGCAGAGAAATATTTGCTCTGGCAATATCTGGGTAAGATTAAAAGAATGAGTCCCATGGTAAGCAAAGACAAAAAATAACTACACATGAAGTGGACATAACAATAACAATAAGTACAAAAACTCCTTTATACTGTCAGCAAGCGCTATCTCAGGGGGCTTGAGGGGAAAAATGATCTGGGCTTGTAATTCATCTTGAGGAGACATGTTTATTTTAGTTTGTGCTCTCTTTTTAAACCTATGAAAGCACACATAACGAATCGTCTCTTGGGCTGGAACTAAAGTCAAGGAAGTCATCCTTTCGGATATTTAAAGGGATAATCCAAAATGAAAATTCTCTCACCATTTACTCCCCCTCATGGCGTCCCAGATGTATGTGGCTTTATTTCTTCAGATGAACACAAAGATTTTAAGAAAAATAATCCATCTCTTTGAGGATATATAATACAAGTGAATGGACGCTTCATAAACCACACAAAATGAACAAGACAGTAATCCATACAACCCCAGTTGATAAATCAATGTCTTCTGAAGTGAAACAATAGATGTGTGTGAGAAAAATACTTTTTAAACTGTAAACCATCACTTCCAGCCAACGGTCATACTTAGGTTCACGAGAGCGTTGTGAAGCTCTACGTCAGCATGTTGTGAAGCCTGAAATAAGCGCTTTCTAAAGCTCGAGAAATCACTTGGAAAACACAGAGGATGACCAATTCTTGTGGAAGTTTCACAACGCACTTACGTCATGTACTGCCGTTTACATCACGCATACAAATATGAACCTGGGTTTGACAGTTGGCCAGAAGCGAAGGTTTATAGTATTGATGACTGTGTAAGTAAAATATTAAAAATATTAAAATATTAATATTTTGAACTACAATATATACCATATATACACTACCAGTCAAAAGTTTGGACACACTTTCCCATCAAAGAGAATAGGAAAGTGTGTCCAAACTTTTGACTGGTAGTGCATATATTTACTTACACAGTCATTTCACTTCAGAAGACATTGATTCATCATCTAGGGTCACATATGGGCTTGCCATTTTGTTTGTTTTGAGTGGTTTTTGAAGTGTCCGTTTTGGGGCTCCTATATACTTGTATTATATAGACTCACAGAGATGGATTGTTTTTCCTGAAAATCTTTGTTTATGTTCAAGAAAGAAAGCCATATATATCTGGGACTGCATGAGTGTGAGTAAATGATGAGAGAATTTTTGGGTGGAGTATCCCTTTAACTAGCCTGTGTATATACTCAAAATGCTTGTGCCAACAATGAAATGTAATTGCCCATTAATTAAACTGCTGAGTCAGCTCCTTCATCATCTAGCCATCATCTTAAACATGCATGATATGTTATGAAAAAAAAAACACACAGACATTGACTTCAAGCACACTATCATGTCGTTCAGTATTTGCATTTCAATTTATTTCTCTCTTGAGTAGTTTACTGAGATGTCATGCTGATCAGAGCATTTCTGACTGGAACAAACACAGAGGAGGCGCATTTCATCTTTAATACTGTGTTTGAATCTAAGCACCATCTTGCATTCGGGATGCAAGTGTGTTTTTGAAGTGCTGTGAAATATAATGGCCCAGAGTGGTTTTTAAACAAATATGTGGCCACGTGGTCAAAGGCTAATCACAAGCAGAGTATTTCAATGCTCCTGTGACACTTCCTCTATGGATTGTCTGATTTACAAGGCTGAATGGAAGGGCTCTCTGCAGGAGCTTTGCCCATGTAGCCATTCCTTCATGTCCTTTCAAATAATAGAAGGGTAATGACTTCCCAAGGCGTCTCTATTTAGTCTGATTAAGACTCAGCAAATTGCAGGATGTAGGATCATCTATCCTCCTGTTCGCTGCAAAGATCGTATAAGGGAGAAAAGTCTCGCGACGCAGATAAAAGGGACCGGCAATGTCGATAACAGCATTTTATCTGCTTAGCAAAAGGGGACCGATCTCTCTATCGCCTGACTCCTCACACATGAGACCTATCCCTCACAAAATAAGAACAAACCGAGCCGTCAGAAGACTTATAGCACTATATGGAATGTTAAAAATAAGAAGCTCAGGAGAATAGCTCCCAAAAGACTCACAAATTGATGTCACCCTCCTATCACTCAATGAGCTCCCTGTCTTCACAACCTGCTGGTGCAGTTTGCCGCAGGCAATGACTATACTTGGCAAACACTGTCACTACTAGGAAAGTCACAATACCTTCATTGCTATGGAGTTCTATCGGTAATCCAATGGTTCCGTAATGATTTGAGTGTGGAATGCTGTCACAATCCCATAATTAGTAATAAAGGAGTGTTATGAAACGTATGACTTTGAGTTTTCTTAATAGAGGATGTCTTGAAGCTTCTAAAACTGAAAACATCAGTATGCAGTCTTCAGATCAATACATTATTACCTTTAAAACCTTCTAAATTCCAGAATTAAGCCTGAATAGACAAGAAACTATGCTTAATGGGAGACAAATCACACAGGCACTCACTAACTGGAAGGCTTAGAGTCTAAAGAGCGTGATTTATGCACGAGCGCTCGCTGCTGGCTTACACGACTAGGTAGTCCTTCTTTTCTAAGGGGTTTGGCTAAGAGACGCCCACTTTACAGGCCTCCATGGACCTCTCCTTGGAAAGCAATGACCACTTCTAGCCTAGCATGGCAGAGAAACTCTGCGGTGTGCATAATGTTTCATTAATATACTGTAGCACAAAACCTACACACACAAAATCCCCTAAGCACTTCTGCGTTTTCATACAGAGGGAATCTTCTCATTAATAGTATCAAATTGAATTTCCGTCAAGGCACCTGCGTCCTTGTTAAGAAGCGAATAGCAAAACTAACAGAACATCACAACAAATTGGAAGGCAGGCACAGACTGAGAGACTGCAAGAGTTATTTGTCTGATGTTATGTAACACTGGGTTTATTTCAATCCTGGTTTATTTTTGTGTCTGGAAAAAGTCTCTGCAAAATGAGAGTGGTGTATCTAACCACCCGCAACTCGCTTGTGCTGCATGACAGAACACAATTCCCTGCAGTTATGCATGATGCAATGACAATTTATTGAATAAAACTAAGGATAATAAAATACTTTCACTGAATTTGGTGAAATATAGAGCTCTGCAGAAAAATAAAAACCCCATCAATTTCAGTTTAAAAAACGTTATTTCCTCACACGAAATTGAAACATTTGAGACTCCTGAATGTTACTCGTTGCCTCTTCTCTGGGCTAACCTTTCCACGGCCTTTATTAATGGCTTAAAAATCAAGACTAATATTCACATATGCTGCTAAAGACAGCAATGGCAACACAATACCTGGGGACTCTTTCAATAAGTTAATATTAGAGCCAGAGCCATGGCCTCATTGTTATTCTACAAGTGCTCTGTGTCTCCCCTCAGTTCAAAACCTGTTCTGATAGGAATCTCCCAGCAATAGCCAGCAATTTCAAAGAAATACAAAGGGAGCAGAGAGAGGAGCAGTGGGCAGGCAAAAGACAGGAGGAAGAAAAAAGAAACTGACTTAGGAGAAACAGAGAGGGAGAATATTCATATTTTTGGTTTTAGTTTGGTTTAGAAATTATGTCATTGGAACCTTCTGACTTTCAAAAATATCTTTTATGTTTCACATAAAAAAAGAAAGTCATAGAGCTTTGGAGCAACATAATGAGGAGGAAATGATCATGATGATGAATGTTAATTTTCTCTTTAAAACATAATTTTTGAGTCATTTTGCTTGATGAAACTAATTTGGATCATCTTGACATAAGGCTCATCAGTGACTCATCAGAAGTAAGGAAATCAAATTTGGATTATAGAGAAAAAAAAAAGTCACAAACATTTGCAAAGCTTGAAGTAATATTAAGATGACTTGTAGGTCTGTTGTGCCTCATAACACCATGTAAAATTGTTGTTTTCAAAATAAACACTGCATCAGATGTGATGGAACAGACCCTGATGTTTTCAGCATTGTCCCGCAGACCAGATGAAATCTCATGTCAGGAAAATGTCAACACTTCAGTACATGTTAAAATAAACATGGTCATCATATTGTTTAGGCAAGGCCATTGAAAAATTGCTATATGTTGGTTGGGTGGAGATGCTGTCACAAATGTAATGGTTCTTATTTAACCCTTAAACACATACCTCGGGTCTTAAGTGACCCGGGACGTCATTCATTACCCTTCTCCTCATTCATTTTTTAAAGTTAGACATCAACCATCTTAGTATTCCTCTATCAATTAATTATAAACAATATAACAAGAAAAAAATAATACAATTATAAAAGAATGCCTGCTTCCCGTTCATTTTTTGTAAAGAAAACATTGTATAGGGTCCCTAACGACCAGAGGTGTGTAACAGTGTAAGTATATTTTTTCTGCACAACAATAATTGAATCTTTGATGACTAAATAAGTGCAATTCACCTTTATTTAACAAGGTGGCAATGTCTGATACACAATGATGAAGTGACGTTTCACTCGCAGGCAGAAAACAAAAGAATAGGAAGTATCATCAGCAAAACTTGAAATGGCTCAGCGATTTACTGCAGAGCAAATACTGAATGCAATCAGATATTAGTGTCACTGTCACTTAATAGTGGATCTGGTGAAGAAGCTGTCAGTGATCAAAATATTGATTTTGAAGATGTTGAAAATGATAGTTTTGAGAATATGTTTGAGATGGCGAATATGAGCCAGATGTTGAATGTACTAATGAGCTCTGACGAGGAAAGTGATGATGGTATAAAACATCTGCTCAAACTGAACCCTTCCAAGCTCCAATAGGTAACAAAATATGCTTTATTTTATTCTTCTGTAATTGTTACTCTAATATCAGGAGAGTTTTATATTATCACGACAAGTAGAGATTTGTAATAATATTTGTAATAATGATTGTGTAACGAATTGCTGAGAGAGAATCCACTTGCACGCACACTTTTAATTACAAGACTCCACAAGAAAATACAAGAAGTTCTGACCCAGAACACCAATACGATCCACCACAGAGAACAGCATAAACAAATACATCCAGATACCTACACTTAATGACTAGCAAACCATGACTGAAAACCAAGACCTTAAATACACAGAACAATGAGTAGATAATTAACTGCAGGTGTGTTCAATGATGGTAACTCTAACAACTAATATGACAAGGAGGAGAGACAGAAACCAAACAGGAAGAGAACATGGAAACAAAGAAAACAGAGAAGGCACTTCAACATAAAAGTCCATACAAAACAAAAGACACAGAACTGGGATCGTGACAGATTGGGGAAACATTCATGCATTTAAGGGATAATGGTATTAAAGAAATAAAGTACTTAAGGGAAATAGTAAAAAAAATTAAAATAAAAAAAATAGTAGTAAAAAACCTGAATCTATACTGTATAGTAAAGTAATGCATTTAAACTATTTGTAAATAATATTTTCTATTTTAAATGCACATTGACTCTTAATCTTATGTCTAAATATGCCTAAATGGCTTTGTTAAATTTTTATTACTCACTTTCGATTACGAATTTTATTGCATGAATTACATAAATGATATAGGCTATTTTCAATTCAAAATGGCAAAATTTGACAAAAAACTTGAATAGTTTGCATTACTGGACACTACTAACATAAAACAGTTGTCAAATGCTTTTGCTACTTACAAACTTTTTTGTCATCCTAACAACAAACAGAGCTGCATCAATAATCTCAAATACTAGGGAGGACAATTTTGCCTTATCAACTATTAAGAGGGACTTGTCCGCCTCAATATCTATCATGGTTAAGGCCCCATGTGTTCAGGTATTGTTTACAGAGTACTTTAGGATTATTAAACTATAGTATTGTGACGCATGTCTGCATTGTTCACTCAGCTGCATATCTCTGTTGCTATGGCTGCCTGCCTCTATAAAGTAATGTGAGCATTGTTACCTGCAATTTGACTGCCCTGAGACACACCTCTTGGAATCGAAATCTCACTGAAATATAGATGACAGGTTTTCCCTCAAGAATTTGCTGTGCCTTTTATATCACATACCTCCAATAGCTTATTTGCTAATACACTTTTAAAATAAATAAAAACATGAATCGCAAGAACACAAATAATTTCAGACTGCTAATTCACACATGCCCACTTGTCTCACAGCTTTAATCATCAGTGCTCTAGCTTGTGTTTTACTTCCGTGATGGCGAGGGATAAAAGATGTCACTCTTGTAATTATGGGGACATAGCTGGTTGATTCAAGGCTTTGAATCGATGGGGCCTAAATCAATCTGCAAATGAGCATGTGTGCAAAACAAGCAAAGCCTGTGGAAGGGACCTGGGATGATCGATGTCTCTAGAGACGCAGCTCAGCGAGAGCTGAATACCCCGATTTTCCACTGCTAGGCATAGACGAAGCGTAGCTGAAAAAGCATCGTGATTACCCCCTTAATGTATCCCGGCACCATTGCCCACTCAACCAGATTCCTTTCTTTTTAGCCAACCAGGAGATGACCACATCTGACCTTCATCACAAACAGAAAAAATATCTCATATCTTGCTGTATATTCATTACCCACCTTGTGACATGTGTGACCCATTTCAAAACTTTTCAGTGTGGCTCAACCTTAAATCTACATAACAACATGTTAGACCAATGACATTCCTCCAAATGTCTAAGCAAACTATATTTCATATTGGAAAATATTGTCGAATTGTTCAGGGAGCTCCCAGCATGCATTTAATTAATTATTTGGTTACTGTTAATATTGTTGTGCTGTTCGCTGACTTAATTTATACTGTTGTTGTCACAGTTTGTTATTTTTGATGTGTTGATGTTGAGCTCATCTTTTTACTTGATGTTTTTTGATTGTCACAGTGATTGAAGTCTGTGTGTTAAGTATTGAGCTCACGTGCGCATCTAAAAAAACTATTGCAAATTATGTCTTTGCTTTGCAAGATTTTCTCTTCTTCAGAGTTAAAAAAGTTCACTTCATATTAAGAGTCATTTAAAACAATGCATTAAAAGGATATTTTGGCTGAACAAGACATTTAGCAAACAATCGAATTATTAATCGGTTAAATAATTACTATTTTGTATTACTAGGGACAAATATTAAGACTATTATATTGTATGCTATATTAGTAAGTTATATTCTTAGGACTACTATAAAAAAACACCTTGCTACATGTACTGTGCTAGACTAACTGGGACATTCATATGATTGCCCTTTTTTGGTTTAACTGCTTCTATTGTTCTCCTCATTTTAAGTCTCTTTAGATAAAAACACCTGCTAAATGATTAAATGTAAATGTAAAACTCAGATATATATCTATGTATCATGTTGGCTTGATTTCTTTTTAACTTCTGAACAATTCCCTTTTTTAGTGTGGTAACAATAATCCAGTTACATCAAAATAATCAGTCATATTTTCATTCACATATTAATATCTGATTCTAGACTGATTCTATTCTAGTTGTACTGAAACTAGGTTATATTTACATTTATTAATTATCAAAAGCAACATGAAAATAAAAGAAGCTGAGTTACATGCAACTGGTAATAAGTTCTATTTCAAACGGTGATGTTACTCTTCAGTCATAACGATTAAACATAAAAAATAACACATGCACTTCAGGACACCAGGCCATGTCTGTGGCATTGTTACCTCACTCTTCATATACGCCCACTCTAAACCCTCTATAATCAGTCAGAGAAGGTTATGTGCTTGAAATCAATAACAGCAACTTATGTTCAGAGTACCTGCATACACACATAGTCAATTTAGGTGGGTTTGGCTCACTGCACTCCTGCTCACCACTAACAGATTTCCCTGATTCATTTCAGCCCACGGCAGACATTTTCAGCCTTTTGATAAACAGATTTGGTGGTCTCATAACCTCCTTACCAGGATATTCAGTTCATTAGCCACATTCCTCTCTCTTGGATTCATTCAACACTGCAATTTTCCCTTAGAAAGAGAGAGAGAATTAGTTGTCCATCTTGATAGATGGTGCTCAGTGGGAGCTACGCACAAAGACAGCAAATTATGCTTGATCCCTGATTGCCTACAATACAGACCCACTGTTTTCAACAAGTGACAACATTTTCCTTCATCTCTACAAGTTAGGACCTATGCTGCCAGAATCAAACCATTTTTAGCTCGGATTCATATGTCTGGAATAGAAGTTTGTCTCAAATAGCAGAACAAATATGAAAACTATAGTAGGGCTGAGTACTGATACAGATTTCACAATTTGATTTGATTCTGATTCACAAGCTCTAGATAATTAGATATGATTTATGAAAATTAACCATGGTTAATTTTCGTGAGAGTTTTTGATTCGATATTAATTCAGGTACATGTCAATTTTTTTAAGGAAAAAAAAAATCTCCCAAATAATGCTGTAAATTACAATATAGTAAACCGTCTTACTTGGTTTATTACTGTAATATTACAGGTTAAAATGAGCAACAATTCAATTCAACAAACAATTAATTTGCTATTTACTTTTTTTTTTTTTTTTTTTTTACATATAATAATCAACACTTAATTTAAACTGCAGATGGCTTTCCTGAGGTAAATATATGTAGCATTATGTCATTCCACGGTTGAAACATGATTGCATGAGATATTATTTCAGTAAGTTGTATTGTATCTTTCAGCATACCCCCTGATGTTCTGTTGTTGTGCTATGCCTATAACTAAAAGCCTAGTAGTCTAGGCTATTCGTTAAGTTTCTAGTAGCCTGTTTACCTGTTGTTTAGATCTCTGTTGAATGCAATGAAATAAAAAGACGCAATAATGGCAAGAATCGTCTTACTGTTGTGTCGTATTTTCTGGCTTAACGCAAAAATATGATCCGAGTAGTCCGATTCACGAACAAATGACTTGTGGGCCAGTTAAGTGAATCAACAACATACAGCGTGACCAGTCTAATTCCCGAACCAAACAAATGACTCTTAATCCGATCAAAAATATACAAAAAGATGAGTTATCGATTTGACTCATTTGTATCAATTAATACATGAAGGGTGAAAAATTATAGCTAATATCAGAAAGATATTAAATAAATAGACCATCTCCATATTTTGAATATAGTGAAACATCTGAATATTATCCCTGGTCTCCACTCAGAGGAACAGCTCAGGCATAACACACTTTATTCATATAGTGTTTTACTAGTCAAATACATCCAGATTCCACTAATAATTGGGGTCTACTTGTTTAAACTGTATTATGAGTTTATTACATGATATCTTTAATGGTCTGGTGTCAATTTTTAAAGGATATAAAATAAGATTGTCATATTGTATTCTTTGGGACTACTGAACATTATGGATATTCTTTCACAGCATTGGTTGAATTTATATCTGTGCCAGTGATGGTCTGCAGCAGTTTTGAAAGAAGGATGCATCATATTTGATCATATTTTGATTGCATTGAAGCTCATACAGTATATGACTGATGAAACCTGCTCTACAAGAGGCATTCCCTCAGAGATGAACTGCAGCAGCATATGGAGGAACGATGAAACCAGCCACTGTGGGGGTTTGAATCACCCAGCTCAGTTAAGACCAGCCCCGTAGCTTCTAGCAGGCGAGGGTAGCTTGCGAATTACAGGGCCTTTGAGAATAATGTTCATTCAAATGGATGGGCAAGCAGTAGGAGTACAAAATGGATGGCAGTAAAACATGGCTACATGGATTCCCTCAAATAACATTTGATAGAGTCTTTCTCTGAATCCTGACTCTGGCACAACACACTTGTTATCATATTCCACTGACACTCAAGCTGTTAAATTGTCTGGCTATCACCAGACCAAGCTCAATTTAAGATTGAATCAGAGTTGCAGGGCGAAATCAAATAGACTGGGTTTACCCAGTCTAGCTGTTAAATGCAGACTTACTAAAAATGGCTAAATACAAACATGTTTGAAGTTGCAGAGGGCACTTCCACAAGAATTCTTAAAAGTACTAAAAAGCCAGAGACAACACTGCCATCTCCTGGCTATATTACCAGACTGTACATAATGCTATATATGGTAAGTATAAATATATAAATATATATATAGCCTATACACACACTACTGTTCAAACTTTTGTGGTCAGCAAGAATTTTTAAATTAATACTTCTAGTAAGGATGCATAAAATTATGAGAATAAGGACAATTATAATGTTAAAAAAATATATGTTTCAAATAAATGGAATTCTTTTGAACATTCTATTCAATAAAGAATCCTGAAATAAATGTATCATGGTTTCCACAAAAATATTAACATTAATGTTTTCAACATTAATACGAAATGTTTCTTGACCAGGATATCAGACTATTAGAATGATTTTTGAAGGATCATGTGACACTCAAGGCTGGAGTAATGATGCTGAAAATTCAGCTTTGCCATTACAGAAATGTATTACATTTTAAAATATATTAAAATAAAAAACTTATTTTAAATTGTAATAATTTTAACAATATTACTGTTTAACTGTATTTCTGACCAAATAAATGCAGGCTTGATGAAAGACTTGAAAAAAAAATCTTACCACAAACATTAAAGGGTAGTGTATATAATCATAAAAAGACAAAAAAAATTGCCAAAATTGGACAATTAATGCTAATTATGACATTATGATGCCATTGTTGCTAAGCACCAAAATATCCAAACAAAAAAAATGACACTCATTAGCTTCAGAATGTTAGCCATTCTAATTTGCATTCTTACATTTCATTCTGTTTACAGGTAATTGACATGTAATTCAGCAAAATTATTAAATATAATATAGTTCTGAAAATAATTTTGAAAATGTTTCATCTTAAATGGAAAATGCTGAACTGTAGATTTTCAAAGTGCAATGCGGATTTGTCATTTAAAAAGAAATTATGGTAACAGCAGTTGATTGTACAGACTCAAATGTGTCAAACAAAGCCTTTTTCTTCAGTGGGAAAAGCAGAAGGGTCCAGGCCACATTGTTTCATCTGAACAGCTATGTCAAACAAGTAGTCATAACATTCACACCTGAAAAACAATAAAGATTTAAAAGATAAATACATATTGTATACATACACAGAATATAGCCATGAGGTGTGCATTTCATTTCGTAGCTCACATTGTCTTTGCCTTCTCCCAGGTCTCTCCCCAGACGTAGACCCCGTGTCTGCGGACGAGAACAGCGCAGGAGTCGGGGTACATGTCCATGGCTCGGGCCATGCACTCTTTCAAGTCTTTCTCCTCGGGGGTGTTCTCAATAATTGGAACAACTAGAGTTTCATCATACCTGGGGCCAAAACACATACAAACAGTAAAGTAAAAGCAGGATTACAACATCACAACTGTTCTTTTTTGAGATTAAGTATTATTTGACAAGAACACGTCACATATTACTAATGTAAAAATGGCATGAGTGGGATCACTGACTGGTGAAGCATCTTAGCAGGATGTACAACCTGTAGTTTGTGCCGGAGTTTCCTTTTCGAATCCCCTTGATCATCTCTTGATGTGTGATGCAGAATTCCTTGCCAGGAAACATGAGAGTTGCCATGACAGCAGACTTTGAGTGTGTATGGATAACTGCCTGAGCTCCTGTGAAAGAATGACAATGTATTGCAAATACAGTACAGAACTGGAACAAAACACTGTGTGTGGACACATACCTCTCATAGTGTAGGCGTTCATGAAGAGGGGTGTGCATTGACTTTTCTTCAGCTTCTTCTCTGGAGGTGGACAACTGATGTCCTTCTCATCAATGTCACACACAAACAAGTCCTTTGGCTACAAACAGGAGTGGAATGATAGTTTCTTGGCGTTATTTTATTATACACATCAACACGCTAGTAATGTGTGGTGCATATGACTCATGAACGGAATAAAAAAAAGCCTTACTTGTATTCTCTCCTTCTGAACACCCGAGGGAGCTATATAAATGTGCTCACTGGAAGAAGAAATAATTATTATACACTGTGCAATGAATTACATATATATTTAATTACATGGGTACATTCATCAATTCCAAAACATCACGGTGATACAACTACACTGATATCATAATGAAGGAATGAAAAGAATGAAATGCTTGAAAAGAAAAAATATTAGATAGTTATCTAATAATAGTTATAATCTTTTATGATTATTTCTTAGAATAATTGCTTATTCATATTTGAAAAACTTTTCTCTGCCAAATAATTTCATAGAAGGGAGACCCTGCAGACTGCAGAGTCTATGCGGAACAAAAAAGGGTGTTTCCCAATTTTGGGGCGTTTTGAAACAGGGATACCCATGAACATAGCTACCCGTTGTAAAAAGCTCCAAGCAATCTACTTCCACTCAAAATTTAGTGTTAACTATTATTAGCTAACATTCGCTATTTTATTTAATGAATCTGTTTATCACTTGATTTGTTTTAGTTTTGTCATCAGGTTGTGGCTACGGTGTCTGTATGGTCAATAAAATTATCCTAAAGTTTATATGTACATACAGTTTTCTGAGTCATCATTTCAGGTTAACAAATTTTTTTCGATATTAATGCTTACGGTCAGTTAAATACCCTGTCAGTAATGCATATAAAGCTCATACAGTACAAATACTCTGTAATATACGCTGAGGAAGTCACGTGCTTCTGTAAGTCATGTTGTTGATAGCTTATAAAAAAACAATACACTTACAATAATAAAGTTAATTATAAGTTACTTAAATAATATACCAACTGTAAAGCACTATCTACGTATTGGGCGCACTCTCCTCGTCTGTTGACTAGTGCAGTTATGTCACTTTAATAGCTTTAATGATGAAGGTTTACACTAAGAAAAGAAAATTTGGCATGCAGCTGCAAGTGATTTAAAAATACATACTCCTCTCTCTCTCTCGCATGCCATTGGTTGTGTTCTGTGCTTTTCACATATTTTGAAGACTATAAGATCATCAATTATTATATAAGTCTTGTAGCTCATAGCATGTGAAGGTGAAATATGGTTTATGCCCCTGTATGCCTATAGCTTTAAGAAACTTTTTGACTGATGATAATTCTTGTAGCCCAGTCAAACCTCAAATTACTAATGTCAATTACAGTTAAGTTCTGACAAATGACAAATAAAATGTGTAGCCTATGTAAAATATAGGCTACGGTAGCTATATTGTGACAAAATAACACAAAAAATGGTCAAAAGAAAGTAGTCCATGTAGTCTATGCAACCAAAAAACTACAATGATCTTTAACATAGAAATATTTCATAAACCACATTTCCCACAAGTCTTATATAGGGATTATATATAATACAAGTAGTATAATAATTGATGCTCTTCAAAGTATGTGAATATTTTGTTATGAATATGTTTCAATACGTCATACGTCTATAAAAAAATAGTTGCGATCACGAGAAAACAAGAAAAAAATAATTAATGGCCTCTTAGGCTTCTGTACTTTTATGATAGTTAAAATACACACATCCTGGTTTGGAAACACTCCAAAATTGGGAAACGCCCCCTTTTTGTTGCGCAGACCCCCAAGACTGGGTCAAAGTCCATAAGATAATAAATGTTACATTTTACACCGCACATCATGTTTATTCGTCATTATAACAAGGTAAAAAAATTTTTTCCTATATAACCACATGAATATAAGGAGCCCATCTCTAAGAATTTGTTTATAAAATACCTTCCCATTCTTTATCGTGAACACTTTTTTTTTTACGTCACTGACCCAAATAGTAAGTAAATATTGCAGAACTCAGGGGGTTTTATTATTGGTGTAAGATGCCTTGACTAACCCATGCCGAAGGCTTATTCCTCCACCGGTTCCTGTCACCCAGCCCAATTTATAGAAGAGTCTGCAGAGCTCTGGGACTAGCACACGAGGATGTTCCCGATCCTTTAACAGTAGTATGTCGTCTCGTTAAGAAGGAACATTATAAGCTTCTGAGACACAAACAATATCGAGTATATCAGCTACTGTACCAAAACAAGCAAAGAACATGAATAGTTATACCCCTATCTCCTTCCCGTTGCTCTCCGCGTGTGCAGTGTTCAGTTTCGACGACATTCTTAATGCACTGAAAGAAGATGTATAGTATAATTCTGAACGAAGTTTAAGATATTATGAGAACATTTATGTTAGTTACGAGGCGAAGAAGAACCCAAACCAACAGCGTGATTAAACTCTTACGCAAAAGCGGAAGGCGGAAGTGCAGGTATTTATAAGATAAAAGACTCCCATACAGGGACTTCGGTAAATGTCTAAAAACATATATATATTTTAATAGTTATTTTATCGGACAATCTGAAACCATAGTAATTATAAAACACTGTCTAGTATTCAAGTTCCACAGTGTGAAATTAAAGAAATTATTAGTGAAATTAAAGTATAGGCTCCTATGGCATTTTGTTTTGTTTTGTCAGCTGTGTTCAGTAGGCTAGCATGAAAATGTTTCGTTATGGTTAAAAACAATATTACAATGCAATACAGTTTTGTTTGTTTGTTTGTTTTTTAAAGTTTTTTTCTGTGGCTAGTTAAACGTGTGCCAAATAAATGTAAATCACTTTCAAAAAAGTTGAAGCATATATTTACATTTCAAAGTATGAATTTTGTTGCTCGGATGCTAAAATTGATGGATGCCATTTTCTAGGTACCATATAGTGCTGTATTTTGTAACATGAGAAGTCCTTATGTGTACATGTACAACTATCTTTGTGAGGACCAGTTTGAGTTTTAAACCAATAGAGTGAGGACAATATGAGTCAAGTGAGGACATTTTGGCCGGTCCTCAATTTCTGAGACCCCTTCAAATGCCCGTTTTAAAGTTAAGACTTGGTTTTAGGGACAATGTTATAATTAGCTTTTGGGTAAAGGTTAGGGTAAGGGGCTAGAGATTACATTGGGTAAGGGGTTAAATGTCCACACAAAGATAGCTGTACAAATGTGTGTGTGTGTACAGGTTCATATTACATTGTGAGGACCAAATGTCCCCACAAGGACAGTAAAATCTGAGATCACTGTGGGGACCAGCCACGAGGGAAATGGATTAATAAACATACTAAATTATGGGTTGTTTTTTTTGAAAATGTAAAAATGCAGAAAGTTTTCTGTGATAGGTTTAGGGATAGGGTTAGTGTAAGGGGATAGAATATATGGTTTGTACAGTATAAAAACCATTAAGCCTATGGAGAGTCCCCGAAGCCGAGTATGTGTGTGTGTGTGTGTCTTTGTATGGTCCAGGTAAACCCTACGTTAGACGGCAATATCCAAAGTCCTTGTCCTTGTTTGGACATTTTTTGGTCCCCATGAGGAAAACAGTGATGTTTTTTGAAAATGTAAAAATGCATAGTTTTCTGTGATGGGTAGGTTTAGGGGAAGATGTAGGGTTAGGGGATAAAATATACAGTTACAATATAAAAAATCATTATGTCTATGGAAAGTCCCCATAAAACATGAAAACACAGCGTGTGTGTGTGTGTGTGTGTGTCTGCCTGTCTGTCTGCCTGTCCATATTTGTCTAATGTAAATAACTGTATATAATAATAATGAAACAGGGGTCTTTTGAGGATTATCAGAAGGAATAAACTGTCTGTTTATATGTTAGCTCCACTTTTAAAGTCCATTTTGGGAACTTCATGTGTGTTTAGAATAATATACTAGGAAAATTAGTGTTTTTGTACATGACTGTACAAACTGAACTTTATTGATCCCCATCTGTCACACAAGTTATTAGGCACAATCATTTTGATATTAGCCACTTGCAAAATGAAGCAGCTCATTGTCTTTCAATAACTTCTCCAATGATAACTCAGTTACAAAAAACATATATCCGTTATGTCCTTTTATCAACCAGTTTCTTTAGAATTTCTGTTGAAACTCATGCTGCTTCTTTTTAAAGGATTAGTTCACTTTAAAATGAAAATTACCCAATGAACTACTCAATGAATTACCCAAGCCATCCAAGGTGTATATGACTTTCTTCTTTCTGATGAACACAATCCGCTTTCCATACGTCTACAGCTTTCCATATTCCAAGCTTTATAATGGCAGTGACGGGGCCCACAAATTTGAAGCTCAAAAAGTGCATCCATCCATCATAAATGTACTCCACACGGCACTCCGGTGGGTCATCTTAAGCAAATCAATGGATTTTTGTAAGAAAAATATCCATATTTAAAACTTTATAAAGTAAATTATCTAGCTTCCGCAGACTGCCTTCCGTATTCAACTTACAAAGAAAGTGTAACGCCTCTCGCAGTTCAAAACGCTGACGCTACATACCAGTCATACGTCGCATCAGTTGCGCTTTTTCCGTAAGTTAAATATGGAAGGCGGTCTGGCGGAAGCTAATTAATGAATAATTTTCATTTTAAAGTGAACTAATTCTTCAACGTCATAGATAAAATGTTAAGGAAATACTGCCAAATTATTCAGTAGTTTCTTAAATTCCATTTAAGATCCACAAGTTTCAACGTGAAAACCAATATCTCAGTGGTCTGGCCCGTGATAACCTCCTATGAGCCACCTACAGTTCCTTTTACTTTCTGAAGCAGGAAGTGAACGTGTATCAGCACACATGGGGCGAGGTGATTTCTCACACACCTGAGTCAGCTACACCACTGCAATGTTTGCAGTGACTCATCATAATACATGGCTATCTTATTTACTCCCACCGCTCAGCCTTTTCATTTTGAGAAGAACAACACAATACAGACATATGTACATTTAAGTATTTTAGTCCCAATGTATACAGGTGTCTTTATATGTAATTACATTTTAAATCATGTTGTTCATGTTGCAAAACACTTTTGCTGCTTTTGATTTGGAATACAGGCAAGGTTAGAGACAGGGTTTGTGGTATGGTTAGGTTTAGATGTAGGGTCAACAGTGTAATTATAGACGTAATTACATGAATGAAGATACAATTTGAACACTTTTACTTTATTTAGATCAGTGCGAATAGTGCAGTACAAAATTGCCACATGTACTTACATACATAAACCGACTGATCTCAATAACTTTTCAAGGTGTCTGGCATGTTAATGCTGGCTGCACAGACGCTGACAGAGTAAGGAAATGTGAAAGACAATGGTGAGGGTGTGTTCTTTATAGCACCACCCATTATTGCTCACCAAGTACTTTAGTCTGAGCATATAAAAGAGCTGAGGTACATCTCTAGAGGGTTCAGAAAATTACAAAGGAGAATCAAAGCGTTGTAAGGACCAAACCGGTTCAGGGCCAACAAACAGGTATACTTCCTTTCATCTAGCACATGACACAGCACTGACCATGTGGACTTTGTTATTTGTGGTACTTGCTACTGGATCACCAGCTCTACTTCAGGCAGCCCCGGTTCAGGGTGAGTGATGGTGAATGTGTTACTTATTGATATCAGAGGTGCCTCTGGTGGCGGGCGTCTTTGTATAGTCTTGGTCAAGATGCAATATAAGGATATATTTATGACATTGATATGACTGTATAGTAAGACTGTAACGCTTTTTGCTTTTCACAACAAAGGCTATGGTTTTAAACTCCAAAGCATCAACTGTTGGATGTGGATAAAGTTTTTTTCTTTTCTCATTTACTTTTAGTGCATTGACGATATTCTTTGTAGATACATTTCAGATGTTATGATATGGCTAGGATAAAGGCCTGGGGTTGTACTACAGAAACTTCATATTTTAGGAATAAAATTAAGATCTGACAGGTTTTAACTGATACCGCTATGGTTACAGATAAGATAGGATTCCAGAGTAATGATGTTTCTGTAATACAGCCCCTGGGTTGTTAAGTTTATTGTACATATAATACAATATAATAATATAATCTCCGTTCCTCAGGTGTTTAATAATCTCTTTCTCTGTAACGTCAGTGCAAATTTTTCTTACTCAGTATATTTGTCTTGTTTTCAAGTACAAATATCTAAACATTCTTACATCAAGACACAAAATGACATAAAAGTCTAATTCTTGTATTCTGGAAGAAAAAAAAATACTATGCAAATGTATCCAGATTTAAGAATTTTACAGCAACCTCGGTCCATCTAGTAGTATACCTGGTGTCTACTTATTCCCTCTATAATACTATATATCAGTTGTTCCACTAATTGATGTCTTTAAAATCGCTTGCTAGTCTAAAAGTGTTATTTTGAGACAAAAACGAGAGGACATTTACAAAGTCGGAGGCTTACAGATGGCCTAGATGTGTTACAGATGTGCTCACGTCTGCACATGCAATGAATCATTAAGAGATTCATCTAATGATACCTAACGCTAAACTGCTCATCCATCACACACAGAGCCTACATTTGGCCCTCACACAAACGAATCATTTATGTGATTATACATGGAAAACAATTAATACATAAATAAAGATTTCTGACTTTGAATATTCACATTAGTTTCTCTTTTGACAGGTCACAGTGGCAGATGCAGCTTTGCTGGTGTTCTCCATGTTGAGGGAACCAGTCGTTGCTCTCTTACTTTCCAACAGGCTTTTGAATTGTGTCAGAGTTTAGATTACAAACTGGCAACACAGGAACAGATCATTGATGCTTACAAAAAAGGCTTGAGAACATGCAGGTAAAGAAAACAGGCTGTGTACAATAGCCTTAGCCTAGAGCTAAATAACATGTTCAGACATAAATGCACTTCTTTTGATATTGCCTAATGGCAGTACTTAATTTTTAAATGAACCCCACACCTTTGTTTAGATACGGCTGGATTGATGGTCAAAATGTCACGTTCCTCCCACACGTTAATGGTCCAAACTGTGACTCCAGTTCTATTGAGGTCACCTTCCACCCTAAAGCAGCAGAATATCTTTCTGATGTTTACTGTTTTAACCCATCAGGTGAGTGTAAAGAGAACGGGGAAACAATGTAGAAACAAACTAAGCCGGTTTTATATCTTGTTGACTTCCATTTCCCTTCCATCAAAGATTCATCACTAAACTGTGAAGATACTGTTAAAAGTAACTCTGAGGGTGTAACCAATGGAAACACAGATACAGAAAGTAAGTTCCCTTTCTTATTCCCTGCGGTACCTGGAATTAGATTTTGATATACAGTACTTTATTGCACTCTTTGTCTTAGATTGCTTAGACTCTTGGTGTATAAGCTTTACCTTTTGAATTGAGGGGTGTGTATTGTGAAGAAGCAAGACATGCAGCAGACATACACTTCATTGTTCATAATCCAACCACGCCTAATCCAGAACATTAGTCATATCTCTGTGACCTCACACATTTTTTACGCACCTGCAGTACCACAATGAAGAGGAACAAAAAGTTGCTGATTTGGTTTGAATACTTAGGATGTGATTTCTTGTTCATTATTGTTTCTTGTTTGACCATTCACTCTCTACTAACATAGCAAAGTATCTGCGTAGTTTAACATTACAATGCAACCTTTCCGATCTTTTATTTTGTCTGTCAGCACAGCAATGCAAAACACTGATATATCACTTAAATATTCAAGCGTTTTGACAGTAATCTTTTATGTGATTTCTCATGAAGATGGAAAGCCACATGAAGACATTCTTAAGGAGGTCAAGACGGAGGGCTTTCTAGTAGATTTGGAAGAGATAATGGGAAGAGTAAGAAGAGAAACTTCCCCTTTGAATGACATGGAGGTCCCCAGAGCAGTTCTTCCTGATGTGGGCATGAAACCTTCTACTGTGCCTACCTTGGACACTAAAGGCCCTACAAACAAGCCCCGTTTTGGGAAGAGCTCATCCTCTGTTACCCCCAGTATTCTGTTCTCTGATACAGAGGGGTCAGCGTCAGGTTCTGAGCCTAGTCAATCCACAATGAGGTCAACTACCACAGAGGCTGCTGAGAATAAAACCATACAAGAGATACTTGAGGTTCCAAACGTGGATCCAGAATTGAACACCAGTGTTAGAGGTGAATGTCGCCACAAAATCCACACCACATAGCCCTCTTATACATTGGGCCAACATGTTTCTGTGACATTCAATCAATCAATCAATCAATCAATCAATCAATCAATCGATCAATCAATCAAAACACAATTGCAACTTTATATCACACAATGCAACTTTATTTCTCACAATGTGACTATTACTCACAATTGCAATTGTATTTCTTGTACTTTATATATATATATCATAGTGTGACTGTATTTCACCACATGACTTTATTATTTTAAACTTCATCTCATAATTACCTTTTTTATAACCTGGAAACAGGCTTCCAATAGATTTAGATCCATCTTTGCACATTTAGTTTGCCCATTGATGATAGCTACATAAAAAAGCTACATTTTAATTGACATTAATATTTAATATCATCATGTGGTGCAAAACTTAAATATGTTGCTTAAATACAGTATGTTGATGTCAATTTTGTAATACATAATATGTTGAGTCATCATGTCTCATTACAAATCTATATCCAATGCAGTTCAAGTTCGAAAACCAGTTGATATACCTCCAGAATACTCCAGTCAAGTGGAGGGGCCATCTAGTAAGTTCGTGTGACAGCACTGCAGATGCCATCAGTTTCTTCTCTTTTTATTCAACTGACATAATGTAAATCTGTCAATTTACATTCTCCTCTGCAGCTTGGTTGATAATAGTTGCATTCTGTGTGGTTGTTGGAGCCATAGTATGCATACTTGCTGCTATTGCCACTAGAGACAAGTAAGTTTACTTCTTTTTTTTCTTCTTCATGATGTGTCTAACACAAATATCAGCCATTGAAGCCTGGCTTTAGTTTACTGAATGTAACTCCTTACTTAGGTGGTACGGACCGAGACAGAGCAGAAACATCACGACTGAGGAGAACAACAAAGACTACAGCAAAACAGAAACACTGCCACTGTCAGAGAAGGAGCAGGAGATAGTGGCACTGATGAGTATTACGAACCTGAATGGTAAAACAGAGGACATTACAGCTACCTCTCTGGATGAGCATGAGAGAGAGTATTTAATGTAACACAGGTGATGCTGATGGAGGGAAATGGCTAATGTTGCCAGAGCCTGAGCTTGAAATAAAGCTCTCAAAATAGATCAATATAATAATACACAGAATGCCAAATAAAAGGTATCTTTACATTTTTTTTAAATGGATACTGTGTAGGTTTGAAAACTCTGCTGTAGTTTTTATTTGCACTGATGATGTTTATTTTAATTTAATTTTTTTTTTCAGCTCTGAGTGCAATTTGCTTCCATTTTGTTGCTTCAGGTTTTTCTTTACATTTCATATTTCTTTTCCTTTCTAAAGTATTATTTCAATAATAGAAACTGCTTATCTCTTATTGGCTGATGATCAAGAATGATATGGTGAGAAAACATTTTTATACTGGTTTTCATCTGTTCGTAAGTACTATGTACTGTGTGAGAAATGATGCATTTTTGAATGTTAGACATTGCCCTGTCTTTTATAAATAGAGAAACCATATCCAGTTTGTATTGCAATGAAGCAATTGTAAATCTTTGCATTTATTAAATTACCCATAAAGACATTTTTTGCCTTAATTAATGCAAATTTCTGGAGTCTTTCAATATGTGTGAGATGTCAAATCTACAGATAGTAAAAACATATTTGTGTATTTTAATAAAATACATTTTACAGCCATTGCCTAAAGATTTGGGGAAAATGAAGAAAAACAAGAAACACTGAGACAAGAAGCATTGCCTTTATTTACAATTTGTTATAGGTATTTCATAGAAAAATAGAGGAAAAAGACAAATTTAAAAAGTGGACAGTTTGGTGGACAAAGTTATACAATGTCTTTGAAACCAAACAGGGTTGCACAAATAAAAAGAGCAGGATGGTCACATTTATAACATACATCACAGTACCTCTAGATGTGTCAGGCCCTGCCTGAACAGATATTCCAACAGTGCACACATTTATATTACAGATACTGTATCTACTGTAGGTTGCACTTTAGTTTCTCTGCACTCTACAGGGCAGTCAAATCTGCAGCAAGCCTGGTTTATAATTATTAGTAATTTGACTTTTTCCCCTAGTGTCATTATTCTACCAAAATGTTTAACAATACACAATATTTGAGACAAAATAACAGTGAAAAATATGCTTACATTCACATACATGCATTTTTACTCATCAGTCAGTGTTTCACAGCCACCTGTTCCCAGTGATAACAACCTAAGACAAGACAACCTGATACACTCTAATCTATCTAGTAAAATAGTATACTCAAGTGAATACATGAATTGCCATTGTTTTATAAAACAACAGACAAAACGTGATGAAATGAATACCACACATAAGTTTGCATGAAAAATATATCTAAAATATGTCAGCATATATATATATATATATATATATATATATATATATATATGTGTGTATTTATTTATTTACAGAAAGTGCAAGGAGGCACTTTAATGAGAACATTTTAAGATTCTGGTGCAAAAGATGAATGTTTATCGTGTTGCTATAATAGTAATTAGAGACTACTAAATTAAATGGTGCAGATTTAATGATAGATCTCAATTCTGTCATCTTGTTTCTGTTAGTATAACATGCTAACAACTTGAGCACCAACCAACGTGAGAGCCTCTATTATCAGCGCGGATATAGAATCCATTCAACTGGACTTAATATCTGAGTATCCAAGGAGGCTCCTCAGAGAATCAAACACTATTATTGATCTACGATCCAAGGAAATGGGATTGCATTTGATATTAATGTCATAAAGTCTTCTGTCTTCACCGTTTGCAGTTGATGTCTTCAAGGCAAAATTGCAACTTAGCAAATAAATACATAAATAAATCGACTTAACAAAGCACACAGATACAAAACCTACAAACATGCAAGTCCCTTCCCTCAAACAAAAAACACGCATGGACAAATATATCTGAATGAAAACTTCTTTCTTCTTATGTAGGATATTAAAGCCAACATTCCTTTCAGATAACGCCAATCAACTCAATGTCATACTTTTACTATGTCTAATCACTCTGTAATTGCTGATGTGGCATTTACGTTGGGTGGCATCTAAAAATAAGTGGCAGCATTTGGAGGCAAACCACTATTTCAGAACCTCTAAGTACATTGTTAAGCTCTTATAAGAGGCTGATCTGGAGTGCCGCCACCAAGGGTTAATCCATCTAAGCCAAGCCAGTCAAAGGTATCTTCAGCAAACAAACTGCACTTCTCTTCTCCTGCCACTAGTAGTGCTCTAGGGTCCCAGGCTGGACAAGCCATTGCGATCCTTCTATGCGGTAGCCTTAAGGCAGCAGGTTTCAGATCGATCGTCAAACCCAAGGCCTAGAATTACAACTATCATAATCCTTGAGTGTGAACAATAATGTATGAGGCTGAACCACTACGAGCACCAGCTACTTGCGAGCTACATTCTCTTCCCTTTGTGTATCAAGTGAACTCAGATTGTCATACAAAAGTCAGTGCTTGTGCATGTGAAAAGTTTTGTGGTAACTTCTGACTGTTTATATGTATAAAAATTAGCATTTGGTTTTCACCAGAAAGGATAAGCTTGCGGGACTCAGGATAAGGCGGAGCTGGATCTGTGTGCTGTTACTCGCGTATCCATGGTTCCTCCTCAACAAGTGAGAACTCCGCAGGGGAACCATTTGAGGCCAAGGTTACCTGAAAGCAATTATCAGGGACAACTAACTGTTGAACCAAGGCACAGTCAAAATGCATTAACCGGTGCTAACTAAACTGTTTATGGTTTGGAGCAGAGAGTCTGATATTTTAACAGTATAATTTATATCCAAATTCACAGAAATGTACCCACCACAAGACAGATAATAATTAGCTGCAGCGGGATTCCTTACAGAATGCTGAAAGACTAAATACAGATAGAGAAAATCATTTGAATCATTATATTTTGTACGTATAGACTTTGCATTTTTTCCTAATTGCAGTGAATCTCTGCCCAAAGCTAATCTTCTAAAAGGGGTTGTGAAAAATGTCACGCGTGCTACAGTACCACACAGACCTATGCATTTTTGAAACACAGGGTCAAAATGTCTACTCAAGTGCAGTGAAAAAGAGGCAAACACTGAAGTTTTCTCACTGATGGAAAACAATTTTCTGTCAAGCTTAAAAACATTGAGCTTGAAAGAATGAAATAGCAGCCTTTGTCGTCTCAAAATGTAGATGGTAAAAATGAGTTGTGCATTAGTACACTGCTTTGTATCACTTTCATTTTTAGTTGAGAACAGCCAAAGGCAACTTGGCATTAGTACAATAGAAAAATGTTGCCAGAATTGATCATGTCCAAATGCTGATATGGATTTATAAAGCCTGCTCAAAAACTGCTATTTCACCAAGTACAGAACAAATAAATAAACCATATTTATTTATTCCATTATTTTGTTTCATTTCTTATGAAATTCACATCAGGAATGATCAAAGAAATACAAAAGTAAAAAAAAAAAAAAAAATCACAATGATACATACAATGTTGGGGAAAGAAATAAAAGCAACTACATACAGGTTTCTATGTCTGTGAGAGTGAAATGTACCTTGCAGTCATCTATTTGGACCGGCTGATAGGAGTTGTGAGATGCATATACACCGTGGTTAGTGTTATTCTCAAAAAAGGATTGTGTCTTGCCCATCTCAAAATCATCTGGCCTTTGCTGCGCATCAAATAGGTCAAGCTCATCTTTGGAGAGGTGGTACACGATTCCCGCCCCGTATGAGTCACCAACGACATTGACTGATGTTCGGAAGCGGTCCCTGTTTGATAAAGCAGGAGGAAACAAAGAAAGGTACCACATCTCTCAAGGCTAAACGATTCCAAATGCCATTAGGGCTTGTATCAGCATGCAAAGCAAGAGGTTAAACATGTCATGAGATTTGATTTAACACAAAATCTTAAACTGGAGATCACTTTTGATTGACAACTAAAACGTGTTTACCACTAAATCAGCAGAGAGAGATCGATGTAACTTACAGTAACCAGTCGACTGCTACCAGTAAACTGATGTCTTGAGTCGGTAGTCCCACAGCTGTCAAGATCAGAAGCATCGTCACCAGACCAGCACTGGGAATACTGGCTGCTCCTACGCTAGCGAGAGTCGCTGTAAGGCTACAAACAAAACATACATTTTTCATTTGATTAGTTGCAAACTTTAAGAATAATACATCAATTGGCTCTCCTTCTCTCCTTGAAAAATGTACAGTATAATGTGATTTTATCAACATTTGTTAAGTAGTATTATTAAACATTAAGTAGTTATTAAGTAATTATTAAGTAGTAGTGCTGACCATTAAAGGAACAATTCTCCTAAAAAATCAAATTCTATTCACCTTCATGTCAACCCAAACTCATACTCAATTTTTTTATTTATTTTTTTTTTCTGTGGAACTCGAGAGAACTTTCAAAGAATCTTCAAACAGCTATTGTTCATATAGCAACAAGTCATAGTGACCACATCTGTAAAGCTATAAATTATACTACAGTTCCTATTCCCAAGCCTTCTGAAACCATATTACAGCTTTATATGACAAACACAATGAAGTTTAAGTCATCCTCACTAATGGGTTGTTAAAAGAAGATATTTTGAAGAATGTCGGAGACCAAACAGTTGATGGACCCCATTGACTGCCATAGTATGGGAAAAAAATACTATGGCAGTCAATATTTTCTTTTGTGTTCAGCAGAAGAAAGAAATTCATACAGGTTTGGAACAACAGCAGGGTGAGTAAATGAATTTTGACAGAATTTTCATTTTCGGGTGAACTATCCCTTAAGGGCTATTACAAGAGTCAAAGAGTTCTCGAGAACCGGATCAGTCCAATTCATAAAATGAATCACTATTTTGAGCTGATTCTTTTCAATGAGCCAGTTGCTTGGATTCACAAATCAGATTGTTTTATTAATTCCCGACTCAATGATCTAAATGTAACCAGGAATATACGTAACATAGCGCACAATTCATATCGACTACCTTTATAATGCTTTTTGGCATGATCACTATGAAGTTGTATGGCAAGAAACGTCTGTTTTTGTTCCACAGACAAAAGGCAGTAAACAGGTTTTGAATAACACCGGGATGAGAAAATGTAGCCACCAGTGAATCAGGTGCTATCCGAATTATATTAGTGTAAATCACATATTTACATGCATTTCTGTTTCTAGGCATTTGGTCTTACCTGACTGTTACGATCTGACCAGGATCGAGTTCTATTCCATTCATCTGGGCAATAAAGATGGCCGCTACAGCCTCGTAAAGCGCTGTACCGTCCATGTTGATCGTTGCTCCAACAGGTAATACAAATCGAGTGACTCTCTTGTCAATGCCCAGATTTTCCTCAAGACAGCGGAAAGTGACAGGTAATGTCCCAGCACTACAAAAGAGGCATATCAAGATTTCAGACTTTTGTTAACTTCTGAACATGCCAAATGAAAAAACAGCCTTCCCTCTCTTTAACTTGATGTGTCTAAAGGTTCTCAAAGGTAAAAAACATGGCACAATTAGAGGAAAAGTTATATCATTTACCTAGAAGCTGTTCCTAAAGCGGTGACCCAAGCCTGGAAAATTCCCATGAAGAATGTATATGGGTTTTTCCGAACAATAACAAAATATATTAAGGGAAGGAACATGGCTCCGTGAATGATAAGTCCAATGATGACAGTGACCATGTACATTCCAAGTTGCCTGGCCACCATCTCCAGGTCATTAATTGAAATAATCTTCCCACAGATCAGACACGCAATACCAACCGGGGAATACCTGTTACAGCACAGAGATGTGCAGCAAAGTCAAGAGCCGAACTAACAGATTAATCAGTAATTGAATGACAGGAAATAAACAGACAGAAAGTCAGTTCAATACAGTTAAAGGCTAAAATCACCATCATTATTAACACTACTGTTCAAACGTTTACGGTTAGTAAGATTTCTTAAAAATAAATGAATACTTCTATTCAGCAAGGATGCATTAAATTACTATTAAATTACCAGCACTAGTGAACAAAAGTGACAGTAAAGACATTTACAATGTTACAAAAGATTTCTGTTTCAAATAAATGCTGTTCTTTTGAACGTTCCATTCATCAAAAAATCCTGAAAAAATGCATCACAGTTTCCACAAAAATATTAAGCAGCACAACTGTTTTTGACATTGATAATAATAAGAAATGTTTCTTGAGCAGCAAATCATATTAGAATGATTTGGATCATGTGACACTGAAGACTGGAGTAACGCTGCTGAAAATGTGCTTTGCCATCACAGGAATAAATTACATTTTAAAATATATTCAAATAGAAAACAGTTATTTTAAAATGTGATAATATTTCACAATACTACTGCTTTTTTACTGTATTTTTGATCAAATAAATGCAGCCTTGGTAAGCATAAGAGACTTCTTTCAAAAACATTAATAAATCTTATTAACCCCAAACTTTCGAAAGGTAGTGTACATACTTTATTTACAGTATGTCACAGTTAATAAATAGACTACTAAAGGTAGAAAATGGACATCAGGTAAACTTTACTCATTAATAATCATAAAAGCTGACCACATGATCATGCCGACAAGCTTCATAACGATCTCGTTGAGAACGTTGAAGAACTCGAGCATCAGCTTGGCCCTTTCTCCCATCTTTCCCATACAAATGCCGAATGCCACAAAGAACCCAATGAGACCTAGAGAAATACACAATGCCACCATGTTAATGAGACGTACATAACTATATATATATATATATATATATATATATGTAAATTACATTTTCATTCATATATCATGGAATCAAAGCCCTCTAATACCTAACACATTCATGCCGCTCTTGAATTGAAGAGACTTCTTGATCACATATTTTGCTGCACCCTTGGTAGCATTTCGTCCAAACCGATTTGGAACATGAGGAGGAGCTACTTCTACTTTGTTAGTAACAGTCTGGATCTACATAAAGAGATTGTTTAATATTAATAATTCAGTCACTGTATAATAATGAAAGACTAATTAGAAATAACAGATGAAAGATTTACAGAAATAAAGTATTACATGAATGAAAGTATATGACATCAAAAGCACACTGGACGCACACACCTGCTGAAAACAAGCCTGAACAAGATTTTCCGGAAACAGATTTCTGATGAGATCAAAGAGGGCATCTAAACTGGACACTTCATCATTCTTTTTCCCTTCACCAAGGTTTGCCTTCAGTTTGGGGTTACCGGGGTGGATGAGGAGCACCAAGATCACCCCCAGCACAGCTGCGATGACAGTGGTAGACATGTAGTACACCATGGCCCTTGTGCCCAAACGACCGCTGGACTTGGCATCCAACCCTGCTAATCCTAAAAAAAGAACAAAAAACTGCTACTCACAATAGTTGCATTTTCACAAGGCAGCATTACTAAAAGTTACAAGCAAAAGTTTCTCTGATTAAGTTTCATAATTATTGCTGTGATTAGTGAATGAGTAATACATTTCGAATGTTTTGAATTTTCTAATTAAATTTTTTTTTTGCTAACATGTTCAAACACTGAAACTGATCCACCCTCAATTTAATAGGCATGCTTTTTAAATCTTATACTGAATTACAAAGAAATAGTTGAAAGGGCAAAAAAATGACATAGCCATTACAAAATCACTATTTCTGTAGCTATTCCACATTTCAAATTATAAAAGCTATTATAAAAGCTCTAACACTGTGGTTATAACTTTGACTCCAAAGTCATTGCATGCAGGTTATTTCTGTGGCTGATGTGGTTTTTGAGATACATATATCAATGGTCAATATATCAATATCGCATTGCTGATTCAGCTATATTTATGCTGGTTTACCAGCATACAAATAACTTTTTTTTTGCATTGATAGCATTGTTGGAGGTGTTTAGCAAAGTATATAACAGTACCTGTGATCAAACTTGAGATGATCAGAGGCAAAATAACCATTTTTAACATCCTCATGAGAATGTCACCCGGGAAGGCAATGACCATAATGACATCAGCGGGTAGTGGTGATGCGTACCGCAGTAGCATACCAGCTACTGAACCTATGATCACACCTGAGATAGACACAGAGAATCACAGAGAACATCAGGGTACAGAAATTAGACATATCAATGAGAAATAATAGGCTTATTGAACATTTTGTGAAGGCTGATAAAAGTACCAGTGAATAGGACATTTCTCTAACCCACTCAGCAATTTGAACTAGTGTGTGTACGTTGATACATGCATGTAAACACTTTTAAAGGTCAGAAAATAAATTTATATATATATAAATTTATATATATATGGACCCCTTTTGTTTAAGAGTGGGATTAAACAGCATGGATTTCCTCCTCTAGGCATATATTTAATTTTCCACACCTCATAATGTCTGGGTTTTTTTTATCTACTGCAATTTCTTGGAAAGTTATTTTTGCAGTGTTTCGTCAGCAGAACAATTCAAAAACACATTAAATAACAAAGTCGGCGCTACTGTGAATAAGGTATATAGGCCTGCATTACAATTTTTTTTTCTTAATGAGCATGTTATCAAACCTTAATGAATTTATTTGATATATTTTTGAGATAAACTTAAGAAAATGCATCTTGTTTTAAGGATGTCTATATATATTTCTACTGGAAAACAAACAAAACTACTGATTGACAGTTAACTGCTACATATACATGTGATAATTGAAATATATTAAACATATTGTCTGATGAGTATTCATGGAGTAATAGTGTTTTAGCATAGTGCTTTAATTAAAAAATTAAGACTTAGACTTAAAATTAAGTCTAATAAATGGATGGCTGCAATTCATTCATTTTGCAAATGTGAAGAAAAAAAAAAAAAAACTCCTTAGGCACAACTGAGGAAAAAAAACTTGGGGTTAAGGATAGCTTCATTGTGTTGCAGTGCCATATTGCATGTAAAAGCTTTCAGGTAATTGTAATTATCATATCCATGCATATTTTACCACAAACAGTAACAAGAGTTCTTTCATTAGCAAATTGCTAAAGTAGCAAAAATGCTAAAACAACTTGCCAAGGATTGTGAGCATAAGTAGCAGGTTCTTCATGAGTTTGTCACAGAAGCCTCCACACATGGACTCTTCAGGTGGTGTAGGAGGGTCCAAATGATTCTCATGCATTCTGATCTCCACTTGCTTCTGCATTTTGTTGGCACTGGTAGATGGAAGAAGTGGAACAGACAGTAAAGTATGTCAATATCAATGATCTAATCAAGGAGCTCTAGATTACAGTATGAGCTACGCATGTGAAATCAAGTCCTTCAGAAAATTATCACTTGAAGCTAAATTTATTCATTGTCATAGATACAAATTGTTGTTGGAGTCAGTTTGTGGGACCAAGATATGTTTGTGTATGACATGTGCTGCAGACTCAATGACACAGAATGGCAATGCTGTGTAATCCATCTTGTGTTCATATCTTACATCTCATTTTGTACATCTTACATCTGCATGTATTGTACTGATGCAATCAATGTCCATGAACCACAGAGTGGAATGCAAGTACATATATAATGTTATCTGTCCAGGTAACTTTTGATATAAAACCGTAACCACACTAATAAAATGTAATTTAAAAAGCACCATGACATATTTTGGACAATTACTTTTGTGGATTTCTCTAAGTACTGCCCTATAATATTGTGTTAGTTTTATTGTAATGGCCTTTTTCACTGATTTTGGAAGTTTAAGGAATGTGACGGTATTACATACTAGGTTTTCTGGGTTCTTAACATGCCTGTCACTGCACCCTCAGAAAAAAATGGTACAAAAGCTGTCACTGGGACGGTACCCTTTAAAAAGGTTCTGATATGTACCATTTAGGTACTAATATGTACACTTTTGGTACCAATATGTACCTTTGAGGTAATAATATGCACTCTTTGGGTACAAAGGTGTACCTTTTGAAAGTGTACCGCGCCAGTGACAGCTTTTGTACCTTTTTTTCTGAGAGTGTGTTTCATCACCTTTACTTTTGCCTACCAGCTGTCTACCAACTACTACAGGTGGTCATGTCATGTCACATGACACGAGAGTTGTTTAGCTTTGCTCTGGCCTGGATTAAAAGGTTCTTAGAAGTCAGCCCTCCTCTCCAACAGAGATAACCTTGTTTGGTTACATAACCATAGGCTTGCAGTAATTAAGCACATGCATGCAACATTGCAACAGCCTATGTGTTATGATGGCCAAGTTGGATGTTTTTTTGTTGCAATGGTGCAACAGGATGACCATTGATAGGCCTATATATATCTCAAAGGCCATCTTTGGACCAGTACTATTCGATTATCATTACCTGCATGGAAAGATTTAAAGAAATGCAATGAAAAATTATTTATATGCGTGCAACAAAATGAACTACCAAATCAGAAAAGAAACACATAAAGCTACCTTAATGACATAAAATGTCTGTTTGTGTACATTGTGAACTCTTAAAGTAGCTGGACGCCGGCTCATCTGAACAAGATTAAAAAGCCGAATGATGCCAAGGAAATAAAAGACTGTCTGATACACACAGCTCCAGTCCTAATGAGATAAAAGCCTGGCAATTGGTTAATTTTAGCCATTTGAGCACAGCAGTAATTGCGTTGCACAACAGTTGAGAGTGTGTAGCAAAAGTCAAGGTGGGGATGAGTGTTTTGGTTTCACGCTGTAAATAATAGCATTTGACTCCTTTAAATTATTCAAAACAATTCCGAAAGATTTGATTGATAATTATAAGCTCTGAGAATAGCATTCTGACAATGTAACGCTAAGACTTTAAATTCATCCTATTACATAAAAAATATATAATATATATAAAATATATATAAATAAAAGTAAAACATAAAAACATTAGTTCTATCTCACTGACATGAAGTCTGAGGTGAGCGACAAAAAAAGTTTGTCTGCAGGTTATTTACAGATGAAGTGCTTGTCATTTGGATCTTTTTAGAAATCAGTTCATTTAAGGCAATCAATTAGGTGAAGCAACAATACTAAAGGCATATACTGTACATGCATTTCGTACGGACTTTGTTAACTTGAACATGTAATTTTAATTAGCTGGAAACACCTACAGAGTCCAAATAAAAGCTTTGCAGACCAAATCTAACCATAAAGCTCAAAATCATTCATCAGGTTAATGCTATTCAAAAGGTGCAAAATAAAAATAACAACATTGCAAGGACAAGCAAGATGATCCCGAGAGGCTTTTCATCATCCATCTTACCTGTTGTAGTGCAGTTACTAAAAGGGAAGAGTTTCACAGCAGTTTGCTAGACAGCCATGGGCTATACAAATGGCTTTGAATGAAACACTGTCAATCTACAGTTTATCCATCAGGGAATCCGGCCCAGGTCATTAGAAATGTCAATCAAAAACTCCAAGCGCCAGGTGGACAGCAGTGTAATAAATAGTTGCTCTGATGCAATCAGCAACTCTTCCTTGCAAGATCAATCAAATTGACGGATCGGAGATTCCACACACAATCCTCTGTCTTTGAATTGATCTTATCCCACCATTAGTACTAGTGAAATGGGCGAAGAGGTGCTGCTCTGGGCTCCGTCGAGCAACGTAAAGGAGGAGTCTAGCACCCAGATTATGTGTAAGTAGCAGCTAATATGCTTGAGACTCCTCGTCCTCTCTCATCAACCCCTCCATCTCACTCCCCAGGTCTGATCTTCTCTAATGAGCTCTGAAATGAATGAACGGAATCAAAGAGTGATGCATGGCAGAAATACGGATTCAGGCAAGCTGTCAAGCAATAACATTTGCTAAACAGATTCATGCAAAATCTGCAAACAAGATCCTAACTCTGATACTGAAAAGTGAATTGGTTGTATGTGTGATTATTTGTACATATGACCAGTGTAAAAAACACTCTTTGGTTCTTTCTAGGGAGACATAATGAACTAAACTTAAACTGCATTATTAACAATTAGTAGTGCATGAGGACAGAGGCCTTCTCAGTGATATTTGAGGTTTAAAATCACTAAGAGCTCCATTTAATTACATAAAAAAACTCAACCTTCTGCTTTTATAAATATTCGTATAAATACTCAAAAACTGGCCTGCCTTTTCAGAGTGGCAAAAGGATGACTAAATACAGAAGACATCAAATACAGAAGACATCAAAAGTTGTCCTTGTTAAACATACGGATACTGCTTTATCTGTCTGTTTTGAATCTGCAGGTTAGCTACTGTCCCACTCGTTTGGAGAGGCTGGAGTGTGGCCACATGCAAGGAATGTGCACAGGCACATGGTCTCACATCTGCTGTCTGCCCCCCACCTGTGCTACACCACGCTGAATGCTGTCCAGCACACTCTTCAAGCTCATCCACCTGACTCCAGTCTCCATGCTTAGCAGACAGGTGTCTATAATTAACTAATCTGTTCCAAACCTCTCTAATCCCTCATACATAGACATGGTTCACACACACATACATCCTCAGGTGAAAGTACTGCATGTACACAAACTATCTCTTTAAAGCCTCTCGTGCATGTATTATTTTATACATACATTTTACATTCATATACATGTCATTGCATTGGAAATCTAAGGCTTTAAAATGACCTTGATTATGTGGTCTTGAGCTGGCGTGCAATCTAGAAACCTGAAATTGATATTGAACATGATTAACAAATGATCTATTGCCAAAACCAGATTTTCCATGAATTTGTTCTTTGAAGTGACAAAATGGCAATGCCCAACAGTAAAGGTTAACTACAATTACTACGGTTCCCAAGGGTCATGTAGCTTGACTAAGTAAGCATGTGGTGCATCACATGTGTGACGTCTGTTCACCTGATGTGGATATTTGACCTAAGGTACACTGCCCGGGTCAAAAAAAGTCACTGTTTGGATTTAAATAGGCAAATGCTTAAGAGACTGGATCCTTATTGCAGTGATTATTATGTTTCTAGCATGTTATAAGTTTGGCATCAGTTCTTCTAACCATAATTGATGGGGTGTTTAGCTTTTAATTTCTTAAACCAGGGTAGGAAGATCATCATTGCCATATTCCAGGATGACAATGTCAAGATTCATCAGGCTCACATTGTGAAAGAATGGTTGGGAGGGAGCATGACAAATTATTTTCACACATGAATTGGCACCTCTGAGTCCAGACCTTAAAGAGATAGTTCACCCAAAAATGAAAATTAGACCATGATTTACTCACCCTCAAGCCATCCTAGGTGTTTATGACATTGTTCTTTCAGACAAAAATGTCTTTAATAAATCATGGGCTAATGTTCATTTTTGGGTGAACTAACCCTTTAAATTCATTGAAAGTCTTTGGGATGTGCTGGAGTAGACTTTACAGAGTGATGGACTCTTGCATTGTCAATACAAGATCAAAAATTTCACAACTTTCACAATGTGAGCCTGATGAATCTTGACATTGTCATCCTGGAAAATGGCCATAATTCAATTCATGGCCAGAATGTGTCTTCTCTACGCGATTGTTTTAGAAATGAAAAGCTACAAACTCCAATTGGGGTTAGAAGAACTGTTGCCAAACATATAACATGCTAGGAAAAGAACATCACAGAAGAGTGTGAAAAACAGAGAACAACTCCCAGCGATGCCCAGTATCATCAGAATCAGAATGAACTTTATTCGCCAACAGATTTCCACTGCAATAATGATCCAATCAGAGACTCTTAAGCATTTGCCTATTTAAATCCAAATAACGACTTTTTTTGGCCGGGCTGTGTATAACAAAACATACAGAACCACCCTTAAAATTAGAGTTCAAGATAATTTATATAAAGCTTTCATGTAGGCTATTTAAAAGATTTTGAACACTTAAAAAAATGAATTTTGGGAAAAAAGGAATGATTCAAGTAATTAAGTCCTCGATTTTGTAGGTAATGTAAACGCAAGTCCAGATCGGATGTGCCTCCTTTTCTCACTTACCGACAGGTGAGCAACTTGTGGATCACATAAAAAACACAGACAGGCCTGTACCAGCCTTGACAGCGTCACTGAGGTCAGTGGTCTGTGTTGCTGCATCATACGTCAGTGAGAATGAATCACAAAGTAAATTACAAGATAATTTCACATCATTGAACAAACCAAACATTTTATAAAAAAAAGAAGCACAAAGCTAAACAAGTGCTACAGGAGTATATGGGTGTGTGCAGGAGTAGCTGACATTATGGCTGCATCCGAAAACCTAGGCAGCTGACTTGTTGCCTCACTGCCCTATCAGGCAATGACTTTGCAGACAGCGTTTGCACATAAAGGTATCTTATGAAACTAATTTTAGACAGACTTCTGAGGCAGCGTAACAGTTTAATGATCTACAGCAAAATAGAGAGAGCTTTGGTGATAACTAAGCAAATATTTAATTAGTACAATAGTAATTTCTCGTTAAAAGTGACATCAAAAATGGAAAACGTTGGTCAATTTACACACAAACTGACCAGCAACCGCAACTTTCAGATGCCATCTTTATTTTTTAGCTTAACTGTCACAGAATGGAAAGCACAGGATTGTGGAATATCAAAGGCAGTGAAGGATACATTTATGCTGTCTTCAAAAATCGGTCAGATAAAGGTATCTCAGGGGACAGGAAGTGAAGCTAACATTGGATTCGGACATGCCTTGATGCCTTCCTACCTTGGAATGCATCCACCGAAGCTTTCAGACACAGCCTATGTGTCAGGCAGTGATATGCTCAGGGGCACAGCTGGGGTTTCTGGGTCGTCTGGCATAGAGTCTGGTGTTTTTCTCTTTTGGGGCCGTTGGGTGCAGAGGAATGGGCCCCCTGTCTGACCAGGGCCCTTAGAATCATCATAATCTTCCCTCCAATTATGGCACCCCTGGATATGCTATGCTTCTCTGGATACTATTGATATAAAAATCTTCAACATTTTTGTGGACTATTTTGAAATGGATGTCGTGACAGATCATTTCTTCCATATTGTGGTGTGTATGTGAGTATAAATGATAATCAAAGAGTAAAAAAAATGTAGGGTGCATTCTACGCATCGGTTGTTAAATGGCTTTTGAGATGTGGGCGAAAATGGAGGCGAATGAACACAACTCACAGGCTTGCAGGGGCAGGGTATAACCAGACTAAATAAAGGGGGAGGAAAACACATGTATTAATAAATTACAATAATATTTATAACATCGTCCATAATTGGAAACATTTTGAACATTGCATAAAGTGCCTCATGCACAAACTGTTCTTTGTAAATGACTTTATTGTTATGAATTGTTATTAATACAGAAATAAATAAATTAAATATGGTCTCAAAGTAAGATACTTTGAGACCATATTTAATTTATTTATTTCTGTGTCTTGCAGCTTAAACACATTTTTGTAGGATTGAATTGTGACCACTCCCACAACGTAACAGTTTCACATGTGATGCTTAGTCAGTGTAAATAAATTCTGCAATGTTTGTCATTACTGAGAGGAAGGCTTTAACACTTTAACACACCTTAGCAAATGCATTCTTAGCAAATGCATTTACAGACTATTTGCTAAGTATGAGTCAACTGAAGCACACATTTTCAAAGGAGAAAGACTTTCAAGTTGAATCTTTGTATGAAGCAGAATATCACTCGTACTTTTCCTCTGATTATCTTTAGAAAAAAAGATGTTAGATAAACAGACAAACCTAGAAACCATCGACATAACCATAAAACTCTGCCTAAACTTGCCCAACGTTATAACCCCCTTTCATTATTAACATCCAACAGATTCTGTGCATACAGAACACTCTCTCTCACTCACACACACAGACACACAAGCAGCCACATGCACAGGCATAAGGTCAGGATACCCTGCAGGTTATAGGTAGTAACAGATTAACAAGCTTCTACACCCTCTATTTTCAGATGCACAACATCACAGAAGAGTGTGAAAAACAGAGAACAACTCCCAGGGATGCCCATCATCAGAATTAGAATCAGAATGAACTTTATTCGCCAAGTATGCACAAACACACAAGGAATTTGTTGTGGTTTTTCAGGAGTTCTAACAATGTTATTTCAATGTTATTTCCATCAAGAGGTGAATACATTTTTAGTCAAGATCTTGTATTGACAATGCAAGAGTCAAGCACTCTGTAAAGTCTACTTCTTTATGCAAAATAGATTCATGCAAAATCTGTAAAAGAGATCCTAACTCTGATAACGAAATAAGTTATTTGGTTGTATGTGATTATTTGCATATATGACCAGGGAAAAACTGTGTTATACATGTATACAGACTGCTTGGTTATTTCTATGAAACATAATGACCTAAACTTTGCATTATTTTAGGGAAACACAATCTTGACCTGCGATGACCTCTCAGTTGTGTGCAGACTCTGGCCTAACATGACAGAAATAAGCAGGGGATTCTCATGATCTCCAAGCACAGAAGCTATCAGATTCATCTAATCAAATCAAACAATTAGTAGTGCATGAGGACAGAGGCCTTCTCAGTGATATTTGAGGTTTAAAATCACTAAAAGCTCCATTTAATGACATAAAAAACCCTGTCTTGGTTACTATTGTAACCTCCGTTTCCTGATGGTGTAGTGATAGACGTAGTTTCGATGTAGTGACACTAGGGGTTGCATATGGGAACACCTCTGATACTTCAGAAAATGCCAATGAGAATTGGCGAGTGGAATTTGCATGCCACTCGCCCGGACTTGCAGGTATAAAAGGAGGTGGCTTGCATCACTCATTCAGTGCATTCATTTGTGCTGAGGAGCCGAGACAGTGTCCTGGCCATTTCAGTGGGTAGTTCAGTGTTGTGGCAAGAGGGACACAACGTCTCGAAGAAAACGAACTGTGATTGGTTGCTTTACATGTCAGTCAAATGTCCTCTTGGGTGGTCCTTGGCCAATGAAAGCTGTGATAGAGTCCAGATCTTCTGCCGTCAGTCTGAAGGTCTGGCTACGCAAGACTGCATACCGGGTAACAAGGGAACTCGCTACATCGTAATCTTCCTAACGTCCAAATTAAGCCGTGTAGTCCCTCATACCATGCGGGGACAGAGAGGACAGTACTTACAATAGGACTAGGTCGCTTCATCCGCTTTCTTGACCTTTTCTGTTTTTTTGTTTTGTTTTGTTTTGAATAAGGATGAACTTACAGGGGCTCAAAGTGTGCCAAGAAAATATCCCCCACAGCCCACACCATCATCACCAGCATGAACTGTTGATACAAGGCAGGATGGATCCGTGCTTTCATGTTATTTACACCAAATTCTGAAACTAGCATCTGAATATTGCAGCAGAAATCGAGACTCATCAGACTAGGCAACGTTTTTCTAATCTTCTATTGTCCAGTTTTGGTGAGCCGGTGTGAATTGTAGCCTCAGTTTTCTGTTCTTAGCTGACAGGAGTGGCACCACTGTGTCTTCTGCTGCTGTAGCCCGTCTGCTTCAAGGTTGGAGGTGTTGTGTGTTCAAAGATGCTCTATTGCATACTGGTTGTAACAAGTGTTTATAAGAGTTACTGTTGCCTTACTATCAGCTCGAGCAAGTCTGGCCATTCTTCTCTGACCTCTGGCATCAAGGAATTTTCGCCCACAGAACTGCCGCTCACTGGATATTTTCTCTTTTTCGAGGACTGTATTGACATAAATATCGATTTCAATCATGATTCAGTATCAATTCATATGTATATAGCCTACTGCACATAAAGGAAAAAATATTTTGTTGAATGCAGTTTGCCTTTTTTTGCACTATTTTAAACTTTTCTTGTGTTAAATATTAGGATGTAAGTTATTACCTTTCTTAAATTTCACATTTAAAGGGGTCATGAACTGAGAAATCAAATTTTCATTGAGCTTTTGACATATAAGAGGTCACCATACTATAAGAATGTCCTGTAAGTTTCAGAACTGAAAACTTCCTTGTTATTCCAATAAAAGCTTTTATTGACACCAGGCCCAGCAAATGACAGGTTTTTCAAAGTGGGGATCTATGACATCAAAGGGAGGCAAGCACCGCCTCTGCAGAAGAAGATCAACGCCTACTTCATCACTGCCTGTTTAGCCCCGCCCACCGATTCACGCATGACATGCAATAGAATAGGTAGCCTAAAAGTAACATAGGCCTATGTGGTGTTAAACCAGATCAAGCTACCAAGCAATAAACATGCCGTTGAGGATTACAAAATATTGTGCAGTGCCTGGGCTCGACAGTAATGCAACATGTAAGTAGCTGTGTTAATTCTGCCTGATCTGAAATGTAATGATTCATGTACAGTAAGATGTTCTTTGTCTGTGTGTCAGTAAATCAAACCAGTGACTAAACGTCAACTTGCGTTGTTTCTCTTAGTAGGATGAAAATAATCTGTTATGTAATAATCTGAAAATAATTGCAAAGGGAGAAAGCTCCCTTTGCAATCGTTGGAGAAGTGCGCGCTGGAGCTGTCAATCAAAAAGCAAGAGTTTATCAGTGATTCCCGTTTTATTCAACGAATCTCTTAACTATATCACGTTTGCACTGTTAGTGAAGATGAAAGCATTCGTTAGTGTACAGAAACTGAGTTGCAATGACGAGATCACTGCTTTCATGCGCTCAGCATGTCTGTGATCGGCTACAATGTTCATCTCTGCAACCTTTCATGCCACGATCTGAATGCCATAGATCTAAATATAATGCCATAGATATAAATGTAATGCAACACTTTTCACGATTAGTTAACCATGAGAGCTGTAATAGTAAAAACGCGCTAAAAGAGAGAGTAGCCTAATACTTAACTATTTCAAATGGAAAGACGTTAGCCAATCGCAGCAGTGGGCGTTTACACTGAAGTCTCACAGCAGACACGCCCCTTAAAACAGAGCGTTCAAACCAGAGGGCTAAAATCAGGGTAGGAAAAGTGCCTTTTATTTATAAATTATGATCATTTTTGATGTAAAAAGCATTCTAACATTATAAGTGCACCCCAGGAAACATTATAAAACAATAAAACAACGCAGTTCATGACCCCTTTAAAAAAATCTAGTGTTTGATCATGTCTAAATATTTATTCAAATGCAAAACCTAAAAATAAGTAAGCAGTTATGACCTGTAATACTCATGAGCAATCAGACTAGTAGACATGTATATTTATTATTAAAGTCCTTTCCGTTTCACTTGGAAATACGTCACAGCACTGAAATAAAATCAGTTGCAACTTCCGGTTCACTGGGACTTTAAAGAGCCATACAGGCATCAAGTGGGTAAACCATGGCATTACAAATGAAAATTATTATTTTGTCCAGCCACAAAATGACTAATTTGCCTCTTTGCGTTGGAATATAAAACCCCTTTCTCTATTTTACATTACACTACAATAATTGTAATAAAGTGGTCATAAATGGACCATAATTATTGCACAAACAGTATTTAGTACCAAAATATCTCCTCAAAATATTAAATAAATATTATTGAACTAAAAAAGCCCGTTGTATAAAACAGTTGTGCTGCTTATACTATTTTGCAGCAATTTTTGGTATAACTACCCAAATTCCCGAAATGGGCGTGCCATAAACTTTAAACATGGTGATCTAGATCGTCTTGTCATTAATAATGTAGTGCATAGGCTATTTACATATATGAGTACTCATTTGAAATACTATTGTATGTTTCATACACAGCGAAAATAGCCTGCATTTGACCGAAATTACAGAATCGTCAGCAAGCGGATCTGGATAGCATCGTAAATGCATCGCAAATTGTCTGGTTGTCAGACGTCATGGGACACTAGCCTACATATTATTATAATACTTATTATTTTAATAAGATTTTCCCAATAAATAGGCAAGAATAAACCTGGTGTCCTCCATGATTCCTGTTCATTCCAACATCAAAGCACTTGAATGCAACAAGCTCGTAATCACGACTTCTGATGTGGGAATTATGAAATTTCCGATAGCACGTGAAAGCAGCATAAGATTTATTTATTTTTCTTTTTATAATTATTTATATGTTTATTCAGCAAGGGTGTATTAAATTCATCAAAAGTGACAGTAAAGAAATTTATAATGTTACAAAAGATTACTATTGGCACCCCTATTACTATTTCAAAAAAAATTATCATGGTTTCCACAAATTTTTAAGCAGCACAACTGTTTTCAGCATTGATAATAGTAATTAATGTTTCTTGAGCACCAAATCATCATATTAGAATGATTTCTGAAGGATCATGTGACACTGAAGACTGGAGTAATGATTGCCATCACAGGAATAAATTACATTTTTAAATATAATCAAATTTAAAAAAGTTATTTTAAATAGTAATAATATTTAACAACATTACTGTTTTTTGATTAAATAAATGTATTTTGGGTGAGCATAAGTGACTAAAATTCTTACTGATGGCAAATTTTGAACAGTAATGTACATATACTGTATATATAAACTAAAGATTTTGATAGATTTGAGAAACCCCTATGTTTCATCATAATGGCACCATAGGCCTATATCATTAGTATGGTGTAGTGGTCATCACTAGGAAGGTTGCTGTTTTGATCCCTGTAGGAATGAACCATGAGCCAAAACCAGTGTGTCCTTAAGGAGGGCACTTAACCTCAGGTTGCCCCAGGGGGTTGTCCCTGTAATCTTTGGATAAAACTATCTGCTAAAATGACTAAAAACAGTAAATGCCACATTGTGATCCACAAAATTCATTTAATTAAAAACATTTTGAATAATATATACACTGTCCCAATTTTAGTAGACGAGGGCTGCACAAAAGACAAGTGTAAATACATGTATATTGATTGTGTAAAAAGTAGGAGCAAATTGTGTTGTGAAACGTCTTGAAGAGAGACCAAAGACAAGCTAAGGCCTGCAAACCCAGTGACTGAATTCACTTGGAACGCTTCCTCTTCATTTTACCATGCAAAAACATATCCTCACCCACACGCAAGGCCATAAACTAGTTGTGAAATCCCAAGTGTCACACTCTCTCTTCAATGAACGTTTGATTTTTGAATTCACTTATGTGCAAAAAAAAAAAAAACTCAAAGGAAAAAGAAAAGTCAACGGGCAAATGTATCATCTCTAAATGCTGTACAGACAATCACTTATTTGACCTAGAGCTCTAAGCAATGTTCTTTTCAATCCAGTTCTTAAAGTTAGCTACCCATGTGTAGACGGTGTACAGATCTGGATTACAGTCCTGCAGATCATATCCGAAGCTCACTAGCCCCAACAGTTCCCAAGAATGATGAGAATCAGTGTCCTCTGCTCTACTGGGGTGAAAAGTCTCCAGCCCTAAAGTGAGTTGGGAGTCAGCAGAGGGTGAAAGGATGATCCCTCCAGTTTCAGAAGGGCAGATCATAGATGGGCTGAGTGGATGTTGCCGGCCACATAGCATGTTGTCAGTCATACTGATCGGGACACCGTGTTTACCATATTGTTTTTCGCACTTCACCACATCAGCTACTTCTATCAGACCGGTCCGGACCGCCTCTGAGTCTGTGTGTGCCCTGTGTTGACCTGTCACGGGCCAACCAGTGAGGATGGCCTGCTTTGCAGTGACCTCGCCACCCTGCAGCCGCGGAAGGCAAACAGGAGACACATACTCACTGATTCGAGCTTTGTCCACCAGCTTCAGAATGGCCATGTCGGAGTCTAAGACATGTGGATCGTAGTTTGGATGGATCAAGATCTGAGCAATCTGTGTGGGAACAGACATGATGAAAGACTTGCACAGAAAGAGGCTGGTCGGTTTGAGAAGTAAATTATCCTACAGACTACCTGGCAAAGCCTAATCATAGATTATCGATAAGAATGTGCCTTGAGTTTTAATGCGTATATTTAGTCTGCAGTATCCTCTGTATGGCTTTAGGCTTTCCAAGAACTTTCAAGACACAAAATATGGAAATGCTGTCTGATTTATGAAAGGGTCTCATTCTATTAATGTTGTAAACTGAAATATTACATGTAACCCACAAATAAATAGATAAACTAAATTGGGTATGTTTGAATTGCATAGGTAATATAGAGCAGTTCTCAAACCTGTTCTGGAGTACCACCAGCCCTGCACATTTTGTATGTCTCCCTATATCTGACACACCCATTTCAGGTCTTGCAGTCTCTACTAAGCTCCTGAGTTGAATCAGGTGTGATAGACAAGGGAGACATACAAAATGTGCAGGGCTGGTGGTACTCCAGGACAGGTTTGAGAACCACTGATATAGAGTTTCTAGAGGAGCTTCTGCAAGACATACAGGCCTGACTGTTTTTAGTGTAGTCTGAAAGCTCTTACTTGTATGTGCTGCAGTCTCTTGTTTACTCTGAGGTCACTGAGGTAACGTTTTCCCATCACTACATTTAGATCATCTGCACTGAGCGCTTCAGTTCGTCTAGGCTCCGCCACACAATGAGCAGCCACCACGACCCAGTGCTGGTTCACCAGAGCCCCGCTGCAGACAAGCTGCCATCTCTGGTCCTTCTTAACCCATTCTTCCTCCTCCTCCTCCTCCCCCTCCTCTTCCTCATCTATGGCAAATGTGTCCCCTCTTCTTTTGGTCCTTGCCATAAGAGGGCTGGCATTGTACAGACGGGTATATATGGCAGCATGCCATGGCCATTGAATCTCTGTTAAATTTTGCGGACTGGCAGGTGGCAATTTACCACATACTGGAAGAGAATGAGTTCCTGAGTGAGTTCTGGCACTAATTTCTAATTATATCAGATATAATTTAGTGAGTGCCAGCTTTGGTATACATAAAATAAAATAAACATTTTATCACTTATTATATATTCAAGTTTATTATTGCACAATTTATATATATATATATATATATATATATATATATAAACAAACATAAATATTATGAAATAAATTTAAAAATTATTTTAAATCTGTTCTGTCAGGGTTATTAGTAGCCTACATAGAAAATATTTGTAAATAGGAAATCTGGTTCCAAAATATGCTGTAAATGTGTTAGTGCTTCCCCCACCTGGTGAACAGGAGAAATGACGACCACTCCACTTGCCAGTCTTTAGGCATGTGCGGCGCGCACTACCAGAAGGCTTGTAAAGCGCTGATACACACTCATATTCTATGCTGGTATACACATGATGGAAAGTTGGTGGCAAATCTCCGAAAACAGGAAAAACTTTCCTCAGCAAGTCTGCGTCAGTCCCTCCCTGACTGGATGCAGAGTACAGCTTGTGGACTGGACTTTTCCTACCATTAAAAGGAATAAAATTAGAATCCAGAATTATATAAAACAACTTTACGAGTTTAATATCACACCGTCACAAAGGAATGAAAAATGTCTACCTGGAAGGAGGTTGGTATTTTAAAACCTTCTGTCGCACAAGTTTTGAAACTTTAGGTTCTCTGCAGGCTGTAAAACAGTTTAAGTGTTCTAGTTCACAGTGTGAGCAAAAAATATTTTATAATTGATATTTTGTAACTGAAGTAGAGACGGTACCTCTGACACAGAGGGGCTGAATGCCGCTCCAGGTCCCATTCTTCTGGCATGTTCTTTTTGAGTCTCCACTGAGAATGTACGTATTGTTGCAGAAATATTCCACATATTTTATTCTGCCATCAGAGCCTGAAACCTCTGAGTATCCATTGTGGACTTGTGGTGGAGTGGGACATTCTTTTATGATCACTTCTGTAAATCAAATGGCAGTAGAATAAGTCACTGAATTTTGCAATGATCCGGCAGCCTTTTCTACTAACAAAGCATATTTTTAGAGCATTGTATCTATTTAAAATACATATATTTTTCATACATTTTAAAATGCTGAAAGATCTCAAAAAGACATTCTGACATTCTATGATCTCAAGTTCAAAGAAGCCTGACTCCCAGGCATACAGGCACACCTGACTCTGATTGTAAGCATCTTTGTCAGTCTCAAAGGGTGTAATACCAAAAGCACTTGTCATAACTACATAAGAGTCAGCGTACCCTTTATGCATACAGGAGCACTTCCACTCCAAGTGCCATTGGGAAGACATGCCCGCTGAGATGCTCCCTTGAGCTTGTACGGTTTATAGCAAAGGTACTGAACCGAGCTGAGGATGTCGCCTTCCTTGTACTGCAGGAAGAGATCTCCGTGTGCAGGCCTCTGGGGGGTTGCACAGAGAGGTGGTGCTTGACCTTGTGAAAAGCAATAAAATGTTATGATGCAATATGTAAGCATTAAAAATTAAACCATGGCATTTTTGCTGAGATGACTTTTAAAGTAATCTCTCTTTAAGTGTGGGTTCATGAAGCCCACTCAGCAAAAACAATAAAAAGCCTCAACGAGTTCTTTACAATTAGAGAAAACATACGCCTGCATTTAGGAAATGAGCTGTATTGTTCAGGATCTGATAACCAAATTATCATAAACGAATGAACTGCAAATAAAATACACTCCAATATAAACAAACAAACAAATAAAGTGTACAGATAGCTATATATTTTGTACCTGAGACTTCTTGGAATGTGGCAAAAAATCCATCATAGTTATTGTAGCCATCTGACACAAAAAGAATATGCAGAGAGTTTCCAGAGCTTCTGATTAGTGAAGGGCTTTCATCCCCACAGTATCTGCCAATCACAGGCGACTTCAGACTGTCCCCATCCCGCACCTCTACATAGTCATATTGACAACTATGGTCAGATTCCAGGCTAATCATTGAGAACCTGGACACATGTGAATATTGAGAACCTGTATTGAGAAAATATACTGTATACACCAATCAGGCATAAAATTATGACCACCTTCCTAATATTGTGTTGGTCCCCCTTTTGCTGCCAAAACTGCCCTGACCCGTCGAGGCATGGACTCCACTAGACCCCTGAAGGTGTGCTGTGGTATCTGGCACCAAGATGTTAGCAGCAGATCCTTTAAGTCCTGTAAGTTGTGAGGTGGGGCCTCCATGGATCGGACTTGTTTGTTCAGCACATCCCACAAATGCTCGATTGGATTGAGATCTGGGGAATTTGGAGGTCAAGTCAACACCTCAGACTCGTTGTGCTCCTCAAACCATTCCTGAACCATTATCCTGCTGAAAGAGGCCACAGCCATCAGGGAATACCGTTTCCATGAAAGGATGTACATGGTCTGCAACAATGCTTAGGTAGGTGGTACGTGTCAAAGTAACATCCACATGCATGGCAGGACCCAAGGTTTCCCAGCAGAACATTGCCCAAAGCATCACACTGCCTCCGCCGGCTTGCCTTCTTCCCATAGTGCATCCTGGTGCCATGTGTTCCCCAGGTAAGCGACGCACATGCACCCGGCCATCCACGTGATGTAAAAGAAAACATGATTCATCAGACCAGGCCACCTTCTTCCATTGCTCCGTGGTCCAGTTCTGATGCTCACGTGCCCACTGTTGGTGCTTTCGGCGGTGGACAGGGGTCAGCATGGGCACCCTGACTGGTCTGCGGCTATGCAGCCCCATACGCAACAAACTGCGATGCACTGTGTATTCTGACACCTTTCTATCAGAACCAGCATTAACTTCTTGAGCAATTTGAGCTACAGTAGCTCGTCTGTTTGATTGGACCACACGGGCCAGCCTTCGCTCCCCACATGCATCAATGAGCCTTGGCCACCCATGACCCTGTCGCCAGTTTACCACTGTTCCTTCCTTGGACCACTTTTGATAGATACTGACCACTACAGACCGGGAACACCCCACAAGAGCTGCAGTTTTGGAGATGCTCTGACCCAGTCGTCTAGCCATCACAATTTGGCCCTTGTCAAACTCGCTCAAATCCTTACGCTTGCCCATTTTTCCTACTTCTAACACATCAACTTTAAGGGACAAAATGTTCACTTGCTGCCTAATATATCCCATCCACTAACAGGTGCCGTAATGAAGAGATAATCAGTGTTATTCACTTCACCTGTCAGTGGTCATAATGTTATGCCTGATCGGTGTATATTTGCATTATAATAGCTTCTTCAAACTGATTAAATTGGGAAATGTTTAAACTACAATTTATTATTCATCAGCTTTGTAGCATTTATAGTAGTTACCTGAGTTCCACCGTTGCTCCTCTGCCAACTTGTAGTGTCCATTCACATTTGGCGTTGATTGGATAACTGTCTAAAGTCACATGACCATGTGGTCTCTGTATAACTTCTCCACATGCTAAAGATGGCAGGTAGAGTGTGTATCTAAATTTATTGATTTATTTGTGACAATAAAAAGCAATAGTTAAACTTAATGTATTAAATGGATTCTGGAAAGAACCGAAAGACTCACTGAGACAGTCTCCACCAGACCACCCTTGACGACACGCTGTGCAGTACCTGCCTCTGATGTAGAAATTATCTTTGGCCTGCCAGGTGCCATTGTTGCAAATCTTGCAGTTGTCAAAAATGCTGCAACCTTAGTGGATGGATGGATGGATGGATGAGACAGACAGACAGACAGACAGACAGTTACACAGATGTAGGCTATATGCAATATAAATCAAATAATTTGAACTGCTCAAGTTGAAAAAATACACTTGCAGGTTAGCTAAAGTTCGAGTTGTGTTCCGTCTTACCCTGGTGTAGGATGCAGGGGTCACACTCATCCAGCACATTTCGACAGCAGGGTACAGCATAGCCCACTTTTGTTCCCTGAGATGGGCACTTACATGCAATCTGCTCGTACTCACAGCAGGTACGACACATGGCGTTCCACTGTGGGCCAGGACACTTATCTTCCTGTGACCTAAAAACTACATCAAGCAGACTAGAAGTCAGAAACAGAATGTCTTGCATGCTTTTCTAGAATTCATGTGACTGACTTTATGTGAATGGTGCCTTGTTCTTCAAATGAAGTATTCGCCGTGATACACGTTAGAGTCACCAATTCAGGCAGGGAAAGGTAATTAATATTAACAGTCAGTTAGCAAAAGCTGATGTGAAGGTTTGTGAGGGAACATTGTGCCAGACAAAAATGTAAATGTTTATGATGCTGTGTAGACAACCAAGCTATCTTTAAGTCCTCAACCGTGTCTTGGCAGGTTCAAGTCATGCTTCTGTCATAGATATGACTACCAGTCTTGTAATTATAGTCTGTGATCTTTCATCACCTATCAAGGGTTTTGCTGTGACCACAACTGAGATGAGTAACTGTGATAATTGTGCAACAGTGCCAAAATTATAACCTACTCTACTAATTCAGTTTTTGTGGGAGCAAGATTCCTGTCTGTGTCTTGCTATCTTTGAGTTTACAGACAGGTTCCTATAGTCATTTCCTTGTGCATTTATCTCATGTCTGTTTTTCTCATTTGTGAAAAAATGTCCAAAGAGATTTACAGTGCATCCGGAAAGTATTCACAGCGCTTCACTTTTTCCACAGTTTGTTATGTTACAGCCTTATTCCAAAATGGATAAAATTCATTATTTTCCTCAAAATTCTACAAACAATACCCCATAATAGCAACGCGAAGAAGTTTGTTTGAAAAAAAAAAAAAAAAAACACATCAACAAAATGTTCACTTCCTGCCTAATATATCCCATCCACTAACAGGTGCCGTGATGAAGAGATTAATTAAATATACACCGATCAGGCATAACATTATGACCACTGACAGGTGAAGTGAATAACACTGATTATCTCTTCATCACGGCACCTGTTAGTGGATGGGATATATTAGGCAGCAAGTGAACATTTTGTCCCTTAAAGTTGATGTTTTTTTTTAGTTTTTCCCCTTTTTTTTTTTTTTTTTTTTTTTAATTTATTTAATTTAAAATTAAATTTTTAATTTAACAAATTCAAAAAAAACAAAAAAAACAAAACACATGTACAAACGTATTCACAGCCTTTGCTCAATACTTTGTTGGAGCACCTTTGGCACCAATTACAGCCTCAAGTCTTTTTGAGTATGATGCTCCAAGCTTGGCACACCTATTTTTGGCCAGTTTCTCCCATTCTTCTTTGCAGGACCTCTCAAGCTCCATCAGGTTGGATAGGGAGTGTCGGTGCACAGCCATTTCCAGAGATGTTCAATCGGGTTCAAGTCTGGGCTCTGGCTGGGCCACTCAAGGACATTCACAGAGTTGTCCCGTAGCCACTTCTTTGTTATCTTGGCTGTGTGCTTAGGGTCGTTGTCCTGTTGGAAGATGAACCTTCGCCCCAGTCTGAGGTCCTGAGCGCTCTGGAGCAGGTTGTCATCAAGGATGTCTCTGTACATTGCTGCATTCATCTTTCCCTCAATCCTGACTCGTCTCCCAGTTCCTGCCGCTGAAAAACATCCCCACAGCATGATGCTGCCACCACCATGCTTCACTGTAGGGATGGTATTCGCCAGGTGATGAGCAGCGCCTGGTTTCCTCCAGACATGACGCTTGCCATTGAGGCCAAAGAGTTCAATCTTTGTTTCATCAGACCAGAGAATTTTGTTTCTCATGGTCTGAGAGTCCTTCAGGTGCCTTTTGGCAAACTCCAGGCGGGCTGTCATGTGCTTTTTACTGAGGATTGGCTTCCGTCTGGCCACTCTACCATACAGGCCTGATTGGTGGAGTGCTGCAAAGATGGTTGTTCTTCTGGAAGGTTCTCCTCTCTCCACAGAGAAACGCTGGAGCGCTGTCAGAGTGACCATCGGGTTCTTGGTCACCTCCCTGACTAAGGCCCTTCTCCCCCGATCTCTCAGTTTGGCCGGGCGGCCAGTTCTAGAAAGAGTCCTGGTGGTTCCAAACTTCTATTTATGGATGATGGAGGCCACTGTGCTCATTGGGACCTTCAATGCTGCAGAAATGTTTCTGTACCCTTCCCCCGATCTGTGCCTCGATACAATCCTGTCTCGGCGGTCTACAGACAATTCCTTGGACTTCATGGCTTGGTTTGTGCTCTGACATGCACTGTTAACTGTGGGACCTTATATACACAGGTGTGTGCCTTTCCAAATCATGTCCAATCAACTGAATTTACCACAGGTGGAATCCAATCAAGTTGTAGAAACATCTCAAAGATGATCAGTGGAAACAGGATGCATCTGAGCTCAATTTTGAGTGTCATGGCAAAGGCTGTGAATACTTATGTACATTTTTTATTTTTAATAAATTTGCAAAGATTTCAAACAAACTTCTTTCACGTTGTCATTATGGGGTATTGTTTGTAGAATTTTAAGGAAAATAATGAATTTAATCCATTTTGGAATAAGGCTGTAACATAACAAAATGTGGAAAAAGTGAAGCACTGTGAATACTTTACGGATGCACTGTGTGCATGTTAACGTAAGCACATGTATTCAGGTTTACCAAATATAACTGACCATGAATTAAACCTCTATATATTTTGAACAATAGCTAAAGAATATCTAAAATTTGCAAGCAACACAAAGACAACTTGTCATGAATATTTAAACAGATTCGCAATTTTCAGCAAGTTTCATGAAAAAAGTCAACTGGGACTTAAGGAACGCTTCTCTAAAGCTGATCTTTAAAGCACACTTTAACTGAAGGTAACCTGCAGAATAACATTAAGTGGTGTTAAAAGGACTAAACACGCTGTCATATACTTTCCAGTGGCTGTGGTATTTAAATTACACAGCACATTGCAATAACAGTGTTTGTGTCAGAGAAACACAGTCATTACTCTTTAAAGTAAATGTTACAGTCTTTGCAAAACTCTTACCATTTGGCCAAGATGCCCCAGTGTTTAAAAGCTGAAGAAGATAAAGAAGGATAGGGAGCGAAGCAGGGAGGTATCCACACTTAGGGGACATCCATATCCCTGCGCTCACAGCCAGCTGGCCTGCGGGAAAGAGCATTCTTCTGCCAAGACTTCTGTTGTGTCAAATGAGCTCCTGCAACATGAGGCCAGTGATTAGAACCCCCTCAGTCTCTCTGTCTTTCCTCTTCTACTCTCTTTCTCTCTCTCTCTCTCTTTCTCTTCTCAGACAGTTTCTACTGCTTCTTTCTGCTATACTATTCTTTCAGTCTCTCCCTCAATTTACAGTCAGTTTCACTGCTCAACTGTTTCTGTGACGTAAGAAGTTTGATACAGAGCAAGGAGAAACATTTAACCCATTCTCCTACCAATGTCATGTTTGTCTATTTGTTAGACACAGTTACTAAGTTACTTCTAAATATTCCTCTCGATAACTGATCTGTAAACAAACCAAATTGTTGTGGCAGCTTGGAAAATACGTTGGAATTTCAACTGTAAATGGTTGCTAGAGGAGTCTAGAGGAGTCTTCAATCATAATAATTTAAGTAATAATTTATGTACTGACTAAGCCCTGTTGAAAAAAAGTGAAATGGCACCTTTATTATATACACATCTATATATGTGCAAAGGCGCATGTCCTAATTATAAAGGCGTCATTTCACTAGTGAAGCATATAACAGGATGTGGAAAAGTAGTATACAAATGACTGACTCTGAGAACCATTCTTTCATTTGCTCTCTCTCTCTCGCTCTTTCTCTAGAGATCTCTCACTAACCCCTCCCCCATCTGTTTCTCCATTTGGATTATTTTCTTAGACTTAGTTTCAGCCTTCTGCTGCAGCTTTCACTTTTGATATGAGAAAAAGTTTAGTGTTTTTTAAGGTTGATTCCAAAGATACAGATTTGAGTGATTGTGTGTGGTAGAACGGTTGAGCAGGACAGACTAAAGAGGAAAACATTTCCCCCTTTGTTTTGAGTTCCCATGGAAACCAAGTTTCCATGTTCTTAACTTTTCCCAAATACACTCATTCTGTCTGAATGAAGAAAACCCCTGCTCTTATAACTGTGATGATTAACATGTGCCACAAGACACACGGCACAAACACATTATAAAACTGGGGAAAAACGTTTTTAATTATCCTACTAGTAAACAACAGTTGATCTCACCTATCAATATATTTATAATTAGATGTAAAATGATCTCAGATCTCACCATCCCTCTTTTCTTTATTTTTTTATCACTGCCTGTTTCCACTCTCACTATACCATACACAGAGGTGGACAGTAGTAAAGTATTTTTACTTTCTACTCAAGTACATTTTTCAAGTTTATGTACTTTATCAGTGTTTTTCTTTGGAAAACTTTTACTTTTACTACATTCCAAAGCATAATGTACTTTTTACTGCACTACATTTCATAAATAAAAGGGTTTTTTTTTCTTTAATGCTTAATTACATTAAAAATGTAGTACTTTCTTACTTGTACTCAAGTAAAATTTTGAATGACTTTTTCTTGAGTAAAAGTAAGAAAGTACTACATTTTTAATGTAATTAAGTATTAAATGATATTCAATATGAAATGTAGTGCAGTAAAGCTTTTTCCTGCAGTATGCTTTGGAATGTAGTGAAGTAAAAGTTTTCTAAAGAAAAACACTCTGATAAAGTACAGACACTTGAAAAGTGTACTTAAGCAGAGTAAAAATACTTCACTACTGTCTGCCTCTGACCAAACAGTATCAATTTTCTTTGCATATAAAACGTTCCTAAAATTATTTTCATTCTCTCCAAACAGTTAAATCCATACATAAATCCAGCTTTGCATGTTTTATGATTGTGTGCATATTGAAAACAAATTCTAAGATGTTAATGCCCTCAGAATGTTTATCAGTTGTACGACTGTATGTCATATTAAAGTAGCTTCAGATATAGTAACAATGAAACTGTGTTCACAATACATTTCAAACTAAAAGTATTTAATGAGTATTTAATGTAATGTTATTTCAGTATCTATAGACCAATTTTCTGTTTGTAAACATACAGGATGCGCGCGCAGCTAGGTTGCAGAAAATCCAGGAGAGATAGCGTTTAAGTAGAGAAAATTACATGGATACGGTACAAAATCGTTAGATTAAAAAAAGATTATAGATTATTTATAGATATATATTTATAGATGACTAATTATGGATAATTAGATGTTATTTTCAAAATGTTGTCCGCATATTACAATAGTTTGTCACCCAGCGATAAGGTTATTCCGTTTGCCATACCATCTTGTCAATGGGTAAACGATGAAACGAAATGGCCAAGCATCCAGTGGAAAACGTGCATACCACAGGGAAATAACGCTGCATATACTGTCAAATAGATATTTTTAATATTTCTTTTTTTGTCCATCTATTGAAAGTCTAGGCAATCAAACATTTCTTCTGAAAAGATAACTTTATTATATATAGGCTAAACGATCAATTACCATTACAATTATCTCACAAATATTTGATAACTCAATGTATTTTTTACAATGGGGTAATTTTGTTGCAATAGCTTACACACAGCACAAGGAAGCTTGATTTCAAATGGTAAATTAAATTTAAAAAGACAAGTAAACAGTAATACAATAAGAACAAATAAACAAATTACTAATAATAGCACAAATAAATACAATAGAATAAAGATACAAATGAAATAGACTGCTTTATTTTCCAGGTAGGTCTAACAGTATTCAGGTAAGAAACTGAATTAAAAAAAAAAAAATTTGACAACAAATTTAAAATAACATTGGATAATCTTCATTGTAAAATATTAAATACAGATTAATCCATTAAAGTTACACAAGTTAATGAGTCAAGAGCAGTAAGTGATCGTTTGTCTTTTTGAAGTTTGAATAACATTAACAATATTCGGTTGCTGTCCCTTTAAGACCTAACGCACGCATGGATCCAAAATACTGTTGCTGTCACACAACATTCTTCCTGAACTGTTTAAGACTGTGTTTACGTTAATATTCACCAAGATGGGCATTGTGGCATTATTTTTGAGTGTATTTGACCATTAATAAGCTGGGGAAAGGAGCTCATTTTTGCACTTGTATGCCAGAGGCGGCTTTATTACTGTATGTGTGTGCGCTTCAGATGTGAGCGCGAAATATGCTGGAGTGAACTACAGAGTCGGGGTTTGGTCCTCTTTCCAATCGGCTCTTCTGAGGGCTTGTAACCAAAGACGTCTGCGGTTGGCATTAAAAGTACTGTGAGTTGATGGTATTCGGTAAAACTTAAGACCACTGTTTACAGATTTACGATTCTGGCATCCCACTGCACAACATGACATTTTCCCTATCGTCTTTTGCAACCGACATGCGCGGTTGAACCTGCGTGACGTCAGTGTGACGTAGGCTGATGATTGGTCTATATAGTTTTGTTTTGTTATGTTTTTGAGGGGTTGTCATAGAAGTTTTACATGCAACCCTGACATTTAATTTGCTTCAGCTGTGGCAACTAAATACCAGCAAAATTCCACAGAAAGGGCAGAGTCTATAACATATTTTCAAATAAATATTTCCTTCCAAACTAAAATATTTTATGAAACTTGTTGGCAGTTTTGAAGTGATATTTGAACGATTGTTTCGATTATCACAAACTTCTTATTTCTGTTCAGGGGCAATCCGTCAATGTCTAGCGATATTGGATTATATCCTTGTGCAGCTGTATAACTTAGGATATGTAGACTGTAATCACTTATTGAAAACCTAAACTTGCCTCTGGACGTTTTGAGTTCGAGTCAACAACCAAACAAGAAACATTCAAGAACTGTTTCTGATGATGGTGTGTTCTACTTAGCATCTTTTGCTCCAGGGCAGTCTGAAGGGGAAAAGGGCCTCTTTCTAAAATATTTATGGCCATTCTGAACAAAGTTCTCTAAGACGTGCATTTCCAATGAGAAGCAACATCGAGGGAACAGACACTTTGGTACTTTGCCACTTTGGCACACACTGTGCAGCTCTGCAAAATTTAGTGTTGCTCCTTTTTATACCACCTGCATCCCTTTTCTTAGTTGCATTCACAAAGTAAAAGATTAATGGACCATAAAACCCATTTGAATAGAGTAGAATGCAATATGGAGTGAACTGTCTACATAATGTAATAGTTTTAATGTATGACAAATTGTTTGTGCATGTCCCTCATTTGTAAGCAACTTTGGATAAAAGCATCTGCTAAATAAATAAATGTACATTTAAAGTATAGTTTTTCAGATGAATTGCCAAAATCACCTATAGCTTCTTCCTCTTGTTATTTGCTTTGTTAAATCACAATTATAATACCTGTCTAAGTGATAAATATGGTCCTGCTGGTTATGTTTGAACAGGCCCATTGTCTGTGATCAAGAAGCCTGGAGCAAACAGTCTAAAACATATTTTATTAAGGTTTTATTTTTGAGCATTGTTGTCCTGAGTTTGTGTCAGTCAGTGCTTTCTTCTGCCCAGGGCTTTCTTCTGTAGTCTAGCTTCAAAAGTGGACATTCCAGAGAGGCTTCACTGTTCTCAATGAAATCCTGCAGTGTGCTGAAGCTGCCTTCAAATCAACCATCCTCTGTCTGCTGGACCTGTCTGATGCCTTTCAATCTAATGACACACAACTCAAACTGGTTCTCAAAGACCAGCTCACTGTCTCTGAACCAATCTCCTTTCAGACAAATTGGCCAGGATGGAACACCTGCAACCCTACCTAGCAAAGACAGACCTCCTTGTCAACGCTGCGCTGCCAGCCATAATACAACACAACATCTCCATACAGATAGGCTTGATTGGTTTTCATTGACAGTGCAGATTTGTTATCTTTGAGGGCATACACCAAAGCTAGGGTTTTATAGAATAATTGCTTTTTGATTGAATTACATGTATTAACGCAGAGCATTACACAAGTAAGTCTGGCTATGTTCCACTATACCAACATCCCATTCTGGGGACCAACACACTACTATCACAAAATATCCTAGTCCTCCCAGCAGGTGCAAAGCTCCAAAATCAGTGTGTGCCGCTTTCATCTGAAGAGTGACAGAATAGTGGCAGGGGGAGGATTTAGGCACAACACCTGCAGCTTTTCATGCTCCATGCCAGACATTTTGAGAACATGAGCTGACCAGCTGTATGTCTGGCAGTGCATTCAAGTAACAAGTCAAAACAGTCAAAACAAACCAGTTTTAATGACACCAGCACTGGTCTTTAAATGCTAGAAATACCTTATAATAATAAATTGTGTTATTTAAAGGTGCATTCAGTAAATGTTTATGTTCAGCTGGCTCTTACTTGTGCCAATACTACCAGTGTTCTTGGATTTTATACTGACACCTACTGGAATGGATGGATGAGGTTTGTTTACTTACTGCTGCCTCTTCACAACTTTAACAAGTGTTTTATCTTCTGTTACTTTTCAACATACAACACATCTATATAATTATCATTCTTGGAGTCAATCTCAGCCATTCTGTACATGTTGTTGTTAGTGTGTGCTGGCACATGACTGCCTGTCGCAATTCACTGGTCTGTGTGTGAGTTCTCTCATTGCAGTGGCTGAGTTGGACGCATTTTGCAGTGTGGCAGCTGTAACCATCATGTGTTTATGCTTGGCGCTTGATGTCCCGATATTTATTCCCAATCTGTGGTGTGAGAGCTGCAGATTGTTGCAGTTTGTCTCTTGACTCTAGCAAGGAATGCATGTATGGACATTTTATGTTTCCTTTCAAGCTCACTGTGTTTGGACTGTCTGGTGGATTGCACACATACTGATCCATACCATCATTTTGGACTATCCTGTTGACTCAGACTCAGTTGTAATGTTGTGTCTGTTGTTCATATAACTATGAAAACCTTCATATTAACGTGTACATGGTGCCCTATTTTTATGGACTCTTATAGAGTGTTGTTTTGTTTATATGCATTTATGCCTTGCTGCTGAGAGCACTATATAAATGAATCATTATTAGTAGTAGTAATGCTGCCTTCAAGTGCACCAGGCGTTCATTGTTAAGACATGACTGGCATTCAAATTGGAAATAGCACGGAAGCAGCCTAAACAAAACATAAGAATCAAATTGTGAGCAATAAACCCAAACAACTGCAATGTACAATAAATACATGCTATATAAAAATTACCAGCCATAAATATTTTTACTGGCCATTAAACCAGCCAGTTATGACACCAAAACTTTAGATACAAGTGAAAATTCACAAATCTCTATTCCAATTTCATTACCACAGCTAAAACTACAAGCCTAACTAATATAAATTTAAAACATTATTAAAGTTTTCAAGTAGAGACATTGAATAAAGTAATCAAATGTAAAATAACACTGGCTAATCTTCACTGTTTAATTAAAGTTTAAAAAGTTATTCAGTCAAGAGCAGTGAGTGATTTTTTTCTTTGTCCTTTTTTGTTTGATTAACATTAAAAACACAGACAGCAGCAGGAATATTAGGCTGCTGTCACTTTAAGAGCGAATGCACAAATCCAATATACTGATACTGATACACATGCGTTGCTTTTCTCAACTGTTTACGTCCACTTAAAGTATGCAGGATTGAAATGGGTACTGCAGTCCAAATTCAAAATATTGGAGAGCGTTGTTTCCCCCGCCCCCTCCTCCTCAGACTCAATGCTCACGCGAGTTGCCAGCTTGAGGACATGAAACAGGAGCGAGCGCAATTGACAATGAAAGCCACACTGTAAGTTGATGAGTTGATTTATCCGTGTTTTAATGTGCTTCCGTTCATAGAGATTTTTAGATGGATGCTGAGGCTTTTTAGGTCGGGTAGAATCTGCAATCTCTGACCCAGTTTGTTTGCTGGCTATATGGTTGCAATACGATGTGTTTTCCGCCAACTGGCAACCTGTGGTGGCGAAATACTATTGGGTAAACTGGCAACGTGCGGTATCGCACAGACCAAAACAAAAACAGACATTCCGACACGGAATGCACATTTCAAAGTAGAATAACTGGCCGTAGCATTGTTTAGCATTGAAACAAGTAGGTGATTTTAGCATGTTTCCTACATATCTGCAAGCATATTATGGTATTTTTATGCTTTAGTAAAGTGAAAAACTTACATACAGCACCTTTAAGACATAACCAACTATGTTTACTAGGATACTCGCTGAGACAAGACGATACCCTTTTTTGACATAATTTTGTGTGAATATATCTGTTCAAGCACAAGAAAATGTGAAAGAGAGCTAATTTCAGTATTCGCCCGCTGTCTGAGACGCGGCTTTCTGTGCACACGCTTCAGATGTTTAAACTTCCTACACAGCTCGTGAGTAACGAATCGAGCTCCCTTTCGCTTCTTCTTGTGCTTGAATATTTAAATAGGTAATTCTTAAACTTTTGTGACGATGCAGCGCTGGCCTGTTAATTGTCCCGAGCGTCATTCACATTTGTTCACGTTCATGTTCTCACTCTCATTGATAGAATTCATAAAAATATTACTGGCCAACTGCCGATTGACACTGTTTCATACTCGCCAACAGCAATTTTTACTTGCATTTGGCGCTTGGCAAGTGTTAATTTTAGGCCCTGGATATGCCCCTTATGACTTGCAACTTGCAACTTGTATCATCTAGAGTTTCCCACTTGTAAACACGACTTTGCTTGGTCATTCATATGCTTATTGAGATAGTTCCATCTCCACTTTTTAAACTGCAAGGCACTGGTCATGTGAAGTCAATATGGTGGTACATTTGAGGTCAGCATCCCACTTCATGTCAAATAAAAAAGCCTTTTTTATGGGCTATGACAGGAATCTTCAGCTCATGTGAGTGTACACCATTCAAATCATATTTCTTTATGTGTAAAACTTTTTAATTAGAAAAAAATTACTGAGTGCACCTTTAAGTAAGAAGCCGCCAAATAATCACGCCATGTAAAGCATATGTCGCTAGAGACCTCAGTCTGAGGCGTTTACTCCCAATGTAAATAAATTCTGCAGCTACTGTTGAAAGATACGTCTGTTAACATATCAAATCCCAATAGTTACTTGTGCATTTACCAGAAAAGCTTAAAAGTTCTCGTCTAACGTTCAATTTTCTTCATTCTCATCCCCCTCTAGAGAAATATGAAACGACATTTGTCAAGTCTCATGATCTGGTCACATGGTTCGCGTCTATGCGATTGCAGCTGTACTGAACACAGAAAGAGTTTGGGAGGAGAGACAGGGAACACCGCACAGGAGATGAGAATTCATAATGATTATATTTCAACCATAGGAGACTCGTGTAAGAAGATGTAAATGTAAAGCGAAATGGACTAAACTGCGTTCTGAAATCATGAAAGCCGGCAAGGTGAAATTATGCGCGTCACTTTGTATGTGGCTTGGAATAGTTACCTGGATAGGAAATGTTAAGTTGCATCTTTGGTCCGTATTTGTCCAGCAAACAACTGAACGAGGCTCTGGCGTTCTGTTCTCTTTTGCAAACGAGCAGGTAAATGTTTCTAAAAGACACGCGCCAGGGAACGCAGGGTTGCGCGATGGGAAAAGTTTTCATATTCGCTCCCCGTTCATTCTGGATAATGTGATTGAGCACCGGGTCTTCTGGAGCGCGTGGCTGGAAGGTCTCTCCACTCGTGTTTTTAGCGCGGAGCACGAGAGGAAGTGGAGAGATCAGGTTCGGGACGCTCGGGTGGTTGTGCTGGAAGCGGGCTGCGGCAGACCCACAAACCGTCTCGCGACCTTCGCCGACGGCACGAGAGCATGCGTGCGGTACGGCATCGACGCGGATCAAGTGCTGGGCGAAACGCTCTCGTATTATCTGGCGGAACTGCTTGGGATTTCCAACCTTCCGCCCTTGGCGCTTTCCAAACTGAACTTGTCCAGTGAGCAATGGGCAAGTGTGCGGGGAAACATCGAGGCGTTAGAATGGTCGCCAAATGCCATTGTGTCTCTCACTGAGTTCATCCCAAATGTCACTGAAGTGTTTATTCCATTACATTTACGAAAACAACAAGGAGGATGTCTGCAACTCTCTGCTGAGACTATATCGAACATGACTGTAACATATCTGGTTGAATTAATGCAGTGGAGTGATCTAATCTTATTTGATTATTTAACAGCCAACTTTGATCGAATTGTCAGTCACATTTTCAGTCTCCAATGGGACGCGCGCGTAATGGAGAGGACGACTAATAACCTTCTGAAAACAACCAGTGGACATTTGCTTTTTATTGATAACGAGGCAGGGCTTATTCACGGATACAGAGTGCTTGGCCTATGGGAACCATATCACACAATACTGCTAAGTTCGTCGTGCATATTTCGGAGAAGTACAGTCCGGCGTATATCTGAAATGAAACACTCCGGAAACAGCGCAAAGCTGCTGTGTGAACTGTACCGCGCGAGGGAGCCGCTGGCGCGCGAGCTGGGCTCTCTGTCTGAAGAGCACGCGCTTACATTGCAGAGCAGGATTGATGTAGTTTACAAACATATTAAGCAGTGCACAGAAATCATGTAGACATCTGAGAGCTCAGCTCAAGTGTTTCCATTTGTAGCTGCTACACATTGATCTATGAATATTCGTTGCTGTCTGTACTGTAAACTTTACACGTGTCATTCCAATGTACTGCTTTGTAGATTTAATGTATAACATGACAGAATAAGGGTATTAAGCTATTGTTGTTTAGTCTATGGGCTGATGCATTCTCCCTCTCCTGATGAAGAAAAAAAAAAAAAACATCGTAAACAAGCTTAAGCTAGTGTGTGTTTTTTTTCCCAGGCTGCTCTTTTGGTTGGTTTTAGAAGTGAGCATTTGAAGCATTTTTTTCAGCTGGCTGGGAGACCAGCTTTTAAACACTCTGAACACCAGTTTGGCCAGGAAGAAGGCTAGTTTAAGTTTTTTTCCCTTCTTCTTCATGAGGGTCCATTTGGTAAGAATACGAACAATAATAAAAGATGGATCATACTTGCATTAAAAAAAATCAAATAATTATTTCTCTTCATTTTTCCTTTAGCTTGTGTGATATGTTAGCTGTGTTGTGTTGATGGGGTTTTGATGATTAGGGGAAACTGGGGAAGTGTAGCAGCAACATTTTTTTTTTTTTTTTTGGCACTAACATTGGGTGAAAAAACTTTCCTTAAATTCTGTAAATGAATGTCAGACAAATCACACTATAGTGTGGTGAGTTGTAACACCTAGAAAGTGTACACAATTTAAAATGTTCAATTTAATTTCTCCCCATAGTGTCAGCGCGGCATCTCATTCCCTTCTCAGGGAACCATGGATACAGTCGTAACCTAGACGTTTTCCATAAATGTCAGTCTTGCTTCGTCCCATTGTGTGCAATATTTGTAGTTCCAGTAGTAGAAAATTTCAGTGTTACAACCCTCCCCAACTGGTCAGCCAGACAGAATGATGAATGACTGTCCACTGTTGCTTATTATGAATGCTGAGACAGTAATGCTTTCTTATGATATGCAAATGCTACTATTTAGCTATAATATTGATCTGCAGGATTGATATACTTTATGAACCCTGCCTGCAAAACAATTACATGTTATTTTCCTAGTTCAGAATTATACTTTATTTAGTTTTATTTGCCCACATTTATTGGCAGAACAGTATCAGCAAAAAATCATTCTTGCCTGCATCTAATATTTTATTCATCATATTATTAAATCTGTCAATTGTGTTCAGTTTCATCCCATAAATCAGATGTGATAGAGGCAGGGTGAACTGTCACTAAATGTTAAAGTCAAATTTTAGAGCACACTTTCATGAGAGCATGGCTTAGGATTCTCGTCAAAAGGTGCAAAAATGCTATTTTAAAATGCATATAGAAAAAAAAAAAAAAAACATTTTGTGGGAATTGAGAGAGGGGTTTTGAATAAAGCAAAGATGGTATCTGACAGAACAGGGGGCACCATTCCTGCATTTCCCCATTGACTCTGTCCTTTCGTGGCTTGTGTTGAGGGGGATTTGGTTTCAAAGGCATTTGCAGCTTTCATCAACATCACTCATAGCCTCTTTAGGGATCAGAAACACTAACAACAAAGTGAGCCTTATAAATACTTTTCTGTGCCACATATCTTTTAAATATTTCATGTTGGTATGACTTGGAGTCATATACTGTAGTTTATATACAGTAGAAGGAGCACAGAAGTGATTAAGTGGAGGTCAGAGGTTATCTAGCGGGGGAATGTTTATAACAAATCAGCCACCTGCCCAATCAGTCAGTTTCCATGTCAAACACACCCCGCCGCCTCGGCTAAATATGTTGACTCTTACAGTTTACAGATCATAAACTATATCAGTAAGTCTACTATACTGAAACTCTTTGTAGTGTTACTCAATGTGATTAACGTTGTTAAAAAGAATGTACAATAATTTTGTAAATGTACATTATCATTCAAAAGGTTTTTTTTATTTTTTTTTTAAAATAAATACTATTATTTAAAGGGGTCATGAACTGAGAAATCAAATTTTCCTTGAGCTTTTGACATATAAGAGGTCACCATACTATAAGAATATCCTCTAAGTTTTAGAACTGAAAACTTCCTTGTTAGTCCAATAAAAGCTTTTATTGACACCAGGCCCAGCAAACGACAGGTTTTTCAAAGTGGGGATCTATGACATCAAAGGGAGGCAAGCACCGCCTCTGCAGAAGAAGATCAACGCCTACTTCATCACTGCCTGTTTAGCCCCGCCCACCGATTCACGCATGACATGCAATAGAATAGGTAGCCTAAAAGTAACATAGGCCTATGTGGTGTTAAACCAGATCGAGCTACCAAGCAATAAACATGCCGTTGAGGATTACAAAATATTGTGCAGTGCCTGGGCTCGACAGTAATGCAACATGTAAGTAACTGTTAATTCTAATGCCTGATCTGAAATGTAACGATTCATGTACAGTCAGATGTTCTTTGTCTGTGTGTCAGTAAATCAAACCAGTGACTAAACGTCAACTTGCGTTGTTTCTCTGAGTAGGATGAAAATAATCTGTTATTTAACGGTGATTAAATTCTATAAAGAAAGCGATCAAAGAAAGCTCCCTTTGCAATCGTTGGAGCAGCGCGCGCTGGAGCTGTCAATCAAAAAGTGAGAGTTTATCAGTGATTCCCGTTTTATTCAACGAATCTCTTAAATATATCACGTTTGCACTGTTAGTGAAGATGAAAGCATTCGTTAGTGTACAGAAACTGAGTTGCAATGACGAGATCACTGCTTTCATGCGCTCAGCATGTCTGTGATCGGCTACAATGTTAATCTCTGCAACCTTTCATGCCACGATCTGAATGCCATAGATCTAAATATAATGCCATAGATATAAATGTAATGCAACACTTTTCGCGATTAGTTAACCATGAGAGCTGTAATAGTAAAAACGTGCTAAAAGAGAGAGTAATACTTCAATGGAAAGACGTTAGCCAATCACAGCAGTGGGCATTTACACTGAAGTCTCACAGCAGACACGCCCCTTAAAACAGAGCGTTCAAACCAGAGGGCTAAAATCAGGGTAGGAAAAATGCCTTTTATTTATAAATTATGACAATTTTTGATGTAAAAAGCATTCTAACCCCAGGCATAAGTGCACCCCAGGAAACATCATAAAACAATAAAACAACGCAGTTCATGACCCCTTTAAAAAAAATGCACGGGATGCATTAAATTTATCAAAAGGGACAGTAAAGACATTTACACAAGACAATTACCAAATATTTTTGAATTTCAAATGGATGCCGTTCTTCTGAATATTCTATTAATCAAAGAACCCTGAAAAAAAGGGTTCCACAAAAATATTTAGCAGAACAACTGTATTCAACATTGATAATAAGAAATGTTTCTTGAGCACCAAATTAGCATATTAGAATGATGAAGGATCATGTGACACTGAAGACTGGAGTAATGATGCTGAAAATTCAGCTTTGCCATCACAGGAATAAATTAAATTTAAAATGTATTCAAATAGAAAACTGTTATTTTAAATTGTTATAATATATTTTACAATATCACTCTTTTTACTGTATTTTTGATCAAATTAATGCAGGCTTGGTGAGCATAAACGACCTCTTTCAAAATCATTAAAAATCTTACCACTCTAAACTTGAAGCTGAAAAAGTAGTGCCAAAAGTATGTTCTTTTGTATTTGAAGCAAGGCCATAGGCATTATGTAATGGCCTCAGAGACAAGGCCTTATTCTCCTTTTCAGAGGTCTGTGGCTTTGTTTAATGCTGTAGCTTTTTATTTTACAGTGATATATGGAGCAGCATGTAGACTATATGGTTTTTTTTTGTTTGTTTTTTTTTTACATTTTCCTAACTTCAACAAAAATGAGATCAATTCCCTGTTGTAAGGGTGTCAAGTATGATTAAAATATTAACCCATTTTCCACCTCTATGGAACACATATATTTTACTCAGCTTCCACGCAAAAAGCTTTCCCCTCTCTGAGCGCCACCAGCACTGATGGAACCAAAATAGACCCCATCCATAATAATGACAAGTACATGGAGCCGAGTGGAAGTGTGAGAAGTTTGAGTTGGATCACCATCTATCAGAACAGACGTGGGAGTTGCAGAATGGCAAGGTGGGCGTAAATGTGGACTTAGAGAGTTTAATGACATTTATTTATTTATTTTTATTTTGCCAGTAAAAAGTATATTTTTGCGTCCCTCATCTGGTTAGGAATTCGAGAGAAATATTTGCTCATGAATGCACTGTTTGTTGTAGTAAATTTGCAGTTGGAGAGACTCAAGCACACAAACACATGTACACACATGCAATTCATGAGTTGCTATGGAAGAACAGAAGCAAGGCCAAAGCACTCCAAAGTAGACTGGCAGTAATTGGCATTTCTCCCTCTCTCTCCCCAGGCTCTATTTTGCTACCACACTGAGGAAAACGGAAGAGCCATAAAAGTAAATAGGAGAATAGCACACAGCACATTCAGACCCCCCCCCCCCCCACCATCACCACCACCACCACCACCCACCCCCGTGTTTCTCTCCGCTGATCTCAAAGCACATTCAGCACAGAGGAAAAATGGCTCTTTCACAAATCCTAATGCTACAGAAAAGATGAAGTCATTCCTTTTGTCAAAAGTAAAGCAATGGCCTCATCCACATAATAGTCTCACTCACAAAGCTCGACACATAAGCCCTGTACCCTTTCATAATATGTTCTTACTGTAAAGAGAGATTTCATTTGTTTATTGAAAGAGAGATTTTTTTTTATACACAACCATTCTAAAGTTTTTTTTAAGAAGTCTCTTATGCTCGCCAAGGCTGAATTTATTTTTATCAGATAAATACAGAAAAGTGTATTCAAACAGTGTCTTCAGTGTCACGTGATCCTTCAGAAATCATTCTAATATGCTGATTTGATGCTCAAGCAAATATTATCAATGATCAACAGTTGTGCTGCTTAGTAATTTTGTGGAAAACATGATACATTTTTTCAGGATTCTTTGATGAATATACTCAAAAAAAAAGTAAGCCTTTTTTAAGATTTACGCATTTCAATTAATAGTAAAATTCCATCAAATTGAATTGAACAATCCTTACATATTTTAATTGAATAATTGATTAAGGATTGTTCAATTATTCAATTAAAATATGTAAGGATTATTCAATTCAAGTTGATGGAATTTTACTATTAATCAAAATGCGTAAATCTTAAAAAAAGCCTACTTTTTTTCTGAGTGTAGAAAGTAAAAAAACAAAACAAAAAAAAAAACATGTAATTGTCTTTACTGTCAGTTTATTATTGTCTCCTGGCTGAATAAAAGTAGTAATTTCTTTAAAATATGTATATATGACTGACCCCAAATGTTTTATTGGGAGTGTATATCTGACACGTAAACACTCTTTACGTGTTGCTTTACATAATGTGCATAAACAAGTTATATATATATATATATATGTGTGTGTGTGTGTGTGTGTGTGTATTAGTGCTGTAAATCGATTAAAAAAAATAACTAATTAATCACACATTTTTCTGTAATTAATCACGATTAAAAACATTGGAGTTTTTAATATTTTTATATTGTAATCATTTCACAGCTACTCTCCAAATTAATGTAGAAACAACTTAAAGACAGTATATGTTTAAATATTTGTTGTAATAGCATCTTTTTATGAATGAAGGCCAGTATCACTGATACTAATACTGCTACTGGTGTCTCTATGAAACTGTTTTTTTTTAAACATTAATGATAGACATTCAACATTACAGTATAATTGAAAGCTATATAAATTTCAACATTTATACAAACTTTAACAAAATTACTTTTATTTTAACTGAACTTAAACAATCTTCACATAGACTCATTATAATAAATATCATATACCTGTGGCCCTTTTCAATTTTTTTCTTTTCATCTGTCTCATAGGCACTTAATTTCTTTTATTTAAAAGGTTATTAAAAAAGCTGAGCATATTCAGCCACCAGGTGGCAGTCTTATATAACAAAGTGGAGTCAATCCTGCAGACCAGCATTGATGTTCCACTCTGCCATAAAGTAAAGAAGGAAACAATAAGGATTCAATAAGGATGGTGTAAATCTTTGTGCATGTTAAATGAATAAATAAAATCTAAGAATTAATAATGGATATGCTTCTATCACAGTCATTTTCTGATTCGCATTCCAGCTGTACCTCAGTTTGAAGAGCTTGTTTGTAGATATTGGTACATTTGTTCTATTGATTCTAATAAGGAAATGCAGTACTCCTTAAAGGGTGTTAAAAATCCTTACTTTTATTCATAAAAAAAAACCTTAATTGTTTCTAACCATTTAAAGAAAAAAGTCTTTTCCTCTTTCTTGCCCTCTCTTTCTCTATTTTTTTTTTACTCATTCTCTCATCTTTGTTTCCTTCCATCTCTTCCCCTCCATCTTTCCAGTTCTAATATCAATATCAGTTATCAGCTAATATAATATCAGTTCTTGTTCTAATCATTCATCTGTCATATTCTGTTTTCTATTGTATTGTTTCTAAACAAAGTACACTACATATTACAAATTTGTATGTTGAGAAATTACAAATGTTTTTGTTCACTGCTTTGAGGTTAATAAATTCTTCAAAAGGCAAGTTTTTAATTTTTAAATTTTAATTCAGCAGAAAATGGATGTTTTTATGCAGTTTTATACTAAAATGTATAGTTTAAAACTGTAAAGTTGTTTACATTTTTAATTGAATTTTTATTGAATTATTCTGGCAACTACAGCTACCAGATTTTTTCTGTAAAACAAGATTTTTTTGTATAAACACACTTAAAATATCTGTATTTCTTACAGTAAAACCCTGTAAATAATTCATGCAAAATTCTGGCAACCACAGCTGCCAATTCTTTTTTTTTTTACAGTGCACAATATAGTGAGAATGTTCCTCCCATATTATCATGTCTTATTTTGTGTCTCCCTCATCCCCCTCCTCTCCCAATCCCCTCTTGCACCTTGCTCTCAGGAATCTCCAGACAAGGGAATGCCTCAGTAATTCCCTCAGGAGTGCTGATACTTCCTCCCGCATTAAATGCCTTAGAGCACCAGGTGATGCAAATATTTTGTTGACCCTGTGCCAAGAGTGGTCAGCGCAGTCTATATGCTCAGTCGGGGCTTATTGTAATGGGTAAGACCCCCCACTGAGGGACAGTCAGTATTGACAACATTTTTACTCTCTCAAAAAGCAAACATCCTTTCCCTTTACACAAAAGAGAACAAGGAAGAAATCATTTGCCTGTCAAACTACCCCTTTCAGTGGGCTGTCAAGGCCTAAAATGGGGACACATAAATTTGACACATTTTTGACCATGTCAGATGATCAGGGTATAACATTTTTGAGATTACAGTCATTTTACTGTAAAGTACCGTGAAATGTATGGTTTTGGGAAGTAAAAACTGTGAACCCTATAGGCCTACATTATGATTAAAAACACCAAAAGGACATCCCTGCTTGACGCATTTCATATGATTATATTTTATTGAAATAATTTGTTTCATCTCATTTTTGATATCAGTAATGTACATTAGGGTGTTTTGTGTTATTTTTTCTGTTATTTAGTTAATATTTATTGCATTATTTTAGTATCATGCATGTCTTTGCACAGTCTACGAGTTTTTGAATTATAATTTATAGACAGATCACTTATGAACTCTGATTTGTCGTGTGGCTTTCTATTGTACCACCTGTTTTATTATGGGGGTTATCAGTACATTACACAGCTGATTTCTGTATAGTAGCATTATATATGGTTATGAGTTGTAAACTATGCAACAATATGCCATCTTGTGAAACACTGTCACCATATGTGACCCTGGACCACAAAACCAGTCATAAGGGTCAATTTTTTGAAATTGAGATTTATACATCATCTAAAAGCTTTCCAATGATAGGACAATATTTGGCCGAGATACAACTATTTGAAAATCTGGAATCTGAGGGTGCAAAAAATCTAAATATTGAGAAAATCACCTTTAAAGTTGTCCAAATGAAGTCCAATGCATATTACTAATAATGATAAATTTTGTATATATTTACGGTAGGAAATTTACAAAATATCTTCATGGAACATGTTCTTTACTTATTATCCTAACAATTTTTGGCATAAAAGAAAAAATTGATAATTTTGACCCATACAATGTATTGTTGGCTATTGCCACAAATATACCTGTGCTACTTATGACTGGTTTTGTGGTCCAGGGTCACATATTTTATGGTGAATTTCTGGCAACCACAGCTGCAGGATATTACAGGATACATTTTTTACTGTGGTCAAAAGCTTTGTTCTGCTGTTGGGAAATTGTAGGCCTGGTGTTTCTCGAATGCTTCCTTGACTCTGTCACTAATCTGTGCTCTTATTAAGTGGAACGCTCTGAGGGTCACTTTTATTCAGTCAACGTTTATTCAGCTTAAAATCAGACTTCACTTCTTCTCATCAAACATGTATAGCTCCATTCCAAGCTCAGTTCAGTCTGCAAGCTCATGAGGGACATTTAAAGATCCCCTGCAGGGGAAAAGTGAGTGAGTGCCACACTTTCACTTGGCAAAACAGCAAACATACCTTCCCTTCAATACCACACAAAAGATTACAAGCAGGAAATGCTAATCATCCGCCCATCAAACTATCACAAGTCTGAGGTGAGCTGCTCTGTTAACTGTCATCCCTGCAGAGCTGCTGGGCTTCTGATGGTTTCATCTGCCCTCAGAAAGAGACATCCACGAAGGCTCAAACAGTGGCTCAGGCTCCCAGAACAAAAACAGTCCCAGGCTCCAGGGATGTGGGCTCATTATTAGTATGCATGCCGTTGTGTTCTCCCATTGACTTTTGCACTAAGGACAAGGCTGGAGAAGCACTCTTTTATTAAGCAATGGGGAGCTTATCTTATTCATCTGTGAACTGCTCCATTACGTATGCAGGCAGACGAATGTTATCTCATTACTGCTGTCTGTGCGTGCATCAAACGTGTAGAATGTGATACGGTTGTTGAGATGGAAATTTCGATTACGACATTGTGTATATTCAAAATATCAAATATAGGTGAGTCTTAAAGGGAAAGTTCACCCAAAAGTGAAAATTCTGGCATCTTGTTGTATGCATGACTTTTTTCCTTCTCTGGAACACATACTTTTGAAGAATGTTTTTGTCTGTACAATGACAGTCATTTGGGTCCAAAACAACACTTTGACTCTCTGGACAAAAAAAGATCTTCTTTTATGTTCCACAGAAGAAAGTCAGTAATACAGGTTTAGAACGACATGAGAGGGAGTAAATGATGACAAAATTTTCATTTTTATGTGAACTATCCCTTTACATTTTGCTGTCTAGGCCAGTGTTGTTTTGATATTATTTTAGTTTTTATTAATATTTTGAATTAACTTTAGTTTAATTTGTATTAATTGTATTATGTGCTTTTGTCATTTTTATTAGACATTTTTTTGTTTTTTGTTTTTTACATGAGTTTTAATTTATTTTAGTTCTTCAATTTTAAAATATAGTTTTTTTATATAATTTTAGTGTACCTAATGATAACAACACTGGTTCAAGCATCAGGAAATAAGATACTAGGGTGTATATATAATGTATTTTCTAAACTCTTGCATTTGATTCTGAGTTGTATATCTTGTTTTTTCTTGTTAGATATTAAATATTAGTGGATGCTTCAGTTGTAGTTTGAAACCAGTGTCTTTATATTCCCATCACAGCAGGCTGTTAATGCGGTGCCTCACGCTAATATTAGGCAGGCATGCTCACTCAGTCTCACTTATTGTGTTCTCGTCTCCATCCAAAAGCCTGAAAGTTTTTTTTTTTTTGCCTTTCTATTCCTTAATCAAATCCCCCTTTACACCCGCCACACACCCAGCCTCAGGCTCCAGAAACTCACAGAGCGGGAGGCAGCACGTCCCTATTCAGACACACACCGCCATCCACAAAAGCGCCAACAACCCGCAACCCATCCGTCACACTGACACCCCCCCCCCCCCACCCCCCAATCCCCAGTCCTCAGCCACCCTCTCCCCAAAACAAGAGAGGGTTTTGGGGTAGCACACACTCCAAACACCTTCACATGGAATCCAAACCGCCCGACCCGCGGCTCCCTTTTGTCCTGCCCCGGCCTGGCCCCCTGCACAATGTAACCGGGCAGGAACAGAGAAAAAAGGGAGTGTCTGGGCTGAGGCACTGGACCCGCCCTCACCAGCCCTCTTCTCTCCGGTCACCAGCAGCATCTCTTGTGTGAGGCTCTCAGAGGGGTTGGTAAGGTCTGCCCCCCATTGCGCTGATACCACAACAATAAACTGGTGTCCATTCACAGTCAGAGTGGCTGTCCTTTGCTGCATCCAAAATGTCCACAGCAGTGATGCATTGATGTTGAAGAGTCTTAGTTTGGGCTTCTTTTGACAGTGTCTTAGACTTAGATGAAAAGTACTTTTCTTACCACGGTATGAAAGTTATTGTGCTGCTGTCCCACTTGAGTCAGTGCTTTTTTTGGCTCTCTATCAAATTCATGATTACTATTGAAATTTGAGACAGACAAAATAAGATGACTATTCAACAGGATACATCATTCAGCTTCATTATTCTAGTTCTTTTCTTTGCAGTTCTTTGTATTCTTCAGAGTCTCATGATCCTTCAGAAATCATACTGCTCAAGAAACATTTATTATTATTATCAATGTTGAAATCACTTGTGCTGCTTCATATTTTTGTGGAAACCGTGATACATTTTTTAAGGATGCTTTGATGAATAGAAAGTTTAAAAGAACAGAATTTATTTGAAATTGTTTGTAACAATGCAAAAGTCATTACTGCCACTTTTGATCAATTTAATGCGTCCTTGCTAAATAAAAATATAAATAACTTTTAGTGTATAATAAATGTAGTATAATATTTATTATAAAATACATGTAACAATAAATAATATTTAGAATATTTTTGAAGTTCTACTATGTTGGCCTCACTGACATAAACACAATAATGTACAATTAAGCTGTTATTTTATCACTCCGGTCTCTGGAACCGGCTGCCTACTTGTAGATTTTTTTTGTCCCTCCTATTTCGTAACACAGAACTCCCTGTTGCTTAAGTGCTATTCAAAGTGAGCAGTGTGGAATGCAGGGATTCCGCCAGCCTCGTACCCTTTCCTGAGCGGGCATGTGCCACTCAGACAGCAGGGGCCACAACCTCAAATTACGCTGCATCCCAATACAAGAGCCCCGCTGTGCAGGGAGGAGTGGAGATAGAATAGTGGCACACACTCGCATTAGCGGGACTGTTTGTAATTCAGTGTTTGTGTGAGGGTAAAAACTGAGAGGCCGTATGATTGGCTGGTAGGGAAATCTAGTTTGGCCTCTTTCATGACCACTCTGATAAAGCTTTCTTCAGGATTTGCCATGGTTGTCTTGTCCTGCTGCAGCTGTCCTTTAGGAGACAGCGAGTGCAGTGAAAAGAACTGGCCTTGAGGGACCAGAGGTAAAGCAGGGTTGATGGGCTTATATTATTCAGTATTGTAGAGCATGACGCCTCTCATTAACTAATATTATTTAGTGGAGCGAGCGCAAAAGATAAAGTGATTGCAGTTGTGATAAATGCATAAAGAAGAAAAGAGAGAGTGAAAGGAGGAGAGGGAGTAAATAATTTTTTTCTTTTCTCTCTTTCTTTTTGTTGTCAAGTTATTTATGAATAAAAATGATTGAGTGAGAAAGTGTGGACAGAGGTGTTTAACTTAAGTACATATCAAAACTGATATCCACCTATATGATCAGAAAGGCAATTTTATATATATATACATTTTTTTATTTTAATATATATATATTTTTATATATATATATATATATATATATATATATATATATATAAATGTATTAAAATTATGCATTGTTATAATGGAACAGTTACCGCATAAATATATTACAAATTAAAATGTTTTATTAGTCCCTGATATGTAAACAACAACATAAGGTCAATTTATGAGCACTCAAGTGAACCAGTGTTTTGCATCATAACTGTTACTATTTTGCTATATTTTATTATGTCTTGAACATTGAATTGACCGAATCAGAATCTAGGACCGGAACTATCCATTTTAAAATGAATGCTCAGATGGGGATATCTTTTTGGTTGTATTGTTCAGACCGGTTCTGTGCGTTTTGTAGCTAAAATGAATAACATTTGTAGTGCATGTTGAGAAACGACATTTGTTTGCGGTGTCTCTGTGCATATGTGTGTGTGATGGAGGTCATAGTCCAGGGCAGGCATTGAACTGGAATGGCCTGCAGGGATACATGTTGCTAGGCAAAGTGCACTGGCTCAGTTGGAGTTGAACGCACAATGCAGCAAGGCCCATTGGTCCTGATGATAATAAATGAGGTGCCAGTGCATCTGTGGTGTTCCAGAGCTCAGAGAGCTTAATGCCGTCCACACCGTCTGCCATTATGAATTTTATTCATTAGAAGTCAGTCTTTTATTTCTTCAGGGAGTTACAAACAATTGAATGACATTTAAAATGGCAGATATATCTTTATTTAGTGAGATCACTTGTTTTGAATGCTCTTAATTCTAGATACATTTGAGGAAACTTTTTTGTCATGATATATTTGGCAAAATGTTCCAAAGTAACAAGTGTGACTGGCTTGTGTTGACGCTGAGAGTGTACAGCTATGTATATGTTCACACCAAGAACGATAACTATATTAGCATCCACACCAACGCACAACAACCTTCTGTTTATTATAAGTGCAGACTAGTTATTTTGTCTGTTGCTTTAAATGCTCACGCTCTTAAAAGCAGGATAGATTCTGATTGGCTGACGATGTTTTTATCATTCATCAGCTGAAAAAAAAAATCATTCTGAGAGTGATTCCAATGATATCGTTCCTCTGTGCCGGTATCATTATAATTGTGGTGTGGACTTCCCTATTCTCATAGATTTTTAAAAACTTTATAGTTGTCGTTATTGTTATAGTTATCATTATCGTTAGTGTTGGTGAAAGTTATTTTTAAAAGTAATGTGTTAATATTGCTTTACTCCCTAAAAAAGTAACTAATTGCATTACTTAGTTACTTTTTATGTGATAAAAAGTGATGTAAATGAATAAGCCTTAAAGGGAATGCAAATTCAAATGCAAGCTTATTTAACTTTTCAGCTGTGCTGCCATAAGAAGGTTCGACACTCTTACTTCAGCAATAAAAGCCCAAATGTGATGTTTAACTAAAGTATTTTTTGCTTATTAGCATGGTTGAATTGGATCATCGAAGGTCAGAAGCAAAGACATTGGATAATACAGTGATATTAAATACATAATTATATTTGTGATATTTAACAGATGTAATTTGTTGGTTTGTGCAATATTCTGAGTTTTATTCATTTTGAGTAATGCATGCTCACATTTAGTCTAGAACTACAACAACCATCATATTTGCAAACAACGCCTCAGCACTTACTTACGATTTCACAACATCTGGACAGGAGAAGTGTCAGTCAATAAATGGGAACACAAAGTAACTTTCATTACTTATTTGAAAAAGTAACTATTTTTGTACATTTAAAAGTAATGCGTTACTCTACTAGTTACTTGAGAAAAGTAATCTGATTACGTAACTTGTGTTATTTGTAATGTGTTACCCCCAACACTGGTTATCATTCTTGGTGTGAACAGGCCTTAAGTCTCAGAACAGTAAGCATGTGATTTGATTTCTCTGCATGTATTTGTGTATAATAAAGAGTGCATTTTAACCCCTACTCACAATCTAGCTCAGTTATTGGTTCTTACGCTTGGAACAGTTTCATCATTGGGTCAAAACAGGAAAAGCCTAGACTCCGAAAGTGTGAACTGACTCTGAAACAGTTGGCATGGTCAGTTCTTTCAGGGCCGAGCTTGTAGCCCCTGGCATAGTTGTTTTTAATGGTATCTGCGGCATGCCGTCCTTAAGGGAAAAGTCAGCCCTCCAGAGTGCTGTAAACCATAGTCTAATCTCTGTGGCCTACTGTCAGGGGTCACACTGGCCGCACGCTTGGGTCAGCCTGTGACCTCCTTCCCTCCGGCCGAGCCTAAGGTGCCTTTCTCTCCAAACAGTGGTGTAATTATCTCCTTATTGCAGGAGCGCTGAGGCCTGATGAGAGAGAGTTTCAAGAGGGCTTGTCAAAGATGAGAGGCTTTAGACGCGTAATTCTCATCTCTCATTAGTTGTGGCCCCTCTCTCTCCAGCCCATGGGCACACAAAGAGCCTCCGCTCCCCCAGCTGAGAAGGGCTTCATCAGGGACAAAAGGGAGTCCCTTAGTCTCTGACTGGAGGACAGGCCAGGCCAGGAGGTGGAACAGCAGGGCCTATTCCTGCTTAATCCCAGGACTACGGTATAGGGACATGACTTGTGGACTGAAATCCTCCTCTCAGGGACTTAGAGCGGTGGCTACTCTCAGTGGTGTTTGGAATCCTCTTATTGGAGTCACAGTGGACTTTAGGGATAATGTACTACCCAATAGCCACTACTGACTGAGCACTTGCTGGGCGGCCGCTTCAAGACCACAGGATGCATTGAGTGTGGTATGAAAAACGTGTTAGGCCTCGCTGGGACACTTCCTTTCAACCTCTGGGACACAAAATAACGGCTTGAGTTTTTGGCTGGCAGGTCAAGAGACTAAATGACTGGTGGAAGGAGTAAAGCTTGATGTGTTATTTTAAATAAGTGTAAACTTATAAGCGTAAACGTAGTTCAAACATTAAAGAATGGCGCTAGCAATGCCAAGGTCATGGGTTCAATTCCCAGGGAAATCAAATGTAAATGTATACCTTGAATGCAATGTAAGTCACTTTGGATGAAAGTGTCCGCCAAATGCATAAATGTAAGCTAAAAACACTTTCACAAAAGTGAAAAGCCTGTTGCTTGTCATTCAGCAAAATGAACATTGTGGTTATATTTATATTAACAGACTAACCTGTGTTCTTCATCATGAATGTCAGTTCTGTTGTAAACCAAAACAATCAACATCCTGTTCAGGAATTTAATTTGAAGTCGGTGACAGATTCTGAGGAAAGTAAAATAGGTTTGTTTGCAATCTAGATGAAATCCCTGATAGATTCTGTATGACTATGTGTATACTCAAAATAGATGCTTGTTCTGTCATGTTTGCGTAGTTGGACACAATTTTGTCCGTCACTGTAGAACGCTTAGATACTGTTGACACTTAATGTGGTATTGTCCTCAGTGAAGACATATATCATTCCGCTAATGTTTTCCAGAATGTTTTATAACACATATTTCCTAAAAGATTTTAAGCGTTAAACAGGACTTTCTGAAATAGCGTTTTCTTAAGAGAGTTAGGAAAACATTCTGGAATTTTGAAGTTCCATTGCATGATGCCATCCCGCAAGAACTGCTGAAAACCACAGTCCTTCATCATCCCGTGCCTAGCTATGGTTCCTCAACTGAACGTTTTCTCATGTTAATCAGGTTCTTTGTAGTTGAAGGGATTTGCTCTGTGGAAGCTTTGTCCCCAGTCCAACAAAGAGCCCCCCCAAAGTCAAGCCCACTGCCATGCTGACACAAAGATTCGTGGTTTTGGGGAGCACATCCCCAGCTCTATTCATACTGAGCGCACCCCTCAAAACTCCTCAAAATCACTGATCACTAATGAACTTTCACAAACTTTATCAAATGTGTATCTCCTTTCTTTCACAGAGATGGTATACCAGATAGATTTCTGTATCATCAATAGTTGAATTTCATTTCCTCGAAGCCTATTTGCATTCTCCCAATGGAACTTTCACTTTTTTTTATTAAAAAAAAAGGAAGGGGGTGAAAAAACAATCCAAACACAGTTGGAGGAGGGGAAGATATATAACAAACTATACAACGCAAAGTTTTTCTTCCCATACAGACAATGAAAAGGAACTACTAAAAGACAATAACAGGTGAATTAACACGATTTTTCAGGCCTTGCAGTGTCAAAGACTATATTACTTTTCTAAACAGAGGACATTCAGTAGGCTTTTTGCCTGCTTCTCTCTTTGTGCAGTAATTGGGTTATTGGTTTATGAGCATTATAAAGATGCATAGACAAAGTGTAAAGGAGGAGTTAGGTAGGGGGACAACTACACAAAGAAACCTTTCCCTTTACTATTTCTAATTGGCCACCCATGGCCTTTTTCTATTCACCTTTCACATTTTTATCCAAAGGCCACAAGGAAAAAGAAGGCATTTATATGCTGAAAACTCATTTACAAGCACATCTGACTTTTTCACATTTTATCCTGTTTATATCCATTTATAAAATGGATATCCAATTTGTTTTTTTTTGTTTTTTTACAGTATCTTATATGTAATAGCCCATAAATGATGGGCTTGCTACAGAAGTCGCTGCATTATTTTCAGTGTTTCAATGGAATCAAAGATTTCTGAGACTACACAAAGTTTCTGAATAATGCAGAGAAATGATTGGATTATTATTTTCTCTTGAAAATGCCCCTGTAACCCTTATACATACCATCACTCTTTGCTTTCAAGCTTCCTCTGAACAGCTTGTGAAAGACGTGAGAAAGATGATCTAATTATTTAATTTACTAATTAGCACCCATGGAATCTCACCCCAGCGCTGGCCTGGCCGACCCCTTGAAAGTCAGTCTGTGTTAAAGGCCATTTTTAATTCTTTACCCAAAGAAGACAAAGGTAATTTGATTGCCAGACCCATCCCATATGCTTGCAGACCTGTGCGGTCAACCAGAGCCCCAAGAGACCCAGTCGGGTTGTTTCACTCAACCCTTGCAAAGTGTCAGCCCCCCAGCCCCAAACAAAAAACAGTAAAAGCAAACACATTGAATCTAGTTAAAGAGAGAATGAGGCAAACAAACACAAAGAAGGGAATCAACTGACCCGCAAAAAATGCTCTCAAACACAACCAGCCTTGAAATGGTCAGGGAAAGGCTGAATCTGTTCTGCTCTAGAGGGCTGGTGAAGGGAGATAAGAAATGGAATTGATAAAAGAAAAAACAAAGATTTTGGACTAAAGCTTGACTTTTGTCTTATCACATCCATAATAGTCAGGCTTTGAATTAACACGGGCAGATGGCGAGGAGATTACAGCCATTTGAATTCATCTATAAAGAGCTGCATCTTAAAAATGATAATGAATTATAAATGTGATTCGCAGAGGGAAAGCCTCCCTCGCTTTAGTTTGACGGACTGAGGGCTGTTTCTAACAGAGCAGTCTGTATTTTGTACTGAAATGCTGCCCAGCGCTGCTCAGTAAGAGTGCAGTTTTAAATGAACCTCTAGAAGGGGCGCACGTGTGGTTATGTGACACCAGCGCATAAATGAACCTGCATTGTCCTGGCAGATCGTTGCCTCAGACTCATTAAACCTCCCCACCACCTCTGACTACAAGGAAGCACAGCATCCTCTTTACCAAAGAGCCACAGAGCCTGGGGTACAGGTTTAAACCAAACAAGGACGCCATTACTCTTCACAATACTCTGAATGGGCCAGCGGGGAGAAGGGCAGTCTGGCTGAAACTGGGGAATGTTTAATTAAACTTTGGAAAGGCTTGGAAGTGCATCTGCACCAAATGACCCTCCAGCTGAAAAGGGGGATTAGGCCGGTGGAGAGACAGAAAGTTCATTAGAAGAGTGCAGGCACAGGAATAGCACTTACAAGAGAAGGCCGCTGGTGTAATTGTATTTCACAACTAGGTGTTCGCTTGCACACACTATGTTCGATTGGAGTGAATATATATATTTTTAGTGCAACTTTGAGTAGACGTAACAAACATTGAGAAAGGACTACTAAGTTAAATTATTCATCCGTTATCATTTTCAAGTGCTTTTCACAAGAGTGCTTTTCTTCCCCAAAGGCAGAATTTCATTCACAACTGATCAAAAGTTTGGGGATGGTAAGATTTTTAAACACTTATGCTCACCAAGGTTGCATTTATATGATCAAAAATATATACAGAGGAGATAGTAATATTGTAAAATACTACATTTAAAATAATTGTTTTCTATTTTAATATATTTTAAAATGTAATTTTTCCTGTGATGGCAAAGCTGAATTTTCAGCATCATTACTCCAGTCTTCAGTGTCACATGATCTTTCAGAAAGCATTTTAATATGCTGATTTAGTGCTTAAGAAACATTTCTTATTATTATTATCAATGTTGAAAACAGTTGCTTAATATTTTTGTGGAAACCATGTTTTTTTCTTTGATGAATAAACAGTTCAAAAGAACAGCATTTTTAAAGTATATTTTGTAAAAAAAAAAAAAAAAAAAAAAAAAAAACTATAGATTATAAACAGACTATAGATATAGCCTATTTACTTTCAGGTAAATGTAATGGAATTATAGAAGTTTGAGATGCACATATTGTGTAAAAAGTTACAATTTGAAAATGGGTTGTAAGACATGCTCAGAAGACTGGGGGAATCTCCACACATTTTCCTCAGAATATGCTGTAATACAGAAGGAGGTCAAACATCTGTGCACCTCTAGGGATTCTATCGTCATTGTAGAAATTAGCAGGGAGTAAAGCAACTGCTGAAGAGCTGTATTGGTGTATTAATAATTAACCATTCCCCCCTTCGCTTCCTCCCCCATAGACCCTCTCTCTGCTGACATTTCCAGGGACTGTTCTCTGTAGGAGGACGGACTTCTTCATTTAGAAGACAGGACAATGCAGTACACTGCTTTTGTCCCTTTGAAATCCTGCTGGGCCTCAATATGGCCAGTCAGGGATCAATAGGGAAGCACAATAGTCATTACTCTGCAGATTCACTGGGACTTTAAAGAAGGTGCAAAGCAGACAGCATCCAGACCGCATGTTGTCTGGCCACTGGGCAAAAATGGAGTGATGCAAAGTGTAGAAAGAGAAAAAGTGTCAATGGAAAAGGAAGAGAGCAAGTGTCAGGCTGGTTGAGGGAAGGGGGTTTTGACACATGAGTTTGTTTTGAATTGAACTTGGATGGAAGATCAAAGAACAAACCTATACTTCTATTCTCGTCAGGTTTATAACTATAAGCTTCATTTTACTTGAATGTAGCATAAAAATCTTGCCATGCGTTACAAACATTAGACACTGCTTCTGTAATCTCTTCTGATGCAGGTATTTTTGCCTCTCTGTGATGGACAGATGGTCCTCCGTTCCCCACATGCTATCACAGATTGAGCTGGTCTTTGGTTTACATTTGACAGGATGTGATTTCTAAGCTCAATCAAAGACGGCAAGAGGCCTAGCCCAAGTCCATTGTCCGAGCGATTAGAGCATGAATGGAGTCTCAAAATGGGGAACCAGTGCAGGGAAACAGCACGAAGAAGGCGGAGGTGAAGGAATGCATTTTAAGGTGAACGAGAATAACTGGCCCCTGCAAGGATCTGGACTTTGTACGCTCCGCCCTGTGCCAGGACGTGGGGCTTTTTAGGCAACATGCTTTCTGCAACCCCACAACTCAACTGTGAGAAAGGATACGCAGCAGGAAGCCCTTTTCCTTACAGTCTGTCCCCATCTGCCACTGCTGAGTGTGGAGGGGCCCGGCAATAAAAATGCGCTTGACTGATGTGATAAATGGCACACAGAAACTGCACACTCACATGCAAGATTATGAGTGAAACACAGAGCACAAATGCATATTTTGGCAGAGTTGTAAACGTGAGTTTGCGGCCTATATTGAATGTCATGTATTTTTTTAAGGTTGTGTGTTGTGAGATAATAGCAAGAAATGTCTTTCTATTGATTTGAGCTCACAGACTGCTTGCACAAACAACATACAATGCAGCAAATGTAGTCCGATTCGCAAAAACATTACTCTTACGAATCAGTTCTTTATAGTGAATCAAAAACATACAGCAGGACCAGTGTAGTCTGATTCACGAACACATGACTCTTTTGAGTCGGTGCTTTATAGTAAATCCAATCAAATACAGTGGGATTAGTGTAGTCCGATTCATGAGCAAATTACTTTAACAAGTCAGTGCTTTATAGTGAAGCATACAGTTCGATTCACGAACAAACAGCTCTTATGAGTTGATTCTTTTTAGTGAATAAACCACATTGTGCACCTATAGCCTGATTTCCAAATGAATGACACTTTTGAGTTGGTTCTTTTAATGAATAGTACAAAACTACAAGTTACTAGTTTGAATCAATCTGATGATTCCTTCACTGAACTGAATCCATCAGAGTGGTTACTAAATCTGTTTCTGAACTGAAAGTTTGCAGTTTCAGTTTTATATGGTATACAGTTGTGGTTGAGAAAATAGCCATAGACCATTGGACACAGAGAACAAGTGCAGACATCTACCTGAACTACTATGCCTAACTGCTACTGCCTTAACCTTAATACCTTGCTGCTCTGTTTGTTTAAGATCAATATCTGTATAAACGGTGAAAAAAATGGTGCTGCTAAATGAAGCTTTATATTCTTGTTCTGGGTCAAAATACAGTTGTATGTCAGTTAGCGGATTGCCCCCACTGCAGAGGGGTTGCACAAGGGGTTATCACACAGACAGTGTGACTCAAAGTGATCTTGATCTCGAAGAACAAGGAAGAAGTTACTCCATTGCCATGCTCTACATGCAATGCCATTCTTCTGACAGGACATCTTTAAGGAAGAAAAAAAACATGCACATGGACACATGGGGGAAAAAAAGTGGGAGAATTTTGTGCAGAACATGTTGGGTCATGCTTAGGTGACTTTTGTAGTCATGTTATTTTTTTAAAAAAGAAACAAACAAAATATCATGGATGCTGATGAGTTCACAAGATTCATTCACCAACATTTGCAGGTTTATTCATCATCTTTTTTGCTTTTAGTCTGTGTGAATTTCTTCAAAATAAAAATAAAAAATACAAAAGATAAATCACACATGCTCCCATAGGACATCATTTCATCATGCCAGTCTTTTCTCTTTATATTTTCTTTATTTATTTCTGTGAGTGTGAGACGAGGTTGGTACAGCTGTGCCTGGCAGGCTCGGAATTCATCTTGAATCAAGCGCGCTTTCGAGACACACACAGAAGACTGCCTCAGGTTCTGTCACTTTGCGCTTCATTCTCACCAGAAGAATGATGGTATGCTGAATGGCACACACTCTCTGGCAATTCATACTGAACTTGACTCTAAAAGGAGTTTGGAGAAGAAAGTCCAAAACTCTTCACTTCACCTATTCACATTTACACTACCATTCAAATGTATTTATTTATTTATTTACTGTATGCATGTATGTATGTATGTACTGTATGCATGTATGCATGTTTGTATGTATGTATGTATGTATGTATGCATGTATGTATGTACTGTATGCATGTATGTATGTTTGTATGTATGTATGTATGTATGTATATATGTATGTGTGTGTATGTATGTACAGTGGGGAGAACAAGTACTTGATACACTGCCGATTTTGCAGGTTTGCCCACTTACAAAGCATGTAGAAGTCTGTAATTTTTATCATATCATTATCACAATCTTCAACTGTGAGTGACGGAATCTAAAACAAAAATCCAGAAAATCACATTGTATGCAGAACTTAATATTTGGTACAGAAACCTTTGTTTGCAATTACAGAGATCATACGTTTCCTGTAGTTCTTGACCAGGTTTGCACACACTGCAGCAGGGATTTTGGCCCACTCCTCCATCCAGACCTTTTCCAGATCCTTCAGGTTTCGGGGCTGTCGCTGGGCAATACGGACTTTCAGCTCCCTCCAAAGATTTTCTATTGGGTTCAGGTCTGGAGACTGGCTAGGCCACTCCAGGACCTTGAGATGCTTCTTACGGAGCCACTCCTTAGTTGCCCTGGCTGTGTGTTTCGGGTCGTTGTCATGCTGGAAGACCCAGCCACGACCCATCTTCAATGCTCTTACTGAGGGAAGGAGGTTGTTGGCCAAGATCTCGCAATATATGGCCCCATCCATCCTCCCCTCAATGCGGTACAGTCGTCCTGTCCCCTTTGCAGAAAAGCATCTCCAAAGAATGATGTTTCCACCTCCATGCTTCACGGTTGGGATGGTGTTCTTGGGGTTGTACTCATCCTTCTTCTTCCTCCAAACACGGCGAGTGGAGTTTAGACCAAAAAGCTCTATTTTTGTCTCATCAGACCACATGACCTTCTCCCATTCCTCCTCTGGATCATCCAGATGGTCATTGGCAAACTTCAGATGGGCCTGGACATGCGCTGGCTTGAGCAGGGGGACCTTGCGTGCGCTGCAGGATTTTAATCCATGACGGCGCAGTGTGTTACTAATGGTTTTCTTTGAGACTGTGGTCCCAGCTCTCTTCAGGTCATTGACCAGGTCCTGCCGTGTAGTTCTGGGCTGATCCCTCACCTTCCTCATGATCATTGATGCCCCACGAGGTGAGATCTTGCATGGTGCCCCAGACCGAGGGAGATTGACCGTCATCTTGAACTTCTTCCATTTTCTAATAATTGCACCAACAGTTGTTGCGTTCTCACCAAGCTGCTTGCCTATTGTCCTGTAGCCCATCCCAGCCTTGTGCAGGTCTACAGTTTTATCCCTGATGTCCTTACACAGCTCTCTGGTCTTGGCCATTGTGGAGAGGTTGGAGTCTGTTTGATTGAGTGTGTGGACAGGTGTCTTTTATACAGGTAACGAGTTCAAACAGGTGCAGTTAATACAGGTAATGAGTGGAGAACAGGAGGGCTTCTTAAAGAAAAACTAACAGGTCTGTGAGAGCCGGAATTCTTACTGGTTGGTAGGTGATCAAATACTTATGTCATGCAATAAAATGCAAATTAATTATTTACAAATCATACAATGTGATTTTCTGGATTTTTGTTTTAGATTCCGTCTCTCACAGTTGAAGAGTACCTATGATAAAAATTACAGACCTCTACATGCTTTGTAAGTGGGCAAACCTGCAAAATCGGCAGTGTATCAAATACTTGTTCTCCCCACTGTATGTATGCATGTATGTATGTATGTATGTATGTATTTGTATGCATGTATATATGTACTGTATGTTTGTATGTATGTATGTATGTTTGTTTGTATTTATGTATGTGTGTATGTACGTATGTATGTATGTATGTATGTATGTATGTACTGTCGGTATGTATGTATGTATGTATGTATGTATGTATGTATGTATGTATGTATGTATGTATGTATGCATGTATGTATGTTTGTTTGTATGTATGTATGTATGTATATATGTATGTGTGTGTATGTATGTATGCATGTATGTATGTATGTATGTATGTATGCATGTATGTATTTACTGTATGCATGTATATATGTACTGTATGTTTGTATGTATGTTTGTTTGTATTTATGTATGTATGTACTGAATGTATGTGTGTATGTATGTATGTACAGTGAGGAGAACAAGTATTTGATACACTGCCGATTTTGCAGGTTTGCCCACTTACAAAGCATGTAGAAGTCTGTAATTTTGATTAAATGAAATCACAGGTACTCTTCAACTGTGAGTGACGGAACCTAAAACAAAAATCCAGAAAATCACATTGTATGATTTTTAAGTAATTCATTTGCATTTTATTGCATGACATAAGTATTTGATACATCAGAAAAGCAGAACTTAATATTTGGTACAGAAACCTTTGTTTGCAATTACAGAGATCATACGTTTCCTGTAGTTCTTGACCAGGTTTGCACACACTGCAGCAGGGATTTTGGCCCACTCCTCCATACAGACCTTCTCCAGATCCTTCAGGTTTCGAGGCTGTCGCTGGGCAATACAGACTTTCAGCTCCCTCCAAAGATTTTCTATTGGGTTCAGGTCTGGAGACTGGCTAGGCCACTCCAGGACCATGAGATGCTTCTTACGGAGCCACTCCTTAGTTTCCCTGGCTGTGTGTTTCAGGTCGTTGTCATGCTGGAAGACCCAGCCACGACCCATCTTCAATGCTCTTACTGAGGGAAGGAGGTTGTTGGCCAAGATCTCGCGATACATGGCCCCATCCATCCTCCCCTCAATGCGGTGCAGTCGTCCTGTCCCCTTTGCAGAAAAGCATCCCCAAAGAATGATGTTTCCACCTCCATGCTTCACGGTTGGGATGGTGTTCTTGGGGTTGTACTCATCCTTCTTCTTCCTCCAAACACGGCGAGTGGAGTTTAGACCAAAAAGCTCTATTTTTGTCTCGTCAGACCACATGACCTTCTCCCATTCCTCCTCTGGATCATCCAGATGGTCATTGGTAAACTTCAGACGGGCCTGGACATGCGCTGGCTTGAGCAGGGGGACCTTGTGTGCACTGCAGGATTTTAATACATGACGGCGTAGTGTGTTACTAATGGTTTTCTTTGAGACTGTGGTCCCAGCTCTCTTCAGGTCATTGACCAGGTCCTGCCGTGTAGTTCTGTGCTGATCCCTCACCTTCCTCATGATCATTGATGCCCCACGAGGTGAGATCTTGCATGGTGCCCCAGACCGAGGGAGATCTTGAACTTCTTCCATTTTCTAATAATTGCGCCAACAGTATAAAATACTTGTTCTCCCCACTGTATGTACGTACTGTTGGTATGTATGTATGTATGTATGTATGTATGTATGTATGTATGTTTGTTTGTATTTATTTATTTATGTATGTATGTATGTACTGTATGTATATATGTACTGTATGCATGTATATATGTACTGTATGTTTGTATGTATGTATGTATGTACTGGATGCATTTATGTATGCATGTGTATAAGTATGTACTGTATGTATTTACTGTATGCATGTATATACTGTATGTATGTATGTACTGTATGCATGTATGTATGTATGTATGTATGTTCTGTATTCATGTATGTATGCACTGTATGCATGTATGTATGCATGTATGAATGTATTTATTTATTTGTTTGTTTGTTTATGAAAGAAATGTTTCATACATATTCATAATTAAATTTTAATTCAAAAGTGACAGTAAAGACTTTTACGTTGTTACAATATATTTATTTTTATATAAATATATTTATATAAATAAATTCTGTTATTTTGAACTTTCTATTTATCAGATAATAATGAAAAAAAAATATTGAGCAGCACAAATGTTTTTAGCCTTAATAATAATAAGACATTATTCTTGAGCAGTAAATCAGCGTATGATTTCTGAAGGATCATGCGACACTGAAGACTGGAGCAATGCCATCACAGGAATAATGTACATTTTAAAATATATTAAAATAGAAAACAGCTATTTTAAATTGTAATATTTTACAAATACTATTTTTGTTTGATTTTTCATCAAATAAATTTAGCTTTGGTGAGCATAAGAGACTTCTTTCAAAAACATTAAAATCTTACCGACCCCAAACTTTTATCATAATAAACATAATCAACAAATGTGTTTCATATGGAAAAACTCCTTAACTTGACCTTTCCAGTGAGAGTGATCCATCACAACATACATTTTTCACCCAAGGCATAATTTATCATCACAGTTGGGTCTGCACCATTTCCAACCCTCATGTGATTGTGAGTGACAACAAGTTAAGAGGCAGTTACTTGACGGTTTACTTTTTGTCTCGAGTATCAACAGAGCCAGGGGCAAATGTCTCAACATGCATTCCATAGAATCACCGTTGCTTATCATATTTGTGGTGTTTGCATGTGAAGGCTGCACAGTGTGCTGATATGAAATAACACTTAGTCATTATTATGTAGACATATTTTTTTATACAATAAATGCAGCCTTAGTGAGCATAAGAGACTTTTTTCAAAAACATAAAAAAATTTGTACTGCCCCCAATCTTTTGAATGGTGATGTACATGTAATGTACACTTTAATACATCTCTTTTATGATGATCACGCTAATTAAAATGTATTTAGTTATTTTTAAGGCAAACATTTTTAAAAAAATCTGCATGATACAGCTGATAATTCTCAGTGCTGGGTTGTGTCTGAAAGGGCATCCGGCGTAAAACCTGTGCAAATCAAAATCTGTGCAAAAAACAATGGACAAGTGACGTGAAGCTCAGTCACCTGTTTTCTCTCTCCAGCGCATACCATCCTAACCTGCAGCCTGGTTCGTCTTGGTCACCCTTCTCTAAACTCATCTTGAATTTCCTGAACTCTATATGACACTTTGTAGACCACAAATGTAAGAAAAAAACAGATAATGTATTGTGTGAATATGAAACAATGGAAATTTCTATTAGTTTAGAGCACTCACATATTCTGTTAAGACACCCTCAACCAAATAAACATTCAGCTCATGTAAAAGGGCATTGGATGTCAGGAACAAACGAACTACACTCTTAAAAATAAAGGTTCTTAAATGGTTCTTTGGCGGGGTGTATGGTTCCATGAAGAACCTCTAATCTCCAAAGAACCTTTCCATTGCACAAAAGGTTCTTTGTAGTGCAGAAAGGTTCTTTAGACTATAAAATGGTTAGAAAAAAATGGTTCTTTAAAGAACCTTTCACAAAACAGTTCTTCAGGGAACCAGAAATGGTTCTTCTATGGCATCACTGTGAAAACCCCTTTTTGGTTCTTCCTGGCACCTTTATTTTTAAGGGTGTAATAGTTTTAAAAACGAGTTTGCATAACAGTAGACTTAGATTGCTTAGATTCAAGAGGGGTGGGGCCTTAATCTCCCCAAATTTCACTCCAGACCGAAGAAATCTAATTGAACAAGAGGAATATGCATCAAAACAGCAAGAGAGCGAAAGAAAGAAAGAGAATGGGGCAGTAAAAGAATTAACTAACCTCAAAAGCTCTATAGAGGAGCTGACCTTGAAAACAGGATGGAGACAAATATATGGATGTCACCAGTGATGCATTTAAGCATTCCATCAACCAGCTTAGCTGATGAATAGTGGCCAAAAATAACTTCTTAATGAAAGTTGAGAAATAATATTTTGTGTAACCACAAAACAAAAGCACATTTGGGAGGGGGGGGGGTCGAGAGAACATCCCAAACCAGCAGACTTATTCAATGTCTAGGGTAGAAGAGAGCTGTGAATAGAATTAGCGAAAATCTGCATAGTACAAGAGCTCTCCGACAAAGACTTAATGGTACGTTTGGCTCTTTTGAAGGGGCAGCAACAACCCAAAACCTTTAGTCTTCAGACCCCTTCAACAAACCCCAACCCCCCTCATAAACCCATTCAGACTCCTCTCCACCCTACCCGCACCCTCCGTTCCTGTCCTCCACTCACAGAGGGCGGCTCGGGACGGCTAGAAGATGAGTATTGATATAATGAGCAGGAGAGAAAGCGTACAAAAACACTGCGGAAAGCGTAGATGTGATTAGCCTGAATTCCATTATGTCTTTCTGCAATGATGGACAAATACGCCCAATGAGAAAAGCATGGGGTGAGGCATTGGGAACACAAAAGCCCCTTGCAGAGATGCAGTTGAATGTTCACAAGAGGATAGGTCTGGATGGTTAAATATTTAAAAATACACTAAATTGTCTACACAGACAAATACGCGTGTATGGTGAGAGGTAAATATTGCTGTTGGTATGCATGTGAGCTCTTTTTTATCTTCACTGAATGGGATGAAATGCAAACCGACAGGAAAAAGCACTTGCATGTTTATTCCAAGGGCAGATTTGTGTGTTGTGTGCCAATCACAAGTGCACAGTACATACTCAATGTAATTGCATTAGGAGATTTGACAATGAGTTTGCCTGTGTGTTTAGGGGGTTGTCATCAAATCCATCTCATCGTATTCTCATTATGGAGATTGTGTAAATCATTTTCTTTGGAATTTACACTAGCCGGTGAGATGCGCTGCTGCTTTCTAAACAACTGGACCAGTGTAAACAGTCATTGTATTTGTTTGGAGCAGCTATAGTGCTCTGATGAGTTCTGAATGATAATCAGCTAAGCAAATGTTTGATCACGCATGAACACTTTCTTGAGAAAGGCATCATGGAGTTATCATGAAAGTCATCTGTGTGTATATCTGGAAGTTCAGATACAGAATGTAGAACAACAATCAGATGCACAGATCTTTGGGCTTTGTTTAGTTGGTCTTTGAGGGGCTACTGCTCTGATTTGAGTTGCTGGTAACACTTTAGTATGGAGAACACATATTCACTATTAACTACAACTTTTGCCTCAATAAACTCATAATTTACTGCTTATTAATAGGTAGTTGTTAAGTTTAGGTACTGGGTAGGATTAAGGGATGTAGAATATGGTCATGCAGAATAAGGCTTTAATATGTGCTGAATAAGTACTAATAAACAGCCAATATCCTAGTAATATGCATTCTAATAAGCAACTAGTTAATAGCGAGAACTGAACCCTAAAATAAAGTGTTACCGAGTTGCTTGCTTCTGTTGCGTAGCATCTCTGTGAATTTGCCCAAAAAGAGTAGAAAAAGATTACACATCATAAAAGGGTCACTTTATCCATGATGAATCAAATTCATTGTGATCCTTAATGTCATAAAAAAATACTTATGATTAAAACAAAAAAAAACAAAAAAAATTGGTGCAAAATATACTATAAGTGTAAGTGTAACATAATATTATGATTTTAAAAAACTAATAATAAAAATTTACACCACCGTTCAAAACTTTGGGGTCGGTTAGATTTTTTAAATGTTTCTTATGCTCACCAAGGCTGCATTTATTTGATCAAAAATATGGTAAAACAGTAATATTGTTAAATAGTATTACAATATTTTTTTTAAAATGTGTTCTATTGGAATGTATTTTAAAATTTATTTTATTCCTGTGATGGCAAAGCTGAATTTTCAGCAGCATTACTCCAGTCTTCAGTGTCACATGATCCTTCAGAAATCATTCTAATATGCTAATTTGCTGCTCAAGAAACATTTATTATTATTATCAATGTTGAAAACAGTTGTGCTGCTTAATATTTTTGTGGAAACTGTGATACATTTTTTTTCAGGATTCTTTGATGATTAGAGAGTTTAAAAGAACAGCATTCATTTGCAACAAGTCTTTTATAATGTTAAAATATTTACTGTCACTTCTAGTGGAATTATAGTATTATTTACAGTATTATTTTAAGTATTGATTTTGATAAACAAAAATCTTACTGACCCCAAATGTTTCAACAGTAGTATATGATTTGACTGCTTTAATATGTGCAGTCGTGTGTATATATATATATATATGCAATTTCAGGTTTCATCAAACATAATTAATCTTTCGAAGTACCCCAAACCCCTGGTTGGGAGTCACTAGTCTTTCATAGCAGTGGTTTCCAGCACCTGCTTACTTATTGACATAAAAAGTGTTTGGAGCATGTACCTTATCATCAGGCCTTTGATAAATGAGCTTAGGTCTCACATCTATGCCTTTTGTAACTATAGTGTCACACTAAGCATACAGATTGTTAATCAGAGGGTGATAAGGGGAGGCGAGAACACCAGGCAAATTATTAAACTTGGAAATTAAAGACACTGAATGCTAGAAACTCATCTGAAGCCACAAGATGTTAATATTGCATGCTATCATGCATGCACAGATGTGTACGTATATGTGGACTAATGTTATCAAAACTAAAGATGCTTTAGCCTTCTTTTAGGGTACCACAGCCATCATTCTCTGAAGCATATGAAGCTTATCAGGAGTGGAGTCTTATCATTATTTGTCTGGTGAAGCATGGTGGCCCCGAGGGACAGCGGGCAGGCCTAAAATGGCAGGGATGGAATCCGGAGTGACACCCTAGCTTTTGTGTGACCTCTTTCAGAGGGTCATCACTGTATGCTGTCACTCTGTGTTGCCCTCAAACCTCAAACTGTACCTGTTGTTTTGAGCACTGGGGAAGCTGAAGTAAATTTAAGGTGCATGCACTCTTCAGCAATAATTCTTGGAAGAGCACAAAATAAAAATAAAATATGCCATTCAAAAGTTTAGGGTCAGTAAGATTTTTTAAAATCATTTTATCTAGCAAGAATGCATTAAATTAAACAAAAGTAATAGGAAATACATTTATAATATTACAAAAGTTTTTTTTTTTTTTTTACTTTATATGCATCAAATGTTTCATGGTTTCCACATAAACATTAAGCAGCACAACTGTTTTCAACAATGATAATAATAATAAATGTTTCTTGAGCAGCAAATCAGCATATTAGAATGATTTCTGAAGGATCATGTGACACTGAAGTAATAATACAGAAAATTCACATTTTAAAATATATTAAAATAGAACACAGTAAATAGTTAATAAATAAAATAAAATTGTTATTTTAATAAAAATGGTTAATAAAATAGTTATTTTAAATTGCAATAATAATTCAGTTATTACTTTATTTTTGATCAAATAACTGCAGCTTTGGTGAGCATAAGAGACTTTTTTCAAAAACATTTAAAACCTGGTCACACTTTAGATTAGGGTCCAAATAACTATTAACTATGACTTTTGCATCAATAATCTCCTAATTACTGCTTATTAATAGTTAGTATGGTAGCTGTTATGTTTAGGTATTGGGTAGAATTAAGGGATGTAGAATATGGTCATGCAGAATAAGGCATTAATATGTGCTTTATAAGTACTAATCAACAGCCAATACCCTAGCAATATGCATGCTGATAAGCAAAAGTTAATGGTGAGAATTCGACCCTAAAGTGCTACTAAAAATCTTGCTGCCCTACTGAATGTAGTGTAAATAAAAAGTAAAAAAATAAATACGTTGAAACCCTGATTAATGAATCTCAGAATGACGACTCATCAATAATTTACAACGAACAATGCATATTTAAATAAAAAAGTAAAAAACAAAAAAAAAACACTTGAATTACTGAAATATGAATGTCTGAACGGCTTCATCAATAATTCTTGGAAGTGTATGAAATAAAACCGTAATATAAAGAAAAAAGAAACTCTATTTAGTGAAAGCCATGGTTAATAGTAGAAATCACTGGTGAATAAGATTCATAATATCATTTAAATCCCTTTAGGTCTGCAAAAGTAATGGTATTTACTGACATTTTGAAAAGAGTTCAATGAAAATGACATCCTAAAATGAACAGAAGGTGGGGTGGGCAGTGGGCAGTTTGAAACGAAGCCAAGTGGTGAGGTCATAACTGCTCATTCTGATAACAATCATCATAAGATATTGAGACAACACAGCTGATCAGCAGGAAATAAACATGGGAACACAAACATCTAATCAGCCACCAGCCTCCTTCCCAGTTGAGAAAGCTAGTTGATTATTTAGATTACGTTGGGGGGCCTGAATAAATTCAGAAAGCCACCCACAAAGAGGGCCTCTATCAGACCAGCTCCTCAAACAAGCAGAAGCCATGGAGATATGAGTCGCCTCACAACAATGGAAGTGTGGCTGAGAGATATAGGAACTTCAGGAGCGTATTTGCTTACAAGGCCCCTGGCCAGCACCAGCGCACAGAGAATACTCGCTGACCACACATGGGTTCACCAAACCACTGTTTGTTTAATCGTCATACATTACAGGACTAATCTTTCTCTTATCTCCTATTTTTAAACATCACTAATGAAATTTTCTCAAAAAGGGAATCAAAGCATGAGTGTGGAATGAAGCACACTCTCTCTTTTGGATCGGCTGCAGGACTGAGGAGTACAGTGCTCAGAGCAGGGTTTGTTTTGGGTGTGTGTGATGAAGTTTGGGGGGGGGGGGGGGGGGGGGGGTTTGGGGGGGTTTGGCCCTCGGCCGAGACGGATGACTATTGTGTGTGTAAGAAGGAGTGTGTGCGAAGGGTGCTGGGCAATTTAAGACAGCGTTTAGCATGCAGAGCCAGACAGGGCAAATCAACCTGACTGCACACAATCATGAGCCATGAGCGAGAGAGAGAGAGAGTGAGTGATAAATAACCAAAAGGAGGGAGAAAAAAAGGAGGAGAAAGGACATTTTTGTGAAGAATAAAGGGAATATTGTAAATGTAAGCCATAAAATCCAAGACTAAAATATTGTATTTCAGTATTTGGCTGCTGATTTTTAAAATAGTTGGAAAATTCAGGCTGTTGTTGCACAAATAACACTCCTTCTTTGAGAACTATCCTATGATCTCCAAAATGAGAACTAGAAAAAACTATAAAAAAAAACAAAAAAAAAACACAGGGAGTGAAAGATTAAAATTAGTCTGAATGAGGCCCACACCCGGCCCCTTTCATTTGTCACTGGACCCAAATCAGGCTTTTGTGTGAGGCTCTGTAAAGTAGTGTCAATCATTCTGCTGGTGTTTTATCAGAGGGCAGAATTTTTTTATGAATTCACTCTTCACAAATTAAAAGGACCTCCTGCTCTAAGTGCTGAAAATAGGTGATACAGGCAGAAGTTAGACATCACAATGCCACTCGTACACTGGAGCGACATCAAAGTGCCCAAGACATCCAATCAGATTTATGTTGAAGCCACAATGTGATGAATATGGTGTAGCCCTCACACAAAAGTGCTTTTGTGTCACTTAAATCAGAGGCCATTCAAAATCAGCACGGGTCTGTCTGATTGGATGATGGCGAAAGGCCTTACAGTGCATCCAAACTTCACACGCACAATAGAAAATGCTAATTTTCATGCACTCAGAACCTTAGTGCTTGGTTGACTCGCATTTGGAAGACTTTGAAGGATGTCATTTGAAGCAAGAATAGGGCTGCTTTTTGCATGCTACATTTTAAATGGGGAAAGTTTGAACTATGCAAACCTAAACAGGTCTCCTTATCTTTGCTGATAAGACTCCTGTATATATCTGAAAGAAAACTGAAAGAAAAAAGTGAACAGGAAAACAGACATTGGTAGGAAATTTTGGATGCCCTCCAGGACAGTTAGTTCATCACCATTAGTCTTCAGTTGACGTCTATTCACAGCCTCCATAGGTTGGTACGGACACATTGGTTACAGCACAAAGGTATTCAGGGTTATAAATTGCTTTACTCTTCAACTTTTTTGTTGTTGCTTAAAAATTAACTGTTCACACACTGTATCCCAAGGTTGTGTCCCGTCTACAGCTGCCTGTCACTCTCCTTTGTGCGTATACAGTAAATGACTCCCATTAATTAAACCATGACATACTCAAAGCCTTCTTTTGAACATTTGAAATAAAGATACAGCGTATCTGTGGTGATTATTTCAATGTAAATCAGTGCTATTCTAATATATTTTATACATTATATATAGGCCTACTTAAGTGACACAAAAGCACTTTTGTGTGAGGGCTAAAATATTTTGCTGTTAGTTGGTTGATTTCAAACAAACACAAGGCAATTATCTGAATAAATAAAGTCTTTATTTTACATAAAATAGGGTTTCTCTTCATAAAAATTGCATATACACAAGTTTGTATAAAAACACACAAGTACACACTTTGATACAAAAGTCATTCATCCAGTACAAAAACGCTGTCGCATATCTAGAACAAAATATTATAATTTACAGGTTGCATGTGGGCTGCCTAGTGTAATGTTAGTGTATTCCCTAACAGATGGCGTTTATGGGACCTGATACTATTTTTCCTCATTCGTTTAACTACAACTGGTCACCTCATTATTTGTACAACGTGGAAGGAACGAACTGGCTCATTCAGTCGCATTTACACATTATTGCATCAACGGGGCAAAATGTTGAATACAGAATGGGGTGACAAGACAAAAGTCAGCAGTTTAGACATCCTCGCTCGCTTCAAATCCTGTGCAGTTCTAACATTTGGAAACTTGCAAGTGTTGCATCTGTGTGCATGAGCACATTGCTGGAAAATGCCCTCTGTGTCTCCAGTGCTCAGTCAATGAACTCAGATCCTTCACAGGCACCAGCAGGCAACGTATTTCCGACCGGTACCGGTCCTGTGCTGTCCCTTCAGCACCAGTCTTTAGTAGTCAGTGAAGCACCTGTAATAGAATAATAACATTTATGAGTCATAGGCATACCAAAAATGTGATGTGTTGGATGAAATTGAGGGTTTTCAACCAGAAGGTAATCAAGAAAAAGATATATTATAATGTTATGTATCTGTAAGCTATTATAATAAAGTGTCAGAGATAAAATTAAGCTTTTTTTAAACTGGAGGCCCCTGGTTTGGCTGAGGGGCCCCTGTGTCTGTAAAAAGTTGGGTCTGAAAACACCTAAAAATTCTACCTGATTCATATCTGTCGAACCACGAGGTGAAGTCCAGCAGCTCTTGCTCCTCGGAGCTGAGAGGCTCATAGCTGCCTTCATCAGAGGAGTAAGCTGAATGAGGAGACTCCGGGCCCACAGAGTACGCATTGGAGATCGACGGAGACGGGACACCGCACTGCAACACAGCAGACACGGCGTCGTGCTCGTCCAGCAGCTGCTGAAGCGCTCGGATGTACTCCACTGCCGAGCGCAGCGTCTCCACTTTGCTCATCTTCTTGTTGGCCGCTCCGTTCGGCACATGCTGGCGAAGCGTCTGGAAGCCCATGTTCACCTGCTTGACACGGTTTCTTTCGCGTTCGTTTCGCCTGGCCACCGCCATGGGCTGCTGCTGAGGGATTGTATAGCCGAGTCCGTTGAAGGTCAGTCTCCTCTTGCACCTGAGTAGCTCTGGGCTGCTCGAGCGCTGTCTCTTCAGCACTTTACACTCCCTGTCCTGCTTCGCGTGAGGCAGGAGGGTCTCCGAAAACGGCTGATAAAACGAGTCTTGAGTTATTTGCGTCGTAGCGATGACAGTTTCCTCCATGTCGCGACAAATAAATAGATAAATAGATGAGGTGAGGAGAGGAGAGGAGTTTGCAAGTAATGCGCCGCTCTCGTGCCTTTCGCGTGGCTCGCAAGAAGCGATTCACCTGTTCGGCGAATGATTTGAGGGGAAAGCAACTTGCTCTCCCTTTTCTACACGTGCGCCACACCTCCACCCCCTTTCGGGCCGCACGCTCCCAAAGGAAGACCCCGCCCCCTGCATGAATCCCCTGCTCGGGCTTCGCGCGCCGGGCGCGTGGCTTTGACAAACTCAAAGGAACTATTCTGTGCGCTCACTGCGCCACGCGTATGAGGCATTGCCTATCTCTGTGAAATCATGCTCACCCGGCGCACGCGTATATGTTCTGTGTTGTAAAACGTAAAACGTGCAGCGTTAACTATTGATATCAAATAAAACGATGGAGTCACGTCAGTTTTTAGACGTTCAAGTTACTATAATGTACCTATTGTCTATCTGTCAGTCTGCGGTGTGGTTTGGATAACCTAACAGCATAATACTGACATGTTATACACAAAAAGTGCAAAAAGTAGGCTAACATCATGGTACAAATAGCCTATCAAAGCCTACCATCACCATTGCCAATTTTGTTAGGGGCATTATGCAAACAAGTAGGCTAGCCTAAATGAGATATTTGAATAATTAACTTTTATCCTCTAGATTGCATGTATGGATAAAAAATAAGTTTTTAAAGACTTTTGTGATCATAATTTGGACTTTGATCAGATTTTTCAAACATTGTCAGGATCAGATGTCTCCACAAGAATAATAAAACCTGAAATCGCCTACACTGTGTGGATCAGCCGGGCCTAATGCGGGAAAAAAACTTAATGAACATATTAACTCATGTCTTAATGTAACAATGCAGAATCGTTTATATGTGGCTTAGGTTTAGGGGCTAGAAAATATCATGTTCTCAATTAAAGATAACAGAAGTCAACGCAAAGTCTCTACAATGTGTGTGTGAGTGTCTGTGTGTGTGCCTAACCCCAGATTGCTCCAAGTGAACCGTCACAGTAATAAGTATACAATAAATCAATTTCAACCAAATCAACTGACAGTGACAACATGCTATTTACGTTATAATGAAGTACACATATGAACAAGAATGAACAGGTGGAAAATGAAAAGACAAAAATCAAACATACTAATTATAGGCATTTCTCTAATGTCAGATAAAAAGAGTTTGTGAAATTATATATATATATATATATATATAATTGCTGTAAATACTTGAGGTAAACATGTAGACCTTTTTTTTTTTTCTTTTAGCTATTAGGAGCAAGTAATCTGACAATATGAGACTTGGTAAATTCCATGGTACTTTTGTATGTGGATAACTTTATTGAACAATTAATAACATGATAAAGCCAGGACTCCACAACAGCAAGACTTTAGCCCTCCACAATGTGTAACGTAAATGAATAGATCACCCCCTAGTGGCGACAATGTGTTTCTACAAGACAACATATCCACTGAACAATTTCTTACTGATACTAGACAACAAAAATCATGTGTATTTTCAACTAAATAACGTCAGATTGTCCATTCTAGAAAAAAATATAATTGAACTATATTAAATAGGATGTAGGCTACTAGTTCATTGGTTTGGAGCAAATACAATTAAAAGTGTGTAAAAATATTAAGACAGTATACATTTTCTGTGCTCACAGTCAAGTTGATTGTTAATTAATTAATCACGTAAACATAACGCACAAGTTGCGTTTCAAACTGTTTAAAGAATGCCACATTTGTAATCTGATGTGGGGATTTAATTTCTTTTACATTTTATGTATTTCCTTTGTTGCATTATTATTTGTTCCATGTGTCCTCCCTTCAGGTCTAGGCATAAGGAGCTGCAGACAAAAATATTTAAGAATTATAAAATGCAAAAGAATAAGCATGTGATGTATTTCCCTGTAAATAAATGCATTTACTTTTAGGGAACAGCAACTCCGTCTTTCGTTGGTGACCATTACGGCAAATTTGTGTCTCCTCTAGTCCTCTATAAGACAGAACATGGTATTCAGTCACCTGATTTTATCTTAATACGATTAAAAACACGATGAGCCAAACATATAATTTGATAAAAGAACATGACTATACAACGACAGCTAGAATTTTCTGTTGAGGACACGAAAAGAGGACAAATCAAATGGCAACTTACACATCAAATAGGTTTGTTCCTGAATCTTCAAACCATTCTTTCCAGTCATTCCATTCAAAGAATTCCTTACAGTCCATGGCCTTGCAGGGACTGAGGACTCTCTGGCACAGCCCTTGCCACTGCTCTGTCAATGTGTTCAGTCGTTTCATAATCTCCCTTATTACTCTCCATGCTTTCTGGTTGTCTTCAGGCTTTTCAACTACAGAAAGAAACACTTAAAAGTATAATATAATAATATAGATTTAAAATATTAATAAAGTATTAACCCTATTATGGTTTTTCGAATATTCCCTTTCATGCAGTGTGTAATATAGCTGTTTGTGAATGTAAACGTTCTGCAAAGTTGTAAAGTCGAAAGTGCACGATTGTCTCCCAAAAGAAAGAATCAACTCCGAACCGCCTATACAAGTCGTTTGTATTTCGAATCCTACTGCGTGATGGTTCTACATCACTAGAAAATACATTTGCATAATGCCCGCTTGCTCTTGAAAGATGGGTCAGTACCCAGTTTATTTGGACCAGCTTGCTCCTCAGAATCATAACCTGTAAGTATGAATAATTACTGATGTATATATTTTCTACCGGGTGTTCAAACTACGTAGTTTTGTGTTTTATATTGTGTAAATGTCCAGCTAACAAGCTAACTCACGTTATTACTGTCTTACTGAAATAGTTAATGCTAATCAGCTGTGTGCCACTATTACCTAAAACTGTGTCTATTAATGCAGATTGTCTGTCGTTCTTACTACTTTGAGTAAAGATAAAGGATGGAGAAAGATTTGTTTTACAAACATTTATGTTACATCAGTCATTCACATTAGGGCTCGGCTAACATATGCACTGTTATTAATACAGTTCCCGCATGTGCACCGCAATAAATTAGAAATATACACATCGGTTTGTTGATAGACATACACTTGTTAATGCTGATGGTGAGGAATTACAGTAACAACATCTCATGATGTACCTCAAAATGAACGTATCACTGAGAAACGTTCTGCTCAAGTCGTCCTTGCGCTGGAGGTTCGGGTTGAATAACTAGCCTAATTCTTTCAATGTTTCATCATTGGACTCGCACTCGGATTGATATGGTAAAATCTACGTCATCGTTACTGTCTTTACAGTGTGTACAATCGCTGAGGTTTAGGAAGCCTCTGAGTCTGGACGGAGCTGAAGAACAGATATGTAATGGGCGTTTAACTTTTGAAACACGTGCTGTACGCGGTAGACCAATCACAGCAGACTGGGCCGTCTGGCCAATCAGAGCAGAGTAAGCTCAGGAGGGATTTAGAGTGACTGATTCATCCGAGTCGTTTGAGAATCATTGAAAAATGTGGTGATGTGCAACTGTTTTTTGACCTGTAAACCTGTTGGCACCTGTTGTCCAAAACAAAATTAGGAGCCTTTAAAATAATAAGGAACATAATAGGGGCAATGTAATACATACATGAATAAGACCTAATGGTTACAACATTAAGAAAATGTACATTACCAATATTAAGTAGGCTACAATGCAGGCTGCTTGTACAGTGGTTTCTGAACTATTATAATCCAGTGACATTTTCTATGATCACAGTCATAGTCAACTTTTAATAAAAAATATAGTTTTAATATTTCTTTATGAAAACACACACACATACATGCACAGATACACTACCATTCAATAGTTTTTTTTTTTTTTTTTTAAATAAATCAATACTTTTATTCAGCAAGGTTGCATTAAAGGTGCAGTAAACGATTTCTGATAAACACTGTTGATATTTTAAATCGACACCCAAACAAACGCACGCCTACCCAAAGGAAACACACCCCTCCCTTCTTTGCACCGCCCCAAAAATAATGAACACGCTATGCAACAACTGGCACATCAGACAGTTTGCAAGTATGGATGAATCAGCTGTGATTCAACAACAATAACAGCATATCTTGCTTCTGTGAAACAGCAAAACCAATGTTTTGAAAATGGATGCAGAGGCTGCTTTGTTTCTGCTCGATACGCGAAACAAAGAAACAAAGCAACCTCTGCGTCCATTTTCAGGCCTTCTTGCTTTCTAATGTCCCTCCAGTGCTGGAAAGCTTTTCCAATATTAAAGCGGGTCCTAGCTCTTGCCTGATCGTAACCCTTCTTTTTCCAATTATATTCCTCCTGACCTTTTCATCTTTGGTAATATCTCAGCCATCACTCATTCTACAGTCTTTCTACAAAAAATGTCCAGCTTGCTCATATTTTACCCTGCTTCTGCCCAAAACGTACACGTTTTGTCCTATTCCCATAAAAGCCCATAGGAAGAGGTCTACATGGAATTTTCAGTTCCGGACCAGTTAGATTCTGTCTTGTTTTGGTGTCTATAGGCTATTTTTTTCAAATTTCCACACACACAACACTTCATATCTCCAGTGACAGATTTCTGCCTGCTGTTATTATTAGATTATTATATTTTGCGGGAGTCCACCGATCATTTATTTCTCCCGCTTCCCACGCACAAATCACTATATTCCCTCCCCCATCCGCAATCAGCAATTCAAAACTTGTCCCGCGGTCGGGATTGCAGACCTAAAGTTTGGCACTCGGTGTGTTTTTACTGTATATTTGATTAAATTAATGCAGCCTTTGTGACCATAAGAGACTTCTTTCAGAAATATTAAAAAATCTTTCTGACCCCAAAATAACGGCAACGGCTATACAAACGTTCACGAGAGAGTCGAGTTCTGGCAGAAGAGTGACCTCTGACCCGAAGTATGACGCAAGACGTATGACCTTTACGCCAGAACTCGACTTTCTCGTGAACGTGCATACGGCCGTTGCCGGAAGCCAGTGATTATAGTAGTATATAAAGTTTTAAATATGTATATTTTTCTTACAAAAACCCACTGGAATCGCATGGATTACTGTTATGATGGATGGATGCACTTTTTGGAGCTTCAAAAACTTGGGCACTATTCAATGTCATTACAAAGCTGGGAAGAAACTCTGATTGCGTTCGACTGAAAGAAGAAAGTCATATACGCCTAGGTTGGCTAGGTGTAATTTATGGTAATTTATGGGATTGGGTGCGCTATTCCTTTAAAAGAATACAAATGTAAAAGAAAAACTTGCAACAAAAAAAGGCTAAATGTACAAATGTAATCCAACAGAGGGGTCTTACGGTCACTCTCTTTGCAGCGGATCTCAATGAACTGGTCCTCATCACAGCGTTCTCTGAGCAGAAAACGTATGTTGCCACTGCACAGCATACACTGGTCTTTTCCTAACCAGTATGGAGAATATAAGGAGCATGCCCTGATGACAAGTCTGTAAAGCAAGCGTCAGTTTTACATGTTATACTAGTCATCCATGGTAAGACCTTTAGAATCAGTTGAAATTAGCTTTTTGAGCAAATTATCCTGGTATCTGGGATAATAATGCTTTGCACATTCCCATTCAGCAAACAGAGTGAATAAATCGAGAATGTTCTTCAATGACATGTATTTCATTATTTTGTCTAAAACAGACAAGCTTAAGCATTCACCTCTGGAAGAAGCCATGTGGTCTCTCAGGTAGGAAGTAAACACGGATGTTGATGTCCTCTGCACGGTCTGATTCCCACTTTTGCTCTACCTGTTCATTGCCTGACAGGTAACTTGGGAAAAGACAAGCATCTGGCTCGTACACAATTGGATTTGAGGCCACCCAGTTTTTCTTTGGACAGAATTCGTTGGCTTCTGGATTGAGAGGACTGCTATGTTTGGTTGACAAACATATATCAAAGTGTTTTAGTAGCGAAAGGAGACTGCCCTCCTTCTTTTTGGACCCAACAACCTCCTCAATTAGCTCTTCATCATTAATGCGGCAATTAATCTGAAGCTCAGTTCGCACCAGGATCCTAATAGCCACATTGCTCAAGGATGCTCTGTATTTATAGTCACTGATCCATCTTGTCTTGTCTCTTCCAATTGCCTTTTCTGGCTTCATCTGTGCAGTGGAAATCTTGTTCAGTTCCTGGACTAGGTCGTGTCTCACAATAGTCTGTGACAGAATCAAAAGAAATAAGTGATGAAGGAGTTTACGTGTTTCTAACTGATACACTGATTAGTGTGGCCATTCAAAGACATTTAATGGTTGTAGTTTAAATGTCTGATGCATGAACCTTGAACAATGAGATGAGGAATGAGGGTTTTACAAACACGGAACCCGACAATTCTGGGATTTCCTTGTACCACATAATGACACCAATTCGATGAAGATACTGAAGAATTAACTTCAGTTTGTCATCGTCCAGAGTATCATGTCTACTCTTCAGTTCAGACAAGAGTTCATCTTGACTCACAATTCCTGTTAATAGGTGCAAATTTCAGACTTAAGAAACTTATTTAAGAAAAAAAACAAAGATTGTAATCTTAAAAAAAAAAAAAAAAACTACTGACCATGCTCTTGAATGTCACCGTTCTTCAGAAGTTCTTGGATATCATTCTCCACAGCATAGTAGCTTCTAGGTAAAGTCTGTTCTAAGTTGGGGAATGTATTTTTGTTCAAAACCTCATCTTTGATGCGAGTATGTAGTCTGTCAATGTCCTCCTGTTTAGTGCAATCTATAAGTACAAAGTCAAGGACCTAAAAACAAAAGGAAATGAAGCAGATCATGGCAGCACATTTCTTTGGATGCATATTTTATTAAGAGAACAATACAAAACCAAATTACCTTTAGTTTGTACTCAGTAAGTCTTTCGATTTGATCTATCTGGTCATAGTTCAAAGATGGGTTGTCCCCATCCCGGAGGTTCTTCATTCGCAGCTCTAAATTAATTGTGTGGTTTTCAAGCATTTCCTTCACCCGCTCTTCGATGTGTTTTTTCTTTTCATTTACCTCAGTCTCATCTGTGCACTGGTCAACATGAGTGCCTACAAGCAGGACCACTGAGTCTGGAATCTTAAGTTGTAGATTTTTTATCCAGAAGCTCACATTCTCTTTAAAACTCTGGTCATCCATGTTGTAACTGTAAAATAAATAAATAAATAACATTTCTGTTCATTTTAATAGTTATTTAAACTTAAAGTTAATCTTAAAACAAAAAAACAAAAACAAATTATATATGTATATATATATATATATATATATAAATAAAAATAGTTAATCTTGAATGTCTAGTATGGGAAAATTAACAATAAAAATCAATTGTAAAAAATGTTAGTGAAGTTAAACGAATGTTAATGGTGCCTGAAAGTACCTCTATAATATTCTGGTTTTGCCTATTTTATTGTCCACAATGCAGACATAACACATCTGATTGCTTAGAAAAGTAAGAGCCTCTCCTGAAGCCAGTTGCACAAACAATTTAAAAAGACAAGCAAAAGTAGTGATGCTTGCTAATAAAAGAATGAATTTTCAACAACTTATAGTTGTATATAAGTATATTGAACTGTTTGATCTAGCAGGAGAAAAAAGGTCCCAGTACCAAAAAAAAAAAAAAAATGCTTTACCTGGAAAGGTTGATGGCAAGTATGACAAAGGCTTGAGCTGTTATAAATACATGATGGGTGATGTAGTATTCCTCTTGTCCAGCAAAGTCCCAAAAGAAAAAACGGATGCCATCTCCTCTATCAACTTCACTGATATCGATTCCTACAGTACGATCTGCCTCTTCGACTGGTACAGGGCAACCCTCCTTCAGACTGCGGCACAGAGTGGATTTCCCTGCCATGGAGGTCCCCAGAAACATGGTCTTCACGGTGTAGACATCTGGGGCGTTTGCTTCAAGCATTGAAAAGTAACTCTGGATATCTCTCAATCCCCCAGCACAGACCTCCGCAGGGGGCTTTCTAAGAGGGTTGCCATTAGCTTTGAACAGAGTTAAACTACTGTTTTGAAAGAGCAGGTCTGGCAGCTCAGCCAACTTGTTCCTCTCTACATAAAGTTCTTTAAGGTGTGAAAGACCCACAGTAGGATCTAAATTCCTCAGGCAGTTGTTGGACAGGTTCAGGTAGATGAGATCTTGGCACCTGTTCAAATCGCTGGGTAGCATTTCGAGCCGATTGGTGCTCAACTTTAGGAATTGAAGTTTCCCCAAGGATGGAAAGACATTTTCTGGAATGGTTTTAATACTGTTCTGATTCATATAAAGTTTCTCCAATTGGTGTAACGCTCTAATCTCCTTGGGGAAATCAGTGATCTCATTCCTGCTCAGGTTAAGCTCTTTTAGGTTTGTCAGATTCGAGATACCAGTGATTTGTTTGAGTCTGTTGCGCTGTAGATCTACCTTGACTGCATCTCCACCTCTCCGGAGTAGCTCAGTGGGAAGTGCTTTGAGTTTCTTTCCAGAAAAGTCATCTTCCTTTTTGTCGATTTGATTTCCTTGTTAATGTAAAACACACACACACACACACACACACACACACACACACACACACACACACAAGTGTATGTCAGTTTATTTGTATTAATGTTTAAATATTATAAACAACATACTCCTAACATCATAACCTATTAATAGATGACTTGAAGAAGCAAGGCATATATATTTCAACATGAATAATAAATTTGTTTTTGTTTTTTCTAAACAGAAAAAAAACAATTCCTCCCCTATAATTAAAACTCAGTGTGAGTTTGTCAAGATTAGCAATTATTATATCCACTACAATGATACAGCAAATCCTGGGAGTCACCCTTACTAGTACAGACAAACTAATTATAATGTAGCCTATGTGTTCATTTTTCTTAGGTAGCCTAATTACAATCACACAAATCTGTAGCATTTCTTTAAGACCAAGATAAAAAGTGTAAACATACCATTTAAAGTGAACATGTTGTTGAGATGCTAAAGAAACTCTTTCGCTCGTCTGTGTGTCTGGTAAGTAATCTACTTCCTCATGTCCCGTGGAGCAGAGTCGGGAAGGACTTTTAACAGAGCAGTACGCCTGGTTTTTACTTTCATTTTCAAGAAAACGCAGCAGTATCTGTTTCGGATTCTCTCACGTGATTTACACAATGCAGAACTGCAGGGTATGGAAGCCCGTTTCCGCCACTAAATAAAACAAAATAAAAAGAGTAATTTCTCACAATTGTGAGTTATAAAGTCAGAATTCTGAGATAGAAACTCGCAATTTTTGTGATATAAAGTCACAATTCTGACTTTTTTTCTCAGTCAGAATTGTGACTTTATAGGCTATCACGCAATTGCGAGTTTATATCTCAGAATTCCGACTTTATAACTCACAATTGTGAGGAAAAAAGTCAGAATTCTGAGATAAAAAGTCGCAATTCTTTTTATTTTTTTATTTAGTGGCGGAAACGGGCTTCCATAGCAGGGCCATCATCTGGCTAAATAGTGCAACGGTGTACTTACGAAAAGACAGTAACAGATTCAACTTAAAAGTCACCATGAAGTCAAAATTGACCATTCATATTTTTTGTGGAATATTGCAGTATTTATTATAAATGATTTATCTGTGCACATCTTTTATTATTATTATTAGTATACATGTGCCCTTGTAAACAATCAAAATAACTTTCCATCCCACAGGCAGATCTCTGATGTCGTGTTCATCGGCGCAAGGGCGGGGCCAGCTGTCACTCACAGATTGCACAACAAACATCCAATCAGTTTCTCAATGTGCGACATGAAGTCCCGCCTTTTTTCTTGTCTGAGAAGCTGTTTCACGCGGATATACATTAGGTACAATAGGGAAGAAGAGACGATCGCAACTTCTGTTTATGCCAACTAGAGGTGAGCAGAGCACAACCTAATGCGGGGCTAGATGTAACACACATGGTTTAAAAGTTCCAACACAAAACTTAGTGTAGCTATTTACTAGTTATCATATCAACAATATAGAGAAAAATTACGCCAAAATTAAAAAAAAAAAAAAAAAAAATCTATGGAAGATATTGCTGAGCATCTACGTGTTTAGAAAAAGTACATTTCTTTCTGAAATTACTGAATTTCTCATCTCAGTTTTTAGTGTTTATTTAAAACACTACATTTATAAAATACTACAGGCATATCTGCTAATATTTTAATCTCCAAATCTGTTATTTAGCAGTTTAGATAGTTCTTTAATGCTTAGCTAACTAGCAGAAGACGCTAGCCAGGTTTAAATCCCAGTTCAGCAAGTGGGATGTAATTCACGATGTAATTCACATGAATAGCGTTTATTAATTTTATTGAGAAACCACGAGAAACAGGTGAATAAAGACTAGAGTAAGTTTAATGTTCAGAAATTATTATTATTATTTTAAAGTAAAGCATTCTTGCTCTCGTCTATTGCATTGTTTTGAACTATGCTGTATAGGTGTGTTTTGCAGTGTGTTCATTATCCGAATCCAATAGTTTATTTTTAATGATTAAATGGCATTATTTTAGGCATATGAGAAGTTAATAATTGATTTTTATAGACAAAATATTTATTTTTGCCTTGTAGATTTTTTGATTAGACCAGATAACATTTTAAGCTCTCATATGGTCATGTTACAAGGTGCCCCTCACATGTTATAATGTGCCCCACCTATGGGGCATGTTGTCACATTTCACTTCCATTCACAAGACCACATAGTTGTACTATATCAGGGTTGCCAACTTTTTGCTCGCATTCATCTTTTTGCTCGCATTCATTAATATTCACTTGTGTGTGCTTATATAAGTATCATTAAAAATATTAGGATGTAAGTTATTAACGTTTTAACATTTCACATTTAAAGAAATCTAGTGTTTGATCATGTCTAAATATTTATTCAAATGCAAAACCTAAAAATAAGTAAGCAGTTATGATCTGCAATACTTTTTTGAGCAACTAGACTAGATACATGTATATTTATTAAAGAGCCATACAGGCACCAGGTGGGTAATGGCATTACAAATTAAATAGATTATTTTTCCAGCCACAAAATGACTCTATTTTGCCTCTTTGCATTGCAATTCTCTATTTTAACCTTAATTACTACACTAATTGTAATATAAATAATACAAATATTAGAAGAAAAATATTTTAAGTGGTCATTAATGGACCATAATTATTGCACAAATAGTATTTAGTACCAAAAGATTTCCTCAAAATATTCAATAAATATTACTGAACTAAAATATTGAACATTTATTTAATTGAAAAATAGTTAAGGTGTATGGTAACATTTGACCACCAATGAGTATGAGTGTGACCAATTAGTAAAGAATACCTGAGGGTTAAATACAAGAAAAACATTAACATTAATGTTAACAATGTTGCATCTCCACCACTCTCCATAATAAAATGATACTGTAAATGTGGTTGATGTAATAATCAATGTACACTATGCTGTACTGTTTACCAAAAATTGCGAGATGAAAGCATGTCGCAACTCTGTTTTTCAACGGCTCTGGCTTTAACTGTTATGCCACATTAAGTGCGCCAAAAAACGGTATTTATTGTTTGAATTTCGTATTAAAACTTTACAAAATTTAAAAGCTTAGACTTTGTTTCATATCAAAAGCAGGTTTGGCAATTTGGCGTGAGATTTACTTGGGCAGAGTGAGAGCGTGAGACAGAGCCTGAAAGCGTGTCTCACGCCAAATGCGTGAGAGTTGGCAACCCTGTGAAATTAATGTGGGGAGAAAAATTAATACTCAACCCCTTGTGGATTTACTAAAACTGAAAAATTCAAAAAGTATATATATATATAATGTCTCCTTTCCCTCTACAGTCTGAAAGAAATGCTAAGTGAACGTTGCATGCATGAGTTAGAGAGATTTCAAAAGTATGCTGTAAATTTAAATAAATATATTAGTTTATCTTTAACAATAGATACAAAAAGAGGTCCCACTTTATATTAGGTGGCATTAACTACTATGTACTTACATTAAAAAATAAGTACAATGTACTTATTGTGTTCATATTGTATTGCAAAACACTTTTGCTGATATTGAGGTGGGACACAGGTAAAGTTAGGGACAGGTGTGGCGGTATGGGTAAGTTTAAGGGTAGGGTTAGGTGTAAGGGAAGTGTCAACAGTGTAATTATGAATGTAACTACAGAAATTAATTACAGATGTAATTACATGCAGGTAATTTTTTAAAATGTAAGTACAATATAAAAATATGTATGTACACAATAAGTGCAAATCCAGAGACATCCTGTATGATAGCTTTAGAGTCTCACCTTGAGTCATGATGACAACACAAGCATCTGATGTGTGTGGTCACTATCATCACTGCACACACAGGAATGCATGGAAAAATGACTTTGCTCCGTTGATTCAACTGCAGCACATTAGGTGATGAAAATGTGAGTTTTCTCATGTTGATCAACTGGGTTTCCATATGAGCCTAGTAGTTTTCCCAACTGATTCTTTCTTTCTTTCATTCATTAAAAAAAATATATATTAAAAACTAAAAAACTATTTATACCAGGGGGCTGTTGAATGCTTCTGATTGGTTGACGAACATTCTAAGGTGTGCAATTATTTTCCAGTAAACATACAGCTATGAAATAGTGCAGGTCTGTTGACTTCCATTACAGTTCCATATCACTTCGCCAAATTTTTTTCTGTCATTTCAAAGGTCCTTACCTATACCCAACAAAGACAAGGACCAAGCAAATAAATACGACAAACAATAGGATAAAAATGGCAAATTTCCATTTTCTATGCCATGTAGTATACTCCAAAACGTTGAAAAAATTAATAAAACAGACATTTCAGATTTAGTCTTTCTCTTCAGGAATAACAGTCCAAAGTATTAATTACTCATTGTGTATAGATTTTTTTGTCAAATCAAATGTTTCTCCCCTTAATAGCTCCTGTAGGCAAACAATCCTGAGCAGACATGAGAAATGTCTACCTAATGTTATTTATTATTGTTAATTGTAATACTTTGTGCCATATTGCTAGAAAAGAGAGCAATAAAAACCTATTAATCAAAACAGAGAAATGATCGAATTAAAATATGTGATAATATAAATAGACGGTCTCAAGTTTAAATCTCAGCAGAATTCTAAATAAACCAAGCAAAACTGCAACTGTATATCTGTGGATATATCAGTAACCGAGGAGCATTTTATTTTGTGATTTTAGCATTTTATTTGTGACAACATATCACCCACTCATATGTGATGATGATGATGTTGATTCATCTTCAGAACAGAGGGCTTCCAGACAAACTTAAATGGTAATGTAAAATATAAATAGCTAAATGACTTTCAATAATGATTTTTTAAAAACATAATTACAAAATTAATAGTTAAAACCTGTCTCAGCTTTAAAAAAACATTTTAAATATTTTGTGGTCAGTGGTACAATATAGCTTTATATATATATATATACACCGATCAGGCATAACATTATGACAAGTGAAGTGAATAACAATGATTATCTCTTCATCACGGCACCTGTTAGTGGGTGGGATATATTAGGCAGCAAGTGAACATTTTGTCCTCAAAGTCGATGTGTTAGAAGCAGGAAAAATGGGCAAGCGTAAGGATTTGAGCGAGTTTGACAAGGGCCAAATTGTGATGGCTAGACAACTGGGTCAGAGCATCTCCAAAACTGCAGCTCTTGTGGGGTGTCCCCGGTCTGCAGTGGTCAGTATCTATCAAAAGTGGTCCAAGGAAGGAACAGTGGTGAACTGGCGACAGGGTCATGGGTGGTCAAGGCTCATTGATGCACGTGGGGAGCGAAGGCTGGCCCGTGTGGTCCGACCAAACAGACGAGCTACTGTAGCTCAAATTGCACAACAACGAGTTTGAGGTGTTGACTTGGCCTCCAAATTCCCCAGATCTCAATCCAATCGAGCATCTGTGGGATGTGCTGATTCTGAACAAACAAGTCCGATCCATGGAGGCCCCACCTCGCAACTTACAGGACTTAAAGGATCTGCTGCTAACATCTTGGTGCCAGATACCACAGCACACCTACAGGGGTCTAGTGGAGTCCATGCCTCGACGGGTCAGGGCTGTTTTGGCAGCAAAATATCATCTTCAGTCATAAAACTCTAGATGGCACAGGCTGCAGGCTGATAGGTCTTTTACATGCAATGTGCTAGCAATCACATGGCACAAGCGGATTGGCCTCTGCTGATTTTGCAGGCAATGAGATTGCTTGCTCAACATTTAAATAGTCTGGTTCAGTGTTCGCTGTTATTATCGCTGTTATGTTATTATCAGAGTTCCTCTGAAACCCTCCACCTCCCCCAGCTCCACCTGTCTAGATCTGCTACAGGATTTATGTATCTCTATGTTAATGTCTGTTCATGCGGCAGAATATCTTACATGCTCACAGCAGCATTCTGTAGAGAAATTGGCGGTTGCAAGTCCGTACTTGTTCTGTAGCAGCGTGTGTAGCAGATCTATAATTATAGTGTGGGAAATCAATAAACCTAAAAACTTGCAATTACTTCTTTTTATTTTGGTATGTTTTTAGTTAATGAAATATATGAAGATTGTTAAAATACATTCAAAATATTAATCTGTTTAATAATTACAAAGACAGCGCTGTATTTACATTATTCTTATGTTTTCACAAATGCATTTCACAGAGTATCATACAAAAGAAAATGTAATTAATATATCAGACAAAATTAAGTAGAAATAATATAAAGTGAACAGTGAATAATTCCTTGGGTTGTACTCCAGACTTTATCGCCATGATGTCTCTCTTGATGACAGGACTGTAAGACACACACAAAATGGAATGAGGTTCTGGGCTTCATGGAGAATGATTGGAAAATATGTTTTTAAATACAAATGGGGGCGGTAATGTTTCATATCACAGATACAGGGAAGATATAAAGAAAGAAGGTGTGGAAAATGTAAACAAAGAAAAACAGCAGCATAAAACCTCAAAATCAAAATGTTCCATTTACAGTCAGACAGTTTACAGCCTGACCTTGAGTCTGCTGCAGCATCCACCAGATGCAGTTCCATAGAAAGACATGAAATGAATACCTGCTTGATTTGTTTCTACATAAAACACGTGTGCCAGGCAGGAAACATGGAGCAAAGCACACTGGTAGCTCATGATTCACGTGAGCCTGCATGAGAGAACCCCAAGGCAGTGCAGGTTTCAGCAAAAACTGGGAAGGTGATCATTTTTTTTTTTTTTGTAGTAGTAGTAGCTTGAAGCAGCAAGACAGAGGCTTGCAATCTGACTATAGGAAACCACAAGACAAAGTGAACATGCTGTTTTTGTTCTTGCTCAAAAAAATAACAAATTAATAAAAAATATAAATGTACGCAATCTGTCTTTTTGGCCGTACACTTAGAAAAATGCCCATTGACAATACAAAGAGCCACCAGAGAGGAGAGGAGTTGTGCAGTTAAATAAGTGTGCATTCTGAGAAGCAGGAAGAGGTAGAGGTGGACAAGCAGAAGACTTAGGCCAGCAGAGGGCAGCGGTGTGCAAGCTGTGTGTCACACATACACACCCTCTGGATGAAGGCTGGAGACAAGCGGGTTCTGGAGGCTGCGTGGGTTCCCTAGGATTTGCTTGGCAGTGGTGCGAGGGTTAAACTCCAAGATGGAGGAATTTGAATCTGTCATAAACACAGCGTCAGTTATTTTTGGTTATGTATAGTTAGTTTTCTTCTGTAACCACCAGATAATATTTTGGAAGACATTCATAAAAACATATTAACCCCATGTATAGTAGAAAAGACCTGACTAGTGACTTATGAAAACTGCTTGTAATTTTACACACCTTCATCACTCTGTCCATCAGGCTTGAGGAGAGCAAAATCGATCTCTTCGGTTTGCTGATTGGATTGTGCTGGAGTGACTCCTGTTTGCAGGATAAATTGCTGCAGGTTACACTGGCGTAGCTCCTTGTTCAGATCATCCATTTCCTTGGTTTTAGTCTACAGAGGAACATAAGAGAAATTCAGTGTTGTTGAAGCAGTGACTTTCAAACATCAATGATCCTTTATCACATAGTTCTCTTTTCTTGTAATGAAATGCCTACACATATTTAACCTCTACAATGAGGTCTAATGGCCAAGCGATGTGTCTCAAATGTCATTTTTTATACCTTTCTACTGCGATCAGAAATAATTGTTAGATAAAGCCAGCACTGTGGTTTATGCTTAATTTAATTTTTTTGCAAGACAGCTAAACATGTTTAGCCTGAAGATGCTGTCTTTGCACAGCTAGATGAGTTTTGTCTCCCCCCACAAACTCACTCTTTTTTATTTCAACCATCAAAGGTGTGACTAGTATTGTTGGTAATAACAACAACCTGTAGGACGAATTGATATAGCACTGCCCTTGCAGATGGGAGTGAGACAAGAAATGAAGTAGTGTGTATGGAGCCGTGAGGTTCAGTTAGTCATGATGAGTGCACACAACCTGTTTTTGTGTGTCTGCATTTAATGTACTGGTGTGAGGCAACAACTAGTACAAAGAGGTTTTATGTAAGGGTGTACTGTACAGTCAGCAAGTCATTACCATTAACTAAACCATGACAGGATGATTAGGATCCCGAAATACGTGAACATGAAATGTTGAGTTGAAATTACTTTATAATCCTACCTGTATATGATCTTAAAAAGTTTCCACTAATAAAAATTTACAAAATAATCAGGCTAGCAACAGGACTGACACAGCAACAATATTACAGTAATATTAACACTTTGGTCCACTGAGGTCATTTTCACTACAATCAATAACCGAGATGAAAGACGTTTGCTTTGTAACAAGAGAGACTGAGTTTGGTGTGATATGAGACTCTTAGTCAGATTAGACGCCATATTGAATTTAACACGGATGAAATTGAGGCTGTGAGGGATAGACTTACAGTCTTTACAATGGCAAGCACCGTGTAAAGGTCCTAAATCAAGTCATTTCAACTTTCAGTAATGTTTTAAACAGTTTTTGTCTACTGAAAGTTTTGTTCAGAAAGATGTTTTGTCATCTGAACAATTGGGTTTGTTTTTAAACAACAGTACAATCCACTGAGCGCACTGTACTTCTATCCCTCACAGCCTCATTCTCATTCCTGCCAAAACTTAAATATGGCACTCCCCTGATTAAGGTCTATACAGTGTTGCCATGACGTTGGTGGATATTACAGAATATCAGAACACCAAATGACAAAACAGACCTATCAGAATCAAGTATTCCAATATTCACATACTGTCTGAGGTACTACATTTGATGAAAAAACAGTTACTTCGTGACCGTTAATGTATGTTCTATATAGAGTATGTATATAGTATATAGAGTGTGTTCTATATAGTATATAGAACAAACATTTATGTATATAGAGTATGTTCTATATAGTATAAATATGTGCAGCATGAATGAAATCTAGGCGTACTACATCTGCCATGTAGGCTTTGTCATGTGACCTACGGCGTCAGTTGAATAGCTACACTCACATTCACAGCTCTTCACCCGTGGCTTCATGGGATAGTAAAGTGTCCGTCGAATGCATACTCCAGAATCTCTGCGGAAGTAGTAAGTCATCCGGGTAGATTTTAACTACTGTTTTTCAAATACTATAGTTGTGTTCCAAATGGTGCAATATATACTATGCACTATGTACTGAACCGTCTAGTGTATGAATTTTATATAGCTATTTTGGCATCCAGAAACAGAGTCTGATAGCCCTTCCCCCTTCGCTATGTAATTAAAGCTGCGACAGAGTGTCCAACATTCTACACTTCGTTTTTACGGGTAAATCGGTGCATCGTCTGAGTATTTGAAGTGCACTTTTACTTTTTGGTATTTTCAGTCTAATCGCACTATTTATACTACAAAATGGTATAGAATAGTGCATAAGTATGTGAATTGGAATGCATCTTTTGTCTTTGGACATACTGCTCTTTTCCTGTACTGTTTTTCACATTCTATATAGTAGGGAAGTATGCATATTTGGATGCAGCATATAACTCTGGGTGGGGAAGTACTAGAGTCTCCAAATAATGCCAGTGAGCCCATGCAATGTTGTCTCATAATATGAGTGTATACATTGATTGGATTATGAAAAAAAAAAAAAACAGGTATTAGAAACGTAACCTCTAATGGAACAGATGATATGACAAGTGTGTAGCATTATGAGTAATAAAAACAGAAATGCAGACCTGCAGTTGTTCATCTGCCAGCCTTAACACCTTTTCTGTCTCTTCAATTGATGCCTGCAGTTCAGCCCCCTGACGCTGATGGTTGTCCAGTTGTTCTTTCGCTATAAGTACCGATTCTGCAACACTGGGTCTGGCTTGAAGCATACCATTTCTCTTGGTTTCAATAAGCAGCTGAATATCTTGCTCTAGCAGCTCAGATTGACTGTTTGTGTCATGCAGCCTTTGACTGTGTTTGTCTAGGGATAAATGGAGTTCATTTTTTTTCCGTAGTATGTCCTTTTCTCTTTGCACTTCAGACTGAAATTCATTTTCCCAGTACTGTGCATGAGCCAGCTCAGTTTCGTTCCGCCTAAAAAACTGCTGTAGGTGGTCCATTTCCTCAAGGAGGTCAGAGGAAAGGGTTGGAGGAGGAGACTGCTCCAAAACGGACATCTCCCTCTCTAAAGCCTCCAGCTGTCCATGCAGAGACTGTAGCTGCCCCTGTTGTCGTAGAATCTGCTGATAAAGTGTGTCTTTGGATGGATCAGCTTGGGCAAGAGATGAGGGTGGAGATGGGGACACCCCTCGTGCTTGGGAGTCTCTGGGTGGTTTTTCAACCTGTTTTACATGAGTTCGGGGTGACGTGGAGGGCCCAAGATTGAAAGTAAGAGCTTTTTTTGGCTCTTTGTGTTTGAAGGGCACTGGATCTGGGGGTCTGGGTAATTGCGAGGCTCGACTTTGATCTGAGGCTTCACTGCTTGTGGGGCCGGTGCGCCGTAGGATGAATTGCACTTCATTGCCCAACTGACCCAGTTTAGCCAGGGACTCTAATGGGCGTTCATTGGCCACAAGCTGCCGTTCTTTATCCCGTAGTTTCTGGATAAGAACATACCGACCAGTTTGCCCTGGAGAGCACATTAGGAGCAAACGTTAAAATGTAAATGCATTAGCTTAACGAGAAAAAAACGAAGAAAGAGAGAGATACTTAATAACTTACCTATAGCCTGGGCAAGAGCAATGACTACATCCTGACAAGATGTATCTTCTGATAGGCCACAAACAACACGTGGAATGCCATCAACCCACACCTTCAGCTCCATGACTGTGAGAAAGTCAATGAGGAGCGTCTCTACATCACAGTGCTCTGCTGAACAGATTGTGAAGAACAATTACTTACAATACAGAGAATAACTGCACTTAATAAACAACAAGTGTCCAGAACAGCCCTTTAGAAACAACCAAAGGCATAAATCATTTATTGTTTGTAAAGTTTAAAAATTATATAAGAAAAATAGATTTTTATGTTAAGATGGATTACTTTTACAATGTCTTGTCAAAGTTTTGGTTGAATGGACTTTTAATAAAGGGATAGAAATCTCTTTGATTTCATTAAAAATGTCTTTGTGTTTTTTCAGGGTGTTTTTTTTGAAGAGGATACAGAGGTCTTATTTGTTTGGAACGACATGGGTGAGTAAATGATGACAGAATATTCATTTTTGGGTGAACTAACTCATTAAGCAGTTTATCTTTTAGGACGATTCAACAAAAATGATCCTTTGTTTTTTCCTCAGCCCAGGTCACACTTTAAACTAGGAGCTTTCCTGATTCTGTTCCTTTCTCTGTCCTTCAGAAAGGAAAACTGTAATTTTAGTTAAATGTAATAGATCAAACTAACTCACCAAAAACAATAATGAGATATAATCCGTGCAATACACTCAAAAGGTTTTGGTATTCGATGCTGCTTTACAAGTCAGATAATGGCAAAGTGTGCCATGGATTAAACCAATGAATGTCAAAATGTATTATAAACATTGTTACTGTTAGATAATGTTTTTATCAAAGAGATGTGTTAAGATGAAAATTCATATGTCATGTAGCTGTAATAACATGGTTCAAAAGTGTTACCATAGACCTTATTCAGAGCAGCACCATGACAGGTATGAAAGCAAGGCTTTTTATTGTGGGATAGACTTACCGTGTTTTCAATGGCATCCGCTGTAAAAAGCTGCTAAATAACTTATAATTTTCATAATTCTCATGCTGTCTGGAGTTTTTTGTCTACTGATATTTCTTGGAAAGATAAAAGATATTTTTGCAGTGTTTCGTCAGCAAAACAATCCAAAAACACATTAAATAATAGTACAACCCACTGAAGAGATGTACTGTATGTCTATCCCTCACAGCCTCGCTTTCATTCCTGTTAAAAATAAAAAATGTCGCTACTGTAATTAAATAAGGTCTATGAACACTTTCAACCTGACACCACATGCATGGTAAAGTGAGTAACGTGATGTGTAGCCAAGTACGGTGTCCCATACTCAGAGTTTGTGCTCTGCATTTCACCATCCAAGTGCACACACACAGCAGTTAGTATTGAACACACACACGCCAAGTGCTGCGGCGCCCGGGGATTGGGGGGGGTTAGGTGTCTTGCTCAAGGGCAATGAGGGTGGAACAGAGTGCTATTCATTCACTCTCCCCACCTACATTTCCTGCCGGCACTGAGACTCGAACCCGCAACCTTCGGGTTACAAGTCCGACTTGCCCCACAACTGCCCGCACAAAAACGTTCATCTAGACTGTAAATGAACCAGGTGTTTTTTTCAGAAAGCATCTCTCAAAACAACTTCTGCTTCGTCATGTCAGCAATGCAAGACAATAATCACCTTCAACCAGCACATTAATGAGAAGTCATACAAAACACATACATTAAAACATTTTTAAGAGTGAAATGCAACAGCTCAAAGTGCTTCAAGGATACCCTAGAGCATGATCTGAAAATCACAAACCCTATTTTGGAACATGTTGCATTTGCTTCTGCCAAATGAACAGGTTGACACTGGATCTCTTAAAAACTGTCTGTCCTTATGTTTTTTTAATCTGCTCTGCGAGGTGAGTTAGCATGTGTCTCATGTCCTCAACCTGCACATAATGCTTGACTCCTGAGGCAATCATTAACCAACCTTCACATTCCTGTAAACCTTGAAACTGTGCTCACATGCTCAAAGAATGTGTGTACTGTACTCACAGTCACAACACTTCTGCCTCTCACACTAGATCATTCATCTGACAAAATGACAATAACCTTAAGAGATACAGGATAAAGTTAAGACAAATATCGTCTGTCTTTAAGTGTCTCCACAGAACATGGCTCAGGTTTCGTGGCTTGTATTTCATAATGCTATATTGTAACAGCGACGTCATGTCTTTGGCTTCATTAAGTCACGCCTCTGTATGTTGTAATCATTGACTTATTTTAGCAAAATGACCTTCACAGATTTAGCCTTAATTAAGCGTTAAGCTAAAATGTTGGAACATTTCATGTATTTATAAGAGTCATAGCTGCTTTCACACATTGAATTTGGTAAAATTATGAAAATTGTCAGATTTATTTTTCCGGTAAATGTATTGGACCATATCTGCGGTTCACACAAGTCTTTTTTTAGGATGACATTCACATATCAGCTTGAAAATACCAGTATGTCAATCATTAAAAAATGACTTAAAGCTCAGTTTTCAATGTGATGCTGCTCAACAGTAGCTATGCAACCAACAAACATTCATGGCAATTTGGAACTATTTTATGTTTTGGCAATTTGGTCTCATAAATCTCATTTATATGTTTTTGTACAATTTGCTTACAGTCACCATGAAATCAAAACTGACAGTTCAAAATCAAAGTCCTGTCCTAGATTTTTTTTCTTGTTCGAGAAGCCGTTCCACTCGGATATGCATCACAATAGGGAAGAAAAGACTATCACAACTTCCCCACTGATGGTTAGGTTCACCTTGTAAAATTGTTGCGTTTTTTCAGGTTGTGTGCAACAGCAGAGCCACAGTGCAGACGAATGAAAAAAAAGGCAGGGTCTCAAGACCCTCTTGAGGCTCTTGTGCGAGATGCTGAAAAAGCAGCAAGAGCAAGATGCTCCGCAACCATCCATCTAGAGCATGTTTAAATTTATAAAGAAGTGCAGTGGAACTCGAAGCACATTCTGAACCAGCCTTCATTACTGTAAACAGCACAGAGCAATCACGACTTCTCCAGCAGAACTTTATGATTGGCCTAAAGCTGTATGTGTGAAATCCCTTGTAGCATGTGTCATTGTGAAAAACATTCAATTTTCATAAAGGAGGTGTTAATTTCTACTGGTGACAGCTATATCATTACAATACAATGAAAAAGCTAGGTGGTGCAATAAACACAATGCATTAATGCAACAGTTGCCTATAGTTCTGTTTTTATTACTGCTAAGGACAAAGGTCATCTGATTCATCAAGCATATAAACATCCTTGTGGTAAATGCAGTTCTTATTTAGCATCACTAGTTTTTCACTAGTTCACATTTATTTTTAATCTAGATGGCTGATTGCCAGCTTTGCAAATTTATTTCATTCATTTATGAAACTAAACTTCAAATATTTTAAAAAAAAATCCATAAAAAAGATACATTATGGCCTTGTTTTGTAATTTTCCAGTCTCTCGCACTTTGATGTTACATTTTCAAGGAACGGTTACTCAAAAAAAAAAAAGAAATATCATCAGATACAGCACTATGCCCAGATGGTTAAACAAACAGACCCTTATCAAATCACAAATACAAACTCTACAGAGTTAAATCTGAGTAGACAAAGGTCATCTGATTCATCAAGCATATAAACATCCTTGTGGTAAATGCAGTTCTTATTTAGCATCACTAGTTTTTCACTAGTTCACATTTACATACAATCAGATTTGGCGTCCTGTCAGAGGAGAGGGCTCGGAATTTAGCCTGAACCCAGAGTACTCCCCCGTATCCCTGGCTGGGATAGGAATAATACCGAGAGTGAGGAGTTGGGGTGGAGGAGGGACGCTGGAAAACTGTCGTGGAACCGAGGTAAGTCGCCTCTATATATATGCCTCCTCTCGTGCTGATTGGTTAGATTATCTGAACATGCTCTTCCCAAACTTTGTTAATAAAACGTTAAAAAACAACAGTTTCAAAATTCACAATTGAGGTATGATCATGTGTAATTTATGTTGTACTTGTAAAGCAAAAACTGGAAATCTCAGGTACACTTTATTTTTTAAGTTGATGTAGTTAAATTGTACCTACTCAAATAAGTACTGAGTAATATTAATTAACTACATGTACTTACTATAGAGTTACGTTTAGGGTTTGGTTTAAGGTTAGTTACCTGTAATTATGCATAATTTAGTGTTATTACTATAGTAAGTACATGTACTTACATGTAACTACGTCACCTTAAAATAAAGTGTTACTGAAATCTCTGTTACATATCTTGTTTTACTCATAAATCCAAAACAGCTATTCTAAAAACGTAAGACTACAAAACAAAAAAAACTCTGTAAATGTACAAAGTGGAAAATGTTCTGTTAAGTTGCAAATGGTGTCAGTGGCTGAGCCCCTTACACAATGCATTAAACAGCTCAAGACCTCTAATTCACTTTAAAGAAGAATAAGAAATACACGTTTTAAACCTATTAAACAAACCAAAAAAATCAGCAAACTTTGTGAACTTTGTCTGTAGCAGATCTGATGATGTGTGTGTAATCCCACACTATCCACCTCTGTCAGCAGACCTGCAGTAGATCCTGGTCTCTGTTGTACTCTCAGTGTCTTTTAAACTATACACAAATCTGCCATGAAGTGTGGAGACCCATGAAATCTGCCTACTTTTTGCCTAGACATTCCATTCTTGAAATTTAAGACCATAAACCCTAAACCAGTATCATGAACAGGAACATCAAAGATTCAGTAGTTCTGACTCTACGAACTCAGTAATGTATTATTATGTGAAGAACTAGGAATCTAGTGATGAACCGGCATCAAGGGGCTTACACTTTAAATCATATAACAAATTAAGACAAGCAGGTAGTTAGTTAAATTACTAACATCAATTTCTTCTACAGGTAAGTTTGAATTGTCAGTTGTTTGAATATGGTGTTTTTGAAGGTGTGAAGCTCAAATATGCTTGGGAAAACCATCCCTTTTCTCATGTTTCCCTGTCAACATGAGCTTTGAAGAGTACCCAGGAGGGCACATGCTACCAGAAACATATGGCAAACTAGAAATACAGGTTTCATGCTCTTTCTTCCGTCTGATGATGACAGATAATCCATTGTGGTCATAACACCTCTACATGTCTGCACAGCTGAATGACCTATAGGGAACTCTCTTTTCTGACCTGAAATGTCATCTGATAGTTTACCAACAGTAAAAGAGAGACTGTATGTTGATGGCATTCTCACTCAGTAAACAATGAGAACCAAGAAAAATGTTTAAACTGTCTGAATTCCATTTGTTATGTGAACCAGCCAGAATCAGGCTTAGGGATGTGTCTCACAGGCATTAGGTTTCTTGTGTTAAAGGGGTGAAACTGGCCTGCTTACGTAGATCAGCATATCTAAACCTTCCCCATTGTGTGCAGAAGGAGTGTACTCCCTCCCTCTCATGTGAGTTCATTGACGACTGCGAGTAAATAGTATCTCCAAACAAAGTACGATAACTTTTGGTATGCAGCATTACAGGTGCATCAACCTCACTTTTCCTGTTAAAGAATTCCAGGCGAAGTTTATGTAGAAAAGTAACACAAGTATTCTTAACAGAACCCTCTTGTTAAAAAAGGAAACAGTAGTAAGAGGTTAAAGTAAAAGTCTGTGTGAGATGTGCATTATCATTTCTATTTCAGCTCATCTACTTCAATGTTTCCCAACCTTTTTTGTCTTATGTACCCCACAGTCTCATCAATAATGCTCAAGTGACACTAAACCAAAAGTGTGTCCTTTTTAGCATTATCATTAAAACACATTTTTTTAAAGCATTGTGATTAGTCAATAGACTGTTTTTATTGTAAGGCATTCTATATACATTTTTGTTTTATAGGTTAAACATAGTAAAAAAAATCTAGATCTTTCTAAGTACCAATTGAATCTGCATAACCCCCCCGGATTATGCAAATCCCTGGTTGGAAATCTCTGATTTACTGGCATTTCCACACAAAAAATAACCACAAACTCACTTTAGGTTGGGAGTGGTCCTCTCTTTCAAACCATCCTCCACTAAATTTACGACATGATTCGTAGCCTTGAGCTGCAGTAACATAAATCAGATAGACTGCTCTTTCTTTTATCACACGTTGATTTCATGACTAATGCTTCTCAAACACATTTCAAGATACAAAAACTGCATCATTTAGAATACACTATTCTCACATCAACCATTTTCAACAAAGTGTGCAAAGAGCAGTAGACGTGACTCTGTAGTTTGTTTTGCATATCCAAATATAGTGACATCATTTTGTCAGGTGATTGGAATGCAGCAGAATTTAAATAGAAATTTACGTAATCAGATATTTCCTTAAATTATTTGAGGAAAGAATGTGGAGAAGAATCTACTCATGTAGATGGTGAATGATGTAATTAAGTTAATAAATTCGTCAAATCATCAAGGTTTGTTGAGCACGCCAACAAAGTATCAAAAAAGACAAAATGATTATTTTTAATCTAGATGGCTGATTGCCAGCTTTGCAAATTTATTTCATTCATTCATTTATGAAACTAAACTTCAAATATTTAAAAAAAAATCCATAAAAAAGATACATTATGGCCTTGTTTTGTAATTTTCCAGTCTCTCGCACTTTGATGTTACATTTTCAAGGAACGGTTACTCAAAAAAAAAAAAGAAATATCATCGGATACAGCACTATGCCCAGATGGTTAAACAAACAGACCCTTATCAAATCACAAATACAAACTCTACAGAGTTAAATCCGAGTAGTAATTTACTCAGGCATTATTCAAGTCTACATTTACACAAGTGACAGAATGAGTCAAAGGACCTGAGCACAGCAGTTTTCACTGAGAAAAGCACAACTCATATTGGACAATCCTCACAGTCCAACAGTCAAGCGAAATACATTATCTGCTGCATTAGCCATGGACAAGACACAGTTAACCCATTCTGACTAATTACCTTCAGGCATTTTTCCCTTTTCATTAATAAAAACAGGTTTTTACAAAACCTGGTAACCTCATTGAGTTCTACAGGTAACAGACTGCTTCCAAACAGTAAAGGTTTACCCATTCTCTGTACCAGGTTTCTGTAAATTATTTTAATTTCCTTGTTACTGATTAAAATCAATGACATAATCCAAAACAAACAATTTCAGCTACTTATTCCTTGTTTGAGCTACTTTCCTTTCCAGACAGTATGGAAACACCTGTGTAAATTTTGGCACATTTATTGTCAAGTCTGTAGACTAACTAGATAAACCTGCTGGTCAGAAGCAAAGCTATATTTACCTTAGAGTTGAAAGCTTGCTTCTGTGTGTCCCCCTTCCTGGTTACCATGATGAATAAATTTCAAAAAGTACCGTCCTCAAACGTGTCTAATGTAAAATCACAGAGTTAACCTGTAACGCAGATGTTGGTGTCCAACAGGTTGTTGTTTTTCCTGTATCTATAGGAGCAGGATTAATGGCGCACTACTTGTTTCGTCTCTTGAAAGTGACTAGCTCTTTCCGCTCTCTCCGAGGCTGACACATAACACAGCCTTCCCATGCTCCTCCCCCTCCACAGGTAACACCAGCAAAAGTGCTCTCGTTTTCTCTCTCTCTGCCCTGTTTGTGGTTAGTAGGGTGTTCTGGTTTGCATCTTAAGCTGAATGTTTTCCCAACTTTTCATTTTAAGACTGGGGATCATTAATCTGCAAGCTGCAATAAATATCAGTAAAACAACAAAAAATGTATGTTCACATTTCCTGGGGGAAAAAAAACACATTGGTGATGCTTTCCCATGCTAAGATTGTTGCCATCATTTTAAGGTGTTGTGCCATTTCCAGTGTCTTGCTATGTGGTTGCTAAGGTCTTGTAAGTGTTTTGTAACACGTTGCTGCAAGGTTGATAAGGTGTTTTGGGTGGTTGCTAGGCAATTGCTTACCAGCCCAAGTCAAAAAAACCCAACCCCATTGCATCTTTTGGATAATCTGTACATCTCTCTACTTTTATTTTCTGCTAGGAGAAAAATGTACACTACTGTTCAAAAGTTTGTGGTCTGTAATTTTTTTTAATGTTTTTGAAAGAAGTCTCTTTTGCTCACCAAGGCTGAATTGTTTTTTGTTTCATTTTGATCAAAACATTAATATTGTGAAATATTATTACATTTTATTATTAAATATTATTATCATATTATTACATTTCTTATTATTATCAATGTTAAAAACAGCTGTGTTGCTTAATATTATATATCCTTACTGAATAAAAGTATTAATTTCTTTTAAAAAATTCTATAGACCCCAAACTTTTGAACAGAATAACTGATGCAGAAAAAGTTAAAACCCCAAATCTATCATCTTAAGCATAGGTGAAAGTAATACCGCATGTTGCCACTTGCAAACATATATTTTAAAGTGCTATAAAAATATATTAAACACTTGTTGTGCTACATGACCATTAAAAGGATAGTTCACCCAAAAATTTAAATTCTGTCATTAATTACTCACCCTCATGTCGTTTTAAACCCATAAGACATTCCTTCATCTTCGGAACACAAATAAAGACATGCATCGGACATTAATATCTTGTAAATAAAGTGGTAAATTATGTTTTTTGCGCAAACAAAGCACTTGCATTGCTTCATAAAATTGTTAAACTAGGAGTCACATGGATTACTTTTATGATGCCTTTACTACGGTGCCCAAGAGAGCTCAAAGAGCTGCAACTGAAGAAAACACATGCAAATAAAAAAAACACCAGGAAATTAAGAAAACATCTTCATCAATCTTCATCTCCATCAACAACAGATGTGCTGCAACTACTCACAACGCAACCAAATAAGTAACGCGCTGCAAATACTCACAACGCAACCAAATTAACAAATGTGCTGCAAATAGCACAAAGCTCAACACGCTGCAATTGAAGAAAACAGGCAAATAGAAAAAACACCAGAAAATTAATCAGTTTGACAACACATGTGCTGCAAATACTAACAATGCAACCAAATATGAAACACACTGCAAATATTCACAAAAAGTGAAAAACCTGGCTGGGATATGTTTATTGTTCAATATCTACTCATCAGTGATGTTGTCGATGACCTGAGAGGTGAGTGTTTTGTTTAACATCCTGATCGTATGTGCGTTATAAGTATTTGCAGCGCACTTCTGTATTTGGTTGCATTGTGAGTATTTGCAGTGTGTTTCTGTATTTCATTGCGTTGTGAGTATTTGCAGTGCGTTTCTTATTTGGTTGCGTGTATTTGCAGCACATTTCTGTATTTCGTTGCGTTGCGAGTATTTGCAGTGTGTTTCTGTATTTCATTGCGTTGTGAGTATTTGCAGTGCGTTTCTTATTTGGTTGCGTGTATTTGCAGCACATTTCTGTATTTCGTTGCGTTGTGAGTATTTGCAGTGCATTTCTTATTTGGTTGTGTCGTGAGTATTTGCAGTGTGTTTCTTATTTGGTTGCGTTGTGAGTGTTTGCAGAGCGTTTCTGTATTTGGTTGCGTTGTGAGTATTTGCAGAGCGTCTCTATTTGGTTGCGTTGTGAGATTTGCAGTGCGTTTCTTATTTGGTTGTGTCTTGAGTATTTGCAGTGCGTTTCTTATTTGGTTGCGTTGTGAGTATTTGCAGTGCGTATCTTGTTTGGTTGCGTTGTGAGTATTTGCAGTGCGTTTCTTATTTGGTTGTGTCGTGAGTATTTGCAGTGCGTTTCTTATTTGGTTGCGTCTTGAGTATTTGCAGTGCGTTTCTTATTTGGTTGCGTTGTGAGTATTTGCAGTGCGTTTCTTATTTGGTTGCGTCTTGAGTATTTGCAGTGCGTTTCTTATTTGGTTGTGTCGTGAGTATTTGCAGTGCGTTTCTTATTTGGTTGCGTCTTGAGTATTTGCAGTGCGTTTCTTATTTGGTTGCGTTGTGAGTATTTGCAGTGCGTTTCTTATTTGGTTGCGTCTTGAGTATTTGCAGTGCGTTTCTTATTTGGTTGTGTCGTGAGTATTTGCAGTGCGTTTCTTATTTGGTTGCGTCTTGAGTATTTGCAGTGCGTTTCTTATTTGGTTGAGTTGTGAGTATTTGCAGTGTGTATCTTGTTTGGTTGCGTTGTGAGTATTTGCAGTGCGATTCTTATTTGGTTGCGTTGTGAGTATTTGCAGTGTGTATCTTATTTGGTTGCGCTGTGAGTATTTGCAGTGCGTTTCTGTATTTGGTTGCATTGCGAGTATTTGCAGTGCATTTATTATTTGGTTGTGTCGTGAGTATTTGCAGTGTGTTTCTTATTTGGTTGCGTTGTGAGTGTTTGCAGTACGTTTCTGTATTTGGTTGCGTCGTGAGTATTTGCAGTGCGTTTCTGTATTTGGTTGCGTTGTGAGTATTTGCAGTGCGTTTCTAATTTGGTTGCATTGCGAGTATTTGCAGTGCATTTCTTATTTGGTTGTGTCGTGAGTATTTGCAGTGTGTTTCTTATTTGGTTGCGTTGTGAGTGTTTGCAGTACGTTTCTGTATTTGGTTGCGTCGTGAGTATTTGCAGTGCGTTTCTGTATTTGGTTGCGTTGTGAGTATTTGCAGTGCATTTCTTATTTGCTTGCGTCGGGAGTATTTGCAGTGCGTTTCTGTATTTGGTTGCGTTGTGAGTATTTGCAGTGCGTATCTTGTTTGGTTGCATTGTGAGTATTTGCAGTGCGTTTCTTATTTGGTTGTGTCGTGAGTATTTGCAGTGTGTTTCTTATTTAGTTGCGTTGTAAGTGTTTGCAGTGCGTTTCTTATTTGTTTGTGTCGTGAGTATTTGCAGTGTGTTTCTTATTTAGTTGCGTTGTAAGTGTTTGCAGTGCGTTTCTTATTTGTTTGTGTCGTGAGTATTTGCAGCGTGTTTCTGTAATTGGTTGCGTTGTGAACTAACCCTTTAAAATGTCACATTAACGCATGAAAGGCATCTACCCTCAACATAAAACTCGAAACTCCCTAGACAAAGCAGGTAAAAGTACTGAATAGCATAGTTAACATACTAAAACATCAATACAATGATATCCTGCATGGGCTCTTGGGATAATATTTGTACATATAACACAACATTTCTTACAGAAATCATTTACATACAAATTATTACTGCTACACAAGCAAACTTTCCAGTGCTTTTCATATTTTAAAGAAATTATGCCAACTTGTTGCATCTCTAGAGGTGATGGTCAAGAAGGCCTGCAGAGATACATTTGCCTTTATTTTATGCTTTCACTATCAACATGGCCACCTTGATGTCTCTGTGTTTGCTCTGAATTTACATGACAGAGAGGGGAAGAGGATCACATCACTCATGAGGCTACAGCCACCATTATCTACAATGGAACATCTTGCACTTGTTAGACATGGCACGAATAAAGTCTGAAAGTGATGAACGCCGTAATGAAACAAATGGAGACTAATAGCTCAAAAGCACAATGCATTTAACAATCCAAACCTCTCAATAGATAGCCTAAATAATTGTGGCAACTTAGTCACCATTATTCAAGTAAACTATTTCATTTATATTCTTACTTTGTTGGCATACTTTGGTTGCTGATCAACGACAATCAAAGAAAGAAACCCACCTGGTGCAACATGTAAAATAATTAGGCTATAAAATGTCATGCATTATCTTTCAGGACCCCTCATCGTGTGTGATATGTCTGCAGCTTTCATTACAAGAAAATATACTTATATTGTCAAACAGCACATTACATGGTACATCTCATCTATCGACTTACCTCTTATAAACTCTTGAGATGCACAGGAGAACAACAAGCAGAAGGTAAAAAAGGATCTGTGTGACTTTGTCAAGGCCTCACCAGACAAGTGAAGTGGGACTGAGGCTCTTGGTTGCCTTGACGACGGATGCTTTTTCAAGCAAATCAGCCAATGAAATGCGCACTGATCGTCATACAAAAGGCCATGTGACTCTCTGGCTGCCTTTCAGCAGGAGGAGACAAGAAACACAAGGATTAATGACGTGTGAATGACAGCAGTATGATTTTTCTTTATAATCTTTTAACTCTGTTTTTATGACGACTGCGGTCCCATAACTAAAGTAGATGTCTGAAATATATCTGAGGTTAAATAGGGACTGGAAGTGTGTGCCTTGAGGCTACGGAGATCAAAGATTGCCACCTAGTGGACAATTCTGAAAATTACATCAGTGGACCTCTAGTTTAAAAATAATTGAATTAAATGAGTGATTTTGAAATAATAAAACACTCAGTAATTCAACACTGAGAAAGGTGTATAGTAATTAAGTATGAAATGAAAAGAAATCACCAGCCATACCTGAGAAAGACAGTAACGACACATTTATATCACCTGCTTATCAAATATTCTCACTCAATTCAGTTTAAAAAAAAAAATTGTATATTTATTTTTAGTTTCTATAAAGAATCATCAACTATTTATCAAAGGTCTCAGTAATGTTTTGGAACTATTCACACTATATGTCCCTCAGATTCACAAAACTCATCTCGGAAAAAAAGTTTAAAAAGTAATGAAAAGAAAGAAAGATTTCAGTTTTTAAACATTAAAAAAGAACAATAACTTTGCTATTTTGTAATTGTTCTGTAATAATAATAAAAAATAAGGTTGGGACACTGAGTGTTTATAATCTGATTGTCAGTGATTTTTAAAACTATTTTTTTTAGAAAGAAAGAAATTGATTTTTAATGCTAAATGGACATTGTTCTGTAATAATAATAAAAACGAAAAAATCAAAGAAAGAAAAAAAGAATTACAAATACAAATATAAAAAAAATTTCATCAAGAGTTTATCATCTGAAATTTCCCTCTAATTTACTTTTTTTAACTGCTGTATGGGGATTATTCTGTAATGAAAAAGAAAGAAAGAAAGAAAGAAAGAAAGAAAGAAAGAAAGAAAGAAAGAAAGAAAGAAAGAAAGAAAACGAAAAAAACGATGTTGTTTTTGTGTTTTGCAACATAAGACAGCCCACCTGTAATGTAAGAAGGGTTGAGAGAGTGTGTGGTGTGTGTATTGAGAAACACAGGGTTTGGGCGTGTGCTGTGGCTCTAAGCTCCCTCTCCTTCTTCTTCCCCCTACACACACACACACACAAACACTCATACACACACACTGCTCGCCTATCAGTCGACCCACACCGGCAGCTCGTTGTTCGATGTTCGTGTTGATCGCATCTGCTTCAGCGAATCTGTAGCGCGCGAGAAGAACAAGAACACGCGCTGTCTAATGACGAAAACAGCTGAGAGCAGCAGAGCTTTGAGAGGAGCAGCGGGAAGGATGTCGACATATTATTGACTTGTGTTCAGTGTCGTCGAGACGAGCGAACAGCACCGTGTATTTTGTAAGTACTAGTCCAGCTGCTGTCTTTCTATGCTGTGTGTCGTGCAGGAATAACAGCAGCAACAAAATGTTCCTTGTAGACGCTGGACGGAACATTTTTTTTTTTGGCAGCAAGGCATAAATCATTTCACTAGCATCTCGAAACTGAAGAACTACTACTGTAGTGAACATGGGAAACGAAACAAATGCGTCAAATCAGTGCGCGCGCCTGAATTCCATTCATCTCTAGTTCGTTACATTGTGGCGAGCTGTGCAACTATATTCATATATGCTACATACAGCGATGTTCCGTATGGACATAATGACCGATGCAGGAGAAACTAGTTTATTTAAACCAGCAGAGCAAGAAACGTTGTATGAAGGCTAGTTTTTGTACTCCACTCTTTACGTTTTTAAAACTTATGTCATCGCATAGATTGGTTGCCATTGTATTGTTAGCAGAGATCCGCTCACCAAAATGACTACGTTGTTTACATTGCGCATCGTCTGAAAAGTCAATAAAGGTGATGTCATTGCTTCTCAGCAGTAATGGGAAAAATTAAATGGATTTTCTGTACATTACATATATACATAACCTATACACACTGTATACACTGTATAAGTGTGTGACTGTGTGTGTGTTTAAAGTGAAACGTTTTCAAAGGGTGAAATACTACCTGGTACAGTGTGATCACTAATTTTATGGGCAAAAAAACTCTTTTGACTAGTAATTAAAAGTTGTAGCCTGGCATGTTTACTATGATCCAGAGCCTAAAAGCAATATAAAAGTTGTAAACTCCCAGCAGGGAAAAAGAAAATGATGTTCACAGGTAAGGCTACATGACAGGTGGAGGAGCTAAAAATAGATTTTCAAATGGAATACTTGATGCAGTGTCCAGTGACAAAGCTAAACCTGATGGCTTGACTGATGTTTTTTTAACTTTGCACAAAGATTCAGATGACCCATAATTCCTTTTGATCTCATTAGCAAATAATAGTTATATAATAACCTTTATTGGACTAATATAGTTATATATAACTGCTCCACATGTAAGGGGAAATAAAAGTCACAAAAATAGTTTAGGTAAATAAATATTCAGAAACAAATATTCAAGCACATCTTAGATGGTCAGGTTCTTTGACGTTTATCTTCTCCTGAGGATCCTTAATTTATTAAGTAGGTTGTCAGAATTTCAAATCTAGTTTGGAAGGGATGAAATTACACAGGTTGTGAGTGAAATAGATTCTTCTGGCACTAAATCAAACATTTTAAATAATAACACAAATAGATCACTGTCAGGGAAAGTCCTGTAGACAAGTTTCTGCTGCAGCCCAAAATAGCTTTTCTTTTTGTCCAGTGTTACATCACTAGACAAGGGTAAATTCATCTGTCTTAAATATTGTCGGCAAGATAAGTGCTTTATTCCAGGAAGCACTGGTATACTCTATGTAGATGTTGACTGGAATTCCTTTTTTACTTTAATGAACTCCCTGCCCGTTTTATTTCCTTGTAAGCTTATTTTAATTTGTTCAAGTGTATAAGACCTATAATGATTCATCAAATTTTCTTGTTCCTTCTTGCTTTCTTTCAGCTTGTGACTCAGCAGCAGTGAGAATGACGGAATATAAGTTGGTGGTGGTAGGTGCAGGTGGTGTGGGCAAGAGTGCTCTGACCATACAGCTCATTCAGAACCACTTTGTTGATGAATACGACCCAACCATTGAGGTAAGCCAGAAGTCAAAATGGCAAAATGGTATTTTCTGTCATTTACCTTTGTCTCATATGTAATAGTTTATATATATATATATATATGTATTAGTGTGTGTTGAGTCATGAAATTCAGATGGAACAGGCTAATAAGTCCTTTACATGCAATCTGCAAACTGTCACACCATTATCACATGACATAAGCTGATTGGCCTCTGCAGCCAATGAGATTGCTTGCCCAACATTTAAATAGTTTGGCTCATTGTTTGCTGTAAGAGTTCCTCTGAAACCCTCCACCTCCCCCAGCTCCACCTGCCTAAGTCTGCTATTAGATTAGATATTAGATTACATGGTCACAGCAGTGTGTCTGTATCTATTGGCAGTAGTAAGTCCAGCAGCAGCAATAATTAACAGCAGCAGCGTAGTTGATCTAGTCCGCCAAGACCAAATACATTAACATTGCCATATTCAGTAACATACCAAAACTACTTAGAGTTATCATGATTGCAAAAAAATAGACCTCAGTGCAGAATATAGTTCCCTAATTTCAAATGTAACATTATATGAATAGAAAACATCAAAATTTAATCTGAGGGTAAAACATTCGCCCCACTTTGGTCAAATAGTCCACAGTTCCCACTTTCTCTTTATCAGTAACATAATATATTTCACTGTATATTGCAGTGTCAATTGAGCAGTAAGAAAATTTACAATTAGGGCTGTCACGATTCCTCGATTAAATTCGAGTACTCGAAAATCGATTGCAATTTAATATATTTTATATGGTTTAATTTATATACTGTATATATGCACTTTAATTATTTACATGCGTGTAGGTTACATGCGTCTCAGAGCAGCTCCGTTCACAGTAAATGCTGCTCCACATGAACGGTTATCATTTACATGTGTGGAGCGCATCTCAAACTCCATCTCTGCATATGCTGTGAGTTTGGGTTGCTTATAACATTCATCTGGGAACGCAATGTGCCATTTCATCAGATTTGTAAGGTAAATCATTTATAAACCTACACCAACACAGGAGAATACATCAATATGTTTCTAAATATGCAAACTGTTCATCGCGATTTCAAAATAAAAGTTTAAGTCATTTTAGAGGCTTAGGTCTTTGCTCGGGTCTATTTTTATTACCACAAAAAAATCCTATTACTCGATTAATCGTCAAATTAATCGACTGATTACTTGATTACCAAAATAATCATTAGTGACAGCCCTATTTACAATATTCAGAAAAAAACATCTTAAACATTGTATATTTTTGATCTGTTCTTCCTCACAGGACTCATACAGGAAACAGGTGGTGATTGATGGAGAGACGTGTCTGTTAGATATCCTGGATACTGCAGGTCAGGAAGAGTACAGTGCAATGAGAGACCAGTACATGAGGACCGGAGAGGGCTTTCTCTGTGTTTTTGCCATCAACAATACCAAGTCTTTTGAGGACATTCATCAGTACAGGTTAAATGATAGGAAACTGAGGTATAAGAATACATCTCTTTGTTTCTTATAACAAATATCACTATAAATGTGGATTGTTTGCATTGCTTTTTAAAGGGAACAGATTAAGAGAGTTAAAGACTCAGATGATGTGCCTATGGTGCTTGTGGGTAATAAATGTGACCTACCAGCACGCACTGTGGACACAAGACAAGCCCAGGAACTCGCCCGTAGCTACGGTATACCCTACATTGAAACCTCAGCAAAGACAAGACAGGTTAGAAACATTTTAGCCAAATATATTCTGTTGTATAACCAAAAATTTTGTCAAGTATCAAGCTGTCCTAATTTCATTTGCATGGCTGAATGTATATAGCTCAGAAAAGCCGTAATTAGTGTGTACGTGTGTGTTTCTGATTAGGGAGTGGAAGATGCCTTTTACACACTCGTCCGTGAAATCAGGCAGCATAAGTTGAGGAAACTGAACCCGCCAGATGACAATGGCCAAGACTGTATGAACTGCCGCTGCGTGGTGTCATGACCCGGTAAACATCTTTATTCTGATAGTAAAGTGCCCCTATTATGCTTTTTCAGATATTACCTTTCATGTTTTATGTAATATAGACGTTTGTGAATGTAAAAGGTGTGCAACGTTTCAAATATCAAAGTGCACAATAAATGTAGCTATTGTCTCACAAAACAAAGAACCAGTTCTGAAGTCTTACTTTCTGCATGAACCTATGTAGGTTTGTAACAAATTTGCATAATTCCAGCACATGGTCTTTTTTGTCTGCCCGCAAACAACATCTACTTTTACCCGCCCTCAAACACTGTAGTTGTAGCCGAGGCCTGGAAGAGTTTGGTTCTAGTTTGCGACAGAGCAAAAAGAGTTTTCTGTGCTGGGAAAGCAAATCCACTTTGCATGCACTTCCAGTAGATGAAGAATCAGGCTCAAATTGATACGGTAAAACCGAAGCCCTCATTACTGTTCGTATCACTGTGTGTAAAGTGATGAGGAGCCTCTGAAGGTGAAATTCAGATATGGTAATGGGCAATTAGTTTCTGACACATGCTGTTAGCGGTAGACCAATCACAACTGACTGGGCCATCTGACCAATCTGAGCAAAGTAGGCTCTCAGAAAGAAGGGCTTTCAGACACTGTGAGAAAAGAGGTTATGCTACAATGTATATTATGAGAAAATTAAAGGGATAGTTCACCCAAAAATTCTGTCATTAATTACTCACCCTCATGTTGTTCCAAACCTGTAAGACTTTGGAAAACAAATGAAGATATCTGTAATAAAATCTGAGAGTTTTCTGTCCCTCCAATGACAGCTACACAACTACCACTTTGACGCCTCAAAAAGTTCATAAAGAGATTGTAAAAAACAAATTGATATGAATTGAGTGTTAGTACTAATTTTCTGAAGAGACTCGATCGCTTTATCTGATGAGCAGATTCAATTTAGGCTTTTATTCACATATAAACATTCATCAACGCACACATCAGTTATGATAAACATTAGCTCAAGCATGTTCGCTTGACATGCGAGAAGCAATTGTGTCTCTTCAGAAAATTTGGACTAAACCGCTCAATTCATATAGATTAGTTTTACGATCTCTTTATGAGCTTTTTGAAGCATCAAAGTGGTAGTTGCGTAGCTGTCAATGGAGAGTGCAAAACTGGCTCAGATTTCGAACATCTTACAGGTTTGGGTCACCACGATGGTGAGTAAATGATGAAAGAATTTTAATTTTGGGGTGAACTAACCCTTTAAAGTTTTTTTTGGATGCATGTAAACCTATTGTTGGAGACCTCCAAAACAAAATTAGGAACCTTTAAAATAGAATAAATGGGGCACTTTATTATAATATGACTCCAACCATAGCTATATGATTCTCAATAACATAAACATACAAGTATTCATGGATAATTAAACCATTGTGTACTGCTACTCATGTGTACTCCCTTTCTCTTTGCAGTGAATGTGCATGGCGTGGCTTTTAGAGCAGTGCAGCCCTACAGACCACAAACACTGCAACACCTACACAGACGCTGGACGTTTAGAGCAGACTGTGTAAAAGGGAAATCTTTATTCTGGCAGCCCTGCAGTCTTCTTAGGGATGTTCCCGTCTCTCTCCTTTACTGGAGAGGAAAGAAGTTGTACCTCATTTTAATGGTCTCAACACTGGAGTTGCTAAGACTGGATGAACGCTATCACAATTAAATATATTTACATTAAACAAACTATTTACTCTTAACTGGAAGTAATAGCTCAGAAAATAACCTCTCATATTGCTTTGTCAGATGTGTATGTTAGAAAAACACTTTACGAGATGGAGAGGAGAATTACTACATCAGTTAGATTAGCACATGTCTGGATGTGAGGAAGATTTGTATTGTCATTTGCTTAGAAGAAGTCTAACCTAATAAACTGTACATAATTCATTACGTTCTCTTGCAAAGAGAATAGTCATATGCAGTGTGTGTATCACAAGTTATAGTGCAATATATTGCGATTAGAAGGTACATCTCCGATAGGAATCGCATGTATTCTTTGTTAGCCTTTTTGTATTTGAATGGCCCTCGGGGTCTTTGAATTGTGGCTTGATTAAATATACAAATGTGATGCTTTTCATTTACATTATTAGACAAATGCATCACAAATAATTGCATTGACTAAAGAAGACAAAAATCTCTTCAAAAATATAACCATTCTTGTTGGAAAATGATAGCAAACCTACTATAAACTTAAAAGCGTGGACAGAAAATCTTTTGTTGATATTCTTGCCAGCACTGTGCTGTTCACATGTTCAGGGCATAAGCTTGAAACTTTAAGTCATGCATATTGTCTAATCTTAAAATGCATTTTTACCCCTTATGCCTTTAGGAAGTACATTTTACATGTTTGTGTCAGTAAGGAGTAAAGATACTTCTATCAGACATCAGATTGCTTGTATTATACACTTACTGTAAATCATCATGTAAATTCATCATTCCTATAAATTATCATATGACAAAACCTTTCTCTTAGTTTTCAAATCTAAACAAGGGTCTTTCTAATTACTTTACGTGATTCAGATGAACACGTAATAATGTCTTCGACTAGCAGTGAGTGTCTTCTCTTTCTGGCTGAAATTTGATGATTTTGAAGAGCGTTTTGTTCCCTTACAGTCTATTGATTGTTCTCAAGGACATACATGGGCGGATATGATTCTCCCTTTAAATCACATGTCAGTGGCTATGGATATGACCTTCAAGGGTTTCTGTCAGAATGCTGTGGGCACCCAGATCGTTTTGATGGATTTACTCTGCCACAGAGTAATGTGGGGTTATCACGTGGTGTGATTGCTGCCACTTACTGAATATTGTTGTACATTAATATTGTTGGTTAATGGCCATTTTCCATTACACAATTATTAACATTATGTAAAATACACAAATACATGACCTCGAATTACATTGGACCTCTACTATGTTATTCTGTTTTGAGTATGTCATACGCCAAATGCTGCTACTAAATCATTTTATGGAGTTTTTTTTATTTTTTTTTAACAACAATAGCAGAACACATCGTTATAGTAGCGTTCCTACTGAAGAAATTGCAAAAGGCTGTGCTGGCCCTGGTAATATAAGCATATTAGTTTTTTGCAGTAATTAATACTTTTTTTTTTTTTAAAGAAATTGTTCTTATTTTGTGTCTATGGCGTGAAGGCAACACTGAATTTCATTTAACAATCTGTCATAGATTTGTGCCTACCATTATTATTATTATTATTGTGTAAAGAAAGTCTCAAATAAAGAGGTTTGTTTTGATTTCCTGAACATCTGTTTTACATTTGAATATTTAAATATCACATTTTACTTAGTTACTATAGAGTAGAACATACTTCTACCAATGAAGTGCAACTTCTGAGCACTGCGTCATCAGTCATCTGACCGGAAGTAGTGACCGTTCAGCAGTGATTTCCTGGTTAGTTATGGATGCGATGATTTAGTATTTATGAGTTTACGTCCATAACGCAACTACATAATTTAACTGATAAACGCCGTACAGTCTTTTGAAGTAATACATTAGTTCATATTCATTGTAAATATGGCGGCAATGAACGAAAATTCTATACGGAAAATGCTGGTGAAGGTATGTAAAACACTTGCATACCAGAGAAGATGTTTACAAAGTGTTTTCCATGATCTGGGTAATGTTTTTGTGTGTACACAGATTTATAAATACAGGGATCTGACCGCACGCGACTTAACAAACGTGACATCTCACTATAAAGATCTTAAACCTGTGATGGACAACTACGGTAAGACTTACTTTGGCTCCAAACTTCAACCACACATACAAATGTTTGAATGTCATTTCTTACATTTTAAAGCACTTGACATTTTTTTTTCAATAAAGATAACATGAACATAACAAGTTTGCAGGGTTTTAAATTCGGCTGTATAAATGAATTTATACTTTTGTTTTCATTTTTAATTATATGTAGGCCTATACCAATTGAAATCAATTCAGTTTATACTGTAAATATATTGCCCTGGCCTGCTCTCATTTAGCATTTTTTTCTTTCAGTGTTCAATGATGGCTCTACCAAAGAGCTGCTGAGTCTCACAGGAACGGTGCCAGTAAGCTACCGAGGTATAGAGACACAGTTTTCAAAGAAGTGTTTGAGTTTCTCCACTCTTCAGACTGCCTTAACAATCCAGCTGTTCATTATGTTGAACCCTTTTCCCTATTTAATATTTTCCTCATCTATAGGAAATACATACAACATTCCCATCTGCCTGTGGCTTCTTGACACGTATCCCTACAACCCTCCCATCTGTTTTGTCAAACCCACAAGTGCCATGATGATAAAACCCGGGAAACACGTTGATGCCAATGGAAAGATTTACCTCCCATACCTGCATGAATGGAAACCTGTAAGTGTATTTTTTATATCTTTGTCCGCTTAATTTAGGAGGGGTGTAAACTCATGCACCTTTCATTTGCTTTGGTCTTCTCTTCTTTAGCCCCAGTCTGATTTGTTGGGACTGATCCAGGTGATTATTGTGGTGTTTGGAGAGGAACCACCAGTCTTCTCACGGCCCAGCACATCAACTTACCCAGCTTTCCCGGCAGCAGGCCCACCTAACAGTGAGCATATACTTGCGTCTGATTGTTTTGGTTTAGCGCAATATATTGGATCTGATAGATAATGTATTTAAAGATTTAGGTTACATTTATAAGAGCATTTTGACTTTGGGCATCAGCATTAATTATATACAGTGGGGAGAACAAGTATTTGATACACTGCTGATTTTGCAGGTTTGCCCACTTACAAAGCATGTAGAAGTCTGTAATTTTTATCATAGGTACTCTTCAACTGTGAGTGACGGAATCTAAAACAAAAATCCAGAAAATCACATTGTATGATTTTTTAATAATTAATTTGCATTTTATTGCATGACATAAGTATTTGATACATCAGAAAAGCAGAACTTAATATTTGGTACAGAAACCTTTACAGAGATCATATGTTTCCTGTAGTTCTTGACGAGGTTTGCACACACTACAGCAGGGATTTTGGCCCACTCCTCCATACAGACCTTCTCCAGATCCTTCAGGTTTCGGGGCTGTCGCTAGGCAATACGGACTTTCAGCTCCCTCCAAAGATTTTCTATTGAGTTCAGGTCTGGAGACTGGCTAGGCCACACCAGGACCTTGAGATGCTTCTTACGGAGCCGCTCCTTAGTTGCCCTGGCTGTGTGTTTCGGGTCGTTGTCATGCTGGAAGACCCAGCCACGACCCATCTTCAATGCTCTTACTGAGGGAAGGAGGTTGTTGGCCAAGATCTCGCGATACATGGCCCCATCCATCCTCCCCTCAATACGGTGCAGTCGTCCTGTCCCCTTTGCAGAAAAGCATCCCCAAAGAATGATGTTTCCACCTCCATGCTTCACGGTTGGGATGGTGTTCTTGGGGTTGTACTCATCCTTCTTCTTCCTCCAAACGAGTGGAGTTTAGACCAAAAAGCTCTATTTTTGTCTCATCAGACCACATGACCTTCTCCCATTCCTCCTCTGGATCATCCAGATGGTCATTGGCAAACTTCAGACGGGCCTGGACATGCGCTGGCTTGAGCAGGGGGACCTTGCGTGCGCTGCAGGATTTTAATCCATGACGGCGTAGTGTGTTACTAATGGTTTTCTTTGAGACTTTGGTCCCAGCTCTCTTCAGGTCATTGACCAGGTCCTTCCGTGTAGTTCTGGGCTGATCCCTCAGCTTCCTCATGATCATTGATGCCCCACGAGGTAAGATCTTGCATGGTGCCCCAGACCGAGGGAGATTGACCGTCATCTTGAACTTTCTAATAATTGTGCCAACAGTTGTTGCCTTCTCACCAAGCTGCTTGCCTATTGTCCTGTAGCCCATCTCAGCCTTGTGCAGGTCTACAATTTTATCCCTGATGTCCTTACACAGCTCTCTGGTCTTGGCCATTGTGGAGAGGTTGGAGTCTGTTTGATTGAGTGTGTGGACAGGTGTCTTTTATACAGGTAACGAGTTCAAACAGGTGCAGCTAATACAGGTAATGAGTGGAGAACAGGAGGGCTTCTTAAATAAAAACTAACAGGTCTGTGAGAGCCGGAATTCTTACTGGTTGGTAGGTGATCAAATACTTATGCCATACAATAAAATGCAAATTAATTATTTAAAAATCATACAATGTGATTTTCTGGATTTTTGAAGTTGAAGAGTACCTATGATAAAAATTGCAGACCTCTACATGCTTTGTAAGTAGGAAAACCTGCAAAATCGGCAGTGAATCAAATACTTGTTCTCCCCACTGTAATTTAATGTTTCTTTCCAGCTTCCTACATGCCAAGCACACCAGGCTTGCCTTATAGTCAAGGACACTCTGCCAATCCAGGGTAAGTTATTTCAGTGTGCTGAAAATTTCAGTCACTAATCTTGGCAATATGGTCTACCAGTTGACTATGTACACAAAAGTTTGGGCAAGGATGCATTAAATTGATCAAAAATGACAGTAAAGACATTTGTCACAAAAGATAATTATTAATTATAAATAAATGCTGATCTTTTGAACGTTCTATTCATCAAAGAACTAAAATAAGATAGAAAGGAGTTATTTTAAATTGTAATAATATTAAAATATTTAATTAATATTTTTTATACTATTTTACTATATTTTTGTTCAAATAAATGCAGCCTTGATGAGCATAAAATTTTAAAATCGTACCGACTCCAAGCGGTAGTGTGTTTCTCAGACATCTGCCACAGATCAGGTCTTGTTACATGAGACAGCAAAAACACATCAAATTTTTCTCATCTGATTTGGGCCTCTTTCATATGTGGTTCTAAACCCAATACATATCAGATATCTGGTCATCTGACCTATGTCTAAACACTTAAATCCAACCCTCCTCTTATTTCACAATATTTCATCATTGATATCCATTGTAACAGAATATTCTGGTCACACTTTGTTAGGTGTCCTTAACTACTATGTATGTACTATGTATGTATTAGGGATGCTCCGATCGATCGGCCGGAGATCGGTATCGGCCGATAATCATATTTTATGACTCGATCGGTTCTCACTAAACTTGGCCGATCTCACGAACCGATCGCAATTTGATGACATCAGCACGTGAGGACGTACATGACGCGTGGGGACTTAAATGATTTGGCGCCGCAGTCATGTCATCGCCGGTGTGGAATTACTATGACGTTTCGAGAAACAATAAAAAATTCGCTATTTGCTGTGTATGTTCCAAAGAAATCTCGCGTGGAGGAGCATTGTCCAAAACATTTAATACGACGAACCTGATTCGGCACTTAAGAACGAGCCACCGCGAGACGTATGGCGAATATGAAAAACTGGCAACTGCAAAAAAGGCAACGGTAACTAGTAATAGGACTCTCACTCAGCCATCCATTACAGACATTTTGAAAAAACACGAACTTTACACACCAGACAGCAAGAAAGCTAAGGCTATAACCAAGAAGATAATGGAATTTGTATGCATTGACAACCAGCCGTTGTCAGTCACAGAAGATATTGGATTTAAACGCCTTATAGCACATCTTGAACCACGATATCAACTGCCACGGCGCAAATATTTTACCGATGTAGCTCTTCCAGAGTTATATCAAATCGTCTACAACATTTTACTATTGGAGAATGTTCAAATACACCTTGTGGGCTGCATCAGACTGCTCCATTTTTTTTTTTTATTTTTTTTTTTTATATTAAGTATCCTGATATGCATAGTGTTATGCAGAAACCCCATTTTAAAGGCATATTAAAATGTTTACTGTATAATGAATAATTTTTGTGATTATTTAGTACCCTGTTAAAACAATAGGTACATTACATAATTACCTTAAAAATGTAACAAAAATATAATAAACGCAACATCTATAGTATTTTTTTTTATCTGAAAAAAGGTTAACGTGATCAGAGAGCTTACAAATCAGTGAAGCATTGGAATCGGGATCGGTATCGGCCGATCACCAGGACAAGAAATCGGTACTTGGTATCAGGTGTAAAAAATCCTGATCGGAGCATCCCTAGTATGTATAATAAAATAAGTACAATGTACTTATTGTGCTCATGTTGTATTGCAAAACACTTTTGCTGCTATCGAGGTGGGATACGGGTATGGTTAGGTTTAGGTTTTGGTGGTATGGGTAGGTTTAAGGGTGGGTTACAGTGTAAAGTTAGGGTAACCACAGTGTAATTATAGATGTATTTACATGCAGGTATTTTTAAAAATATAAGTACAATGTAAAAACATGTAATTAAGTGCATTGTATCAAATGATAATCTAAATGTTAATACATAGTGGTTAAAGACACCTAATATAAAGTGGGACCATCAAGCATGCATTTTGCAGCAAAGAGACATTTATTTTTATACCAGCATTAAAAGATATGAGCATTCTATAAATCAGGGTTTCTCAACTCTGGCCTTGCGATCCACTTTCCTGCAGAGTTTAGCTCCAACCCTGATCAAACACACCTGCCTATAACTTTCTAGGGCTGCGTCCAAAAGCTTAAAAATGCTGCCTTCGGAGAATGCATTCCAAGGTAGGAAAGCATCAAGGCATGTCCGAGTCCAATGTTAGCTTCACTTCCTGTCCCCTGAGATACCTTTATCTGATTGATATTTGAAGGCTGCATAAATGTATCCTTTGCTGCCTTTGATATCCCACAAATCCTGTGCTTTCCATTCTGTGACAGTTAAGCTAAAAAATAAAGATGGCATCTGAAAGTTGCGGTTGCTGGTCAGTTTGTGTGTAAATGCACGTTTTCCATTTCTACTGAGAAATTACTATTGTAGTAATTAAATATTTGCTTAGTTATTACCAAAGCTCTCTCTATTTTGCTGTAGATCATTAAACAGTTACGCTGTCCTCAAGTCAGGTGTTTGATAAGGATTAGAGCAAAACTCTGCCGGAAAGTGGATCTCGAGGGCCAGAGTTGAAGTCAAAATACACACAGGTGAAAGCAGCATAAGTTTCTCTAGAGACTCACGAAAATCTTGCGATACACTCAATACTGGTTTTGTGCACAAATGAAATGGCATAAAGACAGGAGTAGGAATTAATCATTTTATTAAATTAGTGAGTTGAATTGGCTGTATAATACATGCTATGTGTGAACACATTTCCAGTATTTCCAGAAGAGAATAGCAGGAAAAGAACGAACAATAGACGAACAAGGCTTTAATTCGCAATAATTTTTTTTTTGGTAATGAAGTCTTAACCAGAATATAATCATGCTAGATCTCTTTGAAATCGTTGCTCGGTGCTCATGCAAGGGAAAGGAATACATGAGAGTTCCTACAATGAATCATGAATAGAATCGTATTTTCCCTCTTTGAAGAATTATTTGGATTCTTGTGATATTTTGTAGATATTTCTTAGAACAAATAAAGCCATGTTTGGTGCTGTTCAGCAGCACTTGTGATTATTACTAATAAAATGTGTTAACTATGCTAGTTCACTGACAGGCTTGTGACAGATCATTAATGTAAACGCAGGCTGTTGTGTCTGAAGTGAATATAAAGAAATGGGACAAAATATTGGGTGTGCCAAAAGATCAAATGTGTGCAGTAAGCCTTGATGTGTAAATGATATTTCTCTGAAAATATACAGTAAAATTTCACTACATAACAGTCACACTTAATATTAGGTGGCCTTAACTTAACTAGACTATAGATTGACTGTTTAACTAAATTTTGTTCTGGAAAATTACCACATTTACTGCTAATGAGTTGGTATGGTTAGGTTTAGGAGTAAGTGTAAGGTTAGGATTAGGGGTTAGAGTAAGGTTTTAGGTAAGAGTTTGAGTTAAAGTTAGGGGAAAAGTTAACAGTGTAACTACAAATGTTAATTAAATGCAAGTACTTTAAATGTAATTATAACGCACCATCATGTACACTCACCTAAAGGATTATTAGGAACACCTGTTCAATTTCTCATTAATGCAATTATCTAATCAACCAATCACATGGCAGTTGCTTCAATGCATTTAGGGGTGTGGTCCTGGTCAAGACAATCTCCTGAACTCCAAACTGAATGTCAGAATGGGAAAGAAAGGTGATTTAAGCAATTTTGAGCGTGGCATGGTTGTTGGTGCAAGACGGGCCGGTCTGAGTATTTCACAATCTGCTCAGTTACTGGGATTTTCACGCACAACCATTTCTAGAGTTTACAAAGAATGGTGTGAAAAGGGAAAAACATCCAGTATGCGGCAGTCCTGTGGGCGAAAATGCCTTGTTGATGCTAGAGGTCAGAGGAGAATGGGCCGACTGATTCAAGCTGATAGAAGAGCAACTTTGACTGAAATAACCACTCGTTACAACCGAGGTATGCAGCAAAGCATTTGTGAAGCCACAACATGCACAACCTTGAGGCGGATGGGCTACAACAGCAGAAGACCCCACCGGGTACCACTCATCTCCACTACAAATAGGAAAAAGAGGCTACAATTTGCACAAGCTCACCAAAATTGGACAGTTGAAGACTGGAAAAATGTTGCCTGGTCTGATGAGTCTCGATTTCTGATGAGACATTCAGATGGTAGAGTCAGAATTTGGCGTAAACAGAATGAGAACATGGATCCATCATGTCTTGTTACCACTGTGCAGGCTGGTGGTGGTGGTGGTGTAATGGTGTGGGGGATGTTTTCTTGGCACACTTTAGGGCCCCTTAGTGCCAATTGGGCATCGTTTAAATGCCACGGCCTACCTGAGCATTGTTTCTGACCATGTCCATCCCTTTATGACCACCATGTACCCATCCTCTGATGGCTACTTCCAGCAGGATAATGCACCATGTCACAAAGCTCGAATCATTTCAAATTGGTTTCTTGAACATGACAATGAGTTCACTGTACTAAAATGGCCCCCACAGTCACCAGATCTCAACCCAATAGAGCATCTTTGGGATGTGGTGGAACGGGAGCTTCGTGCCCTGGATGTGCATCCCACAAATCTCCATCAACTGCAAGATGCTATCCTATCAATATGGGCCAACATTTCTAAAGAATGCTTTCAGCACCTTGTTGAATCAATGCCACGTAGAATTAAGGCAGTTCTGAAGGCGAAAGGGGGTCAAACACAGTATTAGTATGGTGTTCCTAATAATCCTTTAGGTAAGTGTATGTACAAGCGTATTGTATCAAATGGTTAAGTACAGAGTTAAGGCCACCTAATATAAAGTGTGACCCTGTTTTCTTTTCTGTCCTTCAGGGGATTTCAGGGCTACCCTTATCCTGCAGCTGTCTCTGGATACCCCACTACCTCAGGGTCCTCTCTCTATACCCCGGTGACGCCTGTTACTGCAGTCGGTGAGCAATAGTAATGAAATCTCAGAAACCAAGAATCAAAAGAGACTAATCAATCATGCATTTCTAATCTTGTATCAGTCTCAAAAACAAGTACACTATCATTGGGGTCAGTAAGATTTATAAAAAATACAATAATAATAATACTTTTTTTTTTTTCAGCAAGGATGCATTAAATTGATTAAAAGTGACAGTAAAGTCATTTATAATTTTACAAAAGATTTAATCAAAGAATCCTAGAAAAAAATGCATCACAGTTTATCATGAAAATATCAAGTGGTAAAACTGTTTTCAACATTAATAATAATAAGAAATGTTTCTTTAGCATCAAATCAGCATATTAGAATGATTTCTGAAGGATCATGTGACACTGAAGACTGGAGTAATGATGCTGAAAATTCAGCTTTGCCATTACAGGAATAAATTACATTTTAAAATATACAGAAAACTGTTATTTTAAAGATTTTTACTGTATTTTTGATAATAAATGCAGCCTTATTGAGCAACATACAGTAAGACACTACTTTTAAGAACATTAATAAATCTTACCAACCAAAACATTTTGAACAGTAGTAAATTGTTTAAAAAAAACCTGTGCTTTCAAACACCTGCAAATATTTTTGCTGTGTTTTAGGGCCCACTCGTGATGGTACCATCGGGGAGGACACAATCCGTGCATCTTTGGTGTCTGCGGTCAGTGACAAATTGCGGAGGAGGATGAAAGAAGAGATGGATCGAGCACAGGCAGAGCTGGATGCCCTGAAAAGGACAGAGGAGGACCTGAAGAGAGGCCACCAGAAGCTGGAGGAGATGGTGACCAAACTAGACCTGGAGATGGTACAAGAGATTGGACAATTTTGTAATTGTACAGTTACAGTTGAAATGAGCCAAACATTCTGATTTGTTGTTGATGATACCTCAGATAATAGTGACTGATGCTTATAACTCTACTAATTTATACAGTCTAATAAGTCACTTTTTAACAAGGTATCTGCCTGTAAATGTAATACTTTTGAAATATTTTTTTAAAATGTAAAAATAAAACGTTCTTTTCATTGAATCACAGGCTGATGTGGACAAAAACATTGATAGCCTCAAGCAGAAAGATGATGAGCTGACAGCTGCCCTGGAGAGGATGCAGAACCAATCTGAGGACAATGACATTGATGATGTGATTTTGCCCACCGCTCCTCTTTATAAGCAGATTCTGAACCTCTACGCTGAAGAAAACGCCATAGAAGACACTATCTTCTACTTGGGTGAAGCGTTACGCAGAGATGTCATTGACTTGGATGTCTTCCTCAAGGTTAGTCAACAGCCCTTTTTGTCATCGTCTTGCTGTCTAAGCTAAAACACAATATTTGAAATATATTAATGTGAATATCCTGTTGTGTGTGTGTTTGTGTGCAGCATGTGCGCCTTCTCTCCAGAAAACAGTTCCAGTTGCGTGCCTTGATGCAGAAGGCCCGGAAAATAGCAGGCCTCAGTGACCTGTACTGACCTGCCCAAATAAATCATTCTCCCTCTCAGCTGTACCACGCGGTAAACTAAATCAAAGTCTTTGTGATGTGAAAGGTGATTGTAATTTACCCAGGACCAAAACCCCAAATCTCTGTAAAATGGAGAGATTGAAGTTTACATGAAGTTAGCATCATTAGACAACAAGTGCATTGAATATATCTTTATTATGTAAAGAAGAAAAAAAAATTGTGACCTTTAAGGAAATTTTAAAGTTCTTAACTTTTTCGAGAGGGAAACAAAGGAAATCAAACAGTTGCAAGAGACATTTTTGCTCAGCTAAGGAGTTTAGCATAGCCTTATAAAAACAGCAATCGTTGCACTTTTTGTAACTTGTGCCTAACATTCTTCTTAAGTGTCTTTTCAGATAAAGGGTAAAGGTAAAGAAGTTTGGGGATGACATTCAGTATGCTCAACCTGAGTGTTGGTCTTTTTTTTTATATAATTTAATCTCCAAATAGTACCTGTACTGAATAATTCTCTTAAAATCAGCACTTTGTTTTATTTTTAGATAACCAATCTACTTTAACATCTCAGAATCTTATTGTATCGTTATTAATGCTCTATCATCATTATCGTCCTCCACTACATAACGCATTTTTGCAATTCTCCTTGTGATAACAGTTGTTATGCAGCCAGTTTACATGAATGTACTTGGTAAAACTGCAAACATATTATGCAGATTTAACTTCTATATCTATTTGAGATATGATGTATAAAACCACAAAGTATGAAGGGAACTTTTTTTTGTTGCAAAGAATGTAACAGCATTATAATCATGAATGGAGTGTTTTGCCTACAATCAAGGGAAAAAAGGGAATGACCAAATTATTGTAAAGTGTCTGAGTTATGAAGGTATTTAAAATGTTTAATGAATATCTGTAATGAAAATAAAATAAAGACTATTAAATCTGGGTCTGGTTATCTAAATATCTTATATCTCACACTAGATGTTTCACATTTTAAAAATTTATAATTTCAGACAGTTTCAATTTCATTGAATTTCATCATCTGTTAATTGCACAAACTGCTTATGATACCTTGATCTGTAATACACAATGTCACTTGTTTTGCTTTGAACAACTGACCAGGGTTGCCAAGTCTGTGGGTTTCCCTCAGAACTGGGCTACTTTTAAACTGTTTTCTTCTGGGTTAAATGGTTGATAAATTGCATAAATTATATAGTAATAAAAATACTTGTATTAAAATATTTTACTTTACCTAATTTGTATTTTACCAGTGATAAAGATATGCTAGATGATGAGATTTTTGTGAGGGAGTAACCGATTCTTTTGTAACAGATTAGTTGGACTTTCCAGGATTGTTGCTAGTAAATTAAAAATAGTATTGTAAGTCAATTATGGAAGAATTTTCTGAATGCATCTATTATAAACTTAAGAATATCTTGATTTTTTTTTTTTTTTTTTTTTTTTTTTTTTTAATTTAGATTGTAATATAAAAATAATTTAAAACAAAGGATTACCACCCCCATAGATGGATTTTTTTTTTCACCCACTGTCAATCTTAAGTAAGATGATTTTATTTATGGACTGTTCATGATTACTATTATAGTCATTTTCAAGTTATAATAAAAGTGACTGTAAAATATGCATTTTGGGGAATGGCATATTTTGAGTTTTGGCATTTAAGCTAATTTAATTTGTCATTGGGCCAGTTTTGATTGGCCAATGATTTTGTTACGTAGATCTGGCAACCCTGCAATCCAAATGTTTTAGCACCCTTGTCAGCCAGCATGGCTGTAGCCTTAGATTTGAAATACACTATATTGCCAAAAGTTCTGGGATGCCTGCCTTTACATGCACATGATCTTTAATGACATCCCATTCTTAATCCATAGGGTTTAATATGGAGTTGGCCCACCCTTTGCGGCTATAACAGCTTTCCACAAGGTTTAGGAGTGTGTTTATGGGAATTTTTGACCATTCTTCTAGAAGCGCATTTATGAGGTCAGGCACTGATGTTGGACGAGAAGGCCTGGCTCGCAGTCTCCGCTCTAATTCATCCCAAAGGTGTTCTATCGGGTTTAGGTCAGGACTCTGTGCAAGCCAGTCAAGTTCCTCCACAAGCTCATCCATGTCTTTATGGACTTTGTGCACTGGTGCACAGTCATGTTGGAACAGGAAGGGGCTGTTCCCACAAAGTTGGGGGCATGAAATTGTCCAAAATGTCTTGGTATGCTGAAGCATTTCACTGGAACTAAGGGGCCAAGCCCAAACCCTGAAAAACAACCCCACACTATAATCCCCTCTCCACTAAACTGTACACTTGGCACAATAGACAGGCAAGTATCGTTATCCTGGCAACAGCCAAACCCAGACTCGTCCAACGGACTGCCAGACAGAGAAGCGTTATTCGTCACTCCAGAGAACACGTCTCCATTGCTCTAGAGTCCAGTGGTGGCGTGCTTTACACCACTGCATCCGACACTTTGCATTGCACTTGGTGATGTAAGGCTTGGATGCAGCTGCTCGGCCATGGAAACCCATTGCATGAAGCTCTCTATGCACTGTTCTTGAGCTAATCTAAAGGCCACACGAAGTTTGGAGGTCTGTAGCTATTGACTCTGCAGAAAGTTGCGACTTCTGCGCACTGTGTGCCTCAGCATGCGCTGACCCCGCTCTGTGATTTTATGTGGCCTACCAGTTCGTGGCTGAGTTGCTGTTGTTCCCAATTGCTTCCACTTTGTTATACTACTACTAACAGTTGAGCGTAGAATATTTAGTAATGAGGAAATTTCACGAATGGACTTCTTGCACAGGTGGTAACCTATCAAGGTACCACGCTTGAATTCACTGAGATACTGAGAGCGAGCCATTCTTTCACAAATGTTTTTTTTTTTTTTTTTTTTTTTTTTTTTTTTTTTTTTTTTGTGAAAAGCGGTTCCTTTAGCGGTTCCCATCATTGGATCACTTTATGGATTTAGTTTTAATAAATTCATTAATTTTATTTTAATTCAATTTTATTTTATTAGAATGCTTATGAACACTTTATCACTCAAAAATACTAAAAATTGAATATCTTTCTAAGATACAAACATACTGTTCGATTTAATTTTCAATCTTCTCCTGTCTCCATTGCCCGATGTTCTCAAATAGTTATAGTTTTAAATTTTAAGTGAACTATTCAGAAAATTCAGAACATTAAAGATTCAAGAACTTATTAAAACTCTGCTTACAATTGTTTCAAACCCATTTCTATCATTAACAACTGTGGGCTTCATACCTTTCAATGCAGAGTGTGTCCTGTCACCACTTGTCTGATAAATGTTTATCATCTTCATATGTTCCTTTTAGCTGTGATGTGTGACCTTGCACATTATGTCTTGTGCCGCCTTCTACTCTCTAACACTCGCATACTGCACCTCAGACTGTCTCTGTTCGACCATCTGAAATTTCATTTCACAGATGATGGGCTTCAGCCTCTAATCCAGCAGCTGTGAAGGAGGGTAGGACCGGTCAACTGTTTCAACTCTAATCAGCTTTTATTGCACACGGGAGAAAGAAACAGCCCGTCGCCGCTGGAACCTGTGCTGTTCATGATTCAGGTTTGGGTTGAGGGGGACAGGAGATGTGTGGCAGCTGGATGTGATGTTAAATCTAATTCACTCATTGTTGCTAGGCAGTGATGTGTCAGCAGGTGGAGATGTTAGAGCTAATAGGCCTGTCATAGTTGCTAACCTCAATCACTAACCTTCATAACAGCCTATGCTCCTTTTAACCCAACCCTCTCTGCCTTTTCTTTCTACAATCTTGGTTGAACTTCAGATTTTTTGCCTGCAGTGGTACTGCACTGACTGATAACCTTCTTGTGTCCTTTTTGAAACGAACAGATTACAACCCTTCTCAGTGTCTTTAATCTCAAAGGTGACAAAAGTCATGTTTGATTTACTGCACCATGTATTTGATGTAGTATCTCAGATCAGGCCTGTAAACACTCGACAAAATGCTCGTAAAAAAAAAAAAAAAAAAAAAGCACACAGAGCCCACAAATATTTTTATGGGCCTTAATGTGTCACCTTGGCATTGTCGATTTTTACTGGCCCCTGCATGTGTAGAAGCGGAGGAAACTGACGAAGGTGTTTATTGGCTGCCAAGTCATTGCCGTTGCTCTCAGCTGGAGTGGCTGTCGTAGCCTACAGTGACAAGACAAAGCTGAAACATTGATTGTCTGCTCAGTGGAAGCCCCATCGTATGGGAATGTTATATGTTTTCTTCTTTCTGACAGCCTGTTGACCTTAGTTTAAGAAAGTCCTCTGGGTAAAACCCGGGGCACAAGGGTTTGACTGAACTGACCAATGTGGATTACCAATGGATGTGTGTATCTGGGAACACAGAGCAACAATATCATTCATGGTGAAGGCCTGACCCTCCAAACACTGGAAGACTGTTGGATTGATGGAAAAACTGAAATGTGCCCACTTGTGCTTTAAAGTTTCCATAATATCAAAATGGACATTTATATTTTTTATGGAATATTGCAGTATTTATTATAAATGGTTTATCCATGCACATCATTTATGTGTCCTCATAATCTTTAATCAAACTTCGTCTCCCATTTGCAATGACATCTCTTCTCTTATGACATGTTTACTGGCACGAGGACAGGACAACCTGTCACTCACATGAGATCACAGCAAAAGCAAGCCACAACCATCCAATAAATTCCTGATAGACAAAATTAAATTCAGCCCTACATTTTTTTCTTGTTCAAGAAACCATTTCTCTCGGATATATGTCGGGGAAAAAAGACTCAACTCAACTTCCGTTTCATGCTGACTTGAAGGTCACACTTGCTGTTATCTTTGAATTTTGTTCCCATCTAATACGCAGAGTGTGATATGAACTTAAAAATAAGATCTACTTCATTATGATTTTTAGTTGGAAATTTCATTCAGAAAGAATGCTGATAAAGTACACTTTATCCAAAATATAGTAAAGATATTAAATAATGTAGAGTCAGCTGGTTATTTCCTTAAAATAAGTTTCGACAGGACCCCGACATGTAAATACTGGTGCATGAAATATTGATATGAGTTTAAATTATTTTATTATCCATTCATCCATTCTTCCAACTGCTTATGGGTCGCTGGGATGCTGGAGCCTTTCCCAGTGTTTTAGGCTGCAGGCAGGAAATCACCATGGCCATTCCATCACAAATTATTTTATAATTTTACCTGTAAATTATCTTGAAGTTTCCATTTATAAAAAAAAATAGTCCATTACAATGTACAAAACAATTGGCTTAGTAACATGACCACCACTGCAACAATAGTACAGTATTATTAAATCCCCCGAGGATATTTTGAAATACAATTGATTTGGTGGAAGTAGTTTCTATATGAAATAAGAGAGAACTAGTCGCTGTGTGATACAAGAGACATGAAAGTATAGCTCCGGTGTTGTGCTGAATTCCAAGACCCTGACAATGGGTGCTTCTTCGCGTCCTTCACTTGCCCTATTTTGAAGGATGCATCATGCAAGTGTATCCTTTGCATCCTCCAATTACCCACAATACTTTGCACACATTCCAGTTCACAAAAAAGAATTGTCGAAAAATTAATCAGCACTGAGCTTTTTCAAATTATAATTGTCTAAGACTCCTCCTGCAATGACTCTCCATGCCACTAGGGCGCTCTGTCTGCTACCTTCTGCAATGACTCTCCCACCCACTAGGTGGCACCACCTGCTGTGAAATCTTTAGTTAGGACTGCTTATCAAGTTAATTTGTTCCACCTGTATTTTTTCCTATTTAAGTTTGGCAGTTTCATTGAGCAGTGTTCAGTCTTGAGTTTACCCTGTATGGATTACCTGAGTTCTAGAAAAGTTAGGTGTTGTTTCTCTGTTGCTATTTGGCTTATATTATTTTTTTTGTTTTGTAATGCTATGGCTGCTTTTGAGTTATTTGAGCCTACTAGTTTGCCTTTCCTTCTGAACATGGGTCCTTAATAGATTGTCTTCCCCAGTAGACCAGAGGTAGGGAAGTAGCTTTCCCTGACTGGGAGACCCAGGTTCAAGACCCACCTTAGACACCTTATGCCAAAGTCCAGTCTTTTGTGACAATAAGACTGAACCATGGAAGTAGACCCAGCTGAGGAACTGACTCCTCCCTCCAATGTGGAACGGATCCTAGCTGAGCTAGTCAAGCTGCGGCCATTCACAAGTATGAACACATTCTAACTGAGATTCTTCAGCGTCTAAAACATCAGTCCATCTCTCAAGCTGCTACAGTCCTACCAGCCGAGTCTCAAGGTACCCCTCAGCCAAGTCCACCAGCAGGTCTCCTACTTAAGCATAGACTTCCAGCTCCTGAGAGGTATGATGGGAACACAGTGTACTCTTGCTTTCCAATTGCAGCCTAACAGTTTCCCTAGAGAGCAGCAGAGTGGCATATATGACAACCCTCCTCGTAGGAAAGGTGCTGGATTGGGCTCTCTGGGAATGGCAGTCTCCTCTCATGACCAGCAGTGACCTCTTCATAGCAGAGATGAGGAAGGTCTTCCACCATCCTGTTAGTAGATCAGAGGTTGATCATCGACACACACATCGACACGAATTCACACAAGGAGCACACAGTGTGGTGGAGTTTGCTATCGAGTTCCGCACCCTAGCTGCAGAAAGTGAATGGGTTCTCATAGAGAAAAGAGTTTTTTTTTAGTTTTTTTTTATTTAATTCTCATGAGTTCCCTTTGGTCCTTGGGTATCCTTGGCTAGCTCTGCATAATCCACAAATGTATTGGTCTTCCAACCAGATAAGTGAGTGGGGGCCTAATTGCTGTGTGTCTGGCTTGTCTCTCTGTCATGCGCCTAAGCCACAGACGACCTTCCCTAAACTGCCTGGGTCACCAGTCCCATGCTAGCTATTTCTGGGCTGAGACAAGTAGCTTCCAGTGATCTTGCTGCCTCTCCCGAGTTGTCCCGTGTCCCCCAGGAATATGTGAACCTCTGTGAAGTGTTCAGCAAGGAACATGCTGCCTCTCTTCTGCCCAATAGATCTTATGACTGTGCCAGTGAACTGCCCCAGAAAGAGCCTCTATGGAGGAATATATCAACACAGCTCTGGATTCACCCACCCTTCAACCCTCAACCTGGGTTTTTCTTTGTGGGGAAGAATGATGGCAGTCTCCGACCATGTATTGACTATCGAGGTCTAAATCATATCACTGTGAAAAAACGCTACCCACTGCCACTGATGACTACAGCCTTTGATCTCCTGCAAGGTGCAACTATATTCACCAAACTGTATCTTTGTAATTCCTACCACCTGGTTAGGATCCGCGCCGGGGATGAGTGGAAGGCAGCCTTCAGAACTCGAATGGACATTATTAATATCAAGTAATGCCCTTTGGGCTTGTCAATGCCCCAGCCGTCTTCCAGGCATTCATTAACGATGCTCTACAAGAGCTGCTTAACCAGTTTGTATTTGTTTATCTTGATGACATCTTAATCTTCTCCCATTGTTACCAATGTGACAGGGTGATGTATGAGTTCGGGACTACATTTCCCATAAGTCCGTGGGCTAGCGTAATGCTTTCCTCTGCACATACTATAAATAGACGCACAGTAGCGTAACATGTTTTCTCATTCATTCATTGTGCAAACAAGCATGAGCTAGCATCAGGTAACTTATGTTCGATTGTGTTTTAATAGAAATTTTAATGGATGCACTTTAATGGAGAGGATTGTTCTCTTTTTAAGCAAAGAGACTTCTATGCAAATTGTTTTATGCTGCTCATGCTTAGAATTGTTTGTGTGTCTCTAGGTCACCTTCACATAAATAAATGTGGGCATGAGGTAGCTCCATGTATGGGTTTTATTATTGAGGTAATGGGTTTTATGTAAAGAAAGTAATAGACTAACGTTACTTTGAGTAGGAAGAAAGTGGTCTTATTTTGTTGTTGCGTTTTCTAAAATGCTAATACCGGTCTCGTTCATAGAAAAAGAATGAAAACAAATTTACAGCAAACTACAGGGCTCCAACAGGTGTGAAGTGTGAAGAAAAAGAACAACCACGACTTTAAATTCACACCCCAAATTCAGCGCAGAATCCACAGCACTCAGAAGCAAGTACAAACCACTGGGCACCACAAATGAATCCCCACCACCTCACCAGTGCCAGTCACGCCCATGGAGGAGACCCTGCAGCTGCCATGGAATCAGGACGAATGACGACTAAAGAGAAAAAAAATGAAAACAAAATCAAAAATATACAATAATATTCACACACGGTGTCCAAAGAAAAATGAGTAATTCACCACAAAATAAAAATAGTAACAATAGTCATAAAAAAACCCATTATAAATGCTTTGAATGAACATTTGCATTTAAAAAAAAATGCTTTAAATCTAATCAAATACCTTTATAATAACTGGATTTAAGAAAGAGAGGAATTAATAAATCAACCGGATGGTTCTTCTTTAAAAGAGACCCACAAAACAAACTTTCATGAAAACTATTATCTTCATAAATAAAAATAAATAAAACACTTAACAATACTTGTTACCTCTAAGCATAATTTGCTCACAAATCATTCAACACTCTGAAGACTGCGTCACCAGGCCGATCACCATCAGTACACACGGGGTTCTAAAATGCAACAACAAAATAAGACCACTTTCTTTCTACTTAAAGTAACGTTAGTCTACTACTTTCTTTACATAAACCCATTACCTCAATAATAAAATCCATACATGGAGCTACCTCATGCCCACATTTATTTACGTGAAGGTGACCTAGAGACACACAAACAATTCTAAGCATGAGCAGCATAAAATAATTTGCATCCATTAAAATTTCTATTAAAACACAATCGAACATAAGTTACCTGATGCTAGCTCATGCTTGTTTGCACAATGAATGAATGAGAGAACGCGTTACGCTGCTGTGCGTCTATTTATAGTATGTGCAGATGTAAGCATTACGCTAGCCCACGGACTTATGGGAAATATAGTCCCGAACTCATACATCACCCTGTCACACCCATCCCCCTAAAAATTAATCGACGCCCTGTCGATAAACCATGTTTTGACATCCATGGCCTAAACAAACCACTTTGGGGACTGTTGGATGGCCGTATCACAGGGAGAGCTATCTGGTCATTAATGCGAGCAGATTGAGGGAGATGATATGGTTCCGGTGACATCCTGCAGTTGATCTCTGTGTACGTCTTGGTTCAATATCAAGCTGTGAACATGGTGATACCATGCTTGGATTCCTACTTGGCCCAGATAAGGAATTTTCTGTAACTTCTTCATGTGAACGTACCTCCTCCTTTGGCTCTGATATAATTAAAATGGAATCTACATTTATATTGGGCTCTTCATCCCTCATATGAGAAGGCAACCCAGGATCATCCGTAGAGATACAGGCAGGACGCAACTCACAACGATGTATCCTTTTGACTTAACCACTACCATCCACTGGACTTATAGAATACACTGGGCCTGGACCCTGAATAATCCTGTAGAGGGTAGGATCCTAAATGTCCTGAATCTTATTTCTGCCTCTTACCTTATGGGATCTTCTGTACACCAACCGACCCTCTCGCAAAGCATCATGATGCACCTTTTCATTATTTGATCGGGCACTTTGGGCTGCAGCAGCTTTCAGGCGGGCTCTCAAATAGAACATTTGAAGACTTGTTCCAAATTCCAAGTTGTACAATCCAAGCTTCTCTAGTAGGATAAAGATTATCCTGCCCCAATATGAAATCAATTGGCAACTGAGGCTCCTCTCCAAACATAAGAACATATGGAGAATAACCGGTAGACTGATGTTCTGTAGTGTTGTAAGCAAACACAACTTGTTAAAGAAAATCTGGCCAGTGATACTTGTTTTCAGCAGGGAGGGTTCGCAATAAGTCATGCATTGTCCTATTAAATCTCTCGCATTGACCATTTCCTTGGGGCCTATATGGTGTTGTACGAGTTTTGACAATGCCATATATTCTACACAATTCCTGGATAATTCTGCTCTCAAAGCATCGACCTTGGTCAGAGTGAATTTTCCTTGGCAACCCAAACAAATTAAACCAATGCTCAACCAATACTCGTGCCACAGTCTGTGCTGTCTGGTCTTTTGTTGGTATTGCTTGGGTAAATTTTGAAAAGACATCCGTCATGACCAAAACATTTTCAGTTCCATTGGATGATGGTTCCAATAATGTGAAGTCAATGGCAGGAATGTCTAATGGCCTTTCTGCTCTGAGATGACCCATAAAACTCAGAACCTTCGGTTGACCTCCTTTGCTAGAGTACAACGCTGACATTTCTTGCACCAGTCTTCAATGAACTTGTACGTCCCAGGCCAGTAACAGCGTGTTCTGACCAAACTAGCGGTCCGCTCTACCCCCTGATGGCCATGATCATCATGCAGACTATTCAGGACTTCTTCCCTTAGGGCCAGGGGTAGTACTACCTGACGAAACTCCTTAAATCCATCTTGGGCTTGAAACCTTCGATACAAAATGCCATCTACCTTTGTAAGCCTTTGCTACTGACGAACTAACTCAGTCACTGCAGAAGACTCAAGACTCTACTGAAGTCTGCATATGCCAGGACAGGAGCACTTGTCAACAACCCTTTCAATGTTTGGAATGCATGCTCATAGTCCTCCGTCCAGCCCTTCTTCAAACACATCCTTGATGACTTGCCTTTTTGATTACGGGTGACTTCTGCTACCAGCCGATTCAAGGGCCCTGCAACACCAGAAAAACCCTTAATGAAGCACCGGTAATAACTGGAGAATCCTAAAAATGACCAAAGCTCTTGAACATTCTCTGGTCGTCTCCAATTTGCCACAGTTGCCACCTTGTCAGGATCAGTTCCCACACCTAAAGCAGAAACGACGTGACCCAAATAATGAACTGTGGGATGAAAGAAGCAGCACTTGCTAACTTTAATCTTGAGATTTTGTTGTAGCAAACGATTTAACACTAATTCCAGGCAGATGTATGGAAGAAGAAAAAATAATCACATCATCCAGATACAATAGCAGGGACTGAAAACTCTGGTCACCAAAAATTCTCTCCATTAATCACTGAAAAGTGCTTGGTGCATTGCACAATCCGAACAGCATCCTATTGAACTCAAACAGACCAAAAGGTGTACAAAAAGCAGTTTTATACTTATCTTCTTCTACTACTGGAACTTGATTATAGCCGCTAGCCAAGTCAAGTGTTGAAAACTACTTTGCACCGGTCAACGCAACTAAAGACTCCTTACGAGTTTTGGAGTTTAATTGGCGATAATCCACACACATTCGAAGGGAGCCATCCTTCTTTTTAACCAGTACTATAGGGGAGGCATAAGGACTGCAACTCTCCCTAATGACTTGACCATCCAACAGTTGCTTAATATGAGCTTTAACAGCCTCAAACTGACTTGGAGGAAGTCTACGGTAGCACTGACACACTGGAGTATCATCTAAGAGAGGGATACGATGTTCAATCAATGAAGTACATCCCAGGTCACCATGTTTTGCAAAAACATCACTATATCAGGTTAAAAGGTCCTTAACTAATCCCTGTTCAGATTCAGAAAGCCCTGGTAATTCTAATTCAATATCAGATTCTGATGTGGAAATACACACCTGAGATTGTACTACAACGGTATGAGTGTTATCCACTTTTTCAAAACAGAGACCCTGATTTCGTGAAGGGATCACTTCAACCCTAACCAATGTTCCCAATCTAGTTCTTGACTGCAAACTTACAGCAGTAGTACTAACATTCACCACAGGGACCAGAACCAGGCCTTGAGTTAATTGAAGCAAAGCAGGAGAAATCAAAACCCCTGGGGCTAATACATTACTCCCCAATTCCTGTGGTTCCAATAATGCAACTGCATTATCATAACCAAAACCTTTCGGACAGAGGGCAGGTACTAACCTTAGCGTGCCTGCTGGGATCTGCAATGGATAGTCAGTCTGCACTCGCACCTGGCCAATAAACCCAGCTGTATGGGCGTTTTCTGCTCTCTGGCATTCCAATATGGCATCCCTCCATCCTGGCTCTGCTTGTTTAACTGAGGATGCTGAAAACAATGCTGAACCATACTGTCCGAATAACTCACTGTAGCATTGGCTAATAACATTCATACCCAACAAACCTGGGGTAAGTGCCCATCCTTGATAACATACCCTTGTTTGGCTCTTTAACTACCAGGACACCTCTTCTTGGAATAGTTTGTCCCAACACTAACATATCAATCTCAAAATATCCCACATATGGGATTTCTAAACCATTTGCAGCTTTCAACTGAAGCCAACTACATTCTTTAAGGGCCTCTTCACCTAGTGATTTAAAGTGGCTATGAAAGAAAGATTCTGTTATCGTAGTCACCATCGAACCAGTGTCCAAAATGCAAGGAACAGTGACCCTCCCCATCTGAACAGTTACCACTGGACATTGACCAACCATACGTTGTAAAACAGAAGGGCACACTGGAATAGAGGCATTTGAGCCATTACTACCCGGATCTGTTGTCTGGCTCATGACAGCAGAGGGTACTAGTTTAAAGGCTCTTCAGCAAAAATTTCACCAACATTAACTGTTGGTGACCTAGGACTGACATCGATAGGCCAAGGCTGTCGACAGTATCTGGCAATATGACCAAGATTATTACAGCGCAAACAGTGGATGCATCAGATGTTGGAGTGGGAGCTGTTTTGTCTTAAAAGGCCAAGAGGGACAATAAGCTTCATCCTTGTGCTTTTTTTCACGTCGACTCACCCCAGCAGAAAATAACTATGATATTGTTAACCGGGAGTTGCTGGTGTTGAAGCTGGCACTCGAAGAATGGAGACACTCTTTAACCACTTCGAGTTCATCCTCTCTTATCGACCAGGCTCTAAGAACTCTATGCCCAATGCCCTTTCCCATGCCAGAAGTGGAGGACAGAACTGAGCTCACCATTCCCAGGTCCAAGGTGGTGGCAGGGGTTCAGTGGGGAATAGAATTGGTGGTAAAGAAGGCTCAACGACAACAGCCCAACCCAGGTAATTGCCCCCTAGGTCGCCTTTTTGTTCCTAATGTTGTATGATCTGATGTGTTGCAGTGGGGACATGCATCTCTTTCGGGTTACCCTGGAGTTACAAGAACTTTGAAGCATATCCAGATGTTCGATAATTTGTGTCTGGCTGTTTTGTATGCACCCAAAATAAAGAACCTAAAGCCCACCATTAAGGTCTACTTCACCCTTTGCCCATCCGGAGATGTCCATGGTCTCACATCTCCTTGGACTTTGTTACTGGACTTCCTAAATCACAAGGTAACAGTCATCTTGGTGGTGGTAGACAGATTTTCAAAAGCATGTCATCTGATACCTCTTCCTAAGATCCCCACAGCTTGTCATGATGCAGCATTTCTTTAGGATCCACAGGTTTCCTCAGGACATGGTCTCTGATCAGGGGTCTTTTGGCCGTCTTATTGGAGCATCCATCAGTTTGTCTTCTGGGTTCCACCCTCAGTCTTATGGCCAGACAGAACTGGTCAATCAGGAGATTGAGAATAATGCAATAATCAATGCACCTGGAGCTCCCGTCTGATCTGGGCTGAGTTTGCTCATAACACTCTACACCATTCATCCATGGGCATGTCTCCATTTGAATGTCAATTTGGGTTTCCCCCATCTTTGTTTCCTGAGCAGGGTCTGGAGGTCCAGGTACCAGCCGCAACCCAATTAGTCCAGAGGTGCTGTCAGGCATGGTGGAAAGCATGTACAGCCTTAGTGAATTCATCGCAACGGCAGCAGAAACAGGCCAACCAAAGGCGTAGAATCAGGCCATCACTACGTCAGGGTCAGAGGGTGTGGTTGTCAACTAAGTATCTTCCACTTCATTTAGAGTCTCGGAAACTGGCCCCCCAATTCATTGGACCTTTTAAGATCCTTAGGAAGATCAACCCAGTGTCTTACCGGCTACTCCTACCCAGGTGTGCATCCTCCCCACTTTTTTAACATTTCACGTTTGAAGGCTGTTGTCTGCTCTCCTCTGTCCACAGCCAAGAAGCCCCTTCATTACCTCAGATCATTGGTGGGCAGCAAGTGTACATGGTCCGACTGCTGGATTCACGTCGAGACCGTGGAAGAGTTCAATACCCAGTGGACTGGGAGGGTTATGGCACAGAGTAGCTGTCCCTGGTGTCAGCTGGGGACATCTTAGATCCAGACCTTATCAGAGAGTTCCACCATCTGGATTCCAATCATAGCCAGCGGAAAGTCAGGAGCCGTTCCTGAGAGAGGGGCTCCTGTAAGACTCCTCCAGGAATGACTCTCCTGGCCACTAGGGCACACTGTCTGCCCCCTCCTGCAATGACGCTCCGAGCCATTGGTGTGCACCCCCTGCCCTTTACTTTGAGGACTCTCCCAGACACTGTGAACTCTTGTAGTTAGTTAGGACTCTCTTTAGTTAGGACTGCTCATCAAGTTAATTTGTTCCACCTGCATTTTGTCCTATAGAGGGTATGCACATGACGTCACCGTCAGCTGGAGTGACTGCGGTTACGCCCCACTGAGTGGCAAAAAGACTAAGAGGCAGCATTGGTTTTCAGCATGAATGCCGCGAAAAACACACAAAACCAGGCCCGGCGCCAGAGGGGGGGTCCGGGAAGGCTTGTCCATGGACCCCATGGATATCCTTGTGCCCCCCTTTGGACCGAGGGAGATGGACTTGATAATAGCGTGTAATTTTCTCACTCAAACCATTGCCACCTGCTGCTGCTTCTGCCATGATTGCTTTTAGAGCTGCTCATAACTGCTGGTCTAGGGTCTGTTTTCTTCGTAATAATCGCATATGATTAGTGAAAAAGAGTTGGCAAAAGATCCAGTGCCTGTCTGGATTTGCGCTTGTCAAATGAATCAATTTCCAATGTGTTTTCGCTTCGGTGAGTAATGTAGCCAATCACAGACATGTTTGTTGATTTCTAAAGCGCAATGGCCAATCACAGGAGTTGAAGTTAGAATCTGGGGGGGGCAGAAACATTTATTATGCAGCTATGCACACTTACTAGACTGTCTCATTCTAGTGTTTAATGCTGAGGAGGACTTTTTTATGCCCGTCCCTCTGTGACTTACCTCCATCTTGTTCACTCGGATGTACGTCATTGCTTAACGTTGCATGAGCGGCCTCTACCAGTGGAACCCTTGCGATAGGTGTGTTCGACTTCGATAGGTGTGTAGCCGATCGGTGTATGACATCAAAGTACCGCGAGAGCGGTTTGAAAGCATATGGAGACGTCTGCTCTCTAATCACTCTTGCTGTACTTTGATGTCATACACGATCGGCCTATGCAGCACCGCTTCAAGTCGAACACACCTAATGTGTTTAAATGGAACGCCCTGACCCCTTGATCACTTGAAATCCACAATGGAGCCGATGTATTTTTTCCTTATGAATTTGTTTTACGCACCATTCTATAGGCCTTTATGTGTGCTTGGACTGTTGGAGAAAATCTAAAAAAATTAACAAATGAGAACAATACAGTAAACTATAACAGTCAGCTTGAGGTAGCTACAAGTATTATGCGGTTAAATGTCAAAATAACTTAATAATATCATACACTAGAGCTGTGTGGGGTGGGGGTAAATTAAGTGCAAACTGCTGTTACCTCACAGACATGTTGCATTGTGGTCTTTGGATCTGCTTGAAGTGTACATATGAGTCTGTCCAAATCGAGGGGTAGAGACTCGAGGGTCTGTCCAAATAAACGTCCCTCGTTCACTTGACGAAGTTGAACACATTTAAAATATTTTTAGTGACTAGTATCACTGATATGTACAGTGGGGAGAACAAGTATTTGATACACTGCCGATTTTGCAGGTTTTCCTACTTACAAAGCATGTAGAGGTCTGTAATTTTTATCATAGGTACACTTCAACTGTGAGAGACGGAATCTAAAACAAAAATCCAGAAAATCACATTGTATGATTTTTAAATAATTAATTTGCATTTTATTGCATGACATAAGTATTTGATCACCTACCAACCAGTAAGAATTCCGGCTCTCACAGACCTGTTAGTTTTTCTTTAAGAAGCCCCCTTCTGTTCTCCACTCATTACCTGTATTAACTGCACCTGTTTGAACTCGTTACCTGTATAAAAGACACCTGTCCACACACTCAATCAAACAGACTCCAACCTCTCCACAATGGCCAAGACCAGAGAGCTGTGTAAGGACATCAGGGATAAAATTGTAGACCTGCACAAGGCTGGGATGGGCTACAGGACAATAGGCAAGCAGCTTGGTGAGAAGGCAACAACTGTTGGCGCAATTATTAGAAAATGGAAGAAGTTCAAGATGACGGTCAATCTCCCTCGGTCTGGGGCATCATGCAAAATCTCACCTCGTGGGGCATCAATGATCATGAGGAAGGTGAGGGATCAGCCCAGAACTACACGGCAGGACCTGGTCAATGACCTGAAGAGAGCTGGGACCACAGTCTCAAAGAAAACCATTAGTAACACACTACGCCGTCATGGATTAAAATCCTGCAGCGCACGCAAGGTCCCCCTGCTCAAGCCAGCGCATGTCCAAGCCCGTCTGAAGTTTGCCAATGACCATCTGGATGATCCAGAGGAGGAATGGGAGAAGGTCATGTGGTCTGATGAGACAAAAATAGAGCTTTTTGGTCTAAACTCCACTCGCTGTGTTTGGAGGAAGAAGAAGGATGAGTACAACCCCAAGAACACCATCCCAACCGTGAAGCATGGAGGTGGAAACATCATTCTTTGGGGATGCTTTTCTGCAAAGGGGACAGGACGACTGCACCGTATTGAGGGGAGGATGGATGGGGCCATGTATCGCAAGATCTTGGCCAACAACCTCCTTCCCTCAGTAAGAACATTGAAGATGGGTCGTGGCTGGGTCTTCCAGCATGACAACGACCTGAAACACACAGCCAGGGCAACTAAGGAGTGGCTCCGTAAGAAGCATCTCAAGGTCCTGGAGTGGCCTAGCCAGTCTCCAGACCTGAACCCAATAGAAAATCTTTGGAGGAAGCTGAAAGTCCGTATTGCCCAGTAACAGCCCCGAAACCTGAAGGATCTGGAGAAGGTCTGTATGGAGGAGTTGGCCAAAATCCCTGCTGCAGTGTGTGCAAACCTGGTCAAGAACTACAGGAAACGTATGATCTCTGTAATTGCAAACAAAGGTTTCTGTACCAAATATTAAGTTCTGCTTTTCTGATGTATCAAATACTTATGTCATGCAATAAAATGCAAATTAATTATTTAAAAATCATACAATGTGATTTTCTGGATTTTTGTTTTAGATTCCGTCACTCACAGTTAAAGAGTACCTATGATAAAAATTACAGACTTCTACATGCTTTGTAAGTAGGAAAACCTGCAAAACCGGCAGTGTATCAAATACTTGTTCTCCCCACTGTACATCTTTTCAGTGGGTTGTACTATTTAATGTGCTTTTGATTGTTCTGCTGACGAAACATTGCAAAAATATCTTTCCAAGAAATCTCAGTAGACAAAAAACTCCAGACAACATGAGTTGTGGAAAATTCCTGTGTAATAAAATGCTAAGTGTTTAATTATGGTTTATACAAACTAGTTTACAGTGACAGATTTCAAGATAAATCATTTCATTATTAATGTCCGAATTCCCTCACTTGTTTTCATTCACTCATTCAAGTGGATTATATGTGGACTAATGCAGGGAATAGTGAAGGGTATAGGGGGTGATTACAGATACAGTCCTATACCATACTGTGGACTGAATGATCAGGAATAAGGCATATCACCTTGAATACTATAGAGAGCCGTATAATAAAGAATGGTAAAAACAAAAGACAATAAGCATAAAACCAAAGCCCACGCTTTAGGAACAAGCAAGTATTAAAGGGTAGAGGAGATGTGTTCTGCATTAAGTCAGGGGTTAACTATGTAGCTTGAGTTAATGTAATTGCATTGATTTAAAGGGACTACAATTGCAACGCAGTATTCTATGTTAGCCACTGTGCAATTATTTAAGCACTGCAGACTTAATTATCTCTGCTTGCACCATAGTCTCCTCCTAATAACTAACAATTTGTGCCTTGTGTAGTAATTATTTACCCCAGAAACATCTCTCTCTCTAATTATAATTAAGGATGAGCAGTATATTTATTCTTTCTCCTAAAGCCTACTTTATGCAGTTGTAACTTAATGAGTTGCTGAAAAAGTTCTCTCTCATGCTCTTTGCTTTTGAATCAGAGCGATGTATCTTATGATAGATTCATTCATTGCTACTTGGCAACCATCTGATTTCAGTAAGTATCTGACAACTTCTAATGAAAGTTTACTGCATTTCCACCCGCAAAGTGAAGCAGTCTAAAGTGCAGATAGAAATGATGAGCATGTAGATTGCAAGGTTATGGATATTTAAATGAGATGTATCTAGTGGATGAGCAAGCCTGAATATGCTATTTTTAATGGAGAAAAGTGTTTGCATGTTGTTGTAGGAAACACTTCACAATATGAGTAGAGCAGGGGTTATAACTGGTTCCAGGGAAAAATTGGAAGAAAAAAAAAAGAAGACGACAATGCATATTTCAAAATGTCATTTTTTTTCCACAACATTTTTTTATTTATTGTTGTGTGGCTAAATGTAACAAAACTCGGTAACACTTTAGAATACTGTTCCGTCATTAATGAATACCTACACAGGAAAAAATGAGTAACGCAATATTAACATTCTAGTAACTGCTATTAACTATCAAGAAACTCTGATTAACTAATCAGTAAGTAATAGTGCTTAGTCGATAGTTCACTATTAGCTAATCAATAACTACTGTTTTTCATACCTCCCAGAGGACTACTAAGAACTACAATATATAGGTTCATAATTAATGTGAATAATGCATCATGTATAAAGTGAAAATCATGGTAACCCTCTAGTAATGAGTCAAGTATTACCAAATCCTTCAGAAGGAATTACTAATTATTTGGATCAGAATTCTAAAGTGAAAAGCATGATAAAAGCATGATAACTCTCTCTAGTAATTACTGAATTCATTGTAAACTTTTGAGGTTTTTGTAAGGTTTAGGATAGTAATTGCTTCTGACGAAATTGGTAACACTTAAGTCATTACTAGTGGGTTACCATGATCGTCACTTTAGAATACTGATCCAAATAATTAGTAATTCCTTTAGAAGGATGTAGTAACACTTGAGTCACTTCAGTCATTACTAGTGAGTTACCATGATCGTCACTTTAGAATTAATTGTAAATTATGCATTATTCACATTAATTATGAACCTGTATAGTAGTTCTTAGTAGTCCTAGAAAGGTATGAAAACAATAGCAGTTACTAATTAGCTAATAGTGAACTACCTCATTCAACTGAACGCTGTTACTTACTAATTCGCTAATCAGAGTTTCTTGTTAATAGTTACTAGAATGTTAATATTGCATTATTCATTTGTCATTTGTTCCTGTGTAGTTATTCATTAATGATGGAGCAGTATTCTAAAGTGTTACCCGAAAATCTAATAACAGTATCTTGGCTGGTGTTGCTTCTGTCCTCTAATGCGCAGCATATCAGAAAAAAAAACAAAACAAAAAAAAAACATTATCCATGAGTGCAGATTGCAGTTTTGAGTGCCCTGAGTGTTTCAGAGGTGTCCTGAAGAGGGCATTGCAGCAGTGTCAAACTCCAAACTCCACAGTCTGGCTTGGTCTTGCAATGAAGAATTATCAAAACCAGCTGCTGCGATCCAGAAATACAGGACAAATTCACTTCAGTTACTCAATCAATCTGATTTTATTTTCTTGAGAAGTTTTGTATGCCTTTATTATATGTCCTTATAGAATTTCTCTGATTTGGGTCTTGTACATTTCAAAAACTAAAATTTCACAAATTATAGTGAAAGACACTTTAGCTGCATGTGCTATAGGTTAATCGTCAAAATGGAAGGAAAATGAAATTATGGAACAGTGAAAAAGAGAAAGAATAGCTTTGGACTCCCTCTATGGTTTCTTATTCATGTTGCATACAGAGCTAATTTACCATTAATGGCCCTTGCTTGGGCAGTATGAAACCACTTCCATGGGAATATGCTGAGGCTACATTAGCCAACACTTTAATATATGTCAACAATTCATAGAAGAACAGTAGCCTAATATTCTTCCTAATATCTCTCATTTGGTTGAGTAAGTGAATATGAAATGCAGAATGCAGAGTTCAGTCATGGAAATATGATGTGAAGGGAGACATCTACGTGCTTCTAAATGGATTTTATTTACATTAATGAACTCAACGGTGGCAATTTCTACAAACACCCACAAATTATGTTAAAGGACAGCCATCTGTTCTGTTCTTAAGAGGCACATTACAATGCAGTAAGTGCTTAGATTCACTTCTATTAACTTTAAGTTGTATTTATAGTTTCATGGTAATTATAAATTTAGGTTAGAACTCTCGCAGTTGTTTGCAGTATAGAATTATGTCATTAGCTATTAGATTTGACACAATATATTGTGTGTATTATAGGAGATTAAACCTCTAAAAGGTATGAAGAGTTTTTATTGCATAATACTTCATAAAACATCAAAGTTCTTGATATAAACCTTTCCCCCAAACTGCTTTAAATTCTACTTGAAAAGGTGCCAAACTAACCAAACCTCAAGCAGGCACTCATTATTCATAGAGATGGACCTTTAGTGTACACATCTCTTCCAGTCCTTTAATATGTTTGATTTTCTTTGAGCCCTGAGCATGTGCAATCTTCATTTTATACTGAGTAAAGAGACCTGCCCACTCTGCCGTTTCTATTTCTCCCTTTAAAACGAACTAAAACTTCTGATTATTTTCAAAAGAATATCTTCAACAAATGCACTTGAGAATTATCTGATTGCACATAAGTGGAGTAGCTTATGTAATGTTTTACCCTGAACAGATTGTCCTATTGTGTGGGCCATTGCTGAATGACAAAAGATAATCTTGATTGATTTAACTGTCAGGTTATGGCTTTAACAGTTTAGACAATGACTTAAATGAAACGGGTGAAGGGGGATGCAATTAATTAAAGGGAATTTCTGCTTGTAAAACCCCTGTTGTTATTGGCTCTACGGGTCATCCTGCTAGACCAACAACCTGTCATTCATTGTAGTAAGTGTCTGCCTATGTGTGACAGAGATATTTAAAGGTCAACCAACCTCATCTGCCTTTTCCCTACATCTTCAGCTTCTGTGATAAAAATAAAGGCAGATGGTCACAGCATTTGACCTCTGATTTAATCACATCAGAGTGTCCTCTTCTACTAGCCTCAGACTGCTAAGATTTACTGCAGTAACAATCACTAAAGCAATTATGGAATCATATTTATGTGACATGATGTTTTCGAATAGCTAAAAAAATAACCTTAACACACACACACTCTCAACAAGAAAGTTAAAAGGGAAAGGACAGAGAAAGGGAGGGTGAGAGGATGAGATGATAAGACACAACCTGGCCAGATGTTCTGAGTGACTTCAAAGTCTTTAAGAAGCTCTGAAGTAAGTTACCTGGGAATATATTGAAACAAGGCCAAAATCTCAGTGGCACTAGATTCTCAAAGAGTAGCTGAGCCACGTGACTAGGTCAAAGCAAAAACATGCCTTTTTAGTATATAAGTAAAATATTTGTCTTTTTAGCATTTTGATATATGTATGTGATTTCAAAAGTATGACAAAATGGCAATTTACAGAAAATGTTAAAAAGGCATATGAATTAGCTGCTTGTAAAAAGTGTAGACTATATATAAGACAATAAAAAACCCTAAATAAATAAAAAAAAATGTTGAGTGAAAGGAACTTACCATTCAGAAATATTCATGATATTTTAAAATCCTGATCTGTGTGATTTTCTAGCAGTACATATAGAGATTAAAATAGACTAAATCAACTGAATGATCAAAAGGATGAACTTGTCAACTCAATTTGTGTAAACAATGAGTATGTAATGAGGTTATTTAGTTCCCACATGCTGTAGACAAAGGTCCAAATTATGTTTAATTATTTATTTCTTTTTTTGTAATGGGGAAATCATCAACAGGGTTGTATGCGAAATGTGAAAAATGTGGAGATAAATGTGACCCTGGACCACAAAACCAGTCATAAGTTGCATGGGTATATTTGTGGCATTAGTCAACAATACATTGTATGGGTCAAAATTATTGATTTTTCTTTTATGCCAAAAATCATTAGGATATTAAGGTAAGATCATGTTCCATGAAGATATTTTGTAAATTTCCTACTGTAAATATATCAAAAATGTATTATTATTAGTAATATGCATTGCTAAGGACTTCATTTGGACAACTTTAAAGGCGATTTTCTTAATATTTCGATTTTTTTGCACCCTCAGATTCCAGATTTTCAAATAGTTATATCTCGGCCAAATATTGTCCTTTCCTAACAAACCATACATCAATGGAAAGCATATTTATCCATCTTTTAGATTATGTATATATATATAAAAAAAATAAATAAAAAAAAAACAGTCATACCCTTATGACTGGTTTTGTGGTCCAGGGTCACAAATCTGGTATTTTTTAGTACTTAAAATGAGTTATGTATTGTATGTATATATGTTCTGTATATAGTTATGTATTTATACTAATTCAAAAGAGTATGTCAAAATTATTGATTGTTGTAAAATTGTTGTATTATTTTAATTGCTAAATACAGTCGAGAAGGTCAAGACCTCTGACCTCTGAACCAGAGGTGGAGGATGGGACATTTGCCGTGCGACATGCGACGTGTAAAACTAGTTAATTTATATGCACGGTTAATTTTATGCCATCTAATAGTTTATCAAATAGCCCACATCTGATGTCTCACAACGTAGAATTCGTCGTGCCTCTAATTCTTCCTACCAAAGTACAGCGTATTCGTGGAATATGCCGAACATACTACATTTTAAGTGGGCCTATATAATTACTTATAACCATTTATGTCTATAGTTTAAAAAAAAATTAGTACAGTGCATCCATCAGAAACAATGGGGTTTCAATTCATAACTCATATAATGAAATATTGGGACATTGATTATTCAAACACAGCATCAGTCCGCGCTCTTAGCATCTATGATGATGAGAAATGTGTCTTATGCGCGCACACACGCAGGCGCAGGCTGAGCATCACACGGACGCGCGCGCACACACTGCTGTGAGATTATCAGAGCGCTCGGCAGCAGAGAGAGAAAGAGGGAGACGCGGAGGAGAGCAGCAGCCCCACCGATCCTCAAGCGAGAGAGAGAGGCAGCGTCTGGAGCAAGAGCTGGGCGTGGAAATAACTGCGGTACTGAAGAAATACTTAATTGCCGAACTGCAGCAATTTGTCGGCATCGCAACTTCGTCCGTGTAAAGCAAAATGTCATCGACGGGAAAAGACAACAGCTCCCAACATGCGAATTACGTGGGACCGTATCGCCTGGAAAAGACGCTTGGCAAAGGACAGACAGGTTTGTCCTTTTGTGTGCTTGAGATCAGGGATGATGACACGCGCTGCTCAATACATTCGCGCGATTATTAAATATGATGCGCGTGTGTGTGTGCATTTGCTTGTGCTGACATGTCATTGTGTAGAGAGGTTTTCCGCAGGTTAAGGACCTTAGCCTACTTTTCTGACCATGCGGTGAGATCTTATCAGTTGCAAAATGCTTTTTTTTTGGGGTGGAACAAGTTATAAAACGTTTGTATTATCTTCCTAGAAAGGGAACTTGGTCTTCCCAAATTGACAGTTTGGCTTTGCGGCTTGCTTTGCTTCTGCCTAATGCCGTTAATCCCGATTTGTCAGACAAGGATGTGGTTGCACTTGCAGGTCCCACTGTTGAATCCATTTGCCTCGTCCAAGAGCTAGAATTGAATGTTTGACATCAGGGTACAGGTGGCCCTCGTATGCTGCTGCTGCTGCTGCTGATGGGACAGTTTTGGTGCATCCGTAGTGCACCATGTGTTCAACCTAATTTCCTCTGCAGTCCGGTGGTGCTGAAATATAGTGCTGAAGTTTGAGATGGGCTATAAGCGAAACTAGTCTTGCTTTAGTTCTGCTACAGGCAACTGAAAGGCTTTTTGCTAATTTGAGCTGTTGTACTAATAATTGTACTATAAACCATATAGGTTTATATGACTAGACAATGAATGACAAAAAGGTTATTCTTATATGTTCATGACGGCTTATTGCTGAGAATGGCTGCGTGACATGGGAGTGTGGACGAATTATTGATCTGTCGGCATTATTTTGGGCTCAATGTTCTGTGGCCGGTGGCTTCTTCTGGTGTGGCTTTGGTAGAGAACAGTTATCAAGTCGATATCCCTGGCCAGATGTATCCAAGTCAGGGGCCTGCAGCTGTTATGCAACACATGAACTGCAACTGTTAGACTATAGATTGACTGTATTTTGAAGAACATGGAGGCCAGAGTTGATAGTCAGGTCTTCTTCATGTTCTCATGTTTCCCGTTAAGAGTAACCAGCAAGGCTGCAATGTAACATTGGCATATACTGTAGATGAATTGACAGCTTTATTAGACCTCATGAAATCATAATTACAGTGTTGTGGCCTTTGTGTCTATTAACTTTGAAGCCATTTATATATTGTCCTAAACATTTCATGTTCAATTTCACTTTCAACAAATGTACACATCTAAAATTTGCAGTTTCTTCCTGTGTCCAAATTCACTATGCAAAAAGCAAAGCAGTACATTTGATTGAATGAGTATGATGTCGGAATACACAGTATTTATGAAACAATAGGCAAATTATGTGTGGATGATGTTCTGTATCTGCTGAGATTCTGAAGTGTGCAGTTAGACACTATCCCATAAGTCCACTGAAGCTGAGTAGTTGTCAGATTTGAAAAATTGAGAACTGTGAGGCAGGAGGAAGTACAGTATACGTGATATTAGATACCAGGAAAATTGTTACTTGTGGTTAAATTGTACTTAACACCTAAGTAAATTATTTTGTGGTTGCTGTTAGTACATTACAAGTCAAATATAATAGAGGTCCAAGCCAGGGACAGTGCCAACATAGTAGGATATCTTGGAATGTATTCATATAAAGACATGCATACTTAAAGAATGCACTTCATCAAAAGTCGAGAACGTTCTTCATCATATTTAGTATACTCTGACAGATATTTGGATGCCACTTTTCTGTTCTGGGAAAATGGGAAAAATATTGATGACTCATCTTGCACTCATGGGCGTGTCTAAATGTTTGTCCAATAAGAATCTCCATGACCACCTACATCTGCCTAGCAACAGCAATTAACATCATGGTTCATAGCTGTTATATGAACTAAAAGCTATTGGCTATTCAAAAATAAACAGACTAACTATTTCAGTAGGAAACATGTAAAAGTAAACCACACTCAATTCACCAGAACAGTTTGGTTACCAACATTCTTCAAAATATCTTCTTTTGTGTTCTGCAGAAGAAAGAAAGTCATAGAGATGTGAAATGACATGAGGGTGAGTAAATGATCACAGAATTTTCATTTTTGAGTGAACAATCCATTTAATACCCCATTAAATGGCTTGATGAGTGCAGTTTATTTTCCTGTGACAACATTTCACATTAAAACAGAAAGTTAGGGCAGGCCATATTGATGACAGAATTTTCTTTTTTGTGTGAACTATCTCTTTAACAAGGCATCAGCAGAATTATAGTCAGATTTCTCAATTAACTGAACAATAGTAAGTTGCAATAAGCAACCAGTAAGCTAGCAATATGTTTATATGAAGTAATGACTGTAGATACATGCATTGCTTGTTGTTTAATAGAAAAGACGGCTCATACTGTTCATATACGAATAGAACGTTTTGTCGGCAATTAAACTATTGGCACCATTTCTTAAAATAAATCCTTGTCTAGCCCGTGGTTAGAAGAGCGGAGGGTATTCCTGCTTGTTCTGCTGCCGTTGGCATGGCTGCTGAGAGAATGCTGCACAATGAACGCCGCTTCTCAGTGCTGCCGCTGCAGAGGAGAGCCCATATGTCATGAGAGAGGCTCACACATCGAAAGAGGAGCTTGGGGGAGGGGTAGGGATAGATGGGAAGGGGGTGGGTTTGGGGATGAGGGAGAGAGAGAGAGAGAGAGTTCTCAGAGCTAAAGCGGGACCCCCATGGGAAACAGTAAAAAGGACGCTCTAGTTTAATTTACCCCTCCTTCACCTCCCCAAATCAAAACGGATGTACGTGCCTGTATTTTTGCCTTCCTTGTTTCTTTGTGACGCTTCAGCCATCGCACGTAGCGTCTTCGCTGCTCGATTTAGTTGAAAGTAGGCAGAGGAAGATTACAGGAGATCACTGGCTGAGACAGATTGGACTGTGGTGTGGTAGTGGTTACTGAAAAAACAATAACGTTACAACAATACCTGCTAGGGGTGTAACAATACATTCATGTCACGATTTGGTTCGATACAAATATACTGATCTCACAATACAATACTCTTACGATACTTAAACAAAGCCTAAATAGAATTAATATTTCTAAGAAATATGATAAACAAAAGTACTGTTCATTAAAATGCTAAATTTGGTATTACACCAGGAATGGACTTGAATAGGCTTGGACTTGGCTTTTATTTCTAATGTATTAATAATAATGAATAAACATGGAAGCTCAATTGTGTGCTCTTCTGGGTTTACTATATTTGATGTTAAATCAAATCTGTCTAAACTTTGTGGGTGAACTATACACAATACATATTGTTGCATTTTTGTATTGCGATATACTGTGACACAATATATTGTTACACCCCTAATACCTGCTTTGTGAGACTCATTCAGTTTCTGTGTATTTTTTCTGCTATTCTGTTCGTATCCCCTCTACTCTACTTATTCCCTCCTCTTCTCCTTCCTTCACTCTGTCAGGGTGTCCCAAAGGAGGGCCGTTAATGAAGCGGCGAAGTACTTGAATCACGAACACTGTCACAGGCAGAAACAGTGCCCGCTTGCTGGGTCAGGGTTAGATGGCGTGTATGGGCAGGCTCCATGCAGAGTGGTGTTAGAGCCCTAGGTCTCCACTGCACTTCCAGCATGGACATGGAGATAATCAAGCTATATATACACACTACCTCAGGGCCAGTGAGTGTCTGTAACTGGTGCAAGGCGGATATGAAGAGCTGCGGGCAGAACCACATAAACTGTGGTCGTTTTGCTGCAGTGCACGTACAGTAGGGTTCATTTCAATCCAAGGTAGTGCTTTCATGTATGGGACGCCATTGCTTCTCTTTGCCAGAAAGTAGTTTAGAAAAACACAGTATTAGCACTAGGCCTATTAAATGACACTTTGAAATGTTTTGCCAGTCATGGGTGGGGTAGTATTAGTGAATGACGTCCCGGGTCGATAAAGACCCAAGTTATGTGTTTTTGGGTTAAGGTGAAGTGAGTGCCAATAACTGCACCAAACAGTGTGGAAATAATGCCTGCCATTGTTCAGACAAACAGATAGATGCCACCCTAAACTAATGCTGTTGGTTTAGCCAAATGTTTCTGGTTGGAAAGCTCAAACAGAGATGTTTTTATATGTTTTTTGAAAGAACTCAAACTATGAATGGCTTACTTAGTATGGGAGATGTTTTTCTTCATTTTAAGCCTTGGTCATATATTATGGAATTTATAACAGGCAAATTATGCTTATTGTTTTGAAATATTTAAATCAATAATTTGTCATCATTTACTCACCCTCATGTCGTTTAAAACATGTATGATGTTATTTCTTTTGCATAACACAATAGAAGATATATTGAAGAATGTTCAAACTATGTTTATATAATAATCAGTGGGGTCCAAAACAACATTGGTCTCCACTGACTTTCAATGTATGGACCAAAAAAAGAGACATTTTTCAAAATATCTTTTTTTGTGTTCTGCAGAAGAAAGACATACAGGTTTGGAACAATTTCTGGGTTAACTATCATTTTAAATACAATGGCTTGTAATATCAAAATGGAGCTGTATTATCTAGTTAGTTTCCTTGACTAAGTTATTGTTTAAAATAATATAGTTAGGAGGGGGGAAATTAATTCACACTTTAGGAAACCTCTTTATCACCACAAAGAATGTTTTGTTTTTAGCCTGAAAAGCCTGTTTGAAATGTCAGCTGTTGACTGTCTTGCTGGGCTGACTTTGTGAACAATTTGTCAGTGTGTTTTTGTCTGAGGGGGTTTTAGTCTCCCAGACATATTCCAGCCTTCAGTTGGCTCTCATTTAGTAAGTGCTGGATAGCAGTGGTTGGTTGTCATGGCTGCGCCCCCTTCCCACAAGCCTTTTCTCACAATGGCCATGCTTTCTATCTTAGAGATCAGAGGCAGACAGCAACAGTCCTCGAAGCCCCTCTTTCCCACCCTTGATTTATGTAGATTACATTCAGTCTCTGCTATTAACACTGTAAGATGTACACAGATGAATCTATGGAGGAATACGAAGCCTTTACGTCATACGCAAGAAGTTAATCCTACAGAAAAATGTTGAATGAATGTGCGCTGGAATGATTGGTAGAGCAGAGCTGATTCCACTGATGGGCTCTTATACATGGGATTAGATGTATTTCTCATTTAAGGCTGGAATGAACTGCCAACATTTTGTTCCTTGTTGACTAGCAATTATATAAATATATTGTATATTTAGTTGTGGTTTATTGCTCATTTTTGTCACTCTCCATTAACCTTCCTTCCACTGAATCCTCTCTCTTGAGCCTGAGGAACATTTTAGAGAGATTCCATGCGCAATCCAGTGTTTTGTGCAAACATTTTTCATGGTGACAAACATAAAATTAGGTGCACTAAAAGTGTTGTTGTAGATTATTATATTTTGTTAAATGGGGTTTGTACTGCACATATGGAGACCGAAAACTAAAACTAATCAAAGATTTTGTAAGCAATTACTGGAACCTACAGCATTAACCCACTAGCATAAGGTCATCCATTCCCTTCAAGGCAGAACAGGTGGGCTAAACTCCTAATCTGGCAGATTTAATATTATACAATTAATTCTAATTTAGGTAGGATTTAACTCTTGTATTAGGTTAAAATCTGGTTACGATTGTTATGGTCGGGGTCAAATTTTCCCTAATTGGATTTAATACAATTAATCAAAAATCACTCAATAAAAAACAAAACAAAAAAACAAAATTTAGTAAAACCTTTAACATTAATTCTTCTCACACATTACAAAAAAAATAACATGAGAATGTATGATTTTTACAACTGTATTTAACAACTATTTTTAAAACAAACGTTTTTTTCATAAGCTGTGAATATTATAAAAAGTATTGTAAAATTTTAAAAAATATAATTGTAACATTTTTTTAAACAAAAGGAGTGTGTAAAAGCCCTACTCAAACAATAGAGGATGGCTCTATCAGTGCCAAGATCAGGGGTTTGATTCCCAGCAAACTAAACACGCATGAACTGATAAAAATGTACGCCTTCATGCTGTGTAAACTTATTCGGATAAATGGCCCAAAAAGTCACAAAATTTCAAGAAAAACATCATAGGTTAACCAGTATTTCCAGCAACTTAACATAACGAAATTGCATGACAAGCACAGTTTTTTTCTTTATGTGTTGATGTATTTCCTATTGAATTTGATAGTTGATAATCTGTGGCAGGTGGTATAAGAGGGAGGGGCATTCACATTCTAGAGAGGATTTGATTGGGCAAAAAATCTTTGTAGTGAGGATGAGTCATCAATATGTTTTGGTCTATTTACCAGAATAGAAAGACTGAACATTTTAATTGTGTACATCTGCTAAAAGTGAAGTTTGTCAATGTTTAGGAGTACACTAGCTCATGACCTCAAAGCTAACATATATGGACTAAAATTTTGATTTAATGGGGTTAATAACTAGCTTTGTAGTGTGTATCTGGTCTCTAAATGCCTCAAAAGCTGGTCTATTTTGGTGGTGATTTGTGCAGACAGAAGTTTTATTTGTGCTGCTCAAATGATTTGTGGTGTGGTGCTGTACATTGCATTGTGTAGTTTTGGTGGTCCCCTCCCCCTTTCCTACTGCCGAAAATTGCTCCCCAGTGCCTGATGCAGCTGTGAAGCCTTTTATCAGAGAAACACAGCAGAGACCCTTAACTTCTGGTGTCCCTACCATGTTCCTCTCTCTATCTCTATCACACCATCCCTGTCAGCACCGTCTTCGAGCTTTGCTGTCTTGCCATGAATGCTATGTGTGGTATCTGCTCTTTACACAACCTGTGGAGGTTTCAGCTGGAGGGTATTGACAATCCTAAGGTTGGAGTCACAGAACTGACTTGGACAGTTCTGATGTGACTTGATTTGCGACTTGCCATGTGAAAAAGCATCTAATCAGAAATGGCACAGCCAAGAGCAATAATTACACAAATAGCCATTTTACTGTACTATGTTGTGTATATAAGTATCCTGAAATGCTACTAGTACATCTGCAGTGACACAGTGGTCCAAATAGTGGGCAACTGCTCAACAGATGGACTAATTCTGCGTTTGATTAGGATAGACATTTAGCCTACAGCCTGTGTAAAGTGCTCTCGTGTCTATCTGCAAGTTCAAGCCAAACGGAGACTGCAAGCACAGATTAATGGGAAGACACTAGTACACAGACAGTGAGAGATAGGGAGGGAGAAGGGGTGAAATAAGTGAAAGGACAGTAAAAGTGGAATAGATTGTAGAGAACTTAAAATTCAGGGAGAGATAAAAATACAGGCCTGGTTTCACAGACAGGGTTTAGACTAAGCTAGGATTAGGCCTTAGTTCAATTAGGGCTTTTAAGTAACTTTTATAAACATGTCCTAGAAAAAAAAACATTACTGATGTGCATCTTGAGACAAAACAATGCCACTGACATTTCAGTTCAAGATTCTTTCAGTTAAAACAGCTCAAACATGCATTTTAGTCTAGGACTTGCTTAAGCCTTGTCTGTGAAACCGGGGGACAGTGTTTGAGAGGGAGAGTAAAAAACTTTAAAGAAACTTTAAAGGGTTTCTGAAAATGAAAATTGTTATTATGAAACAGAATTTTCATTTTTGAGTGAACTATCCCTTTAAATTTGAATGCAAAAGCACAAGTGTCATAAAAGTGGTCAATACAATGTGTGTGCTAAACTCCAATTTATCTCCAAGCCATATGATAGCTTTATGTGATGAACAGATCTTCCACTCCAGTGAGCTGTTAACAGTTGCTACTGGATCACTGAGTCAGTGAGTTGAACACAAGAACAAGATCAGTCCAATTTGTGAACATTTTGTGAACTGGTTCATTAAAAAAGATCCAACTCTCAAGAATGGTTTCTTTATGAAACAAACAACCCTACTTTCAGTGAATAGTGATTTCGATCATAAACCTATTTTTTAGAGAACTTGGAAAATAATGCACAAGTTGTATGGACCACTTTTATGGTGCTTTTTGGTCATTTTGGAGCCTGACAGTCCCAGTCCTTATTCATATAAGCATAAAAAGAGTTTACAGGATATTCTTCAGAAGTTTACCTTTCATATTCCACAGAAGAAAGAAAGTGAATCAAGTTTGCAAAGATGTTAATGACAGAATTCATTTTTAGGTGAACTATTACTTCAAAAAACTGATTTGCTTTACTTCAAAAAGATACTCAGAAGGCTAAACAAACTATTAAAGCACAAAGCACACTGAAAATAAAAATTATAAGACAGCATTACAATACAAATTTATTCATTTATTATATTCTTTTGGTGTTTGTGCCATTGTGCCTGTACTTTATGAATGAAATTAGGTGTCATGTTTTTTTGTACGCATGATTGATTGGTAAAGAACCCAGAAGGGCTGAATATCCTGTCCAGATGGTGGGGTTTGGTCAAGCCGTGTCATTAGTCAGGTGGTTGCTGATGCTTGGTGGCCCCTTTATTCGCAACTGCAAGGCATTAGCTTTCTTTTATTTAAGAGTAAATTAGAGGAGAGAATTTACAGGTGAAAATTAACAGGGTTTGAGGGAATGAGTGTATGTACACCCAGCTTAGAGACTAGCTATTTGCAAATCAGAGTACAATTTCAGAGAGTATTAATAGTGTGGCAGTACTACGCCTTTTCAACTAGGGATGCACCGATACCATTTTTTCAGAACCAATCCGATCCGATACCGATACCAATCCGATACAGCACAGTTTTGTTTAAAAATTCAATGTAGAATTTCTATACCTCAGTGTGTTGAACTGATAATCACTCTTTTGTGTGTTAAACACAATCTACTAAATACAGACAACTTCATTATAAAGAAAAACAACATATTAAAAAAAATATATAATCACAATCTATGACAAAAATACTACTATAAACTAGATGGTGGATAAACTAGATTAGTGGATAATTCAGCAGCAAAAGTTACTCTAGAAAAATCGTGAGTGCACAATAATTGTATAAAAACTAAACATTTAGTGGGGAACAAATAAAAGTGAATAAGTGTGTCACTAAATCTGGTAAAATGTTACACATTGTTGTAAAATACATTCATGAAAAACAAGTAAATATATTTATAGAAATAGGGCCTATATACTAAGAAATTAAAAGACATTTATTTTAAATGTATAGCGCAGCTTTTTAATGAGGCAGCAACATAATATAGATAGAGCAGAACAAGAAAGGCTATTAATAATCTTTCACTGTGCAAAAGTATTATAATATGAAAGGCTCCAATACAGAGCGGCACAAAGCACGTATGCGCATTCTGTGCGCAGGATGATGTGCTTGAAGCAACACAGAGTCACAGCGTGCAGCGCTTTGTCCGCATTGAAAAGTTCAAAACACAAAGGGAAGAGATATCGATGTGTAGTGTATCTATCTGTGCAATATTTTATTGAGCCTTTTCTTTTAACAGTTTAAAATTTCAGTTACCGTGCGTGTGAAGAACAATACAATCTCTAGTCCAGTGTTGTGATCTAACAGACACCCGGTAGAGAGTAACACGATTTAGAAACAGCAATAAACTCCAGCAAGATTTTATCATTTTATGCGAACCGTTATCTTCAGATCAAGCATAATAACAGGAACATTGAATCATCTTGGAGAGAGTTTCATCGTGTTGACTGTCATAACCGAACGCGACACGCAGTTTGAAAGCTGAATGAAGAATGACTGGCAGCCGCAGTGGAGGGAAGCATTCACGTGAACTTGAATTTAATGACTTAAATATTCATCTGTACCTCACATTAAACTATGGAATGGCTTCAGAACACTTAATATAGTGCACGAAGCGTTGATGATGCTTTATAATGTTTTTGTGTCTTTTGTGGGGCACTGGGGCTTAACAATAACACAGAATATTATACGCACAGTATCGGATTTGGATCGGTCCTGTCTGACCGATACCCGATACGGCATTATTTGAGTATTGGATCGGCGCATCCCTATTTTCAACCAATCACTGCCTGTGCAGCACAGCCCAGCAATAGAATAATAGTTACACACATCTTTTTTTCCTCTGTCCTTAGACAAGTTGAGGGTTTCTATGGAAACCAGGGGAGGCTGTGTGCAATTTTTTACATATGTTTTCTGGACGGCTGTGCTGCATGGTTCCTCAGCCTTGCCTGGAGGGTCCAGCTATTGATTGTAGCTTCTCTGCCTGAGTTATTAGAATGTGAATGAGGATCTCCCCCATCTCTTAATGTGTGCTGAATAATGCCTTTCAAGGCCAAATTTGAGCTTGGACCTTGTCTGATATTATCTGTAAGCTCCTAATTTCACACCTAATGACAGGCTCTGGTGTGCCAATGGGATTTTTGAATGCCCGAAGGTCCTTGTAGAACTGAACACAGTTTAATAGTTCTTGGTTATGTCTGTCTGTACTTTAAAGTCTACAATGGCTGGAAAACCTGAAAGTCTTGCCTTTAAAGTGTTCAGACACATTCATACTTTGTGGGACTGTGATAATTTTGCATTTTTATTTTGATGTTCAGTCACATGAGATACTGTAAGTCATATCAGTGGTCTAATAAAAGCCGTTTTATTTTACATGTAGCGAGTCACCTCATGGGGAGCTCCAAGTTAAGATCACATGACCACCCTAAGTTTTATCTTGGTAACCGTGTTGGACACTTTCATTTGAGAAATAAATGAATCATGCCATTTATTCAATGTTTTGAAATTGACTGTTGCAGGAAAGCGAATTTGTAGCTGTTGGGTCGACGAGGTCTTAAAGGGATAGTTTACCATAAAATGAAAATTCTCTCATCATTAACTTACCCTCATTGACCATAAAAGAAGATATTTTGAAAATGTTTTTTTGCCCATTAAGTCAGTGGGATCCAATATTGTTTGTACCACAACATTCTTCAAGTATCTCCTTTTGTGTTCCACAGACGAAAGAAAATCCGAGGTTTGGAACAACATGGGAGTAAATGATTCTGGAGTTTTCATTTTTGGGTGAACTATCTATTTAACACTAAACCTACACCTAAGACAACTGCAGCACTGGCCAGTGCAACATAACCCTAAAACAGCTGAGTGCGGCTTTAAATAGACTAAACTCTAAAGAAAAATGAACAGATTATTGCTATTGAGGTGGCTTTAGAAGCACCGAAATTAATGACGAAGGTGTTTTCAGAGATTAAATTTAGAAATCAGTGGGAAATCAGAACAAAGGCTGCTTATTTTGACACCAACACAATATCATAAGCGTTCCTCTCCCACTTTTCTTTGAATGTTTCTCCAAGCAAATGCAGGTTACGGACGTTATTTTTCAGTGCTTTCATTAGTTTGCCTGTGGCACTGCCTCATTAATTCTCTTCCTGTCAATGTAGTATGTGTTAATATAGTTGTAATGAAATATTCAGCCGTTTCTCCATGAGAAATGTATGAGGTTTGTTGCTCCACAGGGATCCATCCAACACAGAGTTCAGACACCATAACCATTTTCTACCATTATTACCAATTTGAATGTGGCTAGTAAATGGGTTTATAGGCATGTTTTGCACATGATCAGTGCTGAGGTATATTGGTATGAAGCAAACAGTAAAGTCTTCTCGACATTGGAGTCAAACTCAATTAATGGCAAGCTTTGGTTGCCTCCACAGCCAGTCTATCATGAGATACATCACAGAGCTTGTAGATATACAAGATACAGAGCATTGCATAGCAATTCTGTACAATTTCATGTTACATACACAATGTAGTGAATATTTGCTGTAACTGGTTTAATAATACTCTATATTATGGTTATTTCTTATGTGGAATTAAGTCATGAGCTTGTACCACTTATTATTATTTAAATTATATTTAGGACTTGGTTATGACATTCAGTTCTGATTCAGTTCTGATTCATAGGCTTACAATTAAATTTGATTCATTTTGGTGTTTTCAGTTATGATGTCCTTTTTTTTTGCATATGAAATAATTTCTTTCTCAGCTAATGCTGTGAATTATACAGGCCAGCATTTTGACTGATTCACATCAGTTTAGATTTAAGAGTAGATTGTTTCGGGAATCAGACTACACTGGTTGTACTATATGTTTTTGATTCACTAAAAAGAACCGACTCATAAGAAATCTATTGTTTTACCCAGCAATAAAAAAAATGATATATATTTCAAAAAAAATATTTTTTCATACTATACATTTAAAGTGTTCTTGTTTATAGGGTAGTTCATGTGCATTTTGCTGCTATTGAAATTAATCAGACTTTACGTGTTATGTGTAACACACAGTAAATGTAACATGTCACCAGACTTATTTGAGTCATGAAAGTTAATGACCTGCATTAATTTGTGCAGTTGACAAGAAATTATTCATCTGTTTCCATTTCAAGTAGCCCTGCTCCTGTAGCGACTTTCCTCATGACTGAATAAGCTTTGTGTTGTAAATGACATCATGTGACCAGCCCCTTATATCCATATGACTTGGACAGAGCCAATGAGAGGTCTCGCTAACTAGATAACTGTGTCAACATGAATCATTGTTATTGATATTGCCTGGCACATTAGACCAGGCAGGGCATACGGTTCAGAGACTCTTTTTTTGTCTCATTTACCCACATAAGAAACTGAAATAATCCATCCCTGGCATAATTGGAAATGCACCCATGTGTTACTGTAACAGACACACACACATTAAAGAACTTGGTCATTCAAAATATGTTAAAAACACAACTACAAGAGATAGCAGCGCACCGCCTCGGGCTACATTGGGGTTGTGATCTCTCCGCAAAGTCAAGACTCTCACACCCCGCAGAATACACACAGATAGCCCCGCGACTGCTCGTGCGTGTCTGCGTATGCGCTCGTGTGTTCGTGCGTGAGATTCTCCGCAGCTTTTAGCCTCTGCGCAGGCTTCTGAAGTGGCATAATCAGATTAGGGAGGTGGGGAGAGGGTGAACAGACATTATTTTCATAATTTCAGACTGCAATGATGACAGGTACTGCCATGGGCACATTGAGAGAGAGACAGTTTGGTTGCGAGCTAATTCCCGTCTGTGTGTATGTGCGCACCGGGGTCCTTCTAATTTAGCTGTGCTCTGGACTGAGGCGACTCAAGGAGTGAAGCTGCGTTACTGCATTACAGCACAGCAACTGTTGCCAGACGTGTCTCCGTGGAGATGGTGCGGCACACATGCTGAGCACATCTGGCTTGGGCGAGTGCTGCCTGGTTCAGCATGGCAACAGCATCACACAGCCCTGCAGACCGTCACAAGGAGGGGTCAGGCCCTGCTCTGTGCTCAGATTTTAGCCTTCACACTGAATGCAGATCTGCTACCTCTTCTGTATTCATTTTTTAAGTGATTGATAAATGGATCTCTTTTAGGGCATTACAGGGCTATTTTATTGTTAAACTTTTGACAAATTGACTTATTAAACCCTGAATTGTTTATTAGTAACCTATAAATTCTTGTGACACATTGGTGCATAGTGTTTCTTCTTATCATGTTGTGAGTGCTGCTGATATATAGTTTCATATGGGTGCGTATCTCTGGCCTGTGTTTGAATGCAAGTGCATTATTGCTTTTTTGCGTGGTTTTATATTACCTATATTACACTTGTGCAGTCCAGTATTATTTTTCTTCTTACATTAGCCACAGAGTGCTTTATGAAAGATATTATTTTCTGCTGGATGCTTTATGCTGAAGAAGAAAAATCCTTTATTTCAGTGCATTACATGTGGGCATCTTCCTTTGCTTTCAGCCCTGTCACTATGGTTACAGCAGTGTTTGACTATATGTGTGTGAGTCCATCTTTTGATTTTTATATGTTTAATGGATTGGTAATGTCATTGAATAGCAACGATAAAATAGCATGTAAAGCAGAGCAAATAAAATATACAGTTCCTAATATTGACTGATTGGTTTAGCCTTTGATATATTTAAATTACATTGATCAAAAGTGAGAGTAAAGACATTTATGATATTACAAAAGATTTCCATTTCAAATAAATGCTGTTGTTTTGAACTTTCACAGAATCCTGAAAAAAAAATGTATCACATTTTCCTGAAAAATATAATGCAGCTGAACTGTTTAAAACATTGATGATAATAATAATCATCATATTAGAAGGATTGTCATCACACCTGAAGGATCATGTGACACTGAATACTGGAGTAATGATGCTGAAAATTCAGCTTTGCCATCACAGGAATAAAAAGATAAATATAAAACAGTTACTTTCAAATTGTAATATTTCACAATATTGTACTGTTTTTTTTATTTTTTTATTGGTGAGCATAAGAGGATTCTTTCAAAAAGATAAAAAAAATTATGTTGTGAAACATCAAGTTATTGAAGAAACACATTTTAGATTGTTTATAAGAAACATTCGAAGAAATTAACATGCGTATATACATGGATGAATTGTGTGCTGTGAATTAATAAAAATTTGTGAGTTACTTAAACATTGTTGAGTGAGCACATCCAGTATTTCCTCACGAGAATGGCAGGAAAAGAATGTGCATTATCTGGAATATGCTGATTATATGTATACAGGAATATTCCAATACCTGTGAACCATGTAAACCAAAATATGGACGATGCACTGAAGATGAAGTGCATGTAAACTTGGTCAATGATAGATTGCACTAATGTTGATGCTGATTTAAATTGGGTGAGGTATTAGGCATGTTTGGTTGGATAGCTGGCTGAAAGCAGGTCATGTTGCCCCACTGTGTCACCGGCTGACCAGATGAGGGGGTTTGGGGATTAGTCAGGCCCCCCACAGCTGCAGCCACAGCCCTGAGTAGAACAGATGGCCGTCTGCATGTTAAGGCAGTCACCCCCACCACCACCATCAGAACACACATGCACAAATACACAACGTGTGACAGAAGCATTGTTGTGACATTGTGCTATACACAACTATTATCTCCATTATTCATGTTCCTTGATTATGTAATGATTGTACATCCTTGTGTTGACTGATCTGCGGCCGGCACTCAGAGACACTCGGCAGACTCTCTGAACTGGCCAGTGTCACTTTGCCTGTGGCTCAATGCCAAACTGATTCAAAGGCGTCACTCTGTGCTGAATACAGTCAGAGTGCTGGATGGGGTGAGGGGTCAGATTCACCCCGCACAGAAGCCACCCTCACACCCTTGATGGGTTTGCTATGAAGCACCCTGACCTTGGAGTGCAAAAGGCTTGTTTTGTGTGATCCATCTCTGTAACATTCATCTTACCATGATAAAATGACGACCATTTATGTGATACGTTAAAGATATTCTTTCTTTCTTTCTTTCTGAGCAGTATTCTCACATGTACAGGCACTGTCAGTATTATTTTTTATGTGTATATGTAAATTTATGTGCACATATAATAGAAGAGGGGGAGAAATTGATACAGCATAGTATCGCAATATTTTGCGTGGGGATATCGATAAACGGACGGCAAGTATCGCTACTTTCTTGGAGTGAATTTCGGCTTGTGATTGCACAAGTATTGTGCATAATAAGCTCTGCGCTTATAATTCGGGAAATAATAATCATTTGAAATATTTCTTTCAGACTGTAGTTTTACAAATAGCGCATCTCTCTCTAATAAATAAAGTTATTCATTATAGTCATAATGATCTTTTTGTTGTTCAAATAGATCATTAGAAATGACAATGAGGCCACATTAATTGAATTGGAAAAAGAGTGAATGACATTATTGCATAATTTAGCTGATTGTGTTTAGCAAGTCATGTACATAACATTGGATGTTCTGTAGTGATGAGAACATAATGAAATATTATTCACTACTTCCCTTTGCCAACTTGCATGAATATGCTATGCATATTTCAGAAATGGCCTGTGGTGTTGAAACTGAACTGGCGGTATAAATCTGACCTTTCTCGCTGAGCAAGCATCACATCACCAGCGCTTGATGGATGATTGGCCATATTTCCAGAATAATCAAAGACTAATGAGGTAACAATTGCAGATTACGTCATTTGTTTTGGATGACATCCCAGATTTCTGAAGAACCCTTTAAAAGCACCCCCACCCCCCAGGTCTCCATCTCCCTCTTTGTCTGTTTCACGTTCTCCCTCCATCTTTCTCCCAGCGCTTCCTTTGTGTTTGGCTGGAGAGTATGCCTGCTGGAGGGGGTCTATGACTCATAGTAGAGCAGGACTGTATTTTTAGCACTGATTCACCCCTTGCTGTGGTGCTTCCTGTGAGGAATATGAAAACCCATGAAGCACATATCTCATAGCTCCATTATCAAGCATCATTTAACAGGTGCTAGTCGCACATTTACAGAAGGTGGAGGGGGAGTATGGGAATAAAAGTCAGGATGCTTGAACCTGGGTGTCTTACATCTCGGACGGTTTTAGAAGCAACTTTGTGAGTCATTCCATCTATTTTTGTTACTGCAGTGATGAGGAACTGAAAAAGGAAGCTGATGTTGTGACATAAACGACTCTTGCTTTTTGACCCTTTCACTTATGACATGATCTGGCTCTCGTTTCTCACTCTCTCTTACTCTCTCTACTTCCTTCTTTCATTGTTTGGTTAAACTTGGTCTTGGATTAAAGCCGATTAGCATAGGCTCTGATTGTGGCGTGCTGTGCCACCCTCCCCCATCTTTCTTTGTGCTGCCGTCTTGCACCTCCTAAAATAGTGTGAAAAAAATGCAGCGTAAGTAGATTTAGCAAAAATGGGGCAAATTTTATGCATGGATATGCAACAATCAACACAATCTGGACAATGATGAAGCTGCTGTTTTTAGTCATTAGCCGTTTTTTGCCACCTGCTGTAGGCCCAGTTAGGCCCTCCTCTGACTATCAGCCCCTGGAGCGAGAGAGGCCTCAATTTAAGCAAATGGCGAACCAGAAGTACCATTGATGTTTAATTCCCCTTATGGCCAGTCAGTTGTAATTTGCTTATGGTGGATTTCCACAAAGCTGTTTTTATGAACATACTCAAAATACAATGTAGAGTATGTTTGAATTGCTCTTTTTGTCAAAAGAGCTGTAGACATTTCACAAAGCATATTTAAACAATAAGCCCTACACAAACAGAAAAGCATTTGATTTTTTTCCCCCTGTACTTTTTACTCAAAATTCAAAACACTGAATGTAATTAGACAATATGGTAAATATGTAAATAATAAAAAGCATGCTTGTGCTTGTGAAAAAGTATTGTATTGTACTGAATGTGTACTTCTACTGTACATCAAATTTTAAAAGTACATTCAAAAACTGTACTTTCAGGTAATATAATACAGACATCCCACACTGCAAAAACTAATTTCCAGGAGATGGGACAACACCCCCCCCCCCCCCCCCCCCACCATAATATAAAAAAATAGCCTATATATTATATTCATTCGCATAAGCCGCCAAACATGGGCTTGTTCATTTAATAGTATTTTTGCGGCAAAAGTGAAAGTAATATAGTAGAGTGTGACGAAAAAAGAGCCAAGGGTCTCCACTAAATCCGAACGCAAATGGTCACAGAAGACGCATTTAAAACACATGATAATACGTAACGGTAATGGTGTCTTGGCTGACCACTTGTGATCGTTTCACGGAAAACTCATCTTAATACCAGGTGGAAACAGACTTTCTCTTGCTCGCTCGGTTTCGGGGATATTGTATATAATTTGCGGTTTAAATCAAAACAATACTGTTTCGTTTTAAATTCGTTCATCATTGTTTCACAAAATATACGGATTTGCTGTACACGAAAACGCAAGGGTGTCGTTTTCAGATTTATCCACTATGGGACCCGGTTTCAAAAAATAGCGGTTTCAGGCTCTCAAAACGCCGGATCCATCTGGATGAAATGCCGATACAATACAAAATTTTTACGTATACAACTAAACGCGTCTCCGTGTGTACGGGGCCTTAGAGAAGAGGAAGAGTTGTTGTAGTACATTTGGGAGTCTGCTCAAGCTGTCGCATACGTCTTTTCACATTTATTGCAATACAGTACGTAACACAAATGCAATTGTATGTCATAAAAGCAAGATGATTATAGATTATATAATAAAGCGATTTATATATTATCATGACAGAATAGGCTAATCAATGACTTGAAGATAGTAACTCATCAGCTACATAAATTCATCAACTAACCATTCAGAAACGTCCGGTTGCATTCTACATGTTGTCACTTCTTCTTGAGTCTCTCCATCATTGTCCGACTCCGGTTTGAACATAAAAGGCTCTTGATTCTCCGCCCTCTTCCTGAAAGGGGGCCGGGAGCAGCAGCTCATTTGCGTTTAAAGGGACACACAAAAACGGCGCGTTTTTGCTCACCCTCAAAAAGTAACAATTTTAACATGCTATAAAAAAGTATCTGTGGGGTATTTTGAGCTACAACTTCATATACACACTCTGGGGACATCAGAGACTTATTTTACATCTTGTATAAAAGGGGCATAATAGGACCCCTTTAAATAACTAAACATTTGTTTCTCTGAAAACAAAAAAGAATACTTTCTGCTTGATTCTCCATGTTTGATGGGTTACCTCATGATACATTCTTGTCTCTGCTTTCTTCTGTTATACACCTGCCTTGCAGATGAAAACTCATCCAAGCAAATGTAAAAGAAACAGTCTGAAGCAACGCCTCTGAGAAAGAATAGAGGACAGGATGCCCCAGAGCTTGCTGAAGAATGAGCGTTCTTTACAAATATCATTCATGGTTGTATGTTAACGCCTCTGTCAGTGTCTGTGAAGAATAAAGCCATTTCATGGTGAATGCGTGGCTATGGCAGGAATAAGGAGGGAGACTGTCAGGATTCATTGATTTTCAAGAGAGTGAAAAACAACAACAAGCTTATCATAAAGCCATTTAGCCCTGACTATGAGAGACTGAGCTGGAGAGAGACGTTGGATCACAGGCCATATTTTCTCAAATAGGGGATGCTATTATAGCATTAGCAAGAAACTTTCAGTGATTGAACATGTGTTAAAAATGGGAATGGAATTCATTTACTGCCTAAAATAACATCTAAAAAGTCATTCTGGCCCCTCTACTCTGGCTAGTCAATTAAGACACACTGAATTGATTATGTGCCCTGCAGGTTAATAATAGTGGGTTTTAGCTTGGCAGGCATATGAAAATGAAAATGGAAAAATAAAATCTAAATACTTAAAATCATGCCTTCAGGGACTAGTAGATTTTGGAGGATTTTAGGCACTATCTTGATCAAAAGACCTGTGAATATGGATTTTTTTGTTCTCTGGAGCTTATGGACTTAACCCGCTGCTGTCTGCCTCACCAGGGAATCAGGAACACTGTGCCGTCTGTGGCTTTGTCTGTGGCTGTACAGTAAGAGTATTAGCGTCTGACTTCTGCGGCTTGTGCAGTCATAATGTTTTTCCGTATCTGCCTCCAGGAACTGTGGTTTCCTTTGTGAATCCCTATGGTTCACATTATAGATGGGGGGTGGTATTGCAGACATCCAGTACAAGGAAATGTACCAGCATGGCATGCAATTATTGGCACACCACAGTAGCTGCGTTTCATTCATCTCCAATATATGATGTCATAGTCCTTCTCAACGCTGCCGTTGGCTTGACACTTCACGCATGTGTAATGATTACAGCAATGCATGAACAATGGAAGCCTGTTCGTGAAGTGTGATCCCTTATACAAAGTGTACCATCACTCCCAGTATAATAGCAGTGCTGTTCAAACCCAATGATGTTCAGAGCTCATGCATTGACGCACTGAAAAGTGTGTGTTGTGTGAGATGTGGGATGCTGCTTTTGTAATATTTTGTCTGCTTTGACATTTCATATTTGCAGCCCTTCAATCTTACTTTTGTTGCTGGAGATCAGTGCTTCTCAAACTGTGGATCAGACCGCCGATGGTCTGTGGAGGTTTTCTAGTGGTCCATGAGTTGATTGGCTGATTTGGACATAAACAAAGAGACCTAAACGAAATATAATTATTTTAATTGACAAAAAACATCAACATTCTAATAATTCAGTTATTAACCAACTCATAACAATGAATAAATATAAAAGATAAAGTGTTTCTGGTGTCCCATTCTGGTGAAATGTCAGTGAAATTTTCCAGACAAAAAGTTCCATTGTCAATAGTGTACAGTTAGCAATGTATGAAGCGATGATCACATAGAAGTCACTTTCAAACCAAGCAGCTTTCAAAATTCCAGATCATATGGATTCCTAATGAAATGACTTAATTTCACCTGTGAAAGCTAGCAAACAGTTGGCCTCATTAGTTAAAAGTAGAAATAATAACAAAACAGCAGTCTGGCAAATTATGGATCAGAAAAAGCAAGGCTAGCTTATAAACTAAGAATAATTTGTACACTACTTAAAGGTGCAGTAAGCGATTTTTCAAAAACGCTGTTGAAAAGTTGGTCGGACCGAGCACCACAAAAAACGTGCAGCCAATCAGCATTAGGGGGTGTATGATGGTCGAGGAGAGAGAGTGAGCAAGAGGGAGATTTAAAGAAAGACTGTTGAAAGAGAGATCCAAAAGAGAAAATCTCAGAGGAATATCACTGGAAAAAGAAGTTATGATCAGGCAAGAGCTTTAGGATCCGCTTTAATATTAGAAAAGCTTTCCAGCGCTGGAGAGACCTACACAGGAAAGTAGGGCTGGGCGATATGGCCAAAAAATCATATCTCGGTATTTTTTGGTTGAATGGCGATACACGGTATATATCCCGGTATTTTCTACGTTTTTCTATTTGGATAAAAAGAAATCTGTATTAAAAAATCTTTAATAATAGTTTTATTTCACATCCTGCCCAGTGATGTCCTAAAAACAATGTTGATATTGAAGGCTATAAACAAATACAGTGAATGTAATGTAGGCTATGCAATATATTATGTGTAAAAAGGGGGTTTACAATCTAAAAACAAAATTAATAATTTTGTTTTTAAATTCACTAAACTAAAAATGAAAATAAAAACAAAAGCATATAGCCTATATTTGATTACCCCATTATAATGGTCACTTTCATAAAAATATACTTACTTGTAGGTTTAAAATTCCACATATGGCACAATTATTGTCCAACAACAAATATTTTAGAAATATGTATACTTTAGTCAGAATTATTGCGTTCCTATTCTATTGTGCTCCGTCTGTTTGCCACGAATGCACGCGGCGGCGCTCATTCACGGAAGCCTGAATTTTAGCGGAGATTCACATGCAGAAGGATCGTCCTCTCCTGACAGCAAAATGGACATATTTGCATGACTTTGTAACATTTACAGATGGAGAATATAGCCTACCTGTGAAATGTAAGTTATGCACTGAGGAAAGCACCACATTTCAAACACATTAAACACCGCAAGTATTTATCTGTATGTCAACACAAGTAGCCTATCTCTCAGAGCATCTGACAGGGCAAGCTGCTTTAAACAGTTACATGTTAACCATATCTTACCAGTTATTTTGAAGCCCTTAATATAAAGCATGTGTCATGTTTAGGACAAATTGTATCATGCACTTTCCCTGCATCAGCTCACTCTGCGTACTCCGCTATTTTTCAGATGCGTTCGTATCAATCTACTGTATATCGATATAAACGGTATTGCCTCATTCCATATCGTCTCTAAAAAATATATCGATATATTGTACAAACTCGATATACCGCCCAGCCCTACAGGAAAGCCTGAAAACGGACACCGAGGTTGGGTTGTTTCTGCTCCATACATGAGTAACATTGGTTTTGCGGTTTCACAGAACCAAGAAATGCTGTTGTATGTTAACCATATTTAAAGAATATGAAAATTAGCCCATAATTTACTCACCCTCAAGTCATCCTAGGTGTATATGACATTCTTCTTTCAGACGAATAAAATCGGAGTTATATTAAAAAAGTCCTGGCTAATCCAAGGCAGTGATTGTTGTTCTGTTTTTGAAGTTCATAAAAATGCATCTGTCAGTCATATAACGTGCTATAACGTGAACTATCCCTTTAAAGGACAGTTTTGAGTGTCATTGTTTGTCTGGAGCTACTGTGCTGCTGGCGACTAACAACCAACTCTTGCTTGTATTTACTCTTGTGTATGTTAATTTTTTGTGCTTATTTGTCGTTTATTCATTCATTTTGCTTATTTTGCTTCGCTTCTGCTATAATAAACAGACATCCACTCTTGCATTGCGTGTGTAACGGAGGCCAGCTAGTGACGCTAGACTAGAGAATGCGCTGTTTAGCGTCCTTGTTAGCGCTCCAGCCTCACATGCCGGCGATCATGGAACGAGACCAGCTCGGAGCGAGGCGGTTATGTGCGGGCTGTAAAGTGTTCGTGAATTTTGGAGGCGGAGCAATGAAGAAATGGGGTGGGTTTGTTTGGGTTGATTTCAAATATCAACAGATCGCATACTGAACTCCGCAAGATCAAAGCATCGTATAGCCCTAGCCATTGATGTCAAGAGACTAGTGATGTCTCTAGAACACTCTTGTTTTAATTTAAACCAAATGTATCTTGCATGCTGAGATCAAAAGCATCAGGTGTTTGAGGTCTTATTCGCTCTGAGCTGAAGTGAAAATACAAATGTCATATAACAAAGGCTTTATATATCTAATATACTCTAAAATGAACATATTCACTCTGTCAACTTGCCCAGATGTGAACATGGCCTTTTTACAGTTCTTTATGTAAGTCCAATCTTACTAATTATTGACAATTTTTAAACACCAGACGTATGCTCTTGAACCAGCTACAGAAATTAGATACTTCATCTTGTCTATTTCAATTGCGAAACACCAGTCAAAACACTGAGGATGATTAACATTTGACGCCACAGCTGATGTTACTATGTCTTTGATCCCAGCTTGCACACAGTCACCCATTCCCAAACGCAAGGTCAACGGAGAGCCCATGAATCCGTGCACACAGGAAATTGCTGACTGCACAAGAGGAAGTATTTAACACTCTGCCACCCCCCATAAGGCATGGGACACAATCAGGAACGGTGAAATTACTTTTCTGCTGATGCCTATCCGCTCTTTCTTGTTGATAAGTACTCTGAGATTTTCGTAATTATTTTCCCTTTCTCATTTTCTTTGCCAAATGCAGACACCCATGAAATAATTGCTGGATGAGTTGTTCTTTCTTTCTTTTCTTTAAAAAAAAAATAAAATCAGATTCTGTGCTGTAAGGACCGAAAAAAAGCTAATATTAAAATTTCATAAAGCTATGCCAAAGGCTGTGTCTTTCAATATTTCAGGCAATATTTTGGTTATTTGGTGTCAGAATTTTAACCGGACACTTCAGACAAAAATAATATGTTTTATTAGATTATTATTGAGCATATAAATATGAAATGTATATACAGCACACTGCATACATTTCTTGGAAAAATATTGATCTTACAAATGCTCTTAATAATGCCCCATTTCTTCTGGCAATATTTATGACCATGCATTATTTATGTTTTTGTTACGTCTTTTTTTGTTGTTTCAAGTGATAGAAATAATTTAATAGAGCATGTTCCACAAAAATATTGTGGTTTTATATCTTCACACACCTTCATTCATATACATATTCATGCATACATAGTGTTAAGGAAAACAGGGAAAAGGGAACCTCAGGCCTTGGATCAATAGCAATTGTTCTTGGCATGAAGCTATGTGTAGTTGTGAGCGGTTGCTTGTGTTGTGTTGGAGGTTGTGTTTCAGAGGCTGACTCCCCTGCCACACTTGTCCAATGCTTCACTTTCCACAGACAAAAGAAGGCTGGACTTCTCTGCTCTCGCTATAGAACAAATTGATCTTTTAGAGAAGAGAATACTGAGCGATTTCAAAACAAACCCTCCCCCTTTAGCACTTTAACCTCTCGCTAGATCAGTGGGAGGACATTACTGCTGGTTTGATGCGAGGTTTCAACTTGGCATGTGTGTGCTTGTCTATAAATATAAGTGCTAGTGTATTCGGCTGTGACTTTTGGCATAACCCCTCCCCTCCAGTTTGTCTTTGCAGTGAGCTCTGCATCTCGTTGACAACATAAAGCATTGCAGAATGATTTTTACTGACCCACTTCAGTCTGTAGTGTGAAGGTGAAAGGTTGTCCTTTTATATTAAAAAAATTATGAAACTGGCTCAAATTGACTCATGTGCTGTGCTATTTCAGTTTAGTACAGTATATAATGCAGTTCAATATAGGATAGTCTATGCAATCATTTAAGAAAGGATTTTGAGTGGGTAAGATAAGTCCTTTAGAATTTGACTGCTCCATTTCTATTCAAATTCATTCACGCTCAATTGTGTCTTCTCACGAATTGGACCTTTTCTGTTTCCATTCCATTTATCCCATTAAATTGGGTTAGAGACTATTTCAGTTCCATTGATAGATTGAGCCAGATTGAAAGTCTGAGAATATATTTCTCATATTTTGACACCCTTATATGAGTTCACTTTCTCTGTCATCATTTGAGTAATGGCTCAGTCTCCTGTAGTAAAGGACAGCCCACGCTGACTTTAAATTACTGCATAAAAAGGATTCTGTTTTTTTGTATCTCCCCCCCACACACACACTGGGCTCTCTGATCGAGTGTCCCATCCAGAGCACACTCAGGCACACATATCAGTGGGGGGCGGGTGGGTGATGTGCCAATCCCAGCGTCCTCCTCTGTGAAGCATGTCTGACGAGACGACCGTGCCATGAGACGTAAAGGTTACATGTACCGAGTGCTCTGTTATTCAGCTCCTTCATCCCTCTGTGCCTCTGTCCGTCCTCTTTTCCTCCTCTCCAACCCTCTTGGGTATTTGTCATATAGCATTCTGCAGATATAATTTGGTGTGATTGTGGAGGATTACAAAGGGCCAAAAGAGGATTTCGCCGCTCTGCGGTTTTATTGCTGTAATGAGCCGAGGACCTGAACTGTCTGTCTGAGTGCATTTGAGTAGCTCTGCAGACACATGTGGCCTCAGAACTTCCAGAGTTTGGAGAGAAAGACCATGAGCCATTTAATAAGAGTAAAGCCCCATTCCGGCAGTAATAAAAAGAACCGTCGTGCCAACTTTGACGCACATAGTCCCCAGATGACTTTCTCAAAGCGTTGTTGGCAAAAGATTAGACCCATTTACTTTCTTCAAAAGATCCCTAAAGACTTTTTTGTGCTTTGTCTTATTATATGTAGGTGAGCACTGAGCCACTATACTATCTAACATTTGAGGTAGAACAAAACGAAGTGAGATTCCTAGCTGAAGTGGAACCTATGTGGAATCTGTCTGTCTGGTCGATCTGTCTGTCCGTCTTGTCATCGATCTGTCTGTCCGTCTCGTCGCTGATCTGTCTGTCCTTCTGTCTGTTTGTGTCATCGTTGATCTGTCTGTCTGTCTGCCTCATCGTCTGTCTCCTTATCGATCTGTCTATTGTTCTTTCTACCATTCTATCCATTGTTCTATCAAATAAATATTTAGCGGTGTTGAAATTAATCATTTATACAATGCATCACAATGTGGACGTGGATGATTCCGCATCGATGCAGTAATAGACCATAATACATTATATCCGTTATAGCCTAGTGACGTTTCTCTGATGTCATTCGTCATATACACGCTTTTCTCGCTAGTGTAAAATGGCTGAGGGAGGCGAAACACAAAAGCAAGTAATAAAAAATGCACCCACTATTTTAACATTTACAGCGTGTGTGTGCGAACAACATGTGCGTGTGTGTGTGTGTGTGTGTGCGAGCGTGTGTGTATGAGCTTTATTGTTACTTAAGTATGCCAACTGACAGTTTCAATGCTTTTAGTACTAGTGTTTATTAGTTCTAATTTTTTTTATTAGTCGTCTGCTGTGTTCAGTTGTTTGACTACATTCAGGAAGTGTACTTTCTTGGAGAAAATAAAATAAAAAGGGAGTTCATATATCTGACTGCTTGTATTCATTGATGAAAATGTAGCCATGTGCAGTAATATTGCAACGCATCATGATTCATCATGATGCATTGTGATATCGAATCGAATCGTTGACATGATAATCCTAATTGAATTGAATCGTGAGACCAGTGACGATTCACACCGCTAATATTTATGTAATTTTAATTGTTTTCGATTCATTTTTTTATCAGTATTTGACTTAATAATTACAGTATTGAATTAATAATTTTTTATGAATTTTTAATCATCAATATTTCTCTTGCATTAACTGCTATAATGGAATGAGCTCATCATAATGCAACTTTCGGACTGCCTTCTCCGCCAAGGCTAGATGCAGTGCTGCCTTATAATTTGGCCACAACAAGGTAACTTAATAGGAGTCAACATTATTAAAATGCCTACATTTTGGAACAGCACTGTTTTGGATAAGGATGCGTTAAAATGTTTATTATACAGGCAGAAACATGCACCATGAGGTATTTCTGAGATAAATGTTGAGATATTGTGAATAGTAATTTTAAAATGTAGTCTAGCTTATTCCTTCAAATATAAAACTTAACAGACAGGTTTCTAACTTATGATGCTGTTTTATTATTATTTTACATCTAACACAAAAATGAAACAGAAGCTACAACAGAAAATTCACAGGTGTTGGCATGACAACCGGAAGGATTCTTGCTCAGTGTTAGATCAGGTAGTTTAATAATGATATCTACGTTGTTGAAGACATATTTATTGTAACAATTACTTTAGATTTTGGTTTAATAGTACATATAAGCAGGGCCGTAGGCAGGGTTTTAAAATCAGTGAGGTCCCAAATTTGAGGTAGTTAGGGGGGTTGGGGGGAATGCTCCCCCGAGAAAATTTTGATTTCTCTGATCTACATATGTGCATTTTTAAGACGTTTGAGGGCCAAAAAATTAATAATAAATAGCTTTCAAAACCATGTCATTTTCTTAGACAAGTTAAATTCATCCACAATGTGTAGGGGAGAGCTGGGCACAACCAAACACAGAGTTAGTTGTAACACACATGGTTTAAAACTTTCCACACATGCCAGGATGACGAAACTTAGTGTATTTACTAGTAGCCATATCAACCCTATTTAGAGAAAAAAAATGCACCAAAATTAAAAAAATCTTTGGAAGATATCATTCAACATTTATTTAAGCATAGGAAAAGTACATTTCTTACTTAAGTTAATTTTTCATCATGTTTTTTGTGTTTATGTAAAACTAGACAAATCTGATATTATTGTAATCTTATATCTGTTATTTAACAGTTGAGATCGTTCTTTAATGCTGATCTAACCAGCAGAAGACACAAGCCGGGTTTAAATCCCAGTTGCGCAGGTGGGGCATGTTGTCACAATGAGCCCCTATTAGAACTACGCTATTATATTCTATACTTTTATGAATTCTATTGAGAAACCATGAGAAAAAGGTGAATAATGACTGAGAGTCAATGTTCAGAAATGATTAATTATTACGTTTTGAACTATGTTGTATAGCTGTATTTTACAATGTGTTTGTTTATTTTTAATTTTTATTGACAAAATATTTTAGTTAGTTTTTTTGTTTTTTCTATTATATCAGATAACATTTTAAGCTGTCATATACTCATGTTACAATGTACCCCACATATGGGGCATGTTGTCACATTTCACTTCCATTCTTTCAGGGTAAATCAAGAAAAAAAATATACACTATTAATGAAACAAAACCACATATTTGTACTAGAAATGTGGGAAATTATATGTGGGAAAAAATAAATACTCTGAACCCCAAGTAGCCTAGATTTACACAAACTGAGAAAGTCAAAAAGTGTTAGGTTGTGCCCCGCTCTCCCCTACACATTCATTATCTTATGCCTAATCTGATGAAATCGGGTTCGTTAATGTTTCTTTTCAACTCACATTGACAGTTACTAATTATTACATTAGTTAAATGAATCACTTGAATTATAAGCCTATTTTTAATTCAAAATGGCGAAATTAGAAATTTTTATTAGTTGACCTTATTATTTTTGTCGGTTGTTAAACATTTCTATCCTAAAACAGCTGTCAAATATGAAATGTTAAGTTTAGCTATTTACACTCACACACTCACATGTCCGTTTACAGAGCTGGAATTCGCGCTAAGCATCTTCTGTGAATGTAAAGCCCGCCTACTTTTATTTGACTGGTCATCTCAAATATAATATTTTGACATTGACGAGCGGTGACAGACTGCTGAGGCAGCTCCGATGAGAAGCTCTTGGTGCTGTGCTATATCCTTGCAGCACTAAAGTAGTGTTAATACTATATTAGGCATTTATTTCACAACATTTATTATATACACCTCGGGAAAATAGCTGGCTACGGCCATGCATATGAGATGTTTCTGGAAAGGGTCACTATGAAATATAGCATATTTTCCAAGCCTGTACACATTTTCTCCAACCTTTTTTCCAGAGGATAGATATGTTATCTGTCACCAGTGTTGGAATAGATGTTTGAAATGCTTATTAAAAAGGTGACATTTAGAATAATCTCACGACTTTTGGCATATGGAGATTACCATGCTGAGGAGCCCATCCTGTGCCTTCATTTGAGTTCTCTGTAGCGGAGGTGGATGTGATATTTTTTTTGGGGCATGCCTTTGTTTGTGGGGTTTGCTTGGCAGAGGGGAGGGGATCAGAATGGATTAAGCCCCCTTTTCTCCCTCTGCCATGCTTCTGCTTTCCATATTTGAGCTCCAATATGTAGAGCAATGAGGACTTAACCCCTACCATCTCACCTCCTCCTCCTTGCTCTTGATGTAATCCAAAAATAAATTTTTGTATTTTCCTGAGAGGGCTGCGCTGGCACAGTCTGTCCACCTCAGTCTTCCACACACTTGCGCTCACCTCATTATTTGTGCATGTTATGAGTTTAGTAATGCAGTATGCATGAGGCTTGTCTTTAGGGCCCCGGCGCTCGCATATGTATGCAGTGTTTGTTGTCATTAGAAGCGTGTATCACCAAACAGGTTTGCATTGGCATTCCGCTGCAATACAATCGACGTGTTTTGCTTACGCAGAGGAAACAGTGCTTTGGCCTCTGTAGCCACTACACACAAGGGTATCCTCTGTCATGTGCGCTGTACGACACTTCTATGTTTTCTAATAAAACGGGAGTTCAGCACAGCTGCAGAATGACCTTATGTAATAATGTTTCTTTGGAATTTGCTGTGTCTTCATTTGTGGTGTCCATAAAAATGAAAATTCATTATTTACTAACCTTTATAACCTGTATGACTTTCTTTCTTCTATTGAACACACACAAAAAATGGATTTTTGAAGAATATCCTGGATTCTTTTTTCTATATAATATAATTGAAGTGAATGAGGACTAGGGCTATTATACTCTAGGAAAAAAAAACTTTTACATTATATTTTATTTTTTAAGTCTCCTGAATCCACGTGATGGCTTTGTGCATTTTATTATAATGTTCTTGAGGTCCATTTATAATGTTGTCAAGATTTTTACATCAAAACCATCCTAATTTAATAGAAATAAGCTATGGTCTATCCTGTTTTTAACCCTCTCTTTCAAACCGTTTTGATAGCCGTGCCACATTGAAGACTTGGAAGTAAACGCCCACTCAATTGGGTAACAGTTTTGCATATTAAAATAATTTTCAAGTTCCCCGCCATTACACGTGTGTTTGAAAACTTCTGATGTTGAAAAATATCTTGTTACATAGTTGAAACATTTGCCAACAATATGAAACATTTATGCATATTACATATGCTTTATAAGTCTTGGTTGTGGCAAATAAAGTTTCAGTACTTAGAGTTACCACAGTAATAATTAACAAAGGATGACTTATGAATGAATGTACCATTGTTTACTTTGTCACACTGTTATTCTTATAGGCTATTCATAGTTTATCCTTTATGATAAAGTGAAAACATATACATTGTCATTTGCAGTGTCATGGTTTAAATAAAATCAAACGTGTTATAATGTCTTACTGATGGCAAAACAGAAGATGTCGCTCACTGAAGCTTTTTTTCATGATTACAGCAAATGGCTTAGATAAAATCAATAACAAAAGCAGCGTTCTCTACGTGCTTTCTTCCGTATCCGATAATCCGACGCATTAACCCCATAAATGCCGAAGCAAAGGAAAGAACAGCAAATCACAAGTATCACAAGTATTTCGTTTGACTGCGGCGCTACAGTATAAATACTCAGTACATATCAAACGATCTGTAACAGACAAAGCAGTAGTGACACATATTAAAAACACTGTTACTCATACTTGTGTGTTGCTTGCCACATTACTGTCGGATCCAATGTGTGGAATTCCAAAGCTGCCAAAATTAAAAATAAATAAATGCATAAATAAATATACAAAGAAATGTAAAAAAGCAAAAATAAATAAATAAATATATAAATAAATAAATATACATAGAAAAGCAAAAAAACAAAAATAAATAATTATTTATACATTTATTTTTTATTTTATATATTGTTGTGCATGTACAAATAGGAAATATGAATGTGAAGTGAATTTGTGGTCTCGTTTCAAATGCATTGATCAATATGCTTGCGTCGACTTCACTGTAGCCTATATGTGCGCTGGTTCCTTTCCGTGTGTTCTGGCCGGTAATGGAAAATATCAAGCGCTTCCATTTCAGAGTCCCTGTTATCAGATCTGTTGAAGATGTTGCTGTTCATGTTTGTTAGCCCAGGACATTTTACAAATCAAGACCAGACGATGTTCTATGGCCATGTTCGGAATAAAGAGTAGTCTATCCATGTCACACAGTACAGTTAGGGAGATATGACTTAACCCGTGATATAAGATTTTGGCCATATACCTATCCAAGTCATTCATCACAGACAGTATCAACGTCAGTAGGCTATACTTATTGTAATTCAGCCACACCACAAGGTGTCACTGTGGCCTCAACGCTTCGCCCTCGCCTACTCTGAGCTCGATTGCTATGTCTGAGGTAAACCACGCCCTCCTCATTACCCTACGGACAAAGAAATGTAAAAATACATAAATGTAAAAGTAAAGAAATGCAGAAATAAAGAAATGTATAAATACATAAATGTAAAAATAGAGATAAGTATAAATAAATAAATGTAGAAATGAATAAATGTGGAAATAAATAAAAATAGAAATGAATAAATGTATAAATAAATAAAAATATAAAAATATAAATAAATGTGGAAAAAAATAAATATATACATAAATAAATGTATGAATAATTATTTATTTTTGTTTTTTTTGCTTTTCTATGTTTATTTATTTATTTATATATTTATTTATTTATTTTTGCTTTTTTACATTTCTTTGTATATTTATTTATGCATTTATTTATTTTTAATTTTGGCAGCTTTGGAATTCTATACCAATGTAGTCAGCACGGCATCATCTTTTATATTAAGTCTCTCTAAAGAAGCCGAACTGTGTTTTGTTTAAAAACAAATCTGCAGTAAAATGAAGCGAACAAACAAACAGTGTCTGACCGGAATTTTTTTCAAAATAAAGTTAATCTAGTACGCTTTCTTAGGGGGATCTAATGCTATTTCATGCATTCTGACTTATTTACACTGTTAAAGAGTTGGATTCTCATGCTAAACATGGCCAAAATGTCAAAAAACGAGTTGGACTTATGACGGAGTATTTCTGTGCCAAATACACTCCTTCAGGATTTGAACAAGTTTTGTAAAGTTTTTTGTATGACTTCATAAAGGGCGGAATTGCTTGTATGGGCACTTCTCCCGGATGAGCCCATCAGCGAGCTTCGTTTGGGTTACAGAAGCCGTCGGCAGTGCTGTCATTTTGTTTTTAGACCACGAAATCAACAATATCACTAAAGAAGTGTGTTTTTGGTTGTGAGGGAAAGATAACCTTGTTCAGCTTCCCAAATAACCCAGCGTTAAGGAAACAGTGGATGCAGTTTGTTTTTCTGGAGCAGCAACAGAGTTATGCAGGTGTGTTTGTTTGTTCCCGGTCATGAGTTGAAACTGCAGGTGGTGAGTGAAACTGCATCAAATGTCTGTGTTTTGTTGGCAATCGGTGTGTAAGTGCATATAATGTAAACAACACAAACGTAAAGTGAATCGAAAGTTATCCAGGGATAATGCCATGATGTATTGTGTGTGTGTGTGTGTGTGTGTGTGTGCGCGCGCTCATGACTCTTTAGCTCCGCCCACTGCACGCCTGCACGAGCTTGGGTGTTTTCGGAAAGAATCGGTACAGCGTATCTGTCTTTTATAAATATGATAAAACTAAAGACTCTTTGGAGATGTGAAGGATGCAATACTACTCTATAGGTACTCAAGATTACCATGAGATTGGCAGAAACTGTGTGTGTTATGTACCCTTTAATGTTAGGATCACAAAGATGGCAATGCAAGGACTGTGTTTTTCCACAACTTGGCACTTCAAAACGTCTTGTAATCCTCAGAGGAATCTCTATTGTTTTGTTGCTGGAGTAATCCTTTGCATCTCTCTCTCGTATTTACTATTACATGACATGAATCGTGAATCGGTGGGCAGGGCTAGAGAGACAATGATATAGAAGTAGGCGTTGATCTTCTGCAGAGGTGGTCTTATGTCGCACTATGACATAATAATGTGACAAAATCCAAAACGAGTCGTTTTCTGAGCTTGGTTTCAATAAAAGCTTCAAGTTTCAAGTTCTGAAACTTACAGGATATTTTTATAGTACAATGACCTCTTATATGTCAAAAGATCAAGGAATCTTTCTTAGTTCATGACCCCTTCAATGAGTTCTTCACTGACAAATTATATATAACCAAGATTGCAATGTCAGATGTAAGATCTTCTCAATCACTTTATATAGTTCCCAAATCTGGTCTGAATGATTCATTCACAATTTGAACTGATCTAGTTCTCATCTCACCGATTCACTGACTTAAGTTTTAGTCTGTTTCTCACACTCTTCAGAAGACTTGAAATGTAGGACACAAATTATATGGACTGCTTTTATTTTTTATTTGGGCTCTGGGGAGCCTGAGACGTCATTCTTTTTGGTTCTGAGGGGAAAGAGTGGCCAGAATATTCACTTAAAAATGCACCTGTCATGTTCCCATAAATTATACAGGTTTGGCACGACATAATGGTGAGCACATAATGACAATATTATAATTTTTGGGTGAACTCTCCCTTTAATAAGTCATGTTTTTGGCTGCTGTAGATAGCATGTTTCCCCCCCCAGATCATCTCCAGAGTTTCAGCACCAAAGCTTTGTAAGGACTGAAAATTCTCCTCAGTAGAGCAGTGTGGCGATGCATCTCAGCTGCGTTGCACAGAGCACAAGTGAGAGGTTGTCTGAGTGGGCTGCATAGACAGCAAGACACGCAATCCTAGACCTCCTCCTCCTCCTGATGCAGTCTGGTTCGCTCTGTACCTCTGCGGCTGCACATCGTTAAGCATCACTCATGAATCGATTCCCTACTCTGAGTGGGAGGAACTCAAGCATAGTTTACATCTGAGGCACTGTGATGTCTCAGAGGCATTTATGCAAATGTTCAAACGCGAACATCCTATTGGACTGCAGTCTACGATTTTAGCATTGCTCACGGTTACTTCATGCGAACGTGTTGTAAAAACATCACTGACTCAGAAATGGCCAGTTATCCTATTTTCCGTCCCACTGGCACCATGCGAATATTCTTCGCAGGGTGAACAAATGGCATATCGACACTCAACGTGCCACTTTTTCATCTGAGCGACCAACGTGCTATAGAAATCACAAGAAATCAATCAAAAATGGTGCATCACGTACCAGCCGCAAGCGTGGAGGTGGACAGCTGAAGCAATCAATGACGGAGAAGCGGGGAGACGAACAAGAAGGGTTAGTGATGGAATGCGAGACATGGGATGAATAATTTGTGTGCATGTGTGTGCGAGCTAGGGAGGGGGTTGCCTGTGCTGATAGGCCGTCTGACGAGAGGGGTCCGCCTGCCTTCATTATCTCCCACAGCAGGGAGAGCTGTGATTGGAGCAGAGAGCCACGCTGTGACAGAGAGAAGGACCTTGAAATCTCCAACCTGTGACCTTACACTGACCTTAACCACCTCAGTAACTGAGATGCTGTAGCTCTGTACCAAAAACCTAGTGGGCTGCCTACTTAGATGGCAGTTTAAAGCATTACAGGCACTCTCCAGGTGTAGAGGCTTTTCCAAATGGTACACAACGTAATTGTGCTTCTACCTTTTGTTTGCCGAACACTTAGGCAGCATTGTCTGGGTTTATTTATTTATTTATTTTATAAAGATGGCTCTTATGCTCACTAAGGCTGCATTTATGTGCAGGTTAAATAAAAACAGTAATATGAATATGTGAAATATTATTACTATTTTCTATTTTAATATATTTTAAAATGTAATTTATTCCTGTGATGGCAAAGCTTACTATAGTCTTCATTGTCACATGGTCCTTCAGAAATCATTCTAACATTCTGATTTGCTGTTCAATAAACATTTCTTGTTATTATCAATGTTAAAAACAGTTATGCTGTGAAAACTGATTTTTTGATGAATAGAAAGTTCAAAAGGACAGAATTTATTTGAAATAGAAGTCTTTTGTAAGAATGTAAATGTCTTTAATTTCACATTTGATCAATTTAATGTGTCCTTGCTGAATAAAACATGCATTGCAACAAGCGAAAAAAAGCTTGTGGAAAAGGTTGTGGGTGAGTTGAGAGAAATGTTGATTATAAATAGATTTTAGTCAATAGCAAAGTTTAAACGAAAAAAATAGTTTAATTAAAAATAGAACCTTTTAAATTGTTTTCCTTCAGATAATTGAGAGATTTATACACATGTCGATGACCGACGAATAGGAACTGCTCTCCTTGGAGCTGAAGCACGCAGGGGAATGGTCGCGGCAACACTACAGGGATCCCTATTCGTCTGTCATCGACATGACGTCTCCATTCCCTCCTTCAGGAAACGAGAGTTACATACGTAACCGAGACGTTTCTCAACTTCCACAATCAAAGGTCTATATTTGATGTATAATATTCATGAGGAGGCTAACTTTGGTCCAAGGAGCTTTTGTTGTAAGTGGGGCTAACTGGTGTTATGCAGCAGAAAAAGAAACCAAAATGTAGTGTTGCTCATCACTTGTCATGGTCATATTTGGAAAATTGTGAGTTGAGTCTCCTGTGTTCTTAACATGGGAGTGTAGAAAGTACAAATCTTCTGTCTGCGTGCAACTAGTATTATTGTATGTTTATTTATGTTCAAATCTCTTAAGGTAAATAAACCACCAAGGGTTTGGTAAATCTTGATGGTGCTTGTTTAGACTTGGCTTGACTTTTGACCAATGAAGATTTTCTGGTTTCATGCAGCTGACGTTCTTTAGAATTCCAATTCACAAACACAGCTGGAGTGTTCGTTTGAACAGTATTGAATGATCTGAATGTTCTTGACATAATTTCATAATTTAAATCTAAACTCAGGCTGACATGAAAACGTATAAAACATCATTCAACAAGGGTTTCGCTTGTTGGTGTTGCAGCCAATATTTAAATGTCAGGTTACGTCTCTTTAAAAAGTCTCTTGATGTGTTGTTGATTATCATCAGCACACATTTGAGACCATCAAGAAGCAAAGGCCAGAGGAGTGGAGGGAGATAGGGAAGTGATGGCACTTCATGTAGGAGAAAACCATGTCGCCTGGAATGCAATATGTTCCACCTGAATGCCTCTTTCCACGGCTACATCATTTATCTGACTGCGAGGGCTCTGTATTTGCAGAACGGGCCTCGGTGAGGGATGGAAATGCTACCGTGAACGGACAGAAACACTTCCCCTTGCATGTATTCATAATTTCCGCCTATTAAGTCACTTTTGCCGCCTGTGTTGCTGTCATGCATCTGCTTCTCAGGGATGATTTCTGGGAAGTTTTGTGGCCTGTAGCCGCATTTTGAGATCAATAGAAGGATTTGTGTGTGTGTGCTGTTGTGTAATCACACATTAAATGTGGGTAGAAGAAATTACATTATATTTGCATTTCCTGAAGGAAATACCAGTGCGTGCTTGCGTGCGTGTTACATTTTTAGATCACTTGCTTGTAGGCTTGGGATCTACGTAAATGCAGTGTCAGTCTGCTGCACGGAAGAATCAGCATATGATCACTGAGCTGTGCAAAGGTGGCTATAAATGGTTAAATATATGCAAGAAAAATTAGACCATTCACAGTTCAGTATGCAAATGATTGTAAGAATAAGGTCAATGGAAGGATTTTTTCATCAGATGGTAAATGTGGGTAAAAGGAGTAGCACTGATTTTCACAAAGGAAATAGCAGTGCTTGAAGGCAGCAAAAGAAAAAGGTTAAAGTTCATCAGCTTTGGTTCTGCTTAAAAGAAACACACGATTACATCATGACACAATTTTAATGCTGAACATTCTATTAATTTCAAAATTTAACCTTAAGTATACAAAAGTTTACAAAAAAACTACAAATTTACTCAAACTACTACAGCACACCTTCAAATTATTACTATGAAACTATAATAGAATACAGGATATATATATATATATTGACTCTTTGACCCCATTTACACCTGATATTAACATGCTTCTTAATATAACACACCAGTGTTATTTTAGTATATATTTAGTATTTATTGATATTTTAAATTAAAGGTGCTGTATGTAAGAATGACAGCTAGTGGTTAAAATGGGTACTGCAGTCCAAATTCAAAATATTGTTTGCCCTGCCCCCTCCTCCTCAGACTCGATGCTCACGCTGGTGGACATGCAACAGGAATGAGTACAATTGACAATGGAAGGCGAGGAGACTTACACACTGTAAGTTGATGAGTTGATTTATCTGCGTTTTAATGTGCTTCCTTTCATAGAGATTTTTAGATGGATGCTGAGGCTTTTTAGGTCAGGTAGAATCTGCGATCTCTGACCCAGTTTGTTTGCTGGCTTCCATGGCAGCTGCAGTATGCTGTGTTTTCCAACTGGCAACCTGTGGTGGCGAAATACTATTGGGTAAACTGTTAATGTGCCTTATCTCACAGACCAAAACAAAAACAGACATTCTTACACAGAACGCACATTTCAAAGTAAAATAACTGGCTGTAGCATTGTCTTTCAGAGAAACGAGTATGTGAACTCAGCATGTTTCCTAAATATCTGCAAACATATGATGGTATTTTTATGCTTTAGTACAGTCAAAAACTTACATACAGCACTTTTAACTTTTATTTTCATTTTTAGATAAAACTTTTGTAATGTTATGTGCTTTTGTCATTTTATTAGTTTTATATATTTTTATCAGTTTTAGTCCTTTTAGTATTTCAACTTATTTTATTGTATTGTAGTTGCAAAGGCAATAAAGTTTTTTTCCCGCTGGCTAACAAAAATTTTTTTTAATAGTTTTAGTTTTAGTTACTAACAACATTGGACAAAACCAAATACAGGTGTAATGTTTTGAGATTTTTTTCACTTCAGGCACATTCAGAGTTTGAACATGATTTCTCAGAGGATGTGTGAGAATGGATAAATTTTGGTTGTGGCAGCAGTTCAGTTCATCCAGTTCGAGGATGAGCTGGAGGAGATTTTAAAAGCTCTTTTTAGCGTATGTGATTTCAGACTTGTGCTGCTGTCCATGGTCCTGAATAGATTCACTTGACTGTGTCGCCTGCACATGTGGTCTTTCTGTGCACATGAATTTATATCTTCATAAATCTCCATTTGTTGTAATACAACAACCAGCATGACGCATACAGTTTGCAGTCTAAAATTGTTTTTCATTTTAATTCTCTGTTGGTTGACGAAATTGATTTGCTTTATTCCCTTTTCCGTAGAGGGAGAGGATGTATTCTTAGCATGGGAATACTGACTGCAAAGTAGTTTAACACATGTGCTCTCACCAGTGTTTTTTCTCTCTAATCATGTGACTAATGTATGTGTTCAGCTGTGGTCAGATGTTGTGCATCATGTTAATAGGGGATGAGGTGTAAAAGCCCCACAGGAGACATGCCAGAGAGGTCTTCACTTAAAAGCTAATCAAACTGTCATTATCACACCTCCTGAGAAGGGACGTGCGAGAGAGCGTGTGTGTGTGTGTGTGGGATTCACGAATCCTATCTCCGATACTGCCTTTACAATTTTAGTTTACAAACCCGATATTTGCAGCCAGCTCCTGTTGTGTTAAACGCCTTTTGATTACATGGCGGCCGGGCGCTCCGTAGAGTTGTAAAATGCTGTCAAAGGACAATATCTGCACACACACATAAACGCGGTGGACCCGCAATCACATTTGCCCTGAAGCTGTAATTTGTCTTGTGCCGTCAGTCTCCCAGGAGATGGTGGAGTTTATGTAGATTATTGCCTAAAAGTGGGTTAAGATGAATGCCACCTCCATGGACCGATACAAACACCATTACCGTCCTCTGATACCGACGGCAAAGAGGATTTGCTGCTGATAAATCAGGCCACGGATATTTGTATGTGTGAATACCGCTCATATTTTGAAGGTCGGGCGAGAGAAATAATGAAAGAAGATTGGAAAGTGTGATAGTAAAATGCATGACATCAACCCAAAAAATATTTTTATGAGAGAAATACTAAGGAAAGTCATGAAACGCCCTTCACGAAAATCCACTATTTACTGCATACGCCCCAAACATACATCCTGTTATCAGATTTGTCTTCCCCTCTTAAATTTTGACAGTGCACGGAAATATAATGGAAGTTTGTACAGAAATGGCAGGCATTCGGAGGAGGAACATTCTGTTTGTGAAGATAAGACGTAACGGAGAACGTTTAGAGATGAGAGAAACACATCTCTGACCTTTTGCTAACTTGTCAGCTCTCGTCCATCCTCACTATCTCCCATCACAACACTGCACATCAGAGTTGTACATAAGCGTGCACACGCACAAACAGATGCGCTATACTCACTGTGCTAATGGAGAGATATCAAAACAGAGACCCTGCCTCAGATTTCACTTCTGTGCTGGATGAGTGGGTGCGTCACATTGCAATGTGACAACTAGGTCGCTCTCATTATAATCACCTGAGCTGTATACACTGTAGCACACCACTTTGTGTTGTGATGGACCTTCAGTTGCTGTTTCTATTTTTGATGCTCTACACAGCTGAAAATATTTTATTATGAATGCATATCTATCAGTACCAGAATGGCTTATTTTTATATTACCGGTCATTTAACGTTAATCTTTAAAATCATCAATCATTTTGTTAAATGTAAAAATTTAAATCTCAAAATGAATATTCATTTTTCATACTTTATATGTTGTGATTCCTAAATTAAATGGTTACACTTTTGGTTACAATAAGGTTCCATTTGTTAACATGAAAAATTTATTCTAAAGCATTTAATAATCTTAGTTAATGTTAATTTCAACATTTAGAAATACATTATTAAAATCAAAAGTTGTATCTGTTATTGGTATTTAATGGACCTGCATGAGCTAACATGATATAATAATGAACAGTTGTATTTTTATTAACGTTAACAAAGATTAATACTGTAACAAATGTATTGCTTATTGTTGATGTTAGTTAATGCATTAACTAATTTTAACTAATGGGACCTTATTGTAAAGTGTTACCAATTAATTTACACATTTAAAATGTTTTAGTGTTTTATTTTGTATTTATTTAGACAAAATAGTTATTGGCCATAACATGAAAATAATGATTGGCTTAAAATTAAAATTACCCCATGATTTACTCACCCTCAAGCCATCCTAGGTGTATATGACATTCTTCTTTCAGACGAATACAATCAGAGTTATATTAAAAAATGTCCTGGCTCTTCCAAGCATTATAATGGCAGTGAATGGCAGCCCAAAATTTGAAGCCCAAAAAAGTGCATCCATCCATTATAAAAGTAATCCACACGGCTCCGGGGGTTAATAAGGCCTTCTGAAGCGAATCGATGGGTTTATATCCATAATTAACACGTTATAAAGTAAAACATCTAGCTTCCGGCAGACCGCCTTCCGTATTCAACTTATGAAAAAAGCGTAACTGGTGCGACGATGACGTCGCACGTAACGTAAGCATTTTGAATTGCGAGAGTCGTTACACTTTCTTCGTAAATTGAATACGGAAGGTCTTTATTAACCCCCCAGAGCCGTGTGGATTACTTTTATAATGGATGGATGGACTTTTTTGAGCTTCACATTTTGGGCTGCCATTCACTGCCATTATAAAGCTTGGAAGAGCCAGGAGTCCCAGGACATTTTTAAATATAACTCCGATTGTATTCGTCTATAAGAAGAATGTCATATACACCTAGGATGGTTTGAGGGTGAGTAAATTATGGGATAATTTTCATTTTTTGGGTGAACTATCCTTTTATCAATATTTTTTCTTCTGCTTAGCAATATTAAGGCATTGATTGCTAAAATTTTTACTTTTTATATATTTAAATGGCCTAACTTTTGGCTGTTACACCAAAGCCTGCATATGTGTTTTCTGGTCTCTGGCCTACTAGTTTAAATTATTATTATTATTTTTTTTATTCTAACTAAGTAATATTATCTTACAAAGTGTGCTTTAATGCCAGTGTATTGTTGTTAGTCGCAAACAAAGTATTCACCCATTAGTCTTACATTTAGTCTTACTTACAGCTGATTGGTTAATTGTTGGTGGCCATTCTGAGGTGATGTGGAGCCTCAGCACTAGCAGTGTCGACAACCGCTATTGTGCTGCAGTGCAGCGTTGGTTCTTTTAAATGTAGAGACGGTGTATGAAATGTTGATTGGTTACATGGAATGTTTGAGATGAACTTTTTGACTGTATTCCATTCTCGTTCTAATATCCCAGTGAATCCAGCAGCAGGGAGGAGTCATGCTTGTGAATGATATTTTTGTTAATGGAGACTGATTGAAGGGGGATTATTCAGAGCTGCTTTACTCTAAATGTTTTGAATTTTGTGGACTTCTCCTCCCAATCGCTCCCCTTTTCTCTCTGTGAGTCCCAGATCATCTCTAAGCCTCCAACTTCAAAGCCTTCAAACACGGCAGAGCTTTAATTTACAGCCAATAAGGTTTCTTTTCAGAGTGACAAAATGGGGCACAGTGTCGCCAATTTCCTTGAGAGGGAATGAGGGAATGGAGAGAGAGAGAGAGAATAAGACAATCTTTGAGGGAACCCTGGAATCTCTCTCTCTCTCTCTCTCTCTCTCTCTCTCTCTCTCTCTCTCTCTGTTGAGCTCTGTTCTTCCCGCCAGCCCTCACTTTAGAGGATTGAAGTCATCTGTCTCCATTAGGGGGTCATGGAAATATGAGACCTGCTGGGGTGGCCCTGCTCTAGAGCAAAGTGTGGACATCATGAACAGTCCTCATCAATTTGTTGTAGCTAAAGCCTCTCTTCTCTCTGTCCACTCCATGTACTTACATGTAAATGCATGTATTTTTCAGAATATTTGTAAAGAAATCTTCAGATGTACATGGTTACACTGAATTTTATGTTAATTTTCATTAACAGCATTAACAAATATTGTTACATTATAATGCTCTCTGTACAGTCATCACTCTAGTCTTCAGTGTCACATGATCCTTCAGAAATCATTCTAATATGCTGATTTGCTGCTCAAGAAAAAGTTATTAACATTTTTCTAAAACTATTAAAAATGTTTTATGATGAATGTTGAAAACAGTGGTGCTTAATATAGTATGTATATAATATTTTAGGTAACACTTTATTTTGATGGTACACTTCAGACATTCTAGTAACTTTGAAACAACATGTTAACTACCAGTCATTAGAGTATTAGTAGACTGTCTGTGTAATATCTGATAACACTATTTTGATGGCCACCCAACAAACATTCTACTGACTATAAGTAGCTTTGCAACTACAGTGGGGAGTTACAAGTATTTGATATACTGCCGATTTTGCAGGTTTTCCTACTTACAAAGCATGTAGAGGTCTGTAATTTTTATCATAGGTACACTTCAACTGTGAGAGACGGAATCTAAAACAAATCTAAAAGTCCAGAAAATCACATTGTATGATTTTTAAATAATTAATTTGCATTTTATTGCATGACATAACTATTTGATCACTTACCAACCAGTAAGAATTCCGGCTCTCACAGACCTGTTAGTTTTTCTTAAAGAAGCCCTCCTGTTCTCCACTCATTACCTGTATTAACTGCACCTGTTTGAACTTGTTACCTGTATAAAAGACACCTGTCCACACACTCAATCAAACAGACTCCAACCTCTCCACAATGGCCAAGACCAGAGAGCTGTGTAAGGACATCAGGGATAAAATTGTAGACCTGCACAAGGCTGGGATGGGCTACAGGACAATAGGCAAGCAGCTTGGTGAGAAGGCAACAACTGTTGGCGTAATTATTAGAAAATGGCAGAAGTTCAAGATGACGGTCAATCTCCCTCGGTCTGGGGCACCATGCAAGATCTCACCTCGTGGGGCATCAATGATCATGAGGAAGGTGAGGGATCAGCCCAGAACTACACGGCAGGACCTGGTCAATGACCTGAAGAGAGCTGGGACCACAGTCTCAAAGAAAACCATTATTAACACACTACGCCGTCATGGATTAAAATCCTGCAGCGCACGCAAGGTCCCCCTGCTCAAGCCAGCGCATGTCCAGGCCCGTCTGAAGTTTGCCAATCACCATCTGGATGATCCAGAGGAGGAATGGGAGAAGGTCATGTGGTCTGATGAGACAAAAATAGAGCTTTTTGGTCTAAACTCCACTCACCGTGTTTGGAGTAAGAAGAAGGATGAGTACAACCCCAAGAACACCATCCCAACCGTGAAGCATGGAGGTGGAAACATCATTCTTTGGCGATGCTTTTCTGCAAAGGGGACAGGACGACTGCACCGTATTGAGGGGAGGATGGATGGGGCCATGTATCGTGAGATCTTGGCCAACAACCTCCTTCCCTCAGTAAGAGCATTGAAGATGGGTCGTGGCTGGGTCTTCCAGCATGACAACGAGCCGAAACACACAGCCAGGGCAACTAAGGAGTGGCTCCATAAGAAGCATCTCAAGGTCCTGGAGTGGCCTAGCCAGTCTCCAGACCTGAACCCAATAGAAAATCTTTGGAGGGAGCTGAAAGTCCGTATTGCCCAGCGACAGCCCTGAAACCTGAAGGATCTGGAGAAGGTCTGTATGGAGGAGTGGGCCAAAATCCCTGCTGCAGTGTGTGCAAACCTGGTCAAGAACTACAGGAAACGTATGATCTCTGTAATTGCAAACAAAGGTTTCTGTACCAAATATTAAGTTCTGCTTTTCTGATGTATCAAATACTTATGTCATGCAATAAAATGCAAATTAATTACTTAAAAATCATACAATGTGATTTTCTGGATTTTTGTTTTAGATTCCGTCACTCACAGTTGAAGAGTACCTATGATAAAAATTACAGACTTCTACATGCTTTGTAAGTGGGCAAACCTGCAAAATCGGCAGTCTATCAAATACTTGTTCTCCCCACTGTACATGTCAACTTATTCTACTAACCCAAACTCTAACACCTAACCCTAACCTAACAGTCTACTAATACTTTAATGAGAGCTAGTTGACATGTAGTTGCAAAGTTACTTATAGTTAGTAGTGTCTAAAGTGGACCATCGAACAAAATAAAGTGTAACCATATTTTATATTCATTTTTTTTCAAGATTCTTTAAAAGTTCAAAAGAACAGCATTTATTTGACAACAACTTTATTAATGTGCCACATAATGAATCATTTATGGATGTCCACACCGTCAGCTTTTTTTTGTTAAAATAATTTAAAAATAAATCTATTGTTGTACCTGTAGAAGGACAAAAATAGCTTGAATCGTGAATTTAGATGCATGCTCGGTTGGACTGAAGCGGCTTCCATACAGTAGTGTGTATGAGTAAGAGTGTTGCTGTAATGGGCTGTGTGTCATTCATTCCATTTAGCCTCCACTCTCTTCTCACACGATACAGCACAATAACATTATTATTGATCATTCTGCTGATGAGTGAGAAGATGGATCCCTTTCACACACCCACATTCACATACACAACTCTTCTCAATCCCTTACATCACTCTGTCTACATCCCTTAAGCATTTTGTGTCATACAGTTTTATAGTTTCTATCTCTCCTCTCACTTCCTCTCTCTCCCTTTGTCCCATGGCTGTAGTAAGAAGACAAAGGCCTGCTTATATCACTGATGTTCAGACTTCATCTGTGCTTGAGCACTCACAGTAATTAGTAAGGTGGCAGCGTTATATAAGGGGCCCAGTGAACTTTTATTTCTCTATCATGTGGGATATCCATTGACTTTCATTGTTTTGTACAGAACTAGTGATATTTTGGATTCCCTAAACTTAAAGGGATGGTCCACCAAAAAAAAAAAAGAAACTTCTGTCATCATTTACTCACCCTTGTGTCTTTTCGAAAATGAATGCATTTTTTTTTCTTCTGCTGAAAGCAAAAGAAGATATTTTGAAAAATGTTGGTAACCAAACAGTTTTGGTTTCCAATGACTTCCATTGCATTTTTTGTCCATATAATGGATGTCAATGGGAACCAAAACGGTTTAGTTACCAACATTATTCAAAATATGAGGTGAGTAATTGATGACAATTTTCTCTTAAAGACCCCCTGTAGTGAAAATCAAGTTTTTAATGTTGTTTATGTCTATGTGGTGTTTTTAATATGCTTTTAGACAAACCATGTGCAAATTCATAAGTCAACACCATTGCTGCGTATTTTCTCCTTAAAACTGCAGTGAACCAAAGACAGTCTCAAAAACGCGGTTTGAAATCGCAGTTGTTCTCTACGTCACAAATATGTTGTAAACAATTCGTCAACGTGCGGGCGGGCTTTAGCAAATCATTACTATGCTGCGAAGCATGGGAGTCTCAAGAGAAGCCAGGTTATCCTGGTATATTTTTCTGTTGATATGAAAAATCGGGTACTTTTAGCAATATAGTGGGTGAATTATGTATATGATGTATATTATGATGTTATGATGAACTATATGCCTTTCTCCACTGACGTTCTAAGTTGTTCAAAGCGTTTGTAAAGATGCTGATTTTTAGAAGGCAGACTGAGATGGCGAATGGGAACATGGTTTGTGTAACATTAGCAACACATTATTATCTGTTTGATAACGTAGTCAAGCAAAGGGATAATCATATTAATTATTGTTATGTTTCCGACGTTGTAAAGAGCGATACCATTGTGTAGTGTTTACTACAGTAACTTGAGTAAAAGTTGAGCGAGTGGAGCTCGTGTGAGTGAGTGGAGGCGGGGATAATTTGCATATTCATGGATTTGCGTATACTAAATGAAGCAAGGATGTAGAGTTACATTCAAACTATTTTAAGGCATGAAGACGTTTTATCACAGGAAAAAGCGTCACAGGAAAAAACTCAAAGATGAGTTTTAAGGGATAAAATTATTGACTACAGGGGGACTTTAAGACATTATTTAATATAGTTATTAAAGATGCAATGTACCAGAAGTAGTGACAGATTTTTTCTTCCATATTTTGATGTACCTCTGAGTGAAACAGACTGTCATAAAAAAAAAATGTAGAACGTGGACTTGATTCTATCCATCAGTTGTTGATTGGATGGAGGCAGATCTGAATGCGAGCTTGCAATCGTCTGAATGTGAGTCAATTGTAAGAAATGGGATGGGTTTAACCAGACTAATTTGGAGAAGTCTTGCATACATCCTCATAGGGTCCCACAGTGTTGGTGATTTTCAGGTTTTACCCACACACACACATGTTGGGTTTCCATGTTTTATAAGGACTTTCCATAGAAATAATTTTTATACTGTACAAACTGTATATTATGTACCCTAATCCTAACCTTACCCCTAAACTTACCCATCACAGAAAACTTTCTACATTTTCAAAAAACATACATATCAAAAAACCTGGTATGATTTATAAGCTGTTTTCCTCATGGGGACCAAAAATGTCCCCACAAGGTCAAAGATTCTGTTATTGCCATCCTTGTGGGGGCATTTTGTCCCCATAATGTAGGGTTTGCCGGGACCACACATCCCTGTGTGTTTTTTAGACGGGTGTGGTGGACTGCTGGAGGTGCATTGTGACAGGCAATAATAGCCAGGTGAAGTCGCCCACACTCATTCTGGCCAGCTTCCAGAATGTTCTGACAGACTGACTGCAGGCGAGACTTCTGCTTAAAACACGTCCTCACAGAGGAGGAGGGAGGTGGGAAGAAATATGAGAAAAAAAGAGAAGGGATGGAAAGACAGAGAGGCAGTTTTTTGTGCATTCTGGATGTGTTCATTTGAAAAATTTACCTTTTCTGCTCCATTTTTTTTCTATCTTTCTTTTTGTTGACAGCATGTGTCTGGCCATGAGGTCCTCACACAGATTCTCTCCACTTGGCTGCGTGCCCATCTGCTGTGCTGCATGTGGGTGTCTGTGGTGTATGGATGCGGTGCAGGGCACTGTCAGGTGGCACCAGGTGTTGCTTGGCCTTGCTTCACTGCACGCAGGGCCACAAATGCGTGGCACACCACCTCCCACATAACTGCTGCACACACACACACACACACACACACACACACACACACACACACACACACACACACACACACACACACACACACCAAAAACCCATCCCTGTGTGCATATTATATGTAATTTCTGTTGGTGATAGCAAACTGAAATATTTTGAGGAAATATTTATTTAAGAAATGTTTTTATCAGAAAGTCCATATATTAACTCAAAATATTTTTATTTGTTGTATACACTTCCAAAAAAAAATTGTCTAAAAAATAAAAATAATAAATAATCCACTATGAAGTACAGTCAGCCTTATTGGTTTCAGTTACCCAGATGATCAGACTGATATACTAAAGTTTTTCAATGGCCAACTGTGAATATTAGGAAATCTGACTGCTGAATGCTGTAAATGACCAATCAGAATCAAGGGTTACATTTTATTTCTATAGTCATTCTACTAAATACAAGTAACACTGCAACTATATGTCAACTAACTTTCATTAATTTGCAACTACATGTCATCTAACTCTCATTAGAGTATCAGTAGACTGTTAGGTTAGGGTTAGAAGAATACATTGACATGTACTTGCAAAGTTACTTATAGTAAGTAGAATGTTTGTTAAAATAAAGTGTTAGCAGATGTTAGGCAGACAGTCTACTAATACTCTAATGAGAGTTTGTTGACATGCAGTTGCAAAGTTACTAATAGTTGATAGAATGTTTAAAGTGGACTATCGAAATAAAGTACTACTGAATCAAGTATTCCATAGAAACATGCAGAATATAAAAATAATATGCAAATATAAAATTGTTGCATCAGAAAGGCCAGAAATTGATGTTGCTCTGCAAAATGCCAGCAAAGCACACACAAGACACATACATTGTCTCTCATAGGCTTTTAGCTTGGTTAGTTTACAGTAAGTACAGGATGTAGGCTGTGTGGTAAACAGTCTCGGATCATTTGAGAGAGAGAGACATTAGTATGAGTTTGCAGAACTCAATCCCAAACACCACATATTTTTGTGAAGTTCATAGCGGACAATTTGCTCTGTTACTGTCACTGCAGCGTGAGCCCTGTGTGCATTTCCCCTTTAAAAGTGAGTTTATTAGCTCTCATTCAGGGAATGATGGATGTTATTGAAGATAGAGTTACATCAGGCTTTTGAGCGTGTGTGTTCGTATGTCTTCTCCTCTATATTTCAGCCCTGGGGCTACTCTCTCTGTCTCATTGTGAGTGGAGTCTATTTTAAGAATCACTTCTCTTATTGGACGAGAGCTTTTATGAACACAGTCTTCTCTATGAGATGGAAGAAGAGAGTGCCTTCTGATATGAGTGTTTTGCAGGAGAAGCCCACGCCCGTGTCTGCACACGTTTGTGCACATGTGCCTGCGTAGGTGCGTGAGATTGTTTAGAATGGAGAATTAGACCTGTGACAGTGCTGTGAGAGCTAGTGGGAGCTGATGTGGGTTTGTCTATGTGTTTTGAATGAAAAAGAGAGAGAGAGACGTGCATCTATAAATAGCACTTGCTTTCTTTGCTTGTGGGCTGTTCTCTCTGCAGAAGAGAGGAGGAAACTCCTGTATAATACCAGATAAAGAACAGACGAGTACTTACAGTTTGGTCTGCAAAGAATCGGTGCCTGCAGATTTCACAGAATTCAAACTCCCATCCTTCATGAAGTTCCTAATTTCCTGCCACTTGCATGTTCATGTTGTTAAAGGTGCTTTCCTATTCAAAGTAAGCAATTGATAGGCTGATTTACTTGAAGAGTGTAAACAGTGTGACTCTGTGGTGCTAAAATCTTTCTGTAGCTACATAGCAATATTAGCTTAGCCAAAGGAGTTTGGGGCAGGACTTGAACTTTCTCTGTTTGAATGAACAATGGCAGGTGGAAGATAGATGAGAATATTCATGCATTTTCATTTGGTGTATCTAGTGGCACCGAAATGACATACTTTATCAAATTAGCCAAAACAACTAAAGCTTTTTTTCCCAATGCCAGTACAAGTATAGTACTCTCATTTCTGCTATAAAATATTTAAAGGTGCTGTATGTAATTTTTTGACTTGTACTAAAGCATAAACTATAAAATATGTTTGCAGATATTTAGGAAACATAAGTTCACATAGTTGTTTCTCTGAAAAACAATGCTACAGCCAGTTATTTTACTTTGAAATGTGTGTTCCGTGTCAAAATGTTTGTTTTTGTTTTGGTCTCTGTGATCCTGTCCACTGCCAATTTACCCAATAATATTTCGACACCCCGGGATTGCCAGTTGGCAGAAAACACAGCGTATTACAGCCAAGGAAGCCAGCAAACACTGGGTCAGAGATTGCAGATTCTACCTGGCCCAAAAGCCTCGGCATCCATCTAAAAATCTCTATAAATGGGAGCATATTAAAACGCGGATATATCAACTCAAGTCTCCTCGCCTTCCATTGTCAACTGCGCTCGTTCCTGTTGCGTGTCCTCAATCTGGCAACCCACGTGAGCATCGAGTCTAGGGAGGCAGGGGAAACAACCCTCTCCAATATTTTGAATTTGGAATGCAGTACCCATTTCAACCGCTAGCTATCAATATTACATACTGCACTTTTAAATTGCAGTGGCATTAGTCTTACCATAAAACGTGGCGTCTCCATTCCCTCCTTCAGGGAACAAGGGTTACATACGTAACTGAGATGTTTTTGGGACCAGAACGATTTTTTTATATACAAGAAATCAATACTTTCATTCTGCAAGGATGCATTAAATTGATCAAAAGTGACAGTAAATACTTTTACATTGTTACAAAAAATAAATGTCTGCTTCAAATAAATGCTGTTCTTTTGAACATCTATTCATCAAAAAATCCTGAAAAAAGAATCAGTTTCCAAAACAAAAACATAAAATAATAAAGAAATTAAGCAGCACAACTTTTTTTCAACATTGGTAATAATAAGAAATGTTTCTTGAGCAGCAAATCAACATATAAGATTGATTTCTGAAGGATCATGTGACAGGGATAAATTACTTTTTAAAATGTATTAAAATAGAAAACAGTTATTTTAAATTGAAATAATATTTCACAAAATTAGTTTTTACTTTATTTTTTAACAAATAAATGCAACCTTGGTGAGCATAAGAGACTTCTTTCAAAAATATTAAATTCTTACCGACCCCAAACCTTATATCTCCTTGTAGCCTACAGGGTGTTTGTAACTGCACTTCACTTTGACATTTCTCTTCTCTGAGTGGGTGGAAACTATGAATTTGTGCAAATATACTAGGATGAAGGGGACATTTTCTCTTCAGTTGCTTTTTCATATTTTTCTGTCTCTTTCTGTTCTAATAGAGGAAGGAAAATCAGGAGAAGAAAGGGAGCAAAGGGCATTTGGGTCATGTGGCAGTCTTTACGTATTTCTGTCTTAAAAACATGAGAAATGAGAGAGAAGGGAGAGAGAAGAGCGGAGGCATTCAGAGATGCTGCATTTATAATACATGACACCGCCGTGGGCTAGTGGTACCTTGGCCCTATATAGTGTGTGTGTGTGTGAGTGTGTCTCAAGAGTGGGGGTATGTCTACTAGTTCAAAGCCATAGTCTAGACTGGTAATAAGGATAATATGTATGTGCACCATAAATGTTTATGTTACTGCAGCACGTAAAATTGGACAGATCATTTGCAGTAATATGAGATCATGATTACCTTCCCGCCACATGTGTTAGAGAAGTAGCTCACAGTTGCATGTGTCCTGTTAAATTGCTGTAGTAATTTTCCGTGTGTGTGAAGTGTTGAGTGAATCAGGGCTGTAAGTGAATCCTCCTAATCAAAGCTCTTTTCTTCGGTCTGTCTGTGTTGTATTGATCTCTGAGCTCTTGTATACGCCTCGTACTCAGGATGGTTAAGCTCAGTCGACATGCAGAGCTGCATGTTATATCAATGAAATCCACACTGCTACACACACACACATTCTCTTGTCATCCGTATCACTCTGTGTCACCACAGCTGCATTGTAAAGCATGCCCTTGGGGTACATAACACATGCCATCTGTGTGTGTGTGATTGTTGTGAGAGTATTATTCAGGAAAGGAAGCAGTAGTATAAATCAGTGTTCTTTCCCCAAAATTGGGCCTAATACCATGCTAAACAATGTAACACAATAGCTTTTTATTTTTATAAAAAAAATAAAAATAAAAAAAGACGTCTAATAGCCGTCCAAACACAGCCCTGACGTCTAGGCTAAAACAAGGCAAAATTTGGGCTGTCTGTGAAAATTTAATAGACGTCTAACCATAGCCCAAGAATAGACTAGTCATCTAGAACATGAACATGTCAAAAAAATGAAACCAAACAGCTTGTAATAACTGTTGACTTTGCTTACATTATGGAATATCATACATCTCACAAGTTATTTTGGCAAAAATGACATGTAACCAAATTCAAGGTTCTTTTGGCTAGAAGTGGGACTCATAGCCGAACTATATCGAGTCTATAGTTACCCGAGACGGTGAAATGACGGCTATTGCTTGCTGGAGAGTGATGATGCTGAAAATTCAGCTTCGCCATTACAGGAATAGAGTACATTTTTAAATATATTTAAATAGAAACCTGTTATTTAAAATTTTAATAATGTTTCACAATATTACTGTTTTGATCAAATAAAACCCTCAAAACTAGTCAGACACATTGCACTCATCTATAACCCTTATCCTCATCTTTCACTATTCCATCTTTCCTCTTTTCCATTTCTTCCTTCCTGTCTGTTCACTCTTCAGACTGACCATGATGTCTAATTGAATGGATAAAGGCATGTTGCTGTTGGAGGGAAATGAGGTGACGGCTTCTTGCATTCATTCACAGATCTGTCAGTCACTCACCCCCTCACAGCTTCTCCTTCGCTCCATCTCCCCCTCCTGCCCCAGCGTGAGGGTCTGACAGGGTGAGCGTTTAAGGTGGGTTTCTTACCCTGTGCCCTGCTGGAGAGGAACTGATAACTGATAACATCACTGCTAGCCTGTGGGAAAGAGTTGTTACTGCTGTGTAATACATACACACACACACACACAAGGATATAAAGATTAATTTATTCTGCCTAGAGGTGGGTGTGTAGGAATAGATATATCAGAAAATAAAAATAATCTAAGAGCTTTAAAAAATCTTACCGCCCCCACATTTTTGAATGGTAGTTTATTTTCAATGTTTTTGTAATGTAATGTTAAATTGTGAAATATTATTACAATTTCCAATAACTATTTGAATATATTTTTTAAAATGTACTTTATTCATGTGATGGCAAAGCTGAATTTTCAGTAGCCATTGCTCTAGTCTAGTGTCACATGAATCTGGACCAGGAGATTATTAGTTGAATGGCTATGTATTTGATATATTGTATGTTTCAGTGTCTGTTTAAACATAATGTAATGTTTGACTGCTACATTTTTATTTCTTACATGTATGTTTATTTATTGCATTGTGCATGTATACTCTCTGGCAGATATCTCTAAGAATTTTCTTGAGAAGTGGAAGTTAGTTTTTGACTTTCATCTGCCAGGACTTGTGGTAATGGGGAGTCTGTGCGTAAATGAATGAATTATTAAAGATGATGATGTGAAGGAGCTTCTTTGAGTAATCTCAGCCAATCAGAGGAGAACTTCTGTCTATTTGGGTCATGCCGTTGTTCTGTCATCTGTGAGTGAGAGAGAGAGAGAGAGAGAGAGAGAGAGAGAGAGAGAGAGAGAGAGAGAGAGAGAGAAATATGTGCAGTAAAAGGTGTGCAGGATAGCACAGCTCTGTATTTAAGAGAGAAAAACTGTTTATTGCATTGCAACCATATTGTGCATGTAGCTCCTTCACATGCAGTCACCATATATCAGTCAAATATATATATTTAGTGAAAACATGAAAAAACTGAAATCTTGAGTCATATCCAAAAACACATCTTTCATCACCAAGCCCCCATAGTCATCAATAAAACATCAATAGCTTAAGTAATTTCACATTTCTCCTTATTACTTAATCTTTTCCATTCCCAGCTTAATCAGTAATCCTGACAGTAAGTGCTGCTGTAGGAGTTTGAATCTTAGATAAGACTCACTGACTACTAATTAGCAGCTCTGTGAATCATATAGAAATCTCTCATGACAGACTGAGTGGTAGGCAAGGCAAGCGTACAGATTTGAAATGAGAAGTTGACTCTCAACAAAGATCATTATTGCTGTGTTCTTGAAGAATCATTAATTGTGTGATTCTCATTGATGTGGTGAACATATGGGCTGCAGTCCAAGGGCTGGAAGCATGTCAGTCACTTGGGTTCTCCCTCCAATTATCACCATTCCCTAATCGAGTCAATGATTATGTGTTAACAAAGTCAGATCTATTCGCTTTCCCAGTTAAGGATATGAGATCGCTGAGAAGTGGCTATGAATAACTGACCTAAAAGCCTTTGATTGGTCTCTCTATGGCTTCTGTGGGCTTATGAGGTTAGGAAGGGTCACACCTTGTGTAGTGACAACATGTCGATGATTTAGTCCTAATGGTTTATTAACCCATTGTGAATTAGTTCATCCATACTGTGAAAAGTATGATTTGCCTGAATTGAAAATTTCGAACATCTCCTGAATCGAGATGTATTCGGCAGAGTTTAAAGGGTACATAACACACACAGTTTCTGCCAATCTCATGTTAATCTTGAGTAGTATTGCATCCTTCATATCTCCGAAGAGTCTTTAGTTTTATCATATTTATAAAAGAGAGATACGCTTTAATGATTCTTTCCGAAAACAGCCGAGCTCGTGGATGCGATAAGTGGGTGGGGCTAAAGAGTCAAGAGCACACACACACACACACACACACACACTACATCATGGCATTATCCCTGGACAACACGAACTTTCATTCGTGTTGTTTACATTATATGCACTTACGCGCCAATTGCCAACAAAACAGACATTTGATCCAGTTTCACTCACTGCCTGCGGTTTCGACTCATGACCGGGAACAAACACACTTGCAGAACTCCGTTGCTTCTCCGGAAAAACAAACTCTATCCACTGTTTCCTTAACGCTGGATTATTTGGGAAGCTGAACAAGGTTATCTTTCCCTCACAACCAAAAGCACACTTCTTTAGTGACATTGTTGATTTCGTGGTCTAAAGACAAAAAGAGAAATCTTTCTCGAGCAAGTCCTGTGCAGCGCTGCCGACGACTTCTGTAACCGAACGAAGCTCGTTGATGGCCGTGCTCTTGCTCTCGCTCTGGTTGATATGCACGCGCTCATCCGGGAGAAGTGCCCATACAAGGAATTCCGCCCTTTATGACGTCATACAGGGCCATACTCGAAAAAAACTTTCCAAAACTTATTCGAATCCTGAATGAGTGTATTTGGCACAACTCGTTTTTTGAATTTTTGGCCATGTTTAGCATGAGAATCCAACTCTTTAACAGTGTAATAAGTCAGAATGCATGAAATAGCATTAGACCCCCCCCTTTAAATTTGATGACTGTAAAAGAATGTATTGTCCTTACACCTACATGTGAGTATACACATCCTAATTATTATCCTAATAATTATTTTCAAACTTTTTTATTCCAGGACCCACCTAGACAACTATAATCTTACTCAAGAGCCACCAAAATATTTGAGATTAGAAAACAATTGACATTACTTTAAGATTAATCTTAATAAAAGGTTTGATATGACATAAATCGAGTATTTAATAAAAATAATAATTAATTACAACTACAAGCCAAGTACAACCAAGTACATCCCTAAAATTTTAATACTCACATTTACGTTTTCATTTCTTTATTTAGAGTTAAAGAGTATGAAATATGTCCATAAAAACGTATGATCTGGAGCATGAAGTGTAATGCGTGTTGCAAGTGTTGTTAAACTCATCGCAGTGTTCAGCACAGAAAAATCTCTCATGCCTGTTCTGTGTGTGTGAAATACTTATTACAGACAGTTTCCTTATGTGTTGGCAGGTAAATGCACACGAAGGAACGAAAACAACACACTCATTATATGTCTCTGAAAGATAACAGCGCAGAGTTGAACAGATGACAGAGATGAATGAACAGACCCGAAACAGCCTTTCGTGACATTTGAATTGTGTAATGCAATCTCATGCAGAATACAAGGCAGTGTTTGGAGTGAACCGTTTTCTTCTCATTAATAATGCGGACCATGCTGCTTAATAATGAACCGAGTCGCTCTGAGACCGAACTGTTATTACAAGTCGCATAAGCGCACTTTAAAACACACATTGCATATTTATATAATTAAATTGCGGCCTTTGTGATTCAAAAATCGAATATCGCGATTTCTATTTACAGTTGGTATATCGTTAAATGTTGGTATATTGTTAATATTTTTGGTATTTAGTTTAGTACAATGTGGCCATAGTTTACTGAAATGAGGAAACAAATTATTATTTTGTGGCCACAATATATACAATATATATTTTCATGTGCAGAGCTCCGTAATGATGAAAAAAATCTAAATAAATTTTAAAGTCCCCCTGTAGTCAATTTTATCCCTTAAAACTCATCAATGATCACCAAAAGTACATACACTGAACAAAATTATAAACGCAACACTTTTGTTTTTGCCCCCATTTTTCATGAGCTGAACTCAAAGTCTAAGACTTTTCTATGTACACAAAAGGCCTATTTCTCTCATTTTCTCTCTATTTCTCTGCTGATTAGACAGCATGATTATTGCACATGTGTGCCTTAGGCTGGCCACAATAAAAGACCACTCTAAAATGTGCAGTTTTACTGTATTGGGGGGGTCAATATCTGTCAATATCTGGTGCGACTACCATTTGCCTCACGCAGTGCAACACATCTCCTTCGCATAGAGTTGATCAGGTTGTTGATTGTGGCCTGTGGAATGTTGGTCCACTCCTCTTCAATGCCTGTGCGAAGTTGCTGGATATTGGCAGAAACTGGAACACGCTGTTGTATACACCGATCCAGAGCATCCCAAACTTGCTCAATGGGTGGCATGTCCGGTGAGTATGCTGGCCATGCAAGAACTGGGATGTTTTTAGCTTCCAGGAATTGTGTTGTTCGTTGTCCATAACATACGCCTGCCCATACCATAACCCCACCGCCACCATGGGCCACTCGATCCACAACGTTGACATCAGCAAACCGCTCACCCACATGACATCATGACACCTGTCTGCCATCTGCCCTGTACAGTGAAAACCGGGATTCATCCGTGAAGAGAACACCTCCAAAGTGCCAGACGCCATCAAATGTGAGCATTTGCCCACTCAAGTCGGTTACGATGACGAACCGCAGTCAGGTTGAGACCCTGATGAGGACGACGAGCATGCAGATGAGCTTCCCTGAGACGGTTTCTGACAGTTTGTGCAGAAGTTCTTTGGTTATGCAAACCGATAGTTGCAGCACGATAATGCATGGCCCTATGTTGCAAGGATCTGTACACAATTCCTGGAAGCTGAAAACATCCCAGTTCTTGCATGGCCAGCATACTCACCGGACATGTCACCCATTGAGCATGTTTGGGATGCTCTGGATCAGCGTATACGGCAGCATGTTCCAGTTCCTGCCAATATCCAGCAACTTCGCACAGCCATTGAAGAGGAGAGGACCAACATTCCACAGGCCACAATCAACAACCTGATCAACTCTATGCGAAGGAGTTGTGTTGCACTGCGTGAGGCAAATGGTGGTCGCACCAGGTATTGACTTTTTTTTGGTAATGCCACGTGGAGACAAAGACCGCGATCGGCCATAGAGGAAAAAGGTCTTGAACGGCTGCATGGAGGCGAAGGCCTGAATGGCCACAAAGACGAAGCTCTCAATTGGCCACGTGGGGATAAAGGCCACATTAGGCCATGTAGACGAAAGGCATGTTAGGCCACGCAGACGAAGGCCACGGTAGGCCACGCAGACAGAGGCCACGTTGGGCCACACAGACGAATGCCTTGATCGGCCACAGACAAAGGTCTTGATCAGCCACATAGAGACGAAAGCCTTGAACGGCCACAGACAAAGGCCTTGATCAGCCACATAGAGACGAAAGCCTTGATCAGCCACATGGAGACGACAACAGCCACGTTAGGCCACAAGGAGACGAAGCCACGTTAGGCCACATAGAGACGAAGGTCACGTTAGGTCACATAGAGACGAAGGCCACGTAAGGCCACATAGAGACACCGGCCACGTTAGGCCACAAGGAGACAAAGCCACGTTAGGCCACATAGAGACGAAGGCCACGTTAGGCCACATAGAGACGAAGGCCACGTAAGGCCACATAGAGACACCGGCCACGTTAGGCCACAAGGAGACAAAGCCACGTTAGGCCACATAGAGACAAAGGCCACATAGAGACGGAACCCACTTTAGGCCACACAGACGAAGGCCACGGTAGGCCACATGGAGACGAAAGCCACGTAAGGCCACATAGAGACGAAGGCCATGTTAGGCCACAAGGAGACGAAGCCACATTAGGCCACATAGAGACGAAGGCCACGTTAGGCCGCACGGATGAAGCCCACTATAGGCCACTGACAAGAATAAGAGCTATAGAGACGGGATGGGATGAGTAATAATGTAAGAACATGACGCCATGACACCACCACCAGTATTTGCATGAGGATTACTTAGGATATGGACATTGAACATGCAATAGATATAGATATTGACATAAGTGTTAAATTAATAAACAGGAGGAATTGTTAAGCTAGTGTGGCTGTAGAGATTGCCACATTAGGCCATGTATACCGCCTCAATAGGCCGGGGTACGAAAAGCCGCGTAGGCTGTATGGACTGCTACGTTAGCCGTGTATACCGCCTCAATAGGCCGGAGTACGAAAAGCTGCGTAGGATGGGAATGAGGCTCCGATAAGCCAGTGTGTGGGGAAGGCTGCATAGGTCGAGTAAAGGCCACGATAGCCCATAGTGAGGAGAAGACAGCGTGGGTACATGAGTTGGCCTCGATAGACCAAATGGAAAAGTGAGCCATATAAATCTATAAAATAATAGATATAGGAACTGCCACCATGACCAGAAGTTTGTGTAGATAGTATACTTACCACATAAGATTTAAGTATTAGGAGTTAAATGAAAAGCTGTGAACTTACCTGATGCTTGTTAAGACACATAGGTAATCTTATTTTTACCTTTGGAATTACGGGAGAGTTTACTGATCATGCCTGATGGTTTGAGCATCCTATAGGATTCGAATGCTGATGAAAACCATCTTGACCATTATGAAATCCTGCGTTCAGCTGCTGTTGTAGCAGCACATAATCCTGAATTAATGTCAGGTATACCGATGAGCAGTCTGCAGGTCTGTAGAATTGACACTAGGTGAGTTTTAAACAACCTTCTTGATATGGGAGACCTTGATATAGGATGCCAACTCCACATATTGAGCTGTGTTCGTAGTGGCACCGATCCAAAAGAATGTCCCATGCATAGATGAGTTGGAGAACGCAGTTCTTTGCATCTGCAATTAGGAGGATTCTAAACCATTGGGCGTGACTCCCGCTCACAGCTTGGTAGAACACCATCTAACCGTCAGAACCTGCCAAGAGAACCCCCAAAAGAAAATAAACCAGAACAGCATGACAAATACATAACAGAAGCATACGATTGAGAAACCTCAGACAATGCCCTTGCAGAAAGATAAGAATGCTTTATATGATGACGCTTTACTAGCTAATAAAACCATAGCTAGCTATAGAACCCTGCAAAGCTACCGAACCTATAAAAAAAGATCATCAATGCGAGATTCATCATTTGATAACCTAAGCCAAGTTCATACTGTGCGATTTTGGCCACGTTTGGCAGTCTGAGACAAATATCACAATCCTGAAAATTCCTTTGACCCTAGGCTAAAATCTGATGTCTTTAATAGTTAGTTTGACATGCTGACCAACAGCTGTGATAAAATTTTAACCTGAAATAAATTCACTAAATGTGAATGGTTGATGTAAAACTCCAGACAAGTTCTCTTGTGCATCTGATTATTGTACAGTCTGACATTAATGCAGCTGAGATCCCACACTGTGACATGAGGATCGTGTTTGCACAGTCTGAAAAGCAACGAATCACAATGACTATAGCCGCACCGTATGTGCCAGCTTTAGTGAAAAGAAAAAGCTTGCTGTGAGAAAGCCCTTGTCATTTGCGGTGTGGCCAGGAATCAATAAGCATGTGCAGACTGTGTCAAATAGTCAACGCTATATTCACTCTGTCAAATGTTGGCATTTACGATGCGTTTTGCAGTGTTGAGCATAGCCAATCACAGACATATCTGTTGAGAACTTGAATGCAATGACCAATTGGAGGAGTTTACATAACACAGAATACACACAATCAAGATCGAGTGTTTCGGCGCTTGTTTGCTGGCAAATTCTGCCTGCTAGTGAATACATTCAACCACGAAGAGTAGAACATGCAATAGATTCATGGTGCAGTGTAGTAAGATTAGACTATAACAGTTTTCACTAGAGTGAAGGAATTTAGCTGAACTGAAGCATTTGACAGTTACATGCGTTTATAAAGGGAGCGCACTCTGCTCACTTACTGTTTCATAAACGATTTGAATATTTATGTTCCCCTGCTGCGATTTCAGTAGCTATACAGGATGCAATCTTTATGTAAAGCGGGTCGGATTGAGTACGGAATTAAATTAGTGCTGCTGTCGAATAACAAGTCGAACCTTGTTGTGTATGCAAACCTTTAATATACCCGAAATATGGTGCTGTGAGTATAAGCGAGAATACACATTTCTGTTTTATTCATGATCGTAGCCATGTGTCCTAGCACAAAAAGACCAAGTGAGACGTAACGCGATATTCTAAAGTTCCTAAAATAGACAGAGGCATCCCGATATCACAGTAGCTGAATAAAACAAAGATGGAGTCAAATTAACTGGAGTAACGTGAAGACAAAAGCACACACTTACTACTATAGACTATATGGTGTGTTTGTTTTTATAAATTAACTAATTTATTTATTTTTAATAGATAGCGCATATTTATAATGCAATATGCAACGACAGCCTTTATAGGAGCACAGAACACAACGTTCTTCCTCATAAGAAGGGAAGCCATGTCAGATCACAAAAGGAAGTTATTTCAACACTGGGTGCCCAGTAAGTTTGAGCAAAACATATACGCTGCTGGATGACAGCCCAAAACACTTCTAAGCTTGAAACTATGTTAAGTCGTGTTAGTTTCAGTTACACATTGTATGTGACGAACTCACAGCCCTTGCAATGATGAACCTAGCAGCATTTTAATGCGAACAGATCAATGCACTGATGTCGGTGCAGTGCTTTAAAACTACTCTGAGCATATTAGCATATTTAATTCAACTTTAGCAATCTCATATCGCGAGCCAATTCGCGATTCCAGCTTTACTTCAGTTAATCATGAAGCCCCGATTAACTGGGTGCATGTTGCTTTAAAACCCATGTTTGAGGTTTCATTGCGTTCGTGGGAAGAATAATAGAGGCTAATATGCTGTGCCGTTCTGTTCTGCTTTGAGCTTATCTAAAACAAAATACGATCGTTAACGGTAACCTGTGTCATGCGAATAATTTACGAAGCACTATGTTAGGTTATGACACAAACGAGTGATCACGTTGCACAAGCGAGCGCTGCGTCTCATACAAATGCGTGCAACTGCTCTATACAGAGCTGCTTGCGACAAAATTGAGAAAGTAAAATACTACACCCAATCAACATCAGAAATGCATAAACATATACGTATCCTGCGATGAATGCTGATGTAGTGATAACGGCAGAATGGTGATGAAGATTGCAGCCGTGTGTCTTTGATAGCAGGCCCAGAGAGTCCTAATGCAAGTCATTGCTGAAAAAACGAAATTAGAAATCCACCAAGAGGGGAGCTGCATGCTTCTGAAATCTGAAATGCGAGATTTTGCTCTCATTAGTGAACAAAGAAACTCGCGTCTCTTGCCGCGGCAGCCCGATGAACAAAATGAAGGATGACATGGACTTGAACCGCCACTGTAGCATAGCATTTAACATTATAAACTTTATAGTAGGACCATCGATCAACCGCTAAGGAACGTCAGCATTAACTGTAAATTTTGGCGTCAGCATCTGCGAACTCAGACATGTGTAAGTACCGATCTTTTATACTCCGAGTATTAGGGCATGATTGGTTAGGTCGGAATGTGATAAGTGACGTAACATTGAATCTTCCTGGCAGAACTTACGCTAGAGCTTTTATTTCCGGGTTGGTTCCAGATCCCTCTTGCATGGTTTTATTTTGCATATCTGTGAATAGATAGTGCTACCCCTTAATTTATTCTCTCTTTCTTTAGAGTGCTCCCACACAGAAAGTGCCCATGCCGGCGGCCAGCAGGGAATAAAACCTCTCAGTCAGTTTTCGTTTTTTTTTTTCGAGTGCTCTCACATATCACTTCTGTAGCCTACCAGTACAGCAGCAGAGATAGACACACAGAAACAGTGTGGAGAGAAAAGTGACTATTTATTTTCCAAGGCCTCTTGGTGTACGGATTGCTGTGCTGATCCAAGTTATGCAGTACTGGAACAGAGTTATGGAGGTGGGAATCACCAGGGATCCTATGAAAGATGCATTACGTTCTTTACTTTTGGGTTGTGATTCACTAAGTATTGCAATATATTATAATGCAGTAAGACTTTTACGTGGCATTGCTTGTAAATTGCATGATCCTTATCCAGCTTGCTCTTCCTGTTAATGCTGTAAAACCAAAGTGAATTGATTTGAATGCAGACAGGAGATTTTCAATATGTGCAACTGGGATACATTAAATTATGCTGAATTTTGCAGCATGTGCTTTCAAATAAGAGAAAAGACTCATTATGCGATGTAATGGACTTTGTAACCAGTGTATTTTGTTATGAATGCCAAAAAAAAAAATAATAATCTGTTGGTTCTTGGCTTCAGTATATATTGATTTAATATAGTTATGAAATTACACAATATTATTCAGTATTGATTTTGTCCCCACCTGTATTGAGTTCTAAACATGATTTCTTCTAGTGACTAGCTACCATAATTAACCTGCAGATATAATGTTAGTCTAAGCAAAAATAAACAAGACTACTCTGCTTGCAGAAAGGCTACGTTTTAACATCACGAATGATAAACATAATGTAAGACTGCTTTTAAATGTTTTTTTTTTTTCCTTGGCACCCTGTTATTTGGACCCTGACAGTCATTTTCTGTGGACTCTGTACTTGAGTGATTGAACATGTATTGATGCAATTTGGTTGGAGTGCTTTGCTCAAGGGCACTAAGGCAGCTTGGGCCTATCGGCAGTCCATTTCCCAAACCACTTAGCCTCACAGTTACTCTCTGACTTTACATGTCTTTGCTGCGGGGGATGTAGTATTTGCAACCATTCCTGTATCATTCCAAGATGTAAGATGAACAGGAAATTATGTGGTCACAGTTCACTGAGATTTTTTCAAATTCTCAATTGATGTTCTTAAAACCTTTAGTATCACCTGAGTAAAACTGTAGAAATACCACAGAAATTAATTAAAATACAAAGCTTAAATGAACAAACTGTAGGGTACAATGGGTCTAAAGGCACATTGGGGGTAAAAGGCGCATTTGACTTTATTCTCTTATAAACACTAGATGACAAAAATTCAGCTCAGCACTTTTCTTTACAACCACTTTTGGTGATGCACATGGAAATTTGGCTGATCCTTGACGCGATCATGGACTGCAACGCAAAGTGGATTCTGCACTAATTTGATCTAATATATAATGTTTTTTTAAAATGTTGTAGATTTATGTAGCAAATGAAAATTTATAAAATTATTGTATGTATTTTGAGACAAAGGTCTTGTTAATGATTTTCATTTTGTAATTAAAACAACAGTTTTTTCAATAAAGGAAGAATATGTAAAAGTATGGTATCTGGGGTAAAAAGCGCCCCTGCTGTTGGGCCGAAAGGCACAATAATTATACATCAAATTGGGTGTCCACCTTACAGATAATCACCATATTTATAATGAAACCATCATATTTATTTGTTACTACTGTAGAGATTTATTAAGTTATTATGGGATCTCATTCAATGCTTTCAGAATCTTTACTTTTTTAAATAATTTTGTTTCTGTTTTTTTTTTTTTTTTTTTTGGTTACACTTTATTTTAAGGTGTCATTGTTACAGTGTAACTATATATTTAAGTACTGAGTAATATTTAGTAACTACATGTACTTACTATAGGGTTAGGGTAGGATTAGGGTTTGGTTTAGGGTTAGTTGCATGTAATTATGCATAATTTACAGTTAAGTACATGTAACATGTAACAAGGACACTGTAAAATAAAGTGTTACCTTTTTTTTTTAAATGGACAGGATTTTATGACAGTATATTTATTGAACAAAAACTAATTCTTTTATTTATCAAAATAAACAGAAAATAGTACAAACTTTGCTTAAGTGATTGTTTTGAACAAGTATTAACTTAGACATTATTAAAAACACATTATTTTAGTTTAAGTATTTGTATCAATACTTTGTGCCTTTTGCCCCAGGCGGGTGAGCCTTTTGGCCCGTGTGTGGGGTAAAAGGCCCACCTTGCCACCTCATACATTTATAAAATTTTTAAACAAAATAAACCACTTTAATTCACACAAAATCTGTTGCTCCATCAATGTTCAATACAAACATATATATTTTTCTGCAATCATACACTATGGCAGTAGTGAAAAGCATTTTTCTTCTTAGGGTGGGCCTTTAGCCCCGTTGTACCCTACTATCCAGGCAGAAAAGCAGGCATCATCCTCCATGCTGTGAACTGGATCTCCCTGCGAGCCCCTGGAGAATGACACCCGGTCTCCTGAGAAGGCCCCTGTGAGCCTCTGAGCTCGTCTCAGTTTTGGGCCTCCATGATGGATGCTTTGGCCCACTTCATGGATCCTCGAGGAGGGGTCCTAGCTCAGAGCATAGAGAGAGTAATGAGGTGTTCCAGACTTTGACCGCTTACGTGAAAACAGAAGCCCAGAATTCCCCTCACAGCAGGAGTACAGTAGGAACGTCCTTTACTGTACACAGGAAATTCTCATAACTAATATGCCAGCTTTGAAAAGCCTCAGGCAGCTCTACTGTTGTTTTCATACAAGGGGGTTGACCCTAGATGTTTTAAAAACAACTGGCATACAAGTGGACAACCTTTGAAAGAAATTTAAACAGCCTTTAGGGATAATGTGCCATGGTGGTATTTAATTCATGCTGCCATTGCTGGTTGTTTATTAAAAAATGCATCTTGCAGTTTCTTTTTATACGTTTCAATTGTAGTTTTACAGTGATAAAAGAAGTAAATGTGATATATATTTTTTTAAATCATCAGTTTGCATGTATGTCAAAAAACACTTATAAATTACAAAGAAACAGCACAGTATGTTAATCTGAAAGATAATAATTCTAATTAACACATATCTGGGGAAAAATGGACGTTAATGCCCTAAGAAAGTGTTCCATACTGAGGTTTCCAGAGGAAAATTTAGGCTTGCATTTTAGTATGTGTTACTGTGGTCATGTTAACATGAGTATTCATGTCCACCTGTGTGTGTGTGTGTGTGTGTGTATGTGTTGGTTTGTTCGCTGCAGGCTGAGCTGTCTGATAGGTTCTCAGTTGGGGGGAGACAGAGACCTAACAGCCTCAGGATGACCTATTACTGCGAACTGTGCAGTCCTGCTGGAGGGGAACCATGTTACATCTCAAGCAAAACCTCAGCACATCTTATTCAGTGCTGACTTTACTATTACACACCTATTACGTAGTCACAGTGTGGTTCACAAGTCATAAAATTGCATTTGACGATAGCCGTCTAATTTTACTTGTTATGAGCATTTGCCACATAAGCACAGTATGTGTACAAGACTATTACGTTGTAGCCGCAGTGTGGTTCACAAGTCAAAAAATTTAATTTGACGATAGCCATCTAATTTTACTTGTCATGAGCATTTGTCGCGTAAGCACAGTATGTGTACAAGACATGTTTTTGCCAATCAAGTCAATCACGGTAACCCACTAACATAACATGTGTAATGGATGCAATGGACAGGAGCTAAACGTCTCTCGACCATACTTCAGGATCTACTTGGAGTTAATGGGAAATTTCTAGCTAGATAAAGCATGAAGTATTGAGCGTATGTGCGGCCGATGGCCAGTTGGTTGCATATGTATTTGTTGTGCAGGTGTAATTGACATTAATACGAGTGACTGCCCCATGAGCTCTCAATACCGCCCGCCACTTACTTACGCTCTATCTGTTTCCCTTTCTTTCTCTTGCTGTTTCTTCTTAAGCTCACAGACCAACCTTACAAAAAAGGAGCATTGCATGATACAATGACCATATTGATTAGCTGATATTTTTAAATTTATTAGTATTGGTTGATATTGGATATTTAAAGGTGTGGTTAGATTTCACTAGTTTTCTAATTCGCAGTGTTGACTGAAAGAAAGCTGCTTGGTTTGAAAGTGGCTTCTGATCCATGTGTCGCTATGCTATTGATAATGGGCAACTAAATTCTGCCAAAATATTGCTAATGTTTCCACATCTTGACTGTTCTAATGTGCAAGCTTAATTCCTCTATTTTTACATTTGGATTACCTTTTTCTGTCATCTAACACTAACTTAATCTTAATAACACTGATAAATGTAATCACCAAATCTCAGAATGAATATTTATGTTTCGTACTGTACATTACAATGTTGTGTTGCATAGGGATGCACCGATACCATTTTTTCAGAACCGTTCCGATACCGATCCGATACCAGCGCAGTTTTGTTTAAAAATTCAATGTAGAATTTCTATACCTCGGTGTGTTGAACTGATAATCACTCTTTTGTGTGTTAAACACAAACTACTAAATACAGACAACTTCATTATAAAGAAAAACAACAAATTAAAAAAATATATAATCACAATCTATGACAAAAATACTACTATAAACTAGATGGTGGATAAACTAGATTAGTGGATAATTCAGCAGAAAAAGTGACTAGAAAAATCATGAGTGCACAATAATTGTATAAAATCTAAACATTTAGAGGAAAAAAAAAACATTTAGTGGGGAACAAATAAAAGTGAATAAGTGTGTCACTAAATCTGGTAAAATGTTACACATTGTTGTAAAATACATTCATGAAAAACAAGTAAATATATTTATAGAAATAGGGCCTATATACTAAGAAATTAAAAGATTTATTTTAAATGTATAGCGCAGCTTTTTAATGAGGCAGCAACATAATATAGATAGAGCAGAACAAGAAAGGCTATTAATAATCTTTCACTGTGCAAAAGTATTATAATATGAAAGGCTCCAATACAGAGCGGCACAAAGCACGTATGCGCATTCTGTGCGCAGGATGATGTGCTTGAAGCAACACAGAGTCACAGCGTGCAGCGCTCTGTCCGCATTGAAAAGTTCAAAACACAAAGGGAAGAGATATCGATGTGTAGTGTATCTATCTGTGCAATATTTTATTGAGCCTTTTCTTTTAACAGTTTAAAATTTCAGTTACCGTGCGTGTGAAGAACAATACAATCTCTAGTCCAGTGTTGTGATCTAACAGACACCCGGTAGAGAGTAACACGATTTAGAAACAGCAATAAACTCCAGCCAGTTATCTACAGATCAAGCATAATAACAGGAACATTGAATCATCTTGGAGAGAGTTTCATCGTGTTGACTGTCGTAACCGAACGCGACACGCAGTTTGAAAGCTGAATGGAGAATGACTGGCAGCCGCAGCAGAGGGAAGCACGTGAACTTGAATTTAATGACTTAAATATTCATCTGTACCTCACATTAAACTATGGAATGGCTTCAGAACACTTAATATAGTGCACGAAGCGTTGATGATGCTTTATAATGTTTTTGTGTCTTTTGTGGGGTACTGGGGCTTAACAATAACACAGAATATTATACGCACAGTATTGGATTTGGATCGGTCCTGTCTGACCGATACCCGATACGGCAAATAATGCTCCGATACCGATACTGAGTATCGGATCGGCACATCCCTAGTGTTGCATAAATTCACTTGTATCATTTAAAATTGTTTTTAGTTTTTAGTATTTTTTATATTTATTTAATCAATTTTAATATTAATAATTTATCAGTTATTGGCCATAACAATTTTTATGTAAATGCATTTTGTACTACCATAGTACAATGATGGTATGAGATCGTAATACCTTGGCAATTTGGTATATGCCATGGTATATATTATTATGCCTTTAAAAAGTGCCGTAGTATAGCAATGGTATTAAATTGTGATTTTATATATACTAAAATTGAAAAAGAGCTGTTAAGGACAAACATTTAATACTAAAGGAGGACCAATTCAAAACTTAAAATGTCAAACTCTACAACATCATTGAATGTTTTCTCCAATTAAATGCAATTTTGCGGAGCCTTGCAATTACTCTCTTTCCCCATCAACAAAGCTACTGACATGAAAGAATTACTAATGTGAAAAGATCTGTCATAAAATGATGTTAGCACATCTATGGTATAAGACAATAGGAACGTCTCCTGCTAATGGCACCCTGGTCAGTACTCATTTCAGACATCTGAGAGGTATACAGTTAGGCTAATTTATTGTAAAATATTACCTCTTTTGTGTAATAGCCTCAAACACAAGCTTACATGCTTGATGATATGAATATCTCTTCACAAACCTGCAATGTCTCCTCTCAGATGCTTTGAAAAGTCCAGGACACCTTTTTAAATTACAAAATACGTTTATTTGTAATGTATATGCACGCATGTGTGTACATAAGATTTTTGTATTTCGAAATATGGAAACAGCTGTTTGGAGATAATTAGGAAGGTAAATGAGGGATGTTGAGTCTTGTGTCTCAAGACATCATTCTGGATGTGGAGATCAAAGGAAGCACAGGCATGATGGGATGTCTGTGAAGGATAGTGAGCATTGGCAGCCTGTCAGGCTAACACCCGTTCTGGCCACGTCCCACCCATTGGATACTACGGCGCTGTCTGTCTAGAAAATACATTGACATTATCTTCTCCGTTAATGTAGTCCTTAAATATTTAAAGGCGCTATAAACTAATCATTATACCAGTCGACTCTTATGCCCTCAGTTTCAATTAACTTGACTAGTCTCTTAGCCATGTGGTTCCTGCAGGCATATGTTTAGGTATGAAGCTGACTCAGCACCTTATGCAAAGTTATTAATGGTGTGGCATGAATAAGGAAGGTTTAGCTGGAAAAAAGGAAATGCAGAAAAAGGGAACGTATGGAAGTGTGTGTATTTAGTGGAAATTCTGAAATTGTTTTTAGTAGTTGTTACAGCATTTAGGTGCATTGAGGGTCATTATAGGACGTACCGGTAATATAGAAAGCCGTTCCCTTCAAACACACAAAAAAACATGGTTTTATACGCATTTCAAAGCATGATCCGTCTGTGTAAGGGCACATTCTCTGCCTCCTCCTCTCTCTCTTCCTCTTCTTCAGATGCCAGGATTCTTTCGCTCTCTCTCATATCTGGAGCATGCTCCCTCCTGTGGCTTAATTAGTTTTTAAGTTGAGGAAGCAGGTTGAGCAGTGTGTGTGTGCACGCATGTGTGTGTGTGTGTGTTATATAAAAGGCTCGTAATTAAAGAGGTGATGTGCAGTTCTCCAGGACCTCTGGGGAATGTCTGCATGATGGCAGAATTGCAGACAAACACGCTGCAATGTTGCTGTGATTAGATATGGCCATATAGTGTGGAATAGTTGGAATAGTGCTGGAGTTTCAGTTTTATGTGCAGTGTTTGCCAATTTTTTTCTCAGGCAGTAAAACTGTAAAAATGCAAAGTTCCCTTATAAGAAAAAAATGTGGTGGTACTATGGTTGTAAAGCAGGTGAGCTTTAAAGATGCAGGGGAGTAGGGATCAATTGCAGTAATAATATTTATTAACAAAAGAACCAAAAAACACAAGAAGCACAACATCTAGGAACAGAGAAAACAAGAATAAAGGACACCAGCAAAACACCCATGTAGGACAAGACCTGACAAAGAACATGGGAAAACACTGGGGTTTAAATGCACAAGATAACAAGGGGCTAACAAGGGACAGGTGAAGGCGATTAGTAGTCAAGGAAACAAACAAGGCTAACTATGGCAACAAACAAGGGTAAATATCGGAACAAACAAGACAGCGCAAACTAGGGCTGCGTTCCACTCCACTTTTAGACACGCACTTGCGAACTTCCCTAAGCACTTCCCCTCGGGGGAATCCCTGCCGCCATTTTGAAGTGCATTCCACTTCATGAAGTGGACAAGGGAAGTTTATATGGACAGACCCTCGCTCCCTGGATTTTGACAGAGGGAGCAAGTCTACTTCATATGTACACTTCAGTCAGCTCCATATACCACAATGCAACACCATTGTGACGTCACCGCATATCGCGTTTAATTGACCCCACCACAAACAACTCTATATTTTAATTATTTTTTTTAAAATATTTAACCCAAACACACCTATATACATATAGAATGCTGCATTAAACAATTTCGTAAGGGAAAAAATAAAAAATAAATCAACTCCATAGTGAATTCCAAGTGTTCAAGGGCTTAGGACGTTCCAATTCAGCCCATTGTAAAGGTTCAGCCAGTAGTGGGCACTCATGCAACATAAGCAATGACGCACATCCGAGTGAACGAGACGGAGGGAAGTTAGCGAGTGAAGGGCATAATAAAAATGAACTGGAGGTAGAAACAAAGGAAACAGGAACAAATCACAGGGGGTGAAACACTGGAACAAGGGGAGCAGAAAATACACTTCAAAATAAAAGTCCTACAACACAAAACAGGGGAAACAATGGTAGAGTTATTGTACAATACTTTTGACAACGTTTACTAATTTAGGTTAATGTTACTATGTAAACGTATTAGTGTTCATTTTTGTTCATAATACATGAACTAATGTAAATGTATACAACTACATTAGGTTTAGGGTTAGGTTAAATATTAAAATATCATAGAGTTGTACAACAGTTAAATATACAATAGTGTGAATGTTTGTGGACTGCAAGATTTTTATTTTATCTCTTTTAAGTCTCTTCTGCTCATCAAGGCTGCATTTATTCGATCAAAAATTAAAGTATAAACAGTAATAAGAAATTTTCTATTTTAATATATTTTAAAATGTAATTTATTCCTGTGATGACAAAGCAGAATTTTCTTGGAAAAATTTTGCTTTGAACTTTGTTTTTCTGATTCAGTTATAGTAATTGATATCTGGGTCACTATTTACAGGTTTCAAGGACTGATTTGAGTGCATAAAGTTCAACGTGGTTTTTGCTCTCACTTGTCTTCATAATATTCTGCTGTATAAGGATTCAGTTACTTGAAATGAGAAGAAACTTTGCTGTTTGTTTACTCAGGGTCCCTTTCACATCTTAGATGCATCTCATTCTCACTTCCCCCATTTGGTCTCTCTCACTTTCTTTCCTCTTCCTCAGGGGACTTGTCCTGTTTTTTAGTCCTTCCCTCTCCATTCATCATCTGCTGTGTGATAGGGGGAGTGAACCTCTTTTAATTAGCTGATTAATAATGAATGGGTCCGCTCAGTGTCTCCTTTTGCCCCAGTGGGGTGCTGCGCTGTGGGGGAAGATGAAGCGGATGTAGTTTTTCCTCAGACGGCCTCTAACAGGCGAATGTCAGACTTCTATATTTTCTTTAAGAGATGTAATATATTTTCTTAGAAAAAAGCGGTGATGGGCTGTTATGATGTTGATGCTATTCACTAGATCATCAATATTATAAGAATACTAGTATAATGCAAACGTAGTTTGATTTGTTTAGCAACGTTTTTTTCCCTCTTCAAGTCCTCTCTGTCATGCTCTGCTGCCTTGTTCTTGCTCTGTTATTACAATTACAGGGGACTAAAACTGATTTGTTTTATCACTGAGAGAGTGTTGTGCCTCACAAAACCTGAAAACAGGCTCTTTATCATGTTCCAAATCACAGAAAATGTGCCATTATTTTCATCTCTTTAAATTAGTTTGTGATTTCTTTTCGTTTTTAAAGTGTTAGTTCACCTGAAAAAAACTCTAATCTTGCACGTACTCTCATTTTGACTCTTTTGAAAGACAAAATGAGAAATTTTGAACAATGTAATGATCATGTAAAAGCCCTATATCTTAAAAGTAGCCCATATTACTCATGAAGTTCAGGTGTTTACTCACGCTCATGTCGTTCCAAACCTGTATGACTTTCTTGGTTCTGTGGAACATGAAGGAAGATATTTTGAAAAATGTTGGGTCACACTTTACATTAGGGTTTAATTCTCAGTATTAACTAACTATTAACTACAACTTTTGCCTCAATAAACTCCTAATTACTGCTTAGTAATAGTAAGGTAGTTGTTAAATTTAGGTATTGGGCAGGATTAAGGGATATAGAACATGGTCATGCAGAATAAAGCATTAATATGTGCTTTATAAGTACTAATCAACAGCCAATATCCTAGTAATATATGCATGCTAATAAGCAACTAGTTAATAGTGAGAATTGGACCCTAATTAAAGTGTTACCCAAATGTTGGTATCCAAACAGCTTTAATGACTATTGAACTTTATTGTTATTATTTCAATGAGACATTTCTCAAAATATATTCGTTTCTATTCCACAAAAGAATGTCATACATGTTTGGAAAGACGAGGGTTAGTAAATTAATTTTGGTTGAACTATCCCTAACCGCTGCAGCTGAATGAATGAGTTTGTGTGTTTTGAATCAAGTTTCATGGATGAATTTGTTTTGTGTCTTTATTGAAGCTTGGAAGTCCCATTTGTTGTAATTGCATGGAAAAAAGTTTCCTTTTCAATTTTTAGGTGAACCTACTTCCTACCAAGAACCTACGAACTTGGCTGACTTAAAGAACATGATGATCATGAAACTTTCAGTTGATTTATCAGACCGGAGGCCACACTCATCTTAAAACAGCGCTCAGGGTCTTGCTCTGTCAGCATTCATTGACATTTCTCCAGACAGGCCAGCCTAAATAGGAACAGACACCCATACTTGAGAGAGAGACTTTGTCTGTCCCCATCCCTCCCACCCTCCTCTCATTCTCTTTCTCCATTTCTATCTCTCAGTCACTTTCTTTATCGTTCCACTCTTTGTTTTAAGTGACTCTTTTCTCACTCCCCCAGTGAGATGAGAGAATCACAGAGAAACCCCAGAACACAGAGGTATTAACTCTGTAACCTCCCTAACCTCATGCCCTTACACTCCTGCTGAACTAATATACTGCCACCCACTCACACACTCACATCTACACACCCCAAAGGGACTGGCAAAAGGTTAAGAATATGAGAAAAATAAGACACTGCAGTGTGAACAGGAGATATGTATGAGTGAAGGCTGGTCCTGGTACATGTCTGTCTGTTTTTGCAGTCTCAGAGGAATACTCTATACGTGAATGTGCTGCGTAACAGGCTCTGTCCTCATCTTTCCCCCGCATGTGATGCCGTGTGAATACTCAGGATGACTCTGGAAGGCGTGTCTCCTCTAATCCTTCCCTTTTCCCTCTCTTGTTCTGTGTTCCGGTACCGGAGAGCACCCGTGCGGGTCTGATTGGTAAACGGGTGCAATGGAAGAGAAGAGCAGAGGTTGTCTGTGATGCTGGCCTGATGCCCAGGTGCAGATCTGAAACTGCAGCCTGATTACTTGCAGTAAAACATGCTGCTGCAGCTGCTGTACAGCACCTGATGGGCTGCACTCATTCTAGGGTTTATATACACATATAATGTTGTGATGCCTAATGTTTATAATGTTGTGATGACTACTTTTTAGTGTTTTATTTTTAATTTATTTAGGCAAAATATACATAATTTCAGTAGTGACCATTTATTGGTTATTGCCCTTAATATGAACATAGTTATCTATTGTCTCAGTGAATTCCTGATAAATTAAAATCTTTTTCTAAGATTAATAAATACAGTAAAATGTTGTTCGTTGTTAGTTTATTATACCTAATGCATTACTTAATTTAAACCATTTAAATATTATTGGAAAGTGTTATCACGTATAACCTGTTTTTTACCACATTACAGTATAATGAAAAAAAAATATATATATCAAAATCATTTCAATGTCCAAAAACACCATGGTAGTACCATTGTACTTTTTGGTGACTTTTGTCAGTGGCGAAAAACTGTTGAATTAGTTCTGCTAAAATGTTATGAATTAGTAAGGGCGATTTATTTTATATGTATTCCATCATCAAACCATCATGAAAATTAATTCACTCTTTTTAACACTTTACAGGACAGGTTTTAGCCTATCTGCATGATAAATGCGTTAACTAAATTATATGTAAAACAATAAATCTTTATTGCTGTTGTCTGTCCTCTTCTGCCGAAGTGATCCTGATCGCAGCATCCTAAATCTCATCTGAGAAGTAACAAAGACAGTTAATCAATAGCCCATTGGCTGTAACAGCTTCAACGGGCTGACATGATTGGCTGAGGTCGAGGAAGGAGGAGTGACAGCCAGCTGTCATAACAGTAAATAAGAAAGGGGAGCGGAGGGGGTCAATAGCTCTTCAGCTGAAATAAGTGAATGACGTTAATATCCCTCTCAAAGTCCTCAATCGTGTGACACAAACGTGCAGAAAATAATTTAGTGGTATGTAGCATGTTGGAAATCATTAAAAATAGTCTTGTTTATATTCTGGAAGTGCATTGGCTTTCACTTTAAAGAGGTAGTTCTCTCAAAAAGGAAAATTCTGCAATAATAATACACTCTTTTTGTGGAAAAAAAAAAATTCTCAAATGTCTTTTTTTCTCCATACAGTGAACATCAAGGGACGGCCAATGACTTTGCTTATATGTACAAATCAATCGAAACATTCATCAAAATATCTGCTATGTTCACCTAAGTTTTAAACAACATGTTAACAGTAAATTATGACAGAATTCAAATTTTTGGGTGAACTATCCGTTTCTTGACTTACATTGATTCTTGAATGCAGAACAGATGCTAGTCCTTGTAGAACTGTGACCAGTATTCATTGCAGTGCCTTTTTGTACAATAACTGGACCATTGCTTTCCCTCCACCTTGCTCCTCTATTGTCTTTATCCAAACCAGACAGATCCATTGTGGAGGCTCCTTTATCTGTAATGAATTAAGAGGAGAGGGGATCAAAAGGAAGAAAGCAAAGAGAGCAAAGCACAGAGGCGAGTGGGAGTGTGAGAGAGCGAGCAGATGATGTGTTGAGAGGCAGAAATCCCCACGCTTGACTGTTAATATACAGTAGGCAGTGGGGTAATGAGCGAGCCATCACTGACGCAGCACTCGAATCAGCCAGTGCTTGAGAGAGATGTCAAAAGCCTCCTACAATGGTGACCAGTATAATACAACCCCCCCACCAAAGCCCAATTAACCTCCCCAAAACACTTCGGCATTGTGCTTCACATGCTTCTGGCTGGCCAGTGCCAATTTTACAATTGAGTTTTGGGATTTGGCATTGAGTTTTCTCTTAGATTTGATTGTTATTAAGGATTGGATTAGGGACAGGAACAATAACATTTAAAACATTTTTTTGTCTATAGTTTTATCCATCAGTGTCCACTTCTCTGTGATGTCTGGGTCACTTTCACAGCCCACCAGGAGGCAACAATAACAGCTTAGCCTTTGAGGATTTATTTGTCTCCCCTTGGCTTTCATTAAGAGCTATAAACACATGTTTAATGCAGTTGGCACGCAGCCCCTTTATTTGAATCAGGCCCAAGATGCTCATGGAGCATGTGCTTCAGGGAGGGGCAGCTGGAGACATGTCTGTTGTCCAATCCATCCCCCTTCCAGGGATCCCATGTAGAAGCTTTGGGACTGGTTTTGGACATGAGCCCGAACTAAGCCTTGAGACTCAAGTTCATTGATTAATTTGAAAATGAGTACACTTGACTGTCTTCCAAGCATTTTTACGTAGCAGTGTGGTACTATAGCAGTTCCATTCACCTAACAGTCCCGTTTTGCATCTGTACTTCTCATTTTTCATCAAATAGTGCAGGGGTCGGCAACCTATATATATATATATATATATATATATATATATACAGTGGGGAGAACAAGTATTTGATACACAGCCAATTTTGCAGGTTTTCCTACTTACAAAGCATATAGAGGTCTGTAATTTTTATCATAGGTACACTTCAACTGTGAGAGACGGAATCTAAAACAAAAATCCAGAAAATCACATTGTATGATTTTTAAATAATTAATTTGCATTTTATTGCATGACATAAGTATTTGATCACCTACCAACCAGTAAGAATTCCGGCTCTCACAGACCTGTTCGTTTTTCTTTAAGAAGACCTCCTGTTCTCCACTCATTACCTGTATTAACTGCACCTGTTTGAACTCGTTACCGGTATAAAAGACACCTGTCCACACACTCAATCAAACAGACTCCAACCTCTCCACAATGGCCAAAACCAGAGAGCTGTGTAAGGACATCAGGGATAAAATTATAGACCTGCACAAGGCTGGGATGGGCTACAGGACAATAGGCAAGCAGCTTGGTGAGAAGGCAACAACTGTTGGCGCAATTATTAGAAAATGGAAGAAGTTCAAGATGACTGTCAATCTCCCTCGGTCTGGGGCACCATGCAAGATCTCACCTCGTGGGGCATCAATGATCATGAGGAAGGTGGGGATCAGCCCAGAACTACACGGCAGGACCTGGTCAATGACCTGAAGAGAGCTGGGACCACAGTCTCAAAGAAAACCATTAGTAACACACTACGCCGTCATGGATTAAAATCCTGCAGCACACGCAAGGTCCCCCTGCTCAAGCCAGCGCATGTCCAGGCCTGTCTGAAGTTTGCCAATGACCATCTGGATGATCCAGAGGAGGAATGGGAGAAGGTCATGTCGTCTGATGAGACAAAAATAGAGCTTTTTGGTCTAAACTCCACTCGCCGTGTTTGGAGGAAGAAGAAGGATGAGTACAACCCCAAGAACACCATCCCAACCGTGAAGCATGGAGGTGAAAACATCATTCTTTGGGGATGCTTTTCTGCAAAGGGGACAGGACGACTGCACCGTATTGAGGGGAGGATGGATGGGGCCATGTATCGCGAGATCTTGGCCAACAACCTCCTTCCCTCAGTAAGAGAATTGAAGATGGGTCGTGGCTGGTTCTTCCAGCATGACAACGACCCGAAACACACAGCCAGGGCAACTAAGGAGTGGCTCCGTAAGAAGCATCTCAAGGTCCAGTCTCCAGACCTGAACCCAATAGAAAATCTTTGGAGGGAGCTGAAAGTCCGTATTGCCCAGTGACAGCCCCGAAACCTGAAGGATCTGGAGAAGGTCTGTATGGAGGAGTGGGCCAAAATCCCTGCTGCAGTGTGTGCAAACCTGGTCAAGAACTACAGGAAATGTATGATCTCTGTAATTGCAAACAAAGTTTTCTGTACCAAATATTATGTTCTGCTTTTCTGATGTATCAAATACTTATGTCATGCAATAAAATGCAAATTAATTACTTAAAAATCATACAATGTGATTTTCTGGATTTTTGTTTTAGATTCCGTCACTCACAGTTGAAGAGTACCTATGATAAAAATTACAGACTTCTACATGCTTTGTAAGTGGGCAAACCTGCAAAATCGGCAGTGTATCAAATACTTGTTCTCCCCACTGTATATATGTTATTATTATTATTATTATTTTTTTTTTTTTAACCCATTAAAACACAACCAGATAAACCCCAAACGACTATAAAAATTATGCTTCAAACTTCTTATTTTTAACAGGATTAATGTGTATTCTAACATTATAAGCTTCACATTTCTAAAAAATTTAAGGAAAATGGATGTTGCAATTTATTTATTTATTTTACTGTAATCAACTTTATGCCACAAATGCTGAGCTTAACATTTGAACTTACCGAACGTATACTGAACCCCTTACATACAAAATGACTTTGCCCTCTACTGTTATATTCTTTTGATCAACCTTAAAATTTTCAGCAGGCTTGTAGTGGTTCTTGTGTAGGGAGCTTTGGTTAAATGTGTCTTCTTCTGACAGTGTTGACAATAACTTTATTTTGCCCCTTCACCACCTTCATGGTGAGTCGACATTCAGGCCATAAACACTCCCTACTGCTCCGAGTACAACATGACGGACATGATTGGGAGGGAGTGCGCTTCATGCTTGATAAATGCAACAATATACATTACATGCTCACAGAGAAGAGTCACAGGAGAAAGAGAGTGATCCCTTGCTTATTGAATCCCTCATGTAAAGTCTCATGTAGCTTCATCCCAAATGGACTGCTATTAAAAGTAACTTTTCACTTCTGCCATAACCATCTTAATTTCCATACTTTCATATACACTCACCTAAAGGATTATTAGGAACACCATACTAATACTGTGTTTGACCCCCTTTCGCCTTCAGAACTGCCTTAATTCTACGTGGCATTGATTCAACAAGGTGCTGAAAGCATTCTTTAGAAATGTTGGCCCATATTGATAGGATAGCATCTTGCAGTTGATGGAGATTTGTGGGATGCACATCCAGGGCACGAAGCTCCCGTTCCACCACATCCCAAAGATGCTCTATTGGGTTGAGATCTGGTGACTGTGGGGGCCATTTTAGTACAGTGAACTCATTGTCATGTTCAAGAAAACAATTTGAAATGATTCGAGCTTTGTGACATGGTGCATTATCCTGCTGGAAGTAGCCATCAGAGGATGGGTACATGGTGGTCATAAAGGGATGGACATGGTCAGAAACAATGCTCAGGTAGGCCGTGGCATTTAAACGATGCCCAATTGGCACTAAGGGGCCTAAAGTGTGCCAAGAAAACATCCCCCACACCATTACACCACCACCACCAGCCTGCACAGTGGTAACAAGGCATGATGGATCCATGTTCTCATTCTGTTTACGCCAAATTCTGACTCTACCATCTGAATGTCTCAACAGAAATCGAGACTCATCAGACCAGGCAACATTTTTCCAGTCTTCAACTGTCCAATTTTGGTGAGCTCGTGCAAATTGTAGCCTCTTTTTCCTATTTGTAGTGGAGATGAGTGGTACCCGGTGGGGTCTTCTGCTGTTGTAGCCCATCCGCCTCAAGGTTGTGCGTGTTGTGGCTTCACAAATGCTTTGCTGCATACCTCGGTTGTAACGAGTGGTTATTTCAGTCAAAGTTGCTCTTCTATCAGCTTGAATCAGTCGGCCCATTCTCCTCTGACCTCTAGCATCAACAAGGCATTTTCGCCCACAGGACTGCCGCATACTGGATGTTTTTCCCTTTTCACACCATTCTTTGTAAACTCTAGAAATGGTTGTGCGTGAAAATCCCAGTAACTGAGCAGATTGTGAAATACTCAGACCGGCCCATCTGGCACCAACAACCATGCCACGCTCAAAATTGCTTAAATCACCTTTCTTTCCCATTCTGACATTCAGTTTGGAGTTCAGGAGATTGTCTTGACCAGGACCACACCCCTAAATGCATTGAAGCAACTGCCATGTGATTGGTTGATTAGATAATTGCATTAATGAGAAATTGAACAGGTGTTCCTAATAATCCTTTAGGTGAGTGTATATATATTCATATTCAGATTTTAAGATCATCAATCATCATTTTGACAGGTACAGATGGCACATTGAGAAATTTCCAAATGACTTCTCTCTAAAAGGCAGTCACCTGGAAAACACACACATTTTCTTTTAAATCGTAGTGGGGACTTGCCACTGACTGAATTCTATAGTTTTATACTGAGAATCTGATTTCTTAGTGGTCCCCACTGTTCCAGATTTCAATTTTTACTATCTTTGTAGGGATATTTTGTCCGCAAAGTGTCACGTGGTCCTTCAGAAATCACAGTTGAAAACAATTGTACAGCTTAATATGTTTGTGGAAACTGCCATATATTTTTATATGATTCTTTTAAGAATAGAAGATTCAAAAGAGCAACATTTATTTGAAATATATGTACAATTCACAAACAATGTAGAGGCACTCATAAGTTTTCTTAACAGTTTTATGTTTAAGTATGTGGTGTTTCCATACTCTGCCATGAGTATCTAAGCAACAGAGGTGCTTGTTTCATTTTTAATGCAAAATTGCTCCCTACTGGCAGTAGCCTATTCTGATTTTTCAGAAAATGTTACATATTTATTTTTACCTACACCGCATCAAATCTAGAAACTCTCATGTCCTTCACAAGTGTGACGTAGTGAGGGGTATAACTTCCTTTTTCCTTCCAGTCATTTGTAGGAATCTTTGCACAGTAATTTACAGTTGTGGCCAAGCTCTGGTTACAGTAAAATTAATAGGTTTGAGTGTCTGTCAGAAAGTTCAGGTATTAAGCACTCTAAGAGAAGAGACCCATGACGATCTGGACCACTGGAACCTGCGTGAACAATTAGTGATTTGAAATGCAAATTGACTCGTTTATCTCCATCCAGCTGCTCAATGAGGCCTAAGCTGCAAATGCTAAAAACAGCCCTCTAAATAAATGCAGAGCACTGGTAGTTAAAAGACAGAGGGAAGAGCAGTGGTGAAAGTGTGGGTGGTGATCTCAAGACCACCTTTCCCCTTAGGCAGAAACTATAAAAGGATTAATTGAAGGATTTTCACAGTGAAGGAGATGAGGAAAATAAAACAAACATAAAAGATGGTGCCTTACTCCTAGGGTTTATGAGCTACTTGCTGTTATTAGAGCAGTTTGTGTTATTGTTTTCAGTGGTTAGTGCTCATCACCGTTGAAGACACTCCTGCTGACCTGCTCTAAACAGCCTGTCAGAGAACACAAGCGCTCATCAGATCCCTGTGATTCACACCTGCCCTGTGTCACTATCAGACACTTTTGATTGGCTGCGTCTAGAGTCAGCACTCAATGGGTGAATGTAGTGCTGGGCGGTATACCGGCTCATACCGAATACCGGTGTTTATTTTTGTTATGATATGAATTTTGATTATACCGCAATACCGGTATATGTCGCTTAAACAACATTCGGAACGCGGCGCAGCGTGACACTGTTTGAGAGGGGTCCCTTTTCACTGTTGCACTGTAGTGAGGACACAGCTGAGATCGCATTACAGCCTATGGCTGAATCCGAAATCGCCCCCTATACCCTCAAATAGGGCATTATTTGAGGGGACAGCCATTTGTAGTGGTGTCCGAAACCATAGTGGATGTTTTCAAGTGCACTCATTCAATCCCACATTGCACCACTATAACGAGTGTACAGCCGATGTATGCTCAACGGCTGTCCGAATTCGCTCACTCGTTTTCATTCACTCCTTCAAGTGAACTGTATTACTGGACTAACGTATGGAATAGTAATTGAGGGTTTAGTGGGTGATTTCGGATTCAGCCTATGATTACAGCGGAGAATTCAAACAACACGTGGCGCGCGCAAGAGAGCGGTTTCTGCGCTGAACGCCGCGATGAGATTAACAATGCTCACCACATGGATCATATAGATCAGATATAGACCGGAGCGAGCGCATTTAAGTTTTTTATGGACATATTTCATATACTCTAGTGCTCTAAACATGAACCAGCAGCGTGTATGCGCACATATTTCATCACGTCTTTTTCAAATGAATTATATGTGCAAACAAGGACACTGATACTACAGCCGTACGTCTGATCACGACCTCGCGGTCATGATGACATGATAGATTATTCTGCTACACCGAAGACAATGATGTACGTTAATAGACTGACAATTCAAAGAAGAATGGGCAAAAAAGTAACTGCTTTATTCTTTCTGTATTAAACTGACGTGTGTCATTTGTTCAGAGACTGTAGTGATCTTAAATGTATTGAAAATATCCTTAGACCTTTTAAAGACCGTTCATCCGTGTTTCTCCCTCGTTTTGGCAGTTTGTTATATAGGGTTAGAATTTTAAAATGCTTAAGGTGCCCTCAACTCTGTTTTTTTTTCTCCGTGGTCATATTTTAATATTCTGTGTCTGTAATGAGTGTGTTGCAGGTCTGTGTTTTATTGGTTGTTGTCTCCCCACAGCATCATTTTGTGGGGCTTTGCAAACCTGTATTAATTCTAGTGTGGAATTTTTCTACAATATTCACTTATCATGACAGTAAAATAGGGCATTCTAGTCAATCTACTGCAGTATTTCCTCTCTTAATCAGTAGAAAATGTGGTTAACACCCTGTCATGCATAGGGGGTCATATACCGTGAAACCGGTATAATTTAGAAAAATACTGTGATATAAATTTTTGGTCATACCACCCAGCACTAGGTGAATGTGGATGTGGAAGGCCAGAGGTTTGAAACACTAGCATACATCCATTTGCAAAGGAAACAAGTGTTTCTAAGACTGATAGCTACCAGCTTCTATTATTACATAGACATCAGTTAAAAAAAGTGGCTGTGGTGGGAGTAGTTGGCAGGGAAGGGGTCATATTAATAATTTAACATGATCTTTTTGATAAATTGTCTGTGTTATGTATTGATCCAGGTCAGGTCCATATTACATTTTATTTGAGATGAATTCCTGTAGCTCAAACAGCATGATGTTCTCAATGCCAAGATCCAACCTGTAAATACCAGTGTCTGATTTGGGATTTTGTCAACATCAATATAGAATATGACTCGCTGTTATTATGGTGTCATTTTTTTTTTTTGAGAACAAGTCCCAAATGACCAATTGAACCAAACTTGAAGTTGTACATCAGTGCATGTGTATCAGGAGTGTTTGGAATTTTGAGTGTGTGTGTGTGATGTTCACTAGAACGGATTACTATAAAATATGTATTAAGTACCCATGATAAATAACAAATAATACTCTAAAACAACACATTTTTTTCTGAACTATGACTGCAGGCCTTATTTTAATTAAGGTCATGTGTTCCTAACCAACAATCAATTTACATATTGTTTTCAAAAAGTGTCTAACATTCAGGTTGAATATCACAAACCATTTACATACTGTAGTACCTGTATCAGGAACATGCATAATAAATAAGCATAAGTAGCCTTTTCCATTTAGCCTCAAACGGACTCCATTTGTTTCAGTCACTGTGTAATTATGGAGTTTTTATACTGGAGCCCTGTTGCTGCTATACATTAATCAAAAATAGATCTGAGTGGGACTACAGGGCCTTGGCAAGAGCCATGGTTATCTATTGTGTGCTCAACTTTACTGCCAAATCTCATGCTACATTAATAAGAAAAAGAAACGAGTCCCAGCAAAATAAACGGATCTCAAGGCCTACCGTGAGATTTATTTCTTATATTAGAGACACAGAGTAGTTAATAAGAAACTTTACTGTGTCTTTCTTTGGGGGAATGTGGGGATTACAGAGAAAAAGCGAAGCCGGAGACTATGTGTGAAAAGTAGGTATTGTCTGTGTGTGTTCGCGTGTACATGCAGCAGAGAAGATCTGACACAGAGTGGTGGTTGATGGGAGAAGCCCTGGTGATTACTGATGCATGTTATTGCTGAAGGTCACCAGCAGGCAATTCACTCTAACTGATGAACTCCCATTTATTGATCTGTTGAGCCCCTGCAGCGGAAGGATGAGGGAAGCCTCTGAGGACACATGCTGAGCCTCCGGGGATGCAGTACCACTGTGTGGCTATGAGAACATGATATCATGCTGCTGTGTATGTGTTAGCTTATCAAAGCTGTGCTATTTCAGTTTACTACTATGTAAAGAGTAAATATAAAGAGAGAGTGGAGTCTCGAGGTGAAGGGAAATATGGCAAGAAAGGCTATTACTTATTACCAATTTTTTCACCATTAAATAAAAATAGACAATTCTTATTTTTTTCTTACGTTTTTTCCTTGTTCGAGAAGCCGTTTCAACCAGATATATGTTACAATAGGGAATTAAATGACTTTTCATTTAATTAGTGGCATTTAAAGCAAATATAAATACACTATATAAAGGTTCTTTATTGGCACCCATGAAGAGCCTTTACCATCCATCAATGGAAGCTTTCCAATGCCAAGTTATTTATAGTGGAACAAGTTATACAGATTTTTCCAGTGTTGGTAACACTTTATAATAAGCATATAGTAATAAAGTACTTACAAATCATTTGCAAACTTTTAGTTTATAGTTAATTAATAATTTATATATTGTAGTCTCGACATTTTTAATTTATTAATTGGCTATATACAAATAGTAGGTTCTTTATTCATTGTCAATGTAATTAACACAATTATTGTTTAATTAGCTCATAATAATAGGTAGACAATGTTTTTTATGCTTTGTTAACAACTTATTAACCATATAAAAATGTACAGTATTTTAAACCAGTATTATTGGAGATGTTAATATGGTTAGTTAGGAGTAAATAGTTCTCACTTTGGATTAGGTCATGGTACATCGGAAAATGTTGATGAAAATTACTTTAAACAAATCTTTATTGGACATTAATTGCATTCACATTAAGTGTTCCTTAAAATTTTTAGAAATACATTAAACACACACATACACACACACACATGTTGGGTTTTACACACGTTTTATGGGGACTTTCCATAGACATTAAATAATTTAAACATACACTGTACAAACTGTATATTCTGTCCCCTAACCCTAAACCTGGAACCTTTATTTTTAAGAGTGCACTGGTGTTCATATTTGAACAAACCCTTTGGTATAGTTGGGCACCTAATTTGTCAATTACCACTTCAACTCATTCAACTCTCTATATTACGGTTTGTTCTTTTTTCATAACATTTTGGGTCCCACTTTATATTAGGTGGCCTTTACTACTATGTACTTACATCAAAAAATAAGTACAATGTACTTATTGTGTTCATATTGTATTGTAAAACACTTTTGCTGTTATTGAGGTGGGACACAGGTAAAGTTAGGGACAGGTGTGGTGGTATGGGTAAGTTTAAGGGTAGGGTTAGGTGTAAGGGAAGTGTCAACAGTGTAATTATGAATGTAACTACAGTAATTAATTACAGATGTAATTACATGCAGGTAATTTTTAAAATGTATAAGTACAATGTAAAAACATGTATGTACACAATGAGTGCATTGTATCAAGTTATTAATTTAAATGTTAGTACATAGTAGTTAAGGCCACCTAATATAAAGTGGGTCCACATTTTGGTTTCTAACTTTCTACTATTCCCATTGCTTGCAGACATTTTATTCACACACGCCTCCTTTGCAACTCCGTAACCTTACAATTTTTTTTAGTTGTGTGTCAAGTGTTATTTGAGAAATCTCTTATGGGCAAGTGTTGTTTTTCTCTGCAAATGACAAGAACTCTGCTTGTTTACTTGCTTCAGAGACTTGAACGTTGTTGACTCATTCATGTTAATGTGTTTTTGTACAGAACACTGACTGAAGTGTGCTAGCCTAACTTTAGCCTATCTTTGATTAGTTGTGCTCATGTAGGTTTCCATGGTTTCCTTTGCACCAATTTACGAGAGAGGTTTGCTGTAATATGTTTTAATGATTAGAAAGATTGATGGTTTTTAGGGGAATTAGTGGAGATTTGAAGTTCCCTTTGACATGAGAGCTTCAGCATTTTCAGACTAGATGATTTTGACCTCCCTACATATATAATTACAACCCAGGAGAGTGAAGACTTCAACTCTTGTCTTTAAGTCACTGGTCCAAGTTTTTTGGCATTAATCTATTTTTTTTTTAAATACCAATGGAATTCATACACAATTCTGAGATGACCTTATTTTTAATTTATGTCATGTGGCTTGACTCCTCAAAAAACAATTGCAAATAACTGAAAACCTTTACATTAGGTCACTTTTAAGGTAACTTTTTTGATGATTCAGATGTCTACAAAGAATTTATATACACAAACTCGACACATGCTTTAAACTAGATATTTCTTTCCTTTTAGAAGATTTGCCCTTTTCTTTGTCGTGGATTGTCTAATATGTCATTGACCTTCAGACTGGTTAGTGGTGATCTAGTTTATGGACTAGCATGTTTACCAGCAGAATTTTGCAGGTGTTGTTGAAGCTGGTTGATCAAGAATGTCTTGGCTGGTTTAGGTAGTTGAGAAGCCTGGTGGGGACACTAGCATAGAGACATCCCATGCTGGTCACCAGTATCCAATACACAACATGCCATGCTAGTCTTTAAATCAGTTTTGACATTGGCCACAGAAATCTTGAGTTGCTTTCTTACTGTGTAAGCAAAAACAATATCTTTTTGTATTCGGCTACAGGCTTTTGTCTTCCTAGAAAGTTCTGGCGGTGACGTACAATTGCAATAGCCGCCGTATGGCATTTTACACGTCTGTGTGTGTTCAACTCGGCGCAAGGCAAATACAGCAAGATGAAATATTCATCTGGTCCCCGGATGCTCTCCGCTTCGCCCTCGAGCCTGGCGTAAGGGTGTAGATTGCGTCTGCTGAGCGTCCTCTCCTGTGATACAACATCAATGACATGTTGTGAAAGTGGCGCAAGATGTCATTTGGGCTTTAACGACATACATATAAAAGAGATCCAGGGACCTGTCAGGGCTTTATATCCCCTCTGCCCCCTGTGTAAACCTTCAGGGAAATCAACAGTTTGATATGCAGAGCCATGCTGAAAAATGTATGGGAGTAATAAAGGCATGCACAGACGTGGCATTTAGCCAAATATGGTTGCTGATATATATACGTGCCCGTGTCAGCCTTTGAGCGTAGTGACAGTCTTTTATCATTGATATGACAAAAAGCCATTGAGGGGGATTCGACTCTGATCTGGCCTTGTTTGTGTTTATGTATGTTCTCTGACATTTACTTTGCGACATGAAAAGTGCCCCTGGTTGTCACATTATGGATACCGGGGGGCTTTAGAGACAGAATTCTCATTTTGCTGAAATGAAACTCGCGCTGGGATCAGCCTTTTATCATCTAAGTGCATTTAGGTTGATGTACTTTATATGCTTGTTTGACAGAATTTCTTTTCTCTCTTCTCTCTTTTTTACTCTCGCTCCAGGCCTCGTGAAGCTGGGAATCCACTGTGTCACATGTCAGAAAGTTGCCATAAAAATTGTAAACCGGGAGAAACTCAGCGAGTCTGTGTTGATGAAGGTAAGAAAGTGCTGTTTTTTTAATGTACTTTATGAGATGACTTAAGTAAACCAGTCTGTCTCTCTGCTCTGAATTATAATGTAATTAAAAGTTGTCAATTAAAGATGGCTGCTTGTACCAAATCTGTCACTTACATTACATTTACACTGTGGTGGGAGAGTTTGAGGATTTAAATTTATTTAGATCACCCACAAAGCTTATTCTGTCACAATACTATACATTGTTTTCTCTTGCTGAAAGGGAAAGTTAGCACCATTTCTGTCCTAATTATGCCAAGGTTCTAGCTACAGCAACAAAATATGAAAGAGTCTTTTGAGCACAAACAGGCAGCTGTCACTGTGCTGCTGAACTGCCATCAGGGGATTGTTTGAGTATGAAAGGATTACCCTCAATTCTTTTACCCATCTTCAGTAGTTTGTAAGGAGTGGCAATGAGACACATACTATCAGACTGGACATTGATTAGCAGGAGTTATCTGTAATTGTTCATTATCCAATTTGAATCGTGCACAGTGATCTCTCCATCTGTGATGCTCTAATTGGTATGTCTTCTTGTGAAAGTGGCACGCTATACATAGCTCATGATATGTATATACATACATATCTCAGTGTTTGTTGAAAGCCAAATGTTGGAGAGAAATTCACTAAGAATGAATTGTGTCAGGAAATGTTTACACAGTCATGTTAATTGATCTCATGTGTTATAACATGTCTCAGGACTGAAGAAAAATAAACAATGTCTTTCTTAAGTCTAATTGTCTTCAATAGAGTAATCCATTTCCAGATCCAGGAATAACCAGATGCACTTGATTTGACTATTAGAAAATGAGGAAATATTACATTTGTTCAAGGTTGAACAAATCTTTTGAGTGGATACCGATGACGATGCAACACATTACTGATTTGGTTTGTAGTTTTCAGCACAGTCTTACTGATGCTTTCACAAATCATTTATTGCAATTTTGACAAACACTCATCTATGTTTGGCAGTTCAAAAATATTTACAGTATGGACCAAAATTGTTATGGACAAGGAGACTGTCATTGGTTGCACCCCAGAATTGATTTTGATGCCCCTATGCAGTGCATATGTTCCGTTTTTTTGCTTTACAAATATGTTGGTCACATACCTTATAACATTATCTGAAAGTCAGCCGTTTTTCCTTGCTTTACAGAGTGAATAATTGACTCTGTCAAACTGCTACTATGGTATTACATTTTTTTTAAATAATAAAATGACAAGATGATGCTGATGTTGCCATTTTGCTTTATAAATTGAGTGAGCTTTAACATAAAAATCACCTCAACTTTTGACCCAATCAGCGTAATTTCCTTTCAGTGTCCATCCAGCATCATATGGATTTCATTAAATGGTTAATGGCTCATTAACTCCTGGTGGATTGTGGGGCAGTAGTAATTTAGATGAGCTGATTGGTTCCTCATTGTAATTGGATGTGAGAGAGGGCTATACAGTCATCCGGCCCACATGCAGTCCCCAGACCCCCCTGCTCACACATAGGTGTTTGGACTGCGGTGGAAATTGCTTCTCTGCAGGAAATAGACCTAGGCCTTATGGGAGTCTGATTGTGGAGGCATGCTTTTGTGTTTCTCATTGTCGTACTTTACTTTCCTCACCAAGCGGTATAATTTAGAAAACAAACAGATGCCATCTGATCCTCCATGACTGATAGTTAGTTGTGTTCCTCTGAAGGTCACCCCGTAACCCATTCTATTGTATCTCCTGCTTATTTTAGCTTCTCTTAAGGGCTGTTGTCATGGCAACTTGACGTAATTGGCTTGAGGAGGGAGGTGGGGGGAGAAAATTATATGCTTATAGTAAAAACAGCTTCAGATGTTGCATGCCTACCTCAATGTATCTGAGATTTTTTTGAACGACGGGATCGACAGTGGAGGCAAAAGACAGAGACAACAACCTGCTGTTCTTGCGCACTTATGAGTCCCAAAGTCATGACTAATCTTCTCTATGGTGTAATTTCCCATGATTCCACCTTGATTCATTGGCTTTAACTAGACTTCATTTTCAGTTCAACTCATTGGATAGTCTCCCAGTCATTGGCTGCTATGTTCCTCCTGTAGTTCACCCTTGACACAGTCATGAAGGAATAAATAAAAATAATGACTTCATTAGCATAATTTTAGACAGTCGGCAGGAGGTCACCTGTCATTCTGTTGTTTTCCTTCTTCTTCTCTTTCCTCAGCCTCCAGCGAATCTCACGTTGGTTGGCATTTGCATAGCGTGGAGCCGGTGTGCAGCTGTCAGTGTGTGGAAGAGCATACGTGTCTGTATGTTGAAAGCAGGGGTTCGGTACCTCCTGTCAGTGTGTGCTTGCTGGGACATAGTAAAAGTAAGAGCGTCCATGTGTGCTCATCCCCGAGCCCAGGTTGAGCGCGTCAGGTTTTATTTGTGTGTGCAGTATCCAGAGTGTCTGTTAGTGTGTGTGTGTGTGTTCATGTCTACTCCCAGGGAGAGGCGGTGTTGTGTGTTAGATCGTGGCACGCACAGAACAGAAGCCTGGCATTTGAGAACATGCTCCTCGCAGAGAACTCCACGGCCCCTGCCTGGCCCCTCCTGAACTAATGAAGTCGTCTCTGACATTTTCAGACATGAAAAGAAAAGCTCTTTGACTTACTTTGCCGTCACACTAATGAGGGTTATGTCATTAGGTGACCTCGGCCTAGATGCCTCACAGCAACATTGTCTTCAAGGGGAAGATGTTGTTATGTGTGTGCATTCATTATATCGCATAGGTGATGCTTTTAAATAAATTAATTTGATTAAAAATAGAGCTCTTTAAACACTGGAAAACTTATTCCATTGTGTTTCCACTCCAGTCCGGTGCCATTTTGTGGAAAAGCTGTTTTAAAATGCTAAATAGTGTGCTTATCTTTCAGTTTCCCTTGAGACAGGCTACTCAAAACTATTTATAACAAACCATGCATTAAACATCACTCCCTCCTAATGAATGACTGCCTCTTGACACTGCAGGGTGGATCCCAGGGTGGATCCCAGATACCATTTCAGAAAGGTATCACTCTTTGGTTTAATCAAGTCTTGGGTGGTTAATGGTAAATGGCCTTAGGGATGGTGGGAGTGAAAGTTTCTCTCAGCGTGCGGTGTCGAATCCAGACGGGTCCCGAGGGGAAAGCTAACATTTCTGAAACCAAGCCCAGTGTTGCCCAGGAGACTGACTGCTGAGGAGAAGGAGGGACATGTTGCACCCCTGCAGAGAAGAGATTACTCAAGCTGTGGATGAGTGCCAGTGTACACACACTATATGTTACGCAGTGACAGTGGAAAAGAACTTAAACTATATTTCAACTATATTTTAAAGGAGAAGTGTGCGATCTGCACCTCTAGCAGCACCAAACATTTTCATTATTTTAAAAAACAACAAAAAAGATACTTTAGATCAGGGGTGTCCAGTCCTGCTCCTGGAGGGCCACTGTCCTGCAGAGTTTAGCTCCAACTTGCCTCAACACAACTGTCTGGAAGTTTCTAGTATGCCTAGTAAGACCTTGATTGGTTGGATTGGAAAGTGGATTGACTTGATTGGACAGTGGCCCTCCAGGATCAGGTTTGGAACCCCTGCTTCGTCAACGGTCTTTGTCAAGTTTGGAACAATCTTCTAAAACATCTGTGAAAATTCATCCATTCAGATATTCAAAAATTATGTTTCTGGTTCCTAACTCTTTGGTTCTGGTTCTTTATTTGTTGTTTCCTTTTTCCTTCGTAAAGCGATCTTGAGGTCCTGAAAGGCTATATAATCATAAATTATTGTTATTATTACTATTATTACATATTACACATTTATTACATTTTCTGCAGGAAACCGATTGAGTATGTTACTGATTTGTTTTGTATTTTTCAATACATTTTTACCAATGCCTTATGACTGTCATCACTTTTGCAGTTTTGACAAGCCCTCATCTATGTTTGCATGGTTAGAAAACATTGGTGTCAAATCAGTAGAATTACAGAAAACCAAACATTTATGTTTGCAAGGCATAAAAAATGATGTACAAATGTAAAATGTTCAGTGTCAGTGCCGCACTAGCTTGAATAGACAAGAGGCTGTTTTGTCAAATGTCCCTCATGCTCTCTTACACTAGTCCCCAGGCCAGCAGGTCGAGACTTTATATCTAACCTCTCCTAATCTCGAGAGCTGTGCTTTAGCTCTTGCTGACCTGAAGTACTTTAGTGTTTATGTGGTGCTGACGCTTTGCCGAGTGAGATATGGAGTCAGCTCTTCACACCGATGCTCCGGAAGAGCTGATGATCTGTGACGCTCTACGCAGAGACACAGTTCCACATCTGGGTATGACTTATCCTGCTCTGCCCCCCGTGGTGTTCGCTCCATCCATGATCTCTCAGTCAAATGAACCACTGCCTCTTTAATAGTGGTGCACTGAAGTGATTTAAGATGGTGTTTGTTTAACCCACATTCACTGGCACTTTAGTCTTGGAAAAGAGAGATAGATGAAGGTCTTAATGATGTGATCACTGAGGCAGGAAGGCAGTGACGAGGCACAGCGCAGAGATCTCAAGGCAGAATCCAATTCATGCTTGCTTGAGCTCTGAGGATTTTTTTAGTGTTACCGTTCAAAAGTTTGGGGTCAGTAAGATTTTTACTTTTATTCAGCAAGGACACATTCAATTGATCAAAAGTGACAGAAAAGACATTTATAATGTTACCAAAACATATATTCCGAATGAATGCTGTTCTTTTGAATTTTCTATTTATCAGTCATCAAAGAATCTCAGAAAAAAATGATCACTGTTTCTACAATAATAAGAGGCACAAGTTTTCAAAATTGATGATAAGAAATGTTTCTTGAGCACCATCATCATATTAGAATGATTTCTGAAGGATCATGTGACACTGAAGACTGGAGTACTGATGCTGAAAATTCAGCTTTACATCACAGGAATAAATAACATTTTTAAAAATATTGAAATAGAAACAATTATTTTAAATTGTAACAATATTTTGCAATATTACAGTTTTTACTGTATTTTTGAATCCCCCACTTTCTTTGTGCTAAATGTATGTTTATAGCCTTGATTATTTTAAATGAAATATATAAAATATATAAAAAAGTATATTTCGCAGACAGCAGCCCAGCTTCTGTTCTTGTAATGGTAGAGAAAATCTGAAAAAAAAAATGCAGGAAGGGAATATAGCATAGAGGGAATAAAAGATGAAATTTGCAGTCCAGCACAGAGGCAGAAATAGAGGCAGATTGAATGGCTGATGAATGATGGCTGACCCTAATCTTGTTATCCTGCCATTGATGACAGCAGTGTCATTTTCTCTCTATATATACGTTTCTCTCTCTTCTCCTCTAAATGATTATGGATCATTCATCTTCTCCCGCGCTCTGCGGGAAGATTGTTGTGTTTGTGAGGGAGATGTTTCTCTCACCGCATGCACAGAGTGGGACACAAAACAAAATAAATGGCCTCCAGCCCGGTGCATCTTCATCTAATTTGCATATATAAGTCTTTGAAGATGCCAAGCTGATTTTATAAGGTTTGAGTTTATTGATCTACATTTGAGTACATTTTTATCTGTATTACTGTTCATGTTTAATTCAACTATAGCTATCCTACTACATTAAAGGGATTGTTCACCCAAAAATGTAAATTGTCATCATTTACATTTACTCACCCTCATGTCATTTCAAACAATATGACTTTCTTTATTCTGTGGAACACAAAAGAAGATATTTTGAAAATTGTCTCAATTGTTTCCAGAATTATTCAAAATATCTTCTTCTAATGCAATGGAATGACACAAGGGTGAGTAATGACAGAATTTTCATCCCTTTAAAGGGGGGTTATCACACACAGTTTCTGTCAATCTCATGTCAATCTTGAGTACCTATAGAGTAGTATTGCATCCTTCATATCTCCGAAAAGTCTTTAGTTTTATCATATTTATAAAAGACAGATACGCTGTACCGAGTCTTTCCGAATAAAACCGAGCGGCTGGAGGCGTATCTTGTGATAAAATAAAAGAGTCACGAGCGCGCGCGGCCATTGCGTTGATAGCGTCTGAAAGCTATGACATCCTTAGAACATCTAGACATCGCATGCTCCATTGATAAATTAACTATACGTTCATGTTGTTTACTTGATGTGCACTTACGCACCGATAGCTAACAACACACAGACATTTGAAGCAGTTTTACTCACCGCCTGCGCTTCCAACGCATGACCGTGAACCTTTATCGTTGGGACTGCTCCATCTTTCAGCATTAGACGATCTGCAAATCCGGAGTTGAACTGGGCCTTGTTTATAAAACAATCATTGCCGAAATGCAGGGAACAAACAAAAACACTTGCGCAACTCCGTTGCTGCTCCGGAAAAACAAACTCCATCCACTGTCCCCTTAACGCTGGGTTCTTTGGGAAGCGGAACAGGGTTGTCTTGCCCTGACAACCAAAAACACACTTCTTTGGTGACATTGTTGATTTTGTGAAGTCCTGTGACCTATGCAGCGCAGCCGACGACTTCCCTAAAGCCGAGCAAAGCGCGTTGATGGGCGTGCTTTTGCTCTCTCGCTCTGGTCGACGTGCGCGTGCACCCTTCAAGAAGTGCCCGTACAAGAAAATTCCGCCCTTGTTGACATCACATAGGCCCATACTCAAAAAAAAACTTGCCAAAACTTGTGAGAAACCGGAAGGAGTATTTTTGGCACAGAAATATTCCATCAAACGTCCAACTTATTTTTTGAAACTTTGGCCATGTTTAGCATGGGAATCCAAGTCTTTAACAGTGTAAAAAGCTCAGAATGTATGAAACCCCCCTTTAAGTAAAATTTGTCTTTAAGTCATCCTCATGATGTTCCAAATCTATATGCTCTTATGCTTGACGTAAATGTGTGGTAATACTCCTACACTAAAGTATACATTTAGATCTTTCCTCTATTTTATGTGCACTTCCTTCTCAAATGATTAAGCTGCAACTTTGACCCCAAGTCTCAGTACTTCATTGGAGGTCTTTTTGCTTCAGTGACCACATATACCCTATAGTTGTTTTGTTCAATCCACAGCATGGTAGGTGCGAGCTTGAGTGTTGTCTGGCACAGTGTGAAAGTCATCAAGCTGTTCAAAATAGTGGTTGAGGGCTGGTCATTTGCTACGGCAACAGATGGAGATTTGATTTACACTTGGGTCTCTGTAATTTATTTAATTCCCCTCAACATTGAATAGACTCATTTTTTCAATGAAGATGTGTGGGTTTACTCAATGTGAATCATTTTTTGAAATTCAGTTTCAGTTGAAACTCAAGATGAACATTTGAATTTGTGATTAATTAATATACAGTTTGTCTTTTTCAGTAGGACATACTCTCAAAAGATTTATTTCTATAAATATATTTATGCCATTTTTGTGATTTATATTCTGTCTGTCTCAGGCTCTGGGTGCTTTCATCTATATTGAGCCTTTCAGTCATACTGGAGTGAGGAATGGGTACAGGTTGTTGATTGCTTATCATTATTTATTTTTAAAGCACACTAATTGCAGGAATGATCCACCTGTCCTGAAGAAACTTGTGATAGAGTAGTAGTGTGATATTGATAAATATATGTTTTATGAGGCACTCCTTCCTTGATCAGGCAGCATTTGTTTTGTCAATCCTTACCTGTTAGTCAGCACATGTCAGGGATAAAGTCCAATCAGCCAAATGTTTATCAAAAATTAAGCATAACATAGTTTAATTTTATTGTGGACTTAATTGGGGTTTATCAAGTTACTTACCAAATAAATAAATAAATTGACAACGCCATGTAGGAAGTCTGTTGGGACCACTGCCAATGGTCAGTTATGAAGTTTTCATTATAGAAAAAATATTTGACCTCATAATGCTGTGATTGCAAGTGTTCCAGAGAGCCATGTAATAATGTATAGTTGTAATACAGTAGTTTTAATAATGTTATTTGTGAACAGTTTCTATTAGTCGTGTGGGTGGTGATTAATTGATTAATTGGAATGATTTTGGGCGTTGAGGGTTAGAACTGAATGTTCAGTTCTATAAGTCATTGTCACTTCTTTCACGTCTCAAAAATCTTAAATGCTGTAAAAATGTAAGAGCATAATAGAGCCTCTCTTATATTATCAGCCAAATTTTATGTACAGTTCACAAGTTTGGGGTTGGGTAGATTTTTAAAATGTTTCTAAAAGAAGTCACTTGTGCTCACCAAGACTGCATATTGTGAAAATATAGTACAATTTAGAATTGTGAAATATTAGTACAATTTAAAATAACTGTTTTACATTTCAATATAATTTAAAATGTATTACTGATGGCAAAAACTGCATTTATTTGAAATGTAAATCTTTTGAACTGATCTTTTGATCTGTACTTTGTTTTGAACAATCAAATGCATCCTTGCTGATTGAAAGTATTCATTTCTTTCTTTCTTTCTAAACAAAAAACTTACTGATTTTTGAATGGTAGTGTTTATATATTGCTTATAAGAGTTAATAGATAGATAACAGTGCATTGTTAAGGATAATATGTCAACTTTATGGAACATGTTTACCGTTTTAGCTCACAATCATGTTTTTCCACAATCCTATTCCCCTCTGTCTGATGCTGGGTACATCAGCTTTGACTGATCATTTGATCAAACGGAGAAGGCCCTGAGGAATCAGGAAGTAGAAGATAAAGGAACGCCGTTACCTTTTCATTTGGTCCCTGGAGTGACCTTTAACCCTCTTTCCTTCCTTGCCAAAGTCATTATGGCTGAACTGAGACAGTAGCAATAGAGAAAATGTCCATTATGTGAGATTTATAACTGTGGTCCATGTCCATTGCTTCCTACAATGACAGATAAATCAATTGACGTGGACACCTGTGTTCCATGATTATGATTGCACAGACGCCCTGAGAGGATGTGAAGGTGAAAGATGTCTTTGTGACGTTGACTAGCAGATCTGTCTACTTAAAAAATGGTTTCACACCTGTCTACATAAAAAACAGGTTTTAGTTTTATAGCCTAATAACAGATTGCTGACCTTTCTTGAAAGGTTACCGTTAGCGCTCTGTTTTAAGGACAGTTTAAGTGGTTTATGCTTAGGACTTAGGAATGATCTCAAAGTGATTATAAACCATATCAGCCTGGCTTATGAATACTTATTAAATGCCATAATATAATCATCATTAATTTGCTAAAAAGCAAAGTTGGTCTTACCGACTGTGTGTTTTTCAGATTGTTTCAGTGTTGTTAAAGGGATAGTTCACCCAAAAATGAAAATTGTGTCACCATTTACTCACCATCATGATGTTCCAAACCTGTATAAAGTTCTTTCTTCTGCTGAACACAAAAGAAGATATCTTGAAGAATGTCGGTAACCGAACAGTTGATGGGGCCCATTGACTTCCATAGGAAGTTCCATTTAAATTTTTGGGTGAACTATCCCTTTAACTGAAACTATTAAAAATTGTTTTTGTTAATTAAAATAAAGTTTAAATAAAATATAAATATTAATAATTGTAATTTTGAAAATTTTAATTAAAATTAGAAATGAAAGTTGGAGTACTAAAATTAACTAAGACTGAAATATAAATAAATTAAAGCTAAATAGAAACATTTAAAAAAAAAAAAAACTAATATGACAATAACACATGACAGAATTACTAAAATCTAAAAATAAAAGTTAATTCAAAATATTATTAAATATTATAATAGTATATAAATAATACTAAAATAACACTGGCTTGTTTGACTTTCTGTCGATGCAGCTGGGTGGCAGAATATTGCGCTTGGCCTTAAAACGGTCATTTTATGCAGGCACCTACATTTTTTTGCTTCACACTGCAGCCAAGCAAAACAAAGCTCTTAAAACGTAATGATTCTTGCCCGAAAAGTGGGACGTGATGCAATCCCCCCCAGTTATAATGGCTGCTATTCCTCTGGTGTATAGTATAGAGTAAGTTTCCAACACATTGTATCATGGGTAAGCAATGATTTATGGGATATCTAGGCACTTCTTCAGCACTACAGGTTCTGTGAGCCAGAATGGAGTCAGTGGGAAGTTTTTCCTTCATACAATAAATCTGTACTTGACCACACAGCACAAAACTGCGACTAGTACTGCGCCATTGAACTACTGATTTAAATACACCATGTGTGGTAGTGATTGGTGTGCGAGATCAAACTTCTTCTCCAGGATGAGTGAGTGATGCAAAAGATAGATCATAATTACTTTTCTCTATGAGCACAGGAGTCTTTTAGCGTCTGTGTCCCCGCTCACGGCAAGATGAAAATAATGGCTTCTGTCATAAATCTATATCCAGAAAACTAGACTCAGGTTTAACATTGCCATATCTGCAAGAATACACACTTTTTCTTGTTTCACTCATCAGTGCACAATTGAAGGTTTTCCACCCCCTATATATATATATATAATCTCATACATCAATATCCAAAGGAACAAAAAGTGAGGACTAAACATATTTACCACTCTTTGTCTTGGGAAATGGCTGCATTCTTCCTAACATTCTCTTCCATAGGAAGAAACTAAAGCTAGAGGGTTAAAAGCAGCACAATGAGATGCCAACAGTGTATTTTTGAGTTTGAGAAGAAGAGCCTCTCTGGACAGTTTTTGATCAATTAAAACACATTCCTTTCGTATTTAAATCAATGTTTTTCACATTTATTCCACACTGAGCCCAGGGCAACTAATTTCTGGAAGGTCAAAAGGCATCAAAGCAGTTGTTTATTGAGGCTAGGCGCTCTTAAAGCACCCAATATTCCTATGCAAATGTGCGTGCATAAATTTGAATGCATGACAAGCAGTGTTTTTTGTTTTGACATTGGCCTGTAAGATATAATTTGCAAAGTTTACTTGAGGGAAACAAAAACATTACAACAAGCAGAATGTACATGGAGGTGATGTTTGCTGTTTAGCTCAACTTAAGCCACGGTTTATGAAATTCCCCTTGGAGACGTATGCACAAGAACTCTATCAGGAAGTCATCTTCGGTGGACCCAGCGAACGGTTCCTCCCCGTATAGATCCTCCAGCCCATCATCCCAAAGTCTGCCTCACTGCACTCTATTTCCAAAACCAATTTCTCGATAGCAGACATGCTAATCACACGCCTCTAAAATGAGTTTCCTGAAGCAATTTAAGGGTGAAATTCAACCTTTCAGTCATAAATATTCAGACTCTGTTGTTTATGTGGCCTTAGAGCAAGTTTTATTTCTAACACTTGTGCTTCATGTGTGGCTTTAAGGGAACACAACATTGTGAGACCAAACGTTGCATGTGTGTCATGGGTCAAGAAGCAGATTGGCTGCGAACAGAACAAGGCTTTGTACCGAGCGGAGAGCTGCGGTTATCTGCTCGGTCCAGACGAGAGGACAGAGCAAGACCAACAGGATTGCATGCAGAAACATTTTGCTTGTTCAAACTTGAGGCCGAAATCTGTGGCTTAGATCTCTTGGATGTCAGCAGTGCTGGTTTAGTAGGTCACTCAGGTGCCTCTTTAGACTGGAAGTGTTTGGAATGATGGGATGAGGTGTGTGGCACAGCCATACTTATGTTTACTTATGTTATACGTCTGCTTTCACACTATACCAAACCATTAACAAGATCTCTTTATTTGAAATAAATGTATTGACAATTTATTTTAAATATTTTCAAAAGAAAAATAAGCACATTTTGTTTCAAATAAAATTGGAATTAAATTACTCCCTCTGTTGACAGCTACACAACAACCAGTTTGACACTTGTTCATGAAGAGATTGTAAAACTAATCCATATGAATTGAGCAATTTAGTCCTAATTTTCTGAAGAGACACAAACACTTTATATGATGAACAGATTGAATTTAGGCCTTAATCGCATATAAATATTGATCAGCAAACATAAACAGAAGCTCAGCCATACCTGCTTGACACGTGAGAACAAACTTCTTGCGGAAGCTCAAATGTGCTGCATAACACACAAGAATGAACCTCATTGGTTCTTGTGGAAGCTCAAACGTGCTGCGTAACACACGAGAATTAACCTCATTGGTTCTTGCATGTCACGCGAACATGCTTGAGCGTCTGTTTACCACAGCTGATGTGTGAGTTTATGAATGTTTATATGTGAATAAAAGCCTAAATTCAATCTGTTCATCATATAAAGCAATTGTGTCTCTTCAGATAATTCGGACTAAACCGCTGAATACATATGGATTAGTTTTACAATCTCTTTATGAACTTTTTCTGCGTCAAAGTAGTAGTTGCATAGACGGTCAAAGGAGGGACAGAGATCTCTCAGATTTCTCAGAAGTCTTACGGGTTTGGAACGACATGAGGGTGAGTAAATGATGACAGAATTTTCGTTTTTGGGTGAACTAACCCTTTGAATTTATTCAATTTTGTCCACTCATATCCTGAATGTATATGGTTACTTCCTGTGGTTGAACTTTTTAGGAAACCTTTGGAAATAACCAACTGAGGCTCATTGGAAAAACATGCCTCTACCTATATTTTGTACCTACACATACAATTAACTGCAGTTTCCAGCTGAAATGACCACTAGTGACAGTAAAATACCAACAATTTGTATTCCTTTTCACACAAATCATGATTACAGATGCAGATTATCAATTTAAATGTGTATTTTTTGCTTGTTTTTTTGCACAATACTATATTAAGACCTCAAACACTTTTAACACATGCAGTGCACAATTTGTAAACGAATACAGTTCATTTTGGCATCACATAACCAGCTCCATATGTATGTACAGTGGGGAGAACAAGTATTTGATACACTGCCGATTTTGCAGGTTTGCCCACTTACAAAGCATGTAGAAGTCTGTCATTTTTATCATAGGTACTCTTCAACTGTGAGTGATGGAATCTAAAACAAAAATCCAGAAAATCACATTGTATGATTTTTAAGTAATTAATTTGCATTTCATTGCATGACATAAGTATTTGATACATCAGAAAAGCAGAACTTAATATTTGGTACAGAAACCTTTGTTTGCAATTACAGAGATCATATGTTTCCTGTAGTTCTTGACCAGGTTTGCACACACTGCAGCAGGGATTTTGGCCCACTCCTCCATACAGACCTTCTCCAGATCCTTCAGGTTTCGGGGCTGTCGCTGGGCAATACGGACTTTCAGCTCCCTCCAAAGATTTTCTATTGGGTTCAGGTCTGGAGACTGGCTAGGCCACTCCAGGACCTTGAGATGCTTCTTATGGAGCCACTCCTTAGTTGCCCTGGCTGTGTGTTTCGGGTCGTTGTCATGCTGGAAGACCCAGCCACGACCCTTCTTCAATGCTCTTACTGAGGGAAGGAGGTTGTTGGCCAAGATCTCGTGATACATGGCCCCATCCATCCTCCCCTCAATACGGTGCAGTCGTCCTGTCCCCTTTGCAGAAAAGCATCCCCAAAGAATGATGTTTCCACCTCCATGCTTCACGGTTGGGATGGTGTTCTTGGGGTTGTACTCATCCTTCTTCCTCCAAACACGGCGAGTGGAGTTTAGACCAAATAGCTCTATTTTTGTCTCATCAGACCACATGACCTTCTCCCATTACTCCTCTGGATCATCCAGATGGTCATTGGCAAACTTCAGACGGGCCTGGACATGCGCTGGCTTGAGCAGGGGGACCTTAATCAGGATTTTAATCCATGACTGCGTAGTGTGTTACTAATGGTTTTCTTTGAGACTGTGGTCCCAGCTCTCTTCAGGTCATTGACCAGGTCCTGCCGTGTAGTTCTGGGCTGATCCCTCACCTTCCTCATGATCATTGATGCCCCATGAGGTGAGATCTTGCATGGTGCCCCAGACCGAGGGAGGTTGACCGTCATCTTGAACTTCTTCCATTTTCTAATAATTGCGCCATCAGTTGTTGCCATCTCACCAAGCTGCTTGCCTATTGTCCTGTAGCCCATCCCAGCCTTGTGCAGGTGTACAATTTTATCCCTGATGTCCTTACACAGCTCTCTGGTCTTGGCCATTGTGGAGAGGTTGGAGTCTGTTTGATTGAGTGTGTGGACAGGTGTCTTTTATACAGGTAACGGGTTCAAACAGGTGCAGTTAATACAGGTAATGAGTGGAGAACAGGAGGGCTTCTTAAAGAAAAACTAACAGGTCTGTGAGAGCCGGAATTCTTACTGGTTGGTAGGTGATCAAATACTTATGTCATGCAATAAAATGCAAATTAATTATTTAAAAATCATACAATGTGAATCATACAAAACTGCTCAGTAATTCACCTGGTACAGCATTGCACTTGCAATGCACAGCCCTTGGGTTTGAGTCCCAAAACATGAGTCACGATAAAAGAGCTTAAACTTGTAGAAGCAAGTTAAAATGGCATGTTTGCTTTAGCAAATGCATTTTTATCTCACATTTTCTTTTGCTCACACTATTTGTTAGGTATAGGGCAGGGTTTAGTGCAGGTGGTAGTGTACATTATTTTCAAAAGTGATTAACGTGAGCATTAACCTTAATGTCACTGGACATTTCCGAACTGCTGTGATATGTAGAACAACCAATGTAATGAAACATTGCCAGATTCGCTTTCATCTGTTTTGGATAAAACTAAATGCACTTTAACACTAATCCTAACCCTAAGTGCCACTCATTAGACATTTCACTTTGAAAGTGTCGCGAATCACGCAAGAAGCAGCATAATTTTGCAGAAATGTCGCCACAGGCACTTTTTTTTTTTTTCCAGTGGGTTGGAAATAATCATTATATTTGAAATTTGGTTTGGTTCTATTAGTGGCACAGAAATTCTACCTGTAATTGTGTATTTCATTGTCCTCTTTCCCTGTTGTTCTTCTTACTTTCCACTGAGCTTTCGCTCATTTGCCATCCAGCCATTTTCAGACCTACTCACACCTGATGGATCTGATTTGAGCCACAGCTGCTGGTTGGTCACGTAGATGGATTGGCTATCACCGAGGGACAGCAATTGTGTTTAATATCCACCTATATCCTGTACGGTGTGTCTCTGGAGGTATTAGCTAAGCCATGATATGCCTCCCAGCGGTCCTCGTCTAAGCCTTCAGTGAGACGTTAAGGTCTGCTGCTTTAACCCCCTCCTCTTCCCTCGTGCTCAAGTGTCTGTTTCCACATGTGTTTGAGTTAATTAGTTACAAAGCCACAGCAGCTCCCAGGAGGAACGCCGCTACAGAACAGCCTCCATCTTTATTAAAGATACGCGTCTTGAGTGCTTTCCTTCCACTTTTCTGTTTTTTCTTTATGGTTTTCTTCATCTGCTGCTCTTCCATTCCTTTAATTGGGAAGTTGATGTGTTGTGAGGGAGCTTGAGGAATTAAGATGGATTGGAGGAAAAAGGCATCAATGATAAATAGATCAGGGAACTGCCTGAAGGAGAGGTGATGGCGTGTCTCATGTAAAGTCACGTTCATGCATGCTGACAGCGATTAAACCCTGGAGGTCAGCGAGTCTCTGTGCTCTTGGCTGATTATAGGTGTTCCTACATGACTGCTGTATCCAAATGTTTCAGGTGGGGCATCACTATCTGCATTTCCATTGGCAGTAGCATGTTGTCACTGCTCATTTGTAGAGATGCACCAATATGGACATTTCTGCTGATGCAAGTAACCAATATTTTCATTTATTTGTTTATTTGTTTATTTATTTACTTACTTACTTACTTACTTACTTACATTTTGTTAGACTGCTCACCTAAAAAATCCAGAGCTCTACATGCTTTAAATGAGGAAATTTCTTTTACTTTTAAAACAAATTTTATTTATTTTATAGCTTGAAATAACGTGGGCAGCCCTGGCATGATCACTGCATGATCATTTGGCTATCATTTATCAGCTTAAAGGGATAGTTCACCCAAAAACTTACTTACTCACTTACCCTCAAAAGGATGTTGATAATCAAACAGTTGACGGTAGCCATTGACTTCCATAGTAGAAAAAAAATACTATGGAAGTCAATGGCTGTCAACTGTCTAGTTACCAACATTCTTTAAAATATCTTCTTTTGTATTCAACAGAAGAAAGAAACTCATACAGGTTTAGAACAACAAGAGGGTGAGTAAATGATAACATAATTTTTGGGTGAACTATCGCTTTAAATATATCACACTTTTTATTTAAAAAACCAATAGAAATAACGTTTTAAAGTCACATTTATCGGCCAATACCAATATGACTGCCGGTATATCATACGTCTCTGCTCATTGGCTGCATCACCTAGTCACTCATGTTGCTATAAATCACTAAATCTCATTTACAATGAATGACTTCCAGTTGCTTTGTCACTGCGAGTGGAAAAAAGCTTGTAAATCATACTAAATTATGTTTTTTTGAAAATGTAAAAATGCTGAATGTTTTTTGTGAGGGTTGTGTTTAGGGGTGGTAGGGGATTTGTACAGTATAAAAATCATTATGTCTATGGAAAGTCCCCATAAAAAAATGAAAACCCAACATGTGTGGTCCTGGTATTCCCTATGTCCCCACAAGTATAGTAATACCAGGAAATTTTGATCTTGTGGGGTCAAAATTGTGGGGGACATTGTGGGGACATTTTTTTGGTCCCATGAGGAAACAAGCTTATAAATCATACAGAATTATATTTTTTGATTGTTTTGTGTGATGGTAGGTTTAGGGGTAGGTTTAAGGTTAGTGTAGAGGAATATAATATACAGTTTGTACAGTATAAAAACCATTAGGTTTATGGAATGTCCCAATAAAAACAAACCAAACATATGTGTGTGTGTGTGTGTGTGTGTGTGTGTGTGTGTGTGTGTGTGTGTGTGTGTGTGTGTGTGTGTGTGCCAGGGCTGCCCAGCTAGTGGGCACTGGAGAGTTTGGACAGAACAGCCAAAACCCACACTGCAGAGCTCTGGAGACAAGAGACAAACACCTCATCTTCCATTTCATCATCACTTTCTTGAGCTCTTCACACACACAATTATGCAAATAGCCATTAAAACCCATTGTTGCAAACACCCATAAAGACACACATAACGTCTCGGTTACGTATGTAACCCTCGTTCCCTGAAGGAAGGGAACGGAGACGTTACTTCAGTTACTGACGAAATGGGGGTTTCGCTTAGAAGCCAATCGCCTTTGAGCTCTACAAAACGAGCCAATGGCATGAAGATGCCATGGGTCTGCGGAATTTGCATAACGCAACCCCGCCCCACCGCGCGGGTATAAAGGGCGTTGCGTGGCAATCTCGCATTATGTTACCTGCTGAAGAGCCGAGGCATGAGCGTCCGGCCGTTCCAGCAGTACAGCGGAAGTGGCATGGGGACGTAACGTCTCCGTTCCCTTCCTTCAGGGAACGAGGGTTACATACGTAACCGAGACGTTCCCTTTCAGTCAGTACACTACGAGTTACGTCAGTTACTGACGAAATGGGGGTCCCAATACAATCTCGCCACGACGGCTGTCTTCCAGCGTCCTGCGCTGACCAGGGCTCCCTGCCGTGAGTCTTAGCACGAACGAGGGGCTAGGCTCAACGCTGATACCAAGGTACACTGGGAAGCATATCCCACGTGGAGAAATGCAACACAATGCCTGCCCGAAGGGAGGACTTAAGAATACACATATGACCCCCGTAGGGACTGCATATGGAGCACTCTGGGGTATCCAGCCGCAGGTGGAAAGTTTTTCAACCCCAGGTGTGGCAAGGTGTCTTGCCAAGGGAAGACACGTGCTTAGAGAGACTTACCGTGGAAATACACATGTGGGGGTTGCCCAACGGGGGAACCATGCACACGGAGGCACCTAGCCGAACACGAGGGCTGACCAAGCGGGCATGCACTCTGGTGTCGACATCAGCAGTGCTGGAGGAGCTCAGGGCTTACTGGGAAGCTCACCTGAGAGAAAATGCGCACGCATCCAGTCCGTGGAGTGGAATGGCGCAGCAAGCGAAGACACCTGAGCCTGTCCAGTTACTGGCCACTTGGGGCGAGTACACGAGCGGACACAGGCTCCACTCGGAGATTATAAAATCTTGCGAATGTGTTGGGTGTCGCCCAGCCTGCAGCTCTACAAATGTCTGTCAGCGAGGCGCCACGCGCTAAAGCCCAAGAGGAAGCAACACTCCTAGTGGAGTGTGCTCTAACCCCAAGGGGGCATGGCATGCCCTGAACCTGATATGCCAGGACAATGGCGTCCACTATCCAGTGAGACAACCTCTGCTTGGAGAGAGCCTTCCCTTTCTGCTGCCCTCCGTAACAGACAAAGAGCTGGTCTGAGGTCCTGAAACACTGCGTCCGGTCTACGTAAGCGCGAAGGGCGCGTACTGGACAGAGCAGTGCCAAGGCTGGGTCTGCCTCCTCCACAGGCAGCGCTTGCAGGTTCACCACCTGATCCCTGAAGGGAGTGGTGGGAACCTTGGGCACGTATCCAGGCCGGGGTCTCAGGATCACGTGAGAATTGGCCGGGCCGAATTCCAGGCACGCTTTGTAAACCGAAAATGCCTGCAGGTCCCCTACCCTCTTGATGGAAGCCAGAGCAATCAAGAGCGCCACTTTCATTGAAAGGAACTTCAGCTCCACAGACTGCAGAGGCTCAAAGGGAGCTTTCTGCAGGGCAGATAAAACCACTGCAAGATCCCAAGAGGGTATTTGAGGAGGACGAGGAGGATTTAATCTCCTCGCTCCTCTAAGGAACCTGCTGACCAGGTCGTGCTGACCTACCGTTTTTGAATCCACCAGGTCATGATGAGCCGAAATCGTGGCCACATAGACCTTCAGGGTGGAGGGAGACAGCCTTCGCTCCAACCCTTCTTGGAGGAAGGAAAGCAAAGACCCGATTGAGCATTTTGTGGGGTCTTCTCGGCGAGAAGAGCACCAGGTGACGAAGAGGTTCCACTTTAACGCATAGGCCTGTCTCGTGGACAAGGCCCTAGCGGAAGTGATGGTAGCCGCCACCTGAGGTGGCAGGGTACTCAAACCTACCGCGTCCCGTCCAGGTCCCACATGTGTAGGTTCCAAAGGTCGGGACGTGGGTGCCATATGGTGCCCCGTCTCTGAGTAAGGAGGTCCTTTCTCAGAGGGATCGACCAGGGAGGGGCTGTCGCAAGGAGTATGAGTTCTGAGAACCAGGTCTGGCCGGGCCAATATGGGGCGACCAAAAGGACTTGCTCCCTGTCCTCCCTGATCTTGCACAGAACCTGTGCGAGAAGGCTCACTGGGGGAAACGCATACTTGCGTGGGCCCCGCGGCCAGCTGTGTGCTAGTGCATCCGTGCCGAGGGTTCCCTCGGTCAGGGAATAATACCAGCGGCAATGGGAAGAGTCGTGGGAGGCAAACAGATCTATCTGTGCGTCGCCAAACTGTTCCCAAATCAGCTGAACCGTCTTCGGATGGAGTCTCCATTCCCCCGGAAGCGGCTGAAACCGTGACGATTCAGTTCTCCCGGGATGTGAATGGCACGAAGCGACCTCAGATGCTTCTGACTCCATAGGAGGAGATGGCGGGCGAGTTGCGACATCCGGCGGGAGCGTAGACCACCTTGTCGGTTGATGTACGCTACTGTCGCCGTGCTGTCTGAACGGACCAGTACGTGCTTGTCCTTGAGCAGGGCTCGGAAGCGGTGCAGGGCAAGACGTACGGCCAGCAACTGGCAATTGACATGCCATAGGCGCTGGAAACTCGTTCTAGGGGAACACCTGCCCGTAGAAAACTGAGGTTCGCCCACGGGGTGAAGGTCTGACGGCAGGCCCGAGTAACTGGGACCCGGAGCGTGCCGTGTTGCCATGCCCATCTCGGGACTCGATCGCGAAGCCAGTGCTGAAGCGGTCTCATATGAAGCAAACCGAGCGGCGTTACCGCGGCTGCTGATGCCATATGCCCCAGGAGCCTCTGAAAATATTTCTGTGGTACCGCACTCTTGCCCTCGAACTGGCAAAGACAAGTCAGCAGTGACTGCGCGCTCGCTCGTAAGCTGCGCGTACATGGCGACCGAGTCAATTTCCATACCGAGAAAAGAGATCCTCTGCACTGGGGAGAGTTTGCTCTTTTCCCAGTTGACCCGAAGGCCCAGACGGGCGAGGTGCTGAAGCACCAGGTCCCTGTGTTCGCAAACCTGATCCCGAGAGTGGCCTAGAATCAGCCAGTCGTCGAGATAGTTCAGGATGCGAACCCCGTGTTGCCTGAGCGGCACAAGGGCTGCCTCGACGACCTTCGTAAAGACGCGAGGGGACAGGGCTAGCCCGAATGGGAGAACCGTGTACTGATATGCCTGCCCCTTGAAGGCAAACCGTAGAAACGGTCTGTGTCGAGGAAGAATGGAGACATGAAAGTACGCGTCCTTCAGGTCGATCGCTGCAAACCAATCCAATGGACGAACGCATTCTAAAATGCGTTTGGCTGTCAACATCCTGAATGGAAGCCTGTGAAGGGTTCGGTTCAAGATGCGCAGGTCCAGGATTGGCCGTAACCCACTGGTTTTCTTGGGTACAATGAAGTAAGGGCTGTAGAAGCCGGACTCCATCTCGGCTGGAGGGATGATCTCGACCGCACCCTTCGCCAGTAGGGTGGTGACCTCCGCACGCATGACAGGGGCATTGCCACCCACCATGGTATAGCGGACTCCCCGAAAGCGGGGAGGAGACCGTGCGAACTGAATCGCATAGCCGAACCTGATGGTGCGAGCGAGCCAGCTGGACAGATTGGGAAGCGCTAGCCAGGCTCCCAGAAACTGTACCAGTGGGGTCAAGCGGACCACAGGCGTACCCCCGATGGGGCAGCGAGGCGGAATGACCGGCCCAGACATGGGAGGCGTGGGAGTGTCCCGAGGTGAGGGCGGGGTCGAATTCCACGCCCTGACAGAGGAGACCAGGGAAGGACCAGCGTTCCACGGGGGTCTCGTCTGCCAGGGGGCTGGCGACAGAGGGGGCCGAGAGTGGCGAGGCTGCTTGGTGTCGCACACTGCCAGCCGCGCCCTCTTGAGGCTCGGAGGTGAAAATGTCAGTTCTTTCTTTACACGGATTCTCCCCCAGCCCTCCAGCGGGGGAAGGAGTGGCCCTGCTACCATCTCCTGAGAAAGAACCGAGTTCACCTCCGAGCCGCCCGTCTCAGGACCGCCGCTTAGACTGCCGTTTAGCAGGCTGGGGGGCTGGTACGGGCGGGGCTGCCTTCCTGCGCCGTCCTCCACGCCTCGGCCCGGGTGAAGGCTGCTGCTGGGCAGGAGGGACGAGGGCCGCAGGAGGGCGGCCTCGGCGGGGAGCAGACTGAAGCCTCTGAGCCGGCGGCTGGGTGGAGGCAGCAGCAGGCCGCCGGGGCAGAATATGTTTGATCGCCTCAGTCTGTTTCTGAGCGGTCGAGAACTGTTGGGCGAAGTCCTGGACCGCCCCGCCGAATAGCCCATCCTGGGAAATGGGAGAATTGAGGAAACAGGTTCGCTCAGATTCTCCCACATCAACCAGGTTGAGCCATAAGTGGCACTCCTGGACCACAGAAGTGGACATCACCTGACCGAGAGAGCGAGCGGTCACCTTCGTCGCTCGTAGAGCGAGGTCGGTGGCCGCCCGCAGCTCCTGCATTAATGCGGGGTCAGCATTGCCCTCGTGCATGTCTCTGAGTACCTTGGCCTGGTAGACCTGAAGGGTGGCCATCGCATGCAGGGCGGACGCGGCCTGGCCCGCAGCTCTGTGGGTCTTCGCCACCAAAGTAGACGTAAACCCACAGGCCTTGGACGGGTGCTTTGGGTCACCACGCCATGTCGCAGCGCTCTGGGGACACAGTTGCATCGCAACAGAGCGCTCAACAGGGGGAACCCCAGTGTACCCTTTCACCGCGCCGCCGTCGAGGGCAGTGAAGGTGGAAGTGGCTGCCGAACGATCGCGAAAAGTCAAGGGAGACTTCCACGACTTCGACACCTCTTCATGCACTTCCGGGAAGAAGGGCACTGGGGGCTGACGGGCGCCTTCGGCACGGGCCGCCCCCAGATACCGATCATCTAGCCGAGAGCGGAGAGCGGGACATGGCGGAGGGTTCCACACAAGCTCAAGAGCCTCGGCCGCCCGGGAAAGCATGGCTGTGAGCTCTGGATCAGACTCGGGCAATGCTGGGACTCCCGAAGTAGGCAACACAGCCGAATCGTCACCTCCGGAGGAATCCAGCCCACCTTGTGATGCGGCGATCGACATAGTATCCTCCGCCGGTGCGCCAAATGAAACGCAGGGCCCAGGACGGGAAACACCTGCGCCCTCATCTGGCAACACCACAGGTTGCAGTGTGCTAGAAGGGGGTGTGGCCCGAGGAGGATTCGTCGGGTTGGCCCACACCGTCACCCTCAAGTCACCCTGACCACCAGCCAAAGTATTCCCACTCGTGGAGGGAATAGATTGGGGTGTGGTAGAGGGGACTCTCCCTCCAGCACGGAGATCATGGAGTCTTGACCGCAACACTGCGATGGCCATGTTCCCGCAGTGGAAACATGACTCATCCATGAACGCGCGCTCGGCGTGCACGAGGCCCAAGTACGCCAAACAGCGATCATGCCCGTCAAACCGAGGAACCAGCCGACCGCACCCAGAAACGGAGCACGGGCGAGACATCTTGAAAAAGACGTGCCACGTGCAGCTCTTTTAGAGAGGAGTCTTTGCTCTGCAGAATGCCGAAGCGCCTAGGGAAAACACACGCTGTGCTAGATCACTGCACAGATCAGACAGGAATGCGGAACTCGCTAGAACGCGCCGTAACACCAACACTCTGGAGAGACACTTGTCTTGAAGAGAAAAACGCTCAGGCGGTAACACTCGGCTCTGAAGCAGAAACATAATGCGAGATTGCCACGCAACGCCCTTTATACCCACGCGGTGGGGCGGGGTTGCGTTATGCAAATTCCGCAGACCCATGGCATCTTCATGCCATTGGCTCGTTTTGTAGAGCTCAAAGGCGATTGGCTTCTAAGCGAAACCCCCATTTCGTCAGTAACTGACGTAACTCGTAGTGTACTGACTGAAAGGGAACCAAATATTTTAAACACTGCAAACAGACAGCTGTGTGGTTAAATGTGCTGTTATTGGGTAAAATCTGATTGCTCTCCAATACATGGGAGTTGTGTCCCAGTCCCAGCTGTGAGAACATGAGCTCTGTCTGCCTTCATTCATTTGCTGTGTGTTGTGTGACCATCCCCACAAGTGCAGTTTTATTAGCATGCATCAACATACCATCTGCAACCTGAAATAACACAATAATTGAGCATAATAAATGATGTTAAATCCATTAACAAAGGCAGAGGTTGAAAGTTGTTTGTTTAGGGCGTGTTGAATTATACACTGTTAAATATGCTGGTTTAAATTGCAATGTTCTTAATTAAATCTGAATTGCAAAGGAAAATGTACTCTGCAAGCCTTTCTAACACACACACACACACACACACGCGCACACACACATTTTCACACATTTCTTTTTCTCTTCCATTTGCTTTCTCAATATTCAGGATTAGTCATTCATTTTTCCTTCTCTGCTCAAAAGCCAGTCGAGAAATGAAATCTCTTTCCTGTCTAAAGCCTTGCGTGTTATCAATTGAAACCAAATTCATCAATGTCATTGATGTCACTGACTTGTGGCCATTTAACCTTGTAATTTTATGTCATACCCAAACTGAAATCTTTCTCTCCAGGGAAATTAATCACTTGATAATCACTTTTGTTGGCAAGAAAGATGCTATTACAGTGGTGCTAATTGTTAAACATGGAAACTCAATGAAAAAGGGCACTGAGGTGAACCGGTCTCCTCTTTTATAATGAGGAATGATGCAGATCACTGCTCGGCTCCTATCTGTCCGCATAATCAGATGAGTGTGTGTGTGTATTTTTATTGGATCATTAAAATCATAACAAATACCTGGTGTGTTGCCGCTGTCTTTGTTTATTTGACTTGCTGTAAGTGTTAACTCTGTATTAGAGTTGGATTTAACTTATCTGGATTCAGACAGGATTACTGGGGCTTGTTGATAAGATGAAGTCTCCATTATCCTGTGATCACAAGTGCTGTTTGGCAGAGATCTGACGTGCAGGTAAATGTTGTGTGTTTGGATTTCCCTCCTCCTGTCTGTGCCAGCACAGCTTTACACCTGACACAGACGGATGAGTTTGTGTGTGTGCACTTGGGTCACGTTTTGCCTGCATTGTGATGGCCAAATGTCCCCACGATTGTAGTAAAACCTGAAACAACCTGCACTGATTAGAAAAGCAGCTTAATGAACATATAAATAGTGTCTTAAAGGGATAGTTCACACAAAAATGACAATTATGCCATCATTTACTCATACTCATATCATTCCAAAACTGTATGACTTCCTTTCTTCTGCAAAATTCAAAAGAGGATATTTTGAAAAAATGTCTGCTTTTTTGTCCATGCAATGAAAGACAGTGGGGTCCAATGTTGTTATTGTTGCCTAAAACAATACCTACCTACCCATACCTAGTTTATAATACTAAAATAAATGGTGGGCCCATTGACTTTTTGTTGTATGGGCAAAAACAGTTCTTCACAATGTCTTCTGCAGAATAATAATGTAAAAATGCGGAAAGGATTGTGAGGGTTTTGGGATTGAAAATATCTTTAGCTCATTCAAAAACAGTAGAAGTCAATGAAAAGACCTTATAGAAAAACAAATGTGTGTGTGTGTGCAACTTACCCAGCCTGTTCAAACACTCACACTTGAGTTCTGTCATTGTTCCTTATTTTTTGGCTTACCACTTACTTAGAAAAGGTCATGATATTCTAAGGGATAATATTGGAAGAGTATATCACACCATTAACATGTGACAAAGCAGCTCTCACATGGGCCAAGAATGGCCTGCGGGATAAACCTGATTGTACAGAGTCCGTTCCATTTCATTATAAGTGATCATTAAGCATTTTTCGCCTTTGTGCTCAATTCGAGCGCACATTAATTTTGGGTCTCGGCAGAGAAGATGCTTCATAAGCAGTTTGTTCATTTCAAATTGGCAAGGACACATAATGCAGGTGAGACTAGCTGTGAAAGTGCAGGGAATAATCAAAGACTCTGCCAGGAGCCGAAACAAGCATCCTGCCCCGAATGATTACAGCGATTGTGTAAAACCAATGAGAAAGACCATGTTCTGTGATAGATCAGGGAGAAGGTCTCTCTCGCTCTCTCTCGCTCTCTCTCTGTAGTTCATGAAAGCAGAGCTCAAAGCCATCTGCTAAATAAAGAAAAAACACTGAGAGAATGTGAGAATGAGAGAGAAATGTTGAGAGAGGGTTGCCATGACAGGGATTTATATATAAGGCAGTCAGCGAGACCATGATGTAGATTAAAGAAGGAAATATTTCATTATTTATGTAGCTTTTCTTGCTCTTTTGCAGAGGTCCAGGTGAAAGACCTTTGAAGAACTGGGGCTTTGATGGTGATAAATTGACATCTCTCTCTTTTTTTACTTGGGTCGGCCGTGTTCTGGTTTTGGAGTGACATAAGAGATGTGGGGAAGAAAGGCTACAGCCTCATGGTTAGAGAGATAGTGTGTGTAACAGGGTGATGGAGCCCAAAGAAAGATCTGTGCGTCTGTGTTTGCTTTCACATGCCAGTCTGAGCTTCTGAATATAACTCCGTCTGGAATCGTATCAGATAGTTTTGATGGTGTTTACGTACCTTACCAGTCAAAAGTGTGGTGTCATGTATTGCATGTTCAGATATTCATACAACAAAATATTCTGGGGGGCATGAACATTTTGTGAAAATGATCAAAAATGCTGCCGGTGGCTGGCAATTTTTTTTTTTTTTTTAAATGCTTTTTAATAATATAACTAAACAAAAAATTACAAAAATGCACAATAAAATTACAAGACCATTAAATGAAAATTAAATATATAAAAACATTCAAACTATTAATAAAAACTATAATAAAGTAACTGACTCAAAGCAAGGATTTTATTTCATTACATTTTTAAATAAATTATTTGTATTAAATTAAATTAATTGAAACAATTTGTGAAGAAAAAACATCTAACAAGTGTCCATAATACATGGGACCTCCTTCAATATTGTTAAAATGTATCCCAGGTGCATATTTGGTGTAGCTATTTGAAGTTTGGTGTATATGAAGTAAATCTTCGGTAACACTTTAGTTTGGGGACCAATTCACACTACTACCTAGTTGCTTATTAGCTTGCATATTACTAGGATATTTGCTGTTTATTAGTACATATAAAGCACATATTAATGCCTTATTCTGCATGACCATATTCTACAATCCTTAATATTACCCAATACCTAAACTTAACCACTACAACAACTACCTTACTAACTAGTAATAAGCAGTAAATTAGGAGTTTATTGAGGCAAAAGTTGTAGTGAATAGTGAATAGTGACCCAATCTTCCATAGGGACCAAATCTTCCATTTTTCCGTGTGTGAAAAAATTGGACTAGTACTGTAAACTGTTAACCTGAAAGCAAGCAAGACTGAGTGTCTTATTTACCCAAACATTGACTGTGTGGCCTGGAAAAGTACATGATAATTTACTACAAAAAGACGAACTCTGATTCTGATGTTTGCATCCATCTATCCTGACCAAAACATCTTTCATTATTCGGTTTGTAACACCTCTGCTTCTACAATTGTTTTTTCAGTAGTTGATTGGCTGAGTACAAATGAAAGATGATTGAGTCTAATAGGATTGTGGTTCACTTGGACACTGTACAAGGTTAGTCTCTGAGCAGGTGTGTGATGGGAGACTTCATGCAGCGTCGACTTCTGCAATGTAACTTTCATTAGTGTGGGATTATCCATATTAGCTGTTCCCATATTCCCACCGATAATGAAGTCTAATTATTTCTGGTGCTCCCCCAAAGCAACAAGAGAAGGCTTTTCCAGCAGCAGCAAGATTGTACGCTACCTAAAACAACACTTCGACACGTTGGTGAAAGACTGTATGCTTGCTAATTACCACCTCTCGATATAATGTGGGACTGTTGATGACAACTATGATGATGCGTCATCTTATCATGCTACTGTATCCCTTTCTAAAGACTAATTAGAGTCTTGTCCACTAATAATTCATCTGAACTCTTCATCATAGGCATCTTGCACTTTCTGCCAGCCATTGTCTTCTTGTTTATTTTCTTGCCAAAATGTGATTAATGGGTTAACCACTTAATGAAAGTGGTGGGATGCTAATTAGGCATGGCTAGGCAAGATAATGCCATACAACATCATTCTGCTAGCACAGACTAACCAAAGGTTGTTATTGTAAATGTCTCCTTGTGTTTTACTCTAACCTCATGCTACTGTGTTTAAAACAAATAGTTTTTTCTCTCTGTCTCTACAGGTGGAGAGAGAAATAGCTATTCTGAAGCTCATAGAACACCCTCATGTTTTGAAGTTGCACGATGTCTACGAAAATAAGAAATATTTGTGAGTATACACCACTTTTGTTTATCCATGCACCATGCAATGTATGAGCTGAGTGTGTATCAGTGCCTGGTAAACACTGTATCTGTACGGAAGAGCAGACGCGCTGATATCCCTGGATATGTGCTCGTGCTCCAGTGGCTGGGGTTAATGTAGTTTTCAATAATTGATAAAGGAGCCACCATGGATGCAGCTGAGGAATTTGTTTTCTTAATATTCAGATGACACAGATGTATGACTAGCATGCTCGTAAAGTATTTGCCTATGAACATTTTTACACACACAAATCAAGTATGAATCCATCCTTAATTTAAATAACGCTGACAGGTAATCGCATGAGAAAATCCTTTAATCGACTAATAAATCAGACGTCTGGCGTGTCAGTGAGTGTGTTTGTGTGTGTTCAAATGTGACTGGGTGTGAATAGGAGTCTGCATGTATCTCATGAATGCATGAGTATGACATAAATGTGTTCGCCCATCAGACAGGCCGATTGCTGGAAGATATTTCGCACACACATTCACTCAAATGCAATACAACCTGTGACTACATTGAAAATGTTGGGCTTTTTCCATTTAAATCTTAAGGTGAACAGAAATGTTTGGGAATTTTAAACATTATGGTGTGAAATTTAGTTGCTAAAAGTTGCTAATCAAATAAATTGAATTATTAATTTTGACTTTTACTCACATTGGTATGTTGATAATATAATTTGTAATGAACAATTTGGTTTAAAAAAAGTTAAATAGTAGCATTTTCACTAGTGGTCTTAGTGGACCCCCTCTGTACACTACCGTTCAAAAGTTTGGGGTCAGTTTTTGTAGGAAATTAATCATTTTATTCAGCAAGGATGCATTAAATTGATCAAAAGTTCCAATAAAGACTGCAACTTTACTGGAAAGATTGGAACTGGAAAGACTGGAACTTATTGTCTTTAATATAAAGATTGTTACAGACAATATCTATTTCAAATAAATACTGTTTTTTTTAACTGTATATTCAGTATCGTCATTTCCAAAAAACTATTAGAAGACTGGAGTAATGGTGCTGAAAATTCATCTTTGCATCACAGGAATTAAGTACATTTTAATACTGCATATTCAAATAGAAAATTTAAATGGTAATGATTTTTAACAATATTACTTTTTTTTTTTTTTACTATATTTTTATGAAATAAATGCAGCCTTTGTGAGCATAAGAGACTCTTTTCAAAAACATTAAAAAATCTTACCAACCCTAAACTGTTTAACAGTAGTGTACACTGTATATTGGCATGGTAGTAGATCTGTCCTGGAAGTTTCATTGCTGCAGTGTATCAGGATTTCTTGTCCCCTGCTTGTTTTCCACAGATATTTGGTTCTAGAGCATGTGTCAGGTGGAGAGCTCTTTGACTACCTGGTAAAGAAGGGCAGGTTAACACCCAAAGAGGCCAGAAAGTTCTTCAGACAGATCATCTCTGCGCTAGACTTCTGCCACAGTCACTCTATATGGTAAGAGTTCTGGACTTCATTGATTGTGTTCAAATCTAAGCCTTTTTTACGGGGCATCAAAATTTATTTTGAGCAATCAAAGCTTGGCACATTCTCATTATTTTGGTTCAAGAAAGTCAAACGTGTTGGTTTTGTTGCCGCAAACATTTTTTGTTTGTTTTCATACATCATGTATAGCCACCAGCTGTTGTTGTCCGACGTGTTGTACTGCTGCTCATTTATTATGTATGGTGAAAGCCACCTCAAGTGAAGCATTTTTCAGTCAGTACAAAGCATTGTTATGAATACTAAATATCATCATATTGAGATATTACTATTTTGCACATTTGCAAAATGTCTTGCCACACACTCACACACGCTTTCCAGGTCAAAGATTAATGGCTCCCCTCCAGTGCAACTGCAGAAAAGTAGAGTTTTTATCACTGAGTGTATCCTTAAGCCTTTTCTCTCCACATCTTTGAGATATAAATGAAAATAATATGCTCAAATTTTCTCTGTATGCTTTCTCTCAATCTTTTTTGACTATAGAGCCAAGAGGGTTTCAATTAGCCATACAACAACTGGAAATAATGAAGGTTTTTGCCTTCTTACACAGTTTCTGAGATTTTCAAACAATTTTAAGTTAAAATACTGAGAAACAAATCCTTCATCTTCACCCCAACGTATGTAAATAATTATACATTTGATGTGGTAATTATGAAGTGTGTTGTGGTAATGAAGTGACCTACCCCAAAAACACAAATAAAAGAAGAATCTTACAGAGGTATTTAAATCTTTAGTTCAGTTGCAGTAATGAAAAAGTGAAGTATCTATATTTGAACTTCTCTTGCTAATGGATCGTGGTAGAATAAGACTGTTATTTATAAAATTGTGTTTTGGAAAGGCAGCCAAAAGGGGTTGCGATACAGAGAAATGGCTTGATGGGCACCAGTTTGTTTTTTATTCTTTATTAATCAGTGATGTTTGGATCATCAAATATATTTTATTTACTATTGGATCCTTTGAAACATACATTATTTAAAAAAAAAAAAAAATTAAATTAAGTTAATTTTGCTTATGCTACAATACATTTTTTGAGAAATGAGAAATTAACACTTCATAATTAACACAGAAAATTCTTTAAAAATCTGAAAAAATGTATAGCCTACTTACTGTGGTCAATTTTCAGAATTTCACATTGATTATTATATAGAAATCTTTAATGAAAATTAAGATTTTAGATTTTATTAGATCTAGATTTTATTTTCTGTCTACAGTAGCATACATCTTGCATTATGTGTGGATTCTTGAATTTTACTTACAGATTATGTGAATTAAAATGGTCCCTTTTTAAAGTTTAAACCTGTCAAACTAACCCAGTATTACTCTACAGAACTTCATAAATTATGCATCAGGAACAGTGACAAACTGGACAGTAGGACGACGGCCTGTTTTCTACTGAAGTCCTTAATGTACTTTCATCTATGAGAAGTTCACTTCAACTTTTTACAACTTTAGGAGCTATCACTAATGCTAATAATGATTCTGTTTGAATTCTCATGACCATATCCTCTTCATATGCTAATATACTAATGCACTGAAGGGGCAGCCATTAGCACAATATTTGCATCTGTTTACCATGCACTTCAGCAGGCGCACAGCCTAATGAAGACTGCCGCATGCTTCCAGCACAGCTCAACTAGCTGATGGATGATTTGAAGGCCTTTCTCGATAGGTGATGGAAAGCATTGAATAAACAGCATAGCAGGGAGGCATCACTCGTTCTCTCCTTTGCTTGTTCGCAGCCATTTTCCTCTCTAGGGTTTGAAACCTCCACACAGATTATGTTCTGTTTTGATAGCCTTCTGCTATCACTGCATTCACAGAGGTAAAATTATGGCTTTCTGGCCCTACCGTGAGGACAAAGAGAACGACTAAAGTCTGAGTTGACTCTGTCAAATTCATCAGCCTTTTATATGATGCAAGTGCTGTCAGGTACACAATGTTGTCAGAGAGGAAGAAGAAAAGAGTTAAGCCAAGTGTTAGCAGTGTGAGCACTATTTTAGTATTAAATGTGTGAGAGTTGATTTGATGATTGGTATATTTATGCAGCTTTGCTGCTCCATTCTAGAATAAAAACTTATGTAGAGGTCAGCAATGCAGATTAAACTCCACACTCTAATAAGAAACTGAAGAACATAGCATTGAAAGTTCTAATATTTCCAAGATTAACAGCTTGTTTTTATGACTATAGTTATTGGTCGTCATATTTTAGTGCTTTTAAGTGTGGCCTGTGTCTACAAAGATGAATGTGCTGTTCTGAGGACATAGAAATTAGGAGAACACATAGATATAGGAAAAGGCACAGAGAGATGGGAGAAAAGAAAGTGATATTGCTGACATACTGGTGGTTATTAAAACCTCAACAAATGGTCTTTAGTCAGGGTAGACAGCATATTTTATTTAATGTGAATGAAAATGAAGCTGTGAGCTGTATTTCTGTCACAAGGTTGTCATGTTTTCTGGAAATTTTTTTGTTCATTTTTGGGAAAGACGTATTTTCAGTGTTTTGTTGGCACCAGGTATACAGTACAGCATTTTTAACAGATTGTATGTCTACTCTTGTTGTCATTTGTCAAATCTTAATAAATAAAATGTCTTAAATTGCCAATGCCATCTACCCTGAATAAGGTCTACGACAAGTCTCATAAATATCAGTAAAAACCACTTGTTTAATTGTGTCCCAATCGACCATGACATGTTTGGTTTGAGCATTCTTGACTATTTAAGTCTTTTCCTGATGTTTTATATACTGTCGTTTAAAAGCAGTGTGTACAGGATCTGTAACATCTCCACTTCTGAAGGAACCGTTTGTAACAACATCATGGTATAACAGCAACCTCACAGCAGAGTCACTAGTGTTACAGAGTCACTAGTGTTACAATTGCCATTGTAAAAAGCACTATATAAATAAAGTTGATTTGATTTGATTTGATTCTCCTCAATGAGGTATTGTGTTTATCGGTTCCATGAACTTTTACTTTGTCAAAGAAGATAATGACCACCAATTTCACATCTACGTTAAGTGTATGGATGGAGGACCAGAGAAAAAATGAGCTCAATGGAAAGTCGGCTAGACACCTTAGTTTCCACAAACCACTGAGGGGTAAGAGCCCAGTGTCAATGCCCTTCCTTGTCTTTTTGGCTATATTGAGCTCTCAAATCATAAGGTTGTACAGAGTGGTTGGCTGGTATAGTAGTGGGTATGTTTTGGTAACCAGTTTGCCATATAGAACAAAGGGTCTCCCTTCTGAAGCTATTCAATTTCATTTGGATGCTATTTCATCCTGAGCATTCATAATTATACAATGCATAATGAGACTTCCTTGCACTCAGGCATTATAATGAGAGCAGCAAAATGGCTTAACAGTTGAGGGCTAAGTGCTGTTATAGGTTGGCAGTACAGTATCTGGTTATTGTGTTTAAAACAAGTAGAGTTCATTTGAAAAGGATGTTTATGATTGTGTCTTGCAGTTCCTGATACCAGGGGCGGAGTTAGGGGGTAGCCAGGGGTGGCCGTTTATTTTGACAAGAGTTGCGTTTATTTAAATGCAGAACCGTCTCTTTAAGAACACAAAAACGGGAGACTTTTCTTAAGCGCAATCAAACTTCACCTCAGCGCCAGGCGCAAGTCAAACGAGTGCAGAAAATGTACAGGCGCCGAATGAGCTTCAGCAGAACAAGTGAACGGCGAACAGTAGATATACAGTGGGGAGAAGTATTTGATACACTGCCGATTTTGCAGGTTTGCCCACTTACAAAGCAAAAATCCAGAAAATCACATTGTATGATTTTTAAATAATTAATTTGCATTTTATTGCATGACATAAGTATTTGATCACCTACCAACCAGTAAGAATTCCGGCTCTCACAGACCTGTTAGTTTTTCTTAAAGAAGCCCTCCTGTTCTCCACTCATTACCTGTATTAACTGCACCTGTTTGAACTCGTTACCTGTATAAAAGACACCTGTCCACACACTCAATCAAGACTCCAACCTCTCCACAATGGCCAAGACCAGAGAGCTGTGTAAGGACATCAGGGATAAAATTGTAGACCTGCACAAGGCTGGGATGGGCTACAGGACAATAGGCAAGCAGCTTGGTGAGAAGGCAACAACTGTTGGCACAATTATTAGAAAATGGAAGAAGTTCAAGATGACGGTCAATCTCCCTCGGTCTGGGGCACCATGCAAGATCTCACCTCGTGGAGGAATCACTGATCATGAGGAAGGTGAGGGATCAGCCCAGAACTACACGGCAGGACCTGGTCAATGACCTGAAGAGAGCTGGGACCACAGTCTCAAAGAAAACCATTAGTAACACACTACGCCGTCATGGATTAAAATCCTGCAGCGCACGCAAGGTCCCCCTGCTCAAGCCAGCGCATGTCCAGGCCCGTCTGAAGTTTGCCAATGACCATCTGGATGATCCAGAGGAGGAATGGGAGAAGGACATGTGGTCTGATGAGACAAAAATAGAGCTTTTTGGTCTAAACTCCACTCGCCGTGTTTGGAGGAAGAAGAAGGATGAGTACAACCCCAAGAACACCATCCCAACCGTGAAGCATGGAGGTGGAAACATCATTCTTTGGGGATGCTTTTCTGCAAAGGGGACAGGACGACTGCACCGTATTGAGGGGAGGATGGATTGGGCCATGTATCGTGAGATCTTGGCCATCAACCTCCTTCCCTCAGTAAGAGCATTGAAGATGGGTCGTGGCTGGGTCTTCCAGCATGACAACGACTGAAACACACAGCCAGGGCAACTAAGGAGTGGCTCCGTAAGAAGCATCTGAAGGTCCTGGAGTGGCCTAGCCAGTCTCCAGACCTGAACCCAATAGAAAATCTTTGGAGGGAGCTGAAAGTCCGTATTGCCCAGCGACAGCCCCGAAACCTGAAGGATCTGGAGAAGGTCTGTATGGAGGAGTGGGCCAAAATCCCTGCTGCAGTGTGTGCAAACCTGGTCAAGAACTACAAGAAACGTATGATCTCTGTAATTGTAAACAAAGTTTTCTGTACCAAATATTAAGTTCTGCTTTTCTGATGTATCAAATACTTTTGTCATGCAATAAAATGCAAATTAATTACTTAAAAATCATACAATGTGATTTTCTGGATTTTTGTTTTAGATTCCGTCACTCACAGTTGAAGAGTACCTATGATCAAAATTCTATATGCTTTATAAGTGGGCAAACCTGCAAAATCGGCAATGTCAATGTTTCTCAACTGGTGTGTTGCAAGACCGTTTTGAGTGAGTCGCATTGTGTGCAGTCAAACAAACAACAACAAATGTTTTTTCGACGCCACTTTTATTTTGAAAGACGTGTGTGAAAACTGGTGACACTTCTGTCAGATGCTGAGAGAAACGCGTTGTCCTTATTCAGTATCTGCGCTCAGATGAGATGTTGTCAGGCTATATGTCAGTAAAACTTAGAAAAACGAACTTTCCTGTCTTCAGTGTCCGCCGTTATGCTGTGCTCGCGGCACACACTCTTTAATATCATGCGCAAATGTGGCGTGCTGTATATCACTTCACATAAAGCGCAAAAGAAACTACGAGCATGCAAAGTCGTAGTTCTGTCATCAATTAAGTCATGAAATAACCAAAAAGGCCATTAAAGTTGCGTCAAAACTGTGCATATATGTATGTATTTGTTAATTATGCATCACGTGTCTCTGGAATAAAATATTCTGCCATGTGAGATCACAATATAAGGCACAAGCTGATATGTAATTTTTTAATGCACAAATAAATGTGAGCACTGTGCATTTGTACTAGAAGATAGGCGCTAATTTTGCTTTAATTTGTAAAGTATACAAACAACAGTGGATCATATTTAAATGCATAAAATAAAATGTTGACTTCCGCCCTTATTCACATTCTTGCATATGGGGATTCAATAGAGAACACACTTTTTTTACACCTTTACTGAGAGAACACCTTTACTGAGTTTAATGTATGATAGAACTGTTGCAATTATTTATTTTGACAACTAGGGCCTAATATAGAAAGTAAACATACTTTTTCGGTTGCGAGGTTTAGAAAAAGTCCTTAGTCTAACTCAGAATTGTTGATTATATAAAATTAAAAGAAGATTGAATAATTTAGGCTATGTAGTTATTTGCATGTCTCATCCATTAAAATGCAACAATGGAGAACCAAGTTATTATTGGGTTTTTGAGAACCAGAACCAAGCTGAGCAAGTTGAACTTAATAATGTAAGCCCCTTGCCTGGAGGTGAGGAATAAGACAAAAATGGTCAAATTCACTCAGTATTCCATGATCTAATTCACTACAATATCTCAATTACAAGTACAATTAAGTACAAATTAACTGTATTCAGTTGTGCTGTAGGCACTAAAATAGTCTAGTATGTTGTAGTCAAACTAATTTTTATGTTGAAATAATGAAGATTTCTGTGCCACCCCAGACTGGTTGCTGGCCCCTGCCCGGCCACCCCTATGAAAAAATCCTGGCTCCGCTACTGCCTGATACCCAGAGATCATCCAGTCAGTCCTGCTTCACCCAGTCATTCTCTTGCTGGCAGCTAATCAGAAGAGCCTCTCAGTAAACACACACCAGTATTGACTGGGAGCTTCATGCTATCTTTCCATTACAGAGAGCTCCTCCTTCTCCTTAGTTACCTTGGCATGAGAAAGATGGATCAATCTCTGTAGTAAAGAACTCTGTTGCTGGTTTGTGTTTAACCTTCACAATAACTTATTCCTGGGTGAAGAAATACAAGCTGGTGCTTCCAGCAGTCACATTTGTTGTGACAACTCCAACATACAGAGCCTATTATAGATGAACATGTGTGCAGTTTAAAAGCTTCACTTACTACAAATAATGTAGTGATTGTGTTGGCTAGTAGAGCATGAGATTTGACTGAAATGCATTGATAATATTAACAAGATCCCACACTGACTGTCTTTTTATCTTGTGATCAAATAATTAAGTACCTGGCCAGATGTTTTCATGTCTGCCAGTTCACTATGGTTGCACATGGTTAATGATTTCTTAGAACGGTTAGGTTTACTTCGGTGAAATTGTAGTTATTTTGGAAGGAGGAGGACAGTATTTCTGGTTCAAGTCACGTTTCTATCCCACCAACAATTATTGGCCAGTTGTTGTTGCCAAACCATCCCAAATGAAGAGCTTCAGTAAATGCTCATTGGCTTACAGGTCACGATCAGCTGTCTTTTGAAAGATACTTGAAATGTACGAGCTGCTTTTTGATCTCTTGGGCCTAAAATGGTCTTGTGTTCCTTGACCACTTTCTCGCTCAGGATGAAAGAGGCTTCGCTTTGCTTCACACTGGCACAGAAAGCTCTGAATTTTTATCTTCAGATCAGAGGATTTCGCAATGGTACAAGGAATCAACATGTTTCCCATGATGTCTGATCAGGAGATTTGGGGCTGAGTCTGATACTGGCAACTTAAACAAGTAATAAGAAATGTGGTTAAGCTGGAACATTCAAACATCTTTGTAGACCTATGTGCTCAGTGGAGGTTTACCAGTCAACGAGTTTAGTTTTTCAAATACAGTCAAACCAAAGTTTATTCATACACCTTTGACATTTTCTCACGTTATCACAGTTTATTTGCTATAGTTTAGAAAATGTTAATAAAATATGACAAGAACTCAGAGTTAAACTGTGTCCGAATAATGTTGATAATGTCGGATAACTTTGATACCAAAACCAATTACCAAGCAATGCTTAATTTTGTTCAGTCTGTGGTGTAAAAGGTCGCATTAGCAATTAAAGAAACACTTAAGCAAAACATGGTAAGGTCAGAGTGTCTGAATAATTTTGGTCCCAAATTCTTATCAATTTTACTGGTAGTCCACTGTATGAAGAATTTTTGGGTATAATATGTCACAGTTTATTTTGCTATCTCATTTATATAAATGAACTATAGTGTCCTGCACCCACTAGTAAAAAATCTGGTGTCTGAATAATTTTTGGTTTGACAGTATATTTCTTTAAATATTAATAAGCAGTGAAACACTATTATTAATGTTTATTTTCTGAGAAATAACAATGAAACTTAGTGCAAAAGTCTTTTTCTTCATTATGATATCAGGACATTTGTGTCACCTTCACAATACATTTTGAAATAATTCAAAATTAATTTTAATAAAGAAATTAAAAACATGCTGATCAAAGAAGTTATACACCAATGTGTAGATGTTTATACCTTAATGGGGTGGTTGATCATGATTTCACTTTTAAACTTTAGTTAGTGTGTAAAGTTGCTGTTTGAGCATAAACAACATCTGCAAAGTTACGACGCTCAAAGTTCAAAGCAAAGGGAGATATTTTCTTTTAAAGAAATTGCTTTTTAAGGACTACAGCAAACGACTGGTAGGGACTACAACGAGCTTCTTCACGGGTTAGTGACATCACGAACCCTGAAATTTACATAAACCCTGCCCCCGGGAACACACAACAAAGGGGACGAGGCCATGTTGAGAAGAGGAAGAGTTGCTGTGGTAGTGTTGTTGTCATGCCGTCGATCTACGCGAGTTCAATGCAGGATTCGTGAAAAAGCTTGTTCTGAAAGATGGTTTTTAAAAGCAGAAGCTGTAGTATGTTTTATTCTTTGTTGATTCCATAACTAGTTTCCCCACTAACGTTAGCCAGTTACCAAATTGCTAATTCAAATTTATCCGACGAACACCTACAAACTTCTTTTTAATCCACCAGCGAACTTCGTATGTTGGTGTTTGTTGGCATTTATGTGATCAGTGTAAATTATTCTTTGATCAGAGCTTTTATAGTGTTTACCCACATGCTCGTTTGGCTACGTAGCACACTAAACATGGTTCTGTGTAAACATGGTTCTTTACTGTAGTTAAGTTAGTCTTCGTAATGTGCTCATAGTTCTGGCGACAGATATTTGGCTACACTCGTTCAATAAATACAAAACTAACGGTGCTCTACAGTCAGTAGCGATCACTATAGATCCACAGTCTGCCATCAAATAATCCCTTTGAGGACTGTATCATGTGTTAGAACGATTATATGAAATGCATGGATATTTTGTGTGTGTATGAACAGCAGTAGCATTTTAAAAAAACAGCGTATATAAGAATTATGAGACAACTACAAAAAAAACATACCATTCTGAAATGTCCTGTAACAGCTGTTCTTGCGCAGGTTCTGCTCGATCCTCTTCACTAAATTCTCTGGGTCTGATTCAGCCTCAAATTGATAAGGCAATATTGACGCCATTGTTTACAATACACTGCAGCACATGCAACTACTCGTAATCATAGATAGTCTATGCTCGTATTGGCTATGCGGTTAGTGAATCACAACATTTCTGAGTATTTCGTATTTCTGAGGGAGGGGCTTCATAGAACCAGGAAATCATCAGGCCATTTTTACGTGAAGGGACACAGTGGTGTAGATTAATGTGTTTTTAAAAAAATTAAGCATGAACACATGTTAGACTACACCCCATAAACACAATCAAGCCTTTGAAAAAAGCTGATCAACCACCCCTTTAAGCATGTTTTTTGTTCCTCTTGTTTTGCAGTCACAGAGACCTAAAGCCAGAGAACCTGCTGCTGGATGAGAAGAATAACATCAGGATAGCAGACTTTGGCATGGCTTCTCTACAGGTTGGAGACAGTCTCTTAGAAACCAGCTGTGGGTGAGTCATACTGCATCTTCCTCCAACAATTAGCAGTATATGTGAAACATGTTTTTCATAAAGCAAGGGGAAACCACATTTGGAGCTTAAATACACTGTTTACATTTCATAATCGGGTACAATTATGCTTAATGTGGCTAAAACATTACATACTAATGAAATTATTTAATTCTATTCATATCAAAATACAAATCAAAGTATAAGTTTAGGCCTGGGTTGACAAGTCCCCTTAACATTAAATGGCTAATGAGAAGAATAGCATCATCTTGAGATGAAACTATCAAAGAAGGATGAGTCCCTAACTATCAAACTATCAAAATCACTCCCATTGATAGTCTAATGCACAAATGCACCACTTGGTTTTTGTTGCATGCATTATTATGATAAGAGCCAGAGAAATGGCACAATATGCTATAACTGAAGTCTTGCATTGAGACACTCGGCTGAGCCTGCTGCCACTGAGGCACTTCCTGAACTGCTACTATTAGTGAAAAATATGAATATGATGGCCTGACCTCACTCTGGTTTTCATAGTCCCTGTGAATGTGTAATGCATGCCATTAGAGGCACCATTATCAATGAAAACGAGAGGGCTAGGTGCCAAAGAGCAGAGCATATTATCACGGATAGAGATTAATCAAGACTTTAAAATCTGCCCCAAGTGACCAGACCATAGCTTTGACTTCAGTCCGTGTACTTCTGCTCCTATTAACCATCACTAAAATGGTGCCAGGGCTTTGATGCTTTCCTTCGACTGAGGCATGCTGTAATTATTGATTGTGACTTTCCCATCTCTAGGCACAGATATGACAGTTTTTAATTAAACACATTCATCTTTAGTCTCCTCGTATGCTGTCTGATTGACACAAATGTATTCTGTTTACCACGGTTAATGGACTCCAATTGAATTTGAAAGGGGCAGACCCCTCACGTATCAACACAGCAAGGAAGGAAGACTAACACAGAGCCTACCAGTCATACCTCTGTGCCAGGCATTCATTCATTTGTATCTAAGGCTCATTCCCTGCCTAGTGGATAGACTGACCTAATTTTGAAATAGCTTTAGTTCTGAAAAGTCTCCGCCATATTTGCAACCGAATGGTAATTTTGAGTGAAGGGGTGGTTACATAAAAATGGCCATGGCTGCTTGTAATTTCAGTCAATTTAATTAGATCCCCTAAGAACCTGTACAAAATTCCCTAGTACCACTGGTCATATTTGGACCATTACTCTGGGTCCCCTAAGCTTGCAAGTTTGATAATAACTTCAAAGAAACCTTTCTTTGCTGCTTCTTGTTCTCTGAGACATAACTAGCACTAACTAACTAGCACAAAGTCAGATTAGCTCAGAGTAAAAACCATGCTAATGTCAAAAGAAAAAGAGTAGATTTCAGTGTTTTTGACTCTTTAACCAGCTTCCCTCAAAACAGACTAACAGCACTTGAGGAATAACGTAAAATATCTTTACAAAATGATGAACCGTATCTTGGTATATATGAGTAATTTCTCTTTTCACAACAGCTTAATCACCCCCTGTGGCTTCCCTGATTTGCCATATCAATCCTCCCTCATGTTCCTATCATAGGGGATATCCATGACACACATACAGAAATCAGGCTTCTGTAGGGGAATTAAAATCATTGCTGGAACTGTTATTTTGGTTTAGTTCGCAAGATAATGAGGCGGAGAGTATCTGTTTATAGTGGATCACATAAGTTACTTAATGTGGTTGTGGCAAGCAGGTTGGGGCCGAGAGCCATGGGAATGGAGCGAGGCCGGTGGAGCTAGTGCTAATGAGCAGGCCTGGTCCTCTCTCGTCCTCTCTCGTCTTGCACTGTTGTCACTCCTCCTTTTATCCTTCCAGAGCTCCTCTGTGAGACTCGAGACCGGTGTGGCATGCAGGTGATGCTCATTAGCACTCGCGCCACCCAAAGCCACTGGAAGGCAAGCCTTCGACCCTTAGCCAAAAAAGCGTAATGGCTAAAGATAATGTTCTGGCTTTGGCGATACGCAGAGAAGGAGACAAGAGGCCATATTTTTTTAATGGATATACTTTCGTTTGGAACTATATGTAGATTTTAATAAACTTCTAAACTTTCTTTGGCTTTCATGTTTTACCAATTATAAGACTTGAATGACTATGAATGCCATGCACTATTATGCTGATATAATGCATTTTAATGAATAAATTATATTAATAATTTAATTATAAATATTGCATTATATTGTTGTTTAATGAAAAATAAATAAAATAATGATATGTTCTCTCTATGGCTTCCAGGTTTCAACAAATTAATTAGACTTAAATTGTTATGATTTATGATGGCTGTGTATGCCTAATAATGATAACGCTTTTTAATGAATGAAGGTAAACAAAATATAAAGATTTTAATAAATAAATGTATTCTTTCTATGGCTTCCAGAATATCAACAATTAAACTACAATTACATTAATAGTGACTAGTATCACTGCTATGTATGCCCAGTAAAGCTGTTTTTACAGAACAGAATTTGAACAGATTCAAATCTAATCATATATGTGGATTTAATGCGCAATGTAGTGACCAGTAATTTGCAGCTAACAGAGCAATTCACAGTCTTTTTTCCACTCAGTAAAGCACATTCCACAAACATTGCAGTCCTGCTGTACTTTTACTAGCGATACACCAAATATATAACATTATTCACAAGACAAACGCTCTAATCCACAAGAAACTGTGTGTAACGTAAACTGTAACTGACTGTCATAAAACTCTGAATGCTGGCCACTGACGTCACTGCCATTATATGATAGGCTGAGGTGCCTCACGTGATCCAAGTTAGCCGTTATGCTTTTTCCAATGGTAAGAGCCACAGACCCTCTCATCTCCCTAAAATAAGACATTCTCTGGCGCCACTGACCTCGCTCTGTTCCCACGGCTCTTGGCCCCGCCCTGCTTGCCACAGTGGTCTTGTGAACATTTTGACTGCTAGGGAGTAGCATTGTAAGGTCATAGCAATTAACTAAATGCCCCATCACAGGGGATCTGTTTTTAAAGGGTAAACCAAATACACTATTGCTAAATATGGAGTCAATTATTTGGTAACACTTTACGATAAGTTTCAGTTCATATTAGTTAATGCATTAGGTATCATAAACATTTTATTATTTACACTAAACAATTTATTATTTATTAATGTTAATTTAAACATGTACAAAGACACTTTTAACATTCAAGTTGTATAAATAATGCCAAATTTACACTGAAAGGTGGTAAAAAAGTGCTTCTGAAGTGGCGTTAGGTGTCTTTACACAGAATGTTTAATGCTGCTCAGAGAGAGCATAAATGCATTTACACAGCAATTACAACTATACTTTAATACTAGGGCCTGAGGTGGGTCAGAACAGGCATAATTTAGTTAGCTTTTATATGGAATTATGTCTTTACACTAAATTTTGATAAGGCACAGAGCAGCCTTAACTTGGCTGTGTAGTTTGTGTATTATGGATGAACACGAATTAACAATGAACAATAGTGTATTTATAAATGAACATTGACCTAGATTTATAAATGCTGTAAAAATGTTTATTGTTAGTTCATAATATTTAATGCTTTTAAAATTAAACCTTATTGAAAGAGTTTTTAATAGCGCATTCAGTGTGTGAAAAATGAAAACCAAGAAAAACAAATGCATCTATATTGCATTTATATACATATTCACAGAAACTATAATACTTCACATTATTTTGATAGTAATAGCTTATATTTCTTTTCATCCAGATTGAATGAGGCACCAGCTATGTGTAAAATTGGCACAAAAGCAAATTGAAATTGCTGAGCGGGAGCATGTTGCATTAACACTTAATTTAGTATAAAAACCTTGCAATTTGGTGTTTGAAACAGCAGTAATAGCTTTCTCTTACTATGAGCAGTAAGCAGAGAAAGTAAACCATTAAATTAATGTATTATCAGTATAGACTCAGTCTACGTAATGGTATATGACACCTGCAATGAAGAAACAGGCATTTATAGAGAATTGGTGTTGAAAAATGGAGAACTGCTTCTGATGATGTGCAATGCCGTTTAAATGCATTACACAGTTCAAATGATTACATGCCTGTTTTACACACTCCCAGCAGAAAGTTATTACCCGTACAATATAATGTTATATTATTGGATCATTTGACAACAGCATGTATGCAGTGGTTAGACATAGGGCTGTTTGGCAGAAAGGATGATGTGAAGATCCTCATGCAAATCCCAAGGAGTTATTGCTGAATTAGTGTACTGCATGTTTCCTCAGTGTACAAGCCCTCTAATGGGTGTTTTTGCCAAGGTTGGGTGAGGATGATGATGACATATTGTCTTTTTCTTTCAGATCCCCTCACTATGCCTGTCCAGAGGTTATAAGGGTAAGTACGGGCTCTCAGTGGCATCTCTCTTAATGGGGCTTTCTCTGAATCTCTTTCTTTCCACTTTTAACTTCTCTTTGTCTCTGACAGGGGGAGAAATATGATGGCAGGAAAGCTGATGTATGGAGCTGTGGAGTCATTCTCTTTGCACTTTTGGTGGTGAGTGAAAGCTTTTTGCGGCAGAGACTTCATTTTGTGTCATATAATTCTGCTGTAATGTAGCCCCCTGCCCTTATGACAAATTTGAGCCTCTCAGCAGCATGCAATGGAAAAAAAAGAATTCCCCTGTGAAAGTCTATCAGAGGATGTGGGAGAATCCAGACAGAGATATTTCAATGCTGGCTAATCAGCTAAGCAACAGTTGGGGTTTAAGAGAATCAAGGTGTTATAGTCAGAGCTCAAAAGATTGACAACACCAAAGCTCCACTATGGTTTCCCACTCCAGCTGGTGAATCATCATTATATCAGACATAAGTGAGATCAGCTCTTTTTTTTTCATCATGCTGAGCGTTTCATGAATCTACTTTTATCTTCTTACTCTTCCTTACTTAGACTGTAAAAGATTTCAAGATCTTGGATGAGGGAATTAAACTATAATTCGAGTGGCGTGCTTTTGTCAAACCTTTAAAAATCTCTTTTTGGGTTTGGCAAGTCTCTTATGCTCACCAAGGCTGCATTTTATTCATAAAAATACAGTAAAAAACAGTAATATTGTGAAATATTATTATAATTGAAAATAACTGCTTTATTTTTTACTAAATTGTAAAATGTAATTTATTCCTGTGATGGCAAAGCTGAATTTTCAGCATGATTACTCCAGTCATCATTGTCACATGATCCTTCAGAAATCATTCTAATATGCTGATTTGCTGCTCAAAAACATTTCGTACTGTTGAACATTTTTGTGATTTTATTTTCGCGTTTCTTCGTTGAATAGAAAGTTCAAAAGAACAGCATTTACTTTAAATAAAATCTTTTGTAACATTATAAAAATCTTTACTGTCACTTTTGATCACTGTAATGCATCTTTAAAGTATATATACAGTGGTGGCCAAAATTATTAGAACACTTGGCATCTGGGAGTTGTCTTATTGGGCCTGGATTTATTTTCCAAGAGGACAATGACCCAAAACATTCTTCTAACTATTGCCGGAACCACCTGCGATGGAAGGAATCTGCTGGAACATTGAAAATGATGGACTTGCCCCCTCAAAGTCCGGACCTCAACCCCATCGAGCACATTTGGGGCAAGTTGGAAAATAAACTGGACAGATCTATTGTACATTCAAAAGAAAGCCTTTGGCTTCAGTTGCAGAAGGCTAACATTAGTGTTGAAGTTTTCAGAGGAAATATATTGACACTATGCCAGAGAGATGTGCTGTTGTAATTGCTGCAAAAGGTGGACATACCAAATATTAAAGTTAAAAGTGAATAAAAACGTACAACTCACTTCATTTGATATTTGATGGTCACAGCAACCATCTGCATGTTTCATGAAATGAAATCATGTTTTGGAGGCAAAAAAGGTCAAAAAAAGTATGTGATCTGAATCCACCAAAAACACTATCAACTGATTTTGAACTGCTTATGACAGGTGTCGCTGCCATCACCTCAAAGTGATTGGCTGCCATCCTGCATTTTTTGCGTCTCATTTGCATAAAGTTAAAAAAATTCCTTAACTTTTTGACGTTCTCACTGCTTACTCGGCACCGCTGTCAATCCCACAATTCCCCCATGCAAGCCTGCTGATCAATTGTAGTAACTGAAAATGCCTGCTCATCTCTGCTCAGCTCTGCGCCAGTGGACACGTATGGTCACACCAAGCTGTGTATCAACTTTACAACTTTCTGATCCATGCTTGTTTCACTTTTCCAATATCAAATATTTGAGACAAATGGCAATAGCTTATAATTAAATCATTCTCAAACTAGACAACAACTCCTCTGATTCTCTGAACGCAGACGGCTTTGATACTGGATAATCAAGCTGGTCCGAGTGTAATTACTGTTCAAGACCATGAGCCCAACACAATCCCATCCCAGCAGAACCGTTTGCCCCAGCGAAATTGGAAAGCCAATTGATTCCCTGTTCTCTTTTGTGTTTGTGTGCTCCATTATAACGGCTTCCTCTTCACAAACCAATCAAATTATTCCTGCATATCCCAGGAACCTGTTCTTTAATCTTTCAGTGCTCAAAGACCTTTCATTAGAGATGTAATCTGCATTCTTTTTATTTATCTTCTCTCTACTTTTCTAGTTTTTCCTTGATTATATCATCTTTTACGTGGCCCTGTCGTCAGTCACGCTTGTGAATTTTCTGTGTCATTTATCAAGCGCTGACATCTCAGTAGTGTCAGGGGCCCTGATGGGTCTCTCTGATGTGAAAATGATGAAGTGTATCTTGCACAAAACAAAGCTAATTATCAAAGCACAATCATCTCTCTACGCCAGCCTTTTCTTTCTTTATTTTGCGTCCTACTTCCTGTGTAGATATCCTTTATAAAGCTCTCTAAAATATAGTGGGGGTGCTTTGTCTTTGTCAATGTATTCATCACTTCTATTCTTTTTATTCACACAATTTTTTTTCCATGCCCCTCTGTAATTCCAAATCTTAAGAGTAAACATGATCTAAAAAGCTATTTAAATTTTCATTTTTGTAATGTTTTTTGTTATTAATGTGCAAAAGTCTGGGGTCTGTAATATTTTTGAAAGGAATAATTACTTATTTAGCAAGGATGCATTACATTGATCAACAGAGACAGTAAAGACTCTTACATTGTTACAAAAATGTTATATATATATATATGTATAATATATATTTGAAATATATAATATATATTTTAAATTAAAGCTTTATATTCATCAAAGAATCTTGAAAAAAATAATCACAGTTTACACAAAAATATTAGGTAGCACAACTGTTTTCAATATTGATAATAATAAGAAATGTTTCTTGAGCAGTATGATTTCTGAAGGATAATATGACACTGAAGACTGGAGTAATGATGCTCAAAATTCAGGCTAGTCATCACAGGAATAAATTACATTTTAAAATATTAAAATAGAAAATAGTTATTTTGAATTGTAATAGTATTACTGTTTTTACTGTATATTTGATCAAATAAATGCAGCTTTGGTGAGCATAAGAGGCTTTAAATATATAAATAAATATATATATATATATATATATGGGGGGGGTGGTTGTCCCTCTCACTAAATATGAGGGCAGTTCAGACATGTACTATATTTCTCTCTGTCAGGGTGCTTTGCCATTCGACGATGACAACCTGAGGAACTTGCTGGAGAAAGTGAAGCTCGGGGTCTTTCACATGCCCCATTTCATTCCTCCAGACTGCCAGAACCTTCTGAGGGGGATGATCGAGGTGGACGCCACCAAACGCCTCACGGTCAGATTTTTGACAATTTCATCTTATACTATCATTGTTCAAACCTTGTAAAACCTGATACTGTAAGAGTTTCTAAAACAGATGATTATTATTTATCTCTTAAATAGCTCATGTGGCCTAGGGAACCATAGGCTGGTGACAGCTTGCATGTTGTGCACTACACTGTCTAAAGATGCTGGTTGGCTGTTCAGTTTTACAGACATCTACAGTATATTAAGCTGATTTCTCTTAAATAAGTGTTATGAGTCTGAGAGCTCTTCTGCTTTTGAGCTGTCATTTCAGGTCAACACACAGCAGAACTAATCCAACCATCATGTCTCTCCGGATCTCACACATTAGCTTCAAAAACCTTGCGTGTCTGCGCTTCTGTCTATCTTTCTTCCTCTCTTTCATGGTATCCTCATCTCTCTGCTCTTCTCCCTTAGCTACTGTTTTTATTGTTCTGCTTCGGAGCAGCCCCCCTTTTTCCCTATAACATGCTGGAGTGACAAGAGGTTTATAAGCTTGTCCTAATACAAACTCTTTGAAATGCTCCAGTTTCCTTTTTTGCTTTCCAGAGAAAACAGATAGCTGTCTTCACTGCCCACATCTCTCAGTGATTGAAAACAATAGTGCTCTCCTAGGAAGGATCCAAATATAGCCCATTTCCTGTCTGGTTTGTCAGTTATATAAAAAAGATCTTTTGTATGATTCCAGAGTGGGAAGGAAGTCGATACTGTCTTATTGCCAGTTTGAAATATTATCTTATAGATCCAGTTAAAACAATCCAATAGAGTATTGCTGAGTACTAAACGTACTACAGTTTTACAGAAATGTGGACAATGTATCATTATTGTTTCTTGAACGCTGTCACATCAGCACACATTCAAGGGGGAGTTCACTAAGACTAATGGTGCCGTGTATCTGCACACACTGTCTGCGTTGTTGTAGCACCTAATTCTGTAAAGGAATTTAAAGGCCCACAACATCTGTGCTAAATGCAATTTGCATGGCACAATTCATGATCTTGCTGATTGCAATCATTTCATCATCATTTGATGAATTACTGCTGCCATCAGTGATAGAAAATGTACGAAAACAACTCTTTTAAATCAGTGCAGTGGCACAAATATAGCTAGGCTTATAGGTTTTTTCCAGTACATACTGTATGCTGTAATGACAAAGATTTATCTTATTTTTTTTTACATAAACTAGGAGTCTCCATAGATTAAAAAAAGTTAATAAAATAGTTAAATTAATTTCTTAATTTAAGTTTTTCAGGGTTCCCACACTTTTTAACCACAGCTTTTAAACTTTTTAAATTTACATGACTTTTCTAGTCTGTTGTGATTTACTGAATAAAGGTATTTAAAAATATGTTTACTCAATTTCTGTCTGATAAAATATTTTAGAGCTTGACATAACTAGAAAAAAAAGTATTTATTGTAAAAATGTCATTGGTGTTTTAAGATTTTATTAACTGACATAACCTTTTCCATGTCTAGAAATCACCCTGGTTCTTCAAAGACAAAAGGCTGTTGAGGGGGTGAATTAAAATAAGAAATATATTGAAATAAATAGTTTTAGCTTATTTGCATGCTTGTTTTGTCTTATTTTAAATCAATTTAAGTCTTATCTTGAGACCCCATTGGAAGTTTACTGAGGCCCCCTAGTGGACCCAGGTCCCCTGGTTTGGAACCACTGGTTTAAATGAAATTGCATTTACACCTGCTTTCTGCATGACATTAAGGGCCAGATTTACTAAACAGGGCAAATTAGCGTGAGAGCGCAATTCCAAAAAAAGTGCAGATGGGAGTGGAAAGTTCTGCACGTGATCTACTGACGACGCTCAAATAAAAGAACACAGACGCACCTGGATAATTTCCATAATGACCACATCAGTCTACCAAGGTCAGCACAAATTAGCGTCTGGTTTAAGACGTGCTTTTTTTGGGCGGTAAATAATGGCGTAAACATCAGTAAATTGACGAGCACAAACCTTAGTAAATAACCTTGCTTGATTCATTTAAATTCTCTCCTCCCATAAATTTTGCTTCTGAAAGGGAAACTCCTACAAATGCATATGCAATAAGGTCAGCCGCAAAAATAACTGCCCACGCCTTTTCAGCGCTAATTTTTCACTGCTTGTCTTTAGTAAATCCTGACAGTAGTTTTTTAACTCCAAAAGAGGGTTTGCACTGGCACAATTGTGGTTTGCAAATTGCACCAACTTTTGTGAAAAATGTCTAAAATAGGCCTGAATTACATATAAAGGAGCACTGAAAACTGGATTACAGGTGACTAGGTGATACAGGTGATAGTCCCACAACTATCTAGTGAATTTGCTCCTCTGCCATATAAAGGTAAACCAGCAAGTATTTTGTTTAAACATTCCAGTTCAGTGTGTCGTTCCTCACAGTCTCTGAATCAGGTCAAGTGCTGAATGTTTATAGCTCCTGAAAGGACACACACCAGTCACATGCTTTTTTTCTGCGGGCCACCGCTTTAATTAGCTGGCTGCTGAAATGTACATGTCTTTGTAGCTTCCACAATTAAACCCGGAGAGATCAGAGGATGTGACACGAGAGAGATTAGAGATGGCCAGCAGGAAACTGCCTGACGTTCAGAGATGGATTCACTGCTTTTATTGTCATGCTCTGCTGTCTTTGTTTGGTTCTGTTAATGGTTAGATAATGGTTTAGCTCATGTGTCTTTCTCTCTTTACAGTTAGAACAGATACAGAAGCACACATGGTACATGTAAGTATAAACTTCACTTTTTATTTGTCGTCACATACCTGTTTTTGCTCAGTATCTGTCTGCATGTTTGTCTATGCATGTACGTACTGTATATGTGTCCTGTAAGTCTATGTGTGTTCTCGTTGCAATAACTGAGAACATAACAAAGATGATGGCTCTGTGCTTCTTTAAGTGGCATGACAGCAGTGTGTTTGTGGTCCTGGTAAACCCTATGTTATGGGGACAAAATGTCAGTATCCGAAATCCTTGTCCTTATGAGGACATTTTTGGTCCCCATGAGAAACAGCTTATAAATCATACAAAACTATGTTTTTTGAAAATGTAAAAATGCAGAAAGTTTTCTGTGATTGGGTAGGTTTAGGGTTAGGGGAGAGAATATACAGTTTGTACAGTATAAAAATCATTATGTCCCCATAAAACATGAAAACCCAATGTGTGTGTGTGTGTGTGTGTGTGTGTGTGTGTGTGTGTGTGTGTGTGTGTGTGTGTGTGTGTGTGTTTTTAGAGAAGAGCCTTAAGCACTAGCAGGCTGGCTTCACTCAATGTTTGTGACCCCCTAAGCAATAGCTTGTTTTTATCTTGAACTGCTTCATTTTTCAACACACATTCCTCCAGTATCCAACTTTTTGTATTAGATTTGTTACTGGGCCCCAGGGTGATAATTATTTTGATTTTTAAAAAAATATATATTGTATTTCTATTTATTTTTTATTTTTAATGTCAATGGAGTGTAATTTAATTTGAGCATTTTCAATTTTTTTTCTAGTGTCAGTCTAACAAAAGTAAACTGGAGTAACTAAATAATTACATTTCTCAGCACAGTCTTGTGTTATTGCTGTCTAGGGGCGTTTCCATGTTTAATGCAGGCGGGTTGTAAAGGTTTCAAGTTTTATAATATACTGTGTATCAAAAACTAAAATTCATGGTCAGCAAACTTTTGTTTTAGTTTGTTTTCGAGCCATAAAAGTTTTTATATTTTTTTTTCAGTAATGTTTTATTTCATTTAATGAAATTCTTTCATTCAATTTTAAATGTAGTTTTCATAGATTATAATAACACTGCTGGGACCAGACAGAATCTGTAGACTTTTATAATGCCTCCACAGATTTTTTTGAAGAAAATTTGTAGATTTTTTTAATATAAGCTGAAAGTCTACTACTATGGTAAATGAAAGCATAAATCAGATTCGGTAAAATATTTAATAAACAAATGTGCGAGGAGGCGGCTCATTTGTAGAATGATGGGTGCTTCAAATCTTCAGAGCTTTCCTTTGAGCGCAGATTCCATGTGGGCCTGTTTGTGACTTATACCACCAGCAAGGATCCAAGAATACACCAGAGGCAATAACCATGTGCGCTCAATTAAGGAAAAATAAACAAGAACACTGGATTATTTCACATGCTCTATGTATTCATTCACAGAGGAGGGAAGAACGAGCCAGAACCAGAACAGCCGGTGCCACGGAAAGTTGCGATCCGCACGCTACCCTCCACTGAGGACATCGACCCAGATGTGCTGGAAAGCATGCACTCGCTAGGCTGCTTCCGAGACAAGAACAAACTGATGAAAGACCTGCTGTCAGACGAGTGAGTAACTAAGAAAGAGACGCTACACCTCACAGTCACCTCAGACAGGTTGTTTCCCATGATACCAAATGTTTTTTGCCCATGATTAGACAAGACTGACTGCGTTTGCTTTGGGAGACCATACGTGAGGGTATTATTATTTTACATCCTTGTTCTTTAGGGTTAGTAAACATGCAGTACAGCATCTTGGCTGCAGGCTATTAGAGAAGCCCATTCTCTCCCGCTCATCTGTCATCTTCCGTACTCTCACAGTTACCACCCGCACGCTCCGATGTACACGATCACTTTGTTAAACCCCCTGATAGATGGCCTGGGTGTTCCCTCCTAAAACATTGCGGCCTCTGTCTCTTCTCTTGCCCAGCGTTTAAACACAATTCAGACGGCGCCTGCAGCAAAGACGGTCATATTTACTTCCCGCTGTGTGGTCCAGGGCAGAAAAATTCAACACACGGTCTCTCGCTGAGAGAATTTCAAGACTTTTTGAACCTGCCTAGACTCTTTTCGGATATTTTATGTCTTCTTGTATCATTAATGAAATAAGTGATATCCTGTGATCTCTGCAGGATGTCTTTTAGCTCTCTGGGCATGAGGTGCTCGCTACTCTTTGCTCTTTAACTAATGATGTTAATTAGCCTGAGCTGAGGATTATTCTGGAGCACTGCAGATTTTACTGTATATCAGAAACCGTGACCACACACATTTCGTTCCTCCGTGCCCTTTCCACCTCCAGTGATAACCAGGAAAAGATGATCTACTTCCTCCTGCTGGACCGTAAGGAGAGATATCCCAGCCATGAGGATCAGAATCTACCACCCAGAAATGAGATTGGTAAGATTCAGCCAGTTTGCCTGTTTGTTTGTATTTCATCCTTAATGATAACATGAAATGGCATTCACAACACCTCTGTGATGTGACATAATTTCCTCGCCCACACAGCCTTGGATACACCAATTTTAATGGAGCATCATAAAAACATTATTTTCTATAGATCAATGTGTTTAGTGATGAATTGTACACAAGACCAGGGACATTTATAATTGAAATCAATGGGGTATTTTCTTTTGATTCGCTACTGTTCAAAAGTTTGGGTTTTTTTTTAAGATTGTTTAATGTTTTTGAAAGAAGTCTCTTATGCTCACCAAGGCTGCATTTATTTTAAAATTAAAATTTATTTCTATGATGGCAAAGCTATTACTCCATTACTCCAGTCTTCGGTGTCACATAATCCTTTCATTTTAATATGCTGATATGTCCTTGATGAGTAGAAAGTTCAAAAGAACAGCATTTATTTAAAATAGAAATGTAAATATCTTTACTGTCACGTCATTGATTTCATGAATCCTTGCTGAATAAAACTATTAATTTCTTTCGGAGAAAAAAATCTTACTGAGGTTTGAATGTTTGAAGACATGAAAAATACTGTACGATTGTGCGATTGTTTTGTTTTTTTTGTTTTGTTTTTTTCTCTCCATTATGAACACCATAGGCTTAATGGGTTGTTTTCATGTGTTAGGGATCATTGAATTTATCATATGCTGGTCTCATCAGATCCACCCAGGAAGCGAGTGGACTCTCCACTCTTGACGAGGCACAACAAGAGGAGGCCAGAGCGCAAGTCTATGGAGGTGCTGAGCGTGACAGAGGGCGGTTCTCCTGTTCCTGTGAGACGCGCCATCGACATGGCACAACACGGACAGAGGTACAGCAACACAACTCTCACTCCTCTATTACTTACAGAACTCTACCATCGTAGCAGCAAGTACCACAGTAAGAACGGCTGAAAGTATGTCACATTTTGTGAAGTCTTGAAAGGAACATTTGAAGACAATGACGTCTGTCATAAAAGCAAAAAAAAAACTCTGGAAAAATGACGTTAACAGTTATCAGAAGCTGCATACTGGCTTTGAAATGCTTTTTAAATTGCACATGAAGAGTAAAAGAAATAAGATCAATGAGCTCAGCTAATTCTGTGGAAAAAAAAATATTTCAGAGTGTTTTACTATTCTCTAAAAATCCGTTTCTCAACTAGTCGAGCAGCATGCTTAATGTGCCATATGGTGAATTTTGACTTCTCAAATTGGTTTTAAGGGGAACAATGGGACTGCTAATGTGCTTTTCATTTTTCTGTATCTTTGACACATTTTGTTACAGATTTGTTTTACTTTTTTCCATACTCATTGTGATCCATTTCATCAGCCCCGTGTCCTTTCCCTGTGTAGATGCTTTGGCTCAACTCCATGATTACTTATTACTTATTGTAAATTTACTCTAACTTTACTCTCTCTTACTGTAGTAAATCTGTTTTCAGTAAAAGCTTGGATATCTCAGATGCCAACCCCATACTGCAAAGCAAAGAGGAGAGGTACAAACAACCGCCATGCCTTCTTTTCTGCTCTGAAGATGCAGTGGGGTTTTTAACACTCAAAACATGCAACAGAGAGCATTGGCCTTTTATTTCAACCACTGACATTTGAGATCTTAAGAGCTTAGCTTGCTTGAGAGGGAATTTTTCTTTTAAACTGAAAGATGCACGTGTAAATAAGAGTTTTTTCCTCCCGGTTTGGCCTCTCAGTTTTGGTAAAGCAGCGGCCCTCTGGCTCCCTCCACACACATCAAAAGCATCTTATCTCCCTTATTTTGCCTTTCATGTTCTGTTTGATGTCTGGCATTTTTGTCCCTTGGTAGATCCCAAATTGTTAATTTCTTCCCCTCGCTCTCGTTTTGCCTCCACGCTTCTCTTGCCTTCACCCTGGATGTTTGTTTTTCTTAGAGTGATGTATGCACTTACAGTAGGTGAGAGACAGAGGTTATCCAATTATTTGTGTTCATCTGGTCAGGCATTTTTCTTCAACCTTGAGTTTCACTGTCATGTCCTACATCTGCATTCTGTTTACTGCATTCTGCAGTCTGTTTAGTCTGCCAGATAACAAATGGGCCTTGAATATTTCTTTTATAGACACTTCATTTTTTTTTTTTTTCATTTAATCAATGCATTGAGTATCGGGGCACTGAATTAGGCACTAGTAAATAAATGCTTCACTGACAGATTAGATAGATCAAATACGTTTATGCATGTTAACAATTCAAAGTGTAATGACTGAATTGAACTGAAAAGCTCCCCTGCATCTTTTATACAATTTAATACAGCATTTTTACAAGCGGTAGTTATCTTAATCTAGTTGTAGCTTCTCTCTTGTAAAATATTAATTCACTACATATAAAATCTTCACAAACACTGTACATTGTTTAAACAGTAGAAATATTTCCTCATATAGTTACTGTCTTCTAGCGCTTGTCCTATCTTTCCATGTATTACTTTATTCCATAGCCATTTATTACACAAATAAAGAGCTTTCTTCCTGACGCTGTGTTTGGCTAAGCTAATTAGCTGAATGCAAGAGGCATATAATGAACATCAGCATTGCTCTGAATCAGGCCGCAGTGTATCTGGTGTTGTGATTTTTACACTTGAATGATCAAAGACAATTTGAGACCACGCATAATTCTCATCTAAGTAGCATTTGCAAATGCAATTGATCAGTGTATGGATCAAATCCTTCCTGGAGTCAAATCATGTGAGTCTGAATGTTGACACCTTTAAGGATGATTTACTGTTTCAATTTGCCTTGATGACAAAACCCATTGTGTCCATGGTCAATTAAATCCCAATAATTTATTGGAGAACCACTGAAGCTCACCATCTAATACACAATGAAATTCGGAAGTCTCATACAGAACCTCATAAAAGGTTGTGATGACCTTATACATTCTTAGGATATGTAATGATAAATTGCTCAAATTTAATTGCAACTTAAAAATTTAAAAAATAGCATGATCAACACAAAGACCTATAGGTCTGCATAGAAAGTTGACATGTAATTAACAGAAATGCAATTTATAGTGAAACATAGAGGTCTTGTGTGATACTGTCTCTGTCCAAGTGTAAACTCAATTATTTAATCATGTTTCACTCACACAGCATGCTTAACCTCCTAGTTACGACAGTGTGCTATACATGGGGTAGAAATGTCTTTACTATTTATGTTGTGTAACTTTAGGTCTCGGTCCATCAGCGGAGCCTCTTCTGGTCTGTCCACTAGTCCCCTCAGCAGTCCACGGGTAAGCTTTCTATCTGTGCTAAATCATTTGTTTTACTCAAAGAGTCTGGTTGTGTTGCAGTCTATAGCCAACTGGCGTGGCATCTATCTACAACTATTGATGAGAAACTCATGTCACAAGACACATCTGATCTGCAATCATTCAGCATAAATATATACATCAACAGGTGGTACAGCAGTGTGTTGTAATAGTGTATATATATATATATATATATATATATACACACACTACTGTTCAAAATTTTGGGGTCAGTAAGATTTTCCTATATTTTTTTTTTGAAGGAAAAAAATACTTTTATTCCGCAAAAATGCATTAAATTGATCAAAAGTGACAGTAAAGACTTTTACATTTTTACAAAATATTTCTATTTCAAATAAATGCTGTTCCTTTGAGCTTTCTATTCATCAATGAATCTTTAAAAAAAGACTGATTTTATCATGGTTTCCACAAAAATATTATGCGGTACAACTGTTTTCAACATTGACAATAATCATAAATGTTTCTTGAGCAGCAAATCAGCATATCAGAATGATTTCTGAAGGATCATGTGACACTGAAGACTGGAGTAATGATGCTGAAAATGTAGCTTTACCATGACAGGAATAAATTACATTTTAAAATATATTAAAATAGAAAACAGTTATTTTAAATTGTAATAGTATTTCACAATATTACTGTATTTTTGATCAAATAAATGCAGCCTATAAGAGACTTCTTTAAAAAACATTAAGAAATCTAATCAACCCCTAACTTTTGAATATACTTTACTATGCATAAAAGTGTGTGAATACATTGATATGGTACCGTACGCCTATGTTATTATAGGCCAGGTTTAAAGTGCAACACTTAATTATATAAAATATGTAACAAAGGGAATCTGCTTGAATACCTCTAGGAAAATGTAATATGAAGGATTATTTCTCAGAATTGTTAGTGATGATGAAGTATTAATGATAATTATGTATGTTGTTAGCTTTGTTAAACAAGACAGTCAATTATATATTACTCAAATACTGCAGCAACATCGCTGTCTGTCCCTACCGACCCACCTTTACTACTTCTAGCTCGATCAGTCTACCATGCTTAGCATAACTACTGCTAATCTATGCCCAATTCACAGCCTTGTTGCCTTGAAATATTTGAAGCCCAAGTCACTAATGGCTTGTTAAAATCCCTTGAAAATCCCTGGTTCCTTACTAACGGTGAAGCCTCTGGATGTAGCCAGCTTTTACAGTTGATTTGTTTAAAGAGGCTAACCGATTGCAAATCCACTACTAAGACTTCCTAATATGCAGTCCTTGAGTTACATCAAGAAATTCCTTACAGGATGATTCATCCCAAAGTAAATTCTGAATCTGATCTGATCAAATATTCTACAGTTTGAAATGTTCTACATTTTGCCAATGGCTGCAGTGTTGCCCTTTCACTGATGAAAATGGCTCACGTAGAGAACATGCTTGGTGGAAGTAATTTAAATTAGTCTGTGAAGAACTCCTTGATACAGCTCATCTGAGATTAGTTTCACTGCTCAGACACAGACTTAAAGGTTTGTCATAGAAGAGTCTTCCCTGCAGTATGAAAGCGCTTTAAAAAATCCATTTTATTGCATTTGTGCTCTTCTTTATGCTCGTGCTATGGTTGCAGCTGGTACAGTTAACACACCATTGTATTTCTTTTTAGTGTTTTACAATATGCTTGATGAGCTTTCACCTCACTTATTGTAATACTCTTCACTTCTGGTGGCCCGTATTGTATCAATCCCCCCGTTTCTGACCCAATTATTATTATTATTATTATTATACAGCGTCATCTGTCAAACAGCATCCTCATATCATACCTCCAGCAGCAGCATTGTACTCTATGCTCTGTTTAATGGTCAACTGCACTTAATTTCACTAGCCATTTCGATAGTGTGGCGCTATTGTCTTGAAAAACTCTAATTGTTGAGTTGAGTCAGTTGTTGAGTCAGTACATACTGTGACTTGTGTCACATTTTATGGCATTTCTACTTAATTTATGATGCTTATTTCAAATGATATGAGGTATTCTGACAATAGCGTCCGTTTAAAGCAAAGCTCATTGCACAAATTTCCTGCTTGCTTAGTCAATGCTGACAACACCTTTTTTAATTTCATCCCAACAACAACCCAGAGCTTTTTGTTGCTAATTTCTGTTGCTGGTTTTGATTTGTTTTGGGAACACTGGTTTGGGAACATTTTATTTCCACTGTCTTGTTGCCTCTTGGCTGGTTGCGCTAATGGCATGTTTTTTCTTTCTTTCTTTCTTCATTTCCTTCCTCACCTCTCATCACCGGTGCCTTGTTCACCATCCTTTCATGTTTGGTGTCGGTGTGTGTGTGCGTCTGCGCCGTAATGCCTGTTAACTACGGGGCCGTGTGTTGTGTGTATGGGCTGTGTTGGCTCTTTTTATGCTGCTGGCTCTGTGCATGCGCTCTTCCAGCCCATGCGGCGGTTCGCCGTTCCTCCACAATCCGCAGAACTCACGCAGTCGCCCAACCACAGCCCCACTCACGCGCCTGTGTCCCGGCTGAACGGCACAGGCCCCCACTCCCCCAAAACCTTTCAACCAAAGACAGGTGCCCATCAGCCCAACAACAAAACCCAGACACTTCCAGCCAAGCCCAAAGTTGCAGACAAGCCCCTGCAGGCCACCAGGTCCAACCCGCTCCCTAACACAACGGCAGTGCCATCTGTGGCCAAGTCAGAACCTTCTACACCCTGCCAACCCATGCCCCCACCAATGCCTGGTAGCCCGAAAGTGCGCCGGCCACCGCTCACGGTGCCACCCAAGCTCTCTGTACCCCTTTCTCCTCTTTCACCCATCCGGCTTCACCACCTTCACCCGCTGGCCGGGACTGACCACAACGGCAAATCTATCCCCACCATACAGGTTACGCCCCACCCCTCCCCCAGGGGCAGCCCATTGCCAACTCCAAAAGGAACGCCGGTGCACACGCCTAAGGAGAGCCCAGCGGGGACCCCTAGCCCAACACCACCCCCCAGCCCCTCCATTGGAGGCATGCCGTGGAGAACACGCCTCAACTCCATTAAGAACAGCTTCCTTGGCTCACCACGATTCCACCGCAGGAAACTACAAGGTACCAGCAGTGCCGGAAACATCCTGAAGCAGTTGTTTCACCCATTAACATCAATCTGCCCAGTGGATGCAGATGAAAATTTTCCATTTTGACTAAATTTGGCACATTAACATCAACATGATGTTAATACCTGTGTATTGTATCTGATAAAATAAATAAATAAACAAATGCCATTAAAACTAGGGATGAACTTATTAAAATAAAAAAATCTGGACAATACCAATTATTTTAAAATTAAATTTTACTTTTGGGTAAATAAATTAAAAATAAAAATCTAAATTAAAAAATTGCAGAAATTAGCAAGCACAGTGATATTAAAATGAATTGTAAGATGGTACCAATATGTTGTATATTATATAATAAAACTCTAGTTATGTATGGCACTGAAGCAAAAAAACACCATAGCCTATGTGCATATAGAAAGCATTTAGGTGAACGAATTATGCTTGCTAATCCTTTTTTATTGCGGTTTTCAGCTGATGTTCCCCTCTTAGCGAGGTATATTCTCTAAGGACTGATTTTACAGATCGCTGGGTAGTAAACTCAATGATACTCCATTATCAGCAATATCTGATGATATATCTAGTAATGATAATGAAAACTGCACAAGCATCTCCCTTCACCTCCAGCTGTTCCTCTTTCCCTTTTCTACCGGGAAGAGGATCAGATGAGCTGATAGAAGGGAGGGTTGAATTACTCTTAATCTCTGCAGGTTTGGAGTAATTAGGTGTGGTTAATCAGCATTCCCCTCCTCAGGTTGTGAATGTCTAATCTCTCTGGATATAGAGTATGATGCAAATTCCACTGAGGCTTGTTCGCTTTGTCTCTTTCCAGTTCCCACACAAGAGGAAATGTCCAGCCTAACACCGGAGTCTTCCCCCGAGTAAGTATTAGCTATTGTGAAAGACAATCAAGTAAAATATGCAGTTTTATTAAATCCCAAAGTGTGAAAGAAACATTAAAATAATATTCAGTTATAATTGAATGGTAGTTCAATATTCATTATCCTACCTGGCGTGGGGCTAAATGCATCATCTTTTCTGTTAACCTGAGCGGTTTAGAGTTAAATCACCAACACTCAATTAAAGCTTGCTTAATTAAGACACTTAACTTTTGCTCTTTATACTTTCTTTTTCTCCAAATTTTAGCTCTGAAAACGCTGCAGCTAAAGTTAATGTGGTGGTCCAAACACTGTTCCTGGCCCCATTAGCCTAGTTTGTTGCTAAAGACATTATCAGGGAAGAGTTCGTCATGAATAATTCAGTGTTTTAGTTCCACTTAGCTTCACAGCCACACAGAGCAGCACCACAGTGGAAACTTTCTTCTGGAGTGTTTTGCTCTTATTTTTCCGTTGTTTAAGTTTTTGGTGAGATAGTGTCACAGTATGTTGGCTGGCTCAAAGATGGCCTTGATAGTCATTGACTGGTAAAATCCCAGCAATTTCAAGCAGGGCTGCGAAATGAGCCATATGCCAGCATTCAAACCTCCATACAGGCCTTTTTGGTAACACTTTATTTTGATGGTCTCTTTTGAACATTCTGCTGATTATAAGTAACTTTGCAACTACATGTCAACTAACTCTTATTAGAGTATTAGTAGACTGCCTGCTTAATATTTGCTAACTGTTTATTGTGATGGTCCCCCAACAGACATTCTACTGACTATAAGTAATGTCAACTTATTCTAACCCGAACCCTACCAGTTTACTAATACTCCACATATAGTGAACAGAATATGTTAAAGGGACCATCAAAATAAAGTGAAACCACCTTTTTCTTGAAAAGTTTTAGTAACTTTTCATTGCTCTCCCACCCCAGAGGACTTTTCAGTTGTCAGCTAATATTGTATTGTGACAAACCCCGTCATCTTATTCTCGTTTACCAATACTAAAACTGTGTGTTAACTCTCAAATTATAAATGCAAAATTAAAATAATTGTTTTTGAGATTTGCATGGTGCTGCACAGCATATATATCATAAGTTTTGAATTGTTTGACAGCCCGTGTAGTCACGTTTTCATTTCTTGCTATGTCCAAGAGACACATTAACTGACTGACAGCTTACTAACTATGGAAGCATATGTGTAGCAATATTCAATTTGCAATGCAAAATGGCAGTGCATTTCAGTATTTAAATTTACATTTTACATACCATGTGTGCAACATTTGGAGCAAAATGATAATTCAAATTGAATAATATAATTTACATTTGCTATTTCCTACACTAGTTTTAACATATAATTTAAACACATATTTTAACGCTTTATAAGTTGCAAAATTAAAATGAAAATGTATTACAGAAATGATTAGATGTGTTTAACATGTTCAAGCTAAAATTGTAGCAAAATGATCATTTAAATGTTATTTTTCTTAATTGCATTTACACTCACAGTTAAGATTGCAATGACGCAATGTTGTCATGACAACCGGTACACAAAATTCACTTCAGGAGGTTTACCTTATTATTAGTATTATTGTATTATTTCTTATCATATACCTTATAGAAAAGACGAGAGTCACGTTTGTTTCTATTGAGCCTGGTTTCTCAAAATGGTGAGTGTGTGCTCATCCTGGGTACATGACAACAGTGCGGCTGCTGGCTCGCATGCACTCACAGGAACGTGCACAGAGTAACGGCCTATTATTGTTATAAATAACACCCATCACCATCCAGATGAACTACACATCGTTTTATTAATATAATTGATGCATGAAACAACAATCAGAATGGTAAAAAGAGAGAAAAAATACAACCATACTGATATAGCAAACAATAATTATGGACAGCTTGTCTAAGATTATTTGAGAGTAAAATAACCTGTTGTAAACCACCGCTCACTTCAGCACTTCAGCAGACACACGACCGCGCTTATGTTAAGGTGCATGAGCACCAGGCGCGTTCTCTGCGAGACGTTCTAACCATAAATATCTATGGTTCTAATAACGTACTGGTCTAACAGAACAGTCACTGACAGACGTGCATAATCATTTCTCTGTTCTTGCTCCACTTCATCTGCCAGTAAATGCCTCGCTCTAATAGCTCTGCTGCCGCCATGTTTCCAACATCTGGCCCCGCCTTGATGCAGTGATTGACGGCAGGGCGGAGACTTGATCGGCTCGGATTGCATTTTCAATTCCACATTGAATTTTGCTACATTCACTGCGGGACATTTAATGAAAATGCAATCGCAAGTATCTTAACTGTGAGTGTAAATGCAATTAAGAAAAATAACATTTAAATGATCATTTTGCTACAATTTTTGCTTGAACATGTTAAACACATCTAATCATTTCTGTAATACATTTTCATTTTAATTTTGCAACTTATAAAGCATTAAAATATGTGTTTAAATTATGTTAAAACTAGTGTAGGAAATAGTAAATGTAAATTATATTATTCAATTTGAATTATCATTTTGCTCCAAATGTTGCACACATGGTATGTAAAATGTAAATTTAAATACTGAAATGCACTGCCATTTTACATATTGCATTGCAAATTGAATATTGCTACACGTATGTTTCCATAACTAACTCACATCTCGACAGCATTCAGTCTGTATTTCACTTTGAGAGAAATTCAGCCAAGCTCTCCGCTCCGGCGGAACCTCTGCTGATATGTTGTCTCTGTGAAGCAACATTTTTGAAATATAACTTACCAATTGATGGTCTGAAATTCTTCTGGCAACTGTTCTTTATTATTGGTAAAGCTGAAATATATACACTACTATTCAAATATTCAGGGTTAGTAAGTATTATTATTGTTATTATTAAATCATTAGATCAAAAGTGACAGTAAAGACATAAGGTTACAAAAGATATTTATTTCAAATAACTGCTGCTATTCTTGACAAAGCAGCACAACTGTTTTCAAAACTGATAATAATAGGAAATGTTTCTTGAGAACCAAATCAGCATATTAGAATGCATTCTGAAGGATCATGTGACACTGGAGACTGGAGTAATGATGCTGAAAATTCAGTTTTTGTAATAAATTACATTCTAAAATATATTCAAATATAAAGGAGTTTTTTTTTTTTACTGTATTGTTTTTTATAATATAAATGCAGCCTTTGTGAGCATAAAACACTTCTTTCAAAAACATAAAAACTTACCGACCTCAAACCTTTGAACTGTATGATGATGTTACGTATATGAAGAGCAGGTGATGTGCTCATGAGAATAATGAAGAAATGAAAAGTATGTTTTGTATCTGACAGGATGCAACATTATTCAAACATGTAAACTTGATTCATGCATGGTATGAGTTGAGTGATGTTTGTATGTATTGTGTTGTCTTGTTCACTCCTGTTTTTCTTCTTCACAGACTTGCCAAAAAATCTTGGTTTGGAAATTTTATTAACCTTGAAAAGGAGGAGCAGATCTTTGTGGTGATTCGGGACAAGCCTCTGAGCTCCATCAAAGCAGATATTGTCCACGCCTTTCTCTCTGTAAGTCTCCAATGAGTGTGTGAATTCTGTCATCATTTACTCACTCTCATGTCATTCCAATCCTGTTTGATTTTCTTACATTCATGGGGCTTTTAAATTTCAAAATGGATGCAAATGCATCATAAAAATATCAGAAATATCAGACTTGTGTGCTATATTTCAAGTCTTCTAAAGTCATGTGATTGCTCTGTGTGACAATAGACCAGAATTTATGTTGTTATTGACTGACAATCTTCCGCTCAAGTGGGCTGTTAACCTCTGCGACCGAATCATTGAGTCAGTAAGTTCAACAGAGTTGAACAAATCATTCAGACCAGTTGAAAAGATCTGTCTCAAAATAAAGATTCATTCGCAAATCTGATATCACTTAACTCATGGATGCACAAAAGAGAGCTAAGATTTTCATTGAATAACAAATTTCAGTCTGTTCCTCACCCAAATCATATGACTTCAAAACATGACTTGAAATGTAGCACGCAAGTCATATTCACCACTTTTATAGTTTTGAGGCTTTTTTTTTTGTTGCCATTTTGAAAGTTGATAGCCCCAGACCTCCTTCATTGTCATTGTATTGAAAACAATGGATATTCTTGAAAATGTCACTTAAGTCATTGGTTTCAAAAGACATAAGTAATTAATCACAGAATTCTCATTTTGGGGTGAATGACTCCATTTAAGACCTCTGTCCTTTTATCTCAGATTCCCAGCCTCAGCCACAGTGTGGTGTCTCAGACTAGTTTCCGGGCAGAATATAAGTCCACGGCCGGCCCCACCGTGTTCCAAAAACCAGTGAAGTTCCAGGTGGACATCACCTACACCGAAAGCACGGCTGCCACCAAGGAGAACGGCATCTACTCTGTCACTTTCACACTGCTCTCAGGTAACCATGCCGACAGTGAGAAGCCCATTTTGATGTCATAAACTCGTTGGCTGCCAAGCCAATAGAAACACAGAGGGATGTGTGTGTGTGTGTGGGTGATGGAGAGACTGGTTGATGATGTTGAACTTTGTCTGTCGCAGTAGTGAGAGAATTTTTTCTCTCTCTCGTTCTGCTAGCGGTTCCTTTCCTCCATTACACTCCCCCTCTCTTACGCTGAAAATAGACCAACTGCTCGAGGGGGTAATGGAAAAAATTAAACTGTAAGAGGCCTTTTTGCCTCCTGGTAATCACTATGCATTTTCAACCTGCTGTGTTTCAAAGGACAATCCAAAAAGATCCCACGCTGCTGGTGCCATTACCGCAAACCCTGTTCCTCGCTTTTCATTTCCCCCCTTCCTCGTTTTTGCTCTCTTGGCTACACAAAGGGATTGAATCTTGTTCTTAAAGTCACGCATTTTAAAGTACGTGTGTGTGCACGTGTCATGAACTCAGCCGTGGGCCAAATGCACCATAAAAATCAGCCCCATCCCATTAGACTTTATGAGGCAGCCGCTAGGGGGAATAAACCCAGGATGTATGAGCATAAATGTACATTCATTTCAAAAATACACATGTAGCAGTCTGTACAGGATCATTGCAAAATATTCAAAGAGGTGTTGTCTGTGTTTGCGTGTCCCCTGCAGGTCCCAGTCGACGCTTCAAACGGGTGGTGGAGACGATTCAGGCTCAGTTGTTAAGTACACATGAGCAGCCTGGTGTCCAGCAGCTGTCTGGTGAGTGGCTAATTACTGACACACCTCTTTCTCTTTCTCTCTCTTTTTCTCTTTCTTGCTCTCTTACACAGCATCCTGAACATGCATGGCACCTAGCCCACCCTCGCAGAGCACTGAACGCTGCACACACCCATCAAGGTCAAATGAGTCTTTCCAGTGTTTAAAATTGGTGTTAGAGGTGATTTCAAAGACATTTTCAGGCAATCAATATGAAAATAAACTTAATACACTGTTCCATTAATGTTGGATGTGATGTCTTATTTAAAGGTGCTGGAAATACACTTTTGACCTTATCAAAGAACATTGCACAGAACTGCATTGCAAGGCACTGGCACACACCCACACACTCTCCTTAGCAGTCACACATGCTCACAGAGCATGCTAGAGCACTGGCGTGCATTATCAAGGTTTTACATCCATATACAGGAAATTTCTTGCAGATATTTAAATCAAACCTGTGTCCCAATTAAATGAATGTGGCTTCAAACTGTTCGTTTTACGAGCAGAAATGTGATGGGCTAGACTGTGGTTCCTGCTGGAGATGATGAAATAAGAGAACAGAGAAATCCTTTGCCTGTCTTCTCATATGGCTGTTTGTGCACATGGTGAAGAGCCTGTTACAGCTCCCTCTGCTGGACAGCTCCAAATCCTTACTGTCCAAAAGCAATATCTCTGAGTAATACAGAAAAGGGAGTTTGGCATTTCATAATACTAATATAATTTCTGCATTATCGTATGTACTGTACACAATAAGCACATTTTCCATGTGCATAAAATACCTGGATGACTTACATATGCTAAAGTGTGCACACTTCACTGTGTAATGTATCCCACATTACAATGTGTTCAACTTCCATTTCCAGTGTATTGAAATTTTAGGCAGGTACTGATTCCAAATTACATGACAAAAATTTTAGTTAGTAATGTAATCTAGATTACTCATTTTAGGTAATGTATTCTGACTACTTTTTGATTACTTTTTAAATTAATTTTGCCCTAACTCGTTTATAACATTAATTTGAATAGGATAACCTTGTACCATATTGATATAAAAATACAAAGAGAAAAAAAATATATTCCATTCTTTATCAACATGAAGTGCATTAAATATTACATTACGTGCATAGTTTCCCAGTTCGTAATGGAACTGCAGGGGTTTGTAAGTTTAATGAAAAGCTATTGAGTAATTAAATCATACAAATTTTAATAAATAAAAATAAAATAAAAACAACCAAAATAAAACATTTACTAAAAAATATTTTTAAAAATATTTGTTTACCTGCATGTCATGTTACCATTAATCAACATCAGAGAACTGTGAACTTAATTTTATTATTATTTATTATTATTATTGACTTAATTTTATTATTAACATAACTTAACTTAAAATCTAAGGGCTTACTTCAAGTAAATATATTAGGGCAAAGAGGTTCAGCTGACAAAAAAAGTTATTTTTAAGTTATCCCTGCATTGCATGTAAATATGAAATGATGTGAATTTGACGTGAATTTTAATGTGTTTGAAAGACAAAAGCCTTCCAGAGCCAGTAAAAAATGGTTAAATGACTGAGTGATAATTCAAATAATAATTAATGTGTTCATCAGGAGCTGATTAGATATGCAATAATGCAATGTTGAGAAAACACTTGTTAAAAGTGAAATGATTTCTGTAAATCCAGTGATCAAATGCTGTGTGGCTCTGTTTTCAGTGATAGTCACATGACTAGTGGCTGGTCTGTGTGTGCAATTCAGCAAACCTGGAAGAGCTTCTGAATGTATATAGGCAGTAGGCTTTTAATGAAAGGAAAATTTTAAATATAACAAAGAAGTAGAATCAATGAATTATGAATAACTTACTGCCATTGTAAGAATAACATGTAATCAATAGAAAAGTAACTTGTAGTCTGAGTACGAGTATTTTAAAATGTAATATAATCTAATTACAAGTACTTAATTTTTGGAATCTGATCCAGATTATATGTAATCAGTTACTGCCCAGCGAATTTAAATGTAAGCAATATTAACTACAATTTTTAACATCTCTGTTTTTATTTTATTTCAAAAATTATAATAGTTTTCCTCAGAATGCACCTCATTGCATGTGTTTTAAAATCAACTCAGCAACTAGCGTTGACTCTTCCAAACTGAAAATTGGGGCAAATCCTGAGCAAAAGTTGTGTGCTGTACTCAAGCCTTAATGCTTTCTGTTTGACATACTCTCTTTTAAAAATAGTAGGCAGTATACAGTGTGCTAGTATTGGTATACTGGTTCATTCATCTCTCTTGAAATGGAAGATCAATTTGGACATTTTGTATAGTGAGGTACATTGCCTGTCACATGTGCTCTGGTTGTATACTGCAGATTTTAGCAAATGTAACAGGTCATCTATGTATTTCATGTTTCATACAGAAAATTATTGTGGACAGAATAGCCTACATTCTGCATGCCGCAAAAATAGTATCAGTATTGTAGGATGCCATTTCAAACGAAACCATTCTCTCTTAATGCCTAATTCTATAAAAGATTCAGGAAACAGGATTTACGTAATTCTATTCATATTGTGCATTTGGACTGTCTTAAAGAAGAGCTGTTATCAGGATCACGACACATCACCAGTGTAGCTTTAAAGACGTCATCCTCTCACCCTGTCAATCACGTCCATCCCTTTCCCCTGGCTTTGCCCTTCACCCCCTGCTCTCCTATGGCTCTTGGTCATGGCGGCTGTTGAGTGAATGGGCACGTGAGCTTGAGCGTTCTGTCCTTACTGACCGTGAGCAGACATGCACAGCACTGAGCACCAGCATGCTTCACTCTCAACAGATGTGGCCACGTAATAAACATCTGTGCAAGAAGGTTGAATCACTGAGTTCATGTCATTACTGTAAAGTCAATGGGGTGCATTGAGAATGTCATTATAGGCTGAATATTTTATTTGATCGGACATGTTACAGTAATGTTACATATGTCATGTTCCTTTGACAGGAAAGCGTTCAAAGGGTGGTAAGAGGTCTATCTTAACTCTTCTGCCACGGTGTACGTCACTTTGTCATACACATGGTGTCCAATGCGTGGCACTTATACACAGAGACCCTTTAAAGGAACGGTTCACCCAAAAATGAAAAATGTACTCAACCTCATGTCATTCCAAACCCTTAAGACTTTTGTTCCTCTTCGAATCGCTAATCTTTAGCACATCAAAAAGTAGAAGACACGCAATCGTTTTAAATGATGAACAGATGTAATTTAGGCTTTGTGTCTTTTCAGAAGACTTGGATTATACTGCTTGATTCATATGGATATTTTTACGATCTCTTTTTGTACTTTTGATGCATTAAAGTTTTGATTGCATGGACAGAAATCTCTCAGGTTTCATTAATAAAAATATTTTCATTTGTGTTACAAAGATGAACAAAAGTCTTATGGGTTTGGAATGAGGGCAAGTAAATGAGGACAGAATTTTCACTTTTGGGTGAACTAACTCTTTAAATATAAAATATGCACAGATGTGTGTATGTGTGTGGGAGTGTGTGTGCATGATCTCACTTGATAGGACAATCCATGAAAGTTTAAATTCTCTAGAGAGATGAAAGCTTCATACATACTTCATGTTGTTTTTCTCTCCGTATTCAATTCTTGCATCATTCTACTTTGCTTTGTGGGTCAATTGTTGCATCTGAATCACTTTGGTGAAAGGCCTCATTAATTTAGACATTTAATCAGCAGCTCTTATGAATCTGTTAAACCAGGTTTTCTATTTGAAGATAATGTTGAGCTTTTATGTTAGCGTGCATCTCAGCACCTCTTCTCTCTAAACACTTCTTTCATGTTGATCATTGGGACTTTTAAAGTAGAAATAATCATCTGTAGAATCACTGTATAATGAGGGGTAGAATACTAAAGGGACTTGTTTTCTCAGTGTGACCTACTTATGTAGCTCCTTATAAATACAATATGAGTATTAAAACAAGTAACAGAAAAGTCTGCTCAAACTGTTTTGGGTTTACTATTGGATTAATAGTAATTTTCAAGGAATAAAGTAGTCATCAAAAATGTAATCCCACTAACACAAACAAGATCTTAAGAACAATAAAATAAAGCCTCAGTTGTATAGTTCTCAGAGCTCACTTGCAGTTTCTGCTGCTTAACATTATGACCACTGACAGGTGAAGTGAATAACACTGGTTATCTCTTCATCATGGCACCTGTTAAGGGGTGGGATATATTAAGCAGCAAGTGAACATTTTGTCCTCAAAGTTGATGTGTTAGAAGCAGGAAAAAGCATCCGTTTTCTCTGTCATCCTTTGGCTAGCGTTACATTATATGATCACGCTCTTATTCATGCAAATGCTTTTAAACCATTCAAGTGTGACAAGACAAAAGAGAACACGCTGTCTGTGAATGTCCTGACACACACACACACAACGCACAGAACGACGCACGCCAGTATCGCACAGACATCGCGCCAGAATCAAGTTCTCTTTCGCGCTTGAATGAACAGTAACACACAGAATTATGCCAAAATGCCAGTTTTGTCGAGTATTCTCAAAAGAGCAGTCTTAAATGAGTTAAATAACGTCTTAAATGAACTTAAAGAGTTGTGAGAAAATGAGATGCGTGCGAGATGTGTCAGCAGCCTAATAAACCAGTTGCTGTGATGTCTGCCATTAATGTTAATCAAAGAACAAAGGTATTTAATTTATATATGAGGGCCACAGGTAAATATGACATTTATTATAATTGTTTTAAGTTCACTTACATTAATTTTTAAAGCCTAATAAATGTTGAAATTGATAGCTTTCAATTATAATGTAATGTAGAATGTCTATCATTAATATATATATATTTTTTTAAAAATCTGTTTCATAGAAACATCTGTACCAATATTAGTATCAGTGATACTGGCCATCATTTATAAAAAGATGCCATTACAACAAATATTTTAAATATACTGTCTTTAAGTTGTTTCTATATTAATCTGAAGAGTAACTGTGAAATTATTTCAATATAAAAATATTAACAACTCAGATGTTTTTAATTACGATTAATCGTGATTAACTACAGAAGAAATGTGCAATTGATTCGTTTTTTTTTTTAATTGATTGACAGCACCAATATATATATATATATATAATTTTTTTTTTTTTTGACTAGTTGCTTGATTTTATATTTTGATTTTATGGAAATGGATCTGATTGAAACAATTGAAACTGAAGTCAATTATCTAGAGGTGTGTGTGTCCCAATACTATGTCCATATAATGTATTTCACTGCAGATCAGAACATTCCCCATAAGAGAAAAAATAGCCATGCTGTACTGGTAGTTTTCTGTGTCTGTAATAGTTTACCCAGCATAAATCTAAACAGAGATGAACATTTGTAATGGCTCACAGTAGAAATGCTGAAGCAGTGTCCTGTGTCTCTCAAAGCTGCCACAGCTGTCATGTCTCTTTGAGAGTCTCTTAGGCTGTGGTAAAGCGGCCTGTCTTCTAGAGAAGCGGTAGTTTCGAGCTTTCTGTCATGATGTTGAGAGGAGTCCAGATTGTGTTGAGAGACTCAGAGACAAGCAAGCTCTGGCAATCTACTCTAGTGTTCACATAGGCCACGTTCTGCCATGCTACAGCCTGTGTTATCGGGTTCGCTGCTGCTCAGCCACTTATGAAATTGGAAAAAGAGGTGATGGTTTGCAAGCCTGTGTTGGTTTCAAATAGGGTGTGTAGTAAATCCTTATAAGCCGGCCGTCAGGTGTATTCAGAATCTGCAACAATTTGCACCACTACATTTCAAGCCATTTATGTGATTTTATTTTTGGCCTTTGATTTGCAGCAGAAATTATGAATTTAGCATGAATCTATTTAGCTGTATATTTACCAGGGTGTAAATATATTCTCTGACAATGATTGGATTCAATTATGATTCTTTGTTAAGTCATGTAATACATCATGAAATCTCTTCATGATTCCATTCAGCTCAGTGGTTTTAGCACCATTTATAATTATTATATTATGAAGACAAATTTAATTAGAGTAGGGTTGGGAACCTGTCCAGTTCCTTTAAAAAAATTAAATAAATACTGGAACCAAATTATTTTCATGATGTTCTTTAACATGCAATTTTTCTGTACTAAAACACTCTGGCAGGGTTTCCTGCAGTTATCATTCAAGGGCTCTGCACTACAGTGTGAAACATACAGCAACCAGGGTAGACCTGACAGTTATGAGTCGGGTCATCTAACAAACACTGCAATTCCTGAACAAAAGACTATTATGAACCAGTTCTTTTAACTCTTTCCCCACCAGCGTTTTTTTAAAAAGTTAGCTGTTCCCCACCCGCATAATTTTCACAAAAATGTCATGGCCCAGACAATATTTTGTTGTATGCATATCTGAACATGCAATATATCAAAAGAAAGAATGGAGCCTCTGCTTTAAAAAAAACTGTTTTATTCTAGCTTCATGCATTCTTTTTTTATCACCACTTGAATATGGGTAAGTTTTCATTTAAAAAAAGCAACATTTTGAGCAAAAAGCTAAGAAAATCACTTTTTTTCTCAAAGACTACATCTGGATCGGATTCAGAACGATGATCAAAACACAGATGGAGTAGATTGAGTCCATCAACACCCCCAAAGCTTCACAGTCCTATACCTCGTCCTGGGTCAACATTTCATTCACAGTTTCTATGTATATGCTGTTTAATTTTTGATGATCGCATTATTTTACATATGCATATGATTACATATGCTATCACTTGTTTCTGCATTTTCACCTGTGTTTTGATCAGGAAATTCTGTACTCTTTCAGAAGATGCGTAATAGTGCCCCCCCTACCTTATAACAGTGAAAACATGGAAAGCTTTGGCGGGGAAGTGCTTTCTCATAAAAGTAACTTGTCAATGGCTGGGAAAGAGTTAAGTAAATCAAAAACACAGTGTGACACGTGTAGCCCGATTCACAAACAAATTATTTTCATGAACCGGTTCTTTTAAGTCAATCCCAAACATTTGTCACCAGTGTGGTCTGATTCCCAAACAAATGACTCTTATAAACCAATTAGTAAGTGAATCAAAAACATACAGTGCAGCCAGCGTAGTCTGATTCGGGGGCAAAAAAATATGGAACTGGTTCTTTTAAGTGAATCAAGAACACACATCTTGACCAGAGTAGTCCGATTTGGGAACAAATGAATCAATCAGACTATTTTTATTGTCAGGTGTACCAATGCATATTTACACCCCTAATGTTTACTATATAGCCTACCATATACAGTATTTGCTAAATTCTTCATTGATGTATGTTCACACACAATTTCTGAACCCCTGAACCTCATCAGTACAGATGAATTTCTTTGTAATGCATCAACAGTCACATCAGTTTTCATTCCATCCAGTGAAGATCACAGATCAGATGGAGACTGCTCAGCCACTCACTACCACAATAAGACCTTTGAACAGTAATACAGCTGTACTGTCAAACTGTTGAACATGCCTGCAGATGTGTGCTGTATCCGTGTCAGATACATGGCTTATTGTCTCCAGTTTATGCAGTCTCGTCCTGCCTCTCATCATCTCACCTTGCCTCGTCTGTGATCCTCATTGCTCATGTATTTGTTCTCTGTCTCTCTCTCTCTCTCTCTCCTTTCTTGTTTTCTTGTTCTTCTCCTCTTCTCCCGTCTGTGCACCCAGGCAGCCCATTGAGTAACTTCTTTGACGTAATTAAACAGCTCTTTTCAGACGAGAAGAATGGGCAGGTGTCCCATCCGCCCGGCACGCCCAAGCATGCCAACAGCAAGAGACACGAGCCTGAGCCTAATGACTCCAAAAGTCCATCTGGACAAGACAAAGCCAAGATGGCACCATCAGTTGGGACACAGGAACAACCTTAAAACCAGGAGAAATACTAGATTACTAGTTTTAAAATAAAATAATAAAAAATAAATAAATAAAAGAATCCAGTCATGGTGAATACTGAAAGGGTGTTGTTGACTCAAGTTGGTTTTAACCAAGCCTCTACAAAGTTTTATATAATGGAATGAATATTCAAGTACTGTATGTACTGACCCGACACTTTACAAAAGGCGCATACAGACACACTTTTTTTTCTCTCCAGTGTTGTTTGTTCTTCACAGTGTCTCGTTAAATTCTGTTTTATGATGCCTTTATTTATTTCTGCTACCAGGAATTATCCAGAAAACGTGTTAAAGCCCAAGTCCTGCCCTTGCACAAGATTCATGTATGGCACATTGATGGAGGGCACATTACACAGGAAGTTCAGTACAAGCAGCTGAGGGAAACTCCTCATTCTGATGCATCTAAACACCCCAAACACCAACAAGAGCTGTTCCAACCTATTCCTCAACTCCTTCCTTCTGCAGCTACTGTACATACAGCCACACATGTCCATGGATTTGGAGTGAAGCCTTAAAATAAAGATGTTTATGAATTCTCAATAAGCTAACCAACAATTCATCTTTTTTATTTAAACATTCAGGGTTTTTTTTTTTTTTTTTTAATCCTTGCTCGTCTTCTCTCCTATCCCCTCTCTCTGCGAATGCACACAAACATACATACAGAACATCGTTACAAAAGGACAAATGACGAATGGAGCTCTGGACATCATGACACACGTGTTTGAGGAGTTGCCCTCCAGGACCGTTATTGGATTGTATTCTTTTCATTGTAGTCTTTTTTTGTGAAATGAAGAATTTAAAACATTTTATGAACTCAGTGTCATTGCTGTACAAGATTTGGAGAACCTATTTGAAAAATGATGGGGAGAACTTCAGTCGTGGACTGGGATACGGGGGTGGGAGGGGGGGCGTCACAGTAAATGATCTATTCTGTTGTACAGACTAAAATATTCCTTATGTAACAAATGTCTATGAGTGACATTGCTTAGATGAATTGTGTTGCCACATCCTTTTTTTTTCCTCATGTAGCGTTCATGAAATGTTAGATTTGAATGACAATTATGCTTAATGTATTCAAGGGTTACTCTTGATGTCAATTTTCAATTTTTATTTATTTTTGTGTTTAATTTTTATTGAGAAACATCTGCAGGATTCAGAGACCTTTTTAGGGACCTTTTTTTTGTAACTTATTTATGTGTTTTTGTCTTTTTTAATTTATTCAGCTGGGGGATATTTATATATACAAAACCGGGTGGTGAAGATTTTATTGTTTGCATCAGGGCGATTGTTTGAAGGATTTTGTGTACGATAACACTTATCCGATTTTGTGAATGAAGCACTCTTTCTTTCCCGGCTTTGACCAGATTAAAGAGCTTGTAGTATATGTTAAATTATTTACTGGTAATTTAAGAATGTAGACTAGCCGCTTTAGGGTGGGGGGGGGGGGGGGTGAGGGATAATGAAGTATTGATATTTGTCACACATCTCATTGTGCGTGTTAAACAGGTGGACGAGCTCAAATCACATGTTGTAAATAGACAACTTTGGGCAAATGACTTTCTTAAAACCATCAAGGGGATCCTGCTGCTCCTGACTCTATCTCTCGTATTGCATGTCCGACATTGGGCTTTAATTTGCATGATGTTGTGGATGTTAAATTTCTCCTCCCCTTCACCTTTTTCATCATCGACTTGTTTCCCCCGTTATCATGCCTTCATTTTCAGTTTGTCGTTTTTCTCTCATCTCCCTTATCGTGAGCGCTTTCTCGCCACATGCTCTACTGCATCATGCTCTCGGGATGGGGGTCTGGGATGTCATAACACATGATCACTTATGGGAACATACAGCGTGGAGAATAAGTGGAGATGTAATCTAAGCAATACACATTGTTGTCCTTCATATTTTGTACTTTGGGAGAGCTGGATTGTAATGTATCACGGATTTGATTAATACAGAGCGGGAAAAATAGAATCGCCGCTAACGTATCCCCTTGTAACTACTGTGAACAACTTCAGTGCAACGGAAATAAATCCATTGACTTTGGGATGTTGTATGTGTGTTTGCTGATTTCTGCTCTTATCTCTGCCATGTAGGGAAAGATAGGGCAAGATGAAGATCTTATTTTTATTCTGTTGACCGTAGAAGGCACAAAATCTGAACACATTTGAATATCAACTGAATCTCAACATTTGTGAGGTTATTGTTAGTCTAAACAGTTTTGAGTTTAATTGAACTAATTATGCATCTCTGGAAAACCGTGATCTGTGACATTGTATTATGTTGAATATCAAAGTTTTTTTTTTTGTCTATTTGTTGATGGATTTGTGCACACGTTAATGTTTTTAGATTGTGGAGTAGGCCTACATATTGTTTTTATTTTGAAGTAAAAAAGATAAAATTAAACCCTTGGGGTAAAATGGTCGCCCCAGAATTGGCACGTATATTTGGCATGTATATATTTTTTTATTTAAAACGTATGCATTTATGGGGTTATTATTCAGTAATTCAATGACTTAGATGTAAATTTCAGACATCTTCACTATTCATTAAAACCCTATAGGCTAATTAAGAGAAATGATTCAATTTGAATTCACAGATTTGCTATTATGACATATCTTTAAATAAAATATTGGCAACATGTAAATTTTCATATGCCTGTATAGCTACTAGTAATAAAATAAACTTACCTTTTAGATAAACCTCTTTTAGGGGAGAGCGGGGACGGTTGCAACACTTTGCATTTCCTTCAGTTTGTCAGAGACTGTTTGTATTGGAAAGCCAAAATTTTAATACATTAAACCCACATCTGTCAGCCACCCACCCCCACTGCTGTAACATGCATACATACTGTATGATAATATATGTACAATTTATACTTGAATAGACAAAAGGATTCATACTTTGGCTGTCATCAGTTATTCAATAAAATTGTCAAAACAATTTTAAATACAAAAGTTGATTATGTAAGGGATAATCCACGGCTAGCTGTGCATTAAACAATTTTAATGCATGACATGGAGGGCTCCGCAAAGTGCATTAAAATCGTTTAATGCACTGCTAGTCGTGGATTATCCTGCTTATACCAAGGTCATTTGCTAACATTAACAACTTAAGGCAGTTAGGGATGTTTGCAGCACAATATTTGACCGGAAGGGTAAAATTGACGGTTATTTTCGTAAGTTATGGCTTGTTAGATCTAGCATTCTGCCCGCTTTGAATCAGACGCAGGGATAAAGTAGTGTGTAAGATTACATTTATTTGAATGAATAAATTATAGCATTTATTTAAATTAACTATTGAAAGAGAGAGCTGAGAGATGCGTATCTGCGTCTGTTCAGCGTCTCTCTCTAAATTAACAATGAAGCTGTAATAGACCGTTGTGTAAAACTCTGTTTTTTTAAAAGTATATGTCGCGAACTTTACATACTAAACATACTTTTGAAAATCCAGCGTTTAGTTGATCCAGATAAGCGTTCATTGTCACAGTTGTAAACACTGTGATGGGGTTTGGCATCACGCCATCTTTGTTTCCAGGCAGACCGTTAATGAACTACACGAGTCTCCCTGACATCCTGTAGAATTTAACCAATCAGATGACGACTTTGAAAATCCTGAAGCATTACCAGTTATCTGTGCCATATTATGCATGACGTCTGAGGCTGAGACTAGTTAAAACAAAGCATAACTAGCTACTTGGCTGTTGGTTAACACTATCCAAGTAGTTTAGAGGATGCTTGTCTTGAGAGCCGCTCAGCCACAATTCTGCAGTTTTTTTGCTCCTCAGCTCTTGGCCTCATGGGCTACACTTCAAGATCTCAGCAGCGACAGATCATCCAGGTTACCAGGTACTGTTCATACCAGGGGCGTAGCCAGCGGGCGGGCCCCCCAGTTTATTATACAAAGATAATATTCGTTAAATAACAGTTGTTTAAATTATTTTAACGTAATTACAAAATTATTATAACATCTCAAATACTAAAATGTGTTTTTTTTTTTTTGTTTGTTTTGCAGTATATGGTTTTTGCGTAATGCTCGATGAGTTTGATTGACAGCTGTGTTAGGCAATTAGGTGTCAGGCTGTCTCATGCATGTCGCGCCTGTTCATGAAGTGTGTTTGCCTATTCGCTTAGCCTATAATTTGCAGTTGTGTGATAGATAAACAGCAGCGATGCAAAATTCTATAAAAAGGACTTTTAAAAACTCGCACTTACGCGGGAGAAAACCCACCCATCACCCCGCAAGTAACGGTAGGATTTTTCAATTCCAAGAGCAGGTTCATTGTGTAAAGCCGGGAACACACCATCGAGTATTGTCAGTAGAGATAGTGTAGGAGTAAGGTCCGTGGCAATAAGTTTTGACGCAATTCGACCTGAGGTTCGAATCCGCCTTTTGTCGAACTCGCTCTACTTCCTTTTCTCATCACATATCAGATCGGAAAGGCGTTTATTTTCAATAAAAATGAAGAAAATATTCGAAAAGTGGAAATAAAGTGTCTAACGTGTGGTGTAACCGCTGCTCATGTTTTTTATGTGAACAGGTTGTAGCTACAGTTTTGGGTTATGTTGACGGTGACACTGACTCGAGTGGGCACGTTCATGACTGAGACATGGTAGTTTTACAAGGTGTGTTCTACGATTTATTTTTTCAATAGGATCAAAGAAAATAAGATCGAAATGACCTGAATATTGAGTCCGTCCGTTATTTTACCTGAAAGAATAGGCGTAATTTGCGGGTGGCACATGTATGCCCCCTAAAACTGCAAATCCTGCCTACTCCCTATGCCAGCATAAGAAGAAGAAAAATCAGAGCCATGTATTTTTCACGTTTATTTGTCTTTTCAAAATTACTTGTGCCATTCGGTTGCTGCATGAAAAATGTTATATCAAATAATTTACTTTTATTGATCCCAAGATATCTCCATACCATTGCCATACTGCATATTAGAAATACTGTATATTTACACTTGTGATATGAGAATACAAAAGTATCTACAATACTACTATGTACATTTTTGATAAATCTTCGTAGGCAGGTGTAGGACACTTTGACCACTGGAGGGCGCTAATACTGCAGTTTACATAACTTCCTCTCAGAAGCACATGGGTACTTCAATTAGCTTGTAAAAAAAAAAAGGTGTAAATCCCATGTGTACTGAGGTAGGATCAAACACCTCATCAATCTACATTTAAGTTCATTATCCGTGACCAAAGCACAATATTAGGAAACAATTTTATACATTATTTTACCATTTAAGTCTGTAAAAACTAATAAATAGCTCACACATCACATTAAAACATTGGCACTGGCACAGAATAGGAATTACAAAGATGCCACCTGGAGGACAAACATATTCTAAACAATGTGTTGGTATGGGACTTCACACGCCTGCCTGCAAATCTGAGCTTTTGTTAACCACATCTGTAGTTTCAAATGTTTTTCCCTCATGCGCTCAAGCGCGACATGGGCCACAGAGTGAGTGCAGCCGTGAAGCCAGTGTTGCCTGAAGCCCATCCAGTGCATCTGGATCCAGTGCAGTGCTGCAGTCAGAACCCAGCAGCAGCTCCTCAAACTGCTCACAGTCCAGAAGATCGGCCATGTTCTGCAGGAAAAAGCCTTCACAGAACACTGCCAGCCCCACTGCCTCACTCACCTGCTCAACAACACACAACAAAACACACAGATGACATTAGAAGACTGAAGCTGGACGCTGAAACAATGAATATGGTTAGGTAAGCCTGTATGTACATACTTTGGAAGTCTGGTAGATGCTCATGGCGTTGTTGAGATTTATTCTCTCTGAGCAGAGGATTTCACAGTGTCTCTTCAAAACTGGAAGCTGGAATGAGTGTGCCACAGGCAGAAGCTGTGCAGGATATGACATAATGCATCTTGGCTTAATTTGACAGGTTGTATTCTCATTTTTAATGCCAAGTCTTTAAATTTAATTACATAAATATATTTAAACAGTACTGTACTGTATATGTGCTGTACGTCAATGTTTATCTTACCTCCAGCAAATCAGGCACAGACACGTCTAAACATTCTGTTCCTCCACAGTACAGATGTGCCATCATCATCTGAAATAAGCATTTATAAGCCACTGTATATGTCATATATATGTTTGTTTTGTGCATTTTCCAGCCAATGCTTCTTGGTTACCTGGAACGTGCTGTATTTTATGTCAGTGATTTCAATGGCCATGTGGTCTGTTGTGCCATTGCTCCTGCAGAGGCTCAGCAAGTCTCTGAACCTTAAATGAAACGCATATACAGCATAACAATCATGTAACTGATTATAAGGCATGTAATATTAAATCATTTCGAGTAAGAGACCCACCTCTGTGAAGCAGACATGAGCAGAACTCTGTGGGCATAAAACGGCCTTCCCTCCACCACAAATATCACATCAGACATCTCTGTGTTATTCAGAAAATGTGCATCTGCGAGTGTGACACAGTACTTATTAACATCATATGACATATTTTTGATGCTGAATTGCATGCAGTGATATGTTACTGGTACTTTTATGACAGCATGGAAGAGTCCAAAAAGTTTTGGTTCATATTTATTTTTATTTTTTTTAAAGAAATTAATCATCTTGTTCAACAAGGATAGATTAAATGTATCAAAAGTGACAGTAAAGACTTTTAAGGTCCAATTCTCACTATTAACTAACTATTAACTATGACTTTCGCCTCAATAAACTCCTAATTACTGCTTATTAATAGTTAGTAAGGTAGTTGTTAAATTTAGGTATTGGGTAGAATTAAAGGATGTAGAATATGGTCAGAATATGCAGAATAAGGCATTAGTATGTGCTTTATAAGTAATAATAAACAGCCACTATCCTAGTAATATACATGCTAATAAGCAGCTAGTTAATAGTGAGAATTGGACCCTAAACTAAAGTGTTACCAAAATTTATATTCATCAAAGAATGTATCATGGTTTCCCCAAAGATATTAAGTAGCACAACTCTTTTCAATATTGATAATAATAAGAAATGTTAATTGAGGACCAAATCAGCATATTAGACTGATTTCTGAAGGATCATGTGACACTTAAAAAATGGAGTAATGGTAAAATAAAAAAGTAAAATAAAATGTATTCAAATAGAAAACAGTTATTATAACAAAATACAGTCAAATTGTAATAATATTTTACAATATCACTGTTTTTACCGTGATACTGAATGGTCAAATAAAAGCAGCCTTAGTGAGCATAAGAGACTTTTCAAAACATTAAAATCTTACCCACCCAAAAGTTTTGAACGATTGTGTATGTGTATGTAAAGTATGGTTTGTGGTGATCTACATTACCCAGCTGAGCTGTAGGTGTGTCCTTCACTGGCAGAATAGATGGGACGGCTGTAGAGCAAACACAGTGGCTAAAGATGACTCCCAGCTGCTTACGAATGTCCTTACTCTGAATTTAAAGAAAAGAACATATGGACAAACATGAAACAAGTCACATTTCAAATACAATATTTCACTTGGCTGACAATTCTTGAAATGTAGTATCAGACTTTTAACATTCACATGATGTTTTTGGTAATGGTTTTGTTAAGGTTACCTTGCTAGTTTTGATAATAGAGAAGAGGAGTGGAAGACCCTCTGAGAGCAGCTCCTCACAGTATTTTTCTTCCCCAATAGTGGTGAAGTCTTTAAGGAGAGAAAGTGTGAGTTCAGTCCTGGACTGGAACTGGGCACTGCGCACGGATTCCAGCCATACGTGCAGCTTCCACGGCACTCCTGAGAGAGAATAACAAACGTGTTCAAACTTTTTAAGAATTTACACATTCTAAATGTGTTTATACACTACCGTTCAAAAATTTCTCTCAAGACAAAATGTCTTTGTTTTTGAAAGACGTCTCTTATGCTTACCAAGACTGCATTTCTTTGATCAATAATATAGTAAAAACAGTAATATTGTGAAATATTATTACAATTTAAAATCACATTTAATGTAATAGACTGCATTTGTCAGTACCTCTAGTAAATTAAATTTTGTTTAGTTGTCTATTCAGAATCATTGGAGAATCATGATCTCTGTATGAATCAAAAAAAAAATTGTGATTTTTCAATTTATCCAGAATCAAGCACCTTACTGGATAAAAGTAATAATTTCTTTCAAAAATAAATTAATTCATTAATTAAAAGAATTATAGTGTATATTTCAGGAATGAGAATACATGATTCTACTTAGGTAAAATCACAAATATTACTTTTAAAACTACTGGTACTTCTCCTGGTGACAAAGCAGCTTGTTTTGGTTATCTTAAAATTTGCTGAGGCCCCCTGGTGGGCCCTGGCCCTATGAGTGCCTAACAAATTGCAGGTTAATCTAACCAATAGTTGCTACATGCCAAAAATCTCTCACTGTTTATACATCACTATTTCAATATGTTGTCCATTTTCTTTCATTTATTGTGAATGAGTCAGATGTGTACCCAGTGCCCTGAGCTCCATGGTGACGTCCAGGTATCCGTGCTCGGCGCTGTGCAGGCTGGCTTCCTGCAGGGCTCTGATGCGGGCCTTACACAGACGTGGAGAACAGACAGACTTTGCATTTGCTCCATCCTCTATTTCCTGCTTTTCTTGCTCCTCTACTCCCTCGGCCAGGATCTCCTCCAGAGAAAGAACGTCCTCCTGCAGCCGCTGAGGCTGACTCAACAGCTTCCTCAACACGTTCCTAGGGGAAAATACAATATTCATTACATAAGTTCATAATGAAATCGAATCACTGTTCTTGATCAGTGTGTTTGTTTGTGAGGGGGTCAGTACCTGTGTCCATGTGCTGCAGCATGACTGAAGCAGTTCATGCCCTCATAGAGTGATGATGTCAGATGCACCCGCAGCATGGGGTCAGCGCCGCGGGACAACAGCAAACTCACCATTTCATAGTTCCCTGAAATCGCACACATACACACACAATTAAAACTATGTTTCTAATAAAGCATGGCGAGGAAAGTTCTTTGCAAATACTATATGATATGCTTTTCAACTATACACTACTTCAAAAGTTCAAGGTTAGTAAGATTTTAAAATGTTTTTGAATAAAGACTCTTATGCTCACCAATGCTGTATTTATTTATCAAAAAACAGTAATTTATTCCTGTGATGACAAAGCCAAATTTTCAGCAGTCTTCAGTCTTACATGATCCTTCAGAGATCATTTTAATATGCTGATTTGCTCCTCAAGAAACATTTATTTTTATTATCAATGCTGAAAACAGTTGTGCTGTAATGTTTTTTTTCCAGGATTCTTTGATGTATAGAAAGTTCATTAGAACTACATTTATTTGAAACAGAAGTCTTTTGTAATACTATAACTGTCTTTACAGTCACGTTTGATTAAGTGAATAGGTCATTGCTGAATAAAAGTATTCATTTCCTTCAAAAACTGATCATAAACTTTTGAATGATGGTAGTATTATTTACACTGCAAATAGCATCTGCCACTATTTACAAATAGCCTCTGCTATAGTTTTCCTTATTAGGAGCACATTCAAACATAACTCTTTAAAAGAAAGCATATGATAAGGATGACTTTGCCCTGTTTTTTCCCACCTGCGGCAGATGCCAGCTGGAGGGGTGTTTCTGCTGAGCTGTGGTGGCCATTTCTCAGGGCTGTGCCCTCCACATCTGCTCCCACATCTAACAAGAGCTGGAAGGGCAAACAAAGTTCATTTAACATGATAGTCCTCCAATGGCAGTTTGTAATGTTAACATACTATAGATCTGAACTTAAAACGTATTCTTTTGTAAGTCATTTTTAAAATGAACATTAATAATATACACTATTATTAAATTACTATGTACAGTAACAGGATTGTACATGTAACTAGTGTGCATGTTCACCTGTACTACAGATATGTGTCCATGCAGCACTGCAAAGGTGAGGGCCACCCAACTGCGGCTCTCAGGATGGACAGAGGGATGTTTTGGTGAACAGTTGGGCACCTGAAAAGAAGAACAAAGTGAGTGAGAGAGGAAAAAAATTCTACTGCATATGTGTGAGTTCCCAGAGTGTTACATTACTGCAAACCAACCATCCATTCAAGAATGTTAACCTGAAATGAGCCCACCTGTAAGATATAGATCAAGGGTGTCCAATCCTGCTCCTGAAGGGCCAATATTTTGCAGAGTTTAGCTCCAATCCTAATTAAACTAGCTAATCAAGGTCTTCAGAATTAATAGACCCTTTCAGGCAAGTGTGTTAGGGAAGGAGATTGGCCCTCTAGGAGCATGAATGGATGGCCTGTTATAGATAAATGGGTGAAAAAGACATAATTCGACTGAACGAGCACAGTGCCATTACCGCTATGTCCAAATTTGCTCCAGCATCAATGAGCATGTGCACCAGTGCCTCGTCCCCTGCTGAACAGGCGTACATCAGTGGAGTCATGCCCTACATACACACACACAGAAAGAGAGAGGGTTAAACATCACAAAACATGGAGTCAAGCATACAGCTTTTCAACCTGGGAAAAAAAAGGAGACTGAGAAGTTCAGGCTTTATGAGTTCACCTGGTCATCCATTGTGTTCACCCCGTCTGGACCCAAAAGCTGGATAGCCTGGCCAATCAGGTCAGTGCGGCCAGAGTTGAGCATGCGAAAGCCAAGATCTAGATTAAACTTGTCTGCGGCAGCCTTTGAATCTAGACGTTTAAAGGAGGTGAAACAGCACTCTGGCCTGAGAAAAAGAAAGAGAGAGTGAATTTGGAGTTAATTACATTAAAAAAAATACAGCACTAACCTGGCAAAATTCTTTTACAGATAGAGAGCCAAAGTACAAGTTAACTGAGTAAAGATGGAGAGAATTGGAAAGTGTGTTATGTGGGAATTAACCATTGACCTTAAAGTGTTAGTTCACCCAAAACAGAAAATTATGTCATTAATTGCTCACCCTCATGTCGTTCCAAACTCGTAAGACCTTCGTTCATCTTCGTAACACAAATTAAGATATTTTTGATGAAATCCGAGAGCTTTTTGACCCCACATAGACAGCCACACAACGACCACATACAGGCGTTGTATTGCTTGCGTGCATAGCGTAAGAGAGTTACAGGGAAGAGACGACATTGTTGAATAAAGTTGTTATTTTTGTTTGTTTTTTTGCGCATGAAAAGTATTCTCGTCGCTTCACAACATTAAGGTTGAGCCACTGTAGTCACATGGACTATTTTAATGATCTCTTTACTACCTTTCTGGGCCTTGAAAGTGGTCGTTGTGTTGCTGTCTATGTGGGGTTAGAAAACTCTCGGATTTCATCAAAAATATCTTGATTTGTGTTCTGAAGATGAACGAAGGTCTTACGCGTTTGGAACGACATGAGGGTGAGTAATTAATGACAGAAAATTCATTTTTGGGTGAACTAACCCTTTAATGTTGCCAGCACTATGCTCTACCATTTAAGCAACTGGACCATCTTACTTGAGTTGTCGAGGTTCACAGTCCAGTCCAGGGAGAAGCTGTCGGGCAGTCTGTCTCACATCATCACTGTCCACTAACAGGCTCCGCCGATGCTCCGCATGGACCATAGCGACTCGCATCCACTCCATCAGAGGAGGAAGAAGAGGAAATGGCCTGAGAGAGACATGGCGTTACTTAGTTATTTACCAACATCTCTCACTTCACCCCTCTGTCTTTAAACACGCTTAAACTCGGCAAATTTCAGGGGAGATCAACAGTGGCACAAAATTGGATCAGAGAGAAATGAGGACAGTGTAATTACAAAGGCTGCTGACGCTTTCAATCCTGTCATTTATTACCACAAACAAGCTTTTATCACAATTTGTATAACAGCATCTGCCATCTTCAACAGACACAGTCTCACTGGAATTCAAATCAGTGTGATATTACAGAACGAATGCTCTACGGTTTCCTTCTTCTAATATCTGTGCCAGGAGTGCTGTGATTGTGAAGCATGCTCACAGGCATAACTGTCCACCTGCTAAAAACATTAGTATTCATTATCTACCGTGAATGCAGAGCAAGGATTCCACACAGAGTCAAGCCCTCTCATCTTACTAGGGCAGACCTGAAGGTGAAATTCAAAGTATGTCTATAATCTATTGGGGGAAGGAAGCTAGTTTCAAAGAAAATATAAATACTGATAGAATAACAAAAGAACAAAAGAAGAGTGGACAAATGAGTCTACAAGAAATGTTTCTCTGTGCCAAGTTTGTAGAAACGGAAGTTGTGCTGCTTAATATTTTTGTGGAAACCGTGATACTTTTATTTTAGAATTCTTTTATGAATAGAAAGTTTAAAAGAACAACTTTTATTTGAAATATAAATCTGTAGTAACATTATACAGTACACATTTACTCATTATACAGTAACATTTACATTTACTCCCACTTTTGATTGATTTAATGCATCCTTGCTGAAAAAAAAGCATGATTTCTTTAAAAAAAAAAAAAAAATTTTAACCTTAAACAGGTAAAAGAGGTTTTGGCTCACTGATCTCACCTCTCTTTACTGAGGGCTATCCTGGGTGGCTCAAGGTTGGGGTTCTCCAGTGACTCCATCTGTGGACTGCGTAGGTAGTAATAGAGTGTGTGAAGGGCGTCTGGAGACCAGGAGATGGGCTGCAGGCAGAAAGGACGTCCAGGACTGAGACTGGGACTTGCTGAAACCAAACGCTGCATATGGTGCATTGCACGGGAGACCAAGTCACCTGGAGGACACACACATACATTTGAACTTCAAGCACAAATTATGTAAAATGTTTCATATTGCCAAATAGTATCTTTAGCATGCAGCAAAAAAATAAATGCCTTTCAAATGGACCCTGCAATAAATCCCTTAAGATCTGAAAGCAGACAAGCACCAAAATCACAATGTGCTGCTGATATAGAAAAGCCATCTGTGCTTCCAGTTCAACCCCATAAACTAAAGACGGTAGCTGTGCAGCCAAGTGCAAATGTGTCTTTTTTTAAGTGCTGACAACACACAACACAACGCATATTTCAATATAGCAAAATATATCTTCAGACCCATCTGTTTTATGTCCAAATGTGGAAATGGAAGAGGATTCGGATAAACTCAAACGTCTAGGAGCTTTATTCTAGATTACTCTGAGGGACATTAAATCTAATGTTTTTGCCTTTAAATGCAGAAATCCAGACTCAAGCTGTTCCCCAAAGGAGGAGAAGATATGATGAGGACAGGCCAAAGACACACTCCTTAAAGTCTGTGTCGACCATTAGACAGAGCAGCTTACAGTAAAGTCAGTGGACAATGTCCTCCATATGTGGAAAGCATCATAGAGGAAAGAGAAGAGACTGAGAGAACACAGCAACAGCGGAGATGCATCATTCTATCCTTGACTGGAAATACTGCTTTTGTACTTAGCTATAGGTGGCTAATCTTTAAACAACAGCTAATATGTGAAAGAAATAGACATAATGATCAAGAGGGGTATGGGAAACAATCTAAGCAATCAATCACATATGGTCTACATGGACCTTAATAAACACTTGTGCACATTAGTTGTTAAACAAACGACTGCTTTACGATTGCTTGAGTGCCTGCAACCATAAAGCATAAAGAAGGTGCTTTTTACTCCTTTGACCCAAACAGAAGGTGCTCTTGTATCAGCAAAACAACTGCAGGAGTGTTGCTGGTCCCCTAAGGGAGAGCATGTTTCCCACTCTGGTGAATGCGAGCAGCGCCACCCGCCCCTTATCCTGAACTGCGGTCTGCAACGTAAACAAACTGCACACAGTTCAGGCACTCAAACCCCCTTAGGCAGGCCTGCAATGTCGAGTTGTCAGAAGAACGGCACTTAAAATGTACAGATGTCCCTCTCTGTCTTACAGACATGTAAAAACAATCATGCACAAATAGCATTTCACTGGACAGTAATAGACTGAGATGAAAAATGGACAACGACAGTGTTTCTACATTAAAGTTTTAACAAGTGCCTTTTAGGTGACCTAATTCTTAAAGAGAACTGCAGTCTTTTACTAGACTGAGAAAAGCTATTTTTTCTTGGTTAGTTCTGTCATCATTTTCCTACCCTTGTGTCATTCCAAAGACTTTCATTCATCTTCTGAACACAAATGAAGATATTTTTAATATTCTTTAATCCTTTTTATTGTCCATCCATTGAAAGTCCAAGCAACCAAAACTTAGTATGTAAATCGCAAACCATTTGAATCAAGTGGTTTAATCCAAGTCTTCTAAAGAGACACAATCACTTTAGATAACACTTTATTTTACAGTGCCATATGTTACATGTATTTAGCATAGTAATAACAGAAAATTGTGCATAATTACATGCAACTCAACCAAACCCTAATCCTACCCTAACCCTATAGTAAGTACATGTAGTTAATTATTATTACTCAGTACTTAAATATATAGTTACACTGTAACAATGACACCTTAAAAAGTGTAAAGTAAAGTGTAATATAATTTTATATGATGAAAAGATTTAATTTAGGCTTGAACCACTCAGTTTATATGAATTACATTTACAGTGTTTTTATTAACTTTTTGAAGCATCAAAGTTTTGGTTGCTTAGGCTTTCAGAAATCTCTTAGGTTTAATTATTCTAGGTTTAGGTTAGTTATTCTCAGTGAACCTAAAACATACTGTAGAGGCAAATGGTTTAGTTGTACTACATGAATGAATGGCTATTAACCGGTTATATTTAGTAAATCATTAATTATTAGTCTTTAAAAGTTCTAAAAGAACCATTACTTGAACCGCTGAATTACCAGATTAGGGTTAGGGTTAGATTCACAACCACAATTGTTAAATTACTAATATATATATATATATATATATATATACTAAATACTTTTATACCTAGTCATATTACAACAATGTAGCATTTTATTTATTTATTTAATTTTAAACTAATAATACACAGTACACTGTCATAGTCCTCCAAAAGAACTGAACATGAACTGAAGTGGTTGTAACTTACTGAGTTCAGAGAGGCTGCCCACGCAGGTGGCCAGCAGGGCCTGCTCCAGCGTCCTGAGCTCCAGCTGTGCGTAGGCATTCTCTCTGCTCTCCACTGCTGAGTCTGGACCCTCAGCATACGGACTGAAATGGGCAGGCAGAGACAGCTCACCTACACATAAACAGTTTTAATGAGATGAAATCATCAGAACTCACAACAGCATTGAACAATTCATTAGTATTTGATTAATTTATCGTATGTGTCTCTAAACATGAACTCTTGCGTCAGTCTTGTACAGCTCTGACAATTATGGGGGGATGGGGGGAGACAGACTGCCAAGGGAAAGCCAATTGTTCCCGTATACAGTATGTGTCTCTGACAGAGATAAGAGGAGGAAGTGTGGTAAGTCATCATTTCCTCTGCTTGGAACGTAGCTCTTTCTCCTTTCTTTAGTCGTTTCTTCCTTGCTCAATTATTCATGCTGTGTATATTGCTTTTCTAAATGTCTCTAAGTGTCCATTCTATTCCTGGAGATGATTTTTTTTTTTTTTACTGATTAATTATTAATTATAATGTACAATAATTGGTGGCATGATGTGTTTCAGCCACGTCTAAAGCCTGGTGCACACTGTACGATTTTGGCCACGATTTGGGACAAATTTTGGGAATCCTAAAAGATTCCTCTGTTTCTAGGTCAAAATCTGTAGTCTTTGATCGCTAGTTTGACAAATTCGCCGACAGCAGATTAATGATGATTGTGATCAAATGTGACCTCTGATGAAATTCTGCCAGTGTCAGAAATGTTGACACACAGTCCTGCAGTGTGGCTTTTCGACAACCGTAAAATCAAAAACCAATAGGAGCACAGGACCTAATGATGGTATTAGTGCAACAACAACAAACCACCACTTGCTCCACACACATCATCTTCATTTTTTTTACAGCTGCGATCATGTTTGTACAGTTTGACAACAAACAATTGCAAAGTAGCTACTATTACGCAGTGTGCAGCTAGTTTAACACTGGCACATTGGCCTTCATGCTGAATACTGTATATGACTCCCAACAGAAGGGTGATCTATTTCTTCTCACCACAGCATAAGTATAACTTATAAAAAGATTATCAATCCCTACAGAGTTATAAAATATTATGGGTTTTTTTCTTGAATGCAGAGTTGATACATTTTCAAGCTTTCAGAAGCAAAGTGCAAGTGGATAGTCAGTAAAAAATAATGAGCAGATCATATGTTTGGCAGCTGATTTATCATACCCAAATACAGGATATGTGCTTGCTTTTCTTTTAATATGATTTGAAATCCATGCCTTACCCCTGGATCTCTCTTTCACTGGGTGTCAGAAGGGGATCAAATGAGGGATTTGTGTGTGGATTTGTTTTCTTCTTCAAGCTAAATGATAAACCATTCATGAGGTACAGTATACACATTCATCTGTGCCCCAATGACTCAAAATATCTCTCCAGATGTTGACTACCTGATCTATTGGGGCAATTTTTTTATAACATTGTTCTTAAATTGTATTTATCTTACAGCTATTTTGTTGAACAAACTCATTGTATAGCCACTTTGTGCAGCTGAGTGAACCATGGCCTCGCTCGACTGCTGCCAATGTCAGCAGCAGCAGATTCTCAGTTTAGTGTGCTACGACTGCCTACTAAACACAAAAGAGTAATCTTCAGAGCAGAGCATAGCAGTTTTTTGTCTGAACGATATTCAAAGATATACTGTAGCTTTCATGAACAGAATCTGTGTATGTATGCATTTAATAATTTTCCATTATATCATTAAACTCCATCATGTGTAAAAAATTAAAAAACGGTGTGGATGGGTCATGGTGGCATATATGTCACTCTTTCCAAATAATTGCTGCACAATATATAGCAGTTTTTTGAGCTTTAATATACACAGACCATGTTGCGATTTGATTTATTGTGCAGCTTTACTTTCAATTTATTCGATTTATCTATCCATCTATCCGTTTTGCGCAAAAATTCAACCTCTGCATCATGGAAATAATACGGCATTAAGTTTACCTTTATCTGCATTGAGGGATGGTGTTCTCGAATATAGGTGAACATGTTCTATGTGTTTCCTTCTTTTGCAGCCACTTTGCGCAAATTGGATATCTATCCTCGAGGACAACCACGCATTCGTATTTTCTATATCCAAACTATTCCCATACTGAAAATTATAAGAGATTAGAGATAACAGCCTCTGTCTCTGACATTTTCTCTGCTGTACAGAGAATATGATATGATTGATATGAAATGATATGAAATGATAGATATGAAATGATATGAAATGATATATATGATATGATATGATTGATATGATATATGATATGATATGATATGATATGATATGATGATATGATGCAGTTTAGATGGTTAACTCCTCTAAACATATTGTTGGATTCTGTTCCTTTTGTCTTCATTTACTTTTTAAATGCAAGAACATGTCTTATGTACTCTCATACAGGGCTTTCTTAAGACTGTTTAGTTAACTAGTAGATTGGATAACTCATCGACTAGCAGATGTTGAAAAATGAAATATGTTTTTGCACATACTGTATGTAGTAATGAGTCGAGTCAGAATATAACTCCGTCTATAACCACATATGCATATGCCCTGAACTGAGGCAGTCTGGTCTAGTAGAGGTCATTTTACATGTGCTACAGATCATAGTTATTAGTTAATACAGTGCAGCTGAAAATACAGAAATATGTCTTTATAGAGACCCCAAATCTAAAGCAGGTTTGCTTGTGTAGGAGCTGCGTAGCTGTTTGGTATGGCCTCTACAGCCAAATGGGTTTGTATATGGGTACGGGTGAGCCACAGGGTGTGTGATGCAGCTGGTCAGGCTGTGCACCCACAGACCCAAACCCCTCAATCCAGGACACACCCGTTCCCTTTCCCACAGCTAGCCGTGTCTACACTGGCAGCCGTGAGGCTATGGCATGCGTCATAGGCAGCCGCATGCTCCCACAGACACACATACGCACACATACGCTCTCATCTGCTACCATCATTGTGGACTGAGGAAGAGGGGAATGTGTGTGCACTGCCATTATGTGGAGAGAAATTGAGCTCACACACACCACTGATGGGAGACTGGGAAATCCATACGAGTGTCATAGGCCTGACTATGAGTTACACTGCCAATGAAAGAGAGAAGCCGGGAAGAGACAGGGTGAAGGGATGGTTGAAGTGAAATGAGATGAGCAGCAACATTTACTGAAGTCAATCCAATCTTGACCTCTACTCTTTCCCCGGGTGCCACAGCAAAAATGGCTGCCCACTTTGGCTTTCACGTGTCACTTTTACTAATGTGTTCATGTGTATACTATAGTATAGAAAACCATCATTAAACCAGAAAGATGTCAGCCAAATAATATGGAACCTTCTTTTAAAACTCTATCAGAGACATCTAATATTGGAGTTTTATGACTGAAAATGCATTATGTTGTTAAGCAAAAATGCTTGTTGTCAGGGTGCCAGACTGTTAAGGGCTTCCACTGGAAACAAATGTGTAAGACAAAAACTCTCAGGTCTGAGTAACAGAGAACTGTTTTTAATCTTGGTTTTAATCTTTTAAAGATGTAAGAGATAAAAAATGAGCAAACAATGATATAAACCCAATAAATCAATTACAGTATTTTTATATTATGCCCAATTACCAAAAAAAATGTCAGAATGTATGCTATTTGTAGTATTTTGTCTACATAAAATAAAAATAAATAAAAGGTAACATTTTACAATAAGGTTCAATTTGTTAACATTAGTTACAACAACATTAGTTAGCATGACCTAAAAATGAAAATACTTCTAAAGCATTTAATACTCTTAGTTCATGTTAATTTCAACATTTACTAATACATTTTTGAAATCAAAAGTTGTATCTGTTCATATTATGTAACAGACCTGAGCTAACATGAACTAACAATGAACAGTTGTATTATTATTATTAACTAACGTTAACATAAATACTGTAACAAATGTTTTGCTCATTGTTAGTTAATTCATTAACTAATGTTAACTAATGGGACCATATTGTAAGTGCTACCAAATCAATAGTTTATCATAACATTATAATTTCTGGATATTCATTTTGAGTTTGCTTAAGTGTTTCTTTGAGTTAGATGACAAAATTGTTTAATAAAAACGGTTGGAAATGAGCATGCAAAATTAAATTCAATCAAAAACAAATCCAATATTGACTGATACAAATAAATTAAATACATCTCTAGCATCATCCATAGTTACTTGAAAGTACAAATTGTTTTACTCCAGTGCTCTGAAATGTGTTAAAATTACAATAAACCTGGCTGTGATACCATTCAGACTGTTCTATGTTAAGAATTAATATCCATTTGTTTGTGTAAGAACTGGTTAGTTCTTTAGTTCAGAAGTGTTCTTCACCAGAGAACAAATCCCTTAAGAAAGTGCTGAAAGAAACCTTTCAATTGCAAACCCAAATGCAACCACACTAATTTGCTTAAATACGAGTGATCAACTTATTTTGCTTGCCTGTTTTGGCTCAGGTAATATGGTGTGAACACAGTGGTCCAGTCACTCTGTCACACGCTCCTACAACACCACCATTCTACACAGTGCACAATGGCACAAGTGTGCTGAAGAGCCAGAGTCAATCGGCCCTTGTGTTACTAGGTGCTGTGCTGGAAGTGCCTGTTGATTGAGGACATGGAGCGTTGACTGCTATCTCTAAGCGGTAAAAGGGGAGGTGCCCTGTTAGTTGTGTGTGACTGTGCACACAAACCATTTCTGCCAAGATTTCTCCTCTCCAGAGGGCAGACCACAGATGATAATAACAACTTCCTGCATCCCGTTCAGCTCCTTATTTAAGACGCAGCCCCCACTCAGTGGAAGAGCTTTGGGTTTACAAATCCAGTCAACAGGGAAATACTGCACAAGCTTAAAAGATCTACTTCTAAAGCTTGGCCTACTTTTATATGCTGTTTTACTTTTAAAATCACCTAATAAAAGAGTTTAAAAATAATAAATCCAATATATTTTCAGCATCATGTAACTTTTATTGATATATTTCATTTAATGTTTAATTTATGACAATTTCAATTTTAAATGTACGACATATCCAACAAAAAGAAAATTAATTTAGCAATATAATTGAAACAGTGGGCTGCTCATAAAGCAGATTGCTTTCCTACTTTGTCAATTGTAACCTGAGTGCAACAGAACCTTCTAGGAGAACCTCCTGGAGTTTAAAAGTCTTCATAATGATAAACATTATGCAGATCTTGGCAAGGGGCTACTACTCCAGGTGTTCACATACTCAAATGCAAGAGGGATAGCATGCATCTCACTGGCTTACTACTGCCAAAACATCACTTATTCAAGTCAGCTTCTAGAATTAGGGACACTTTTAACTACTTCAAATCTTGAGAAATTAAACTATTTTACAGTGGCAATTATTATAAAACATTTGAAAATATAACATAAGTGAAACATAGACATTCAACACATTTTGTAAAGGGGTATGATTCTCGCTTGGGGTGCGAGAGGTCCTGGGTTTAAATCCTGGACGAGCCCCCAATTTCTGTTACGTTCTCTTAGTCTAGGGGTTCATTTGATGCAATGCACTTATTGTGTACATTCACTTGTGTGACTCAAATTTTTTTTTTCTTTAAAATCATCCAAGGGGACAGAAAATCTCCACTGACTGAACTATCACCCATTATGAATGACCTCTGTGATGGACAGACAGGTCACTGATCACAACCTCTCAGTTTATCCCTTTGACACCACGTGCCACCTCAAGCCATAACAGAACGACAGACTGGTCAGTTTCAGAGCGGCCCATTTGAGAGCTGGATTCTAAAGCCAAGAATTCACTCTGAAGCCTCATTCTTGAGAAAGATGGAAAAAGCAGAACAACAGTAACTCAGTACTATACAGGATCTCCATCTGTCTGCTTCTCACCCATAAACCCCTGAGCCAGTTTCCATGGAGGCAGTAATTTCAATTGCAAAGTATTTTTGTAGCAGTTTTTCAAAACATGTCAGGGCATTAGAGTGGATTTCCTGATCTGGGGTTGAACGGAGGACAAAATCTCTTTCTGATGATAGCTTAATTGCTTACAGACTATTCACTGAGCCATTGCAGACTAAAGGGGTTATCACTGAGTAGGATTTTAATGTAATTTAGCTTGTCAGACTGCAATATTAATCAAAGTTGGAGGGTTTGGTAAGTATGGGATAAGTTGAGGAGAGATGGCATTACAACATTAATCATCCAGAGCTAATCCATAAAACATGATGGGTGTCAAGACTGAAGGCTAACAGATACTGCTAAATAAATCACTCTGTGTAATTGCTGTGATGACACACACTTGATTAAGTTGCACTCTGTGGTAAAGAAACTGCATACATCACTCAAGGAACGCAATGTGGATGCTTAATTATCCTCTATTAACCATTTGAAATGACTTTTCAACAAGGTGTTGATTACATCACATTTAATTCAGTGTTACTAAAGATCCTCAGCTAACATCATTATTTTCACACAAGCTAACAGAAATGGTAATATTCAAACAGCAATCCCCTTAAACAGAGGCTGAAATTTATTTGACACCTACTTAAACAGTTAAAGGTGGAACAAAGCGGTGTAGAATAACTCAAGATGGACTGTATTCATAAAATGACTGATTAGTAGTGATTTTTTAATGGGTTGTCAGGAGGTATGAAGAACATATGGTGTTCCCCAGTGTATATTCACCCAGTGCATTTTCTGTGGTTTATGAAAAGCTCAAAGGTACCTTCTTATTTGAACATTAACAATGTGTAAAACCCCTAGTTTTCACATTTGGATTAATGAGGTGCTTCAGGGAACATTTTCTTTCCACTGCAAGCTCTTTATGTGAGTCTAAGTGATTAGATCTTTGTTGTAACAAAACAATGAAGCTGCCCCATAAAATGTTTTATGCTGTATCATAAAATGCTACATTCCTACATGCATTAAGTTCTCATTTGATGTAAATCAAACCACAATTGTTTCCTCTCTTAATTCAAATCAATATAAAGGTGCATTATGTGCATTTGGTGAACATTCCTGCTTATTTTAAACATAATTAGATTTCGCATGGCACGAATCGGGACAGTTCACCTAACAATAAAAATTCTGTCATCACCCTCATGTCATGTGTGACTTTCTTTCTTTTGTGGAACATGATCTCATGAGAGAGAAAAAATCTTATGAGGTGGCGATTTCGTATGAATTCGTACAATGTGATTCATAGGAAAACATACATTTTAGAAAAAACATTAGCATGAAGGTTCACCCCTAACCCCAAAAGCTAACCATCAATGGGATGCAGATCATATGAAAACATGCAAATGAGATTATACTATGAATTCATACAAATTAGCCATCAATTTGGCAAAATTAGGCGTAAAATAGTTTTGATAGTTGATTTTGAGAAATTTCTCAATGGAAGTGAGAAATGGCTTATTCGAAATATCTTCTTTTTATGTTTTAAGTCATATAGGTTTGGAACAACATGAGTGAATTATGACAGCATTTCCATTTTGGGTGCACTTTCACTTTTACATCTGTACAGAAATCATCAATGGGAATATTTGTTTGAATATTGATGAATCTAAAGTCACAGCAGTGCAACTTCCATTACTGGCCACCCTGAATTTAGACTAAGTAACACCTCTTTAGAACAGATGCTAATGGATCCAGGCAGGCATGCTGGGGAGTTGAGGAAGGTCAACTCGCACACAGAGCAGCTGTCATTGCATGCTCTAGAAAGGCACCGTCTCCTCTCCTTATAGAAAGCATTTGTCCACTCTAGGTGCTTGAGGGCCCAAGTGAGACCCTCAAAACGATGTTTAGAATAGCACTTAATAACTACATGTGCAAACAGAGAGCACAGACCTCATGTGAAATACTAGCTTCTCTGTAGCAGCTTCAGTCCATCTAGTGCATACAAAAAGGTGCAACATCTCTTTTTTTAAATCTTTACTTAAATTATCCAAGAGGACATTTTAAACTTTTGAGAAAGTCTTAGCAAAGTAGAATTTATAATCTTACTTAAGAAAAAGGTTCAGCCTCCTAAACACACTCTGGCTTTAAATGACCATGGCTGGGAAATGCTCTAATTTCTGCGGTTTGTAGTCAAGCTCAAAGAAACTGGGCTGTGTGGGCGGAAAGTTTTATGAGGATAATTAACCAATGATGATTACAAGGCTCCACACACAGACCAAAACTCAACACCCCATTCAGTGGGACTGCTCTCACGCTGCAGAGAGCCAATCTGATGTGAACTGTGTCTCACCTGCATCCCCTTATTTGACCAGCTCTTTTATGTCCTGTCTGTCATTAAAGCCAAGTGGGGACCTCAATTAAATCCGACTATTTATTCAAGGGCTAAATCGCTTCCCTTTTAGAAGAATAACATCATGTTTCCAGTTGACATCTTGCATGGCTGAGTCATAATGGCCATTATTAGCTTGTTTATTGTGAAGGCTTTTCTGTGACTGCAGTTGACCTCCACCTAAAATTATGGTGATAAAATTATGAAATAGATAAAAGGATCTTTTAGTAAACTAGTTTTAATACTACATAAGTTGTTCACGGAAGCAACAACAGTGGGCCATTTATGCAATACAGTTTGTAGCCATTTATGCAATATTCTTTGCTGTGCTATCTCACTCTGATGAGATGCTTGTTTTTAAAAAATCACCCCCTGCCAGCCACTGGTGGGTTGTATATACAGCTCTGGAAAAAATTAAGAGACCACCTAACATTGATTTCTCAATGTTAAGTGGTCTCTTAATTTTTTCCAGAGCTGTATTTTCAGCTGGGACACTGTTGTAATTTCATACAAACCATTCTGCTGCGCTGACCTAATAATATATTGAAAAACAAAAATTCTGAGAACTCAAATTCTGTATTAAATGGAAACCTGGCAACCTACAACATTAATGCATCATAATTCAGACTTCTGATGCCATCTGCTCAAGGCACTTTGTGTGGACAAATGCATAGGGGTCAAAGAACAAGACCACAGTAGCTTTCACAACAGAAAATGGGCCTTTTTTCTGTCATTTAAGCTGTGCAGCACTAAACAGTTCCAGATGTGGCTCTGCTCAGCATGTGAGACAAGAGTGTTTGACATGAAAGCCTATATGGCAGCCTTCTCTCATTCAAAATGTCGGTCACACTTTAGATTAGGGTCCAATTCTCACTATTTACTAACTATTAACTATGACTTTTGCCTCAATACACTATTTACTGCTTATTAATAGTTAGTAAGATAGTTGTTAAGTTTAGGTATTGGGTAGGATTAAAGGATGTAGAATATGGTCAGAATATGCAGAATAAGGCATTAATATGTGATTTATAAGTAATAATAAACAGCCAATATCCTAGTAATATACATGCTAAAAACCCAACTAGTTCATAGTGGGAATTGGACCCTAAACTAAAGTGTTACCAAAAAGTCTCTACCAAGTGAAAATAACTAATTCTATCAGTGAGCGTATGCAAATAATATTGTATCCTCATATTTTTACTCATATTGAGCTGGATGTGTTGAGTGTGCTTTAGAATGGCATGTGACTGCTGAGTTTCTAAGCCTCAGTATCACACAGGTCAGCTGTATCTCAGTATAAGTGAGCAAAACAACTTTACCAGCCATGGGTGATTGAGCACAATGCACCGTCACATCAATCACACTGAGTGTGTACATGTGAATCGGATTAATACATTTTTAAGCCTATGCCTCCATAGGGGGTGTTTGAACTACACCTAGGGTGCAAAGTAAAAACTACTCATGGCACGATGTTGATAGCTACCTCATTCAGATGCACAAAGTGAAGTAAATGTTGATATATCCTACTCTGTAGTATCTAGTTTAGTTTGTGTGCTGCTGTTGGCTGCTTCTATCTCATCCCCAGAGGATATCAATAAACTCTTACTTTTATTCTTGAAAGGCATGAAAATTAAACCACCATTTCCTCTCTTGTCTCAAAAAGGCCGCCCTGTCACAGAGACGATCAACAGACTGATTTAAACCAGAGGGAGAGTGTGTGATGGCTTTCCATTCTTCTCATTCTGGCCTCTCTCACTTGTTTCCACTGCTATACATGGCTTACTGGTGGCTTAGAGCAGAACAATGGGCTTTTTGTGCATTTCTGAAAATGTGTGTGTCCAGTGGGATGCACAGCCACAGCCAAACCCTATTTATAATGTAGAAGCTACCATTTTATCAGCAAGTTCTGATAAAGCATAAACTGTGAAAGAGTGAAATCCACACAGGTAGCAATCAAATCTGAAACATTAAACGTTTATCCACGATTTAATCATTATTATGTACAATATTATCGTATTACAAGGAAATTATGTATTCACGGGGTTAATAAGCCATGACTTGTGCCAAAAGATGGCAAATATAATTTTCTTGTATTCACACCAAAGGCAGCGCATCACTGGGCATTGAGTTGTCATGCATAATGATCAGACTTGTGGTGAGACTTGCTTTTTTTGACATTTGTTTACGCATAATTATGCAGAGCTGTGCAAATCCCTCTTTGAGACAAGATGAAAGTGGAAAAGATAATTAGTATTTTCACTGAGGCCAAGATCAAGGTGCCTATCAAAGACTCATAATCTAATAAAATAACACATTTGTCAAAGATCAGAATCAAATAACGCATGAAAACAAAATAATAACGAATGCTTTGATGCACTTTACATCACAGAGCTTATATTACATTACAAAATGTAATTATTTTGCAGAGCTATTTGTTACAAATTGGTGTTCGCTATTATAGATAGGGCTATATTGTAATAGCATGCACTAGAAACATGTTAGTAATTTTAACAGAATAAGAAATATGAAATTAAAGGTGCTCTATAAGTGGTTAACTGTAACAAAATACACTCACTGAAACTTCTATTAATTTTGAAGGCACACTTGCTTTGTTTTGTTTTGTTCAAATTGCTAAATAAGGACTAGGCTACAGTGGTTCCCAAGTATGTAAATTCACATGTGAATGTTCTCACAATGAACATTCCCAGTGTAACCAAAGGGAAATACAAAAATATTACTTTACTACTGTAACGTGTTAACTAATTCAATGTTTGATTAATTTGTGTCTTACCATTGGCGTTCTTCCCGCAGATGAGATGTTCGTAGTTTTGCACGAGCCCAAATATATCCGCGTCATTGCTGACGGCAGCCTCGAGCGCATCAGCCGTCACTGGGGATGTGTTGGTTCCACTCCGCGCCGCCAGCAGCACACGGAGCCCAATTTCCTCTACTAGATTTTCAATGCACGCGGTCAAACAGATGGCCGCGTACTCATGAATGCGCACTGAGATGCGAGTGTCCACCATCCAACGGAAAAAGCGTCCGACAGACAAACACAGTGTGCAGCGGGAGGACTTGCTCTTGCGCAGAACCTCTCCAGCGCTCATGCTGTACAATGAGATGGCTCTGACCGCGGCCGAGACGCAGCTTCCCGCCAGCGTCCAGCTCATGACCAGTCTCATCGCGCTCTGCACCTCGAACCGCGTGCACCTGCAGTGCACTACACTCAGCCGCTGCGCCTCTCTGGAGATCCGCAATAAAGATCTGCGCATAAGCACTGACAGACTCCTGACGCTCTCTGGAGTGAAAGACAGTCCCTCTCCAGCAACTTTACGCAGGACCACATCGATCTCTTCATCCGTCCAAGGGAACTCCTCTAATTCTGGTAACCTCGGACATTTGGAGAAGATGTCTTCTGGGTCTTCAGGAAGCACCGTGTTCACTGTGTCCCAGCTGTTGTTCCTGCTGTTCATGGAGCCCGTGTAGCTCCACCAGTTTCCCCGCTGTGGAGAACTAATGAGCGCCTGCGAGTTGGACTTGGAGGAGGACAGGCTGAGGGATCTGTAAGAGTCACCGGCTCCATATCCAGAGTCCAGAGTCAAATCCTCTAAAGTCTTCATAGTAGTGTTGCTCAAGGCTGCCATATCTTTCTATTTTTAAGTGATTTATTCCACGTTTTTCAATTTATAGTACTTAACAGGAGGTGAACTCCTTCCCTGGTTAGTAAACATGCAGCGCAAAGGCACAATCCTTGTCTTAAGCTAACGCACGTCCATCCTTAAGCACAGCTCTTGGTTTAAAGGTCTGCACTCATGGGCAATCCAGTGCCATATAAACCCCGCTGCTCAGACAGAAACTTTTCACAGCGAAAAGTTTCGTCCAATCAGCGGACAGCTTCCTCTCAGCCAATCAGACACATGCAGCGCACTACTGCGCAGTGAGGAGATCAATGGTTCTAACTGGGACAAAAAAATGTTCAGTCCTTTGGACCGTTTTTTATTCTATCTAAACACAAAAATATATATATATTTGATTTGATTAATGTTTTTGTTAAATATATATATATATATATATATATATATATATATATATATATATATATATATATATATATATATATATATAAATATAATGGGGGACAAATTGACCCAGTAATGAATGATTAGTATCCAGCAATAAATAGAAGCTCACTTACTCTATCAAATGAAGTATGGGTCAGAAAGTGATATACAATAGAAAGGTTCCTGCATCTGTTAGATGCATGTGTCTGCCCTCGTGTGGTGATTAGTTGGACTATGCTGAAATAATATCTGAACAAGACTCATTTTAATTAACTTTATTTATTCTTTAAAATAAGAAATTTTAACATGGAAAAGTAAATGCCTAATTCCTCTACAAACAATTTCACAGAAATTATCCCTTCATCAAAACTTGTCTGGATTACTGTATAGGTCTAGCACTCTTTATATTTTGACACCCTCTATTATAAGCACTTTGAATAAACCTCCACTATTTTAAACTACTCAGTACGTTTGAAATAAAGATACAGATATTGGACAACCCCCTTTCTTCACATTTCTTTGCAGTTTTAAGATTGGCAAGAAGCATTTAAAAATGTATCATGTGCAAGTGCCTTCAATTATCCACTGTTAGCTCCTGGTGTCCTCAAAGATTCATATTTTACCCATGAATTAAAAGTTAAATGAACTTTGGCAAAGCCCTTAAGTAAAATGTTGTTTATCAAAGTCCAATGCTCACATCAAACACAGTGTGGCTGGCCCATGTTCCAATGTAAGAGCGTCATCTGGGGCAGAAATTAACACCACGCACACACACACAGCCAGCCAGAAACAACAGCAGGGTGCTCTGTGCTCTTCTCTTATCCTTGAGATGGTCTTTTAATAGGAATGTTCCACATGCCCCGCTTGGAGTGGAAATAGTGGTAAAAGTTCCTCAGTCGCAGTCTTTCTACCTCTAGTCCGTTCTGCAGAACCCTGAGAGAAGAGCACAGATGGAGGAAGAGAGGCAAAAAAACAGTAATTACACCAACATTGGAACTGAGAATTTTGGTAACACTTTAGTTTACAATGTCCTTGTTCCATGGTACATATTGTTACTATAGTAATCACATACAACTAACCCTAAACCAAGCCCTAATCCTAATCCTAACCCTATATTAAGTACATATAGTTCATTCATAATACTCAGTGCCTAAATGTATAATTACATCGTAACAAGAACACCTTCAAATAAAGTGTAACCAGATTTTTTTTATTGATTAGATATTAAATTTCACACTCTGAATTTGATCATAACTAAGCCACACCTGTCTGTCACAGGGCAGATCTCATTCTAACTAAGAAACCTTTTGACAAAGATGAGTGGTGCAGAGATGCAGTTTCCATGTTCGAAAAGGTTCAAAAATATCACATAAAGGTTAAATCTGTATGGACCTGAGTTAAGATGAACTAAAAAATGAACAGTTGTATTTTTTTTATTAACTAACGTTGACAAAGATTTAAAAATACTGTAATGAATGTATTGATCATTTTTAATGTTAGCTAATGCATTAACTGACATTAAGTAATGGGACCTTGTTGTACAGTGTTACCAAAGCAAATTGGCATTCCCAATAGAAAGAATGCAGTTACCTGTCTAACAGCTCCCAGTCTTCTCCTCCCCAGCGGTCTTTAAACTCCTCTGTGTTCATCCCACCAATCTTATCAAAATCCGATTTATAAATTCCAAACAAGCCAAAACCATTCACTTCCCAAAAGCCTGTGTGTGAAAATTGGAGACATAAGATAAATGTACACGGACATTTAAAAATGTATTCTAAACAAATTGATCAAAAACATGTATTTCATACCAATGTACATAACCTAGATGCATATATTGTATTGTATGCACTTTATATTAAGTATCTTTAACTACTATGTACTAACATTTAAATTAATCATTTGATATAATGCACTTATTTTGTACATACATGTTTTTACATTGTACTTATATTTTTAAAAATACCTGCATGTAATTACAGCTGTAATTAATTTCTGTAATTACAGCTGTAATTAATTTCTGTAATTACATCTATAATTACACTGTTTACCCTTCCCTTACAACTTAACCAACCCTTAAACCTAACCATACCACCAAAACTGTCCCTAACCTTACCCGTTTCCAACCTCAATAGCAGAAAAAGTGTTTTGCAATACAATATGAACATAAGTATTGTACTTATTTTTTTACATAAGTGTATAGTAGTTAAGGACGCCTAATATAAAGTGTGACCAAATTTTATTTGAAAATGCATTAATTTGAGGTACCCTGTGTGAGGGAAATCACTTCAAAAATGCCAGAGGCAGCGGACAGCCTGATGCATATATTGGCCAATCAGAATGAATATTCAAATTGAGTAACATAATTTGTTTTAGGCAAAAATATGCCTGACATAAGCAAATGAAAGTATAAATTAAATCAGCCTATCTCTGTATAAGGGAGATGTAACATTCCAAACAATCAGCTTTTAATAATCACACATCAATCCTGCTTGTGGTAAAACACAACTGGTTCTTAAACCAACCCATCTTCTATTTTAGATTTTCAAAAAAGATAATTCTGTATGATTTATAAGCATGTTTCAAAGCATTTGTCAAAATTTACTGGTATTACTATACTTTTGGGGACATTTGGCCCCTATAACGTAGGGAATACCAGGACCACACACACACACACGCACACACGCGCGCACACGCACACACGCGCACACACACACACACACACACACACACACACACACACACACTGTTTTTATGTTTTTGTAAGAAATGTATACTTTTATTCACCAAGGTGTAATAAATTGATAAAACAAAACACATAAAAACTAAACTGGCAGGCATTATGTCTAAAGCAGAGCAATATGACTCCATTTAAATACAAACAGGATTTGCGAGAAATAGAATCAGACACATTATGCACAACTGGTGTTTAAGCAATTGTGTTTTGTTTGTGTTTAGCAGCTGTGTCTAAATGTGTCTATGTTTATGTCTTACCATCAGGTTCCAGAGGTGAGCTCCCACAGTCCAGTCTCATGACGATGGGTGCGAAAGCCAGTCTGCCTTCCACACAGTGCTTCCTAATGGTCTCCAGGATATTGTGAGGGAAGTGGATGTGCAGGTCACACAGGAACACTATGCTGTGACTGTCCTGGATTACATGTTATACCATCACCAGTGTTACTGCGTTGACTCACAAATACTGTAAATGCCAAATCTTTTTTTTTTTCTTACCTCTATGTTGTCCACACCCATCTGTAAACCAGACGATCTCTCGAAGTTACCTTCACGTCTCAGATACTCATACCTACACACACAGAGACAAGAACAGGAAAAAAAACAAAGAGAAAAGGAAGTTTTTTCTCAAGTACAAACAGTTTGTGTGCCCAACAACAGGACTCACATGAAGGCAGGGATCTTCTAGAAGACGTATGCAGGGACTCTGCTCTGCAGGTGCTTAGCTAAAAGTGGAACAAATAACTCAGTATTCACCTGGGCACAGTGCTCTCTTTCAGTGCCTGCTCCACATCCATGTCATCGCTGTGGAAGTCTACAATGATCACGCTGAAATTCTCATCTTTGGTCTCACGGTGCAGGAGCTCCATATCTGAGATAAACTGCTGCACCCAGCGAGCCTGATTCTTTACTGCCACAGAAGACAACTCAAATGAGTGGCTATGAAACCGTAAGATTTAGTCTTTTATGAAAGGCTGCATTTATCATGTATTCAGAAATACAGTAAAAACATGAATATTGTGAAATATTATGACAATTCAAAATTCTGTTTTAATATATGTTAAAATGTCATTTATTCCCATGATGGCAAAGCTGAATTTTCAGCATACATTACTTCAGTCTTCAGTGAAATCATTCTGCTCAAGAAACATTTCTTGTCCTGTATTCATCAATATTGAATACAGTTTTGCTGCTTAATATTTTTGTTGAAACCATGATACATTTTTTTTCTGGATACTTTGAAAAATAAAAGGTTCACAAAAATAACTTTACTGTCATTGCTGATCGATTTAATTGTATCCTGGTATACTATTGATCAATAAAAGTATTAATTTCTTTTTTAAAAACCTTACTGACCCCAAACTTTTGAAACGTAGTGTATCAGATTATGGCTATAATTTAAATGACCATTAACATTTACAAAGTCAGTACTCTTCCCCAAAAATGTGTATAAACAGGAATTCTTATTCGTTATAAATACCTGGTACAACAAAGTGTACCATCACATCATGTCTCCATTCTAACATGGCTGGCTGGCAGAGCAGGGGTTTGGCCCAGCTGGTGCTCCAGAGTGTGGTGTTGTGTGTTTGGGTACTGGAGCCGCTGGGCAGGGTTTTTTTGGAGGGTGTATGGTGGGACGAGGGCATAGTTCCCTCTCTGCTCTCAATTCCCTCTTCATGTCGACTGCGGTGCAACAGCAGATAGATGTAGTCAGACAGGCGCACCACTTTTTTTCCTCCCTCCATCAACAATAGTTCCACCAAATAACGGTTTCCCCTGGCTGAATCTCTCCGCTTCTCTATATTTACAATTCGGACCAGAGTGTAGATCCTGATAGAGAGGCAAAAAGAAAAAACAGTAAGAAAAAGAGAGACAGGTACTGTAAATAGAGTGAACTTCAATGAGACAACGAGGAATATGTGCATGTAAAATATAAGCATATACTGTAACACCACACATAATATGTTTAATCTAGTTGTGTCAGAAGTAATAAAGCTTTCCCATTTGTTATTTGATAAAGTTGCATAAAGCAACCCACTGAGAGAATGCTTAACAGCAGGAGCGTTCACACTGTACACTAGAGCTGCAGGCCCAGCAGGAACAACCCACACATATATTTAAAGGGGTCATGTTTTTCTTTTCTTTTTTAATAATTTATTTTTATTTCACTGTGGTCCATATTAAAAGTAAAGTTGTCTACAACTAAAATAGTCAATTTATTTTGTAAATTTTTTATGCCTTCTGTATATTCATAGTATTAAAAAGGCAGTTTTTTTCATATAAAATGCTGTCTTTGCATGAGAGGGAGGTGTCAACAACTAAAATAGTTCTCATACAAATGACTCAAGAAAACTTGTACATACAGTATAATGCCCAATTAATATGGACAACTTTTTTGGTGCTTTACACTTTACAATAAGGTTTCATTAGATAATGTATTAACTAACATGAACTAACCATGAGCAGTACATTTGTTACTGTATTTGTTAATCTTTGTTAACATTAGTTAATAAAAATACAGCTGTTCATGGTTTGTTCATGTTAGTTCACAGTGCATTAACTAATGTTAACAAGATTTTAATAAAGTATTAATAAATGTTGAAATTAACATTAACAAAGATAAATAAATGCTTTATTAGTGCAGCTCATTATTAGTTCATGTTAACTAATGTAGTGAACTAATGTTAACTAATGAACCTTATTGTAAAGTGTTACCAAAAAATTGTATGCACTTTTATTTTGAAAGGTCCAGTCTACTATTTGTAAAATGGACAAAGAATTAACCAGTACATTCTTCAAAATCAAACTGGTTTAGATCAACATGAGGGCAGGTAAATAATGACAGAGTTGTTATTTTTGGGTAAACTATCCTTTAAGTATCTTCATTTGCATTTGCATACGCTCACCCTCCATTCCGCTCGTTCAGCCTCTCCATGTACTGTGAAATCACATCAACGACCTCGTTCTCGGCAAGCTGCAGATTTCCTGAGATGTTACACCTCAGGTCGTTCCAGTCTGACCTCAGCAGCTCAAAGTCCACAGGGTTCACGCTGAAGGTGCGCTGCCAGTTGATGGCCTCCTCTGTCAAAGGTGGCCTCACTTCGGCCTCCTCATAACTGTACTCGGACATCTCTCCTTCTTCAAGACCCCTGCTCTGAGGAGCCATGTCTGATCCCTCTGGCATTTCCGAGATATTTGTTGGCTGCACCTCCGGAGGCCGGCTGCTCTCAGATAAGTTTAGCCCAGGGTGGCCTCTCTTTTCTGAGCTTAATGGGGGCAATCTGTCTGGATCTGATAAGAAGGTGGTAGAGTCGCCCTTATTATGAGGCCCAGGCTCTGTAGACAAGGAAGGATGGCTGTGCTTTAACAGGGCAGTTTGGGTGGAAGTCTTATGCCCCATTAAGGAGAAGTTCGGCCATGGGAGAAAAGCAGCAGCTTGTGTTTTTAAGGACATCCATTTTGAACTTAAATCCACAAGTCTCTTGGTTTTTCTAGATTGATAAAGGAAGACACCAGGAAACACTTCCACAGGAGGCTTTGGTCTGCTTACTGGTGGACGGGGTCTAGTGATGTAAATTTTGTTGGCATTAGTCTCTTTCTCCACACTGGTCCCAACCACAGGCTTGCCTGCGCTACCTAAAATCCTATTAGCCAAAACATACAGAGGGGACTTTTGAGGAAGCTTAAATGGGGATCGTCCCTTCACAGTTGGACTAGCAGTTTCTCTAAGTTTACTCTTGTTTGGCAGTCCCGTGTCAGGGAGTTGCCATGTTAAAGAACGCCCTCTCTGAACCGGTGCAGGTGTTTGGGAGTCCCCATGCTCCTCGCTCGCTTCCATCTGCTCATTTAGAGACCCACTTTGAGACTCTAATGCACCTGCACTACCCTTTGCCTTTCTTTGCCCTATTTCTGTCATTTCATCATCCACCACCAGAGAGTGTTTTCCCCCTTTAGTTTTTTTACTCCTTTCTTGCTCATTTAACTGATTGTATTGCCTCTCTTGCTGTAAGCGGTAGCTCTTTGAACCCCTTTCTAATCTATCAGGTTTTGAGGAGGCTGTAATCCTTGACGTCTGATAGGGTGGACTGGTCCTCCTGACTAGCCGGTAGCTGGAATTGATTGTCTCCTCTGGGTCGACACCCTCTTCCTCCTCCAGGAAATCTGTCAGAAGAGATCCCTCATCAAACTGAAGCTCTTTAAATAATTCATATAATCTGAAATGAGAATTGCTTAATGACATTATTAAAGAGTCAGTGACATGTGTTGATGTGTTGATCTACGGCTAATCATGATCATTTTCAGGCTTTCCAATAATGCTGTTGCACACAGCATATTGCAGCTGTCCAAATTTTGTGGTAATTTTTGACCTACAATGCACTTGAAGAATTATATATGAGATGAGCCAGTCATTAGGGAAACTGCACCAGCACAATATCCTCATATATTCAAACTTTGTACTAGAGGTGTTGCAATATGCTGGTATTGGGTATTGGTATGATAAGTGTCATTTTTTTGTAAAAAAAAAAAAAAGAGAAAAAAAAGAAATATTATTATCATGTTAATACTACGCATATGATAATATCTTAAATAACCCAGTACCAGTGTCTGTTTGACACTCCAACGTAGTAGATGGCGGTACTGCACCCTAACGCTGGCTGCCACCTATCATAACATGGGGGGGAAAATAAACAACGACGCAGTGTGAAGCTATTGCTGCACAAAATCATGTCAAAGGAGATGACAGACAGAAAAAGCAAAACTCTGTCTGCACCCAAAAAAGTAAGTTTTTTTTAGATTCTGTAAAAAGATTCTGTATTCAACACTCAGCACTCAAGTTATTTATGAACTCTTTCGGTCTTTTTATAGTTTACATAGTGTAATTCATTGGCCAAAATTGAATCATGAAATAAAGTTGAATTTGACTGATAGCATAATTTTTTTTTTCGTGACCTCTATAGCTATCACGATAATATTGTCACCACAATATTTTAGGCATGATAATTGTGTAGTGAAAATCTGATATTGTGCCATAATATTGTACATTATTGTATTTCTTTGTATCAGTGACAATCAAATGGTATCTTTCTAATAGTGTAACATAAACCATGTAATGATCCTAATAAAGTTGGTGGCCAACTGTTTTATGTACTCTTCAAAGCCCATTTCTACTCGCATTTGGAGTCTGGCCTGTGTTAATTTTGAACCTTGGGAACACATATGTCGCTTGGCTCATTACAGATGTCATGGTGAGATTTTAAAGAGAGGAAACAGCTGCTGAATTCTTATCTGTTATTAAGATCCCAGCTGAACACAGACCATCAGGTTTGGGGAAGAAAACAGGCTGGTCATCCTCTTCCTCATCCATCTTCATGTACTTATAGAAGCCAAATCTATATGACAATTCAAAAGAATGACAGGGCCATGCTTAACTTTTCATTTATGTATTTACTTATTGACTGATTGTCTAATTTCTAGTCATGATCAATTGGGATTCATACTTTTCTAAGTAGACAGGGGACTCTCGATAGAAGCATTTGTTCTTTTTCTCCATATGGGTAAGTCTGGTGAAGTCATTGGGATATACATAGGAAAGGTAGACCTGGTTAAGAACACATAATAATAAGAGAAAATTGGTCAAGATTTTTGGTACATGCATTTTACAAAATATTACACCAAAGTGTATCAAATAAGACAATCAGAAGAACTAAAAACAGTGACTGTAATTGGATAGCATGAGATTTAACAGATGCACCACTGTTGAACAGTAATGGCCAAAAGAGGGCACTGTTTGCTCTAAGCTCAGAAATATCTTAAAAGAGAGCAGGTCAAGTACCACTACATCAGTGGCTCTCAACCTTTTTTGGGGGACCACTGTCCAAGACAATATTCAAAGGCCAAGATATTTGTGGCTGTAATGAGAAAGCTGCTTATTTACAGAAAATAGGAGTGGCACACTCCTTAAAAAAATAGTTCCTTAAAAAGGTTCTTTGTTGGCATCTATGGTTCCACGAAGAAACTTTAACATCAATGGAACCTTTACATTCAACAAAAGGAAAAAATTCTTTATAGTGGAAGAAGGTTTTTTATTTTAAGCCATCTTGTGGCCCCCTCGGAAGTGTGCTGAGGCCCCCTAGTGGGTCCCGGGCCCCTGGTTAAGAACCACTGTACTACATATGTGAAAATTAAAATTATTTTTCAATATCCTACTTCTTATAAAATTTAACTCTAACATTTAAAAAAAAAAATAATGAAAAAAAATTACATTGTTTCTCATAAACTAACAGCTAAAAACCAGTAGCAAACATTCTGTCAGCTGTATTGGCAATAAAACAACACAGTGTGCTTAGTGAGACTATGGTACTTACAAACTGCAGGCCTTGATAGCGTGCGATAGGGAAGTCCTTCACCACATACGTAGGAGAGTAGACACAAGATGGCAGAACATTCTCCAGCCTGGACCGATCTATCATGGGAACTAGGGCAACAAATACATCATGAAATGGGACAATTCCCACATTTTGATGAGACAAATAGCTGCTCAGCACAAACATTTTTCCATTCATCTAATTTAAAAATGTATTACAAAAAATCAGCTGGTTTACAGATACCCAATGGCTTCCATTCATCACTATTAGCTTGCACATTTACATCTACAAAATGCACCTCAGTCCTGACTGTCGCATATTCAGTGGTGCTGCTCCTAACAAGCTGACATTCTATATCTACACCACCATATGGACCTACCAATGCACTGCAAAGCTTCCACACAAGCAATTAAACATTAGCACGTCTGCAACCCACTGTCTAAGATAGCTGGCTGCTTGTTTTGTTCACCAACCTCAGCCATACATACACATAACAGTGATGTATATATATATATACGCATACAGAATATGTCAGAAAAGAATTCTATTTCAAATAAATGCTGTATACTTTTAAACTTTCTATTAATCAAAGAATCACCCTCCCAGTTGCAACAACTCTTCTCTTCTCTGATTACGTGTTCACCAGCACGGGACAGGGGGCGGGACAATAACCTCTCTGATCCAGCAACCTGTCAACTCACATGAGATTGTTTGCTAGCCTTGGTGTTCGGAACCCGGCACTTCAGTCTAATTCCCTTTCGAGAGAACTCGCACTGCGTCTAACGACACTTTGGGGACGCTCCCTAAGCGTAGCGCGTCTGAAGCATGAATGAAATCTCACTCCAATCCTGATTGGTGTTGCGTCATGACGTAGTATGTGACGGCACACACGGAAGCTACAAAGGGCTTCCGTACAAACGGAACACGGAGTACGGCACATAGTACAAACAGCTTTTCGCTCTTCAGCAAAGCGCTCTGTGTATTGTGAGTCTTATTTGGTGTTGTTTGTCCAACTACTCTAGTATTACGGCGAGTGAGCAGTTCAGAAGATGTGTACATCCGTGCCCGCGTTTCATTACGGGCTCAGACACACATCAACTGTGTGTGCACTGTTTGGGCATGCAGCACGCTCGGCCAGCTCTCGAGGGGGGGCTGCCTGTAGCGAGTGTGATAAGCTGCCGCTCAGAGTGCTGCGCTCTTGGCTGGCCGTTTTTGATGAGGCCGGCCAGGCTCGCGAGCCCCGTGGTTCTGGTCCCGCGTCTGTTGAGGCAGAGCGGCGGTGTAGATCATGGGGCTCGCAGATGGACTTGTCAGAGGGACATGAGACTGCCGAGGCACTTTCTCAGTCTGACAGTTCAGATGTGGAAGCCCACGCTGCGGCTTCTTCCCCCGGGGTGGAGAACCCGATGCTCGAGCTGTCTGATTCTGAGGAGCTCACTGCTCAAGAGGAGCTGGTGGAAGTTTTGACCCACGCTGTGGCCAAACTCAATATCAATTGGCCACAGGAAAAGCAGGAAGTCCAGCCGAAAAGCAAGCTGGATGAACGCTTTTTCAAGCGGTGGGCTCAACCTCCACGCCGGGGCTTACCATTCTTTCCAGACTTGCACAATGAGTTGTGCAAGTCATGGAATAAGCCGTACTCAGCGCACGTATCTAACCCCCCAGTGTTAGATTATGGTAACGTTCTGGGATCGCGCGAGTATGGTTATGGGGCGATGCCTCGGGTAGAGGAGGCTCTCGCGAGCTATCTTTCTCCAGACGCTGCATCGTCCCTTAAAGCCCCGGTGCTGCCCACCAAGCCCTGCCGTGATACATCGGCGCTGGTGGGCAGGGCTTACATGGCGGCTGGGCGACCTCCTCAAGGACCTAGATGAGGGTGAGGGACCTTCTCCGGACGATGTCATGGAGCTGCGGAAAGCCACTGACATGTCTCTCCGCATTACCAAGGAGACGGCCTGTGCTATCCGCCGCTCCATGGCTGCTTTGGTCACTGTGGAGAGACATTTATGGCTGAACTTATCGGGGATGAAGGAGAGAGAGAAATCCTTTCTCCTGGATTCCCCGATATCACCTTCTGGTCTTTTCGGTGACGCAGTTAATACTGTCGTCGAAAGATTTCAGGAGGTGAAAAAGCAGTCAGCAGCTTTCAAGCAGTATCTCCCTCGCCACTCTAGATCTTCGAGGAAGAGTGCCTCGTCACTTCTCGAGCCCCTCCTCAGGGAGCTTGGCAAAAGAGGCGGCGCTCTCGCCAGAAGTCATCTGAGCCGAAGGTCGATCTGAGGACCGTCCTTCAGGCGAAGAAGGCGTCTGGCAAGAGGTCCTAGCTCCGGCCGGACCTCTGAGAGCTGTCCCCCCGAGAGGAGCGATCGAGGTCGCCTCCTCCGCGGAGCTCTCGGGAAATCGATGCTGTGCTCCCACCGTCCAATGCGCTTCGGTTCGCTTTTTCCCGCGAACGCACGCTGCTCCATCCGCCTCTAGAAAGACCTGCGGCTGGGCAGCGAATGCGTCCGCACACCGAAAACCGTCCTCGACTGCTCCCTGCCGGTCAGCCGCTTCAGGGGGTCGGGAACGAGGCTCGGTTGACACCCAAGGCCAGCCACGAGAGGCTGGTTCCCTTAGCAGATTATCTCGGCGCATGGTTATGCCTTCCGAATATATCTGCATGGGTCCTGCGTACTGTAGAAAAGGGATACAAACTGCAGTTCGGTTACCCTCCCCCGAAGTTCAACGGGGTGGTCTGGACTGCAGTGGTCCCAGAGCAGGTTCGGGTAATGGAACAAGTTCACTCCCTGTTGGTAAAGGAGGCCATAGAACGTGTTCCTCCGCCAGATAGGGGTTCTACAGCCAGTACTACATAGTTCCCAAGAAGGATGGGGGGTTGCGTCCAATTTTAGATCTGAGGAACTTGAATCGGTCTCTGAGGAGATTCAGATTCAAGATGCTCACAATTCCAACCATAGTGAGTCAGATCCAGTTCGAGGACTGGTTTGTCACGATAGATCTAAAGGACGCATACTTCCATGTATCCATCCTTCCATGTCACAGGAAGTTACTGAGGTTCGCTTTCGGGGGCGAAGCGTACCAATATCGAGTTCCTCCATTTGGCCTGGCTCTTTCCCCTTGCACGTTCACCAAGTGCATGGATGCAGCTCTGGCTCCACTGAGACTCCAGGGCATCCGTGTACTGAACTACATCGACGACTGGCTCATATTGGCCCAGTCGCGAGAGATGGCGGTTTGGCATCGAGATGTCGACCTTGGCCACATTCAGTGCTTGGGGTTGAGACTCAACACAAAAATGAGCGTGTTGACGCCTTCTCAGAGAACCACGTTCCTGGGAGTCGTATAGGACTCGACCACGATGCGGGCACAACTGTCTCCCGCACGTATCGAGTCCATATGGGCGATGGTCTCTATGCAGACTGGCACACCAGATCCAAAATCAGGGAGCAGACGTCCTGTCAAGGCAGGGGCTAGGGCCCGGGGAATGGAGACTTCACCCAGAAGTGGTGAAGGCCATGTGCGAGAGGTTCGGCCCAGTGGAAGTGGATGTATTTGCGTCTCGAGAGACGTCCCACTGTCCACTGTGGTTTTCTCTCACATATCCAGCCCTGCTGGGGTTGGATGCCATGTTGCAGACGTGGCCGAGGGTGCGTCTGTATGCATTTCCCCCGATCGCTCTGCACCCGGGAGTCTTGGAGCGGGTCTGCCGAGAAGGGATCAGCCTACTTCTAGTAGCACCCTATTGGCCGACCCAAGTATGGTTCTCAGACATCGTAGCACTGCTAGCAGGCCTCCCATGGCAGATCCCACTGAGGAGGGACCTGGTGTCTCAGGCAGGGGGCACAATATTCCACCCTCGGCCAGAGCTGTGGAGCCTCTGGGTCTGGACCCCTGAGGGGGCCCGGTACCTAGAGGCTGGCCTATCAGCAGGTGTAGTCGAGACCTTACTTAGCTCCAGGGCTCCTTCCACGAGGAGGTTGTACAGCCTGAAGTAGAATGTGTTTTCCACTTGGTGTAGAGAGCGTGAGGTGGACCCAGTTAACTGCCTGGTGGCTTCAGTGCTGGAGTTCCTCCAAGATCGTTTCTCTGCTGGTCTTACCCCGTCCACACTTAAGGTGTACGTGGCTGCCATTGCGGCTTTCCACTCTCCTGTAAGTGATGGACCCCTGGGGAAGCACCATTTGGTTGTACGTTTCCTCCGTGGAACTCGGAGGATGAGGCCTGCGACTCGTTCCAGAGTCCCAACCTGGGATCTGGCAGTGGTTCTCGAAGGGCTGTCTGCGGCTCCCTTCGAACCGCTCGAGCTTGCTGAGGCAAAGAACCTGACCTTTAAGGTGGCCTTTCTCCTTGCTATCACTTCTCTGAGGAGAGTGGGGGACCTCCAGGCCTTGGCGATAACGCCAACCTGCCTGGAGTTTGCCCTGGGCGGAGTTAAGGCCATCCTTCATCCTAGACTAGGCTATGTGCCTAAGGTGCCATCGAGTGTGGCACGGTCAGTGGTTCTTCAGGCCTTCCATTCTCCACCACATGTGTCGGCGGAAGAAGGGAGACTTCTTCTTGCTCTGCCCGGTCAGGGCATTGAGAATTTACTTGGAGAAGTCTTCGCAGTGGAGAAAGTCAGACCAGTTGTTGGTGTGCTTTGGCTCACCCAAGAAAGGGCTGCCTGCGTCAACTCAGACAATCAGTAATTGGATTGTCCAGGCGATAGCCACGGCCTATCAGGTGCGCAATTTGCCTTCATCTGTGGCCGTGAGGGCTCACTCCACCAGAGGTATGGCGTCCTCGGTGGCCCTCCTTTCTGGAGTCCCGCTTCAGGAGATCTGCGAGGCGGCTGGGTGGGCCACCCTGCACACCTTTATCAGATTTTATAGTCTGCAACTCCCTGCAACGCCTGGCGCTAGGGTGCTCGCGTCCTAAGTGTGCCTGGTCTCCAGTTTCACACTAGGGCAGGGGTGAGCCTCGGTGTGGCATAGTGGGTATTCGTTCCCCAAAGTGTCGTAAGACGCAGTGCGAGATCCCTCGAAAGGGAACGTCTCGGGTTACGACTGTAACCCTTGTTCCCTGAGAAGGGAACGAGACACTGCGTCTCGCCGCCACACCTTGTCACGCCTGGAGTGCTTGCTTCATCGCGAAGAGCTGTGTGTACTATGTGCCGGTGTCCCTTTGTAGCTTCCGTGTGTGCCGTCACATACTACGTCATGACGCAACACCAATCAGGATTGGAGTGAGATTTCATTCATGCTTCAGACGCGCTACACTTAGGGAGCGTCCCCAAAGTGTCGTTAGACACAGTGTCTCGTTCCCTTCTCAGGGAATAAGGGTTACAGTCGTAACCCAAGACATTTGTTTTGGTTTTATGTCGGGCTTCGGACATTCATGCTCCGTATGTTTGTCTTGTTGTGTGAGCATGCAGTTTCGAGTTCGCTTGTGTCGTACGCTCTTCTGTCCGCGTGTGTTGTTGTGTTCTGTGTAGCATGTGGTTTCCTGTTTACATCGGCTGCGTGCTTCCATGTTATGTTTTGTCTTGTGCTGTGTTGCATGCAGCTTGTGTTTTTCACTGGCTGCGTGCTTTCATGTTGTCATGTTTTGTGTGAACATGCAGATTATGAGTGTTCTCATTAGCTGTGTGTTCATGTCTTGTTTTGTTTGAGCACATGGCTTGTGATTTGTGTTTGCTGGCCATGTGCTCATGTTTTTGTCATGTTTTGGTGTGAGCACATGGCTTGTCATGGATGTTTCCTTGTGCCATGTGCTCTCCTGTCTATTTTCTTAACCCCGCCCATCTTGTTACCTGATTATTGGTTCAGTTGCCCCACCTGTCCTTCCTCGTTACCTGCCTTGATTGCTCCTTATTTATTCTCCTTGTGTTTGCAGTCCTGTGCCAGATCATTGTCTAATGTTCCCCTGAAAGTCTAGCAAAGTCAAAGTCCAGCCAAATCAAGTAAATATCCTCTTTTCCCCCTTGGGGTAGATTTTGTTTTATTTTATTTTTATTTTTAATAAAGAGCCCATAATCTGCACTACTGAGTCCTCGCCTCATCCCTTACCACAACCCTGACAGAACGATCTGGCCAACATGAGGACTCAGTGGAAAATGGGCTCATACCATCTACCTGCCTGCAGCCCCCTCTACCAACGCATACTCCAGGTCACAGCATTGAGTTCCCTACGTCAATGGGGGATTGACCTGAGAGAATTTGCCCTGGAGTTCAGGAGTGCTGCGGAGGAGCTGGGTTACAACAATGCGACTCTCAAGGACTTGTTTAACTATGCCCTTGATGAGCCCATTAGCATTTGGAGGATGTTAGGCATGGAGCATCTGTCTTTTGAAGGGTTTGTGGAGTTCCTAGCCCGCAGTGGGAGGCAGTCAGCATTGCAGCAAGTGGTGCCCTCTCATATGGTGCACACCCTTCCTTCTTCAGACAGTAAAACCTCCAGTTCTCCAACCACCTCCTGCCCGAGGAGGAGAAAAAAGTCCACCACTAGCCTTGCTGCAGCTCCCCCAGAAGTGGCCGTAGATGCTGCAGCACCCCCAGAGGTGGCCGGAAGTGCTGCAGTGCCCTCTGAGGTGGTAAGCTCTATGCCACCACCTCACTCTCATTAACGGAGGAAGAGGAAAGCTTCCTCTGCCTCACAAAGTCAGGTGGTCCTGGAAGACCCGACTCCAGAGCCCGTTGCCGGCTGAGCTCCTTACCCTGCTTGCTCCGCCCTTGCTGTCTGCCATGCCATGCCGGCCCTGCCCTGCCGGCTTCGCCCAAGCTTCCGGCATCACCCTGGCCCTCTAGCAGGGAATCCTGACTCGTCTGACCCCGTCTGGTCTGTTTTCCCGGCTCTGCCCTGGCCCTCAGCCAGGACCCCAGTCACATTGGAGCCTCGCTGTAGAGACCTGCAGCGGGACCCAACGCAATAGAGTGCGGCACGGGACTAGATTTGATGGCAGAGTGTGGGCGCGGGCGGTAAGGTACTCGTGTGCGTGCGGGTTGCAGGAGAGTAAAACTATTCGCGGGACTAAATATTGATAAATACTTAATATCTAAAAATAAAACATCTAAAAACAAATAAATTGTTATTCATCTATTGCACAAAAGCAACAAGAACAACTAAAACAAAATAAAAACGATTTACAGGCGCAAGCATAGGCAGAGTTTCTGTTTATAACATGTTTTTGCTGCATTGTGCAATGTAGCCAATCACAGACATATGTGTTGATTTCTAGATCCACTTACTGCTCAAAACGTCTTGAGTTTTTGTTCAGTGCTAAATTCTGCATGCTGGAAAATCCTCTGATTATAACAAAGAAAGTGTAGACCTTATGGAAGATTCATTGTGCAGTCATTTTCATTGATAACGATGAACTGAGATCGCGATGAACTGAGATGATAGCTTTTTAGGAATTATTAAGGGAGCGCACTTTAAAGCGCATTCTGCCACTCCAAACCATGCATGTGCTTGCTTTTACGTTAAAATACTTGAAACTGTTTCATGGACGTACAGAAAAAATCTATTTATACTTTTATGCGAGCTTTTGCGGGCGGGAACGGGACAAAACATGAATGTTGCGGGTGGGAGCGGGAGAAGGTAACGTATATTTTCGCGGGAGCGAGCGGGAGCAGGACCAAATCCTGCAGGTCTCTACCTCGCTGGTCCATCCCCCCGGCTCCATCCTGGCCCTCAGCCAGGACTCCAGACCCACCTATGCCTCCCTGCCGGTACTGGCTTGGCTACCCTCCCTCTGGGTTCTGTCACTTCGGTCTAACGTTTTTTTTTGAGCACATGGCTTGTGATTTGTGTTTGCTGGCCATGTGCTTGTGTTTTTGTCATGTTTGGTGTGAGCACATGGCTTGTCATGTATGTTTCCTTGTGCCATGTGCTCTCCTGTCTATTGTCTTAACCCTGCCCATCTTGTTACCTGATTATTAGTTCATTTGCCCCACCTGCCTTGTTTTCTCCCTATTTATTCTCCTTGGGTTTACAGTCCTGTGCCAGATCGTTGTCTAATGTTTCCTGTTGTGTGTTTCTTGTTGTGTGTTTCCCTGCAAGTCTAGCCAAGTCAAGATCCTGTTTTCCCCCTTGGGGTAGTTTTTGTTTTGTTTTATTTTTATTTTTAATAAAGAGCCCATAATCTGCAGTACTGAGTCCCCGCCTCATCCCTTACCACAACCCTGACAGTGCTAGGAAGATTATATGCCGTGGTATGGTTCCCTGTGCATCAAAACAGCATCCTTGGTGAGCATAAGAGATTTTCAAAAACATTTTAAAAAATGTAACTTTTAAACATTAGTGTATGTGATATATATTTTATATCAATTATTTTATTAAGCAAAGAGTATATTAAGAGGCTCAGTTTGATCAGGTGAATGGATAATTCACAACTGAGAATAGTGAACTGAATCTGTGAATTTGCATACACACCATTGGGAATACTCACTCTTGTAGAAGGTGTCTCGTGGATCTGGTTTGAGCATGTCTGCAGAATGTGCCTCTGTCCGGTGCTTAACCTGTAAAGCCAGAGAGTGACTGGCCAGTGTCTGTGGGATGTGAAGAACACTGTTCATCTTTAGACTAGATTCATCTGTCAGAGACACAGAGGAGAGAGAGAATAAGGACAGTGAGAGACATCATCTGAATTTAAATAAGCTAACCGAGTAACATTCAACAACCTGTGCTGTTTGTTTGCCATTATAGAAATGGTAGCATCATTGCTGGACAATATGGATGGAAAATAAGTGAAGTGGCATACTTTATACCCCTAGTGTAGATGCTATTAAAAAAAAAAAATCATTACATGTTTAAAACAACTATCAGCATAACTATTTGAGTGGTTGAAATTAAAAATAAACATGAAATTTAGAATTTCATGACAAAGAACTGTGATACCAATAGTACAAATACATGAATGATCCAAAGAGGATCTTGTGTGTCAATGTAATCAATAATATCTGACCATCTGTACAAAGTCACATGATCAATGTCTCAAATGTAATAATTTGATTAGTGACCTAGAAATTCTAGTGACCTAGAATACAGAATCTTTAATAGTAATTTTGCAAATGGCTTCTTTGTTTTAATCCTAAAAATCCTAAAACAAATTTTACAGGTTTAACTTTTTGATTTCGAGTCCTAGATTTTTAACATGGTCCCACACTTTCAAAAGGTGGGTTAGCATGATTTTTTTTTAATGTGACAAATGTGCATTAACTTCCATTTAAAAGTTTGGGGTCAGATATTTTTTCTTTCCTCTAAGAAACTGATCGTTTTATTCAGCAAGGACACATCAAACTGATCAAATGTATCAAATGTTCTAAAGTTGACAGTTGATGCTCATGGACAGCCGACAGGAAACAAGACGCTTGGTGCTTGTCACCACAACTGCAAAGTTTTAAGTGACATTTCATTGACACAGAGCCAAAGCTGCACCAGAGAGGAGCTTTGACTGCATATTTTAGTACAGCTTTTATATGGCATTCCATCTTTACTCTAAATCTGGAGTCAGTACAGACCCTCAATGAACAAGTTGCTCTTCAACACTATCCACACTGCTGGGCCCCAAAATCAAAATCCAACCTCACTCTGGGAAATGTAATTTTTGGTTGGATCAGGGTTTTTTTTTTTTTTATATGAATACTTCCCTAAGACATAAAGAGATGCAACCAGGCTCACACACACTGCCCACGCTTTAAGACAATCCCTTAGAGATCAGTCTATGGGCACTGAAGCATGCAGGTGTGTGTGTGCGAGGGAGACTCTATTCATTACTGCTTATCTCCTGACGTTATGAGAGCTCACAACAGTGTCTGCTCAGCTAGCCGCTGATGAAAACACACTTTAATTAGTCCTGTCAGTCTACTGCAAATGTGTTACTGGGTAAGTATAAGTTATAGTCTGTCAGTCAGTTATAGTCTGTCTGTCACTGATGGTAGAAATGCTGAAAGAAAGCACACAGCACTGACAGAGGGATGAAAAGAGAGAGTATAAACGGTTACAGTAACATCCAACATGAAGACGAAGAACAAAGTGTTGTGCCATTATAGGCTGAAAGACTGCAAGCTTTGACTGATGTGTCCGTTGATGCTGTTGAAGCTTTAGTCATGGGCCATATGGCTTTATTGATTATTGAACAGACACATTACAAGCAAATTTAATTGGACATAAAATAGAAAACAAGCTCAAACAAGCTTTCTTCTTCTATTGTGTCTCTCCTCTTTTCTAGCTTGCTTCCTATTCTAATAAACCTGGCACTGTATATTGCGAATAATGTTGGCTCTTGTAAGTCGCTTTGGACAAAAGCTTCTGCTAAATGCATGAATGTAAATGGATTTGTCCTGTAGTTTGTAATTTGCACATCTTTGATATTTTTAAATAATAAAGTTAAAATAACAAAAACTGGGGAATACCCTTAAAGGGACAACTTTGTATTTTGCCTACTCCTAAAAGAATCATATAAGTACACTATATTGCCAAAAGTATTGGGACACCCCCCCAAATCATTGAATTCAGGTGTTCCAATCACTTCCATGGCAACAGGTGTATAAAATCAAGCACCTAGGCATGCAGACTGCTTCTACAAACATTTGTGAAAGAATGGGTCGCTCTCAGGAGCTCAGTGAATTCAAGCGTGGTACCGTGATAGGTTGCCACCTGTGCAATAAGTCCAATCGTGAAATTTCCTCACTACTATATATTCCACGGTCAACTGTTAGTGGTATTATAAAAAAGTGGAAGCAATTGGGAACAACAGCAACTCAGCCACGAAGTGGTAGGCCACATAAAATCACAGAGCGGGGTCAGCGCATGCTGAGGTGCACAGTGCACAGAAGTCGCCAACTTTCTGCATAGTCAATAGCTATAATAGCTCAATAGCTCAAGAACAGTGCATAGAGAGCTTCATGGAATGGGTTTCCATGGCCGAGCAGCTGCATCCAAGCCTTACATCATCAAGTGCAATGCAAAGCATCAGATGCAGTGGTGTAAAGCATGCCGCCACTGGACTCTAGAGCAGTGGAGACATTTTCTCTGGAGTGACGAATCACGTTTCTCTGGCTGTGTTTACACTTGGCATTAACATGCGATCTGTATCCGGATGTTGTCCACATACACATTGAAAAGACAAGTGTAAACGCGTTTCTGATCGGAATGTTATCCGATCAGCGTGTCCTGGTCCAGAGGTAGTCGAGGACGCATTGTGATCGGATCTCAGTGTAATGTAAACGCAGTCCAGCCATCGTATCTGCATTCAGAGGGCGACATCATATAAATCCCCGCCCACTCTCTCCGCATGGCTGTCAGAAAATAATGGACAGACGCAGTTTTGACAGAAAATTAAACTTATCTGAACTTTACAATAAACGTCAATCTTTAAAACAGTTTATTTAGACTTACATGATAGCCTACCGTGTGTGTCATTTTTCATTTTAATTGCGCAACATTATCTGAATGCGGCGATCGCTTGTACAATCATGCGATCTTAATGAAGAGCTGCACGCTGCTTTGCCAGAGGAATAATCGGAATACACTTTGCATTTTTGTTTTTGTTTTAAATGTATGTTTTTATTGTTTCAGCATGTTTATTAATCTCCCATATCTGTCAATATAGTCATTGCACAATATAACCTTAAACCCCGGACGATGTGACTTTTTTAATATGATCAACCCAGCTACTTTTGCATGATCAACTCTGGAAGTATTCCTTCATTTAAACTTAATTTGATCTAAGACTGGAGATTGCATTGGAAAGTAAAGTGAGTGAGTGAAAGCAATGGGACATTGTTTAATTTGTATCATCTTTACTCTTAATCGGTTGTCGTATAGCCTATACCCCTGTTTAGTTCTAATTAATGATCTTTATTGTGATGTGCGTTCTTTAATTTCTTTAACACAAAGGTGTTCAGATTCTGCACGTGTTTTACTGCTATTACACATACCATATGCTTGCGTGCTCCTTCAATCATGAAATGCTTCGTAATAATGAATCTTTTCATCATACAAGATTAATGTTGGGAAACTTAAATAAGTAGATTAGTACTGTATTTGTGATCGATTGTAACGTTACTTTTGTTGAATAAATCACAAAAATTCCGTGCTGTGTGCACTGCCATTGATAGAGGCTAAAATGAAAGTTGTTTTAAGCTACGAAGCCATTTGAAGTTTCTGCCTTTCAAGCGCCACAGACCTAATTTAAATATTTTGTGGGAAACAGAAATCCGATCTGTTATCCAGATACAGCGACCACTTGATGTGAACAAATGTAAACACGCTGTGTCCTGATTTGCTAATGATCCGATCTGCTTGATCGGATCACGGTGATTGCATGTTAATGCCAAGTGTAAACGCAGCCTTTGTCTGGCAGTCCAATGGACGAGTCTGGTTTTGGAGGTTGCCAGAAGAACGGTATTTGCCTGACTGCATTGTGCCAAGTGTAAAGTTTGGTGGAGGGGAGATTACGGTGTGGGGTTTTTTTTCATGGGTTGGGCTTGGCCCCTTAGTTCCAGTGAAAGGAACTCTTAATGCTTCAGCATACCAAGACATTTTGGACAATTTCATTGCAGAGACTGCGAGCCAGGCCTTCTCATCCAACATCTGTGCCTGACCTCACAAATTCTTCTAGAAGAATGGTCAAAAATTCCCATAAACACACTCCTAAACCTTGTGGAAAACCTTCCCAGAAGAGTTGAAGCTATAATAGCTGCAAAGGGTGGGCCAACTCCATATTAAACCCTACAGATTAAGAATGGGACGTCATTAAAGTTCATGTGCATGTAAAGGCAGACGTCCCAAAACTTTTGGCAATATAGTATACCTTAGAGTACAAAGAAGCCACTTTAAAGGGGTCATGATGTGAGAAATTAAATTTGCCTTGATCTTTTGACATACAGTATAAGAGGTCTTTGTTTCATTAAAACATCCTACAAGTTTCATAGATTAAAACGTCCTCCTCATTATAAACAAAGCATTTATTTAATCAAGCTCCAAAAACTGCTTTTTTTTTTATATTGCGGGATTTGTGACGTTACACGTTACACAGGCAAAACATTTGCATATGACTGCCTCCAGAGCAAGACATCGATTAATAGCTTTACATCATTGCATCATAGGCCCCGCCTATTGGCATTCGGCTGACACAACGGCTGACACAGGATGCGAGCGTCGCGTCAAAAGCAAATAAATCTCATTATTATCTCATTCATTATTAAACTCATTTTAATCACCAACACTGTCTACACTGGATACAGTAGCTATACAGAAGCTTTCTGATGCACTCCACGCACTTGAGTCTGCTGACAAGAGGACAAATGGAAGAGTAAACGGAAGACTACACAATATCGTAGGATGTTGTCGTGATTCTAAACGACAATGGGCATCAGGACGCAAGAATTGGTTGTTTCATCTCATATAGTGTGTCATAGTGGACGACAACTTACGCTGCATCTGCGATGCTTCACAACAGAAAGACTAGCACTTTCATTTTTCTTCAGTCCTCAAATAGAAAGAGTGCATAAACTTCTTATGCAATTTTTATTAAAAGATGTAATAACAAGATGTAATTAAAGCTGCAAGCAGCGATGAAAGGGCCCTCGCACCCGGGAGCACCGCCACCCGGTGGCCTCAGGAAAACAGCGAATAGTGGGCGACATGCATTTAAGTGGGTAAATATAGGAGAAATATGGCAAAGTCACTTCAATGTGCCACACTTCCTGCTGCCAGCAGGTGGCGCTTTGACTATAACCGAATATTGGCATGTAGATGTCTTCAGGCCTGGACTATTATCAAACGTGTGAAGTTTGGGGCAGATCGGACACTGTATGCCTGAGTTACAACAACTTCCTGTTTTGTGGCGTAAATTGCATACATTAGCACTTAGCCAAGTTTTGCTTGATTTAATGTGTTTCTAGCATGTTTGGGACTTGATGGCATATTTAAATGTGTTTCTGGGAGGGAATTACAGTGTAAAGCATGCCATTTCCTGTTGACAGCAGGTGGCGCTATGACTAACTAACGTTGGCATGTAGATGTCTTCAGGCCAGGACTCTTATCAAACATGTGAAGTTTGGGGCGTATGCCTGACTTACAACAGCTTCCTGTGTCATGGCGAAACATCGAACTTTGACAGGCCGCCACGGACACGCCCTTCAGCAAAAACTCAAGATCTTCACAATTTAACATCACCAAGGCCTTAAGATTAGACTGACCAAACATGATGTTCATCTGATTAAATCTCTAGGAGGAGTTCGTTAAAGTACAGTGTCTGGAAATGGCAAAATTTGCAACAATTTTGCAAAGATAATTCAAAATATCTCACTTCCTGTTGGTTTTCAGATTTCATACCAGGAGACTTTTTTGTAGGTATTGGGCTGTTACATGTGTGTACCGAATTTCATACCTGTACGTGAAATGTAGCGGGAGGGGCACTTCGTTGAAATGTTGTAGGTGGTGCTATCGAGCAATTTTGCAATGCCTAATTCTGAAACTCATATGTAGATGTCTTCAGGCCAGGACTCTTATCAAACATATGAAGTTTGGGGCAGATCGGACATTGTATGCCTGACTTACAACAGCTTCCTGTGTCATGGCGAAACATCAGATTTTGTCAGGCCGCCACGGACACGCCCTTCAGCGAAAACTCAATATCTTCACAATTTAACGTCGCAAAGGCCTTTAGATTAGACTGACCAAATATGATGTTGATCTGGTTAAATCACTATGAGGAGTTAATCACAGTGTAAAACATGCCATTTCCTGTTGCCAGTAGGTGGCGCTATGACTGTAACTGAATATTGGCATGTAGATGTCTTCGGGCCAGGACTCTAATAATACATGTGAAGTTTGGGGCAGATCGGACATTGTATGACCGAGTTACAACAACTTCCTGTTTTATGGCGAAACATCGAACTTTGTGAGGCCACCACGGACACGCCCTTCGAGGAAAACTCAAGATCTTCGCAATTTAATGTCACAAAGGCCTTTAGATTAGACTGTGCAAATATGATGTTGATCTGATTAAATCTCTAGGAGAAGTTCGTTAAAGTACAACGTCTGGAAATGGCAAAATTTGCTAAATTTTGCAAAGAAAATTCAAAATATCTCACTTCCTGTTGGTTTTCAGATTTCGTACCAGGAGACTTTTTTGTAGGTATTGGGCTTTTACATGTGTCTACCGAATTTCACACCTGTACGTGAAACGTAGCGGGAGGGGCACTTCGTTGAAATGTTGTAGGTGGCGCTATCGAGCCATTTTGCCACACCTAATTCTGAAACCCATAACAGACGTAAATTTTCACCACTTTTGACGCGTGTGCAAAGTTTCATGAGTTTTCGAGCATGTTTAGGCCATCAAAAATGCGATACATTTGGGAGAAGAATAATAATAAGCTGAGCAATTCCAATAGGGTCCTCACACCATCGGTGCTCGGGCCCTAATAACAAAAATGTCTCAGGTTTACGTATGTAACCCGGTTCCTTGAGATGGGAACGAGATGGGAATGGTAATGCCTTCAGAGTGTGCTGGTGTCTGAACCATATGTGCTAAATGGCAAGCTCTGATTGGCCATGGATGCCGTCAGGTGACGTCTCATAGTACGTAATTGAAGTATGCAACATGACACATCGAGAGCAGTTTCCCATCTGCCCATAGCAGAATCTTTTGTGCCAGCCTAAACAGGGGGCGCGAATGCAGCCCACCCTGGTGATTTATGTAAGAGACCACCGATGTGTTGTCTGTCTGGTAGCTTCTAAGGTCTGGAGAAAGTGTTTCAGTGCCAACCACACAACCCTCATCTCTAGGTAGTTGATGTACCATAGAAGTTGAGGGCCTTCTTCCAATATCTCCTGGGCTGGGCGACCCTCTAGAACAGCTCCCTAGCCCATGAGAGTGGCATCCGTCAGTATTGTTAGGGACCCAAGGTTTAAAACCGGGGACTCCTCCACATAATAAGGGAACAAGCCCTCGGCATGTAACCCTTATGATATGGTGGGGTTTGCATAAACCCGTTTTTTTACAGTTTTTCTCAATCGATTTGACACATTTCTACAAATGAATGTATAGTTGCTCTCAAAACAATTAACATAGCAAACTAAACACACTCTTATGTTGGCAAAACAGTTCAGTACTCACTGCATAATGAAGCACTGCAGTTTATTCTAGTAAAGCATTTATCAAAAATAAATACTAACATCAAAACTATAAGCGTGTTCTCTGTTGATTTGATAAGTTCAGCTATAGATACACAAATACATGAATGATAATACATGTTTTTCGTGTTCTTTTGTGTTCTTCAAAGTTTAGTTGTATAACGATGAGCCTCTTCCATCGCTTGAAGACTTACTTGGTTGTAAGGGTTGCGATCATATACTCTTTCAAATACTCTTTCTACCTCTTCCACTGTTCCTCTCCCTCTCAATATTAGTCTTCCTCCAACCTCTCCAAAACATCTCACTCTTAAGGTGATAATACAGGGGGCAACTTTTTGAGCAATGTTGCTGGCCAATGTTGCCATCAACGGGCAACCAAGTGAGACACAGGGCCCATGACCGATCTAAAGTATCCAGATAGAAATTTGTTGCCCATTCTCAATGGGAAAGTGCCCCAGCAACATTGCTCAAAAAAGTTCCCTGTACATTACCACCTTAACACCTCTTCCTTTTCCCATTCTTCTTTTCCCCTTTTATAGATTTTGTAATTGAGACAGCTGTGTTAACAATTAAAAAAATGTGCATTTCCTGTGTTGTACAAACCCGATTCCAAAAAAGTTGGGACACTGTACAAATTGTGAATAAAAACAGAATGCAATGATGTGGAAGTTTCAAATTTCAATATTTTATTCAGAATACAACATAGATGACATATCAAATGTTTAAACTGAGAAAATGTATCATTTTAAGGGAAAAATAAGTTGATTTTAAATTTCATGGCATCAACACATCTCAAAAAAGTTGGGACAAGGCCATGTTTACCACTGTGTGGCATCCCCTCTTCTTTTTATAACAGTCTGCAAACGTCTGGGGACTGAGGAGACAAGTTGCTCAAGTTTAGGAATAGGAATGTTGTCCCATTCTTGTCTAATACAGGCTTCTAGTTGCTCAGCTGTCTTAGGTCTTCTTTGTCGCATCTTCCTCTTTATGATGCGCCAAATGTTTTCTATGGGTGAAAGATCTGGACTGCAGGCTGGCCATTTCAGTACCCGGATCCTTCTACACAGCCATGATGTTGTAATTGATGCAGTATGTGGTCTGGCACTGTCATGTTGGAAAATGCAAGGTCTTCCCTGAAAGAGACGACGTCTGGATGGGAGCATATGTTGTTCTAGAACTTGGATATACCTTTCAGCATTGATGGTGCCTTTCCAGATGTGTAAGCTGCCCATGCCACACGCACTTATGCAACCCCATACCATCAGAGATGCAGGCTTCTGAATTGAGTGCTGATAACAACTTGGGTTGTCCTTGTCCTCTTTAGTCCGGATGACATAGCGTCCCAGTTTTCCAAAAAGAACTTCAAATTTTGATTCGTCTGACCACAGAACAGTTTTACACTTTGCCACAGTCCATTTTAAATGAGCCTTGGCCCAAAGAAAACGCCTGCGCTTCTCGATCATGTTTAGATATGGCTTCTTTTTTGACCTATAGAGTTTTAGCCGGCAACGGCAAATGGCACGGTGGATTGTGTTCACCGACAATGTTTTCTGGAAGTATTCCTGAGCCCATGTTGTGATTTCCGTTACAGTAGCATTCCTGTATGTGATGCAGTGCCGTCTAAGGGCCCAAAGATCACGGGCATCCAGTATGGTTTTCCGGCCTTGACCCTTACGCACAGAGATTGTTCCAGATTCTCTGAATCTTTGGATGATATTATGCACTGTAAATGATGATAACTTCAAACTCTTTGCAATTTTTCTCTGAGAAACTCCTTTCTGATATTGCTCCACTATTTTTCGCCGCAGCATTGGGGGAATTGGTGATCCTCTGCCCATCTTGACTTCTGAGAGACACTGCCACTCTGAGAGGCTCTTTTTATACCCAATCATGTTGCCAATTGACCTAATAAGTTGCAAATTGGTCCTCCAGCTGTTCCTTATATGTACATTTAACTTTTCCAGCCTCTTATTGCTACCTGTCCCAACTTTTTTGGAATGTGTAGCTCTCATGAAATCCAAAATGAGCCAGTATTTGGCATGACATTTCAAAATGTCTCACTTTCAACATTTGATATGTTATCTATATTCTATTGTGAATAAAATATAAGTTTATGAGATTTGTAAATTATTGCATTCCTTTTTTATTTGTACAGTGTCCCAACTTTTTTGGAATCGGGTTTGTATGTATTACCAACTCATCAGATATATATTTGGGGCTAATTGAGAACCTTCCAAGTGCAACTGAGAATTTAACAAGTTTTGTTTGTTGTGTTTGGGAAAATGGTGCACAAATTATTGTGATTTTTGTAAAACCAATAAAAAAAGCTGCAATTGTTTTTTCCTGATATATATAAAAAATTGGGTTGGCTGTGTGAACTGTTGTGTACACATTTGAGAATTTTTGTACACAATGTTTTGAGAACATTATGCATATGATTTGTAATTTGTATGAAATTAATGAAAACTTACAATCAGTTTAGGACAATTACAAAGTGTTCAGATCACTGTGTTAATTGTTTTGAGAACAGTGATCTAAGTTTGGAGAAGTGTGTCAAATCAACTGAGAAAAACTTAACGTTATCACATCAGCGGCTGCAGCCATGAGACCCAGCAGTAACTGGTACTGACGGATGGAAACATTCTGGCCTAGCCTTAGGGGGACTAACTCACTCGAGCAGGGGACAACTGTGCCTGCATCGTAGTCGAATCCCACACTACATGTAGGTAATTTAGCTCAAAAGGGGAAATATTAATAATTATTCATAACTCATTATGATTATTCATTATGATTAATTATGAATATTTTAACTAGTTAATGAGATTAACTTGATGTAGCTACATAAACATTACAATCAATCGACGAGTTCATCCGGTGAACACTCAGTATTGATTATTAATTTAGTTCTAGGAGAAGGATAATTTTCCTGACTACAGAAAAATAACTCTTCCTTAGCATTTACAGTGCTTAGATCATGTAACAAAATTGATCATTTAAGTGACAATTTGTTTGCAGCAGGGAGTCAGAATCAGAGATGTATTGTGCACAATCTTTATTAACTAAATCACAAACAAAACTAATCTAAAACAAACACATACACACGAATCACACATACCTTGGTCAGATGGAAATGGATAGATTGAAGTAGTAAAATGGGAGTCAAGAATGAGGTTATGAAAAGAGTCCAGCATTTAGAAAAACCCATCAGTTTCTTCCTGCAAACTCCTTTGTTACCAAAGGAGCTTGCAGCTTTACTAACCACACAGCGATATAGTGTACTTTACTTGCATTGTGCCTTCGCGGGGGAGGAAAGCGTCCAGATACACAGTCACGTGAGAAAGTCCTGATAGTTCCGTCCGATGCTGCTGAGGTTGCGATCAGTTTCTTCTTTGTTGCCCGATGAAGATATGAAGAATTTGCACAGTTAGTTTGAACTTCGCCATGGTCGAGGAGTCCGCACCTGGTTTGATATACGTGTAGGCCCACCATGCTTGGTGGCCTGCCGGGCCAAAGCTGTTGTAGGCATGAGGGAGAAGCGAGAGGGTGAGAGATCTGTGAGTCTCTCTTTTAAAGGTTTGGAGGAGGAAGTTGTCATCGATGGGTCGTTTGACCAATGGGAGAGGTCGAATCTCCAAGCGGGAAGATTCCTCTGTTGGAGGCTTTGTAGCTCTTTGTTCCAGCTTACTCATTTGCCTCTATTGCACTACTATATTGCACAGGTATATATATATGTATAATATACACAATCATTCAGATCTTTAAATTATAACTTCTTAGGCACCAAACACAGTATAGGTGAGGTTACATTAACTGTTGGTTCTGTCATACAGTATGCATTCATGTATACCTTACTAGATATGTTTGTATATTTTGCATGTATACAAACAACACTCATTAAGTATATCGAGTTCTGTTAAAGGAAATGAGAAGATTTTCTCCATTTTGTCCATTTTGTGTAAGAAATCCATGTTCAAACCACATGGCCAAACTAGAGTGAACAAATGGCCAAATGGTGATGGGATCAGTCTGTCCTCAATGACATGCTAATGTCATCATCTTTCCCTTCCACAAATGGTACCTGGCAATTGTCTTTGAAGGCTTATCTCCTAGTCCACTGATAGTGGAACTTCTTTTGGGGGATGGGTTTCTAGGCCCAAAGTGAGTTTCACCATTTGTTTGTCTAAATATAACAAATAGTTATGTCTGATTTGTCTCAGTTACTACACTTAGAAAAGTGGTCCTCTGACTGGGAGAAAGCATTTTTTTGTGATTTAACATCAACCCCAAGCACTTCAGATGAGCGAGAATGACATCTCGATGCAGAACCACTAACTCCTGAGAATTAGCCAGCCATCGAAATAATTTAGTACACAAATGCCCTGGAGTCACAACGGATCCAGTGCTGCACCCATGTACCTGGTGAACATGTGAGGAGATAAGAGTAGGTCGAATGGAAAAACTCGATACTTGTGCGTTTCGCCCCCAAAATCCAACTTCAGGAACTTCCTGTGAATAGGCAATATCTCAATGTGAAAATATGCATCCTTCAAATCTATCGTAACAAACCAATCTTGTGGCTGAATTGAGACACAATAAGTTTTAGTGTCAACATCTTGACATTGTAAGTCCAAAGAATACGGTTCAAATGTCGACGATCTAGAATAGGACTCAACCCTCCATCTTTTTTGGGCACCAGAAAATACTGGCTATAATACCTCGATTCTCTGTCTAGGAGGGGAACATGTTCTATGGCCCCTTTGTCCAGAAGAGACTGAAGCTCCTGCATTAGCAACGGGACCTGCTTTTTTATTAATGTGGGGAGCATGCTGTTGAAATGAGGAGGACGAAAATTTAACTGGATCCTGTAACCTTCTCTATAGTTCGAAGAACCCAGGGGGAGAAGTTTGGCAGAAGTTCCCATGCTGTTAAATTCTCTGAAAGGAGAATCAGTTTGACAATTTCATCTTGTATGGGGGATGTGTGCAATTCGGTCCCCTGAAACAGCTTGCTGGCAGGGATTAACCAAAGTGTCTGAGATGAAAAGTGTCAAAGTGTACTTATGAACGGAGACGGGGCAGAAACCCTGATGGAAACCGCCACTCCCTGAAACACCAATGGTGGCGGAACTGTGTAACGACTCAGCTACAGATGTTATTAAATTAAAATTAGCTCAATAGGGAATTATGGGTATTAATATTTAAATATTTATAATAAATCGTAACGGGTTATGATTAAATTATAAATCTCCAAATCACCCAAAAGGGAAATACCTAACCTAGGTATTTATGCAATATATACATGGTTAACAACAATGGATTGCAATTAACTATGAATATATATATTAAATCATTACAGAATTACATTCATTCAAAATTCATCCGTTCGTTTAATGAACAAACAGTACAATCTTTTATCAACTCTCATGAAGTTTTATTCTTTATCAAATCTTCGGGAAGGTTATCCTTATGGCCACGAAGAATAAAACTTTCTGAACTATTAGGATATTAATTAAAGTATTCAAAGATACTTATGAGAGCTCGTAGCTAGATCTGAACATTAAAGTGACTATGTTCTGTGAGCGGCAACAATGACAACCAAACGTGGATACAATGGTTTTAATAATTGATACTAAGAATACATACGACTAGTTAAATAAAGAATACATGTATATACAGAATAACGAAAAGTAACGAAAGAGAGAAAGAAAGAAAGAAAGAAAGAAAGATCAAGGATGGCAATTTCACAAGCAAGTAACCCGAGAGAGTCAGCAAAAGAATATCACCTTAAACAGGGGCATCAATCTTAATCGCCTCTAAAGCTCGATAGAATTTATACTTGCATGGATTTCTTTGTGCGTATTTGAGTATAAGAGGATGTGTGCGAGGCTTCTCAAAGCGTTCTTTGCGCGGGAGCTTCTCTCTCTTCCGGAGGTAGTGTTTCCGATCCGTGGGAAGTTTGAAGGTAGCCTGAGAGCGAATGTTGCCGAAACAGGGAGGAAAAGAAGATCGTCTCATCGGAGTTTTGAAGATGACTGAGCGCTGAGATGGAGCGCGCTGAGATGGCGCGTGTTGCCTGTCCGCCTGGCCGCCTGTGGCCAGGGACTGAGTCGCGGAGCGCACCGACTTCAAAGGAACCAACCAACGTGACTGAGCCGCCAAGCCAGGGCCGAAGCCGCCTGGCAGGGGGCGAGCCGAGTTGAGATGATGGGAGGAAGGTGCGAAGAAGGGGAAGAGATTGTGTCTTGATTGAAGTTCTCACAGGATTCTAACGGTGTTGTCTGTTCTACCTCAGCCAATCCACAAAACTGTCCAAGATGCCATCTCCCTCAGAATCCTTGGCACCGGAACCTAATTTATATGCGGCTAAAAGCTTTCTGACGTTTATAGTAGAATCGACTCATCTTTGATCCTGTCCAGAGAGACTCCAGATGCTACAGTCCCCCTTTTCGTCTGACGAAGTACGTGTGACATCGTCGGACGACAGTCATGATGGTCGGATGGCAGGTGGATCATGATGGTCGGGTGGCAGGTGGTTTCTAATTTTTCTCAGCCTTTGGTTCCTCAGGCTGAGAGTCCATCTCGATGAGGTTTGGCATGGTCTCTGTTTTGGTACCTCTTTTCCGTGGGTTTCGTTTAAAACCTAGGGGGAGAGCGACCGTGTTCTTGGTCATGGACTCTCGCATCTTGTGGACCCTTTTGAACAGGATGAAGGCCAGGCCCAGTGTCAGGGTGTAGCCTAATGCCGTAGAGAGGCAAAGAGCTGTGTCGGCGGCGGTCCAAGCTTGGAACACAGGGGAGTTGGTCAGGATGGGCAGCCAGGACAGTGTTTGGAGGGCCGTATCGATGGGAGTAATGTCAATTAGCTGGGACCCCCTTTCCTCAATCTTCAGTTCCAGTTCTGGATCTAGAGTGAAGTTGTGATTCTTGAAGAAGGATGGGATTTCCAGCTCTGACCAGTACTCTTCACTAGGGAGGTGGTACAATGCCAGATCATCGAGGTGGAGGATGGCACCTTTTGGTACTTGAATCCACATACTCTGGTTGGGCAGGCTGATGCGGGTGGCAGTGTCATGCTGATCGTAAGTCAGGGTGGCCGTACGAGTGGGAGTGTTGACGAGCCACCGGTCACCCACAATCTCAGCTCGAGTTTCGATGACTTGGGTGCGAGACGTGGCCTCAGCAGGGCAACGGGTGTCGCTTCTCATGGGCTGCAACCCGCAGATTCCTTCAGTGTTGTCTCTGAGGAATGGCTTGCTAGGGCAGAGGTAGTGAATGTCCTTAGTCAAAGTACACACACGCAGGTTGGGGGCCAAGTACAGCTGTGTGTTGCTGTCGTGATAGGCCACCACGTCGGGGGTGCACCAGTCTTGGCTAGGGCATCAGTTTGGTCATTCAAGTCTTTGTCAAGGCCTGGTTGCCTTGAGTGTGCTTTCACCTTTTTCCAGTAGACGATCATATCGTGTGTACTCGTGATGTCATCACATGCTTGGAACAGGTGTTGGTGTTTGACTGACTTGTTGTTTGCTGTTTTGAAGCCATTTTGTTTCCAACCTGGAAGGTGGCATGTGAAACAGTCTGGCATAGTTGGAGTCTGTGCAAATAAGGAGTTCTCTGATGTTATGGGTCAATGTGATTTGGAGGGTTATTAGAATGGCTGCTACCTCAGCATATTGCGATGACTGAGGACCCAACTTGAAGTGCTGTGGAGGGCAAGGCTGGTCATTCAGCCATAGTACGCCCGCACCTGCTTTTAGGATGCCCTCTTGGTTGTAAGAGCATCCATCGACGTAGGCGGTGGGCATTCCTTGACACGCATTCTCTTCAAAGTACCTGTGACAGGTCTGTTGTTGTTGTTGGGGTTCCTCTGTGTCCAGCATCGCCGCTGGTGTGTCATCGGAACAGTTTTGGCAGGCAGCCAAGCCGTTTCCCAGTGCAGACTTGTGATTCTGAGCATAACATGCCTCAACATTGCGACCCTGGAGGGCCATCGACCACGTGGCTATGCGTGAATTGGTGACGACGCCATCTCGGATGCGTTGGTTGTTGAGGAACATTACAGGCTGGTGGTATGTCTCTATAATAACCTTTTGTGCTCTGATGTAGTTGGAGAATCTCTGGATGGCCCATATAGTACAGAGTAGAGCCTTTTCACAGTCAGAGTATTTGCTCTCTGGTGGAAGAAGTGTCTTGCTGGCATATGCGACCACTCTTTTGTCTTGGTCATGCCTTTGGTATAGACCAGCACTAAGGCAGTGTTTGGAGAATCCAGCTTCCAAGTGGAACTCCTTTTGTGGGTCAGGGTAAGCAAGACATGGAGCTATGCACAGATGTTGTTTCAGTTCATTCATGGCATTTGCTTGAGCTTCTGTCCAGACGAATGGGCAGTCCTTCTTCAGAAGAGCAGTTAGTGGTCGTGCAATGTCTGCGTAGTTCTCAATGAACTGCCGTGAGTAGTTGCACACCCCAAGAAAGCGTCGCAACTCTAAGACATTAGTGGGTGGCTTGATGTTCTGAATGGCTTGGATACGGCTGGATTGCGGTTCAATGCCCCGTGATCCAATGAGTAGGCCCACGTAATTGACCTTGGTTCGACACCACTGTCCCTTGTGGAGGGCAATTTTGGCGCCGGCGGTGGCTAATTGGTTCAGAACATGGTCTATCTCTTTCAGGTGGTCAGCCACTGTTGTGCTCTTCATGAGAACATCATCTACGTAGATGAGGTTGCCTCTCATTCTTGCGTCTGGGCATGCTTTGTTCAGGAAGATGTTGAACTCGGCTGGTGAGTTGGCATAGCCGAACGGACACCTTGTGAAGGTATATTGTCGGTTGCCGAAGGTGAAAGCCAGCTTGTGTTGATCTTCTGGATGCACTGGAATGGTCCAGAATCCTGAGGCCACATCAAGCGTAGAGAAGATTGTGGCTCCTTTGATTCTGGGTATTTCCTGCTCTAGCTGGGTCATGGGCCATCGTGACAGTGGCACCTGTTGGTTCAGTTTCCTGTAATCAATGGTGGGTCGCCACTTGCCGTTTGGTTTGAGGACGGGCCAGATAGGAGCAGAGTAGGTGCTGTTGCATGGACGGATGACACCTTTCTCGAGCATAGAGTCAACGATCTCCTGCACCGGTTCGTGTGAGGCGATGGGGATCTTGTACTGCTTGACAAAAGTGGGAGGAGCATTAGGGTGCGTTGGGATGCGCACTGTGTGGAGGTTAGTGAGACAGTCTAAAGAGTCTTTGGCAAATGACGCTTTGTATTTGTAAAGGACTTGTCTGAGTTCTTGACATTCTGCATCATCCTTTATGGCATCTGCCTCTTTCAGAATTTGCTGGACTTGCGTCTCAAATCCGGGATACGGCTCCTCTGTTGTTGTGTCGTCTGTCGTGTTGGCAGTCAGAGGTGCAGCACTGTCATCAGTCTCGCAGGCAGGCTGGCTAGTTACCATGGTTGATAGGCAGGAGTCCAAAGGGAAGCGGGTGCGCTTGCTTGCAGACGGAAGGTCTGGTGTGTCTTCCATGAGGGCTTTGAACAGTGCTAGACTGATGGCTGAGTTGTCTGCCCATAGTGCGAGTATGATGTGTGTAGTTGTTACATCATTCAGCTGGAGGTCAGTCATGACCCTGGGGCAGTGAGAGTCAGAGTCTATGGTGAGTTGAAAAGTGCAGAGTAGCGAACTTGAACTTTGTTCTGGTGCTGGGATAGTGTTCTCGTGGCTGGCTGCGAGATTTCTCGTGACCTCTGTGGCCTGACAGTCTGGCTCAGGTGATCTGGGTGGCTGGAGAGGCAGAGGTTCTCGCACTTGAGCCCAAATTTTCAGCTGTCTGAAGTCCAGTAAGGGCTCGAAGCGGTCTAGCAGAACTTTGCCGATGAGAAGGGGGTACGTGTCCATTGGTGAGATGTACACAGGGTGTACTAGACTCATTGGACCAATCGTTAGATGGATGGGAGATATCTGTTCAAGTTGTATCTCATTTTGGCTGTATGACTGCACGTTTAGCTCACATTTTTGGGATTTCAAAGTTCGATTTTGTCTCTTGTCTGTCAAAAAGTTGGGATGACATCAAAGTGAGATCAGCTCCGGTGTCGACCAGGGCTTCAAGTCTCACCTCGTTCTCCAATGTGATGGCTAGATAGAGTTTCCGGGCCACTCCCTTTTCGATCAGGTTTCCCAGGAGTCTTGGTTCTGATGTTTGTGTGGTGATCGATAAGAAGTTAGGGATGGTCTCATGTGGCTCATTATGGAGGCAGACAACCAAAACAGCACTTTCTGGTACCTTGGGATTTTGGTTGCTGGCGTGATGACTTGTGTTGGCTTGTTCAGGAAGTGCAGCTGTCAGCTGAGGTGATTGGGTGATGCTGTCACTTGGTGATAAGGTGTCTGGTTCTGTGGAATCTGGCTGGTGAGCAGTGCTTTGGGTGCTTGGTTCAGTTGGAGAGCAGACAGGAAGGATGTTGGGTGCAGGCCTTACACTTAGTCATAAGGAGTCTGGCCTGTCCTTCTTGTCTCCCTTGCGAGGTTTCTTCTGAATGAGTTCTTTCAGAATCCTCAGAATCTCTGCTGACTCAGACGAAGCTGCACTGTTTTGCTCTGGTGAGTGCTCAGACTTGGGTTTGCTCGGGGCGTGTCGCGAGTCGTTCCGCTGCTGGCTGTCTGGGCTGGATGCTCTGGCCGATGAAGGTCGTCCATTTCTGGGCCGTCGGCTGGCATCCCACGTGGCTCCACCCTTTGGGTGGTTAGACGGACATGGCTTGTCCCAGAATCTTTCAGAACACCCGGACTGGTGCTTAGGACGGGCACCATTCCGGTTGTGCTGCTCTCTGCTGGCTTGGAACGGTCTTGACTCTCTGTTAAAATGTCTGTCACTGTGGTGTTGCTGGGCGCCCTCTAGAGCCAGCTCTGAACGGTGGTCAGAGACAGGGCAAATTGTTGGATTTCTCACAGTCTTTTCAGAAGCAGTCTTTTGCTTGGCATAAGCTTTATGGGCTAAGTCCCGTAGCTGTTGGGTGGACATACTCCGTGGGCAGGCCAGGACTCCTAAGTGATGGCTTACTGTTGGATGCAGATTTCGAAGGAATAGAGTTCTGAAGTTGAAGTCCTCCTCCATCCCTGGCTCATTCTGTGCTACAAAGTAGGCTTGTCGGAGTCTGTTGTAGTAGGCCTGTGGGGCTTCCAGTCGGCCTTGTCTCAGGTCCATGGCGCTGATGATCCCTTGGTCTGAATCAGAGTCCGAAAACTCTCTAATCAGGGCCTGACGCAGCTGCTGGTAGTCTGATTTGACAGTCTCGGGTTGCCGATCGAGGAAACTCCGCACCTCATGGCTGGACGTACCTCGGAGGAGATAAAGTCTGTCCCATGTGGTCACGTTAGCCACAGTTTGCAGGTGAAAGTCTATGTCCTGGAGGTAGGCGTGCACGTCGTGGCCTCCTGCAGGGTTTCGGGTGAATGTTGGGATGTTTCTGGCCAGCTTGTAGAGTTCTTGGGGAGCCATGGCGTGACTAGGGGCACGGATTTTCTGGACTGGCTCCCACCCCTTTGCTGCTGATGGGGGCTCTTGGAAGCTGGCTGGTGACATCTTGAGCAGTGGGCTTTCACCCCCCTTTTGAGCTCGGAACTCTTGACGGGGAGGCATAGGCCCACTTGTCAGGGGAAACTCTGTGGTGAGTGTTTCCCCTTGCTGGTCACTCTGCAGTCTGTATGCGTACTTAAGTTCTCTGTGAACAGTTTCAAGTTCTTCTTTTAAATAGTCTTTTTGTTGAACCAAATCATGGATCTGGGCACGGGCCGTTTGCAAGTGGTTTTCACAGGCTTTGGCCTTGCCATCCCTTTCTTTCAGTTCAATTTCTGCTCTTGCTAGGAGAGCTTCACCTCGTTGGAGTTTTTCCCTTAGTTTCTCTTTGGATTCTCTCTCCAACTGCTCTCTGTGCTCTGTCTCTACATAAAGTTCTGCCAGGGCATTTTGAAGTCTCTCCACTTCCTCCTGAAGCTGTGGGTCCGTTTCATCCTCTCTTCCGCGCCGGTCCTGGACCTCGAGGAGTAGCTGATCTAGACGACTCTGCGCGTGGGCCTGGTTCCTCCGGGCCTCCTCAGCCTGAAGTTTCAGCGCTGCTGCTTCTTGCTCCAGGTGGATGTTGCTCTTTTCGCTGAGTCGTGCCTGGACGATGAGGTTGTGAGCGAGGCCCCCGACGATCTTGGCCCATTCTTTGTGGTTGTAGTTCTGGGTTGGATCGTGGGCCATCAGCCGGTTCAAGTCGTCGTCCAGCTGCTCTTGGCTCAGGTGCTGCAGGTCACCGGCGGCTTTAGGCAGGAACGCAGTCATCATGGCGCTCAGCCAGGTCTCGACGTGATCCCAGTGGGCGGTGGGGCTGGATAAACGGGACATACTGGCTCACTGTAGGCAAGAGAAAGACAACACAAAAGAGGCCAATGCAAGTCCGTATAGAGTTTTAGCGAGCTATAGCAATATGTGACTATTTAATTTGTGTGTGTAATTTTGACTAACTGGTGCAGACAGTTAGTGAAATTTAGGCCAGGCACCTATTGTCTTGGCCGTGGGTGGCCAGGTGGGGCCGATTTATGTGGGTGAGCGTCAGATCTAAATAACAATTTTGACAGTGCGGTAGCCTGGTGGGTCATTTACTGACACTGGCTGCTTGGTCGTCAATCTATTATTCAGCTTTCCTTGATGGCTCTCATAGGTTCTGTCTTTAGGTGAACTGGAAGAGAACAAAACAACAGAAAAGCAGATAGAACAGAACAAGATAACCAAAAAATAACTAAAAGAAAAGGCATGAAATAAAAAAAAAAATGAAACAAAATGAGAACATAAGAAGAGATAGAGAGGGAAAAGGTCTAAGCTTAATACCAATGCTAGGGTTTATGACAGGGCCAAACAAATGGGAGGCGCTGTTGAACCATAAAGCCTAAGGGGGAATGTATGGCTTAAGAGAGGAAGGTTGGGCCAAACACTTAAATGACCGGGAATATTATATATATATATATATATATATATATATTCTTATATTCTAAGGCTTAAATAAGTGAATGGGCTTTACTTTATTTACTATGCCTGGGGTGAATTGGGGTCACTTCAGGTGAGAATCAGTGGTGAGGTCAGTCTCACCGGCGCTCCCGGACACTCGACTGCGGTGTCCCCGGATCCTCATCCCCCTGGTACCACGGTGCGCCCACTCAAACAGCGTGTGACTTTTAGCACAACTGGGCAGCACTCAGGTGAGGCGGGTCAACGACCATACTCAAAATTGGGTTTCCTCTGAAACCCCTTTTGGAGTCCAAATGGGCGGATCAGAGTAATTAACCAAAATTGCCCTGGTGGTCAGCTGGACTCGCTGACTTCTTCCTGGAGTGCCCGAATTGCTGATGTCGGCTGCGTGCCGCTGCCAATGGTACGAGGACAGAGGTGCCCGAGATTCACACACGGCCAGTGTCAGTTACACTGGCCAAGTGACTCCATTCACCGAAACCCAACCAGAAGGTAACAGTCGCTTCACTACCAAGCACTAGGTGAAGTATTACCTGTAAGTACACAAATGGCTGAACAAGTGAAACGTAACGTCAACTTAAGCTTAAACTTGTTTAAACCAAATTTAAATAATTAAGTAAGAGAGGTAAAATATTATTTACCAAATAGTGCTAAAAACACAAAAGAATGATGATAATATTGGTAATTATCAGAACAACCTTGAAAAAGGGAGAAATAGAAATAAATCTATTCAAAAAAAGAGCCAAAGGAGAAGAGAAGGGAAAGCCCACCTATATGAGGACACCCAGTAGGGGGCGTGCTACTGATAAGTGGCTATCACAGGCTGAAAAGAAAAGGCTTAATTTAAATTTAAGTTCAAACTTGTTTAAACTAAAATCTAAATAAGTGCAGGGTACTAAAATGGTACCAAATGAAAATAATAATAAAGTGATGAGGAAAATAAAAATAACTAAAAGGGAGAATAGAAGCAAAATAATTCAAATTGAAACAACAGGAGAAAGGAGAAAAACTGACTTAGCAGAGAATGTCCCATAGGGGCGTGCTCCCACCACGTAACATTAATGGCTGAACCCAGAACTTAATTTAAATTCAAGTTTAAACTTTGTTTAAACCAGATTTAAATAAATGTGAGAAGTCAGTGAAACAGGCAGATTGAATAATATAAAATAATAGTAATCACAGGAAATAAATGAAAACGATTATAATAGTAAACAAATAAAATAACGGAAAAGATAGTTCACTTTGACAAACGAGATAGAGGGAAGGAAAGAAACATCCGCAGATGCCCACAAGATGGCGTAGTTGAGTCCACACCAAGGAGTGATGTCAGGTGTGCGTAATTTGAGAGGCGTTGCACACCTGACAGGCTGCCCTCTTGTGTTAGTCAGAGGTATTACTACACTTTTCAAAGGGTGATTTAAATTCGAGCGTCTGAAAAGAGGAAAGGTTTTTCCTCTTCCTAAACGCGGTGATTTACTGCATCAATCACAAGTGAGGAGAGAACTAGTTTTCAAATCTCCTTTTGTGCCAATTTGTAGCACAAAGAGTGTGTGGCCGGATTTCTTTTACCGCGCGTACACGAAAATGTATGGAACAGAATGTTTTTTTCTGTTACAAATTTTAAACTTGATCAAGGTTTAAAAAAAAAAAAAAAATACTTCCATTTACACATCAATCAGACACTGGCCAGCAGTTCTTCTGATTGATTTGTATAAGGTATATGCTTTTGGTTAGCTACGCCAAAGTTTTAACCTAAAGGAATGAGATCGCTTAGTTGAATAACATTGATATACGCAATTAATCAAAACTAGCGATATGTTAATAAGGCCTTTACAACAATGAAGTGAGGAGCATCGCTCAGATCATTATATTATCAAGCTGAAAGAAGATTACTTCGTTCTTACAGGTTTTGATAATATTAAAATGTGCTGTAAAGAGGTTTCCTTCTCTTTCACAGGAACAAATTTAATATTATGAACTGCAGTTTATTTTTAGAAATTAACAGTGACTAAAATGTTTGACAAATAGCAGCTGTTAACATACTGAACTGAAATCAGCTTTGGGCCTTTTTGGGCCAGTTATCAGATACGTGAGTTTGCGTTGCGTTGCGACTTCTCTCACTCTCTGAGGCGTGCATACGAAAACAAAAATTAATACCAGTAATACACATACAGTGGGGAGAACAAGTATTTGATACACTGACGATTTTGCAGGTTTGCCCACTTACAAAGCATGTAGAAGTCTGTAATTTTTATCATAGGTACACTTCAACTGTGAGTGACGGAATCTAAAACAAAAATCCAGAAAATCACATTGTATGATTTTTAAGTAATTAATTTGCATTGTATTGCATGACATAAGTATTTGATACATCAGAAAAGCAGAACTTAATATTTGGTACAGAAACCTTTGTTTGCAATTACAGAGATCATACGTTTCCTGTAGTTCTTGACCAGGTTTGCACACACTGCAGCAGGGATTTTGGCCCACTCCTCCATACAGACCTTCTCCAGATCCTTCAGGTTTCGGGGCTGTCGCTGGGCAATACGGACTTCCAGCTCCCTCCAAAGATTTTCTATTGGGTTCAGGTCTGGAAACTGGCTAGGCCACTCCAGGACCTTGAGATGCTTCTTACGGAGCCACTCCTTAGTTGCCCTGGCTGTGTGTTTCGGGTCGTTGTCATGCTGGAAGACCCAGCCACGATCCATCTTCAATGCTCTTACTGAGGGAAGGAGGTTGTTGGCCAAGATCTCGCGATACATGGCCCCATCCATCCTCCCCTCAATACGGTGCAGTCGTCCTGTCCCCTTTGCAGAAAAGCATCCCCAAAGAATGATGTTTCCACCTCCATGCTTCACGGTTGGGATGGTGTTCTTGGGGTTATACTCATCCTTCTTCTTCCTCCAAACACGGCGAGTGGAGTTTAGACCAGAAAGCTCTATTTTTGTCTCCTAAGACCACATGACCTTCTCCCATTCCTCCTCTGGATCATCCAGATGGTCATTGGCAAACTTCAGACGGGCCTGGACATGCGCTGGCTTGAGCAGGGGGACCTTGCGTGCGCTGCAGGATTTTAATCCATGACGGCGTAGTGTGTTACTAATGGTTTTCTTTGAGACTGTGGTCCCAGCTCTCTTCAGGTCATTGACCAGGTCCTGCCGTGTAGTTCTGGGCTGATCCCTCACCTTCCTCATGATCATTGATGCCCCACGAGGTGAGATCTTGCATGGTGCCCCAGACCGAGGGAGATTGACCGTCATCTTGAACTTCTTCCATTTTCTAATAATTGCGCCAACAGTCGTTGCCTTCTCACCAAGCTGCTTGCCTATTGTCCTGTAGCCCATCCCAGCCTTGCGCAGGTCTACAATTTTATCCCTGATGTCCTTACACAGCTCTCTGGTCTTGGCCATTGTGGAGAGGTTGGAGTCTGTTTGATTGAGTGTGTGGACAGGTGTCTTTTATACAGGTAACGAGTTCAAACAGGTGCAGTTAATACAGGTAATGAGTGGAGAACAGGCGGGCTTCTTAAAGAAAAACTAACAGGTCTGTGAGAGCCAGAATTCTTACTGGTTGGTAGGTGATCAAATACTTATGTCATGCAATAAAATGCAAATTAATTATTTAAAAATCATACAATGTGATTTTCTGGATTTTTGTTTTAGATTCCGTCACTCACAGTTGAAGTGTACCTATGATAAAAATTACAGACCTCTACATGCTTTGTAAGTAGGAAAACCTGCAAAATCGGCAGTGTATCAAATACTTGTTCTCCCCACTGTAAAACTGACACCGTTGCTCACAAAACAAAGTTTAAAATGTGCCCGAATTTTTCTCCACCAAATATACTGTAATGACTCGGCTACAGATGTTATTAAATTAAAATTAGCTCAATAGGGAATTATGGGTATTAATATTTAATTATTTATAATAAATCGTAACGGTTTATGATTAAATTATAAATCTCCAAATCACCCAAAAGGGAAATACCTAACCTAGGTATTTATGCAATATATACATGGTTAACAACAATAGATTGCAATTAACTACGAATATATATATTAAATAATTACAGAATAACCTTTAAAGAATTCATTCAAAATTCATCTGTTCGTTTAACGAACAAACAGTACAATCTTTTATCAACTCTCATGAAGTTTTATTCTTTACCAGATCTTCGGGAAGGTTATCCTTCTGGCCACGAAGAATAAAACTTTCCAAACTATTAGGATATTAATTAAAGTATTCAAAGATACTTATGAGAGCTCGTAGCTAGATCTGAACATTAAAGTGACTATGTTCTGTGAGCGGCAACAATGACAACCAAAGGTGGATACAATGGTTTTAATAACTGATACTAAGAATACATACGACTAGCTAAATAAAGAATACATGTATATACAGAATAACGAAAAGTAACGAAAGAGAGAATTAAAGAAAGAAAGAAAGAAAGAAAGAAAGAAAGAAAGAAAGAAAGATCAAGGATGGCAATTTTACAAGCAAGTAACCCGAGAGAGTCAGCAAAAGAATATCACCTTAAACAGGGGCATCAATCTTAATCGCCTCTAAAGCTCGATAGAATTTATACTTGCATGGATTTCTTTGTGCTGAGTATAAGAGGATGCGTGCGAGGCTTCTCAAAACGTTCTTTGCGCGGGAGCTTCTCTGTCTTCCGGAGGTAGTGTTTCCGATCCGCGGGAAGATTGAAGGTAGCCTGAGAGCGAATGTTGCCGAAACAGGGAGGAAAAGAAGATCGTCTTGTCGGAGTTTTGAAGATGACTGAGCGCTGAGATGGCATGCTCGTCCAACTTGCTTCGAGGTGCTTCTCTTTTTTGGTCAGGCCATTCCAGATTTAATGTGGCCACAGTGTGAGTAATGACCTCAAGCAGCTCCTCGTAAGATTTCAAAAACAAGGGATGCCCGCCAGCCGCAGCCGGCTCAGAAACCTCAGCCGTATCTAGTTCCTCAACACTAGACCTCTCTGATGGCAGATCATCATCCTTACCGGAAGAAATTGCAGAGCAAGCTTCCAGATCTGGAATCGGACCCTCTGAGTCCGTACAAATGGTAAGAGGTCTCAGGCTCTCATATGAGCTCTATCTGTGAGCCCCATGATCTGAGTCGACGTGCCAACCAGAGGGACCTGAACTGAGCTGACTCCCATCTGCATTGAAGAGGGAGAGGCAAGAGCAGAGCTTCCTCACAGTAAACGACTCGCAGTGAGGGCACCAACTAGCATGCTCCACTCCCATACAGACCACACAGAATTAGTGACTGTCATCATTCATAATATAGCAGGATGCATGGCAGATCACATGGTCTGTAAGTGTGGCTCATTGTTTGTTTACATTCAGATTTTTTTCCTCTTTTTTTTTTCTCCTGACAAAGACTCAGACAAGGAACTTGTGATGCCTAGGACACACAAACAATGAGATTTTTTTTTATTTTTTTTTTTAGACTTGGCAGAGCACACATGTAACAACATATATTACATATTATAATATATCATAATGTTGGCGTACTTAGTATTGAGAAACCGTCTGTATGTTAATGATGGTAATTTATCAACGACTTCAGTGCAGGTTACATAGTTATGCCAGAAGGTGGCGGTAAGGGACTGACTTTAAGAGTAAGTTAGTCGACCATTCCCTCTAGTATTGTTCGGTCATTTTATATTTTATTTTATTTTTTATTTCTTTAATTTTAAAAATCGCTACTTCATCAGAATGGTATGAAACTAGGTGACTTTTGCAGCAGTCACTGTGACCACAAAAAAACAACAACAAAAAAAATTGTTGAATTTTGATGTTATGTGTAACAAAATGTCTTTCTTTGTGTTTAGATTTGACTGTAGTAAAATTAATGTGACATTTCAAATCAACATAAAAAAAAAAAAAAATTAAACCTTGACAAAAGGTAGTCTTTAAGTATGTCTAAATATATATCCAAATCCACAACTCAATAAAACAATAGTTGTTACACCATGGCATTACATGTTTTTCTTTTTTTACTCCCACCAAATGGCACTAATCTGCCTTCAAAAATTTGATTTTAAAGGCATTACCTCAATTTTAACATGAAATACACCTTATAAAAATAAAAAAGTAATAAAAAATATTAGAAAAAATTATATTATTTTCAATGGGAAAAAATGTATCATAATTATTGCATAAATATTAATTAGTACCATGAAATTCTCTCAAAATATAAAAATATATTACATTGATTTTACTTAAAAAAAAGTTACATATCAGGTGTTCGGTCACTTTTGACCGCGAACAACAAGTGTGAAATGTTGAAATGAAAAACACCAGAGGGTTAAAAAAACGCTGATTCATTCTGGAATGAAGCAAGGTTGTAAACAAGGAAATTATTTTAACTATGAACAACACCTTATAAGGTGCAACCGACAAGCAAAGCAACTCTGGGGTGAAGCTTAATCTGATGGTTTACTTTAAAGTGATCAATCCATTGAGTGCTGTCCCAGTCATGGGAAATCCCCATAACCATTAAAAGGATACTATGACAAAGTATTCACACTCATTCCTTATTCAAACAGATTTTTTTTCCCATGAATGATTGACCTGAAGAATGAAAGCTGTATCATAATCTTGGAAATATATGAGCAATATGACACCATGAGAAATGGCTACATTAGATGGGCTGCAGCATTAATTTTGCGTGAAAATATTGTATTTGTGTTTTACCAAAAAATTAAACACTAATTTCATATATATTGTCTTTCAATAATTCAAGCACTTTTCAAATACTTTTCATAAAAATGGGGGATTTAAATTTTTGACTTTTCAAGGGGCTTAAATTTCAAAAAGTCAAATTCTAATACTTCAAGCGCTTTAAGCACCATCTACGACCCCTGTAAAACTGTAAAAAAAAAAATATATATATGGATCCTTTAACATACTACTCTTGTAGTGGTTATGAAAGCACTGATCAATATAACCATGATGTAAATGTAATAAAAACAAAATTAACTGAAACAAAAGAAATGTACAATTATAATTACACAGTACAATGATTAAAAAAAATGATGGAGAAAAAACACACACACAAACAAAGCAAATGGAAGGGTGCTCACCCTATACTATCTGTATATCTGTTGTTAACAGAGCAGAAAGACAGTCAAAGCTAAACCACCCAGGAGATCTCGCACCATCTGCATCTCCCAGATGACATGACTAGAGAGAGAGAGAGCGAGAGAGAGAGAGTGTGTGTGCCTTACATACAGTGCGGTCTTCCTTGAGGGAGTGGTCTGCGTGATTAATGATTAGGACACTCTGGAGTTGGCTCTGTACTCTCCGATGAGCTGCGTGAGATGGCGATGGAAGCTAATGCACATCCCCCTCTCCCTCAGCTTGTTAAGTACAGTAAGGATTTAATTGAAAAATTGCTTTTGTCTCAAATAATTATGTAAACTAAGCGAAGGAGGGCCATGGGGATTGTCTTTCTCTCTTCCCCTCCCTCTCTCACTTTGTGTCTCTACTTCCTCTTAAAAGCATGTGTAAATTAAAGTCAGTTCCCTTGATGAATGGCAGTAATTTGAAGGGGAATGTGTGAACGTGTAATGCTTGATAAGATGATATGCAAAGGAGTACAACGTACATGCTGACTGTCACAGCAAACACAGGAGGCTCAGGGGCAAGTGTTTTCTGGTGATTACTAGTTGCCACTGCCTACATTTAAATGTAAGTACAATGTCACTTTTCACACAAACAGCAGAAGCTGTGATGTTCAGAGGCTGTGAACTGCAATATTCAGATATGATTGCAACAGGCACAGTTTGCAAATTTTACTCTTGAGAATTCATTCCATTTTCTGTTTTATCTTCCCTGAAACACGTGCATGTATTTTTAGCAAAAAGGAAGAAGAATTTACCTGTGTACAATGAGATATAAGCTGAGTCAATGACATCATACTTCAGCCCAGGAAGGAAAGGTCTCCACTGCAAGAAAAGAGACAGACAAAGAGGTGTAAAGGAGAGAAAAGTCTGCTGAGGCAAATTAACAAATCAGTTGACACTTTTCAGATTTCAGGGCAAAACAAATGCCTTATTCCAGGGCGCTTTATTCTACCTAACCACCTGCAATTCAGTTTTCTGGATGCTAATAATAAAATGTATAATTTTTTTAATTAAAAATGTTCATAAAATTAATTATTCACTAACCACCTGCAATCCAGATTACCAGATGCAAATAATAAAACAAATAAAACGAATACATGAAAGTGCCTCTGCAGTTCAAAATGCTTACGCTACGTCTGACGAGCATAACTGGTAGCATAAGCATTTTGAACTGCAGAGGCACTTTCAACACTTTTTCCATAAATTGAATACGGAAGGCGATCGGCCGGAACTTTACTTTATAAAGTTTTAAATATGGATATTTTTCTTACACAAACGCATCGATTCGCTTCAGAAGGCCTTTATTAACCCCCCAGAGCCGTGTGGAGCACGTTATATGACTGACAGATGCATTTTTATGGACTTCAAAAACAGAACAACAATCACTGCCATTATAAAGCTTGGATTAGCCAGGACTTTTTTAATATAACTCCGATTTTATTCGTCTGAAAGAAGAATGTCATATACACCTAGGATGACTTGAGGGTGAGTAAATCATGGGCTAATTTTAATTTTTGGGTGAACTATCCCTTTAAGAGACCAAGGTTTTGCTGACCTTTAAAGGTGGTGCGGGAAGCAAAAGCTTGTACTATAATTTCGTCGGTGTCGTGCCATTTTTACATTCTTTTCGGCCTAAGCTTTTCCGGGTCAGTACATCCACCTTGGCTTGTTTCTTATAGTGTATAGTGAAAGTGTACAGTGTAAATCCAAATATCGGATATGGGTCACTTTGAAAGGAAGATGTAAGCTGGTCATCAAAATAAGACCTGGAGTGTAAATGCGGCCAAATTGTGTTTAGCACAGATTTGTATTTGCGGCATTGCCTATTTGCATAATTAATTTAGTGAATCGAGAGCTTAAACAATGCAGACAGCGAATGCAAAGCAGGCGCAATTAATTTTTAGAGAATCCCCCTCCACCCTCACTGTCTTTCTGCTTTCACTCTCACAATGCTCTGGGACGACACTGGCTCTCGAAATAGATGGGATACAGACACATAGCAATTCTTCTAGAGGCTCTACAATTACAACATCACTTCTCAGCCACACTTACGCAAGAGGTCAATTAGCAATCGCATAACAAAAAACTCTTATCACACTGATCTTCAGAATCACGCACTTCCACTCCTTCATTTACACACCAATGCCACACTACACAACAGCTTTCAGCATTTCAGACTGTACATTTGAACAAAGTAGAGGGAAGAGATACAGAGAGAAAAAGAGAACAAAGAGAGAAGAAAATATGAGAGAAATTAATTTGAATTTGGAGCAGTTTGATGTCGACATTGCTTAAAGTTTGACAGTTCCAGGCCCAGAAAATGGTACATAACAGAGCAGCAATGTCTATCAAACTCACTGTCTTTGCATACTAATTAGTCATGAGCACACACTCAAAATATGAGCATTTAGAAAGATTATTTGGCTCAATTATGAATTCGCTGAATTATTTGACAGTCAAGGAATCTTGAGAAAGACTCAAACTTGCTAAGTGCCAGAATTAAACATGTAATAGACGTACTGTTACTTTTAACACACTGATGAGGGTTAGTTTTGGACAACACAACATAAACATCCACACACCTGAATCAGTTTTCTTCAGTGTTTAGTATTCACCCTGCTGTTCTGCACAGCTTGTGTTTTCTCAAGGTCAGATTTGCCTTTCGGGAATCGATGGAGTGCAGTTACAGCACAATGTCAGATCTGAGGAGTCACAGATGCCTGTTTGCCCCCAGTGACACAATACACACACACACACACATATCAATGTATCCATGCAAACAATCATACACGTTCACACACCAGTAAATACACACCTAAGCAGTATTAAGCCCTGATCAAGGACTAGCTGGGCAGCCATATAACTAAAAAAATCTTTAGGTTCACTGGTAACACTATAGAATAAGGTTCCATTTGTTAACATTAGTTAACTACATAGTTAACATGAACTAACAAAGAAAAACACTCTATTTGTGTAATACTGTACACAAATAACTGTATGCAGCATTGCAATCCCAAGAAAAAAACATGTAGCTTGCATGATGTTGCACTTATTGCATCAGCTAAAGATTTATTTCTCCTTGGTCTTGACGATGAATAAAATTGAGCCCATTCACTGTTGACTGGCAGCACCATCCATAATAGCTCCTATACTGCAAATGTCATATTGGATAGTTTCTGGTCAGACTACATCAGACAGGCTTTATTAGATCTCTTTGTCCTTACAAAGCCTGGGGATTCTGTTAAAATGCTAATCAGCCTCAGAATAACTCTGGCGCAGGGTGCTAACGCTCAGAGCAACCATGGAAAGTTTAAGCATATGCGCACATCACAGAGGTTAGCCTACCTTTTCTGATTTAATAGCTGAAATTGGGGGAAAAGGGGAATCCTAAAGATGCAGTGAGCCTGAAAACATTGAACATCTAAAGCATCTCCAGTCAACTCGACAGGCTAGCCCACTGCACTTTGGTTAATAAATGAATTTCTGTGTTTGCCACAGATAATTAGCTGTTTTTGCTTTTTGGTGTCTGGTCTCTGTTGACTCTCTAGCTGAGAATACCTCCAAGTTCAATGAATTTATTCATTGGGCTCCTCTCATGTCTTTGAACCTCCTATTCTCCAGCACTCTGCAGTGAACATTAAATAAGGGGTGAAACACAGATTTTGGGCCTTCTTTGCCTCCAGGCACTGAAAGTTGTGGGGGGGGGGCTATTCTTTATAAGTGATACGAAGTTGTACAGGAGTGACAGCTTTAGATAACAGCTTTATTAGTCAAAGATAAAAAAATGTCTCTAAGACTAGCAGGAAAGACATGTAACAACTCAGCTGACAGACATTGAGCAGAAGTGAAAAATCTATAGACAATGACACCAAATCCTTTCTTTCCAATTAACAGCTCCACTGTCAGTTCTCTGTGCTGATTTTCCAGTCAAATAGGTGGAATAAAAGGGTCAAACCAATTGAATCCTGTCCTGTATTATTACTCAGTTGTCTAGTTTGTGCTTTTGTTTGACTGACTTTAGATGGAGTTATACATTCTGATTAATAATTAATCAAAAGATTCCATGATAAAGCAACAAACTGATCTAGGGGTCATTACTTAAGTTTACAAATGAGGCTGTTTTTCTAAGAAGATAAGATGCAGAGATGAAAAAGATTTATGAACCTGAAACATTTATGAATTCACTTTTGTTCTTTAGCCATAATTGCTATGTTAGATTATGCAATAATATATTTATTCATTCAGCAGATGCTTTTATCCAAAGTGATTTAAAAATGAGGAATACTACAAAAAATGCATTGCATGAGAAGTGCTGTTATACAAAGCTCCAGAATTGACCAGAAAAATACAAGCTACTACAGAAATATAGGCGAGACTCGTGACCCTGTGAAACAACAGAAAGAGAATGGTACAGTTAAGTAAGTGCATTAAGAGTTGAGACCGTAGAGACAGGACTTTTTTGATGGTAGAAAAGGCTGTTCTGATGGAGTTGGTAAGATTGATATATGTCCTGGCAGGTTTGTTGAAGACCAAACACGCCACTGCTTTCTGAATCATTCGCAGTTGTTTGATTGTGCATACAGACTCAAGTGGTGCTCACTGCAGAGTCAAATGATGTCCAGCTCCACCTCTCTGGACATCTAATGGGGTGGAGGGATAGAGCTGTGGGTAGGGTTAGGGTGTGCACTGTTAACCCGGATAAGATGAATTTACTTAAAAAATTTGAGGAAACAATAAAAAATTAAGTAATGTGAACTTAAAAATTTGAGTTCGTTTAACTTAAAATGTTTTGTAATATCAATTACTTTGTAATTATTACACAGTATATTTAAGTTCAATGTACTAAAGTTGAGTTTATATGAATTGTTTTATTTTTTAATTTGTTAAACTAGAAAATTAAGGGAAAAAAGCAAATAAAAGGTACATTCATACAATTTTCTGTTTTATTTCAATTCAATTCCAAAACATATACAACAAAATATGAATTTTACATGTCCTAAAAAGATTTTCCTTATAAAATATGAAAAAACCTAGTTTTAACAAATCAGCTTATTGTTAAGCACATTATTGTTAACAAATTGCATCAAAACTATATGGTTTGTTTACACTACGTCAACATTATGTTGTTTTAATTGTGCTTTATAAATAAATAAACAAACAAATACACTCCTGAGTTCACAATACTGGCAGTATTCAATTTTAGGTGTCAGCTCACCTTTTCCTAGGTTGAGCATTACCTGCTGAATAAAATATAAAGTATTTTTCATACAGTTAGGGTTGTCCAGGTGCAGGGCATAAATCAGTCCGGAAAAAAGGACACAGAAGTCCTGAGGTTGGTCAGTTCATCCATCACCAAACATCCTTCAAAGACGATCCTCACTCTAGATGGGTTTAGCTGATGGCTTTCTTGATCAAAGCAGAGGATTCTCACTGGAGTTTGCCTGTGCGAGTCCTTGTCAGCTGCAACAGAGGAAGAAAAAGTTTGACATTATCATATAAAAGCGTCAGATAGTGCTGTTGTCAAATACTCAAAATCATATGCTGTGTTCACACCATGTCGTAATTATCGTAATTCCAAGATGATAACATGTGACGTTCTACTCTAAGCTGTTCATGTCCTTGGAATGGGAATTACGCATTTCTATGGCAACACATTCTCTGGCTAATGTCAGGCTTGTCATTGACAACTTTTCTGTAAGGAGCAAACATTAAAGTTATAGTCTTTATAATGGCACCTGACTTGGCTTACATGTAATTGTACACTGTGCAGTATGCAGATTAATAAAATAATCAGCCTCAGAACAGGTCTCAGTAAACCCACATGACATACTTCTGATCTGGAGTTTTGAAGGCGGCATAAGTGTACATATTGTTCATGAAGTGATATATATGTACATACATTCCGGATGTAAACAAGGAAATTGTTCTGTTCTTGTATAATTTCCATGTTTGAGCCTATAATGTTTAAGTGCTCTCTTTTCACAGTTATGAGGGCAATACTTACATTTCCAAAGCATCTCTTCTTGACCTGCAACACAAAACAAGATAGTCTGTCGTTAAGAGGGCTCTGAACCTAGAAAAAAACAGGAGTACATCCATCCGTTTTTGTATTCAACCCATTAATTAACGTTAACTTACTCTTTCAATCAATAGACGTGTCGAAATAAAACGTTAAATTATTGCCCTCACCATATATTCGCGCAGCCATCCTCACTCCTCAGCTGAAAGCGCGGCCGCGGTGTTCGGTGCTGACCAGAGGTTCAAACAAAGTTTACACTCCCAACAACAGCTCGTCGAGTGAAAAAGAAACAATAGAAGGGAAAAGACGAAAAAACGTCCGTCGAACTCGCCGGTCAGGGGTTCAAGCGTGGTGATGTCCGCCACAGCGAGTGAGAAAACTAGCTTGCTCACCGGAGAAAAATGTCCCGTCGTTTAAACAAACAATGTTTTTCACTGCTCACAAACAGTCTCTCTGGGAGCAAAGAAACAACAAAAAGGTAAATGTTGGGGAAAATGTCCGTAGAACTTGCTAAAACAAATGTTCCAACTTCTCATCAACAGCTCCTTGAATTCACACACACCATGATAAAATGGCATCATTGCCTGACTCACAGCACCAAACCAGTGTGTGGGAGGCGTGGTCAGGAGTAAAACTTCATAATTTGAGTCCATTTAAATTAAATTTATTCACACATTCAAATTATGTCCACAAATTAGTAGAATCTACTAATATTTTATAAGTAATGCAATCAAACTTAAATATTTTAAGTATATTGTAATTAAATGTTTAATTAAATATAAAATCCGGGCTAACAGTGTGGTTGGATATTCTAGATCCACCCATTAGGCCCAAATAACATTCACTCCTTCTCGCTGGACATCTAGCGAGGGGGAGCTAGATGTAAGCTAGCTGGTGAGCAGCCTTTCTACAGGATGGCCGCCTAAAAGAGCACTGCAGTAGTCTAGTCTAGAGATGTTTAAAGCCTTGACATGGAGTGGTGCAGCATTCTTAGATAAGAAAGATTTTACTGAAAAATCTATGTGCCTGGATTATACAGTAGGTTCAGAAATGTTGTGTGTATCTAGAAGAGGAGGGAGTCAAGCACTGAACCCTGAGGTACCCCGTGGTAGCTGACTTTCCTGCTATTTTGTTAATCATATTTAGCACAAAGCTGAATTTAGTTTAGAAGTAATACATATACAATAAAAAAAGTGTGGAATATTAAAGGGGGGAATAGTTACATAATGATAAATAACAATAGCCAGGTTTCCATCCAAGGATTTTTTTGCGAAAAAAGGTTTAGCGCATCAAAATGTTTACTGATATACAGTGGGGAGAACAAGTATTTGATACACTGCCGATTTTGCAGGTTTTCCTACTTACAAAGCATGTAGAGGTCTGTAATTTTGATCATAGGTACACTTCAACTGTGAGAGACGAAATCTAAAACAAAAATCCAGAAAATCACATTGTATGATTTTTAAATAATAATATTGCATTTTAGTGCATGACATAAGTATTTGATCACCTACCAACCAGTAAGAACTCCGACTCTCACAGACCTGTTTTTCTTTAAGAAGCCCTCCTGTTCTCCACTCATTACCTGTATTAACTGCACCTGTTTGAACTCGTTACCTGTATAAAAGACACCTGTCCACACACTCAATCAAACAGACCCCAACCTCTCCACAATGGCCAAGACCAGAGAGCTGTGTAAGGACATCAGGGATACAATTGTAGACCTGCACAAGGCTGGGATGGGCTACAGGACAATAGGCAAGCAGCTTGGTGAGAAGGCAATAAATGTTGGCGCAATTATTAGAAAATGGAAGAAGTTCAAGATGACGGTCAATCTCCCTCGGTCTGGGGCACCATGCAAGATCTCACCTCGTGGGGCATCAATGATCATGAGGAAGGTGAGGGATCAGCCCAGAACTACACAGCAGGACCTGGTCAATGACCTGAAGAGAGCTGGGACCACAGTCTCAAAGAAAACCATTAGTAACACACTACGCCGTCATGAATTAAAATCCTGCAGCGCACGCAAGGTCCCCCTGCTCAAGCCAGCGCATATCCAGGCCCGTCTGAAGTTTGCCAATGACCATCTGGATGATCCAGAGGAGGAATGGAAGAAGGTCATGTGGTCTGATGAGACAAAAATAGAGCTTTTGGGTCTAAACTCCACTCGCCGTGTTTGGAGGAAGAAGAAGGATGAGTACAACCCCAAGAACACCATCCCAACCGTGAAGCATGGAGGTGGAAACATCATTCTTTGGGGATGCTTTTCTGCAAAGGGGACAGGACGACTGCACCGTATTGAGGGGAGGATGGATGGGGCCATGTATCGCGAGATCTTGGCCAACAACCTCCTTCCCTCAGTAAGAGCATTGAAGATAGGTCGTGGCTGGGTCTTCCAGCATGACAACGACCCGAAACACACAGCCAGGGCAACTAAGGAGTGGCTCCGTAAGAAGCATCTCAAGGTCCTGGAGTGGCCTAGCCAATCTCCAGACCTGAACCCAATAGAAAATCTTTGGAGGGAGCTGAAAGTCCGTACTGCCCAGCGACAGCCCCGAAACCTGAAGGATCTGGAGAAGGTCTGTATGGAGGAGTGGGCCAAAATCCCTGCTGCAGTGTGCGCAAACCTGGTCAAGAACTACAGGAAACGTATGATCTCTGTAATTGCAAACAAAGGTTTCTGTACCAAATATTAAGTTCTGCTTTTCTGATGTATCAAATACTTATGTCATGCAATAAAATGCAAATTAATTACTTAAAAATCATACAATGTGATTTTCTGGATTTTTTGTTTAAGATTCTGTCACTCACAGTTGAAGAGTACCTATGATAAAAATAACAGACTTCTACATGCTTTGTAAGTGGGCAAACCTGCAAAATCGGCAGTGTATCAAATACTTGTTCTCCCCACTGTAAGTGTGTTGCTTCATTCATTCATGTAATCTCATTCTGTCTGCAAATCCAGTCTCGTTTACAAACGAATCCGTTGTGAAATGAAGGAACAAACGCGCAATGTCTTCCCCACGAGGGCTGGATATTCATTAAAAATAAAGTTCATCCATGCATTCACAATATTAGAATCCAAAGGAAGCTTTTGCAGCGACTGTGTTCTTCCACAACCAGGCACAGAGCAATATCTTGCTATCTTCGGCATGTTTATTGCTCGGTAGCGCGATCCGTTTAGCTCCACGAGTCGGTGGGCGGGGCTACAGAATCAGGCGTACTTATTCTTATGTTGAGGCGGCGTTTAACCACACTCTGACGTCACAGCTTGGCATATTCTGAGATCGAGCGTTTGCTGGACCTGGTGTCAATAAAAGCTTTTCTTTGACTAACAAGGAAGTTTTCAGCTCCGAAACTTACAGGATAGGCCTATTCTTATATCACGATGAACTTTTATATATCAAAGGCTGAATGAAAAGTTGATTTCTCAATTCATGACCCCTTTAAATATAGGTTACACAAATAAAAAGTTTAGGTTAAAGCTGCATCTGTCTCCAAGAAAAAAAAAAATGATCAGAGATTTGATGTTTTTGATCGATTTGATGTTATTTAACTCTGAAACGAGAACAAACTTTTTTTTTTGGTTTGAATGATCTGACATGCGTTCTCGGCCACGTCAAACCACAACTGGCCTGACTGCATGTTCAAGGCTTACGTTAAAGATTGTTGCTATATGACCGAACATTTTACTGTACGAATCTTTTTTATGGCTAGCTGCCCTGTGTCCACACCCATGGGCTTCTTCATAAAGGCAGTTCATGCAGTCCTGTCAGACAAACTGTCCCACTTCTCCGTGATCTTCTGATTAATATTTCATCATTTAGAATAGGCCTATTATTCTCAAAATAGTAAGTACATTTCAATCTTCTCATTCCTTTCTGCATTTTACAAATACTTGGGACACGAAAGATATAATTTGCGATATACGTGAAATTATGTATAGAAGCGACTTGAGGGCAGATTTTTTAAGCGATACAACAAAACTTATGCGACAATGCGTTTTTTTAGGGATGACGTCATTACGTACACCATTTTATCGGTAAAAGGCCAATTGGATGGAAACAGGCTGGAGAAAGCAAATTGCGCAATCTTTTTGTTAACGCATATTCACTTTGTCGATAACAAAACAGTGGAAAAAGTGGATGGAAACTTGGCTTATGTAACATAAATGACAACATTTATATGGGGGGAGGGGGAGACAGAGGTTGCAACAACATCTGTCAACAAAGGGCCTTGGATGGAAATGTATTAAAATGTATTCATTTTATACAAATAATGTTTTTATTTATGGGGTTCTATTCATACTCAAGTTTGCCCATCTCAATCAGGAAGAACACAAAATGATCTAATCTATTTTTAATCTATTTGTTTTCTATTCCATTATCAACTCTCTCTCTCTCTCTCTCTCTCTCTCTCTGTCTCTCTGTTTGTCTTCTACTTTCTATCTTCTCCTGCATAATAAAATTACTGAGATGCGCTGGCTAAACTCTGCATCCTCTGGGTGCACTCTGGATATAATCAAGCTATCAAAGAGGCTGTTTACTACTCAAGGATATTGTAACGTTCAGAGACGCAGTATCTATAAATGTTTAAATGGTTAATGAGTTACAAAAGTAGTAGGCTGGTAGATGCATGTTTGCTGTGGATATAGACACTATATACACTATATTGCCAAATGCTTTGGGATGCCTGCCTTTACATGCATATGAACTTTAATGAAATCCCATTCTTAATTCGTAGGGTTTAATATGGAGTTGGCCCACCCTTTGCAGCTATAACAGCTTCAACTCTTAAGGGAAGGCTTTCCACAAGGTTTAGGAGTGTGTTTATGGGAATTTTTGACCATTCTTCTAGAAGCGCATTTGTGAGGTCAGGCACTGATGTTGGACGAGAAGGCCTGGCTCGCAGTCTCCGTTCATCCCAAAGGTGTTCTATTGGGTTGAGGTCAGGACTCTGTGCAGGCCAGTCAAGTTCCTCCACACCAAACTCACTCATCCATGTCTTTATGGACCTTGCTTTGTGCACTGGTGCGCAGTCATGTTGGAACAGGAAGGGGTCATCCCCAAACTGTTCCCACAAAGTTGGGAGCCTGAAATTGTCCAAAATGGTATGCTGAAGCATTAAGAGTTCCTTTCACTGGAACTAAGGGGCCAAGCCCAACCCCTGAAAAACAACCCCACACCATAATCCCCTCTCCACCAAACTTTACAGTTGGCACAATGCAGTCAGGCAAGTACCGTTCTCCTGACAACCGCCAAACCTCGACAGGAAGTTGGCGACTTCTGTGCACTGTGCGCCTCAGCATGCGCTGACCCCTTATTATTTATATATATATATATATATATATATATATATATATATATATATACACACTCACCTAAAGGATTATTAGGAACACCTGTTCAATTTCTCATTAATGCAATTATCTAATCAACCAATCACATGGCAGTTGCTTCAATGCATTTAGGGGTGTGGTCCTGGTCAAGACAATCTCCTGAACTCCAAACTGAATGTCAGAATGGGAAAGAAAGGTGATTTAAGCAATTTTGAGCGTGGCATGGTTGTTGGTGCCAGACGGGCCGGTCTGAGTATTTCACAATCTGCTCAGTTACTGGGATTTTCACGCACAACCATTTCTAGAGTTTACAAAGAATGGTGTGAAAAGGGAAAAACATCCAGTATGCGGCAGTCCTGTGGGCGAAAATGCCTTGTTGATGCTAGAGGTCAGAGGAGAATGGGCCGACTGATTCAAGCTGACAGAAGAGCAACTTTGACTGAAATAACCACTCGTTACAACCGAGGTATGCAGCAAAGCATTTGTGAAGCCACAACACGCACAACCTTGAGGCGGATGGGCTGCAACAGCAGAAGACCCCACCGGGTACCACTCATCTCCACTACAAATAGGAAAAAGAGGCTACAATTTGCACGAGCTCACCAAAATTGGACAGTTGAAGACTGGAAAAATGTTGCCTGGTCTGATGAGTCTCGATTTCTGTTGAGACATTCAGATGGTAGAGTCAGAATTTGGCGTAAACAGAAAGAGAACATGGATCCATCATGCCTTGTTACCACTGTGCAGGCTGGTGGTGGTGGTGTAATGGTGTGGAGGATGTTTTCTTGGCACACTTTAGGCCCCTTAGTGCCAATTGGGCATCGTTTAAATGCCACGGCCTACCTGAGCATTGTTTCTGACCATGTCCATCCCTTTATGACCACCATGTACCCATCCTCTGATGGCTACTTCCAGCAGGATAATGCACCATGTCACAAAGCTCGAATCATTTCAAATTGGTTTCTTGAACATGACAATGAGTTCACTGTACTAAAATGGCCCCCACAGTCACCAGATCTCAACCCAGTAGAGCATCTTTGGGATGTGGTGGAACGGGAGCTTCGTGCCCTGGATGTGCATCCCACAAATCTCCATCAACTGCAAGATGCTATCCTATCAATATGGGCCAACATTTCTAAAGAATGCTTTCAGCACCTTGTTGAATCAATGCCACGTAGAATTAAGGCAGTTCTGAAGGCGAAAGGGGGTCAAACACAGTATTAATATGGTGTTCCTAATAATCCTTTAGGTGAGTGTATATATATATATACATACAAAATTTGACATGGTTAGCACTGCAGCAATAATTCTGACCTGGCCATTACCAAGAACATCTCTGTATGTGTTTTGCAGTATTAAGTGAAGCGAGCCTTGGAAAATGTTTCCTTGACTAATTTGCCATGCTGAATTTGCCATCTTCTCTATTATTCAACTTTAAATAATGCAATAACTAAAATAGGTAGAGAGAATAGGACAAGACTGTAGAAGCATAAGGGGGCCCGGGCAGAATTTAAACAGTGAATTAAACATAAAAGCTTTGGTGGACAGTCTAATGGTAAAAAAGGATACAAAAAGACAGTAAGATGTCCTGGATAAAACAACATCAATAAAAAGGTTTTATATACAATTTCTACACACTATCACATAGTAGGTTTCATTGACACTTTCACTTAAGTGGGACACTTCAACGTCTATAGTAAATTACCAGAATTTTCCAAACTTCGGCTCTGTACTCACCCCCACCTCCACATGGTCTGAACCTCGGTCATCTTGCTTGTGTAAAACTTCAAAGTAGTATCGACGTGAGGACATGAGACTGCAGAGAGAGAGAGAGAGAGAGGGAGAGGAGGGAAAAGGAGGAGAATTAAAGTGAAAGAAAGAGAGGGCAGGGGACACTCTCAGAAAGGTATGAAGAGAAAGACCAGATGAGGAAAGGAAAAAAATTGGTAGATGCGAAGATGAAAAAAAAAAAAATCACAAAGCACCATATAGGGCACTGGAGGGTGTGTACATTTTTAGTTACAGAATCACTAAGGTGCCTTAACTCCTCAAAGAAGCACTACAATCTTGTTCAACTACTAGAAAAACTAGATTAGCAGTTGAAGTAACCTCTTAGCCATTTTTGCTAGCCAGTGTAATTTTTTTAAACAAGATAGCCCTGGTGAAAAGGAAGAGTGCTTAACTGTTAATGTGAACTTGTAGTGTACTTCAAATCTTAAAATTTCTGTATATTTACAAAAAAGCCATGTCCAAGAGACGCTGTTACCAAATGTTTTGACAATCACAATATACCTCTTGTGATGTAAGGTTTTTATTGTGTGGGGCTACTTTCTTCCGCCACGGATTTCAATCTCTATTTAACATTTAAAAAGTCGAGCCCAAGCCTTTGTACTAATTCAAAAATGTCAATTTAGAACTAGCAACGACAGCTTGGGCTGCATCAGTGAAGTTATTAGTGTAAAGTATTACTGAGTAGAGTATTATGAGAGAGAGAGAGAGAGAGAGAGAGAGAGAGAGAGAGAGAGAGAGAGAGAGAGAGAGAGAGAGAGAGAGAGAGAGAGAGAGAGAGAGAGCGTGATTACCTGTGTCCTTCACTAGGTGAAGTCATAAATTTGCCAAGTGTGTGCAGAGGAAAGCTTCATATGTGCACTTTATGTTTAGAAAAATATCTCCATTTAGAAAAAGAATCTCCATATGACTACAGGTTAATATTTTCTATGTTGTTTTTTTCTTTTTCACATCACAGAGGAAAAGCTACATTAAATTGTTTACAACTGATGAAAACAGAGAGGCTGCTGAAAGATAAAACGGAACAAAATGATATATGAAAGAAGCATGGGTGGACAGATGAGCTGCCTTTCTGTTGCTGCAGTCTTTTAAATTGACTTCTGTCAGTCCCTTTCTCATAACAGGCATCATGTAGGACAAAACACTGAGAAAAGCTGAGAAATCTTGAGAATACCATACATTCTTCTAATGGACCACTTTTTTTTTTTTTTTTTTTAAATAACACAAAAACATTATCACATAAAACAAGTTAACCTAAATAATATAAAACAGCGGTGAGTCAGTGACAGTATCAAATTAAGCAAAAAGGACAGAGAGGCCATATGCTTGTTAAGAAACATTTTAGAGAAATTCACCCAATTCAAATAAAATTCAAAGAAGCGCATTCCTCAGAAATGCAGCTGTAGGATCTTTCCCAGGTAGTCTTTTCCATCCGACCTCAAACAGAATAAAATGGCATGACACTTAAAATGAAGGGAGAGGTTTCTAATGTCAGCTGCAAGGAGGTTTATTTAATGTTGACAATTGGATGAAAACACTTGTGTAAACTATCTCAGACCACAGGATTTGGATTTCTGTTAGAAAGACAATTTCATCTTAGAAAAGACAGAAGTCACAAACAGACAGACATGTGAATAGCAGCACATTCAGATGGAGAGGTTGTGTTGTGACAATTATTCTTCAGATGTTCTGCTGGAGCTTTGATTAAATCAGTCAAGTGCAAGTCACATTGCAATGCAGCTCACTGTGATAGCATGAGAATGTGTGCTACAAAGCAAAGACAACTTAGTTTTTGAAAAAGAAGTCTGCTTAATTGTATTGAATATGCACTTGTAGTGTACTTCAAATCTTACGGTCATAATGAAATCAAAATGGAAATTTCATTTTTTTAAAGGTATGTGCCATCTTAATATTTAATCAAAATAACTTCCCTCCCTCTTGCAACAACATCTCGCCTCTTCTCTTATGACGTGTTTACTGGCACAACCTGTCACACACATGAGATCACAGCAATAGCAAACCACAACGATGATCCAATCAATTCCCGATGGACAAAATCAAGTCCTGCCCTACTTTTTTTTTCGTTCAAGAAGCCATTTCAATGGGATCTACATCATAAGTTCCGTTTAATGATGACTTTAAAAGTAGATTTTAAAAAAATGTGTATATCATTTTTTTTTTTTTTGCAAAACTCTAAACACAGTTCTTTACAGTAGACACACCATTCAAAACGAACAGCTCTTGCGTTTTATTTTGAAATCACTGCGATTTTAATGGCACACTCATTTACTGATTACCTACACGCAGTGATCATGTGTGAAAACATTTATATCTAATTTGTTCACTTAAAAATCAAAAGATCTTTTACCCTCTTGCATTTGTTTATAGTGTAAATATACCTAATTTGATCAGTTAGAATCAAAACTCAATGTTTTGAGAAAGAAATACATTTTTCACCCTTGTGTTTCAGTTTATTTTGTAAATATATACTGAATATGCATGCAAGTCAAGTCACCTCTATTTCTATACAGCTTTATGCAATACAGATTATTTCAAAGTGGCTTCACAATAGTAACAAATTCAAATTCTGCTGTAAAGCAGCTCTAACAAGCCAATAGTGTCATTATTTAGCTCAATTACGTTCAGGGTTGATTCAGTTCAGTAAAATTGTAAAACTAAAATTCATCAATTGTGCAGCAATTGGGCATACATACTGTATATACAGTATATTTGTGCACATACATGTATGTGTGACAAACTCCTGTACACTCCACTGCACACTGAACAAGCAAAAGACACAAGATAGTAGTGTTTTACATTTTTCACATCCGTGTGTAGTTTGACTAATCACTTGATGTTTGCATGTAGAGTTACTATACAAAAACACAATTTTTAGAAGAGTTAAAATATTTTTAGATGAAATGTTTGCTTTTGCAAAAGATGTGTGACGTTTTGCATGCTGTGTGCATGTTTTGTGGTTTTGTGTGTAGAGTTTTGATAAATTGAGCCATAGTTTCAGAAATTGTGTGTAAGCAATGTAAAAAAAAAAAAAAAAACTGTACTATACTTGTGGGGACCCCATAACGTAGGGAATACCAGAACATATCACTCACATATACACACACACACACACGCACACACACGTGTAAGGGTGGATCGCCTACAGTGGTTCAGGCTGCAGGGTTGCCAAATGACTATCAGCATAGAAACGTTATCAGCAAGATTGTAGAAAACTGTACATTTCTCGTCTATTACCACCCACTGCAACTTATACCAACAACGGAAATAAGCGCAGTTACAATAGCAAAATATGTGGGAGAGCGTTGCTATAATGTGACTATATTGTATTACAATAGAGGTAGCACATTAAAGTTAATACCAAATCAAAACTAGTTAGCACAGTATTTGTAATTGAAAAGATTTAATGACAATTTCTGGTTATGGTTACACTTAAAATAGTTACAAAATAGATGTATGAGATGATAAAAACTTATACCATTAATCGTACCCAGCATGTATAGAATGTTACCTGAGGGATAGAAAGTAAGAGAGAGAGAGGGAGAGAGAGAGAGGCTTTAGAAAAAAGAAGAAAGAAAGAGCCAGAGCAAAGAAGCCCAGCGAAAAGAAGAGCCAGAGAGCAGGCCCCAAAAAGAGAGAGAGCCAGCGAATCAAGAGAGACAGAGCAACCGTTACAATCTTCTTTTATCCTTTTCTTGACCATGTGACTGAAACCCAAATGTGAGACATTCAAACTGACCAATCATATAATTACATCTTCCCCCACTGTAAAGGTATGACACATTTGGCCTACAGGCCTTCAGCATCTCTTTGTCTTTAGGAATTCCAAATGGCCCTTCTGGTAAGAAAGATGGGGGTTGAAAACAGTAAAGCAAATGTCTTTGTTCAATTTCAAATATCTTTGATTATTTTCAATCTTACACACGCACACACACACACACACACACACACACACACACACACACACATACAACCCAAATCAACCGAATCAACAACTGAACATTAGTAATGAGCATTAGAAGAATTTATATGTGTTTGTTTGTTGTCCTTTAAGGGTTGGCAGTATGTTATTCATGTCTACCTTGAGTTCAATCAATAAAGGATTGAAGACTCCAAAAGAAAGGACTGGCCAGTAGATCAGGGCTAGATAGGATAAATTGAGAGAGGCTTGAGGGGTACAGAATGGAGTTTTAATTGGCTAACTAATTGGCTATTGAAAGTGTTCTGCTTAATAATTAAATAGGACTGAGTGATGAGAGAGATAAAGAAAGAGTGCATTCAGGCAATGCCCACATGAACACACTCTCAACAGACTGCTGTAGCAAGACAGTAGGCTTGTTTGAGATGTCAAACAACTCACAAGGGCAGACTTCTCATAGTAGACGTATCACATCTTGTCTGGTTAGGACACAGTTGTTACAGTATGATCATAGTGTATGATCAGTGGTCCCACAACTAGACTCTTTTGAACTGGAACTCACCGCAGTCAGGTGATGTAACAGGCACGCAGACAGGCTATAAAAGGGCACCTAAAGAAAACATCATCAGCTTATTTGGTTCAGGAAGCCACTTGTTTGGTGGCTCCTAGCTGAGGAGCTTGAGATAGACTTATCCCTTTCTAAAGCATCACTTGCTCTTTGGCTTGTTGGCAAGGCTTATGTGGCGATGTGCCAAGCATGTGTTGGTGCTGCAAGCCTACTAGGCCCATTTTTAAAGGATCTTGACCAAGGTGAAGGATTATCTCCAGATGCAGTCCTGGAGCTCTGCCGTATTACAGACCTTGCCCTTTGTGCCAGGCCAAAATGTATCACGTTGGATGCTGCTGCCATCAAACCCAACAGTCTCTGGAACTGCTTTACAGTAAGGCGATGTCCATAACACTGGGAAGTTTTATCATAATTCACAGCGAGTTAAATAAATGAGTCAAACTGAGGCGTGAATTTATCCATCATATATTTTAAGGAACTAACAATGACTTCAGATGCTTTGTAACCAAGTGTAGAGAGTTTGCTTGAGCCGGGCTCGTAAAAAAAAAAGCTGTTTGAACGCAACTATATTAAACTACTAGCCATTAGCATCGTCTCTAGTGAGTCTTGTTTTGTGTGAAACACGACAGGGGATTACGGATGAATGCAAACAATGTCAAAAAAAAAAAAAGTCATGGTTGTTCTAAGCCAATGGAGCGTTGGACTGTAATGTCAGCAATGCATTTAGTTCGCAAGAGGAAAGTTGCTTTGCTGTCTTGAGATTTATGATTATATTGTTTGCTAGATAAGAAATACTGACGTTCATCATTCCCAAATGATAAGTTTAACCTCAACAAATGGATCCTGTGGCCAAACAACAAATTAAACAGGTACACATTTACAAAACAGCAGCCTATTTAATAAAAAAATAATAATATTACTTTCAGACCATTCACTCATGCTCCACAATGCATATTCCCCTCTGTAGCCTTGGTTTTATTTATCTAGCTCATTTTATTGACTGCACCCACTATCCTGACTTCATTTATGGATGCTTCAGACATTTGCATAAACCCAATGTAACATGAAAGTGAATGTTGGCACAAAAAAATTGAATTAAAAACAAACCTTAGAAGGGAGATTGCTAAGTGTTTTAAAATGCAAATTCCCTCTTGAGTAAAGTTTGTTTCTTGTTTGTTCATTTGGGGAAGTGAGTAATTTATGCACAGATTAGCGGATAACAAACAGACAGAACAATCAATGACTTCATCAGAACAGTCTTGCAAAACAACAGTTGCCTGAACTGAATACAGAAAAACAGAGAATGACAGTATATGATCCACTGATTTAGACAGGATAAAACCACAAATAATTTAGGATGGAGACTTTGGACTGCACTGTATAAAAAATAAATTAATAAATAAACATTTTATGCACTTGTACATTAACATTAGCACTTTTATAGTTGTGATTTGTATTAATATATATATATATATATATATATATATATATATATGATCATTTATACATTTAGTGAACTGAAACTGCTTTTAACATTCCCTAGCACACTTGTGACAGATACTTCTAAAATGTCAAGAGAAGTTGACCTCTGCTGGCCCTGTAGAACTGACATATTGCCATAAATGCCAGTTGCAATATCTGAGACTCCTGCAGTTACTTCCTCAGCCGTGGAGGGCAAAGCAGATATACTCTGAAATGAAAATATATACATATATACACAAGAGTAAGACAAAGTCTCAAGTATGTTATATCTTTGAATTAAAATGTATATTTTTATTAAATATTTTATTTTTTTAAAAATGAGATACAATTAAATAGATAGAGAGAGAGAGAGAGAGAGAGAGAGAGAGAGAGAGAGAGAGAGAGAGAGAGAGAGAGAGAGGAGATGTTGTGTGTAAACCGCCTCAGTTAAGACTGTATCATTGGTTCCCTGAAGAGGGAATGAGACGCTGTGGGAATGCTCTGCGTGATTGCGTCGTGAAGCACGTGTCAGTCCAGTGGTGTGACGGGATATCAGAGGCGAGTGACATCATGACCAGGAAACTGTAAAGTATGCCCAAACAGTGCAACGCCAGCTTCTAATAGGCTGAATCAATCAATCAATCAATCAATCAATCATCTATCATCTATCTATCTATCTATCTATCTATCTATCTATCTATCTATCTATCTATCTATCTATCTATCTATCTATCTATCTATCTATTTTAACTGTCCTGTACTCCACGGGACAGTATTCCAAAGTCTAATCAGATGTATTTCAGTAGCTGCTTTCTGTCTAAATGAAAAGAAACTTAAACTAATGGTTCCTGCAATAATGTGTTTAATTACCCACCATATTCCTACCTAAAATTAACATCTCCACCGGACAAAATATTTATCACTGCCTTTTATGCTTGAACAAGAAATAATTATTCGTCCTAAATTATTAAATAAATGTCATAGAACACATTAGCTTTAACTTTCTCATACATGTTGACTTATTGTTACAACACTAATTTTGCAAGATAGAACCTTATAATTCCACGCGGAAAGTGAATTTTTTAGAATTAGAAGGTTCTATCTGCATTTGACCTATTCCAAAAATCTCCATTTACAAATCTGAGAGGATTTTGATATTGTACATTTAGAATACATTTAGGGTCTCTGTCATTTTCATGTATGAAAGAGACTTGTTCTGCAAGCCGGCACCCTAGTGCGTACTCCAGGCCTCAGCCTCAATGTACCACAGAGGAAACAGGTTACCAACGGGTCTCTCCCTAAAGACATTCCACCCAAAGGAATGTGGTAAGCAGCTATGGCTGCCACATAAACATTTAAAGTGGATGGAGATAACACTGCAGCAAATCGCTCTTGCAGGAACTCCAGCACTGTACCAACAGGGCAGTTAACTGGGTCCAGCTCACGACCACTGCACCACTCTTCACTTCAGGGCATACAGTTTTCTTGTGGAGGGAGCTCTAGAGTGAAGAATGGTCTCAACAAGCTCAGTTGAGAGACCAGAATCTATGAGCTGGGTCCCCTCAGAGGCCAAGCCCACAGCTTCCACAACTCTGGACGGGGGTGAAGTATTGAGCCCCCTGCCTGGAACAGAAGTCCCTCCTGAACAGAATCTCCCAAGGAGAGCCGTCAAGGAGAGACACAAGATCCGAGAACCATACTCTGCCCGGCCAGAGCGGGGCTATTAAGAGAAGACGGACCTTGTCCTGTTGAACAGAGCGATCAGGGGGAAAGCATACAGACGTGGCCTATACCCTGCAGCAGCGCCGTGGCTGTCATTCTAAAAGAGCTTTTCCTCCTCTAAAAGAGCTTCACGTCTTTTTCAAGATGTCATTCTGCCCGTGCGTTTCTGGATGCGGTCGTTCCCTATCGCCGGCTGACGGTCACGATCGCTACGTCACGTGTTTGGGCGTTCAACACGCTGAAGTAGCGTTCGTGGATAGTTCATGTTCTCACTGCGGGAACATGACTGTCGCAGTGTTACGGTCCAGGCTTGTTTACCTTGGTTCTCGAGGCCAAGCACCCACCCCTATGCCCCGATCTAATGCTCCCTCCAGTGGAAACCAGGAGAGTGCTACTTCGGCGAATAGACCGGGGGACCTAAGGATCACGTTTAGGGCTTCCCCGCCGAGACAACCTCCGCGGGCCCCTATTCCCTCCACACTGCACCCTGTGGTGATGCCGGAAGAGCGTGGCGGTCCCTCGGGTGAGCGACCGACCGTCTCTTTCGGCACGCCTGCAGTCGATCAGATGTCGATCGCAGCATCGGAAGGTGAGCTGTCGTCGAGAGATGACGACTCGGCTGCGTTGCCTCCTTCTGGGAGAGTGGCGTTGCCCGAGCGGGTCGGGCTCGAGTGGAACCCTCCACCGTGTCCCGAGCCATCTTGGTTGGATGACTGGTTTCTCGGGGCGGCCTGTGCTGGTTCTCAGCGTCCCGCCCCGGTTCCTTTCTTCCCCGAGGTGCATGAGGAGGTGACCCGGTCTTGGAAAACCCCGTTTTCCTCCTCTGCCTTCACCACCCTGGATGGTGGGGAGGCCAAGGGGTACACGGGCATCTCGCCAGTTGAGCGTGCCGTCGCGATGCAACTGTGTCCGGCGGCCGCCAATTGGAGGGGTAGTCCGCGTCACCCATCCCGGGCCTGTAAATTCTCGTTCAACCTAACGGACAAGGCTTACAGAGCCTGTGGACAGGCCGCCTCTGCTCTCCATGCCATGGCGTTGCTGCAGGTCTACCAGGCCAAGGCACTCATGGACATGACCCAGGGTGGTCCTGACCAACCACTGATGGACGAGCTGCGTACCGCCACTGACCTCGCCCTCCGGGCGACGAAAATGACGGCGCTCGGTTGGTCAGGCGATGGCAACACTTGTGGTCCAGGAGCGCCACATATGGCTCAACCTGGCCGACATGAGGGAAACCGACAAGTATCGGTTCCTGGACTCCCCCGTGTCGCCGGTGGGCCTATTCGACGGCACGGACGCACTGGTTCACAGCTGGCCCCGGGGGCTACGCAAGTATGCGTTTCCCCCAGTGAGCCTTCTCGCACAGACATTGTGCAAGGTCAGGGAGGACGAGGAGCAGGTCTTGTTGGTTGCACCCTATTGGCCCAACCGGACCTAATTCCCGGAACTCATGCTCCTCGCGATAGCCCCTCCTTGGCCCATTCCTCTGAGGAAGGACCTTCTGACTCAGAGACGGGGCACCCTCTGGCACCCGCGTCCGGACCTCTGGAAACTCCATGTCTGGTCCCTGGACGGGACGCGGAGGTTCTAGGTGACCTACCACAGGCTGTGGTAGACACCATCATTTCTGCTAGAGCTCCCTCTACGAGGCACCTCTATGCATTGAAATGGAACCTATTCATCGAATGGTGTTCTTCTCATCAGGAGAACCCCTGAACGGTTAGATCGGTGCTTTCCTTTCTGCAAGGAGGGTTGGAGCGAAGGCTGTCTCCCTCCACCCTCAAAGTGTACGTTGCCGCTATCGCCGCACATCACGATGCAGTTAATGGTAAGTCCTTGGGGAAACACGATCTAATCGTCAGGTTCCTGAGGGGAGCGAGGAGACTAAATCCGCCTCGTCCTCTCTCTATACCCTCTTGGGATTTACCTCTGGTGCTTTCTGCACTGCAGAGGCCACCCTTTGAGCTTTTGCAGTCAGCTGAGTTAAAAACTCTGTCGATGAAGACAGTTCTCCTGGTTGCATTGACCTCTACTAAGAGGGTAGGGGACCTGCAAGCATTTTCGGTCGACGAAGTGTGCCTAGAATTCAGGCCGGCTAACTCTCACGTCATCCTGAGACCCCGGCCCGGATATGTGCCCAAGGTTCCCACCACTCCCTTCCGGGACCAGGTGATGAAACTGCAAGCGCTGCCCTCGGAGGAGGCAGACCCAACCCTAGCTTTGCTCTGTCCCGTCCGCGCTCTGCGGGTTTACGTGGACAGAACTCAAAGCTTCAGGACCTCAGATCAGCTCTTCGTCTGTTACGGAGGCCAGCAGAAGGGAAAGGCTGTCTCCAAGCAGAGGATGGCCCACTGGATAGTGGATGCCATCGCTTTGGCATACCAAGTCCAAGGCGTGCCTTGCCCGCTCGGGTTGACAGCTCACTCCACGAGAGGAGTAGCTTCTTCCTGGGCGCTGGCGCATGGCGCCTCGCTGACAGATATATGTAGAGCTGCGGGCTGGGCGACACCGAACACGTTCGCTAGATTTTATAGCCTCCGTGTAGATAAGTTGCTTCCCGCGTGCTCGCCCCCAGTGGCCAGTAACACCTGGAGCCCCGTTTCTTGTGTCGGCTTGCTGCGCCATTCCCCTCTTCGGAGTGGATAAGTGCGCTATTTTGCTTCAGTAAGTTCCCCTCTGGCGAACCCTGTTAAGCTCCTCCACGCCCTGCGGCTTCAGACATTGCGGAGTGTCTGTCGCTAGGCCAGCACTGAATATTGTCGTGTTGGCTGGGTGCCATATGTTGCGGCCCCTACGGCGGCCCCATATGTGTATTCTTCCACGGTACGGCTCCCTACGGTGAGCCCGTGTCTTTCCCTGGACAGAGTCCATTCTGTCGTCCCTATCAGATGCTGTCTCCCTCCTATGGCTGGAGCCGTCCCAGGGACATTCCATATGTGCTCTGCCCCCTTGACCAGACCATATGTGTTTCACCACATATACCTCCCTACGGGCAGGATGTGGTCTCCGCAGCGTTCCCCCTGGGCACACTTTCCCAGTGTTATCCAAGTCTGACTGTTTTGGGTCATGCGGAACAGCAGTCGGCTTTCCTGACGTAAGTTCCCCTGTCGCTAGAAAGATGCGAAGGTCGTGAAGCTTATGCCAGGCACTGGAAGGGTCAGAAACTGTGGCGTTTTATTAGGGATCCCAATTCGTCGGTTCACATTATGACGTACGTCGAACGTGACCGACTGAAAGGGAACGTCTCGGTTACGTATGTAACCCTCATTCCCTGAAGTAGGGAACGGAGATGTATATCCCGTCCCCACAGTTTCTGTGCCGCCGCTGAGCACGGGCCACTTGCTCGTCTCCTCAGCGAAAAACAAATGTGCATTTGCTGGCACTTCCTATTTATACCCGCGCTGCGGGGGCGGAGTGCTGCATGCAAATTCTGCACGCCAATGTTCATTGGCCGGTTAGTACACACTCGAAGGTGATAGGGCTCTCATGCGATATCCCAATTCGTCGGTTAACATTATGACGTACGTCTCCTTCCCTCCATTCCCGCACAGAAACTGTGGCGACGGGACGTACGTCTCCGTTCCCTCCTTCAGGGAACGAGAGTTACATACGTAACCGAGACGTTTCCTGGTCATGACGTCATTCGCCTCTGATGTCCCATCAAACCATTGGGCTGATTTCACACGTGCTTCACGACGATGCAATCACGCAGAGCGTTTCCACAGCACCATTCTCGACACAACGCGACTTCCCTTGAAAGGAAAACCTTATATGGAGATGGTTTGGGCATGTATTATACTAATTTCTACACTTCCTCGTAATAATCTATATTCGTTAACATAAAAAGTACAAAAAATGAACAAAAAAATCAAAACAAATGTTTAAAATCTGATGTAAATTCTGCATGATAATTAAATTTTTTTTCTGCATAAAATTCTGCATGATAATTTATGTTGTGTCAACATAAATACAGAACTTATATGTAACCGTTTGTGATTTAAACCCATTATGTGTTGAAGACACCACAGAACTGGAAAAACTTCAAAATGGAAAAGAGTTTTATCTATATGCACTCTGTAAAAAGATTCATGCGTTCAAAAACTCCATTATAAGTAAACTTGAAATCAGAGGTTTAGGGGTTGCTGGTTGTGATGCTTTCTGATGTTCTGGGTATCTTTGTGTCTCAGTCCCAATAAATAAAAGAAATGCAGTGAAACTGCAGGCACAGAGTGGATGACATTTGAACATCATCTCTCCATCTGACATTTCCACCGGTTTGCTATCTCTACTGCGTGTAACATGCTTTGTAAAACATCAAGGTAGTTTCTGTCATCCATGACTGACAGCCATGTCTCGCCTCTTTATTGTGCTGTAAACTTTTCCCTGTAGTTCATTAGTCTGTTATTTTGCCCAGCAACTATGGGAATTCCAGACAATCCTGTCAGACATCCGCCCTTTTTGCTCTCTAAAATACACCCCATTAGTCTATATGACGCAATGGCCTACTCTGCTCTGTCTATGTCACCAAACTAACAAGCCCCAATTGAAGGGCAAAATAAAAGCAAACAGAGAACTGAGGTACGTATACAGAAAGCCATGTAACTCAAGTTGAACAGAAGTCAAAAAAAGTTTATATCCTGAAATCCTCAACTAGAAAAGCAGAGGATATCAAAGACATTCTTGTGGCAGTTTGAACCATTGCCAGGCCATTGTCAAATCTCGCTGAAAAGAGGAGGCACTTCTCTGCGTTTCCCTCTGGAGTGCCAATAAGCATGCTCATTTTTATTGGCACTAAAATATTCTGGAACATGTACACGCTTGCTTTTAGACTGACACTGCTGATGAATAATTCAACGGCACACACCATTTACACCGAAGCTCGACTTCTGCACCAATCAGCAGTGGCTGGAGAAGACAGACAAGGGCAATTAAAACAGACGACATGACACTTCACTCTGACAAACTACTATTTAATGTGTCCCTTGTGATTCACAATCACAATGCCGGACAACACACTTGTTACAGTAACTGGCCCTGATGCCTGTTCATTTAACAGTAAAGTTAAGCGTGTGCTGTTTTATAACAACTTTACATTGATTATGGGCATAAAGTATATGAGGTTTATACACCTGGATTTAATGAATGGATAATGAATGGAGAAATATATGACTGATGAATGACTGTTTTTAAACAGGTAATTTAAACTCAATTTACAAATACAAATATATGTGTGATGGATTTGCATGTTCATACCTTCTGCTAAATATTAAAACCAGTTTCAAATGAAAAAAATAAACCTCAGTGTTCATCTGAAGGAGAAATGACAAGTAAATGTGTAACTTATCACAACTGTGATCTGCACATCCTGTCTCACTCATTGCTGCTCATCCAGAGCACAGCATACTTAAGTTACTACATAACATATAGGCTAGCTGTATAAAGCATTGAGCTGGCAAGTACCTTATCATTTTGCAGACAATACTTTAGTCATATTCTCCTAATATGCATTTAATTATAAGGGTAAATCCAGGAAACATATGCTGTATGACACTTACCGCACAGGTTTGGAAGTCTGGGATCTGAACTTGCTGAACTCTCCTGGAGCTGTCCACTCTGAGCCGTGCTATATGACAACAGACAACAGAGACTGTAACTCATCTCTAGCACAGACACACAGCACACAGTATCTAGGCTTGTACTATTCAGAATTGAATTGAGAAGGTGTTTTAAATTACAATTTAATTGAGGTATTAAAGAGGAAGCAAACTTGCCATTTAAATTTGAATGTAAGGAAGCAGAATAAAAGTGAATTAAAAACTGAAAGTAGTGTCATGACAAACTTTTAATGTTGGCTTTATTGCTAAAATTGTTTTGAAGAGTTTCAAAAGCTTTGAAGTAAACACAGACAGACAAACATATAGATAATAGATATAAGATAGATATATGATAGATGATTGATATATATAAAATATCTATAAGATAGATGATTGATATACAGTAAGATAGATACAGAAAAATACAGCCTGGTTCATTTAGGAGCCATGTATCATAGTACACACCTGTCCCACATACACCAGGAGCCGGGCATTGAGTGGACTCTCATCTGAGCTTAGCCACAGTTCAGAGTTATCATCCGATGCTATGGCAAACTGGAAATCCCCTGAAATAAATAATTTATCATTTACAGAGTTGTACTGTATAACTGACTGACCTGCAGGTTCTTACTTCTAAGCTTCCTTTGATAAGATGTTGTTTGGCAGTCAGGTCTCTCGCAGCAGTCTATCACTCAGTAGTGCTAGTGGCTGTATTCTGTAGTTCTCCAATATATACCTCAAATTGACAGTAGCTCTTCCTTCTCTTATTGATTTGTGAGCTTGTGTGCCACAGTTAAAAAGCCTGACTCAGCGACCCTAGTTATTTGCTAATGAAAACAATCTCATAACTTTCCCCCCGCAAACATGAGCACGCCTGCACGCATCAGGGCTCATACAGTAGTCCTCACAGCAGCTTTTTCTTATCAGGTTAGGCAGAGTGCAGAATGTGCTGACTGCAGGGGATCTATTGAAATAATGGTTTCTGTGTGCCTTTAGACGTCCTGTCAGCTTTGGCAATATTCAGATTTCTTACACCTCAGTCAAGCCTGCTTTGAGGAACACTTCGAACACAAAGCAACACTTACTGTGTATGTATTGCATGTGTGTGACAGTACAGCACAAAGGTCTGAGAAGCTTTTAGAATTGGGCATAAATCACTACTACTACTTTTTTTTTTTACACAGAACACATTTTATTACATTAAAAAAAGAACTAGTTATTGATGAAAAAGTATCTTTAGAATTCAATAATGCCTGTGCCCATGACTTCAAACAATATGGTATAAAGTAATGTACCAGATGTTTCACTTTTGAAAGCGCTTCTGAAACAATGCTAAACAGATAACAAGACACTTTCCATAAATGTACACCAATTATACAGTGGGGAGAACAAGTATTTGATACACTGCCGATTTTGCAGGTTTGCCCACTTACAAAGCATGTAGAAGTCTGTAATTTTTATCATAGGTACTCTTCAACTGTAAGAAAATCCAGAAAATCACATTGTATGATTTTTAAGTAATTAATTTGCATTTTATTGCATGACATAAGTATTTGATACATCAGAAAAGCAGAATTTAATATTTGGTACAGAAACCTTTGCTTGCAATTACAGAGATCATATGTTTCCAGTAGTTCTTGACCAGGTTTGCACACACTGCAGCAGGGATTTTGGCCCACTCCTCCATACAGACCTTCTCCAGAACCTTCAGGTTTGGGGGCTGTCGCTTGGCAATACGGACTTTCAGCTCCCTCCAAAGATTTTCTATTGGGTTCAGGTCTGGAGACTGTCTAGGCCACTCCAGGACCTTGAGATGCTTCTTACGGACCCACTCCTCAGTTGCCCTGGCTGTGTGTTTTGGGTCGTTGTCATGCTGGAAGACCCAGCCACGACCCATCTTCAATGCTCTTACTGAGGGAAGGAGGTTGTTGGGCAAGATCTCACGATACATGGCCCCATCCATCCTCCCCTCAATATGGTGCAGTCGTCCTGTCCCCTTTGCAGAAAAGCATCCCCAAAGAATGATGTTTCCACCTCCATGCTTCACGGTTGGGATGGTGTTCTTGTGGTTGTACTCATCCTTCTTCTTCCTCCAAACACGGCGAGTGGAGTTTAGACCAAAAAGCTCTATTTTTGTCTCATCAGACCACATGTCCTTCTCCCATTCCTCCTCTGGATCATCCAGATGGTTATTGGCAACTTCAGATGGGCCTGGACATGCGCTGGCTTGAGCAGGGGGACCTTGCATGAGCTGCAGGATTTTAATCCATGCCACCGTAGTATGTTACTAATGGTTTTCTTTGAGACTGTGGTCCCAGCTCTCTTCAGGTCATTGACCAGGTCCTGCCGTGTAGTTCTGGGCTGATCCCTCACCTTCCTCATGATCATTGATGCCCCACGAGGTGAGATCTTGCATGGTGCCCCAGACCGAGGGAGAGTGACCGTCATCTTCAACTTCTTCCATTTTCTAATAATTGCGCCAACAGTTGTTGCCTTCTCACCAAGCTGCTTGCCTATTGTCCTGTAGCCCATCCCAGCCTTGTGCAGGTCTACAATTTTATCCCTGATGTCCTTACACAGCTCTCTGGTCTTGGCCATTGTGGAGAGGTTGGAGTCTGTTTGATTGAGTGTGTGGACAGGTGTCTTTTATACAGGTAACGAGTTCAAACAGGTGCAGTTAATACAGGTAATGAGTGGAGAACAGGAGGGCTTCTTAAAGAAAAACTAACTGGTCTGTGAGAGCCGTAATTCTTACTGGTTGGTAGGTGATCAAATACTTATGTCATGCAATAAAATGCAAATTAATTATTTAAAAATCATACAATGTGATTTTCTGGATTTTTGTTTTAGAGTCCGTCTCAGTTGAAGTGTACCTATGATAAAAATTACAGACCTCTACATGCTTTGTAAGTAGGAAAACCTGCAAAATCAGCAGTGTATCAAATACTTGTTCTCCCCACTGTAGAAGACTACAGTCAAAAAAAAAAAAAACACACACACACACAACCAGGCTGGAGGCAATATAATGATATGGATCTGCTATGCTGTCTAAAGATCTGAATGGGTTGAGATCCCTGAGGGACCAGTGCAGTCCAAGTTATATCATAAAATGCTACAGCTGAATGTCAAGCCATCTGTTTATGATTGCAAATTTAATACAAGCTGAATCACGTAGCATGACAAAAAAAAAAAAAAAGAAAAAAAAAAAAATCAACAACATGGTGCTTTGATGGAAGAGAAGATTCTCCATTTTGTGTTTTAGAGTTTAGATGCTACATTTTGTGTTTTAGGTCAGACTGGTTTAGTTACCGCACAGCAATTGCCTAAATTATTGTGCATTTTATGAAGACATTAGAATGCATTAGAAATTAAATGAGAATGTGTTTAATTTTAATTATGATAAAAACAAATCCATACTATTTCAAAGTGCATAAATATTTTTTGTTAAAACAATAACTACTGTATTTAACCCTTGATGAAATCCCTGTAATGAAACAAACACCTTGATGAAATACACTAACCATCTTTGTAAGGATGAATGAATCCAAAGACTCTAAGGCCATAATTCTTCCACTTTGGAGCCACTGCAATTTTCTTCACTGTGGTTCTGGTCTGTGGGGAAGAATTAAATATAAAAGCATCTGTAGGCCTATTCACTTTTAAACCCAAGGCACTAACACTAATTCACAGAAACACATCTTAAAATGACTTCTAAGAAGAATAAACAGACAGCTCCAAAAGAAATTATATTAGCTCTGTCTGCAAAACATCCTGCCTCAAGCAAATATTAGGCCAACATTTGGGTTTTGTTAAGGAAAATATTGAAAATGATATACTGACTAGAGTATCCAGAATAGATTTCATAAGTCAAACAAGCAAGTTAATCCTAATTGTTCTATCAAACTCCTTCTTTCAATGTCTGAGAAACTTACATGTGGGTAGAGAGGAAAATGAGGATTCTTCCTGAGCTGGGAGATAGATGAACCACACCAGTCTTCAAATACATGCAGATTGGCCTGACCTTTATACTGATAGAGAACAAAAACAGAGAGAATCAGCCTTTACTTCATGTGTAACCAGCATTAATATGAAGGAAAAAGCAAATGTCCAGTGATTTAATTTTTTTTTAAATAAAATAAAATTGGCTGAATTAACTCTTGATTTAGAGGTGAGAACAGGGCCCCAGGTCTTCACACAGACCTAGATTATGCACAGAACAGCCTGACAAAAAACGTATCTGAAATTGGATCTGTGAATATGTCACTACCCTAAAGGCAAGAGAGTGACGATTTGGGTTAGAGCAAACTGTAAATGAACAACAAATGTATAAATATAATGTTGGTACAAGCAATTTTAAAGAAACAGTGCAGCTTTAAACCAAAAGGACAAGGTTTGGCATAATGATCCAGTTACTCACCTGGTGGTAAACGTCATAACTAGACCATATGGGGCAAAAAGCATCTTTCTCCAGCACAACACTGAGTGTATAGGAATGCTAACAGATACCTTTCTCCAGTTACTAGAGACCTCTTTTACTTTAACATCACTTGTAATGTAAACTATGTAGTGTCCTTATATCAATAAAATATTATTCTCCACAATGTTTTGCCACGATAAGCTGTATGCGACAAATGCTCACAGTTTGCAGCAATGATTTAAGAAAACACAAATTGTCATAAACAGGAAAATTGAAAACTTCATGCTCACAATTTAATGAAGAATTTGGTGCAGCAGAGTTGGGATTTAGCAGGAAATGCATGTACCTATGCAAATCTTCATGTCTTCATGTACCGAATTCTCCACCATCCTTTATCTTTCTGTAATGCTCCTGGTGGTGGCGGTGACAGAGACAGGCATTACTCATCATGCAGGTGAGCTCACATTAGATTGCTCTCGCCCCTTCTGTCAGTCATTTAGGTCTCTCTCCTCATAGCCACGTTTAAATTTAGCCTCTATAATTGCAGCTGGTGTGGATGGTGGGATTGGCATCCCACCCACTCAGAGGCGGACAGGACGCCACAGAAAACTGTGCCATCTTGGGGATGGTTACAGCTGTCACGGGCACACTGGACTGTGCCACTCCATTGCCACGGCGCATTCGCACATGGCAAGAGATCAGTCGAGGGAAAAGAAAGAGTACAACGTGGTCACAGGTGGTATGGTGGATTTAGCTCTGGGCATGATCAAGTGTACTATTTAAATTTTCACATGCTCAGAATAGATGAATAACTGTCGCCCTGGTTTGTTTTGCGCAAGGGGAAACAATGAGAATGTGACAGCATCTATATAAAAACGAGCAATGTAATACAAACGCACCATAAATCATGAAAAAATGGGATTTTCAACCATAATCCCCCAGAGGTATGATAAAAATATCTAAATGGTCTCGTTGTGTATATCAGTAATAGACTTGTCTGTACTTGTTAGAATAAGATGTGATATAAATACCTGTGAATCTTGTGTTGTCACACAAAATTAATAGCATTCATCTTCCCTTTATCTCTGAATTATAAGTAACTCTAAAATACATTCTGCGGCGCATAATAAGAGTATCTTATGCTGCAGCATATGGAGTGTGAATGAATGGCCTGAGATATTTTGTCAGAGTCATCTCACTGTGCTTCCAACCAAAGCCCTGATGATATATTTCCCAGCCTGGTTATTCCTACTGGCCATATAATGACATTCAATAACACGGAAAGGAAAGCACATAAATCAATGAATAAAAACAGAGGTTATCTCTGCACTGGGGTGTTTTTTTTTCTCTCTGTTGTGTATCATCATGGATAAATATCTGACAAACAATTGACACATATCCAATGAGATAGACGACAGGAGAACGGGGCAGCAGAAGGACTCCTGTGTGACGTCTTTGCGCCATTGCTATTTCTGGCATCTAGTGCTCCCTAAATCACATGCCTCATAAGAGCTTCCGTGCTCTCGTAACTTCCTGTAGGGTTCGCCTGCACCTGACACTTCAGCGTCGAACAAGGAGCTCATCTGTCACAGGCCCAAAGGAAGGGGGCCTTGGGGGCAGCGCACGGTCAGGGACCCTCTTTGATCATTGTCTCTTCATTATCACACACAGTGTCTGGTCTCCTAGCCTGCTATGGCGATGAGGTGGGGAGAGGAGATAAGGACTGTTGGCTTATTGATCGGCAATACTAGAGTCTGCTTCAGTGTTTTCACAGTATTTAGAAAAAAAGCTAGACAGCAGCAGCAGCTGGCTACAATATTGAAGTTCCTTTATGTACGGTATATAGACATGTTGCTTAAAGGGGTCATGAACTGCATTTTTTTATAATGTATAATGTTAGTGCACTTATAATGTTAGTATGATTTTTACATAAAAAATAGTCATAATTTAGAAATAAAAGGCCATTTTCTACCCTGATTTTAGCCCTCTGGTTTGAACGCTCTATTTGAAGGGTGTACTATTTAAATAGAGACTTCAATGTAAACGCCCACTGCTGTGATTGGCTAACATCTTTGCATATGAAAAAAATATTACATGTGGAACACTCTCTAAATATTTTACTACGTTTTTACTATTATAGCTGTTGAGATTAACGAATCGTGAAAAGTGTTGATTATAGCATTATATTGAGATCTACTCCCATCACATGAAAGGTTGCAGCGATGAGCATTGTAGCCGATGACAGACATGTCTGTTGAGCGCATGAATGCAGTGATCTCATCATTGCAACTCGATGAACTAACAGTTCAAACACGATGTTAATAAGAGAGTCATTATGCAGTTTAGACAGCGTCATTGATTATAACAGGAGTTTTGGCAAGATTCCAGAGCTAAGTCACTGATAATCTCACACTGTGTGATTGACAGCTCCAGCGATTATAATGGTAGGGTTCTTTGATCACTTTTTGTATATAATTTAATCACAATTTAAATAACAGATTATTTTCATGCTACTGAGAGAAACAATGTGACGTTCACATCAAGTCACTGGCTTGATTTATTGACTCATAAACAGCAATAAATGAGTTTGAGACAAAGTCAGACATCTGACTGTACATGAATCATATCAGAAATCACTGATCACAGATTAGGCATTAGAATTAACACGGTTGGGTCCATATCTTACAGTAAAGGTCTATTTGCAAAGCCTGCACCAAAATCCGACTGCTTTACCAAAGAATCCACAGTGAAATATACAGAACAAACAAGTAATGCTACACTGAGACATTCATGTGGTTAAAAAATGACCACTTTCCTAGCATTAGGATACTTTGGAAGGCAATTTAATTTTTGGTCCAGTGATCCTGTATTGCTCTTCTCTGAGCTTGGATTCAATAAAAGATGCTTTTAGACTAACAAGGATGTTTTGAGTTCTGAAACTTACAGGATTTACAGGTTTATAGTACAATGACATGTCAAAAGATCAAAGAAAATTTGATTTCTCAATTCATGACCCCTTTAAGGGTCATATCATGAAAAATTTTCTTGATATAAAAAAACGTGATGTAGATGCTATAAAAACCACTATGGCTTAATAACATATGTTCCCTTTCAAAGGAACTCCGCGCTGCGTTGAATGACACTATGGGGATGTGTCACATGGAACCCAGTGTCAGAGGCACGTGTGAAACTAAGCCACTGGCTAATTACAATTCTTTTGTTGTACAGCCTACCGAAGTTAATGAAAATGTTATAATAATAATATATTTCAAGTTGTACCTGTGTGTTCAGTGCTCTTCGCGAGTGTCACGACAGCAATTCACTGCAAACCACTTACGTTTCTATGGTAACCTAGAGCTCCTGCACTCAAGCAGCTACGTAGCTTGTATGTGGTAATGGCGAAAAGAAAGATTTTTAGAACAGCAGCGAAAATGTAAAAGTATATAAAAAAGTGACTTGACAAACATATCCTTTTATTGAAACTGGTGCTCTCATGTGCTAAGAGATATTTTGTTACATTTCACCAGGTACTTTTGCTTTTGCCGCAGGGACATTTATGTCCTATAAATGTGTCGTACTTATGTCCGTGTGATAATCCATGCAGCTTTCAGTGGGGTAACTGTTTGAAGTTATTAATAAAGAAACATAGATGAATAAGAAAGTAAAGAGTGGGATGTGATATTAAAAAGAAATATTAAAAACGCAATAAGCAACGAAAAAGAACTGAATCTGCTACTGACAGGATACTTTCTGTGCACGCACTTCGAGTGGAACACGGACAAGCACAGCAGCCTTTGTTTTCGGTTGCACGCCTAAACGGTCAAATACACACAGAAATATGTCAAAATGTCCAACTTGGTGAGTATTCACGTAAACACAGGCAATGTAAGCACTGTGTAAGCACTGTGCATTGTTCTTCACTCACTCTCGTACACACACGCACAGAACTCTGAAGAGGATTTGTGCTCCTCACAGTGAAAGCCCTGCACTATTAATTCCATATTGCAACGTACTTTTTGTTTGTTGCATATTTGTTTGTTTTTAATTGTCTATGGACCTAATAAAATTTTTTTTTTTTAAAAAATGTTTTTTTTTTTAAAATAATATTATGCATAATAAAAAGGCATTAACCAAAAATTTAAAAAGCAGGTAAACTGCGGGCAACTGGCCCGGGTGCTCTGCTTGCACTCCCTCCCCTAAGGCGTTAATGTGCGGTTTTTGTCCATGTGAGTTTCTGAGTCCAGTAAACCCTGGAGGTATCTTACTTTTCAGCACCCTGCAGAAGTTGAATTCAGCAGAGGAATTCGACGCCAGGCCCAGTACTCGTGATGCATGCCCTTTTGGTCAGCCCGTATACTGGAGCTAGGTGCACAAATGTAGTGATTTCCTGATGGTAATCCCGTATGATGCATTGTCCACGATGGTAAACCTGAGTGGTAAAGCTTGATATTCAGGTGTTTGTAAGTGTCTAATTAATTTATATATAAAACAAGATAGCAGGGATAAGCAGAACTGGCTAGTTCATCATCAATACAGCGCCTGTTGTTCTCTCGTCTTTTCGGCCACCTGTTCATGTAATTTTAGCACGATTCCTGCCGGGATGCAGAGCTATGGGAAGATGAGCCTCCCAAAGGAAATCACACGCAATGAGAGAGAGTGAGCGTGAGAGAGATTCACAGCTATTCACACTGTCAGTATGGTTTTAATAACAAAGAGTATTATCCTACACATTTCTTCTGCGTAGAAAACTAAAATGTATGTTTCTAACACTATAAAAGCATGTTTTACCTCTGGTTTCCATGGCAACCTGAGGAACTTCTGAGCGAGGTGTCTGTGCATCTCAGCGTTGGCACGGCTCTCCTGAGCAGATTCATTGAGCTCTTCCCCCTGAAACATCAGGAACAAGGTGTGCTCAGTGACCCTACATAAAGAGACTGCTCATAGACATTTTCACGCAACACTCAACGGCTGTGCCATACTACTAATCATATAATGGCAAAATACAGTGTTTAGTGCAGCTTCAATCAAGAAATTAATTGATTAGTCCTTTTTTCTTCAATAAACCAACCAGATGACATAAAATTGAAATGATGTCCAATTGTGTTTAGCTTTATTTAAAGGTACACTATGTAACATTTTTTTTTTCAACATTTATAAATAAATGTATATAATGAGCAAGTACATCATGAATCCATCCATCCAAAACAGATAATATATGTTTCCTAAATGCAAAAATCATATACCACTTTTATAAAACTGAACTACTCATCACACAGGAAGGAAATATTAGAAAAATGTTCTATAAATAAGACTTTTTACTCTACATTTCATGCTGGTCTTGAGATTCAGCAGGGCATGTGAAGGTTTTCCCTGTAATCCCACTCAGTCCTTCTAATCCTCCACAATGACTGAGTGGAGCAGATGAAGAAGTACTCTAGACATTATGTAAAATGTTTCGATCCAGGAGAGAGCCACTACAAATCACATTTAAAAATCACTGGAAGAGTTCCAGCACCCAATAACAAGCACACATTCCTTCAGAAGTCTTGCCTGTGAATGAAACTGCGATACTAAGTGCTGAAAGCATGAAAAGCACTTAAGCTCCTGCTTCTGTTTGTGTCATGTTGAGTGGGTAGGGGTTAATGGATTGCACAACTAAAATTGTAAGTTCATTGATGACTACAAAAAGGTTTGATGAATTGAATTGTTGGAATGGGAATATAACATTTGTAACACAGTACTGGTGAAGAAGTGAGTTTGCTGAATTAGCACACTTTGACACAGGTGTGTGTGCGTGGTCCTGGTAAACCCTATGTTATAAGGGGACAAAATATCCCCACAAGGATGGCAATATCTGAAATCCTAGTCCTTATGGAGACATGTTTTGATCCCCATAAGGAAAACATCTTATAAATCATACTAATTTATGTTTTTTTGAAAATGTAATGCAGACAGTTTTCTGTGATGGGTAGGTTTAGGGTTAGGGGATGGAATATACAGTTTGTACAGTATTTAAAAAATCATCATGTCTATGGAATGTCCCCATAAAACATGAAAACACAACATATGTGTGTGTGTGTACTTGTGTTACACTTTACAAACCAAAAATGCACCAAAAATAAAGTGGAGAGACAAGACTAACTTAACCGGTCAGACTTAGAAAAAAAGAAAATCTTTCAGAAATCAGTTAAAAATGTGATTTTTTTTTTTTTTTTTTTTTTTTTTTTTTTTTTTTTTTTCAGGATTTGATGATTGAAAAGTTGAACAATAGAATTTGTTTAAAATTTTAACAGTCTTTACCACCACTTTTGGTCAATTTAATGCATAATTCATTAGGGTATTGGACTACACTCGAGATGCTGTGTGTTTTTCATTCAGAAAAAAACAACTCATGAGAGTCATTTATTCTGCAATTGGTCTTCAGTGGTCACACTAGGAAACAGAGTATTTTAGTTCAGTATTCTGTCTGCATTGTCTTCAAGACAAATTAAAGTCACTTTCAGCTAAACAAAATAATGAAGACAAGCCTAAAAGCTCATCTATCCCAATTAAGCTATGTGCCCCTGTCGTGCAGTCCAGAAGGAAGGCTTCATCCTGGCTAATGGTGTCCAAGCAATCGGCCTCCCTGCTGTTCTGCAAGCCTAGTGTTACCCACTGCTGTCTAAATGTTTGGTAGATCTGACCCGAACGTAAGACCGAGGGCAGGACTCATAAATAAGCGAGATCTGGATCTCCTCGCCGCTCTCTGACAAGACAGCAGTGTTAACCAGATGGCTCCCACCAACACCCTGGAAGCAGAACCTAGGACTACCACAAGGTTAATCAATTCTCCTTATTTACATTAGTGGGGGAGAACAGATGAGGCTTATTTATCGTGAGCTTTGACAGACGAAATAAGGCGGGGGTTTGGGTAATCATCATCATAATTTTTTTACTCCCAATCTTTTTATTGGTGTTTTGTGTGACAATACAGAATCAGTAAGACTGTCCATTATTAATCCCTTCCATGACCCCCCCATCCCATAACTCCTAGTAAATAAAAGTTCCTTTTAATAGCTGACAAATATTATTTGTTGTCAGTTACCGTGAGCAAGGTAGCTCTTTAATGTACAAACCCGATTCCAAAAAAGTTGGGACACTGTACAAATTGTAAATAAAAAAGGAATGCAATAATTTACAAATCTCATAAACTTATATTTTATTCACAATAGAATATAGATAATATATCAAATGTTGATAGTGAGACATTTTGAAATGTCATGCCAAATATTGGCTCATTCTGGATTTCATGAGAGCTACACATTCCAAAAAAGTTGGGACAGGCAGCAATAAGAGGCCGGAAAAGTTAAATGTACATATAAGGAACAGCTGGAGGACCAATTTGCAACTTATTAGGTCAATTGGCAACATGATTGGGTATAAAAAGAGCCTCTCAGAGTGGCAGTGTCTCTCAGAAGTCAAGATGGGCAGAGGATCACCAATTCCCCGAATGCTGCGGCGAAAAATAGTGGAGCAATATCAGAAAGGAGTTTCTCAGAGAAAAATTGCAAAGAGTTTGAAGTTATCATCATCTACAGTGCATAATATCATCCAAAGATTCAGAGAATCTGGAACAATCTCTGTGCGTAAGGGTCAAGGCCGGAAAACCATACTGGATGCCCGTGATCTTCGGGCCCTTAGACGGCACTGCATCACATACAGGAATGCTACTGTAATGGAAATCACAACATGGGCTCAGGAATACTTTCAGAAAACACTGTCGGTGAACACAATCCACCGTGCCATTCGCCGTTGGAAACTCTATAGGTCAAAAAAGAAGCCATATCTAAACATGATCCAGAAGCGCAGGCGTTTTCTCTGGGCCAAGGCTCATTTAAAATGGACTGTGGCAAAGTGGAAAACTGTTCTGTGGTCAGACGAATCAAAATTTGAAGTTCTTTTTGGAAAACTGGGACGCCATGTCATCCGGACTAAAGAGGACAAGGACAACCCAAGTTGTTATCAGCGCTCAGTTCAGAAGCCTGCATCTCTGATGGTATGGGGTTGCATGAGTGCGTGTGGCATGGGCAGCTTACACATCTGGAAAGGCACCATCAATGCTGAAAGGTATATCCAAGTTCTAGAACAACATATGCTCCCATCCAGACGTCGTCCCTTTCAGGGAATACCTCACATTTTCCAACATGACAATGCCAGACCACATACTGCATCAATTACAACATCATGGCTGCGTAGAAGAAGGATCCGGGTACTGAAATGGCCAGCCTGCAGTCCAGATCTTTCACCCATAGAAAACATTTGGCGCATCATAAAGAGGAAGATGCGACAAAGAAGACCTAAGACAGTTGAGCAACTAGAAGCCTGTATTAGACAAGAATGGGACAACATTCCTATTCCTAAACTTGAGCAACTTGTCTCCTCAGTCCCCAGACGTTTGCAGACTGTTATAAAAAGAAGAGGGGATGCCACACAGTGGTAAACATGGCCTTGTCCCAACTTTTTTGAGATGTGTTGATGCCATGAAATTTAAAATCAACTTATTTTTCCCTTAAAATTATACATTTTCTCAGTTTAAACATTTGATATGTCATCTATGTTGTATTCTGAATAAAATATTGAAATTTGAAACTTCCACATCATTACATTGTTTTTATTCACAATTTGTACAGTGTCCCAACTTTTTTGGAATCGGGTTTGTACTTCAAAAAGGAATCTCTTTTTCCCTAGCCTTATGAAATGATTTAAGTGAGCATCTTAACTTCAAGTCTATCACTGTAAAAAGATCTTAGTAAAAGCAACAACCTTGCAATCTTGGGCTGTCAAAGCAGGTCTAGAGGAAACCCCAAAGAGGGATAGCAAGAGATCAGGGTCTATTAATGTTGAGAGCTTTTTTAGTTTTTAGTTTTAGAGTGTCAAATATGCTGAGCCAAAAAGCTTCCAACTGTGGACACGTCCAAATATGCAAGTGGTTGGCAGGTGAATGTTTACAGCGGTTACAGGCGGCACTCCTGACTGGGAAAAATTTGGCCAATTCTGTATTGGTTAAGTGTGCTCTGAATAGATTTTACACTGTAGTAAACCATTCCTGCCACATATGGAGGAGTGTACCTGATTCAAGATTTTATGCCATAGATCCTCTAAGATAGCAACTCCAAAGTCATGCTTCCAAATCTTTAAGAGTGTCAGTAGGGTCCACATTAACAGAGTTTATTAAATTATATATGTGTGATAGAGACCCGAGTGATCACCAGGAGAATCAAACCAAGATGTAAAAAAAACGGGCTGATGTTGGCGTCCAATAAGATGTTTATTAAAGCGGATGTGCAAAATGTGCAAATAAATATGGTTAAGATAAATAAAACATCAATAAAACAGTCTAAAACCTAGAACTGCCAGACACCTAAAACAGTACCAACTCCACTCATCAACTATTGAGGCCAGAGTTGCGTGTGCTCAAGCACTTCAATAACTTTGTTCACTATTCCTCAAAAACCATGATCCGTCCATCAAAAACTCTCTTCCACAAATGCCGGCTGCCTTAAATACATTTTCCTGCTTTCCATTTTCCATACCATTTTCTTAAAATTAACTCTTGCTTCACCATATTAATAAATAAATACACAAGATGATTAAGAACAAGAGTTAAAATAAAATCAATAAATACAATAAATAGGATGGATAAAACCAACACATACATTTGCCCAAACATTTCCATAAATACCTAAAATGAGCACTCCCCTTCAGTTCGTGCTTTCTTTAAAGCCACGCCAACTCGGCTAAAACAGGAAATATAAAACAGCACGTAAATATTATAAAATGCATAGTAGAAACAGTAATAACACAGTAAAAACAGTGATGGAAGCTTTCAGATCTCCCCATCACAATATGACAGAAATTAGATGCATATGGTTGACATGAAAGCAAGAAAGTGGTGAATGTGTGTTTCTGGGGGAAGATTAGGAAAGTGAGGGAACTGCTTCTGTATAAAGTGTCTAATTTGGAAGAACCAAAATAAGTGATGATTTGGTAGGGTTATACTTTTTTAGATAAAGAGAAAAAGGCAAATACTCCCTCATCATAGAGGTCATTAATCTTGACAAGGCCATCAGATGACCAAAGGTAAAATGCAGGGGCTGAACTTGATGGGGAGGAAAAGTGATTGTTGGAGATAGACATGTGAATAGAGCCTCTATGTAAACCATAAAGTTTCCTAAATTGAACCCAGATTTTGAGAGAACTAATGACTACAAATTATTTGAGACCCTGCTTAGAACTAAAGGAAGTTGATCAAAAACAATGGAGTAAAGAGCACGCTTTGAAAAAGTTTATGTATACTATGCACCCATGGTGGACAGTTGTCAGAGTAGATATCCCTGTTCCAAAAGAAAGAATTATTAATATTGCTGGAAGCTGGGAAGTGCAAGACCTTCCTTAGCCTTGAGAAGTTGTAGGATTGATTTACTAAGGTGAGCGGGTTTATTCTCCCATAGAAATGAGCACAAAAGACCGTCAAAGCCAGTAAATAATGATTTATTAATGAAAATTGGTAAAGAACATTAGGCAGAATGACCATTTTGACCAAGTTAATGCAACCTACAAGAGATAAAGGTAGAGAGGCCCACCTACACATATCCAGGTTGGATTTATCCATGAGTGGTTGAAAACTGCTCACAAATTAAGGGCCAGATTTACTAACAGCTTGCGCCAGCGCAAACCCTCTTTGGCATTAAAAAAATACTGTCAGGATTTACAAAAAACACGCAGTGATAAATTAGTGCTGAAAAGGCATGGACAGGGTTATATTTGCAGCTGACCTTATTGCATATGCATTTGTAGGAGTTTCCCTTTCAGGCGCAAAATTCATGCGAGGAGAGTATTTAAATGAATCAAGTGAAGTGATTTACAAAGGTTTGCGCTCGTCAATAGACTCTATGCACGAACGCTGCTTACGTATTTCCGGTAGAATCTCAGACAGCGACTCCACTTCCATATAGCGCTAAGTGTACTAGCGGCAGAGCTCTTTCCTGACGTATATTGCAAACAAAAATAATTATGCAAGTATTTTCTAGATAAGTATCTTTATAAATATAAAACATAACATATATAATGTCATTCTAGTTATTGCTTTCTGAAAGTTTACATATTAACGGTGGAAGACAGTAGTTTTGCCTAACGTTACTGTCTTATTAATGGAAAGGGGCTATTACTCACCTTAGTAGAATATCTACTTCGTTTCAGCATAACGACCTTAATAAAAGCATGGTCAAAACATTGATGAGTAAACACTAGTGACAGACTGCATTTATCCCCGCAAGTTTTATATCCTTGGCTATTCCTCAGTGCATTAACACTCTTCACAACAATACAAAATAACAGCACAATATTGATTAAAATAATATTTAGTGGAGAAATTGTGGATGGAAGATTTTTATTTATTTGTACACATGTAGATAATGTAAACATGTAAATATAAATTACATTGTTATCAGCACTGCAGTAATGCAAACATTTACATATAAATCACTTTATCTGCACTGCAATAACGTAAACAAATCACTCTGATACTTGCACTGCAATAATGTTAATATGTAAACATAAATTACTTTGATACTTGCACTGCAATAATGTAAATATGTAAACATAAATCACTTTATCTGCACTGCAATAATGTAAATATGTAAACATAAATCACTTTATCTGCACTGCAATAATGTAAATATGTAAACATAAATCACTTTGATACTTACACTGCAATAATGTAAATATGCAAACATAAATCACTTCGATACACTGCAATAATGTAAATATAAATCACTTTCCCAGCAAGCAATTTTGCGTCTAAAAGACGTCTAATAGCCGTCAAAACACAGCCCAGACGTCTAGGCTAAAACAAGGCAAAATTTGGGCTGTCAGTGAAAATCTAATAGACGTCTAACCATAGCCCAAGAATAGACTAGCCATCAATTAGACGGCTATTGAACGACTACATATACAACAGACAACAAAATGATGGCTAAAGGATTCTTTTCACTCAAATATAACAGGTTCTCATAAATGACAATCCATCCAAAAAAAATAAATAATAATAATTAGGTTTTATTTAGAAAAAGAACATTAACAACTTATACAACTTAAGACTTGGCTTGTTAGAAAAACATATTCTGCAGTGTGACCCGCTGAAATGTCACGGTTCCTACACGATAACAAATAATGTATTTAAATAATGAACACGTCAAAACGAACACACATACTTGCAAGATAAAAGTGGGAATTTGCTTTAACGTTTGCTGTTGCTCGCCCGTTGCTCTCCGACAGTATTGCTCTCTCTCGTGTAAAATTATTATTATTTTTTTTTAAATGGCGGAAACGTCGCGAGATCTGGCAACAATCTCTATTAACTTTTAAAGTCGCGCGTTGCCAGTAATCATGTCTCAGTAGGGCTAGTTGCCATCTAGCGGTTGAGAATTGCAATTATATTTTTATTTAGCTTAAAATGAAAGACACTCAAATAATATCGTAGAATGTGTATGAATGTTATGTGTGACAACACAAATTATGCTAATTCAAATGTTTACTTGCGTTTGATGACAATGCATCCCACAATGCTGCGTGGGCGAAAACTACATGTCATTTTAACACTATTTTGGCTATACTCCTCGCTTGTCTGAATCAGGGCTATAGCCAAGGCGGTAAAATTAGACTATAGATTGCCTCAATTTCGCCGGTTGGACAAAAAGCAGATTCAGCCCATCCAATTCAGAGCTAAATCGTGACAAATCGCCCATGTCATGAAATAACACTTGTAGATATCATTGACATTGTGAACATGATGGGATATAACCATCTCATCCGTTGCCTGGCCAAAAACTACAATGAATCAGTTTTGACTATAAGTGGGCTACAAATAGTCGGTCTGACTAGGAGCTAAATCGTGGCTACGCACAGCCTACGCATATAACATGTGAAAGAAAATAAACTAAACACCTTTTAATCACTGTTGACTTTGCTTACATAATGGAATGTCATACATCTCGCAAGTTATTTTGGCCAAAACGACATGTATCCAAATTCAAGGTTATTTTGGCTAAAAGTGGGTTAAGCATAGCCGGACTATATCGGGTCTATAGTTAACCGAGACGGCGAAATGACGGCTATTGCTTGCTGGGTTTATCTGCACTGCAGTAATGTAAACATGTAAATACTCTGATAAAGTGTTAAACATTTCCTGTACAACATTGTTATATGTGTATATATAAAAAACTCAATTTTCGCTACGGACAAACAAGCAGACAGATATTGTCAATTGAACCTTAAGGCTGTAACCAACAAGTGGCAGTGGTGGGGCATCTTGATGGTGAATAACGTTGTGGATTGTTGCTGCTGGTATGACAAAACACTCCCAGCCTGAACTTTTCCAAAAGCAGAATCCACCAATAAATCGTCACTGAACATCTTGATTGTGATGGCGCTGGTAAAGTCATAATACAGCTCGGCCACTTGGAAGACTGAGAGGTCAGGCAGCTCACTGGTGACACATCTGTAAAGAGTACTCCTGAAATAATAATAAAAGTATTAAGCAAAGTAAATTCCTTAGTTTTTAATCTGTAGTCTGAAATTTGATATTTTACATTATATTCATCTTCCTTAGTATGAGTTTGAATTATTTGACAATTGGATGTCATGCAATGTTTTTAAATGGTTAGAAAAAAATAATGCTTATAATACTCTCAAATGCCGCTTAATTCCAGGCAAATACTGCTCTGTAATAATAAAATTAAAAATGTTAATTTTTGACACTGGTAGCAGGACACTCCATTTGTTATATCTAAGCCTGATCTCATACAGTAGGTATTTTATCAATTATGAGTTAAGCAAAATTGTGGAGTTTATGTAAAGTAATATACTGATGAATTTACTGATTATAGTAGGTAAATTCAGCAGTCAAATTGTTCTGAATAATGACTGTTGTTCACAGAAATGCTGTATTACTCATGTTACATACAGAACAGAGGTTGTGTTCTGTTCTGTCGAATCTATAATCTTTCCGACTAAGCCAATAAAAATTTGAACAAAGTATGCATGCATTTATTTTTTATACATTTTATTTATTTACTTAATCAAGTTTATTTGTATTATTTTAAAAGGATTTGACAATTCACTTAAACTTACCATTGTTCTAGGTTTGTGCCAGCTCAGAACTTAAGCTCTACGAACCTTATTACGGAATAGTTTCAGTTTCCCTGTCTTTGTACAGAAACCTCAAAAATGGCTGTATAAAATTAGCATTTAATTCAGACATAAACTAATATCTTGTGTCCTCCTATTCTTAAACTATGTGGCTTCTGCCTTCCACACTGACCTGAAACATTACCCTCATGCTTATCACCTGATTCTTGTTGGAAACTGAGAAATTATTAATATTATAGTTAATATTCATAGTCCAAAAATCATATATGTAGCATAAACAAGCACATCAGTCAAAAGGAATACAATATACGCAAACACGTTAACTAGATAGATGAAAACAAATGACAAATAGACAGGTATGAATGGTCAGAAACTGTGACTTAGCTAGAATCGCTAGTTGCATATAGCACGAGAATACTCACCCTCAAAGTGTCGAATGTAATTCGAAACGTCTTCTTGCTGTTAGGAGTGACAGCTGACTGCCTCACAGTGTGATTAACATAGTTCAGAGTAATCCGGGGAAACTCTTTTAAACCGTGAGTGTAAAAATATCGTCTGTGCTGTTTCCATAGTTAACCAATGGCGAAAATGGCTTCCGGCGCTATGCCGGATGTTAGTGGGCGGGCTGAGACAAAACGCGGAAGTGATCGTGCACAGAGTCTATTTACTGGTGTTTGCGGCATTATTTACCGCCCAAAAAAGCATGTCTTAAACCAGACGCTAACGGGTAGACGGCGTTGGTCATTATGGAAATGATCCGGCTACGTCTGTGTGCTTTAATTTGCACGTCGTCAGTAGATCACGCGCAGAACTGTCCACTCCCATCGGCGCTTTTATTGAATTGCGCTCTCACACTAATTTGCCCTGTTTAGTAAATCTGGCCCTGAGTATTGTAAGAATTTGTACAGAAAACCCCCAGGTATTTGAAACCATCAGAAGCAATCTTGAAGGGTCGGAGTGATTGTGGATGTTTTTTTAGCTTCAGAGTTAACAAAAAAAGTTATCTTTTTTGTAGATTTATCTTGTAGCCACAAAGTCCTCAGCCTCCATCACTTAAGAAAATATCTTCTTACCGCCATCCTTGGTCCAGATGGAGAGCCTTGCAGGGAAAAACAAAGTTGGCCTGAGTCCAAGGTTGTATAGTTCTGCCATCATAGACCGGTATCGCCACTTCGAGTGTGTAATCCTTAGGATGTTAGGTTAAAGTAAAAGGCATGGGAGCAAGGGACAAGCATGTCTACTCCATTAGCCCTCTTTATCGTAAGCCTACATCATAATTTTTTTGGCTGGGGACTGTACACATAGAGATGTTCATCCGCAAGAGACGATGGCTTTCAATTTGTGTTTACCCTGCCATTAATCAGGGGACATAGAAGCAGACAAATCGACAGTGGGAGCATGAATAGCCCTGCTACTTGTTCTGACAATTTCTGACAAACATTTTTTTTAACAAAGACGAGCAGACATAGAAAAACTAAAGAAAACACAAGATGACAACGAGCCTGTCTGTAACGAGCAAACAAGACAAATCAGATTAGCCTTTGTTAAAGGTAGATACACTACCGTTTAAAAGTTTAGGGTCAGTACTTTTTTTAAGAAATTAATATTTTCAAGAAGGGTGCATTAAATTGGATGCAAGTCAGCGAAAAGACGTTTATAATGTTACAAAAGATTTATTTTTTCAAATGAATGCTGTTCTTTTGTATTTTCTCAAATAGTCCTGAAAAAATGTAAAAAAAATGTAGTTTTCACAAAAATATTAAGCAGCACAACTGTTTTCAAATAAGATGAGAAGAAATGTTTCTTGATCACCAAATCAGCATATTGTCACAAACTGCTGATCCAGAATCATAATCCATAAAACAGGCAATAGGTCAAGACACAGGGCAGATCATCCAAAAAGACAACAGGGCAGAAAAACACAGGGAAATCCAGGAAACCAGGCAGAAAGTCAAACCCAAAACAGTGGTAACCAGAGGGAGAGTGCTCAGAAAAACGCAGTGTGACACTTACAAGACTTCACAAAGAGTGAGAGAAAACACAGAGCTTACATACACAGACTTAACAAGCTAATGACACACAGGTGGATGTAATCACACGAGTCCAGGCTTATGGGAAATGTAGTTCATGATGGAATGGCAAAGGACTAGGGAGGAGTGCCCTCTGGTGGCTATCATAGGCACTTCGGCTGGCAGGCATGACCATTATGTATATAATGCATATGATTTCTGAAGGATCATATGACACCAAGTGTGCTGTAAAAGTCTGGAAAAGTGAAGCCAAAACGTTTCGATCTCCCCCCATGTGGTTTGTCCCAGTATAGCTCATAAACCCCGCCCTCTCCAAGTAATCGAGTGGGACATGAGACAAACTAAACAATCAAATTACACTTTAAATACATTTTTTTCCAAAAATAGTTTCTTTCATTTTAGGTCATTTTTATCACGCTGATGTAAGTTCAAGTGTTTGTGTTTTAAATAAGTTTGGTTTTAGTTAGTTATTTGATGCTATAAAAATGGCGGTCTGACGCATAGACTGTAAAAAAATATGGACGTAGTGTCCTTGACATCACCCATAGGATTCTAAAGAGCAGTTTTGAAGCGTAAAGTAGGGTTGAGCTGGCCGTTGCCATCTTGGCAGCGCGTCACCGCGCGTCACACCTGGATAACTGAAAATGGGCAAAGAGGCGGGACGTGGGTGGAACTGAGGTGACGTGATGAATAACAGACAGCAGACAAACGACAATCCACCTGTCACTCAAAGTGGCCACGCCCTTAATTATGCAGAACTTTAAGGCTTTATATAACGTAAACCAATGAGTTATAAAAAAATTCACCCCCCTCACAGTTGTCATGAAGGGCAAAATTAGCTATATAGACCAAAACCACTTGTACGAGGCTGTAAACATGTTTTTTTCTGCTGTAAAGTTGGGCATTTTAACATGGGGCTCAATGAGATTCTGCTCCCTTTTGGAGCCTGTCCCTAGCGGCCAGTCGATGAATTGCAGTTTAAGTCACTTCCGTACTGGCTTCAAGAGAAACTGGGGGAGGTTGCCGCTTGGTCTGACGTCATGATTGACAGCTGAGATTGACAGCTTCTCTGAGCAAAGTAGTCACTGAGGCACCAACTGACTTTTTTCAGGATTTTCGGGAGGAGATTGGAGCTTTAACTTCAATTTCTACACTTCCATAATTGTTTTTTTCACACCAACATAATGAGTTGTTCTGCAGTAAACTATACAAACCTATTCTGCAGGAGTGTGGCTGGGGCCTTGATACCGTGGCTCCACTTCATGCTCACTACTAGGCTCCAAGTTCACTACTGCTCAGACTCAGGTCCCGAATCAGTGCAAGATGTCAGCGCCATACTGGGATATTTTATTTTTTACAATGGAAGAGAGTGAAAGTGCGTTGTCCATCTTTTTTTACAGTCTACGTGTGACACTTAAGACTGGAGTAATGGCTTCTGAAAATTCAGCTTTGCCATCACAGGAATAAATTACATATAAAACTTTTTTTAAACATTTGAATTATATTTCACAATATTGCATATAATAAATTAAGTCTTGGTGAGCATAAGATATGTCTTTCAAAAACATTTAAAAAACTATAGCTAAACTTTTGAATGGGGGTGTATATACAGTACTACCGTGTGTATGCATAATAATAATAATAATTAAAAAAACAATTAGCAATATATAACTTGATTTTGGTTAAAGATGCAACAGACATTCTAAACATGAAAAAAAAATAAATAAATAAAAAAAAACACTACCGATGCCACATGCATGCTTTTAAACTCATCCTTTTCATGGCAGCTGAAAACAATTCAGCCATCACATTTACATATTGAATTAAAAATGATTTCATAACTTTGTGAAAAACTTTTAATCCAAAACAAATCAAATTTCACACTTTCAAAATAATGATAATAATAAAAAAAAAAAAAAAAAGCTAAAACATGTTTGTTCAGCCCTGTGAAAACCGGCCTAAAACTGACAGAGCCTGAGTGTAAAGCAACATAGGGGTTTAGAAATGCAGGTCTATAAATAAACAGGCACGGCTGCTTTGCCCATAGTCATGGTGGTGTACAGGGAGTCTGTTCTGATCTCACCTTTTAATGTTATTCCATCTTTCATTTGAACTCTCCTCCAGCCTGGAGGCGTTCACCCTACTCGGCATGCCAATGCATTGATCTGTCCCCAGAGCACAGATCACTAAGAGGGACTGTAGGATGAGAACCTCTCACCCTACAATGTTCAATGTTTTGCATCTTGATAGTCAACCCATTCTCACTCCCAAGGCGTCAAAATTTGAAGCAAGGTTAAGTGCCTTCCACGTCACAATGAAGACGCTAAAGGTACCCCTAGGCGTCACTATATCGATGCGCAGGGTACTCCAATCATTTCAGTTGTTTGCCCAATGTGTCAGATCAAGACGCATTTAATTCTTTGCATTTGTAAAAGCAGACATGATTTTATGAATATTTATAGGCTACTTTTAAATTTTGGAGCAACTAACCCAACTCCTGCCCTAAACCTACCTACTTCTCAACAATATAAAACACGTAACAGGCTAATAAAAGTACAGTCACAGGTATTTATTGCAAAAACTGACCAAGAACAGTATAAAAGTATTAACTCGTGTTGCATTCCAAGTCTTCTGAAGTCATACGATATCTTCATGTAAAGAACAGAGTTGATTTTAATGTTGTAATCGCTGAAATGATGATCCCGGCACTCCGTGAACGCACTCATTCATATCTCATTCAAATGATACACACGACTCTTTAGCATGACGCAATCGGTCACAAGACACACGAGAGCCAATGACATTTTACAATCAAAGCTGACGTAATGACGCAACTGGTCACGAGACATACGAGAGCCAATGCAATTTCACTATGAAATCTGATGTAACGGGCGGCAATTTTTGAAATTTGATGTGTGCATGATCTTCGGCGGATGGAGATGCTGATCGCTTTTGGGGATTTCCTTCACACAAATCAATCGTTTGGCCTCGGAACACGTGGAATATTTCTACTTTTTGAATAAATTGTGCATGCAGTCGTATCTGCCTGTTATATCCTGTATTTTATATCATATAATACACAAATGGGTGTATATATAACTCTTCAATACATCACTAATCCTTCTTCCAAAACATGTTTTTGTCTTACCCTGATTCACTATGGTAATCCTATTATAAGCGTTTATATTTTAGACCTGTCGTGATGTGTCATGTATAGGTGGCTGTATTAAACAAATGTGGATGGAGTAAACAAACATTTTATTTAACCATAACACGCAGGAGTGACAGGAAAATAGAATAGCACAACCACTTAAACTAAAATGACATGAAACAATGAACAGAGAATACTAACCCCTGTTTTCACAGACAAGGTTTAAACCTAGTCCCAGACTAAAACTCATGTTTGAGCTGTTTTAACTGAAAACAACTTGCACTGACATATCTTAAAATATGTCAGTACCATTGTTTTGTTTCATGATGCACACCAGTAATGTTTTTTTTCTAAGGCACGTTTATAACTGCTACTTAAATGTCCTAATTGAACTAAGGTCTAATCCTGGCTTAATCTAAGACCTGTCTGTAAAACCAGGGGCCTAGGGTGAATTCAGAGTGTTGGGACACTTTTTCCAAGTCATCTCAATGGCAAAAAGTGTCCCAATCACCCTGAATTCACCCTATACCATGAAGCCGGTTTAGGTTACTCCCCCAGTTTCTCTTGCTTGCAAATTAAAGGTCACTGATTTTTAAAGACAAAATTGTCTGGCTATAGTGATGATTGTTTATTATAATTATTTTATATATATATATATATATATATATATATATATATATTATTCCTAATAATCCTAATCCATTACATATGAGCAATTTTAGTTTAACAGTTATTATTAAGCATTAGAGAGATTCTGGCCAATTATCTCGTGGAACTGAATTGCAGTTGCTCTGTTTCAAGGAATGTGATTAGCTGTTTGCTACTGATGTCACGTCTTCATGTGTACGCGCTCTATGAACTCAGGATCTAAGTCTGAGCTGACAGAGAAAGTTGATGATCAGTGTCACGGTACAAACAAAGCCTAATTGAATTGGTTTGGTTTTGTCAACTTGAAACGAATCCCATAACCCTGAGTTTGTTCAACTACCATCATGGTATAGGCCCCAGGCCTAACGCCAGGTGTGTATACGGTGCATATTTTTTCCGGTGCCCATGTTAACAGGTTAGAGCGTTCGCACTGCACACGGATGCTGTCCATCAATGTGTTCCAGGTGCTGTCACGAACGGCGGTGAAGATTCCTCAATCGGAGGTCTCACTCGCCTGAGTACTAGCATTCAGTTTGGACTACATTTCCCAAGAGCCCACATGCCTGGACTGATTACTGCACACCTGTCCATTGTAAATTGTCAGCTGTAAGTTTTAATTAAAAATGTTTGCTTGAGCAACTTAATATATAAATCTATACAAGTAATGTATTGAATAATACATTGTTTAAATGTAGTGTGTTTAATCGTGAATACGTCTGTGAAAGATCGTCTGTGAACTGTACTGTATAGAGAGAGAATCACAGTAAGTAAAAATAATGAATAAATGTTTTGTTTGTGGTATACAGCCGCGGATCAGCTGCACACTGCAAACATATCATATGTGAAAGCACAATAGCGCATATGTACTGCAACACGCACCGCATACGCACTGCACACGGAGTATGTGTGAACCTGCCGTAAGGGTTTAAATACACAGGTGAGGAACTAATGAGTAACTATGGAAACTAATAATTACCAGGAACACAGTCAAAACAGGAACACAGAAAATGAAACTAAAACACAATGAAACTAAACAGACTTAGATAGTTACAGGATGATTTTCGTGAGAAAATCTTGTCATATCCGTAAATAGAGAAAAGTTGCTCTGGCAACTTTGACATGGAGCACGCTAAAAATCAGAGCTCGTAATAAAATGAGAGATGGGGAGAACTGAGGGATTTGAAATGCAAAAGATGCATTTTTATTATTCAACAGGTGAGTAAGGTATTTTTTTGAACAGATAAATTACCATATGTAGCTTTCTAACAGTTCATTGTAAAGTATTATCTATTTTGACGGGTCATTTCATTACAGTTGTTGTAGCGCTGTGGAATTTATTTTTAAGTAAATTCATTGTCTATTAATTGGTATAACTACGTCTTTAGCTAGAGCTTCAGCTTGAGATCCTTTCCATCCAAACTGGCTATATCTCCTTGTAGTGAATGTAGCCTTGCAGTGAATGTTTTATGAGCAATATGATAATTTTCTCTTTTTTTTTAGTTATGAGAAAGAACCATAGAACCATAGTCACACAGAGCTGAAGCACAACCAAAACAATGTTTTTCTGCAAAATGCATGCAGTTTGGATTTTAACCACTAGAGGGCCAAAAGTTACATATGATGCCTCCCAGTTCGCCTACTTATACTATGCCCTAAAAGTATGTACTCTTTTTGTGAGGAAAAAGTACATACTTTGGAGTGTGTAGCAGAAGAGTAGACAAGCTTCGCATCCTGACACGCATCCTGTCACCGTAAACTGGCCTATCAATCATCTTAAAATCAGTTAAAATCCTCCACATTTCATTTAATTTCATTTCACTTCCTACAGTATCTGAGAGAAATGCAGTAGCACGTTGATCTGCAGTCACTGGTCTTTCATGCGGAGACTCTCCTCATATTAATGCATAATGAAGCATTTAAAAGTTAATAGCCAAATGGATCTTTATAAAAGTTCACATTGTTATTGCAGATGAAATATAACATGGACAACATTAAATAAATATTTTTTATCAGGTTAAACTTTGATTATTAGTCACTCAAACCTTTATCTAAACCTCTCACCATCGGTCACGCATATCTGCCATGTTTTGTTGTTTTTTTAGTACTTTTTACTTGTGTTTGTAGTTCTGAACCAAATCCTCCTCCAAAGCGCAATGGGTTGTGGACAATATTAGCCTTTATAGTGTGCACGGATCCACACTTCGAAAATCTACCGGAAATAGTAGACCATCCGGGGACTTTTGACACTCTTTTCAACATACTATGCTTTGGGACACACTTATTCTAATCTCACATACTATTTAGGATGGATAGTATGGACATTGGGATGCAGGGATAGTGTACCTTTAAATAAAGTTTGCCACAAGGGATCACTTTTGCAAGAGCTCCATTTGGTGAAGTAAATGGCAGAGAAGCAATATGTTAGAGATAAACAACAGACATTATCTTGCTTCTCGTATTTTAAGTGCAATTTTGCCGCACAATTTTCACAAACTTTTTCACTCTCCTCAAAATATTCTGTTTGCTGTTAGCACATTTGTTTACTATGTTCTCAGAACTGTTTTAACATGAAGATAGATAACTATACTTTGCACACTGTTTTCCCTACACAAAAGAGATGAGAGAGGAAACATGTCTACAGAACGAATGCATGTGCCAGGGTTCACCTCTTTGTGCCTACATACACACACACACACACACACACACACAAATGTCTTTTCTGGCCTGGATCACACAACCTGTCAGTCTTTATGCAGAAACAGCAGACTCACTGTAGCACTAGAACTACTTGAATGAGTACAGCCATGTGAAATCTCACAGCAGGAGAGGCATTTTAAAACTTACCTGAGAGACTTGTAGACTCTTGTAGGATGTTTGATCTAAAAATACTAATATATTTTTATAGAATAACATAAGGATGCCTGAATAGTCACAGGAAATGTGAAATTTTTTTGTAATTCTAATGGAAAAAGACTGTAAAAATTATATAGTAAAAACCAACTGTTTTTGGACAACTGTACGTAACCTTAGATTTTACAGAGTATGCATCAAAAGGAGAAACGAATCATGAGACTGATTTTAATACTAAAATTACAATGCACTGGTTCATATAAATATTCTTAACTAGGCATTCTGAGAGGTTTTTATGCAGAATATGAAACACACTTGCTAGCTGTGGGTAAGATAAGCAGAATACTACTTTGATGTTTTGATTTCGTACAGTGTCTTTATAACTAACATGCATTAAATTGAATGATGAGAATATAAATGTTCTAAGCAAACATACAGTAAGGAATCATCCCTTTGGGTCACCACTTTCATCCAAATGCTTACAATAACCAAGATGCTTCACCATGAAGTATGACTCTGCAGCAAGTACACTTCTGTGTGAATATTGCTGGTCTCGTAATGACCCGGTTATGCCTTCACATCACCCTCAGGGGGGATCAAAAGTACAATGATATGATGTTCCACAGTAGAAATGATCTTTCACTGAACAATGGTGATGAGCGGCCCGGTGAGGCTCCTTCTGTTGATGTTCTGAAATAAAGCCCAAAGCCCATGGCAAAAAATATTCTATTAAGGATATATCTGTTGAGACATCTCTCACACCCTAAAATTCCTCTTCAGGGCTCTGGCAAACTCCAAGACATAACTACTGTGAGATTCATCTCATTTCGTGTTATTCCAGTGAGCTCAGCAAGGTTTGCTGCAGGAGCTTTTCAAAGTGAGATTTCTGTAAGCTTGTCAACAAAAGTTCTACTAAGCCTGTCTAGATCAAACTCTAACCCCTTATACCACCAGAATGTGAAGAAAGAGGACCGCGAAGACCCATCAGGCACTGAGATTACCACCTGCAGGTCTGCAGAAACCAATTTAGGTTCCTCCTGTGGTATACTCAGGCTGACTTTAACAAATATGCTAAAACTTTTTAATGCACCAAGAAGGAAATAACATTTTCAAAAGGCTGCAAATGGCACAATATACACAATAAGCAAATATACTACGGTCAAAATTCACATTTGTTAGAAATTTAAATTTCTAACAAACAAATATGATTTAAAAATGACTTGAGGGTTTAAAAGAGCAAAGTTAAGGCAAGACTTATTTGTGGCCCCAGGCAGAGCAGTACAAAGCATGGAGTGGGATTAATCATGGTTATAAAATCAATCATGGGTGCAGAAGACTAGTAAAAATCAATGTGACAAATGTCCCTGACAGTATTCTTCAGGAGAGGACAGAATGTTATAAACTACAGAAAGACAAAAGGACCATAAAGGACTAGAGTCCAAACATACAAATCCCCCCAATACATTTATTTCTACATCATTCTGTCTAAATTTGTCTCGTTTTGAATGTTTCTCTTTTGAGGTTTAACAAATCACAAAAACCCAGCTCAATACTCAGGTTTAGCTGTCCCAGATATTTCCCACTGGCTTCTCCTTTGCTCCTCCTAAAATTAGTTTTGCAACTCTCTGTTGTGACTGTTGCTATCCCAGCCATTTGTTCTTCTGGAACGAACAGATCAGCTAATGGTGGCATCCAGATGGGCAGATTTAAATTCACCTACTGCTGCTGTGTACAAGGCACTTCACCCGCATTTTCCTCCTCAATATGTCCTCCTAAATATCACCGAATTATATTTCAGGATACGGAGCTATGCTTCAGTATTGCATTTTGAAATTACCATAAGGTTAAAACTGTTAAGTGTAAATTCTGTTGACTTGCTGAAGTTTTGTTGCCATCATATGCCTAGCCTGACAAAGAAGTGCATCTGTGAACATGGCAAGCACATGTAGTTAGCATGTCAAAGCTACAGGGACAGACATTAAGTTGACAGCTAAGAGACTAAGCTAAAATCATCCTGAAGGAAGGCACAAGTGTTGCTGGAGCATGATTTGTACAAACTGGGCATATATGCTATGCAGAAAAAAAAAGAAAATATATAAAATGTATCGTTTCCCATGCCAAAGTGGGGTTAAAGAAAAAGCTGAGTAGTACTTTTTCATCCAGGGCTCATAAAAGCCCTGATTAAAATAATCTCAGTGCTGACAAAGATACACAGAGATCTTAAATCAGGTTAGACCTCCACAGCCACGTCAAACAACCATTCCCTTTCAGTCGGTTACGTTCGACGTTACGTCGTCACCGATGTATCGGGATCACTTCTGGGAGCCCTATCAGCTTCGAGTGTATACAGAACGGGCCAATGGCCATTGGCATGGGAGATTTGCATCTCGCGCTCCGCCCCGCAGCACGGGTATAAATATGGAAGCGGATGCAGCGCACATTTGTCATTCACTTCAAAGTCGAATGTTGTGCTGCCTGAAGAGTGTTCCTGTTTTGCAAGAGAGAAAACAGAGAGCGAACGAGAGAAGGGGAAGCTTGGAGTGCTGGGAGTGAAGGCACGACAGCAACGATCGCGATCTCACGCTGTGAGAGAAAACTGCTGTTTTCACAGCATTTCTGTGGGTTCGGTGAGGGTGTTCCCAAAACAGTGAGTGCATACATCTCCTTGTGTTTTGCCGCGGTCATCTCCCTGTGTGCTTCAGCACATTAAAAGAGCTTTTCCCTAAAAGAGTACACGGGTGTGACACTGCGTCTTTTTCAAGATGTCATCCCACCCGTGCGTTTCTGGATGCGGTCGTTCCCTGTCACCAGCTGACAGTCACAGTCGTTGTCTTACGTGTCTGGGCATTCAGCACGCTGAGGCAGTGTTTGTGGATAGTTCGTGTACCCACTGCGGTAACATGACTATCTCGGCATTGAGGTCGAGACTCATCTACCTTCGGGAAGGCGGAGTCCCCTTACCTATACCCCGATCTAGAGCTATTCCTGCTGGACAGCAGAATAGAGCTACTTCGGCGAATAGCCAGGGTGACCTGAGGAATACGGTTAGGGCTACCCCGCCGAGGCAATCTCCGTGGGCCCCTAATCCTCTGACGCGCCACAGCCGGTTGAGTTACCGAAAGAGCACGCTGGCCCCTCCCATGGGCGTCCAGTGGTGACTTTCGGAGCTCCAGCAGATGACAGGATGTCGATCGCTGCATTGGAGGGGGAGCTTCAGTCATCTGGGGATGAAGACTCGGCTGCGTTGCCTCTCTCTGGGAGAGACAGACCCAGAATTGACGGCCATGCTTTCCTGGGCCGCCGAAAAGGTGCCCTTCTTCCCGGAAGTGCATGAGGAGCTCACTAGGTCACGGACAGCACCTTTTTCTGCCAGAAACCGGCCCAGTGGCTCTTCACTCCTCACTACCCTCGATGGCGGGCCAGCCAAGGGGTACGTGGAGATCCCGCCAGTGTCCGGCGTCCGCTTCCTCTTGGCGAGGTAATTCGCGTCTCCCATCCAAGGCCTGTAAGTTTACGTCCACTCTAACAGGCAAAGCTTACAGAGTCTGTGGACAGGCTGCGTCCGCCCTGCATGCCATGGCGTTGCTCCAGGTGCATCAAGCCCAGGCACTCATGGACATGCATGAGGGTAGACCTGACCTCGAGCTCCTCCGGGAGCTCCGGGCGGCGACGGACCTCGCTCTCCGGGCGACGAACGTCACCACTCGTTCCATTGGTCAGGCGATGTCCACCATGGTGGTCCAGGAGCGCCATCTCTGGCACAACCTGGCCGATATGAGGGAGACCGATAAATATCGGTTCCTGGGCTCCCCCATTTCCCAGGTTGGCCTATTCAGCGACGCGGTTGAGAGCTTCACCCAGCAGTTCTCGGCCACCCAGAAGCAGACAGAGGCCATCAAATACATTGTAGGATTTGAGGGCGCACCAGACACAAATGAATCTTCCAGATGATTCATTCAAACATAATTCCACACAAAACTCAACTCAACAGATCTATGGCCTTAAAAGAAGTGGGCTCTGTTCAGTCTGCGCCAACTAACAAAACCCCCACTTTACGGCCTTGCAAGCTTTGGGCCACACCAAGATAACGGCAGAGATTGTTTGACCCCCAAGACAAAGATCTAAAGCAGATCCCCTTCTTCTCAACGACCCTTAAATGAACTCTTGAGTGACACGGTTAAAATCCACAAGAAAACCCAAAGAGACTGTTGTTACATATAAACTGCATCAAATCATTCAAAAAGAATGATAGCCGGACTTACATTCAAACAGCCTTCTACTGTATAATTCTATATCATGTCTACTATTACCAATACACGTGACCATTATGCATATATATCACAATTCATGTGATTGTCATAACTATTGAATGATTGACTGAAAGTGTACCTTACTTGGTATCAGTATGATTGTATGCTCATAATTCAGAAGATGGCTTGATTGAAATCTGTGTAGAATGTATCGTGTTCTTATAATAAGAAATCATGTCTAACGGTACTCTCTGCTTAGAGCAGGAAGTTAGGAGACCATAGATAACAGGTAATTTATGGGAGGGGTGGGGACGCAGTCACCTCTGAACCAAAAGATGATACCTAATTGGTCAGAACCCATCCAGGAGGATGGGCAGACATTTGAGTTTAAAATCTCAGAACACGAACAAAGAATTAGAAAAAGGACAACAAAGAATAGGACAGAGTTTAGACAAAGAAGACAGATTACGACAAAGACCGAGACCGGTCAGAGGCAGACCAAGATCCGAGAAAATGGGTTAACAATTTGTTTAAAGCCATCTAAATACTCTCGTTTCACTTTCCTTTCTTTTACTTAGTTTCTTTTCTTTCCGTTGAGTCTCGTGCTCTAAGTTAAGTTTTGCCGCAAAGTTTAAATAAACGATTCTACAACAAAGCGCGCTTCAACTTCTAACAACATCCACGAGACTTTCCATCCATCCGCCAACACGCCACATGATTGGCTTCCCAAGACGTCGATCAAAGAACCTGGGGAACCCCTCTGCAGCCAGGACCAAGAAGGATCGAGGGAATGCCCATTCAAAGAAGATACGAGACACAAGCAGCAGCAGCCTCCATCGAGGCAACAGCGCGGAGCCGGCCACAGGAAGGCCGCCCAGCCCGCTCAGGCCACTGCTAAGCCAGGTAGCAAGCGGAAGTCCAAGCGACCCTGAGACGGGCCACCCAGAGATGGAGGGGACAGCTCATCGGGAGATGGTGTCCACATCACTCCCTCCCCCGGAGGAGGGCCGGGGGAGAATCTTTTGTTCATATTTAATTTGTGCTCCGCCACTGGCCTATTGGAAAAAGAGCTGTTTCCAATATCTCTGGGTGCCAAGAGAGCGCGCTTGGCGGTGTACGGCGGTATGCCTTGTCACCCTCAGGTGCCTCTCCCATCGCCAGCAGGGGGCGCTGGCTGTGTCCTGAGGCCTCCACACACCCTCGCGCCCCCTCTGTGGAAGCAGGTAAGTGTTGCACTGCACACTCAGACCCCACTTCGTGCCGCTACACCGTCCAAGTCGGGTCCCTGCATGCCGCCTCGCTGCCCCACTGCGGGTACGTCTGTGGTGCTGTTGGTCCCGCTTGCTCGGTCGCTGGGAGCCTGGCTGGCGCTTCCCAGCTCGTCTCGCTGGCTCATTCGTACCATCAGACTCGGCTATGCGATTCAGTTCGCCCGGCGACCCCCCAAGTTCAGGGGCATCCACTTCACCTCCGTGCTGAAGGAGGGTGCTCCTGTTTTACGGGCGGAGATTGCAGTCCTACTGGCGAAGGACGCCGGTCCCTACAGCCGATATGAAGACAGGCTTCTACAGCCCGTACTTCATTGTACCCAAGAAAGGCGGTGGGTTACGGCCAATCTTGGACCTGCGGTTCTTCAATCGGTCCCTGCACAGGCTGCCGTTCAAGATGCTAACGCAGAAACGCATCTTCGGTTGCATCCGTCCCCAAGATTGGTTTGCAGCGATCAACCTGAAGGACGCGTACTTTCATGTCTCGATTCTCCATCGACACAGCTTTGCGTTCGAGGGGCGGGCATATCAGTACAGAGTCCTACCCTTCGGGCTGGCCCTGTCGCCCCGTGTCTTTACGAAGGTCGCGGAGACGGCCATTGCTCCCATGAGAGAGCGTGGTGTTTGCATTCTCAACTACCTAGACAACTGGCTGATTCTGGCCCAGTCGAGAGAGCAGTTGTGCGAACACAGGGACATGGTGCTCAGTCACCACAGCCAGTTGGGACTTCGGGTCAACTGGGAAAAGAGAAAACTCTTCCCCGTGCAGAGGATCTCTTTTCTCTGTATGGAGCTGGATTCGGTCAATTGGACAGCGCGCCTCACAGAGGAGCTCATCCAGTCGGTGTTGAACAGCTTGAATTCGTTCAAACGCAGAACAGTGGTCCCACTGAAACATTTTCAGAGGCTCCTGGGGCATATGCAGCCACAGTAACGCCACTCGGATTGCTTCATATAAGGCCACTTCAACACTGGCTCCATGGCCTGGTCCCAAGATGGGCGTGGCAGAGCGGTTCATTCCGTGTGTCAGTCACACCGAATTGCCACCAAACCTTCAGCCCGTGGTTGGACCCTTCGTTTCTACAGGCAGGTGTTCCCTTAGAACAAGTGTCCAGGCATGCTGTGGTCTCCACGGATGCCTCTGCCACCGGCTGGGGGGCCATGTACAACGGGCATGCAGTCTCAGGTCTGTGGACGGGGCCTCAACTGCATTGGCATATCAACTGCCTCGAGTTGTTAGCAGTACATCTTGCACTGGGCCGCCTCAAAGGGCCACTACGGGCAAGCACGTTCTGGTCCATACAGACATCAACAAACAGGGTGGTCTACGCTCCCGTCACATGTCACAATTCACCCGCCATCTCCTCCTTTGGAGTCAGAAGCATCTGAGGTCGCTTCGCACCACTCACATTCCAGGCCTGCTCAATCGTGCAGCCAACGAGCTCTCACGACAGCAAGTGCTTCCGGGAGAGTGGAGACTCCATCCCCAGGTGGTCCAGCTGATCTGGAGATGCTTCGGGACCACACAGGTAGACCTGTTTGCTGCCCCGGACACGTCGCACTGCCAGTTGTTTTACTCCCTGACCGAGGGGACCCTTGGCACGGATGCACTGGCACACAGCTGGCCCCGGGCCTACGCAAGTATGCGTTTCCCCCAGTGAGCCTTCTAGCACAGACTCTGCTCAAAGTCAGGGAGGACGAGGAGCAGGTCTTGTTAATTGCGCCGTATTGGCCCAACCGGACCTGGTTCCCGGAACTAGTGCTCCTCGCAACAGCACCTCCTTGGCCCATTCCTCTGAGGAAGGACCTCCTGACTCAGAGACGGGGCACCCTATGGCACCCGCGTTCAGACCTCTGGAAACTCCATGTCTGGTCCCTGGAAAACCCTCAAAGTGTATGTTGCCGCTATTGCCGCACATCATGATGTAGTTGATGGTAAGTCCTTGGGGAAGCATGATCTGATCGTCAGGTTCCTGAGGGGAGCGAGGAGACTAAATCCGCCTCGCTCTCACTCTATACCCTCTTGGGACTTGTCTCTGGTGCTAACACCACTGCAGAGAGCGCCCTTTGAACCATTGCTGTCAGCAGAGTTGAAAATCTTGTCTCCGGACTGCATTGGCTTCCGTTTAGAGGGTAGGGGATCTGCAGGCATTTTCGGTCGACGAATCGTGCCTAGAGTTCAGGCCGGCCAACTCTCACGTGATCCTGAGATCCTGCGCCCCCTGCTGAGCTAGGTGCCATATGTTGTGACCCCTACGGCGGTCCCATATGTGTATTCTGAAAGGGAACGTCTCGGTTACGTATGTAACCCTCGTTTCCTGAAGGAGAGAATGGAGACGTTGCGTCTCGTCGCCACGGTTGCTGTACCATCGCTGTACGGCCGAGTCACGAATTGGCTCCTCAGTGAAAAACAAATGTGCGCTGCATCCGCTACCGTATTTATACCCGCGCTGCGGGGCGGAGCGGGAGATGCAAATCTCGCACGCCAATGGCCATTGGCCCGTTCTGTACACACTTGAAGCTGATAGGGCTCCCAGAAGTGATCCCGATACGTCGGTGACATTGACTTAACGTCTCCGTTCCCTTTCTTTATTCCTTCATGTCCATTTGTCCAAATCATATGCTAGCAAGTATGCCAAACATTTAGAAACTCCAATCCATATGACTTCAAATATGAATGAGTGAGCTTTGTAAGGTTTAAAATGTCATCCTTTACATGAGTTCATTATAATGCATAGATATAACTGTCAGGGTCCTGTACTTCATGTCATGTTTCTTATTTTGAATTAACCATGTGTTTTGCCTTGCCCTTGGGGGGATTATTGTTCGTGAGTCAATGTCAAGAGATACATTTCATGTCATGTTCCACGGTCAAGTCATGGATATGTATCGTGTTTTGAACCATTAAACACCTTTTTTATCTGCATTTTGATCCAGACTCTTGCTTAACTTTTGAGGCCACATTACAATAACTCATAGCCCTTTCTTGTAAACCCTTACTTAATGAGTTTTAAAAACTGTTTTTTAACAGAACAGTTTTTTTTCCTAGATGTCTGGCTAGGTGATATCAAAGAGCTCGTCCTTTTCTAAAAAACATAGCCAATAGCGATTTGTTTATGCCACTGCTCAGCAAAGTCACATTTGACAGCCACAGTTAAATCACAAATTAACTCATAGATTTATTTTTCAGATTTAATATAAAACTATTACTACAGCAAAACTGATCATTTTTACTGTAGTAATGTTCAGTCAGGAGGAGATAATGTTTAAAATGCTTGTAATTTAGTCTTGTTGCAGGGCAGCGGTTTCATTTAATCTGCTTGTCATTGCTGTTTATAATACTGAGCCTCTCTAACCATTATAATAATATACAGTGGGGAGAACAAGTATTTGATACACTTCGCAGGTTTGCCCACTTACAAAGCATGTAGAAGTCTGTAATTTTTATCATAGGTACACTTCAACTGTGAGAGACGGAATCTAAAACAAAAATCCAGAAAATCACATTGTATGATTTTTAAATAATTAATTTGCATTTTATTGCATGACATAAGTATTTGATCACCTACCAACCAGTAAGAATTCCGGCTCTCACAGACCTGTTAGTTTTTCATTAAGAAGCCCTCCTGTTCTCCACTCATTACCATTAGTAACACACTACGCCGTCATGGATTAAAATCCTGCAGCGCACGCAAGGTCCCCCTGCTCAAGCCAGCGCATGTCCAGGCCCGTCTGAAGTTTGCCAATGACCATCTGGATGATCCAGAGGAGGAATGGGAGAAGGTCATGTGGTCTGATGAGACAAAAATAGAGCTTTTTGGTCTAAACTCCACTCGCCGTGTTTGGAGGAAGAAGAAGGATGAGTACAACCCCAAGAACACCATCCCAACCGTGAAGCATGGAGGTGGAAACATCATTCTTTGGGGATGCTTTTCTGCAATGGGGACAGGACGACTGCACCGTATTGAGGGGAGGATGGATGGGGCCATGTATCACGAGATCTTGGCCAACAACCTCCTTCCCTCAGTAAGAGCATTGAAGATGGGTCGTGGCTGGGTCTTCCAGCATGACAACGACCCGAAACACACAGCCAGGGCAACTAAGGAGTGGCTCTATAAGAAGCATCTCAAGGTCCTGGAGTGGCCTAGCCAGTCTCCAGACCTGAACCCAATAGAAAATCTTTGGAGGGAGCTGAAAATCCGTATTGCCCAGTGACAGCCCCGAAACCTGAAGGATCTGGAGAAGGTCTGTATGGAGGAGTGGGCCAAAATCCCTGCTGCAGTGTGTGCAAACCTGGTCAAGAACTACAGGAAACGTATGATCTCTGTAATTGCAAACGAAGGTTTCTGTACCAAATATTAAGTTCTGCTTTTCTGATGTATCAAATACTTATGTCATGCAATAAAATGCAAATTAATTACTTAAAAATCATACAATGTGATTTTCTGGATTTTTGTTTTAGATTCCGTCACTCACAGTTGAAGAGTGCCTATGATACAAATTACAGACTTCTACATGCTTTGTAAGTGGGCAAACCTGCAAAATCGGCAGTGTATCAAATACTTGTTCTCCCCACTGTAAATACAATATTGTATTTACATGTTTTTGGGTACGTCCAGAGCACACTGACACAAAACAAGGCTACAATTGCTTCAATGGAAAGCATATTTACACTGTCTGGAAAGTTCACTATCCTCTATGTACAATAGTGCAATATGTGCCATTTTCCATATAGAAAAATAGTAAATGTGTGAGCAAGTGACTGATTTCTTTTAAAGGTGTAGGGGGTGGGAGCTTCAGATTCTAGTCTTGATTGGACAGAAAATCTGATGACCCAGCTAACAAAAATATATTCTAAGAATGTCTTGCTAACGTTGCCATTAAATTATGAAAACTTTATTTCAGAATGTTCAAAACGTCTATTTTTTTGTTTTAAAAATATTTTTTTCTTGGTTATGTGAACGTTAAGGGAACATTCAATTTTGCAAACATTGGAATGATACTTTTAAATATTCCCTGAACATTCTAAAACAAGTAGTAACATTTAAAAATGTTAGACAAACGTCCAAATAAAACATTTCAGGATAAAAAATTTCCATAATTGACGTATAAATAATTTTGTTGTTCTATTGTTTTGAGAACCTTATTAAAGACCAGATAACTTTGAACGAATGTTCTATTAATGTTACTAGAAGAATGTTTGTTCATAACTTTGAGAAAACCTTGCCAGAATGTTACACTGCAAAAAATGCTTTTCTTACTTAGTATTTTTGTCTTATTTTCAGTCCAAATATCTAAAAATTCTTACATTAAGAAGCATTTACTAGGCAAGCAAAAGTTTTTGTCTTGTTTTGGGAAAAAATAACTCAAAATTAAGTGAGTTTTTGCTTAAAATAAGCAAAATAATCTGCCAATGGGGTAAGCAAAATAATCTTGTTTTCTGTTTGAATTAAGAATATTTTGTTTACCCCATTGGCAGATTATTTTGCTTATTTTAAGCAAAAACTCACTTAATTTTGAGTTTTTTTCCCCCAAAACAAGACAATAATTTTTGCTTGTCTAGTAAATGCTTCTTGTTTTAAGAATTTTTAGATGTTTGGACTAGAAACAAGACAAAAATACTAAGTAAGAAAAGCATTTTTTTGTGTAGCCAAAGTTCTGAGAATGTTCCCTGTTAGCTGGGGAGAAGCTGAAGTGCAGAATGATGTTTATTTCATCAAAAATATTGATCCATATTGGCGGTAGAAAGAGACTGTACATTTTGAATGCATATATCTTCTACATGTGAATTTTGACATTGTTTTGGAGCTCACTAGCTTCTGATTTCATGGGAACTTTTAAAAAAATTACAAGGACCAAAACAAAACACAAAATCTAAATGTGTTGTGCTGGTATGAAAGTACTGTTATTTTTAATGAGACTCATCCCTTGAGCCAGTTACATGCCTGGCTCCCCACAGGGCCACTGGGAGAGAGAGATTATATTATGCATGGATGTCAACAATCCACTGGCATGGAATTAGTCAAAACCCTCATTTAGAGAGCTTTTTATTTAAAAGGATATTGTGAGCAGTGCAAAATCCTGATGGGTAGATATACATAACACCCACTAAACAGTACATAAAAACTTTTAAAATCATGTTTAGCATAGCATACCAAACATTGCATACTGTATAACGTAACACATTAAAACCAAGAGTAACTACTTTCACCTTACTACTTGAAAGTGAACAGTGAAGTGTTGATCATGATATAAAACATGGCTCACTCACCCCCCAGCCCTCCTCCTGACTGTCAGCAGCATCGTCATGCTCAAAGGGTATGAGAGATGAGGGTAGGTGTTTCTTATGACTGGACCCTATCCCGTCTGCCTGCTTCTCCATATCTGTGTGGAGAAACACAATTTAGTGAAATCTTCATTTAAAAAAAACACTTATTAGAGAAAAAATGTACTTAATTAAAAAATAAAAGTGAGATGAGATAGATTGAGACATAGAAAAGTATGAAAAATAAGTTGAAATTAGACAGAGCATAAATAACGAACAAGGCTAACTGTACATCTAAAACTCTCATTCTAGAGGCAAGAAAAAGAAAGCAGAGGAAAATTGGGGGACTGGATGGCATTTTATCATCCAAGAAGCAGGGTGCCTGTCCCACTGCATCTGGCACTAACAAGATTACAGGCTGGCAGATGGAAGACAGATAAAATGTACCTTTTTTTCCTAATTTCTTCCATTTAAATTTTTTTCATGTGACTAATGGGTGGTTTCACAAGTTGAAGTCTGAAAAGCATGAAAAGTTGTCAGTGTTAGTGTTGATGGGGATTCTGCAAAGCCAATGCAGCATGAATATGGATCATTTGGTCATTTGGTTTCTTCTCATTGACAGAGAAATGGCATATCTGTAGTTTGATCTTGAGGGCTATTTGAGAGACAATAGTGCTACATAATTATACAATGAATCTTTTGTCCTTGCACAAGCTGTGCAACGATGAGACCTCATAGTTAACAAATAACTCCAATTGCTATTCCAATAAAAACACAAAGGTTAATGATGACTATTTGCCCCATCAATACGACGACCTATTTAGAGAGAGCATCATGTCTACCAGCAAGTAACACAATAATATTCTATATTTTTTCATTTTAATTTAATCAAAAAAGCATATCAAAATAATTGTATATGCATCTGGGTCTTACTATTCAAAAATTCAATCTCTCTCAGAAGAGAACAAGGCCTTGTAAATCTATAGGCCTTTGCAACGAGAGTATCTATCTCCAACCAGAGAGTTCAGCTCCAAACAGATACTTTAAAAAAAAAAAATCATTAAATCTTGCATGAGTGCATCGCTTTATGAATATTTGGAATGTAAATGAAATACATCAAATACTGCAAAGTGTACTGAATTTTTTTCCAGACATAGTCTTAAAATATGTGTGAACTGTGAATGAACATAAGTTTCTAGCTATCTTTGAATACTCAAGAACCCTCTTAGCATTCAGAGAGGCTTTGTCTTCTCCTGGAGAGCAGTGTTTAATCAAGGCAAACTACACATGGGGAAAATCAGAACTGATGATAAAACCTGTCCCACTCCTCCAAACATACTTCAGATTGAGATGAACTACACAGACATAAAAGAGAGAGTGAGACAGACACAGATGCAAAAAAATAATCCAGACCTGAAGGCATTAGTTGTGGCGAGAACAGCAATGATTACAGTATTGCTAGTTAAATGACAAACATCACTAAATGAGTCAGAGAAAATATGAAGACTGTTTTATGTGAGTATCTACAAAAACTGTGATTCTGTCAGGACCACTATTGTCAAAGATGATTAACAATTAGCATACAGTTTGGATTGGCGGTATTGTTCCGTTCTGGAACTCCCTGCCCATCCATGCAGCCAAGCATGGATAAGAGCAAGGAGAGCAGCGATAAACCCCTTAGGGTAAACAGAACAGAACCAACATAAATGCATTGCAGATATCATTAAATGTTATTAATGACAATAATTTAATGTAAATCAAGATAAATGACAGTCTAATTTGAAGAGGAATATCAGAAAGCCAAGTCCTGATTGTGGACCAGAGGAGGAGATGGGGATGGAGGAGGGTAATTAGCTCCTGAGCAACGAGATAAAGCTGCTGATAATACTGAATGGACCTTATATATAGGGATGCTGTGATAGGCCTCATATTCCTATAGGTAGATCAGCTGAGAGTCAGCTGATGCAAGCATGACTGACGTGCTGCTTCAAACTATCATTCCGGTCCCTAAAAAACCTGATGCAGAACTGATGCTCTCACGTCTGTGGTCATGAGTCATTTGAGAGACTGGTGTTGACCTACCTGAAGGACATCACTGGACCCTTGCTGGATCCTCTTCAACTTGGCTACAGAGCAAACAGGTCTGTGGATGATGCAGTCAACATGGGACTATATTATATCCTGCTACATTTCGACAGACCTGGAACTTACACAAGGATCTTATTTGTGGACTTCAGTTTGGCTTTCAATCAGGCCAGATCTTCTATCATACAAACTGACCCAGCTTTTTGTGCCCACCCCAATCTGTCAGTGGATCACCAGCTGATAGATAGGTAGCAGCTAGTGAGGCTGGGAAAACTCACCTCCAGGGCTCTCACTATCCGCACTGTTGCTTCTCAGGGATGTGTGCTCTCCCCACTGCTCTTCTCACTGTACACAAATGACTGCACCTCTAAAGACCCCTCAGTCAAGCTTTTGAAGTTTGCAAGCGACACCACAGTCATTGGCCTCATCCAGGATGGTGACAAGTCTGTAGACAGACAAGAGGTTGAGCAGCTGGCAGTCTGGTGCAGTCATAACAACCTGGAGCTTAACACGCTCAAAACAGCACGCAACATGCTTTGCCTCTAGGCATCAAACACACCACACTAGGAGTGTGCTTCTTCTTAGGAGCTAGCCAGGTTGCAGCTTTACGAGATGGCTGGTCCTCTCTGCACACAGTCATATGAACCCCATTCAACCCCAGGATCTCAGGTCCTTCTGGGTTTATTTTTCTTCAGTGGCCATAGGATTGGTGCGTATGCATACTTCACAAACTTTCTGGTTGTACATTTCTCACCTTGCCTGAGGCGTGTGGAATTGCTTTCCCTCTAGGCATCAGAGCCCACCCCTCTAGGAGCATGGCCTCTTTTAAGACACTTATGTAAGAGGTTTGTGTTGTGGCAGGCTGGTCCTTTCTGCACACATTCATAAGGCTTTACAGTTTGGACATGGATTCGACCACAGGCTCTCAAGTCCTTTATCAAATTGAGGATGTGCTAGTGGCTCATTAAAATGCATAAAAAATGTATGTTCATATTTGTATTTTTCTCAATGCCATCTATGATGACAGATTTGGTTTGGAAAACCTAATTAAATGACCCGTCCATGTGGCTCAACGCTTAACAGCCTATGAACATGAGTTACCTGCCCTGCATTCTCCCCCTGCTGCAGCTGCCATCAATGCACCAGTTCAACATCCTCCAGCACCAGCCCCAGAACCCATGTAAGTAGATTCCTTTCACCTATCACCTATTAAGAGACAAAGACGCATTCAACAACATTTATGTCTTTATTGTGGAGCTGAGGGACACCTTATGTCAGAGTGCCCTGTTTGACCACCTCACCCAGCAGTTAGTAACAATGTTAATGTACATCCCAAAATAACCTCTCTGCTGCACATTCCTGTATCAGTGATGTCTGCCCATCATTACATTTCAGCAAAGGCCTTATTGACTCGGGCTCCGCAGTAAACTTCATTTCAAGAAACTTCATTGACCGCTTCCAAAACCCGAAGATCCCTTGTCAGAAGAAATTGAATGTGCATTCCATCCTGGGTAAGCCACTTGGAAAAGGCTTTATAACTCACTGCACTCCATCCCTCACACTCTACACTCTACATCCCCTGCCTCATCTAGCTTCTTCTACGTGGCAAAAAAGGACGGAGGCTTGCGGCCGTACATCGATTATCAAACCCTCAATAAACAAACTGTCATGGACAAGTAGCTCCTTCCTTTGGTCCCAGCAGCTCTGGAGATGCTGAGAGGTGGTCCTATCTTCACTAAGTTGGACCTGCATAGCACGTGCAATCTCATCCAGATATGGAGGGGGAATGAATGGAAAACTGTCTTCATAACACCATCGGGGCACTATGAGTATCGTGTCATGCCGTACGGGCTGTCCAACTCACCCTCCATGTTCCAGGCCTTCATGAGGTGTTCCAGGAGTACCTCCATCGCTTTGTGATCATCTGTATTGATGATATCCTTATCTACTTCCGGAACAAGGCAGACCATTGCCTCCACATTACGCAGGTCCTTCAAAAACTAAGAGAAAACCATCTTTACCTCAAGTTGGAGAAGTGTGAATTCCATTGTTCATCCATGTTCATTGATCCAGACAGACCAGGGGAAGGTGGACGCAGTACAGAACTGGCCCACTCCCACTACCGTTAAGGAACTTCAACTTCAATTCCTGGGCTTCGCAAACTTCTATCGCCACTTCATCTCCAACTTCAGCACCTTGTCAGCTCCTCTCACCTCCCTGTTATGCAAGATGCCCCCAGCTGTCATGGAGGCATTCCACCAGCTCAAGCAAGCATTTACCACCGCTCCCACCTTAACGCATCCAAATCCAGATCTACCATTCATTGTTTAAGTCAATGCTTTTACAACTGGTGTGGGAGCGGTGCTGTTGCAGCGGCAGGGGGACCCACCAAAACTCCATCCATGTGCCTTTTTCTTAAAAAAGTTTTCCCCGGCGAAGCAGAATTATAACATCGGTCACCGGGAACTTATCAAGCTGGCATTGGAGGATTGGCTTCACTGGCTGGCTGGTCCAGAGCCCATCCTCCCTCCAGCTGCCATCACCAGTCCTATCCAATGGGCCCTGGACGACCAGATTGCCGAAGCCCCTCGCACTGAACCTGCTCCGCCGGGAGGTCCTGAGGGACGGATTTATGTTCATGGTTTGATCCAGTGGAGGACTGAGTAAGACTGAGTTATTCTTTACTTGCATTAGTTAACGTGTTATTGTTGCATTAACTTGTACACATTTTACTAGTTGAACTATTGCCAGACTAAAATGTGTGAAATCGACTGAAACATATTGAAATATGAAACAGGCTATATAGGCAGGTAGGCAACCTTTCATTGCTAAATGTCTAAATAAATCGAAATATCGTACAACACAAGGATGTTTTTATGTTCTATAATATCAAAACACAATATGATATAAAAGTAATATGAGTGTTTACACTGTAACATGATGAATATTAGAATGTTTAGACCAGTATTTACTGTGAAATACTGTGTTTGTGAATTTCTGCTCAAACATAGATGTTTATAATGTTTGAAACAATAATGTCATAGTGAGGAGCAGCAGTGTGATCAGAGTGGCTCGATTGGTTCAGTAAATGGTATCTGCAAGTGCTGTGAGTTTGAGTCACTTATGATGTGCATTTGAAAAGCAAAACACGCCACACATTACATCTTTTTACTCCAAACTCACTTCATAACGTCAGTCGAATAACTTCCATTTGGGATGTGAAGTGGCTTATCAAAGAATGAGCTGGACAGTATATTATTTTGTACTCTATCCTGTAACTAATGCTATGTCGATTAGCATTGCATTATAAATATACTTTATTCTTATGAAAATACCTGAGATGGCTTGAAGAATACAGATAAACCATACATTGTCGCAGTCGTGTGTTTATTGTCTTCAGATTTAATAAGTCAAAGCGTATCATAATTTTTTAGTAGTCATATTGATCTATAAGAACCAAATTTTTGGGCCAAATTGTGGAGCCCTACAAGTAGGCACAACAAACATGGTGTTCTTTATCATTTTTTTGAGAATTTTAAATTGCACAAAGGTATGTGACTGTTCAAGTCTCTGTGTTTAGATCAGTATGCTCAATAATGTGTCTTTGACCTTCGTTATATAAATTTGGATTATGTTGTGTTGTAAATAAAATACAAACAATCAAAAAGCCATTCTTTTTTATCTCCTCACATTCTTTCTTCTAGTCCCATTCAGCTGATAGGGCCATTAGGGGAGAGTCTTTGTCTTCCCAGGTGTAAAACACATCATTATTAATGATCATTCACGCCTACCCACATACAGACACAAAACATGTCTTACAAATTTTAAATCAATATATCATTTTATGTGAATGAGTGAGCAGGATGATTTCGCACCGTTTTGCAGCAAAAATTCTAGGCTACAAGATCCAGTTCTCAAAATTCATGTGAACAAATATTCAGTATGGGTTTTATGGCCTTATTTCAGTGACTTAAAAATGTTTTTTTCACTAACCACGCATAAACAATTTTCTCAAAACTACAAACGTTTACATACATGCTGCTCACATATTGCAGCAGAGTTTGTGCTTAATACAGTGTAATCAGACTTTAGCCATGAAAATGTTATAAGTAACAGAAATAAGCACACGTCAGGGCATGTCAAAACACCTCCAGGGCCCAGAAAACACCTCAGAACCCAGAGGGTTAATTTACCTTCATAATACAGAATTTCACCTTCCTTCCATGTGTCTCTGTTAAAACCTTACCAACCTTTTCTTCTCCCACAGGGTCTGACGTAGCTGAAGTGCCTCCTCCTCCTATCAAACTGGACGAGGAATCTACGAGGACCATCTATTCGGTACACTCCATCCTCAAATCACAACGACGAGGCGGCGGTTGGAATACCTCATCGTCAACCTTGCCGGTCTTCAAGAGCCGTCCGTGGAAGAGGGGGTACTGTTACGAATTCAGTCATTCCACCAGTGTCAGACCTTGCACCTCTGCCCACTCGTTCAAACGCACCAAAGTACTGATTCCCCACACCTGTCAATAAGCACTTGGGATTAGCATATATACCCATACTCACCCACATGTAGTTGTCTGGTCTCGTCTCTACTATGTGCAACACTTACCTGACTCTCTACCTTACCGTTCATCTGCCATCATCATCCTCATCTGCTGTCTGCTACCTTTGTTACGAGTCCCTGGTCATCCTGAAAAGACCTATTATCATCAAGTTAAGTCATTCTAGTGCCTATCACCACGTGATACTTACCTGTGCTGTTTTTTTGAATCTCTTCAATAAATACCAGATAAAGTTCTTCCTGTTGCCTGTTCTTCAGTATTGATGACAATGGGGACCAAAAAAAAAAAAATCCTTCAAACCTTGTGGGGATTTAAATTGCAATATAAAAATATAAATATAAAAATTATTTATTTAAAGAAATAATTACATATCCCTAAATACATTTTATTTCACAATGAGGCATGTAAAATATATTATCAGATTAACTTTCTGCTTCTAATACCTGGAATGTAAAGAATAGTATAGAATATCTCTTTAATATCTGTAATAACTGTTTTTTCAGAGACTCCCTACAAAAGAGATCTTAACAATGTCTCAAAATTTGCACAGATTTGCCAAGACATAAAAGCCTGCAATCAAATGAATTCAAACCTTTTTTCATCAAATTCTCTCAAAGACAAATAATCTTAGCTATGCTATCCACATTAATTCTTTATTCTATACTGCTGTAAGCTATGTCAGCATTTGTATATTCTTCCCAATTAATTTTATAGGAGTAATATCTAAATATACATTTGATATGTAAATAACACATAACTGACACTCTATTAAGTATCTGAAGCTAGAAGAGCAACCTCTGAGCAGTAACATTTTCCACTGGGAGTGCTCATACATGTGCTTTAATGGAGAAAATGTAAGCATCTTTGAGGCAAAAACCAAACCATCTGAGATCCCTCTGGTCCAAATCATCTGACAGAATATCTAATATCAGCACAGCTGGTGGAGATAAGACATATAATAAGACATATTTCACCTTGATCTATTTCATGTAACAACCTTGTCCCCTGATGTGACTGTAACCAGGGACTGCATGGTCATTTCTACCTTGACTCTTATTCCTCACAGAGGAATATAAAAATGCAGCATGTTGCCACCAATAATGCTCCATATATCAGGACAGAGGTCTGATGGGAAGGCTTGAATTGTCAAGAAGGGGGAAATACACCAGTTTTTTTACACAAAAAGACAAAGGTGGGGGGGTGAAAATATAGTTTAAAGGGATGTTTGTACTGATCTTAGTTTTGACCTTGGACACAAAACATTGATTTATTTACAGTATGTGTGGAGTTGTTGTCTTTTTGTCTGTTTATGGAAGTGAGCTCTCCTCAGAGTCTGTAAGTATGAGTTTGCCGTCACGGATTAAGCTGAATTAAAAAGATTTAAAAATGGAGAATTGCCATCAGCTGAACAGTTTGGTCTGAGGGTAGGCTTAAGATACATCTGGTACAGTTATATTTGTTCAGATGGAGGGGCTTGGGAGTGGTGCTGTTGTCGAAAGGGTAAAAGAGTGTCTATAGCTGCAGGACAGGAAACTAGACAATTGAGTTTTGGCAGGCATTTTATCTTCTGCATCATGAAACCCACACACACAAGCAGTCGTCCTTCCCTGCACAGTGGGTTTTCACAGCGGAGGCAGAAGAGCAATCAGCAGTGGTGTGAGCGTTCATGTCTTCATGTCTGAATCTGACAAAACATAATTTCTATGCAAACTAAGACAGAAAAACCTTACAGTATAATCATGAAAATGTTGTATAAATTTGGGGTTGTTCTATATAAATTGGTCAAAACTGACAATAAAGACATTTATAATGTTACAAAAGATTTCCATTTCAAATAAATGCTGTTATATTGAATTGAAAAAAAAGTATCATGGTTTCCACAAAAATATTAAACAGCACAACTGTTTTTAACATTGATAAGAAGAAGTGTTTCTTGAGCACCAGATCAGCATATCAGAATTAATTCTGCAGGATCATGCGACACTGAAGACTGAAAATCCAGCTTTGTATCACAGGAATAAATAGCATTTTAAAAATATTAAAATAGATATTAATATATCATAATATTTCACTATATAAGTGCAGACATTTGGCCCTCACAGGTATAGCCACACCTGCACACACACACACACACACACACACACACTCACAATCCCACATACAAATCTAACATGCATAAAGAAGTTTATTTAAATTTTAAATCTTTCAAAACTGTAAGATTAAACACACACACATTTTTATAATTGCAACAATAAACAAATTAATCAAGAATGCAAATGTTTATAATTAGTATCAGCCTCTGCAGAAGAATATTTGTGCTTCGTTCCTTATGATATCTTCCATGACTCTCTGAATCTGATGTACATTAGGGCAGCACTATGAAGCTGCAAAATAAAACGCCTGCTTCCAAAAACCCTAGATCTGTCACAGCAGTTCTACAGACACTTCAGAGTTTCAGAATCAGCAAAATCTCACATGTGGAGCTTTAAATAGTCCTAACAGCTATGACGAAGAGGCTAGTCCAGCTTTTAGGCTTCACTACACGCAGGTAATTGAAAATTAATCTATCTCTGCAGCGTATGCAGCAAGGCGTCCTACTGAAGAATTACAGATTTGCCACAGCAAGAATGATTATATTCTGCAATTGTACAAAAGGGTATCAGCAAGTGCAGAGGTCACCCTCAGATCCTCAAAGGCCCATTTAAATTAGACCTACCTTGCACTTGTAAACGATTTAGATGTTTCAGCATAAACTGCCTTGTGCATTAATGAGAAAGGCTTTTGTATTTACATATTAATTAGGTGCAATTCAACTAATTGTAATTAGCACATATATAAGAAGTCAAATACCCAGGCAATCTCTCTCAATCTCTATACAAATAAATTTAATTGGAAAATACAGTGTAATCTGGTCAAGTTTCAAAGCTTCTACAATGAGTAAACAGTTGCATTTGGCTCCAAACAATATCCTTCATTATTGTGTGCAAGTAACTGGAATTTGGGTGGATAATTGCATTTTTTTTCTACCACTGAGAATTTTCTGCACACGCTACTGATTACCTTTTCTGATTTTCCCCAAATGAAAGTCAATATAGCTTCACTGATGGCAGAGCATGAGCTACTGAAGCATAACAAACTCCGCACTAAAGCAGAATTTTATGTACTTATAGACTGTTTTTGGTAAAAAATGTCTTCGAAGATGCATTACTAAATATAATCCACAAGCGCAACCATGGACTTTATATGTAGAGATATAATAGAGGTATCAAATATGGAGAATCGATTGTAGGGCAGCGTAGACAATCCAGCTAGGGATGCAGAACATACTCTTCCATACATTTTGACACTTGCTGTCTGCGCTGAGATCGGTCTGTCTGATCTATGTCTATCTGATGAAGTGACAGCACACAGAACACCTACATCATGCCACCCGCTCACATACAAGACACGTCTTTAACAATACAGACTCTATAAAAAAGATCAATCTAGCTTAGTGCAGCAGGGTGCTAGGTATGATTTAATGATTTCCTGTGTGTTTTGAGGTGTGAGACAACTGATAAAAATGGAGATTAAAGTCTGATATGGTTTATTCAAATGAAGTGTCAAATGTGCTTAAAATAAGTGGCATTTCACTGACATATTTGTTTTCATACTAAAAACAGTGCTAAAGGAGTGATATCAGGATATATTACGGGGAATACTTAGCCTCTAAATTTGACAAAGCGCATAGAGCCACCTTACGAGCAAACAAGTCAATGTGTAACAAGCTTCCCGTGATTGATTCATGTTAAAGTCACCATGAAATAAAAAAATTGACTTGAGTTCTTGTTTTTATGGAATACTGTAGTATTTATTATAAATTATATTTATAATTATAATTATCCATGCATATCATTATTCTTTTCTTTTTTTTAAAAAATCACATGCCCTTGCAGTCTTTAATTAAAAAAACTTCCCCTCCCTCTTGCAGCAACATATTTTCTCTTCTCTGATGACGTGTTTTTCCGCGTGAGGGCGGGACAACCTGTCACTCACATGAGATCACAGCAATAGCAAACCACAACAATCCACAATCCAATCAATTCCGGATGGACAAAATCAAGCCCCACCCTACGTTTGTTCGAGAAGCCGTTTCACTCGGCTATACATCACAACAGGGAAGAAACTTCTGTTTCATGCCGACTTTAAGATAACAAAAGTATTTGTCATGTAGTGCATTCATTTATATTGCAATGCACCTGCACATACACACACACACATATAAGGCAGGTGTGCCTATAGCCTTTCTCTGCCCTTTACCCACAGAGCCTGACGGCGACTCTAACATCTGTGTGCCAGCTGCCGCTACAACATCTGAGGGAATCGCACTCCACCAGGCTGTCCCACTGAGACAAATGACCAATTGACAGATTGACAATTAACACACAAATTAACATGTGGCATGATGCTTTTTTTAACACTGCAGACCACTATACTACTACAATATTAATGGCACATATGGTTCTGCTCATACGTGTGCACGCTCTTCGTAGAATCTAGATGTCAAGTCAAATTTATTTGTATAGTGCATTTCACAATAGGAGTTATATATATATATATATATATATATATACATAGTTCAGGCATTAATCTCTTTCAATTGGTTCTTTCAATGCCGTGACACCATCCAATCAGATACACTTCCTAATCCACGTAGACTTATTTATATCGTACCCTAGCCTGCGACCGGCACGCTGCACGATATGAGAACTTCTATCTTCCTTCCTCCTCCCCAGAGCCACCTGTAGAGATCTGCTAGGGGGTTCTACCATTCTTGCAGCAGCCTTTCCTTAGTTTGTTATTTTGACTAAGCTGAACAAATTATTGTATTTGCTCAGCAGCAGCAGCAGCGTAGCAGATCTCGTCCACCAAAATCAAGCCTATGTATATTCCATGCCCCATGCAATAAATGCTGGTTGAAAATTATTCACTCCGAGAGTTGCCCTACATGAGTAGGCTATACATGGGTACTGTATGTATGCAAATAAAGTTTTACATACTTATATATCCAACTTTAGATAAGGAGGTGGGTGACAATATGCTTGCATTTTGCGACTAAATAAAAATCAGGCAGTTGAGATTTGCTATATATTGCTTTATGTGAGTGTACTGTACGCGGATAAAGTTGGATATAATAAAGTTTTTTTTAATTTTATTTAGTAATGTCCTGATGAAGCTACTGTATGTGACTTAACAGATATTTACATGTATTCAACAAGAAAAAAAAATTAAATAAATAAAATAAAAAATCCAAATTTCCCTTTTCTTGTGTATGAGTCATTAGCCCTATTCGGATGGGATTTGTTTAACATGGAGAGGTGGGGTAAAGTAATTATTACCAGAGGCTTTTTTAGTCCTGTCCGAATGTGTCATCCCAGTAATCATTACGCACAAGATTACGGCAACTTTTACCTTCTGTAAAAATGACCTCAGGTAATACTAATCCTGTGCGAACAGACCCACTGTAAATATGTACGTAAATATTCTGTCATTCCCTTTCAGTCGGTCACGTTTGACGTACGTCAGAATGTGAACCGACGAATTGGGATATCGCATGAGAGCCCTATCACCTTCGAGTGTGTACTAAACGAGCCAATGAACATTGGCGTGTGAGATTTGCATGTCGCACTCCACCCCGCAGCGCGGGTATAAATACGGAAGTGCATGCAAACGCACTTTTGTCTTTCGTTTCGGAGCCGAGCAGTGTGAAAAGCTGGTTTTCTCCGGAGAGTGTGACTCACTATTACGAGCAGAAGAGGTTCTTCAGCAGTGTTGGGGAGAAGGCACTTCAGCGGCGGCCATGAGCTCATGTGTCTCTGCACTGATTCATCAGCTGTTGCGTTGCCGGGACGAGAGAGTGAGAGTGCGCTGTCAGGCTGCACTAATCCCTGCAGCAGCGCTGCGGCTGTTCGCCTGTGTGCTTCAGCACATCCTAAAAGAGCTTTTTCCTTCCTCTAAAAGAGTATACGGGCGGACACTGCGTCTTTTTCAAAATGTCATTCCGCCGTGCGTTTCTGGATGCGGTCGTTCCATGACACTGGCTGATGGTCACAATCGCTGCATCATGTGTTTGGGCGTTCAGCACGCTGAAGCAGCTTTTGTGGATAGTTCATGTTCTCACTGCGGGAACATGACTATCGCAGTGTTCTAACGCTCCCTCTGGTGGAAACAGGGAGAGTGCTACTTCGGCGAATAGGCTGGGGGACCTGAGGATTACGTTTAGGGCTTCCCCGCCGAGACAACCTCCACGGGCCCCTATTCCCTCCAGCACACTGCACCCTGTCTTGCTGCCGGAAGAGCGCGGTGGTCCCTCGGCTGAGCGACCAGTCGTCTCTTTCGGTGCACCTGCCGATGATCAGATGTCAAACGCGGCATCGGAGGGTGAGCTGTCATCGGGAGATGGCGACTTGGCTGCGTTTCCTCCTTCTGGGAGAGTAGCGTTGCCCAAGCCAGATCCTGAATTGGCAGTGCTATGCTATGCTATCCCGGGCCGCCGAGCGGGTCGGGCTCGAGTGGAACCCTCCACCGTGTCCCGAGCCCTCTCGGTTGGATGACTAATTTCTCGGGGCGGCCCATGCTGGTTCTCAGCGCCCCGCAATGGTACCATTCTTCCCGGAACTGCATGAGGAGGTAACCCGGTCGTGGAAGACCCCGTTTTCCACGAGGAACCGCGGTTCCTCCTCCACCTTCACCACCCTGGATGGCGGGGAGGCCAAGTGGTACAGACCCTTTCTTTGGTTTGCGTTCGAGGGGCAGGCATATCAGTACAAGGTCCTACCCTTCGGGCTGGCCCTATCGCCCCACGTCTTCACGAAAGTCGCGGAGGCAGTCATTGCTCCCATGAGAGAGCGTGGTGTTCGCATTCTCAACTATCTCGACGACTGGCTCATCCTTGCCCAGTCGAGAGAGCAGTTGTGCGAACACAGGGACATGGCTCAGTCACCTCAGCCAGCTGGGTCTTCGGGTCAACTGGGACAAGAGCAAACTCTCCCCTGTGCAGAGGATCTTTTATCTCGGTATGGAGTTGGTCTCGGTCAACCGGACAGCGGCCCCACTGAAGTTATTTCAGAGTAACGGCGCTCGGATTGCTTCATATGAGGCCGCTTCAGCACTGGCTTCACGGCCGGGTCCCGAGATGGGCGTGGCAATGCGGCACGTTCCGTGTGGCTGTCACACTGAGCTGCCGTCATACCCTCACTCGGTGGTCGGACCCTTCGTTCCTGAGGGCCGGTATTCCCTTGGAACAAGTGTCCAGGCATGCTGTGGTCTCCATGGATGCCTCCACCACCGGATGGGGGGCCACGTACAATGGGCATGCAGTTTTGGGTCTGTGGACGGGGTCTCAACTGCAGTGGCACATCAACTGCCTCGAGTTGCTTGCGGTACGTCTTGCACTGGGCCGCCTCAAAGGGCTGTTACGAGGTAAGCACGTACTGGTCCATACGGACAGCACTGCGACCGTTGCGTACATCAACCATCAGGGTAGTCTACGCTCCCGTCGCATGTCGCAACTCGCCCGCCATCTCCTCCTATGGAGTCAGAAGGATCTGAGGTCACTTCGTGCCATTCATATCCCAGGTGTGCTCAACCGTGCAGCCAACGAGCTCTCACAGCAGCCTCCGCTTCCGGGAGAATGGAGACTCCATCCCCATGTGTTCCAGCTGATATGGGACCTCTTCGGAGCCGCACAGGTAGACCTGTTTGCCTCTCCAGACTCGACCCATTGCCAGTGGTTTTACTCCCTGACCGAGGGCACCCTCGGCACAGACGCACTGGCTCAAAGCTGGCCCCGGGGCCTACACAAGTATGCGTTTCCCCCAGTGAGCCTTCTTGCACAGACATTGTGCAAAGTCAGGGAGGACGAGGAGCAGGTCTTGTTGGTTGCGCCCTATTGGCCCAACCGGACCTGGTTCCCGGAACTGGTGCTCCTCGTGACAGCTCCTCCTTGACCCATTCCTCTGAGGAAGGACCGTCTGACTCCTCTACGAGGCACCTCTATGCATTGAAGTGGAATCTATTTGTCGAATGGTGTTCTTCTCGACAGGAGAACCCCCAAACTTGCTCGGTTAGATCAGTGCTTTCCTTCCTGCAAGAAGGGTTGGAGTGAAGGCTGTCTCCCTCCACCCTTAAAGTGTATGTTGCCGCTATCGCCGCACATCACGATGCAGTTGATGGTAAGTCCTTGGGGAAGCATGATCTAGTCGTCAGGTTCCTGAGGGGGGCGAGGAGACTAAATCCGCCTCGTCCTCACTCTATACCCTCTTGGGATTTGCCTCTGGTGCTTACTGCACTGCAGAGGCCACCCCTTGAGCCCTTGCAATCAACTGAGTTAAAAACTCTATGAAAACAGTGATCCTGGTTGCATTGGCTTCCATTAAGAGGGTAGGGGACCTGCACGCATTTTCGGTCGACGAAGCGTGCCTGGAATTCGGGCCGGCTGACTCTCACGTCATCCTGAGACCCTCTAGGCCAGCACTGAATATTGCTGTGTTGGCTGGGTGCCATATGTTGCGGCCCCTACGGCGGCCCCATATGTGTATTCTTCAACGGCAAGGCACCCTTCGGCGAGCCCGTGTCTTTCCCTGGGCAGAGTCCGCTCTGTCGTCCCTGCCAGATGTTGTCTCCCTCCTATGGCCGGGGCCATCCCAGGGACATTCCATATGTTGCTCTGCCCTCTGGCCAGACCATATGTGTTTTACCACATACGTCAAACGTACGTCAAACGTGACCGACTGAAAGGGAACGTCTCGGTTACGCATGTAACCCTCGGTCCCTGAAGTGGCGCTGAGCACGGGCCACTTGTTCGTCTCCTCAGTGAAAAACAAAGGTGCGTTTGCATGCACTTCCATATTTATACCTGAGCTGCGAGGCGGAGTGCGACATGCAAATCTCGCACACCAATGTTCATTGGCTCGTTTAGTACACACTCGAAGGTGATAGGGCTCTCATGCGATATCCCAATTCATCGGTTCACATTCTGACGTACGTCTCCGTTCCTTCCTTCAGGGAACGAGGGTTACATGCGTAACCGAGACGTTTCCTGTTTAAAAGTAGTTTTCCACGTTTTTTATAAATATGGATGCGCTTGAAAAAGCATTCAGTTGCGTTCTAGGTAGTGGGACAAGTCTGTGGCAAATCTCAAGTGTTTTCTGCATACCATTCAGATCAAAAAAAGGTCTAAAGCACTTGTCAGAGGCACAAAACTTCTTTTAGCATTAGGTAAGTGCCTATTACCAACAGAATCCAATCACAATTTAATTAATTTAATTAATAAATCGTTTGACCGGACCTAACTGTTATATATAGGTTATATATAGATTATATGTGTTTGCGCACGTGATATTAGGAAGCAACTTAATACGTACATGATGACAGAGAGGCGACGGCGGTGTGTAAATCGAGTTACCCCTCCCACTTCTGCTAGTTTTACTGAGATTTCTTATCCCATGCGAATTGTCCATTAAAATTACAGACATCCTGTGGTAAAATTACTTTACTCCATCTACCCTTGTAAAACTAATCCTGTCTGAATAGGGCTTTAGTCCTGAGCAATGAAGTTGTTTGCTGTTCTTGACAAAAAGCCTCCAGGTTCTGTAAGTTCAAGTTTTTTTTAGTTCTTTCCCACATTGTCTAAATGATCTTGAGATCCAGATTTTCTGCTCAGCCTTTCATATTCGCCTCTCACGGCGCGAGCATGTATGTGAATATTAGGTTCTGATCCGTGGCCGAACGTTTGGAGTTAGAAAATTATATAAAAATATATATGCACTTTTGGATTCTCAATATTTAGTGATTTAGCGATATGTTAATTTGTTTTAGTGATATGTTAAACAGGTATTGTTCGTTACCACGGCAACCCACTTGCACGTCCATGTTGAACACGCTTCTCTTGTGTACAAAAAAAAGTACAAAAAAGCTTGGCGTGTGTTGGACTGTAAGTAATTATACAATATTTAAGGCTATTTTCTATTTGTTAAAATACTGATATGGAACTGGTGTTGTCAAATAAGCTTCATTTGTCCCCTGTTGCAATTATTACTAAACAGGCCTACTGAATGACAGGCTATTAAAATGTCAAAACGCAGAACGTTTTCTGTGAGGGTTATACATAGGGGTAGGGTTAGGGGATCCAAAATATCATTAGCTCAGTATAAAAACCATGACAATGTAACATTTATGAATTCATGACACTCATATTTTGTGTGGGGCTGACAAAACATCCACCCATTTCTTTACAAATAATCCTGTGTGAAGGTTTAGAAGTGTGTCTTTCTTGAGTAAAGTCCTTTAGCTGAGCCTCCAAGCTCTGGAAGAATGGAGAGCGTGCCAGGAACATTAATATTTATAAATGAATACATGCATATTTTAGATTCCTCTGTTTGGGCAAATGAGAGAGATACTACGTTTCACATTGAGAAAAAAGGGAGATTAAATGAAAGGGATGAAGGGACAGATCTCCTACAGAGAAAACAGACTGCCCAGTCCCTCATCTGTTGCCTGAAATATTGTGTTTTGTAACAGCCATTGGGAGCTACTGTATAGCCAAAAAGCCAAAAGAATCAATTCATTGCTTTCAGTGATGTAGGCTTTGATACAAAAACAACCAGATTTATCATCTAAATCAGTCACACATGCAGCCAATGATTTCTTTCACTAGGTCAAAAGCAAATAAATGAGTAAAAGGTAACCAGAATAAGCAGAACTTCACTATTCTAGACCCAAATACTCACAATCCAGATGGGAACAGCAGCAAGTCTTACAGTAAAAAAGAGAGAAGATTAAAGAAAGACCAGTGAACATTACCTAGACTGATCCAGAATTGATTCTGTGGGACCAATTAAATCTGCTAGATGCAAAATACTCTGTACTTCAGTGAATTAAAACAGATGCAATAATGTAACAACTCATTTTAAGAGGTTAACAAGGACAGAGATGTTAACAGCTAAAGCAAATTCATTTGAGAATCAGGGCTTTAAAGATGTAAGATTTGCAAAATAGCAACAGAATCTGAACTTTATATTGCTGTAGAAATTTGCATTTGCCATGGCACTCTCAAGACATTTACACCAAGTGTAAATAGCAACTAGATTCTATTTACACTAAGTTAAAATAACATATTTTCTTAGCGATAGATGATATTTACACTAAGTGCAAATAGCTGTAGATGCTATTTACTAAGTGAAATAGCATACTAAGTGAAAATAGTGATATATTCTATTTACACCATGTAAAAGTAGCAGTTCTTTGCAATATGTGTAAATAGTAATTACATGCAATTTATACTTTATTTTGACAGATACAGTAGGGAGAACAAGTATTTGATACACTGCCGATTTTGCAGGTTTGCCCACTTACAAAGCATGTAGAAGTCTGTAATTTTTATCATAGGTACTCTTCAACTGTGAGAGACCAGAAATCCAGAAAATCCCATTGTATGATTTTTAAGTAATTAATTTGCATTTTATTGCATGACATAAGTATTTGATACATCAGAAAAGCAGAACTTAATATTTGGTACAGAAACCTTTGTTTGCAATTACAGAGATCATACGTTTCCTGTAGTTCTTGACCAGGTTTGCACACACTGCAGCAGGGATTTTGGCCCACTCCTCCATACAGACCTTCTCCAGATCCTTCAGGTTTCGGGGCTGTCGCTGGGCAATACGGACTTTCAGCTCCCTCCAAAGATTTTCTATTGGGTTCAGGTCTGGCTAGGCCACTCCAGGACCTTGAGATGCTTCTTACGGAGCCACTCCTTAGTTGCCCTGGCTGTGTGTTTTGGTTCGTTGTCATGCTGGAAGACCCAGCCACGACCCATCTTCAATGCTCTTACTGAGGGAAGGAGGTTGTTGGCCAAAATCTCGCGATACATGGCCCCATCCATCCCTCCCCTCAATACGGTGCAGTCGTCCTGTCCCCTTTGCAGAAAAGCATCGCCAAAGAATGATGTTTCCACCTCCATGCTTCACGGTTGGGATGGTGTTCTTGGGGTTGTACTCATCCTTCTTCTTCCTCCAAACACAGCGAGTGGAGTTTAGACCAAAAAGCTCTATTTTTGTCTCATCAGACCACATGACCTTCTCCCATTCCTCCTCTGGATCATCCAGATGGTCATTGGCAAACTTCAGACGGGCCTGGACATGCGCTGGCTTGAGCAGGGGGACCTTGCTTGCGCTGCAGGATTTTAATCCATGACGGCGTAGTGTGTTACTAATGGTTTTCTTTGAGACTGTGGTCCCAGCTCTCTTCAGGTTATTGACCAGGTCCTGCCGTGTAGTTCTGGGCCGATCCCTCACCTTCCTCATGATCATTGATGCCCCACGAGGTGAGATCTTGCATGGTGCCCCAGACCGAGGGAGATCGACCGTCATCTTGAACTTCTTCCATTTTCTAATAATTGCGCCAACAGTTGTTGCCTTCTCATCAAGCTGCTTGCCTATTGTCCTGTAGCCCATCCCAGCCTTGTGCAGGTCTACAATTTTATCTTTGATGTCCTTATACAGCTCTCTGGTCTTGGCCATTGTGGAGAGGTTGGAGTCTGTTTGATTGAGTGTGTGGACAGGTGTCTTTTATACAGGTAACGAGTTCAAACAGGTGCAGTTAATACAGATAATGAGTGGAGAACAGGAGGGCTTCTTAAAGAAAAACTAACAGGTCTGTGAGAGCCGGAATTCTTACTGGTTGGTAGGTGATCAAATACTTATGTCATGCAATAAAATGCAAATTAATTATTTAAAAATCATACAATGTGATTTTCTGGATTTTTTTTAGATTCCGTCTGTACCTATGATAAAAATTACAGACTTCTACATGCTTTGTAAGTGGGCAAACCTGCAAAATCGGCAGTGTATCAAATACTTGTTCTCCCCACTGTACATACTATTTGCACCTCAGTATTGTTGTACATTAACAGGATGCAATAATATAGATATATTATTATAATATATAGCAATAATATATAACATAGTGTGTAAATCATATTTATTAAAATTATTAAATGGATGCCGCCTTAATGGGACAATAAAATCCCTTCCTACACCTACCCCTAACCCTACCCAATAAATGCTTTTATTATTATTAAACATTTCGTTAGGCACTTTATTTCCACTTTTAGAACATTTTCGTAGTTTTTATTGAAAGTAAATGCCTTTCCGATGCGATATGTGATGGGAAAAGGGAGAAGAATGAGCTCGGCAAAAGGCGGATTCGAACCCAGATCGCATCGAAACCTAGATCCTTAAGCCTTACACTTTACTGACTGCGCCACTGAAAATGTTGAAATACGTGCAATTTTTTAAAAATCTGGTTTGGCCCAACCAGGCATTGTTAGGCGGAGCTAGTGCAAATAGCACTTGCCAACAAGGCACGCTATTTGCACTTGGTGTAAATAGACACTCCGTTAAAGGAATCATGCAAGGCGATTTACTAAGGTTTGCGCTCATCAATTGACTGGTATTTGTGCCACTATTTACCACCCAAAAAACCATGTCTTAAACCTAACTACTAACAACTAATTTGCGCTGCTCTTGGTAGGATGTGTTGGTAATTATGGAAATGATCTGGCTGCGTCTGTGTTCTTTAATTTGTGCGTCGTCAGTAGATCACGCGCAGAACTTTACACTCCCATCAGTGCTTTTATGGGATTGCGCTCTCATGCTAATTTGCCCTGTTCAGTAAATCTGACCCATGGTATGAAATGAAGGATACAACAGATGTGCTGTGTCTATAAAAGTATGTACTCTTTTTGTGAAGAAAAAGTGCATACTTTTGAGTGTGTAGCAGAAGAGTAGGCAAGCTTTGGGACATACTACTTCATCATAACTGCATCTTTAATGGGTAGCTCTGTCATTTAGTTATGTGCATCCTGTCACCGTTTAAACTGCCCTGTCCATCATCTTGTCACAGTTAAAATCGTCCACATTCAATTTAATTTAAGTTCCTACTGTTTCAAAGAGAAATGTTGTAGCACACTGATCTGCCAGTAGTAGGTCTTTCATGCGGAGAACTCTCCTCATGTTTGCAACTTGCATAATGACGCATTTAAAAGTTAATGACCAAATTTATCTTTACAAAAGTTAATGATATTTCAGATGAATAAATATCTTTCAGACCTACGTGCAATCCAGAATCTTGCGTTCTGCAAGTGAACGGCACCTTGTGGTCCCATCCCAAAGAGGCACAAATTCACTTTCACGGACCTTTACCTTGACTGTTCCAAGCTGGTGGAATGACCTGCCTATCTCAACTTGAGCTGCCGAGTCTTTAGCCATTTTCAAGAAACTACTTGATCTATTAATACTAACACACTTACTATTCTAAATAAATTTTTTTAAAAATTGCTACGTGTACTGTGCTGGATTAACTGGGACTAGTCACAGCACTTGCATATTGTTGCCCTTTTGTTAGTTAGATTGCTTCTAAATGTAACCGGAAAAAGACCATCTGGGTATCTTTGGAATACTCATTTCAACATACTACGATTTGGGACACTAATTCTAATTTCGAATACAATTTAGGACAGATAGTATGCGAATTGGGACACAGCAAGTGATCCTTCACGGCCTTGCCTAACCCAGAATTCATTGTGTGCCAGTGACGACAGGATTTTTTTTGCACAATTTTCATATTTCTCATATAATCAAATCAATGTTTAACATATTTCATAATTTTTTTTTTTTACATATTCAAACCAATATTAACAGAAGCACAAATAAGAGAACATTCCTGCACGAACAAAAATAAATTAAATTAATAAATTAAAAAAGCTTGCATCTGTGGCCTTCTCCCACACTTTTAACATCAACCTGCCAAGACAAGGCGTGCATGCTTAATGAACTCTCTCGAAAAATGCATGCTTCATATTATTCACACAATCTGCACACATGTTCAACTACGATTAAAGTTGCCAGCCCAGTTCCAGTATTTTTGATCATTTTCACAAAACTTTCATAATACAATTACAGAAGAATAAAATAAAGCATATTTTGTTACCTTTTGGAGCTTGTAAGGGTTCAGTTTGAGCAGATGTTTTATACCATCACTGTCCTCGTCAGAGCTCATTAGTACATTCAACATCTGGCTCATATTCGCCATCTCAAACATATTCTCAAAACTATCATTTTCAACATCTTCAAAATCAGTTTTGATCACTGACAGCTTCTTCACCAGATCCACTATTAAGTGACAGTGACACTAATATCTGATTGCATTCAGTATTTGCTCTGCAGTAAATCTCGGAGCTTTCAAGATTTGCTGATGATACTTCCTATTCTTTTGTTCTCTGGCTGTGGTAACTATGAGTGAAACGTCACTTCATCATTGTGTATCAGACATTGCCACCTTGTGGAATAAAGGTGAATTGCACTTATTCAGTCATCAAAGATTCAATTATTGCTGTGCAGAAAAAAATATACTTACACTGTTACACACCTCGGGTCGTTAGCGACCCAATACAGTAAAATAAAATAAAAAATGAACGGGAAGCAGGCATTCTTTTATAATTGTATTATTTTTTCTTGTTATATTGTTTATATTGAATTGACTAAGGAATACTAAGAAGGTTGATGTCTAACTTTAAAAAATGAATGAGAAGGAGGGTGGTGAATGATGTCCCGTATGTGTTTAAGGCTTAAACATTGATTTGATTATATGAGAAATATGAAAATTGCAAAATGTGTTTGAGTCTTTTTTGATTTTTCATGCAAAATAAAAAGTGGCCTGAGTGGTTTATGATGTCCGGCCTCGTTCATCTATCCACGCATAGCATAAAAGAGGACCGGTCACACATGCATTCTTTTTTCGTTATCAACACTTAAATGTGGGTAAGTTTCATTAAAAAACGCAACATTATCAACAAAAAGCTGAGAAAATCACATTTTTGTCAAAGACTTATGATTCAGAACGATGATTAAAACTTAGACTGAGTAGATTGAATCCACCAACACTCCCAAAGCTTGCACAGTCGTATACCTCTTCCTCGGACAGCATTTCATCCAGTAACGTTTGGCAGTTTTGATCTACATGCCGTTTAATGTTATGTTTGATGATCGTGTTATTTTACATGTGCGTAAGCAATGCTTTATCGCTCGTTTCTGCTTCTTCACCTAACCCTTTTTTAGAAAATGCACAATTATCGAGCACACACGTTATCGAGTGCACTCATTTAATCCCACAATGCACCGCAATAATGAGTGTACAATCGATGTACACTCAACGGCTAAAGAATACCCATAATGCACTGTGACAGTCGCACCAAATGAATTCCCGCATCTGACCAGAAGATGGTGCCCGCAGCTGAATCATCCATCCATTTTCCAAACCGCTGGTCCAATGTGGCTACAGCGTAATATCATACAGGTATAAATTCCTTTTAATTGATTATTAAATTGTTTAATTTCAATTAGTTTCCATTACAGAGTTCAAGATAAATCTTTTCATTATTACTGGAGTTGCCAGTTTGCTAAGTTTCAAATGATTATTAAATAGCAAGCACAAACTATGCAAAAGCAGCAGCCCTTCTGGCGCACTTCATTCACTCCTTCAAGTGGACTTTATTAGTGGAGTAATGTAGGGAATAGTGAATGAGGGTATAGGGGGAGATTTTGAACACAGCCCAAGTGTGTCCGACTGCGTACTACAAACCACGGCCCTACTAATTATGCCCCTCTTACAAATTACAAGTTACGCCCCCTACAATGAAACGTCTCGGTTACGTTACGTTACGTCCCTGAAGGAAGGGAACGGAGACGTTACGTCAGTTACTGACGGAATGGGGGTTTCGCTTAGAAGCCTATCACCTTTGAGTTCTACAAAACGAGCCAATGACATGAGAATGCCATGGGTCTGCGGAATTTGCATAGCGCAACTGCGCCCCACCTCGTGGGTATAAAAGGAGCTGCGCGGCAATCTCGCATTATGTTTGCCTGCTGAGGAGCTGAGACTGAGCGCCCCGGCCGTACCAGCGGCACAGCGGTTGTGGCATGGAGACGTAACGTCTCCGTTCCCTTCCTTCAGGGAACGAGGGTTACATACGTAACCGAGACGTTCCCTTTCAGTCAGTACACTACGAGTTACGTCAGTTACTGACGGAATGGGGGTTCCCAATTCAATCTCGCCACAACAGCTGTCTTCCAGCGTCCTGCGCTGACCTGAGCTCCCTGCCGTGAGTCTTAGCACGCACGAAGGGCTAGGCTCAACGACAATACCAAGGTACACTGGGAAGCATATCCCACATGGAGAAATGCAACACAATGCCTGCCCGAAGGGAGGACTTAGGAATACACATATGACCCAAGTATGGGCTGCATATGGAGCACTCTGGGGTATCCAGCCGCAGGTGGAATCTTTCAACCCCAGGAGTGGCAAGGTGTCTTGCCAAGGGAAGACACGTGCTCGGAGAGACTTACCGTGGAAATACACATGTGGCGGTTACCCAACGAGGGAACCATGCACATGGAGGCACCTAGCCTAACACGAGGGCTGACCAACCGGGCATGCACTCTGGTGTCGGCGTCAACAGTGCTGGAGGAACTCAGGGCTTACTGAAAAACTCACCTGAGTGGAATAGCGCACGCAGCAAGCGATGACACCTGAGCCTGTCCAGTTACTGGCCACTTGGAGCAAGTACAGGAGAGGAAACTGGCTCTACACGGAGATTATAAAATCTCGCAAAAGTGTTGGGTGTCACCCAGCCTGCAGCTCTACAAATGTCTATTAGCGAGGCGCCATGCGCTAAAGCCCAAGAGGAGGCTACACTCCTAGTGGAGTGTGCCCTAACCTCTAGGGGGCATGGCAGGCCCTTAACCTGATATGCCAGGACAATGGCGTCCACTATCCAGTGAGACAACCTCTGCTTGGAGAAAGCCTTCCCTTTCTGCTGCCCTCCGTAACAGACAAAGAGCTGGTCTGAGGTCCTGAAACACTGCGTCCAGTTTACGTAAGGTCTTCTCTGCGAGAAGAGCACCAGGTGACGAAGAGGTTCCACTTCAATGCATAGGCCTGTCTCGTGGACAAGGCCCTAGCGGAAGTGATGGTAGCCACCACCTGAGGTGGTAGGGTACTCAAACCTGGCGCGTCCCGTCCAGGGCCCACATGTGTAGGTTCCATAGATCGGGACGAGGGTGCCAGAGGGTGCCCCGTCTCTGAGAAAGGAGGTCCTTCCTCAGAGGGATCGACCAGGGAGGGGCTGTCACAAGGAGTACGAGTTCGGAGAACCAGGTCTGGCCGGGCCAATATGGGGCAACCAAAAGGACCTGCTCCTTGTCCTCCCTGATCTTGCACACAGAACCTGTGCAAGAAGGCTCACTGGGGGAAACGCATACTTGTGTAGGACCTGCGGCCAGCTGTGCGCTAGTGCATCCGTGCCGAGGGTCCCCTCGGTCAGGAAATAAAACCAGCGGCAATGGGAAGAGTCGTGGGAGGCAAACAGATCTATCTGTGCGTCACCAAACTGTTCCCAAATCAGCTGAACCGTCTGGGGATGGATTCTCCATTCCCCCGGAAGTGGCTGAAACCGTGAGAGCTCGTCGGCTGCACGATTCAGGTCTCCCGGGATGTGACAGCACGAAGCGACCTCAAATGCTTCTGACTCCATAGGAGGAGATGGCGGGCGAGTTGCGACAACCGGCGGGAGCGTAGACCACCTTGCCGGTTGATGTATGCTACTGTCGCCGTGTTGTCTGAATGGACCAGTACGTGTTTGTCCTTCAGCAGGGCTCGAAAGCGGTGCAGGGCTAGACGTACGGGCAGCAATTGACATGCCATAGGCGCTGGGGTCCTTTCCAGGAGCCCGTGGCAGCATGTCCATTGCACATGGCACCCCAGCCCGTGGCAGAGGCATCTGTTGATACAACAACATGTCTGGAAACTCATTCTAAGGGCACTCCGGCCCATAGAAAAGTGAGGTTCGACCACGGGGTGAAGGTTTGACGGCAGGCCCGAGTGACTGGGACCCGGAGCGTGCCCTGTTGCCATGGCCATCTCGGGACTCGATCGCGAAGCCAGTGCTGAAGCGGTCTCATATGAAGCAGTCCGAGCGGCGTGACCATGGCTGCGGATGCCATATGCCCCAGGAGCCTCTGAAATATCTTCAGTGGAACCGCACTCTTGCCCTCGAATTGGCGAAGACAAGTCAGCAGTGACTGCGCGCTCGCTCGTAAGCTGCGCGTACATGGCGACCGAGTCGATTTCCATACTGAGAAAAGAGATCCTCTGCACGGGGGAGAGTTTGCTCTTTTCCCAGTTGACCCGAAGGCCCAAGCGGGCAAGGTGCCGGAGCACCAGGTCCCTGTGTTCACAAACCTGGTCTCAGCCAGTCGTCAATATAGTTCAGGATGCGAACCCCTTGTTGCCTGAGTGGCACAAGGGCTGCCTCGACGACTTTCGTGAAGACGCGAGGAGACAGGGCTAACCCGAATGGAAGTACCGTGTACTGGTATGCCTGCCCCTCGAAGGCAAACCGTAGAAATGGTCTGTGTCGAGGAAGAACGGAGACATGAAAGTACGCGTCCTTCAGATCGATCGCTGCAAACCAATCCGACGGACAAACTCATTCGAAAATGCGTTTGACTGTCAACATCTTGAATGGAAGCCTGTGATGGGTTCGGTTCAAGATGCGCAGGTCCAGGATTGGTCGTAACCCACCGCTCTTCTTGGGTACAATGAAGTAGGGGCTGTAGAAGCCGGACTTCATCGGCTGGAGGGACAATCTCGACCGCACCCTTCGCCAGTAGAGTGTCGATCTCCGCACGCATGACAGGGGCATTGCCACCCACCATGGTATAGCAGACTCCCCAAAACCGGGGAGGAGACCATGCGAACTGAATCGCATAGCCGAGCCTGATCGTGCGAGCAAGCCAGCGGGACAGATTGGGAAGGTCTAGCCAGGCTCCCAAAAACTGAACCAGTGGGGTCATGCAAACAACAGGCGTACCCACGATGGGGCAGCGAGGTGAAATGACCGGTCCAGACGTGGGAGGCATTGGAGCGTCCCAAGGTGTGGGCGGGGTCATGTTCCACGTCCTGACAGAGGAGGCCAGGGAAGGACCAGCGTTCCGCGGCAGCCTCCTCTGACAGGGGTCTGGCGACAGAGGGGGACAAGAGCGGCGAGGTGTTGAGTCGCACACTGTCATCCGCGCCCTCTTGGAGCTCAGAGGTAGGGAAGTCAGTTCTAAAATATTGGTTACCGCCGGCCGTGATGCCAGCGGTGGAGAACAAAAGATTCTCCTTGTTCGGTAGAGAACAAGGAGTGGTCCTGCTACCATCTCCTGAAAAGAACTGACGCCTATCTCTGAGCTGCCTGTCTCAGCAGTGCTGGTTAGCCTGGCATTTGGCAGGCTTAGGGGCAGAGACGGGAAGCGCCACCTTACTGCGACCTCCTCCGTGCTACGGCCCGAGTAAAGGCTGCTGCTGGGCTGAGCGGGAGAGGCGGGAGCCACAGGGGGGTGCCCTCGGCAGCGGGCAGGCTGAGGTGGCTGAGCTGGCAGCGGTGTAGATGCAGCAGCGGGCCGCCTGGTCAGCACGTTTGAACGTCTCAGACTGCTCCTGGGTGGCCGAGAACTGCTGGGCAAAGTCCTCGACCACGCCGCCGAAGAGGCTGTTCTGGGAGATCGGGGAGTCGAGGAAACGGGTTCGCTCAGACTCCCTCATATCTGCCAGGTTCAGCCATAGGTGGCGCTCCTGGACCACCAAAGTGGACATCACCTGACCCAGGGACTGCGCAGTGACCTTCGTCGCTCGGAAAGCTAAGTCGGTGGCAGTGCGCACTTCCTACATAAGCCCTGGGTCAGCACCACCCTTGTGCATGGTTTTTAAAACCTTGGCCTGGTATACTTGCAGGATGGCCATGGCATGCAAAGACGCGGCCTGACCCGCAGCTCTGTAGGCCTCTGCCACTAAGGTGGACGAAAACCCACAGGCTTTGGACGGGCGCTTGGGATCACCACGCCAGGCGGAGGCGCTCTGAGGATGCAGCTGCATCGCAACAGAGCGCTCCACTGGGGGAATCCCCGCATACCCTTTAGCCGCGCCTCCATCGAGGGTAGTGAAGGCTGAGGTCGCACCAAAACGATTACAGGCAGTAAAAGGTGCCCTCCATGAACTGGTAACTTCCTCATGCACCTCCGGGAAGAATGGCCCTGGGGGCGGTAGCAGGCGATCAGCGTGCCTCGTGCCCAGGAACCAATCGTCCAGCCTCGAACACTTGGGCTGAGGTGGAGGGTTCCTGGTTCCACAGCTGCCTGGGAAAGCATGGCTGTCAGCTCTGGATCAGACTCGGGCAACGCTGGCGCTCCCGAAGGAGGCAGCGCAGCCGAACCTTCATCTCCAGAGGAGTCAGGCCCGCCTTGTGATGCAGAGATCGACATCATACCATCCACTGGAGCCCCGAATGAAAAGCTGGGTCCCTAATGTGAGGGACCAGCCATCTTAATCGGAAGCTCACCAGCTTGCGATGTGGAGGGGAGTGTGGCCCGAGGAATGTTCGTCGGGTTGGCCCACACCATAGCCCTCAGATCACCCTGGCCATCAGCCAAAGTAGGTCCTTGCGAAGAGGAACTAGATTGGGGTATGACAGAGGGGACTCTACCCCTTCTGAGGTCATTGAGTCTCGATCGAAGCATCGCGATGGTCATGTTCCCGCAGTGAAAACATGACTCATCCACGAGCGCTGCCTCAGCGTGATTAAAGCCCAAACACGCTAGACAGCGCTCGTGGCGGTCAGACGGATGAATGACGCGATTGCACCCAGAAACACACGGGTGAGACATCTTAAAAAAGACGTGCCCGTGTAGCTCTTTTAGAAGAGGAAAAACTGCAGCAGCGCCGAAGCGCCCAGGGAGAACACACACACTCTGTGGCAGATCACTGCACAGATCAGCAGCAGGAATGCGGAACTCCCTGGAACGCGCCATAACGCTGAAACCACTGAAGAGTCGCTCGTCTTACTTGTAGAGAGAAGCTCAGAAGGCAAGTGATGCACTCGGCTCCGAAGCAGAAACATAATGCGAGATTGCCGCGCAGCTCCTTTTATACCCACAAGGTGGGGGTGGAGTTGCGCTATGCAAATTCCGCAGACCCATGGCATTCTCATGCCATTGGCTCGTTTTGTAGAACTCGAAGGTGATAGGCTTCTAGCCATTCAGGATGTCATTAGAGCCCATCGCTGATGTCATCACTAGTACTGCTCTTCTTTTACTTCACTTTCCTTGCTTTTTAAACTTCACTACTGCCACATAGTGATATGACATAGGGGTGAGCGGGGCACAACCTAACGCGGGGTTAGTTGTAACACACATGATTTAAAACTTTCCACACATGCCAGCATGACGAAACTTGGTGTATTTACTAGTTGCCATATCAACACTATTTAGAGAAAAAAATGCAGCAAAATTAAAACATCTTTCGTAGATATCACTGAACATTTATTTAACCATAGCAAAAGTAAATTTCTTACTTGTTAATTTTTCATCTCTGTTTTTTGTGTTTATTTAAAACAAGACAAATCTGATATTATTTTAATCTTATATCTGTTTTTTAACAGTTGAGATAGTTATTTAATGCTAATCTAACCAGCACAAGACACTAGCCGGGTTTAAATCCCAGTTGTGCAGGTGGGACATGATGTAACACTGCGTTACAATGTGCCCCTATTAGAACTATGCTATTCTATTCTATACTTTTTTAAATTCTATTGAGAAAAAGGTGAATAATGACTGAGAGTCAATGTTCAGAAGTTATTAATTATTATTATGTTTTTAACTATGCTGTATAGCTGTGTTTTGCAGTGTGTTTGTTGTCAAACTCAAAAATTAGTTTATTTTTAATGATTAAAAAATGCCATTATTTATTTGAAAAAGTTATTAATTGTATTTTATTGACAAAATATTTTAGTTTGTCTTGTATATTTTTTCTATTAGATCAGATAACATTTTAAGCTGCTTTAAGCTGCTCATGTTACATAAGTGAAATGTTACAACGTGCCCCACCTATGGGGCATGTTGTCACATTTCACTTCCAATCTTTCGGGGTAAATCAAGAAAAAAGTATACTCTGCATTAATGAAACAAAACCACATAATTGTACTAGACGTGTGAAATTAATATGTGAAAAAATAAATAATCTGAACCCCAAGTGGATTTACACAAACTGAGAAAGTCAAAAAGTGTTAGGTTGTGTCCCACTCTCCCCTACAGATCGTGTTACGTAGACCACCAGAAGCCTTAAGTCATCCTGTTTGTTTTCCTCAGTTTTTAAAGTATTTTAATTATGAAACTCTACAGTAAATTTTAATTTTATGGAAAGGGGTTGGGTTAGGGTAAGGTTTAGGGAGTAGGATTTTAGCTATAATTACCTCTATTAGAGTCTCTATTAATTTGATTGTATAATTTATTTTGTTTTACTAATAGCTGTTATTTCACACTTCATAAGATTTGAAAGCAATATAAGTTAGCCTTACAAACATTTCATACATAAAACATAAAATAATTTACTTCAAAAGATTGTTTTAGTCAATGACATCCACGCTTTAACACTGAGTTACTTGCGTTTTAGACACAATATCGGTTACTTCGTTTTTGAACCCCCAATGAAGATCTGTTGCAAACCACAGCAGAGGTGTCATTTCTAATATTATGAAATTAAGTTATTATTATAATTAAATGAATAATGACGGCATGAATAAATGTCACACCATCTTCTAAATGATCAACTGAACCTGCACCTTCACTGTCAGCCTAGCAGATGGATAAAGGTTTTTCTTTCCTTCTTACTGTAAAACTGCCTGTATAAAAGGTTATTTATGCTCAATATATTGACAACAATCTGTCTTTTGCTCATAACATGACTTTGGAAAGGTAAACAAATGATTAATATGGGTAAGGATTACTAATAAGACAAAGGATGCAATTAAACAACATTTTGTTTAGCAATGTGTAGCAATATGTAAACTTATACAGTAAAAGAAAATGTGTTAAAATGTACATGCAACCTGCAACTGCCCATATAGTTGGCTGTCCCTAAATAAAAGAGCCATGAATAAGGAATGATAATGGCTCCTCTACAATTGGACTCAGGCCATGCAGAGCACATCTTCAGCCCCAGAGCCAAAGCCACTGCTGCCTCCAGGAATACCAATGAGAGTTTGAGGTGCCAGCAACTGAAATCAAAGGCAATGAGAGTCAGCCAAATTTTGTAAAGGCTTACACTTTGAGCATTTGTGGTTTCATTTCTTTCATTAATATCTGTGATATCCTGCTGAAGAAGGAAATGAGCCTGGCACAGATGCATTTATCCATTCTGAGTGCAGTCCAGTGGCTTCACACCTGAACGTGTATGACCCACACAGGTCAGTCTCAGTCCAAACTTCATAGCAGGTGTAGGTGACACATGAATGGCTCATTGGATGTCAGCTGACTGCCTCCCAATTAACTGAGTGAGTGGTAAACAAACTGTTCCATTATGCTGTAAGAAGCTGCAGATAGATCTATGAAGCGATCTATGTGGTGATTCCCAAATCCCAAAGCAGTGCTGGTTGCATGGACATTCAAGCACCAAGCAGAGACACACAATGGCAATGCTGGTGGATGATCATGGATGTACAGTACTCTGTGCATATCAGCCAGTAATATTCATGGTTGTACACCATTCAGAACTTAATTAAGAATGTTTATTAAATTCTGATTCAGTTCCCGAATTTTAATTGAGTCAGCGAACAGCATTTGGAAATGACACCTATACAAATTTTATTTAGTTTATGCATTCCATCATATTTCATACATTTTTTTTGTCGACCAGGGTTGAAGAATTGCAGTTCATGAATAAAATTTAAAAAAATCCACAGAAAAGTACTTTACTTGATAAATGATTGTAAACTATACTGGGTAAATCTGTTAGCAAACACATTGTGTGTGTGTGTGTGTGTGTGTTTAATCTCATTTTAAAATGAATAAAAATACTACAGGAGTTCAATTAATAAAATGCACTTTTTTAAATTGAGCTGTTCAAGGGCTGAGCTGTTCATAAAAATTGTTACAGAAATATTTTGCACATAAAAAAAGTGCACAATATGATATACTAAAGTAATAGTTTTTTTTTTTTCTTTTTAACCATATTTGTTATTATTGCTACTGTAAACCATGTACATATGTAAACATATAATATGCTACCTCTGAGCTAAGAATAACTGTAAGAAAGAAATGTTTCCAGAGTCTCTTTTAACTCTTCATCTTAAATAATATTTCATATTTCAAAATGTGCTTCTGCCTGAATTCTCTGACGCAGTATGCTCATCAAAATCTGCATGTTTTATGCTCTTCCTGTCTTGGTGCTGAGTGGACCACCACCTGCTCCATGTGTCCTTGCCTCGAGCCAAGTCAATAGACAACGGACTGTTCAGTCACCTAAGCACAAATGCAGGATATCTCCCGCTGATGAAAGGACTAGCATTCAAGATGCACATGTATAAATGCAATGCAGAAAACTATACTTCTGGTTGAGATTAATAATTTAAATGATGTGCCTTGTGTCCCAGTTACATAACTCTTTTTTCATTTTTATTTTACATCTATAACAATAAGTGTGTCTCCAAAAGACCTTTGTCCACAGAGATCAACATGCCCTCCAAAACGTTTACCTCCCCTCTGACTAATGACTAACAGGGTGAAGTGACTTTAGAGCTTAGCGTGCTTACTTCCCACCTATAGCACGTCTCACTTGAGATAACAGTGGCATCTGTCCAAAACACCCATTTGCATAAGCATTACCTTGTGTGTTGAGAGAAGCTTAACACAAATTTCATTAACCTATGGGTTAAAAGAGTCTGTACCTCTAATTTCTCTTCCTGTCAACTTCAGCCACAGAATTAACAGCAACTAGATTCCATTTTTAAATCTCAATCAGTAAAAAACCAAGGGGGAATAAGCCTAGAGCCTTTATGCTATAATTAGAAATATACAAATTTATTCCTCTCTCAAATACAGTCATTTATCAGCTAATCCGCAACAATTACTTCACCTCTAATAACAAAGGACATACGGCGTCAAGGTAAAAGTTAATGAGAGACTGTGATTTTAAAAAATCCAATTTAGTTGCTTTAGAATGCTAAATTAGAAACTGTTTCAAAATTTCCTCAGAGCAAATATGACATTTTTGGATGAGAGAGGATGTGAGTGTGGTATGGAAAAAAACTAGCGTGTGTCGGAAACCAATGCAGAATCTCAAACTAAGCTTTTGATTAAGTATATTAATTAGTGAATGTGCAGATTATTGGATATCATAAGTTGTCCAGTTCAGCCTATTTAACAACATCCAAACTTTGTATTATGCATGGACATCATATGCGCTGGATAAAAATGAGCACTGAAATTCATGATTTCTAACTATATATTATACATTTTATGCTATGAATATCTACTGTGTGAATAACACTCTGGATATGTAAAAAGCATTTTACGTCAACCTCTCTTATTCATGCACACAACACCAAGTATAACAGAAAAATGTGTAAAAGGTCAATAGTGCTCTTAGAATTGTGTGGTAAGTGATTATTCCTGACAGTAATTAAAGGAAGGGGAACTCTTGTCGCTGAATTGGTGCCTTTCAGGACATTCATCAAAATTGTGCCTGTGGCTTAGACTTAATTTCTCTTTAAAAAGCATAAAGGAAAATCATCTTTGCACAGAGCCACTTCAAGTCTTATCTGTAGTACTAATGGTTGTATAACCAAGAGTACAAATTGGTTTAAGGAATAATCAGCAGTTAGCTGGGCAGAAATAAGCGATAATTAAACTTTAACCTGAAGGAAGAATCCTCATTTAGATCATACAATGGCTTTAGCAATGGACAGCTCTATTTTATGTACTGCCTTCCTCATTAACCTGCTCCTGAAACCCAATAGAAACATTGAATTGATAATTATGAATAGTCTAATTTTCAGAGTCAGCTTCACATGGGTAGATTTTTGTCCAAGCTATTTGGGATATGTTTATTAAGGCTTCAGTGGGCCTTACTGTCCTCTGATAAGAAATAAGAATGTTCAAGGCTAGTGTCATTCGGTCACCATGAATTTGCCAAGACATGTTCCTGAATCAACATATTTTTGTTGGTCCTAGAACAACAATCATGTCCGAAAATGTAGCCTTAACCCTATCCCAACCCCTAAACCTAACCCTACCCATAACTTATCCCTAAAATCAGAGGGAAATTATAGGTAAATATCACCTAACCCTGGTGAAAGAAGCACCTAACCCTGGTTGTAAGCCTAAAGCCATAAACTGTAAACTTCTCCCTCAAATCTGGTTGATTGTAATGTCGTCTCAGGGTCAACAAAGATGTTGATCCAGGAACATGTACTTGGTGAAATCACATTCATAGTCATCCATACTGACCTTTCCCATAGTTGAAGTGGAGTTTGATGGCTTTGCCTTGGTTGATGTGAAGATACGTGAACCCAATGGCAAACATAAGCAAAACGAGCAGCAGAAGGAGTTTGAACTGCTTGCGGATCTTCTTCAGAGGAAAGCGCATCCTCATCACAGTAACATCACCCACTCAGTGGAAAATTCAGATTGGTGCCCTTCAGTGTTGATCTTCTACATCTAGAATTTCAAAAGATGTTGAAATTATCTCCTTCACACGCACAATACTGATAATAGTTTACAGATTGGAACAGATTTAGACTTGCTAATGAACATCTAAAGACTGTTATCTTTATAGCCTATTGATGAACATATGTTTATCCTATATAACAATGACATTTAAAACTTCCCCGCCACATCCGCGGCTGATGTAGCATCTTTATAAATGACATTTACACGGTTATGTGTACATTAGTAATAAAGGTCACAGTCAGTTATTATTGCTTTGATAATCATGAATACTTACCGTAGACGTGTTTTTCTCAGTAAAACTGGCATGTCTAACCGGTGTCACCACAGGAGATGTCTCTGTGTGTGTTGTTGGCTGATGTTGCGCTTTCCTGTGTCTGTCTTGACTGCTCACTTGAGTCCAACCACAACAAACTTAATGTACACACTTATTTCCTTTTCGATATGTCTTCATACACGGAGGTTTTCATCTTAAAGTCTGTTATTGCCATTAGAGTTCTGCACAAATCATTACTCGAGGCGCGTTGTGATGAGCAGACAGTGGAAGTGTTAAATTATCTGTTTTTCTCGGTTTATTGCGTGAAGAGCGATGACAACAAATAAAGCTCGGCTTACGTTGATGAAGCATCGCTGTTTTCTGGTTTTGTCTCAGTGTCTCTTCTCGTGCTGGTATTCACGAGCACGCTTCTGTTTCCCCGGTCAGTCTAAAAAATCGACTGCAAACATCTTCGTGTGGTGCTATCTAAATTCTTGTGTTGAGTCCTTTTTGTTTTGGTGTTCTCTGCTATTAAAGAAAACTGAAATATTTCCCCAGCATCAGCGCACTTGTCTAACCGCATCCCATAGTTGCCTCCTGGTTTTCATCAGTGGTCTGTTCTGATGGATAGAGGGAGCTGTTACCTTAAAGAGCGCACAGTCACAGCGCGTTCCCTGAATTATCCCTGGACAGTGCTGAACCCTCCTTCATTCCATTTACACTGTCTTTTGCGACATAAGCTCTTAAAAAGACATTAAATGTACTATTTTAAGCATGTTAGCCCTACTTATACGGTATAATGATGTATCTTCATGTAGGCTACTGTATTGTTCTGAAAAGTAGCCTAGTCTATGCAGAGGCCAAGTAGGCTATATAATTTCTGTGGTAACTTGGTACACTCTGAGAGTCCTGCTCAGTAATGAACCATTCCTACCATTTAGTGTTTTTGGGTTATGAAAAATTCAACCAAGTTTTTTCATAAAAGCGAACTCATTTGCATAAATTATCCACATACACCCACTAAGTTATGGGTACTAGCCTAATAGACTTCTAATATAAACTTATAAAATACTTTTTGCATTCATAAAGTGACAATGTGTCCCCTGATATTATGATACTTTAATACTTTTTACAATATAAGTGTAATTTCATTCTAACATGCTATGTCAAAAAGCTTTGTATAAGGCCTACCATAAAGCTAAAAGTGCACTTTTAATTTAGATTAGAACTTGTTTTTAAATGACAAGTGCACTTAAAATCATCATTTACTAATTAAATCAAACATTAATTTTTTTTTATATTACTAAACTATTAAAAACCCTATATAACTGTGGAAAATGTATTTATGTAGGCGATTGTATCCATCATCTGCTCGATGAGAAACATCATTAGAACATCATTAGGCTAAAAATTATTTTAGCACTTATTTTGTGAAAAATATTGAATGTACCACTCTGCGAACGAGGAAATGACCACAGCCCAATAAACCAAAAATAGGCTATATAAGGCCCTGATTATAGTATATTTTTCATATAGCAAAGCGTTAGGGCTAATGTGAAGAAATCCTAATTTACAAGTGAATTGTTTGTTGTATTGTTATCTTAGTGTTTATATAAATAGATATATATGTTTAAATCAGTTTTAGGTATGTGGGTATGATGATATTTATAGCAGTTTTGAACCATCACTAAAACCATGCCAGAAGAGTCTATTAAAGGCTCATGGAGGAGGGCTGGATAACAGCTTGGTCTGAATAAAGCATCCTTTAGAAAAACCCTGAGTATATTTGGATTAAGGTGCTCCCTTTGGAGATTATTCTTTTAGGCACCTAACCTTTGAAAGCTGATTTCTGTCTTCCTTGTTTTGGATGCTGAAACACCAAGGCACAGTCATGATAAACTGTCTTTGAACAGATAACCTCAGGCATAAACCAGGAGGAGAAAGAGAAGTGTAATCTCAACCTTTCCATGCAAGTGCTAATGTTCAGCAACCGTGAGAGTTGATTCTGTCTCAGTTCAAAGGAGCAGATAAAAGTCAGATCAATGCTGAATATGAATTGACAAGATTGCCGGTCCAGCTTATATCTTTGTCTATCTTTAAATTTGATCTAAAAAAAAAAAAATATAGATATTCTTTTTATTCTTAAGATCAAACATAAGGCCAGGTAAAGTCACACTGAGTAGATAGATCACAGTGCAATCCGATAACCTTTGTATTATAAAGTGTTGCATTGCAAATCTCAGCACAGATGAGCGCATCAATACCTGCTCAATTATGAAGATGAGTGATGATGTGTCATCTTTCTCACGCCTGCTCTATTTCTGTCAGCCCTTCTCTCTCTCATTGAGGCTCAATTATGATGTATGGCACTCACAATCTGCCAAGGCGTGGCATCCATCACACAAACCTGTGTCACCACATGCTGTCAGTTTCCTCCGAGAGCAGGAAACAGACATGAAAGATACTCATATTACAGGTAGCCTGATGATGCTAGCAAATATCTCACTGTGGTATGAATGTCATGACGTGTTCTCACTGGGATGGAAATCTAAAACATTGCTACTCCTACAATGTAGTTCACCAGAACACTGTTTCTATGCATAAAAGTAAGGAATAATGAAATGGATTATAATGCTATTGACCTTTTGCTGAAAATATGACAAGTAACGAAGTGCGAATGAGGAATCAGTGAGGATCCATTGTAAACAAACAGTTCGTTTACAGAGCCCTCTTGTGTTCACACGGAGCATTGGCATATTCTGTGTTTCAAAATAAATCTGCACAACCCAAACCAGATTAGAAAAATTCTATTTCTGCAAATCTAATTCAAACATAGAATAACAATGTAAATAGGTATATATTTACTATATACAGACTGAATAAAACCAAAGCCTTTTGGTTGGAGTTCTCAAAACTCCTTAAAAAGGAATGTACACTATTCATAACTCATATAATGCACTAAAAACATATCTTGAATTAAAAAAAAAAAAAAAAAAAAAACTGATAACCATGACATTTACTGAGAGGCATCTGACAGGGTCCATACTGTAATAGATTTTAAAACCATCAATGTCTTAATACAATGGCATAATAACAATACATTTCAGACTTACAATAGGTTTACACTGCTATTCTGAGGCAAATACAGCTGCTTAAAATGATTAGAGAACCTGTCTAAATATGTGATAATTAATGACTGTATAATTACTTTACTTTAGACTACTTATTTCCATTGTTTCCATTCTATCCTCTCTGTTTTAGATTTAAAATGAAGTTTTTGTACTGGTCTTTATAACGATGAGAAACATCACCTGGCAAAACAATTCATTTGTAACCTCAAAGCATGAGTTTGTTAAACCAGTTGAAATAAACCTGAAGCACTTCCTGGGTACAGCCTTCTAGGACAAGTTAAAAAGTAGGCCTGTGTTAGATGAGGCCATCAGAAAGCAAATCTGACATTAAAGACATTTATGTTACAAATACAAAATCCTATAAGTGTTAAAATACGATACTCTAAAAAGCCAAATGTACAAAATGTTCACACAAATGAAAAATGTACAAATAGCAAATATACAGAAAGTTGTGGTTAGAAGCGACCAGAAAAATATTGTTCAATCTTGTTACAGGCCATGTTTAATATTGCCATCAGCTTTTCTATATGGGAAGTTAAATGGCAGCTGTCTCAATGAAACTGTGCCAGATCATTTTGAACCATACTGCTGCACATTCCATAAAACAATTTTGTGGTGTTTTCTATCAGAATAATAAATATTGGCTTCACATCACAATTAGAGCCTATTTGATCATGATCATTAAAATTACCATACACTACAAGTATATTACTCTGTACCTTTTTATCAGAAAGGGTAAGCTACTGTGTTATTAAACCTGGAGTGGAATGTGATATTAACAAATAATTACAACATTATGTCAAGTAATAGCATATTAAACACTGGTTGATTTTGAATGCTGTAAATATGTTGAGTTGTGTATTAAACAGTGAGCCAGCTCACTTTTTTATGAAGACTTTATCTTGGTCAGACGTGCCAGCTGTGATGTTTGTGCAAATATGGCCAGATTCAACCACAAAAAACTTGAGCTGTTGAAAAGTCAAATGTTAATATACTTGCTTTATCAATAACGCTTTCCACAGGAACACTGGCAAAGCACTTGAATAAAAGTTGGTCGTTGGCTTAAAATGTCTCTGACTTGGGCAAGTGTTGGCTGTAATTGGATGGGTGTTGAAACAGAGGGTCTGAATGGACTGTGGGGATTCGTTTGGCAGATAACTGTGACTGCTCACAGGTTGTTGAGGAGGTTTTGGGCGATATGGAGAGTCTCTCTGAAGATTTGTCCATATTCTGACTTTCATCATCTCCCACCTCTTCATTTTCAGAACTGGATATACCAGTAGGCTGCATGGAAACAGATTGGAAATTGTCTGAGGGTAAGTCACTCTCCACACTGCCCCCTGCTGTCTCTGAAGTGTCCTGCTCCAAGTTTTGAGATGCTTGTGAAGCCATTTCACCAGGTGATGTTTCAGACACATTTGGAGGTGGAGTAGAATCGTACAGCTCTGGTTGGTTTTGGGTCTTATTAAGCTCCAGGACAGGAGGTTCGTATGGAGGAGGCCATTCCCCGCCGTCCTCAGGGGCTCCTATCATTCCGTCAGTTGTGAGGGGAATCTGGCTGTGCACTAGAACGGGGTCAGGGGAGGGGAGGGGTGACATGCTGCCGGTGCCTCCATCTTTGTAAGGCTTCTTATCCTGTGGAGGGCTGTCATCCAGCATGATGGACTCCTGCTGTAGAGAGATGTGCAGAGAGGCTGGTGGCCGTTTGATAAGCTGGGCTTTGTTGGGCGTATCTTCTGAAGGGCTCGGTTTGGGCCTTTTGACCGGAGTCAGAACTACAGGCAGCTCCAGACCCAGAGGTTTCCTTGGAAACTCATCAGGCTTAGCTGTGAACACAGAAATAATGAACTAGAGTGGACTGAAAATGTAGGTGACCTACATGAACTGTGGCCAAAAATATATTTATGCATTTAATTTATGCTGTGAGGTGGATGGAGCACTGCATATGTTTTCATTAATGTTAATATACAGTATGAATAATGAAATAATGAATACAGATACTGAATACAGATTTTACTTTTAAATGTAATTTATTCCTGTGGTGGCAGAGCTGAGCCATTACTGAGCCATTAGTCTTCAGTGTCACATGATCCTTCAGAAATCATTATAAAATGCTGATTTTGTACTCAAGAAACATTTCTTAATATTATCAATGTTGAAAACAGTTGTGCTGCTTCATATTTTTGTGGAAACCATTTTTACATTTTTCAGGATTCCTTTATGGATACAAAGTTTATTCAGCATTTATTTGAAATAAAACATCTTTTGAAACATTATAAATGTATTTACTGTCTCTTTTGGACAATTGAATATGTCCTTGCTGAATAAAAGTATGAATTTTGTTCTTTAAAAAAAAAAAAAACTTACTGACCCCAAACTTTTCAATGGTAGAGCGTATATTATTTTATATGATGTTATAAAATTGTATATTAATAACTAAACAAAAAATATTTTAAGTATTTTTTTACACATACTGTATGTATATGAAGGATGCAAAGGGTATTTGTTTCATATTATGACTTACAGTTAGCTCTCCTAACTAAGTTAACAGTGATAAAGGCATTCAAACGACAACACATAAGTGTACAGCTTCATACAGTTAGATATCATATAAAGAATAAAAAAAATAGCTGAACCTGGAGGTGGGAAGTCAAGCTTCATTTTGCGAAGTTCAGACATAGATACTTTAAGCTGCTCTATGACAAGGTCATCATTGAGGTAGATGGACTCTCCTATCTTCTCCTGCAGGAACTCTCTCAGGTCCTCCAGAGACATCTTGAGCAAACGTTCTGGACAAATATATACAGTAAGTTTTTAATTTCACAGTGAAGAATCTTATGTCATTAGATTTCAATAATGTGCTGAGAGATTTTAATTTAAGTCAAGACAATCAGGTCTATTAGGGTTTGAACTAAATAAATAGCACTATGAAGTTGTTAGTGGATATGGAATAGATTTTGAGACCTTTGGATTAATTTTTTGTTAATTTAGTATTGTAAAAAGAGGAACTCACTTTTGTGGAGCTGAAGGATGGTGTAAGCCATGGCTGTCAGAACTTTCTCGCCCTCCAGGATAAAGATATCCCACAGACGTAAGGTCAGTGTGAATGGGGTCTGGAAAAGGTGACATGTTTGTGGATAAACTAAGACAGGCATCTCAATACAAAGGCCCTCACAGCATAATGGACTATATAAATCTGTAGAATGTCTTCATTCTCAGATACAGTTTTAAACGGAGCCTCTGTTCCTCTAAAGCTAATCTTCCTCAGCGAGGATACTGCCAGTCCACAAGTACAGCTCTGAAACCGAGCTGGACCAGATTCTGCAGTGCTGAAAGTGGCTGTTCTCTTTCCTCCTGAGCCAAACCCACAGGATTGTGTGTATGTGCAGAGTAAACATTGAAACACCCTTGTCTGCCTGCTAATTGCACCCTCTGCTCCCTCTGTCAAGAGGCCCTGACAAAGAAAGAGAGAGGAAGAAGCACTTTCTTTCAACCTCTTTCCTTCAGTTTCTTAAACCTTAATTCCTCTTCGCCAAGTCCACCAACCTCAATCTACATTCCCATGCTTTACAATGCTGTATTGTGGATACTTATTAGCTATTTTCAAATAAGTCTGTCACATATATCACCAGCCTGTACTGAACCTAATGAGGTGTTTTTGTTTTTGATAACATTTAAGGTTACTCAAATAAGCTGGATGTCAGAAACTAGTGGTCTGGACCTTAGGAAAGGAGTGCACTGTGCCAAACATCAACCAATAACAATTTGTTTGACTCTCATTAAATCAAGCTTTAGACATGGTCATTCACTCTACCTAAACTGTTTTCCTTATGTAACCAAAGTTTGTCCATCCATCAGAGTGACCTTATTAGGGTGCTTCTTCAACTGTGGGCACTTTTATGTCTCCCAAAACTTACTGACCCCAAAACTAAGTTAATACCATTTATTCATCATTTATTTTTAATACTGTTTATAGATTTTAATGTTATACTCTTAACCTAGACCAATACTTTCAATATTGCAATATCTATTATAAGAATATGAATTAGGCGTGTTCACACTTGTTCAGTTAAAACAAACTCTGGTGGGATTGCTCTGTTAGCACGGTTTATTTGTGTGAAGTGTGAAAGCTGCCATCCGAACCCTGGTGCGCACCAAACAAGCTGACCGAGACCCCTGAAAACAACACGGACCAAAGACATCTAAACTGACCAAAAACAGTACGTGATGTCAAAGATGTGACTCTAAAAAGTCAGAATGCTCAAGCATACCTGGCTTTTCTCATCATAGGAGCTACTTTGCCCATCACAGTTTAGGTCAGGCATCAGAACCACATTTCCTTGCTTGCAGCAGATCTTTGTGTGTGGGATGGAGTAATTGCCATTGTTTTGACTCCTTTACACATTTTATAAGATTCTCAGCTGCTAAAAATACCATCATATGTATGCACATACAATGAGCACATTTAGCCCAGCACACAGCATTGTTTTGGATGTTTGGTAAGTTCTGTCACAAACACCCTATGAATGCTTTGCTTATGGCACTCAATCCCAATTCCCCTTTCTGTGTCTACATCTACACCACCAGTCAAAATCTCTGCCTGTAAAAACCAGAATGTCTACTTCTTATCATATAAACATCTCTCACTTGAGCAGATCCAGAAGTCTAATATTCGGGCCCTCGATGGTGGAACATAATCACACTATCAGATACTATCAGAACACTGACTCACCAGTTACATTCAAATAAAGCCAAAACTCCACCTCCATTTAGCTCATGACTCACCACTTTTAGGACTGTCTGCAGTGACCTGATCAGGCACTTTAATATACACAAAGTTGATGTATCATTTCCTTGGCTTTGATGCCTAAGCCTGGCATATGACTGAACATGTATACCTACAGTGGGGAGAACAAGTATTTGATACACTGCCGATTTTGTAGGTTTGCCCACTTACAAAGCATGTAGAAGTCTGTAATTTTTATCATAGGCACTCTTCAACTGTGAGAGACGGAATCTAAAACAAAAATCCAGAAAATCACATTGTAGGATTTTTAAATAATTCATTTGCATTTTATTGCATGACATAAGTATTTGATCACCTACCAACCAGTAAGAATTCCGGCTCTCACAGACCTGTTAGTTTTTCTTTAAGAAGCCCTCCTGTTCTCCACTCATTACCTGTATTAACTGCACCTGTTTGAACTCGTTACCTGTATAAAAGACACCTGTCCACACACTCAATCAAACAGACCCCAACCTCTCCACAACGGCCAAGACCAGAGAGCTGTGTAAGGACATGAGGGATAAAATTGTAGACCTGCACAAGGCTGGGATGGGCTACAGGACAATAGGCAAGCAGCTTGGTGAGAAGGCAACAACTGTTGGCACAATTATTAGAAAAGGGAAGAAGTTCAAGATGACGGTCAATCTCCCTCAGTCTGGGGCACCATGCAAGATCTCACCTCGTAGGGCATCAATGATCATGAGGAAGGTGAGGGATCAGCCCAGAACTACACAGCAGGACCTGGTCAATGACCTGAAGAGAGCTGGGACCACAGTCTCAAAGAAAACCATTAGTAACACACTACGCCGTCATGGATTAAAATCCTCCAGCGCACACAAGGTCCCCCTGCTTAAGCCAGCGCATGTCCAGGCCCGTCTGAAGTTTGCCAATGACCATCTGGATGATCCAGAGGAGGAATGGGAGAAGGTCATGTGGTCTGATGAGACAAAAATAGAGCTTTTTGGTCTAAACTCCACTCGCCGTGTTTGGAGGAAGAAGAAGGATAAGTACAACCCCAAGAACACCATCCCAACCGTGAAACATGGAGGTGGAAACATCATTCTTTGGGGATGCTTTTCTGCAAAGGGGACAGGACGACTGCACCGTATTGAGGGGAGGATGGATGGGGCCATGTATCGTGAGATCTTGGCCAACAACCTCCTTCCCTCAGTAAGAGCATTGAAGATGGGTCATGGCTGGGTCTTCCAGCATGACAACGACCCGAAACACACAGCCAGGGCAACTAAGGAGTGGCTCCGTAAGAAGCATCTCAAGGTCCTGGAGTGGCCTAGACAGTCTCCAGACCTGAACCCAATAGAAAATCTTTGGAGGGAGCTGAAAGTCCGTATTGCCCAGCGACAGCCCCGAAACCTGAAGGATCTGGAGAAGGTCTGTATGGAGGAGTGGGCCAAAATCCCTGCTGCAGTGTGCGCAAACCTGGTCAAGAACTACAGGAAACGTATGATCTCTGTAATTGCAAACAAAGGTTTCTGTACCAAATATTAAGTTCTGCTTTTCTGATGTATCAAATACTTATGTCATGCAATAAAATGCAAATTAATTACTTAAAAATCATACAATGTGATTTTCTGGATTTTTGTTTTAGATTCCGTCACTCACAGTTGAAGAGTACCTATGATAAAAATTACAGACTTCTACATGCTTTGTAAGTGGGCAAACCTGCAAAATCGGCAGTGTATCAAATACTTGTTCTCCCCACTGTATCTACTAGTCATCGCTTACATAACTCACTTGTCAGTTAGGTTACAATGCATCTGCTGAGATCAAACACTTACCCTGTCAATAAAACACTGGAGGAACCATTTAGTGCTGTAAATCCCACTGGACATCTGCTCCTTATCCTGATGTGAGTGCATATAAACAGAGAAAAAAAAGGAATGACAAAGGAAGAGAACTCAGCATTAGAGAAACTGATACACATTAAGTTATATTTAACTTAACTAATCTTAGAGTTTCTGAGTACATTTTGCAGTATTGTGTCTGCCAAAGCAATCTTACCAAATGCTTCTTAAGTTTGGGTAAAAGTTTGGAGAGAATCTGGTCATGGTGGTTTTGGAAACGCTGAAGCTTGGGAAATCCGGGAACAAAGAATCCTGTGATGGGCAAATGTGAAAGTATGATAAAAATGTCCCAACAGAAGACCAAAAACAATACCCTGTGTTCAATTCTAAAGTGTTATCTATCTCATTTAGTGCCATTAAGACTTTTCTTTTGTTTTTTTTGAAAGAAATGAATACTTTATTAAATTGATCAAAAGTGGCAGTAAAGACATGTTGAATATTATACATTATTTCTATTTAAAAAAAATGTGTAAAATAGAAAATATGTATCAATGTTTCCACAAAAATATTAAGCAGCACAAATTTTTCAACATTAATAATAATAATAAAAAATGTTACCTGAGCAGCAAATCAGCATATTAGAATGATTTCTGAAGGATCATGTGACACTGAAGACTTTGCCATCATTTTAAAATATATATATATATATATATATATATATATATTTAAAAAAGTTATTTTCAAATTGTAATGACATTTCACAATAATATTGTTATAAATGTATTTTTAATCAAAGTAAATACAGCCTTTCTGAGTATAAGAGACTTCTTTCACACACACACACACACACACACACACACACACACACACACACACACACACACACACACACACACACACACACAGAAACAGAAGTGTGCTTCATGTCATATTCAGTCTTATACAGCTTATATAATAAGCATTTAAATTAATGTTAAAATTCTTAGCCATAAGCAGAATAAATCAGGAGGGCTCACCATGCATGGCATGTTTCTGATTGGTTAAGAGCTGTGACAAAGCCCAGAATGCATCTTCTTCATTCATGAACATTAACAGAATGGCTGCAATCTGACTCATGCCCTGGCAGTAACTCACTTCCTGCAGACAAGAACAGACAAAGTCAGCTATTATGTAACATCTCTTTATTAACCATGGATGTTATTGTGCACTTACCGTATTGTAAACAGAGTACGCAGAGAGCACATGGAACAAAGACTGCTGCCTGTGAAGAGAAAAACAGTGTCGTCAAGCTCAAACTCTCGTGTTACAGTCTTTACTGAACGTCACAGCACGGTGAAACAAACACACATCAGCAACACATGAACCAACATCCATATTTTTCCACAAAGATGCATTTGTTCCTTCAAATTACAGTGGAGCCCCTCCCATCATGTGTGAGCATTAATGACACCCTTCAGATGAGCAAGACTTTCCACTTGGCTCTCTAAGGCCTGCAATCTATTAAATCCTCAGTGACATCACTCCCATTTCTGGCCTGCTGGGGGAACAAGCTCTCAAAATCAAAATTGAGAAACCAGCTCCAGAGGTTGTCTGCAGATGCAGAGAGCAAGATGTTGATGAACATCCACTCTGCCTTTTTATATTTCTCTTATGCAGAATATGTGATGTACACTAACGTTCAAAAGTTTTGAGTCAGGAGTCCGTAATTTAATATTGACGTGCAAATAAACCGTGTATGTGTGCACTCTGCGCACTAATCGCACATTGTATTTATGCGCAGACACATTTCAGTACATTCAGTTCATTGTTTCCACACACATTCAGGATAATGTTTTTTTCAGTCATGTGCATGTTGCTGTGTTTTTAGTCAGGTCACGGTGGTTGGTTTAGTTTTTTTTTTTTCCATCTCCATGTGGTCCGGTTCAGTATCGCAACTTGACGTCTAAAATCTCGAAAAAAGTCCTTGCTGTCGCACTATAGACATACTGTACATTGAATTCGGAAAAGTTTTGTTCTGTAATGTTTTTTTTCCCTGCGTGTGCTTTGGTGTGCATATGAATTATATGGACTCATTATATCACTCAAGTGTCACCAAGTGTCCATTTACCTTGAAAAAAGCTTGCAGAAAATATAGTTTTGTGAGAATCTTCCTTCAAACAGATATAGCAAATGGTAACAAAATAAATGTGTTAAACAAGATAAATGATGTATGCTTCGTTTCACGATAAGTATGCGATTAATCACGGTTAAAATTATGAATCTATTGACGGCCCTAATTTTAATATATGTTAAAATGTAATTTATTCCTGTGATGGCAAAGTCTTCAGTGTCACATGATCCTTAAAGGGATAGTTCACCCAAAAATGAAAATTACAAAAATGTTTGTAATCAAGCAGATCTCGGCCCCCATTGACTACCATAATATTTTTTCCTACTATGGTAGTCAATGGGGGCCGAGATCTGTTTTGTTACAAACATTCTTCCAAATATCTTCCTTTGTGTTCAGCAGAACAAAGACATTTATACAGATTTTGAACAACTTGAGGGTGAATAAATGATGACAGAATTTTCATTTTTGGGTGAACTATCCCTTTAAGTAATCATTCTTGTATGTTGATTTGCGGCTCAAGAAACATTTCTTATTATTATCAATGATGAAAACAGTTGCGCTGCTTAATATTTTTGTAGAAACTGCTAATTTTTTGATGAATATAAAGTTTTTTTAAAAGGCATTTGTTTAATTTTTTTGTAACAATGTAAAGTCACTTTTGATCAATTTAATGCATACTTTCTTTAACGTGTAAGATTTTTTTCATCTTATTGACCACACTTTTGAATGGTAGTGTATACTGTCATGCATTATCGCTGATACAGTAAATACTTGGAAATAACACATTACTAAAGCACTTACAAAACTGATGGATGCAATTTTTGAGCAAATTTGTAATTTAATTTCATAATAAACACATATAAATATCTCTGTTTTGTAAATGTGTCTCTGTATTTTATGGACAAATCTTAGGCCCTGTTTCAAATGGCACACTTGATTTGGACTTGTAGTCTCATAGCACTCACTTCTGTGAAGTCGACATAATCTGAGATGCCATTTGGGACAGGGCGTTAGTTTCTGAGATCAGTCCTCCGAGTGAGAACTGTATGAAAATTCCATAGGAAGACAATAAATTCCATATACTCATATAAAAGTGGAAGTGGGAAGTTTGTTACAGATTGCATGTGATCTCTTTAGGTACACTCAGGTAAACCATTTATGAGCCATTACGGTCATGTGAAATTTCATGTTAATGTTACATCACTGAGCAGCATTATGAGAAGTGTTTGTATTAAACGTGTAGGAAATGAACAGAACAGACCAGAGCAGAAGAAGCAAGCGGCATTTAGCAGGAATGTAGAACACATTTTGGCAGTGATTTTAATTTCAGTGATTTTTATTGCAAAGCTGCAATGCATCAAGGCATCTACAGTAATTAAAGTCATCTCATAATAGCACATTTTAATGCATGCCTGTTTTACTTACTTTACACCAAATCGATCCATAAACATGATGTGGTTTCGAAAGGTCCTGTTGATATCAAGGTCAATCTGTTTGATTTCGGGAGAATACAGCTGGGCTTGCTCCTTCATTCTCTGTCAAAAAAACGGCTTTATCAAAAACAGTTTCATCTTTGACATACTACCGTGCATTACATGACATTAGAAGACAAACATTTCTAGGTTTATTTATTATGTGATATTATATCTTGTATAATATTGAATGGGGTTTATTTAGCCATGATTTGCATGATTTTTTGCCATTAATGCAAACGTTGCATTTATTTGATAAAAACAGTTAACAAATATAACAAAATAATAAACAAATATTGTGAAATATTATTAAAATTTTAAATAACTGTTTTTTGTTAACTGTAATTTTAATATATTTTCAAATGTAATTTATTCCTGTGCTGGCAAAGTATCCATTATTTCAGTCTTCGGTGTCTCACACGATCCTTCAGAAATCATTATAATATGCTGACTCAAGAAACATTTATTATTATTATCAATTGAAAACTACAAACCCGATTCCAAAAAAGTTGGGACACTGTATAAATTGTGAATAAAAACAGAATGCAATGATGTGGAAGTTTCAAATTTCAATATTTTATTCAGAATACAACATAGATGACATATCAAATGTTTAAACTCAGAAAATGTATCATTTTAAGGGAAAAATAAGTTGATTTTAAATTTCATGGCATCAACACATCTCAAAAAAGTTGGGACAAGGCCATGTTTACCACTGTGTGGCATCCCCTCTTCTTTTTATAACAGTCTGCAAACGTCTGGGGACTGAGGAGACAAGTTGCTCAAGTTTAGGAATAGGAATGTTGTCCCATTCTTGTCTAATACAGGCTTCTAGTTGCTCAACTGTCTTAGGTCTTCTTTGTCGCATCTTCCTCTTTATGATGCGCCAAATGTTTTCTATGGGTGAAAGATCTGGACTGCAGGCTGGCCATTTCAGTACCCGGATCCTTCTTCTACGCAGCCATGGTGTTGTAATTGATGCAGTATGTGGTCTGGCATTGTCATGTTGGAAAATGCAAGGTCTTCCCTGAAAGAGACGACGTCTGGATGGGAGCATATGTTGTTCTAGAACTTGGATATACCTTTCAGCATTGATGGTGCCTTTCCAGATGTGTAAGCTGCCCATGCCACACGCACTCATGCAACCCCATACCATCAGAGATGCAGGCTTCTGAACTGAGCGCTGATAACAACTTGGGTTGTCCTTGTCCTCTTTAGTCCGGATGACATAGCGTCCCAGTTTTCCAAAAAGAACTTCAAATTTTGATTCGTCTGACCACAGAACAGTTTTCCACTTTGCCACGGTCCATTTTAAATGAGCCTTGGCCCAGAGAAAACGCCTGCACTTCTGGATCATGTTTAGATATGGCTTCTTTTTTGACCTATAGAGTTTTAGCCGGCAACGGCGAACGGCACGGTGGATTGTGTTTACCGACAATGTTTTCTGGAAGTATTCCTGAGCCCATGTTGTGATTTCCATTACAGTAGCATTCCTGTATGTGATGCAGTGCCGTCTAAGGGCCCGAAGATCACGAGCATCCAGTATGGTTTTCCGGCCTTGACCCTTACGCACAGAGATTGTTCCAGATTCTCTGAATCTTTGGATGATATTATGCGCTGTAGATGATGATAACTTCAAACTCTTTGCAATTTTTCTCTGAGAAACTCCTTTCTGATATTGCTCCACTATTTTTCGCCACAGCATTGGGGGAATTGGTGATCCTCTGCCCATCTTGACTTCTGAGAGACACTGCCACTCTGAGAGGCTCTTTTTATACCCAATCATGTTGCCAATTGACCTAATAAGTTGCAAATTGGTCCTCCAGCTGTTCCTTATATGTACATTTAACTTTTCCGGCCTCTTATTGCTACCTGTCCCAACTTTTTTGGAATGTGTAGCTCTCATGAAATCCAAAATGAGCCAATATTTGGCATGACATTTCAAAATGTCTCACTTTCAACATTTGATATGTTATCTATATTCTATTGTGAATAAAATATAAGTTAATGAGATTTGTAAATTATTGCATTCCTTTTTTATTCACAATTTGTACAGTGTCCCAACTTTTTTGGAATCGGGTTTGTACTTAATATTTTTTGGAAAATTTGATAATTTTTTTTTTCTAGGATTCTGAATATAAAGTTATAAAAAACAGCATTTGTTTGAAATAGAAATATTTTGTAAATGTCTTTACTGTCACTTTTGATGAATGTAATGATTCTTTAATGGTCCTTGCTTAAAAAGTATTAACTTCTTTAAAAAATCTTACATCCTCAAGGGTCATGTTGCAAATGTACAGTTTAGAGGTCATTACACAAAAATATTTGATCATTAAATACTGCTAAATACCAATCAGAAATCAAGTATTCAGGACAGCTGTGTAATGCATTTATAAAACTACTTGTGTAAAACATGCAATACAGGATATCAGCACCAGGGGTACCTTGTTCAGCGACACAATTGAGGCTACAAAAACTTCCTGCTAGTTGTAAATTCTCAGCAACTCTGAAGGTTTGTTTAGCTTGTGTTTTGTCCTCTCCTATCTCTTTCCATGCCATGTATCAGCCATCTGTCTGTTTTCAGATCAATAATCCCCAATCTAATCCCTTTGAAATAGCTCTACCACAACACCACTCCAGTAATCCCACTCTCACTAAACACCCGGCTTTAGGCCAGCAGAGACTCACGGCTACATGTTGTCCATAGGAGCCATTGTGTGTGAATGTTTATGCATGGATGTTTTATCCTGTACCTCATATTTTCCTGCACTGTCGTTCTTGACTTTCTCAACATCCAGTAGCAGGGCCCAGGCCTGGCCTCTCAGCTGTAGTGGGATGCCTTTATACACCCTCTTAATCATCTGCACAAAGACACCAGGAGTAAGTGCAAGAGTGCGTGTGTGTGTGTGGTTCAGGTATACCCTATGTTATGGGGACAAAATGTCCCCACAAAGATGGCAATATCCAAAATCCTTGTCCTTGTGGGGAGATTTTTGTTCCCCATGAGGAAAACAACTAAGTGATGTTTTTTGAAAATGTATAAATGTAGAACTTTTTTGAACTGGGTAGGGTTAGAAGATAGAATATACAGTTTGTACAGTATAAATTTCATTATGTCTATGGAAAGTCCCCAAAAAACATGAAAACCTAGTGTGTGTGTGCGTGTATGCGTGTGTGTGTACTTTAAGGATCACTCTGGTTCTCATTAGAACTACATCACAGTGCTTTCTCTGATTTTCAGATAAAGTATTGCAACCTCTCAATGTGAAGCTCACCCGGTCACTGTTCCTGTACTTGCTCCAGTTCTTCAGCATCTTCAGCCATTTCTGCACCCTCTCAATCTCCACCTGTTTTTGCTGCACAGGGGAAAACAATGAGATCTAATGAAGAATTATTTGCAAAAACAAAAAAATAGATAAAATAAATGTTTAATTTCTGTTTAATTATCATCATTTAAAAATAAATAACATCAAAAACAGCAATAACATCACTCACCATAATAATAATAATAAAAAAAGATAATGATGATAAACATTATTATTTTTACATATCATACATTACTTCAGCCTGTTCCAATTTATTAAGAATTGAGAATTAATTTGCAGGTTATGTTTTATTTCAAATAAAAATACACTACCATTCAAAGTGGAATCAGTCATTTTTTTCTTTTTTGGATGGGCTTTTTTGGGTTTTACTTCCCAAATGTTGAGATAACATTTTAAAAAATTTGGCAATTCAACTACTTTGGACCAATCAATTGGATAAACACAGTAAATTAAGTTTAGTTTACTAAAATAAAAAAAATATATATATTTTTAAGTATATTACAATGATTTCTGAAGGATTACGTGAAAGTGAAAACTGGAGTAATGGCTGTTGAAATTTCAGCTTTGCCATCACAGGAATAAATTATATTTTAAAATATATTAAAATTAAAAATAGTTACTTTAAATTATAATAATATTTCTAAATATTACTGTTTTTACTGTATTTTTTGTTCATATAAATGCAGTCTTGGTGAGCATAAGAAGACTTCTTTAAAAAATATTACAATCTTAGCAAACCCAAACTTTTGAACGGTAGTGTAGGACTCGCATCTTCATTTAATTCAATTATTTATTGTATCTTAGATTAATTAAAGAGAAAAAAAATGAAAGAATATGTGATCAGTGCTATATGGTGCATATTACACATGCTTATAATCCTCGGGGTCCATTAACAGGCAGGTATAAATATCTGCTACATGACACAAACAACACTCCTGTGTTTTTGTCTGAGGAAGTAATATTTCTTTCCTCATTTGTACAAGTACTTTGGGATTAGATGCAGGACAGGCATTCAGATCACCCTGCTGCTATTAACATCTGTTCTGAGGACAGCTTTCACTCTTTCCACCCTTAGTGTTTAACCTTTATGTGCCACAACACGACTGCACAAATGTCAGCTGGGAAACGCATCAGCCACCTCCACGCTGTGAATGTCACATGGGAACACACCTCCAGACAGCCCAGCTGTGTCTGCCACACACTCTTGTATACTAAACGCTCATGTCTGAAGGTCACCATAAGCCTGTTTACAAAAGAGTCTCCACACTGCAGCAGATTCAGTCTGTGATCCTTTATGTTTTCTTTTGTGTTTCTGTCTGTGATTCTCATCTTTCCCACCATTCTACAAAACACTATTTGAATAGTATATTCACATGCCGTTTGAATGCACATCACTTGTATAGTATATTTACATGCTTAATTTGTACATTACCTTCTCTTCAAGGGAACTGGGTGTGGGTAATTCTTCTTCACTGTGGGAAAAACAAACAGGTCAAAACACTATACCTACTAATACTATCACACAATCACAAACATTCCCAGGGCTGCCAACTTTTCAAAAAAAACTTGGAGTGAGATTTGGTGGGGCCAACCAAAATTTTGCCGCGTACAAAGCATTTTTTTTGGCTCATTCAGCATCATTACCGTACACACAAAAAAATAAAAAAAATTAATTATATATATATATATATATATATATATACACACACACACACACACATCAGTGGTTCACCACAGAAAACACTCTCTCCACATCAACATTTGAATGGGGTAGCACCAGGACAATCTTGCAATGGTGGCAAGCCTTGGGAACAGGCTTACACCTGTCACCTGTGAAGAATGAGCCAAGAACACAGTGGAAATAAGCTCTTAAGTAGTATTGTTTTTTTAATTTCTTTTTTGCCTTTGATAGATAAGTATAGGTTGATAAATAATTAATTCTGTCTATTAAGACAAAATGCATGCATCTACAGTGGAGAGAACAAGTATTTGATACACTGCCGATTTTGCAGGTTTTCCTACTTACAAAGCATGTAGAGGTCTGTAATTTTTATCATAGGTACTCTTTAACTGTGAGAGACGGAATCTAAAACAAAAATCCAGAAAATAATATTGTATGATTTTTAAATAATTAATTTGCCTTTTATTGCATGACATAAGTATTTGATCACCTACCAACCAGTAAGAATTCCGGCTCTCACAGACCTGTTAGTTTTTCTTTAAGAAGCCCTCCTGTTCTCCACTCATTACCTGTATTAACTGCACCTGTTTGAACTCGTTACCTGTATAAAAGACACCTGTCCACACACTCAATCAAACAGACTCCAACCTCTCCACAATGGCCAAGACCAGAGAGCTGTGTAAGGACATCAGGGATAAAATTGTAGACCTGCACAAGGCTGGGATGGGCTACAGGACAATAGGCAAGCAGCTTGGTGAGAAGGCAACAACTGTTGGCGCAATTATTAGAAAATGGAAGAAGTTCAAGATGATGGTCAATCTCCCTCGGTCTGGGGCACCATGCAAGATCTCACCTCGTGGGGCATCAATGATCATGAGGAAGGTGAGGGATCAGCACAGAACTACACGGCAGGACCTGGTCAATGACCTGAAGAGAGCTGGGACCACAGTCTCAAAGAAAACCATTAGTAACACACTACGCCGTCATGGATTAAAATCCTGCAGCGCGCGCAAGGTCCACCTGCTCAAGCCAGCGCATGTCCAGGCCCGTCTGAAGTTTGCCAATGACCATCTGGATGATCCAGAGGAGGAATGGGAGAAGGTCATGTGGTCTGATGAGACAAAAATAGAGCATTTTGGTCTAAACTCCACTCGCTGTGTTTGGAGGAAGAAGAAGGATGAGTACAACCCCAAGAACACCATCCCAACCGTGAAGCATGGAGGTGGAAACATCATTCTTTGGGGATGCTTTTCTGCCAAGGGGACAGGACGACTGCACCGTATTGAGGGGAGGATGGATGGGGCCATGTATCGCGAGATCTTGGCCAACAACCTCCTTCCCTCAGTAAGAGCATTGAAGATGGGTCGTGGCTGGGTCTTCCAGCATGACAACGACCCGAAACACACAGCCAGGGCAACTAAGGAGTGGCTCCGTAAGAAGCATCTCAAGGTCCTGGAGTGGCCTAGCCAGTCTCCAGACCTGAACCCAATAGAAAATCTTTGGAGGGAGCTGAAAGTCCGTATTGCCCAGCGACAGCCCCGAAACCTGAAGGATCTGGAGAAGGTCTGTATGGAGGAGTGGGCCAAAATCGCTGCTGTGTGTGCAAACCTGGTCAAGAACTACAGGAAATGTATGATCTCTGTAATTGCAAACAAGGGTTTCTGTACCAAATATTAAGTTCTGCTTTTCTGATGTATCAAATACTTATGTCATGCAATAAAATGCAAATTAATTACTTAAAAATCATACAATGTGATTTTCTGGATTTTTGTTTTAGATTCCGTCACTCACAGTTGAAGTGTACCTATGATAAAAATTACAGACTTCTACATGCTTTGTAAGTGGGCAAACCTGCAAAATCGGCAGTGTATCAAATACTTGTTCTCCCCACTGTATATGACCTATATCCTATAGACACACACACACACAATTTTAAAGCACTATATAGAGGCATGATTTTGTCTAAATAGAACAAATTGATTATACATCAACCTACAGCATACTTTTACAGGGAAGAAAAAGGGAAAAAAAAACTGTCTGTTGCTGTTCTGTCTGTCCAGTCTGTCGTTAGGTCTGTCCTGTCTGTTGCTCGGCTCTTTTTTGCTGTGGCTGATCTTTCAGTAAAAAAAAAAAAACAGTGTTGGGCAAGCTACTCTGAAACTGTAGCTTTACAAGCTACAAGCTACTTGTAAGTTAAAGTAGTTAAGTTACATTCAAGCTACCCTTTTAAAAAAGTAGTTAGCTACACTACAAGTTACTATCAAAAAGTAGCTAGCTACATTGAAACTACTTTTCTTTTTTTTTCTTTTTTTACAATGACATTGTTACAAATAACTGAATAATTGTTAATGAAGAATGTTATAATTCTGGCCAGTTGATAATACCTAGAATATCAAAATCAACTGCAGGCGGTCGATCCTTTTCCTATTTAGCACCTAAACCCTGGAACAGTCTTCCTAGCATTGTTCGGGAAGCAGACACACTCTGTCAGTTTAAATCTAGACTAAAAACACATCTCTTTACTATGGCATACACATAAAACATTTTTAATTTATATTATTCAAATCAGTTAAATTATTGTTTTAGGCTGCATTAACTAGGTCAGCCGGAACCGGGAACACTTCCCATAACACCTGATGTACTCGTTACATCATAAGAAGAATGGCATCTACGCTAATGTTAGTCTCTCTGTTTATCCCGAGGTTTACTGCAGTCGGCCAGATCCGGGCCGTATCCGGACCAGATGGTGGACCTTAGCCTGGACATGACGAACGCATCCCTGAAGTGTCTGTAGAGACCGTGTCAATTAAACTCCCCTCTGTAAATGCCGCATTGACACGACATCCTCATTAAACCCGTCCCCGGCGTGACGACTACAATATTTTGAATAATCCTACGAATATCTATTGATTATAATATGACTTCTGACCTGTAATGTTGCCAGAATCATAATCATACACTATTTGTTCGTCGGCCAGAGGAGAACTGGCACCCCGACTGAGCCTGGTTTCTCCCAAGGTTTTTTTCTCCATTCTGGCCCTGAAGGAGTTTTGGTTCCTTGCCACCGTCGCCTTTGGCTTTTGGCTTGCTCAGTTGGGGACACTTAAATTTCAACTATATTACTGATCTGCCCGCACTGACACTATATGATAATTGAAATGAGCTGGATGACATCACTGTTTTCACCAGAGCGGTTGTACAGCCGAATCAAATTCTGTTGCGTTATTTTTCTGTTACAACTGTGAAGCTGCTTTGAAACAATTGGCATTGTAAAAAGCGCTATATAAATAAAGGTGATTTGATAATATTTGGGGTTTCAAGCAACATAATGCAATGTAATTATGATTTTGAAGAGTATGGGGTGAATTCAGGTTGATTGGGACACTTTTTTCCCAGTCATTTCAATGGCAAAAACTGTCAGAATCATTTGATTTTGTAAACTATCCGATACACACAATACTCAAATATAGCCTATATCTCAAACTGGCTGTCAAAGTGCAAAATGGCTACACATTTAACATCAGTACAAGACCAAAATGTAAGCAACTTAAATTAAATACTCAGGAGTCAGGATTAGTCTAAAAATGCAGGTTAAACTCACAGCACATGCAGAGATGGAGCGCGCAGCATTTTGAACAGAAACGCTCTGAGACGCCAGTCATGAGCTGCTCGCGTGAACAGTGCGCTTTGCTTGACTATTTCTTTTTGTTTCAAATTGTTTTGTTTAAAAGTGTACATTTCAAGCTTTCTATACACATATTTCTCATGTCTGTGAGGCAAGTAGCCTGCTGAGTTTCGGTTTATTTATGAGACGCGCTCCAGTTCATGTGCAATGCAAGTGATCGCTCCGGCGCCTCCATGTCATGATTATTGTCTGCTATACTCTATTTGCTTCTTATTTATTAAATCCAGGCAATTGGCTGATGAAACATTGATTAAAATTAAGATACAATTTATACAAAACGAAATTCACTTTAAAGAAAGGCTTTCTACAAAACAAAACTTAATGAAGTGGTCAAAATCATTTCTGACCCACTCTGTCTTTGACATATATTACGCATCTTCGCACTTTTCATAATCAATATAGCCTAAATGAAATTTAAAAATAGCATTATAATATTTAAACATAAATATGAAACAAAATACATTGTTTAATGGCTACAACAAGTATAGTAGGCTACAGTACAGATACATTTCATGTCTGAGCGGGATTTGAGCGAACGTTGTTTTACCGGTGAGCGGTTCATGAGTGGAGCGCGCCTGCATAGAGCGGAATACTGAGCTGAGTGTCACACCGCTCCGCTCCGCTCATTACAGGCTCGTTCTCGTCTGAACCCAAAACGGAATGTAACTTTTGGTCACGCTATACCGTATTTATTTGCACATTTATCTTGAACCCCCTCACCGAAAGCATAACTAGTCGATCACGAGTGGCTCAACAGGTAGATAAATAGGTAAACTCATTTTTCAGGCATTTGACCGACCAGGGGTGCATTTCCCGTACAACGACGTTACTCACTGCTTAACTACCATAGTACGTTGCATTGTTGAAGAAATCAACTAGCTAGTCGCAACTGTTTCCCGAAACCGTATTGTCGCAAATCTGTCGTTCAACCACGTTGGTTAATGATGTCACGCAGGTGGTGGAGTAATAACTGCTTTTAATGAATTAGTTTGAGATCGAATTTATGCTAGATTTTTTTATATAAATTATGGACATGGCATCTGAGGACTAATTCTTATTTTTCTCAGTTATTTTGCTTTATTTCCAGATTCAATCATAGGCTCGTTCTTACGTACTAGAGCACGTACGCACATGCACACTCTTCAAAAAAGGTGCTTTAAATCTCTTGACAAACTAAAAGACATAAATGACATTTGTATGTATTCGAAATAAAAGATATAGATTGTACTAAATGTCAGCTTGCTTATTTTGCTCAAGATAAGGATTTATTACGTCCACATGTCATATGTCAAATATGCTTCTAACCACAGGTCGAGATCTGTCGTTGCAACCAAACAAGTTTGCGATGCTGTTTGCGAATGTTCGTTGGAACTATGGTTTCGGGAAACACCGACTCGTTGAACTATGTTGATAACGACGGAACTTGCGACCATAGTTGGATAACGATTCTTTTAGGAAATGCACCCCAGGTTGACACTTCAGCGTGAGAAATCGGGGGTGTGGCGTGTGAGCGTGTGAAACCAATCAAATGCGTGTGTCTCACGGCCAATGCGTGAGAGTTGGCAGCCCTGCATTCCTGTCTGGATGGGATTAAGTTTAGACCCTGAGTTTAAAAAAAAATTTACTGAGGTTGTGTGAGATGTGTTTGATTCAGACAGAATTAAAATCACAAAGTACACTAGTGTTCAAAAGTTTGGGGTCTGTTTAAGTGTTTATGTGTTTTTGAAAAAGGTCTCAAGCTCACCAAGGCTGCATTTAGAAATAAAGTAAAAACAGTAATATTGTGAAATAATATTGTAATTTACAATAACTGTTTTCTATTTTAACATATTTTATAATGTCATTTAATCCTTTGAGAGATGAATTTTCAGCATCATCATTCCAGTCTTCAGTCACATGATGGTCTTGTAAATCCCAAATTTACCTAGCCATATCAGGGAAAACTATAGCATAGTCTTAAATCACTGCTTTACATGTGTACATGTGTTGACAGACAACGTATGTTGATAAAAAATGCAATGAATGAAAGACATTTGTTTCAGACAAAATAAAATAGCTTTACAGGTTTTTTAAGAGCAAATGAACAAATGCATGCTTCACTTGCCAATATGGAAACTGAATGCTGGGTTTTACCCAGGACTTACTGAAGAAATCCAAAGCGATCCGTAACTCTGTATATGCTGTAGTCTGCATCCTCCCAAGGATCGATCTGAACTCCCGCGTCTCTACCCTAAAATACACACATGAGTGAATACTTTATTTTGTCTAATTTGAACACAAACTTTGTAGCGTTTATCAAAGGTGCAACAATTCATCCAATTCCAGGCAAATTTTAAGCATCTTTAACCCTTAAGTGCATACCTAGGTTCTTTAGTGACCCGGGACGTCATTCACTACCCTCCCCCTCATTCAGTTTTTAAAGTTAGACATCAGCCTTTTTAGTATTCCTCACTCAATTCATTATAAACAATATAACAAGAAAAAAAGCCTGTTTTCCCATTCATTTTTTGTAAGAATTGTATAGGGTCGCTGGTGAACCGAGGTGTGTAACAGTGTAAGTATATTTTTTCTGCACAACAATAATTGAATCTTTGATGACTGAATAAGTGCAATTCACCTTTATTCCACAAGGTGGAAATGTCTGATACACAATGATGAAGTGACGTTTCACTAGCAGGCAGAAAACAAAAGAATAGGAAGTATCATCAGCTATACCTGAAATGGCTCAGCGATTTACTGCAGAACAAGTACTGAACACAATCAAATATTAGTGTCACTGTCACTTGATGGTGGATCTGGTGAAGAAGCTGTCAGCAATCAAAATATTGATTTTGAAGATGTTGAAAATTATAGTTTTGAGAATATGTTTGAGATGGCGAATATGAGCCAGACGCTGAATGTACTGGAAAATGAGCTCTGACAAGGACAGTGTATAAAAAATCTGCTCAGACTGAGCCCTTCCAAGCTCCAAAAGGTAACAAAATATAATTATAAAATAATAAAATATTATTACGAATATGAAATTATTTTTCCACAAAACAGTTGAATTGTCTGTTGAAAAATTTTCTAGTGATCATGGCAGCAGTAAATCTGTGCCATCTGCATTTATTTGAACTGACTTGGTGGTTGACAGATTTAAAATAAGTAAGTCAGTCAGTAAATTAAATAAATTAATTAAAAATGTATTTAATACACTTGGGCATGTTGCAGTTTTTATAAACTGAAAAAGAACTTGAATTAAACAAATAAATATAATATGCAACACATTTTTGCTCAATGGGTTAAAATGAAGTGTCTTAACATATCACTGAATATCTACATTATCACAAATGTGTACTTTGGTGATCTGAATCCACGCCCCATCACTTTTTTCCATGACTGATTTTGTCTCCATCCCACCCCAGTGATGTATCTACTGTAATGCAGGGGAAACATTTCCAATAGTTGAGCTGAAGCTTTCATTTTGTTTGTGTGTGTTTTATACAGTAAGTGGCAGTTCTGTGCTGGAACGTGTCATTTTTAATATGTTGCTGAGTGCTTGATGCAATTATGGAAAACAACAGCAGAAATATTCTCTCTAGCACACACCTCTCCACACACTTTTCTGTGGCTCGCTAAACATTCTAGCGAAATTACAAATGTGTCCCAACTCTTGTCATACAACCAATGCCATATAGCTGCAATTTTGATTAATGAGCTGAGAACAATTTAATGCTCTGCACTTATTCAACAGAATTTTCACCCTGTCTGTTGAGTTCAGTACAGCTGACGTTTAAAAGCTTTTCCAGTTGGTGTGGATTGATTCCCTGAGGGGGGTACGGCTGCTGCTCTCCTGCCCTTTTCTCAACCCCATGGTGGAGAGAAGAGTGGAAAGCAAGCAGTGATCCGTGACAGACAGCCCAGGATTATAGTCCCAGTATTCCCCCAATTTCAAATGAGTCTGTTAGAAAATGTCATGATGTGCCATGGTCAGATTGATCACCACGAACCATGTAGACCACAAACACTTTGATGGTACAAAAAGTCTGCTGCACTAGCACATACAACTGCCTTTAACACCTGAGTGTGGCTCCTCCCAACGTTTTTTCCCCTCTTGACATATCTGAGGGAGTTTTCCTTGCCACAGCATATATTGTGAAAAGCGCAATACAAATAAAACCGCCATAACCCAACAGCCACAAAGGTCATAGCACATATGAACAACCTCAAAATTTAGAGGTAGACAACACAGTGCAAAATAAACAACATCCACAAAATTACAAATTTGAACTAACGAAATGTCAAACTGTAATACAGCAACATACAGTACAATAATACATTTCTCTTGCTAATAAAGGCTAATGCTCAGCATAAATGGCTCCAAAACACTTTGCCATTCAAAATGTAATCATTACACTAGTGTTCAGAAGTTTGGTGTTGGTAAGATTTTTAAAGTATTTTATGCTCACCAAGGCGGCATTTATTTGATCAAAAATACAGTAAAAACAGCAATGTTTTTAAATGTAATTTATTCCTGTGATGATCAAGCTCATATTATCCTTCAGAAATCAGTTTAATATGCTGATTTGCTGCTCAAGAAACATTTCTTATTTTTATAAACAGTTGTGCTGCTTAAAACAGTGATACATTTTATTTTCAGGATTCTTTGATAATAGAAAGTTCAAAATAACAATTTATTTGTAACATTATAAATTACTTTGCTGTCACTTTTGATCAATTTAATGCATCTTTGCTGAATAAAATTATTAATTTCTTTACTGAACTTTTGAATGGTAGTGTACAAATACAATAATCACAATCTAAAACATTGCCACTTTATTAGTAACTCATACATTAAAGGAAATAGGCAAACTTTACAGCAAGTATCACAGTATTCATACCGTTTCAGTGAATATCCGAACAAAAAGTGAGAGTAAACGGCACAATTTACCTTATTATATTTAGAGATGATCTCAGCACGTTCCTCTGCTATCAGCACCTCTATGTCCTTCTTCATGTCAATATCTAGAAATACAGCACAAAAAGAACAATTAATGACAATGAGAAACAAAGAATACTGACAAAAAGCTGAACAGTTTGGAAGACAGATGTGTTAAAGGGATAGTTCACCCAAAAATGAAAATTCTGTCATCATTTACTCACCCTCATGTGGTTCCAAACCTGTATGAATTTCTTTCTTCTGCTGAACACAAAAGAAGATATTTTGAAGAATATGGGTAACCAAACAGTTGATAGACCCCATTGACTTCCATAGTAGGAAAAGAATATGGAAGTCAATGGGGTCCATCAACTGTTTGGTTACTGACATTCTTTAAAATATCTTCTTTTGTGTTTAGCAGAAGAAAGAAATTCATACAGGTTTGGAACCACATGAGGGTGAGTAAATGATGACAGAATTTTCATTTTTGGGTGAACTATCCCTTTAAGTCCCTTTTTTATATGTTTGTAAAGATGAATATTAAATAGGGTTACTTTTAGGGCTGGGAACTGAAAATAGATTCAAATTCTGGAATTGGATACTTAAGTTCAGGAATCGGATAAAATTAAAATTTCTATTCCATTTATCGATTCATGTGTGTGCATTTTAATGTGATTTCAAACCATTTTCAAGCACAAGAAAATGCAAAAAAGCGTTGCTGATAAGTTGGTTAGGCTGCTGTTTTGGTTGCTGATATTTGTTCATGGAAATCAGCTGCAACAAAACATTTTGCCAGAAGACACAGAATAAATATGTTTGATATTGGAGGAAGGCTCAGTAATACAGAACCAAACCCAGACTGCTTATGAGCGCAACATATTCATCATTTAGACTGAGGAACTGGTCCAAAATCAGATCTTGTTGGCACTATGTAACCTGAGCTCTCATAATATTTTGAAGATCCTGTTGGTCATATGAAGGCCTTGACTGTCTCAGAAACATTATCCCCATGGGAACTTCAGAGCCAAAGGAAGGGAACAAAGATTCCTGCCAGGCTTCAGCTGTCTGAGAGCGCTGTGTGTCTGCTGAGTCTGTCGCACACACAAAAATAGAAACTGACAAACACAGTCACCCACTGTGGGACAGCGTAGACGTGACACGCCATCACATGTCACATTCAATATTTCTAGCCCATAACCAAAACATACCATCTGACATTTAAATCTTCAATAAGCAGAAAAGAGACAGGAAAGTATTTATCTGAATAACAAGAGTTTGCCCCTCACCCCCAAATTAACAAAAAAAAAATCCATCTGTTTTGTTAGTATCATTGATGGCATTTCCTGATGTACTTAGACAGAAGGACACTCCTGACAGGCGTCAATATACCAGTACTGATTTTTCTCACTATGGCCTTTCCCAATTTTTCCATCACTCTCACTGTTTCTTGAAGCTTACTGATATTATAGGGCTGAAAAGTACTGACACAAGTACAAGTGAACAGAGAAGGCGATCTATGTTTCCTAAAAACGGATAGTAAATGGTTAAAGGCATCATCAGGCACAATAATGGTTTGAGAGAGAGTATGTTTACATCACTTTAAAACCAGCAGAACTACAGGAAATAATTCTGTGCTTGTGAATTTTGTACTACTCAATGAGAAAATCATTTACTCAAAACCCCAAACCACGGTTTGTAAAACTCAAGGAAACCAAAAGACTCTACTAAGCATTTTTTTCTACCTACTGGCATTATATTACATTGTATATCCTAAAATCACTCTCTTTGTCAGTTTATATAATGGTTTACAAGGGCTGCTGAGGTAGTCCAGATCATGGCTTAGCCATAAGAAATATTAAAAACATGTCAGATTATAATGCAACACAACAACACTTTAGTGTAAAGGTAGTGCTCTGTAAAACTCCCAAAGCCTTCAAATAATCCAAAAAATATTTACAGAGAAACAATAAAGAGCTTGTAAACAATATGCCACACGTTACATTTACCTCAGGAAAGCCATTCAAAGTTCACAGATCATTAGTAAAATTACATATTAATTTCATTTAATGTAGCCTATGTTTGAGTAACTCAAGTATCATGAATTTTTTTTATTACAGCCACTGTTTAAATGTTTATATTTAATTGAAGTATAAACATAATTTTGGTGTTTCAATTAAAAAATAGCCAGTTTTGTGGATTCTTGTTAACCTATACACAAAAGAGTCTCCTTCAAAGAGACTGATCTGAAATCTGGATAAACTGGCCTGATCCCAAATTTACATAAACCAAGATGATAATCTCTAATCCACATCCCTAAAGATAAATGCTGAAATCCTTCTTTCTCCTAAGGAAAACAGTGTCATCATCTGCCACCTTTGCAGCAAAAGGATTAAATTATGCAATATTTGATGAAACCCCAGATTATAACCCTCAAAATTGTCATTCTGAAAGTACAAGTCTGTACAAAGTACAAATCTACAGTGGGGAGAACAAGTATTTGATACACTGCCGATTTTGCAGGTTTGCCCACTTACAAAGCATGTAGAAGTCTGTAATTTTTATCATAGGTACTCTTCAACTGTGAGTGACGGAATCTAAAACAAAAATCCAGAAAATCACATTGTATGATTTTTAAGTAATTAATTTGCATTTTATTGCATGACATAAGTATTTGATACATCAGAAAAGCAGAACTTAATATTTGGTACAGAAACCTTTGTTTGCAATTACAGAGATCATACGTTTCCTGTAGTTCTTGACCAGGTTTGCACACACTGCAGCAGGGATTTTGGCCAACTCCTCCATACAGACCTTCTCCAGATCCTTCAGGTTTCGGGGCTGTCGCTGGGCAATACGGACTTTCAGCTCCCTCCAAAGATTTTCTATTGGGTTCAGGTCTGGAGACTGTCTAGGCCACTCCAGGACCTTGAGATGCTTCTTACGGAGCCACTCCTTAGTTACCCTGGCTGTGTGTTTCGGGTCGTTGTCATGCTGGAAGACCCAGCCACGACCCATCTTCAATGCTCTTACTGAGGGAAGGAGGTTGTTGGCCAAGATCTCGCGATACATGGCCCCATCCATCCTCCCCTCAATACGGTGCAGTCGTCCTGTCCCCATTGCAGAAAAGCATCCCCAAAGAATGATGTTTCCACCTCCATGCTTCACGGTTGGGATGGTGTTCTTGGGGTTGTACTCATCCTTCTTCTTCCTCCAAACACGGCGAGTGAAGTTTAGACCAAAAAGCTCTATTTTTGTCTCATCAGACCACATGACCTTCTCCCATTCCTCCTCTGGATCATCCAGATGGTCATTGGCAAACTTCAGACGGGCCTGGACATGCGCTGGCTTGAGCAGGGGGACCTTGCGTGCTCTGCAGGATTTTAATCCATGACGGCGTAGTGTGTTACTAATGGTTTTCTTTGAGACTGTGGTCCCAGCTCTCTTCAGGTCATGCTTTGTAAGTAGGACAACCTGCAAAATCGGCAGTGTATCAAATACTTGTTCTCCCCACTGTATATTGTAAGTGCAATATAATCTACACTATATTGTTTTGGGACGCCTGCCTTTACATGTACATGAACTTTAATGACATCCCATTCTTAATCCGTAGGGTTTAATATGGAGTTGGCCCACCCTTTGCAGCTATAACAATTCTTCTGGGAAGGCTTCTAGGAGTGTGTTTATGGGAATTTTTGACTATTCTTCTAGAAGCGCATTTGTGCCTGGCTCGCAGTCCCCACTCTAATTCATCCCAAAGGTGTTCTATCGGGTTGTGGTCAGGACTCTGTGCAGGCCAGTCAAGTTCTTCCACACCAAACTCGCTCATCCATGTCTTTATGGACCTTGCTTTGTGCACTGGTGCGCAGTCATGTTGGAACAGGAAGGGGCCATCCCCAAACTGTTCCTACAAAATTGGGAGCATGAAATTGTCCAAAATGTCTTGGTATGCTGAAGCATTAAGAGTTCCTTTCACTGGAACTAAAGCCTGTACGATTTTCGGCTGTCCTAGACGAAAGATTGCCATTGTGAAACAATCGTGACAATTTCTGTGAACGTGGCTCCTAATCGTTGGTCCTAAGTCGTACACTGAGAGAGGTTCAAAGACAGCCGTTGTCACGGTCTTGAGACCAAAGATAGCCTACGATCATTTTCTGACAGATTTAGCATTATAACCGCACAGTGTGTTTGCTGCTACGACCTATGTCTACTGATCAGCCAATAAAAATTCGACATGGTCGCTAAAACTTAAAAATGCTTACCTCAACCTCTTTTCCCTTCCCCTTTCGCCGCATCCTCTTTTTTTCAGCACACATAAAAACTACAATAGCCCAAGTGTGATTCATCATGGTCTTTTTGTTTAATACTAGCCGTTTTATTCTTCTATAGAAACTTGCATCGTAGCCTACGAGTCAATAGGTGTCATCATCGTACAGTCTACATACATGTCGTACCCAAGTTTAATAGATCCATGTCGCACAGTGTGATTTTTAATGATCTTATAGGATTGCTAAAATCGTGCAGTGTATCCCGGGCTTAAGGGGCCAAGCCCAACCCCTGAAAAACAACCCCACACCATAATCCCCCCTCCACCAAACTTTACACTTGGCACAATGCAGTCAGGCAAGTACCGTTCTCCTGGCAACTGCCAAACCCAGACTCGTCCATCGGATTGTCAGAAAGAGAAGCGTGATTTGTCACTCCAGAGAACACGTCTCCACTGCTCTAGAGTCCAGTGGCGGCATGCTTTACACCACTGCATCTGACGCTTTGCATTGCACTTGGTGATGTAAAGCTTGGATGCAGCTGCTCGGCCATGGAAACCCATTCAATGAAGCTCTCTACACACTGTTCTTAAGCTAATCTGAAAGCCACACAAAGTTTGGAGGTATGTAGCTATTGACTCTGCAGAAAGTTGGTGACCTCTGCACACGGTGCGCCTCAGCATGCGCTGACCCTTCTCTGTGATTTTACGTGGCCTACCACTTCGTGGCTGAGTTGCTGTTGTTCCCAATTGCTTCCACTTTGTTATAATACCACTAACAGTAGTGATGGCAATTTCAAAACACTGCTTCATGAAGCTTCAAAGCTTTACAAATCTTCTGTTTCGAATCAATTGGTTCGGAGCGTGTATCAAACTGCCAAAGTCACCTGATTTCAGTAAACGAGGCTTCGTTACATCATCACTATTTCGAAACGTTTCGAAATGTCAATGGTTCACCGCTAGGGGGCGATGATCTCTTTGAACCCATGAATCATGAGCAGTCACTGAGAACCATTTAACAAGTGTCTGTGGGTTTTACCTGATCTCTGATCAGTTTTATACATTTGTAGATGTTTTAATTAGACATTAGTATAATTAAAAGGAATAATAGTAGTTAATAGTCTCTTATTGGCATGTTTAGCTGAGCCATCCATAGAACAAACCCTGACAATTGATAAAAGAACATATAGACACTTAATATTTAATTTTATTAGATGATTAGTTAATTGCATTTGAAAGATTTTACTTTCAATAAAACATTTTCAGCTGGAAAAAAAAGATGGCGTCCGAAAGTTGCGTTTGCTGGTCAGTTTGTGTGTAAATGTATGTTTTTTACCAACATTTTCCACTTCTGATGTCATTTCTAGCGAGAAATTACTAATGTGGTGGTTAAATATTTTAGTTCTCACCAATGCTCTCTCTATTTTGCTGTAGATCATTAAACTGTTATACTGCCTAAGAAGGCTGTCTGAAATTTGTTTTGTGAGATGCCTTCATGCACAAACACTGCCTTACAAGTCATTGTCTGATAAGGCAGCGAGGCAACGAGTCAGCTGCCTAGGTTTTCGGACGCAGCCCATGTTTCACGAAGCCTCGGTCTGCCCATCACTAACTAACAGTTGACCATGGAATATTTAGTAGTGAGTAGTGCTGGGCGGTATACCGGTTCATACCTAATACCGGTGTTTATTTTTGTTATGATATGAATTTTAATTATACCGCAATACCGGTATATGTCGCTCAAACAACGTTCGGAACGCGGCGCAGCGCGACAATGTTTGAGAGGTGTCACTTTTCACTGTAGTGAGGACACAGCTGAGATCGCATTACAGCCTATGGGTGCGTCTCACTCAGCTCCCTAGTTCAGTAGTCAGGGCACTGATCAGGGAATCAGTCAATGGGCTGACTCCCATATCAGTGCCCTGACTACTGAACTAGGGAGCTGATTGAGACGCACCCTATGATTACAGCGGAGAATTCAAACAATACGCGGCGCGCGCAAGAGAGCGGTTTCTGCGCGGAGCGCCGCGATGAGATTAACAACGCTCACCACATGGATCATATAGATCAGATACAGACCGGAGCGAGCGCATTTAAGTTTTTTATGGACATATTTCATATACTCTAGTGCTCTAAACATGAACCAGCAGCGTGTATGCGCACTAGTGATGCAAAGTCTGATTCATTTCTGCGAACCGGTTCTTTTCGGACAGTTCGGCTCAATGAACCGGTTCAAAAAGCCGATTCATAGGTTCCTGACGTCATCATGCAATGATGTCACTATGCATTTCTTTTATGCTTTTTTATGCATTTCTCAGTGTCACGTTATATCAAGGAAACATTCAAATAAAGTAATCTGTGTCAATGCATATTGAAACAATCGAATAAAGTTATTTTGCGTGAGTGCATTTGCTGATTATTGCCTTTCATTCACTTAAGTTAATGGTGTTTGTGTTCACAGTTAATTCATTTATCCTTCACGTCGGATTCGACTGAAAATTGTGCAACTACAGTACACATTACAGGCACTGATCAACAAACGCAGATATGTTACATGTCTAAAGTAGCCTATATAGAAAGAAGAAACCAAACTTATACATTTCGCTTAACAACTTAAAATATAATCTGCATGCACAATAAACTACAGTAAAAATGTATTTAAATCTCTCGACAGAAAGGTTTTTGCAGGTTTTAATAAAATGTTATTTACAAACCCGATTCCAAAAAAGTTGGGACACTGTACAAATTGTGAATAAAAACAGAATGCAATGATGTGGAAGTTTCAAATTTCAATATTTTATTCAGAATACAACATAGATGACATATCAAATGTTTAAACTGAGAAAATGTATCATTTTAAGGGAAAAATAAGTTGATTTTAAATTTCATGGCATCAACACATCTCAAAAAAGTTGGGACAAGGCCATGTTTACCACTGTATGGCATCCCCTCTTCTTTTTATAACAGTCTGCAAACGTCTGGGGACTGAGGAGACAAGTTGCTCAAGTTTAGGAATAGGAATGTTGTCCCATTCTTGTCTAATACAGGCTTCTAGTTGCTCAACTGTCTTAGGTCTTCTTTGTCGCATCTTCCTCTTTATGATGCGCCAAATGTTTTCTATGGGTGAAAGATCTGGACTGCAGGCTGGCCATTTCAGTACCCGGATCCTTCTTCTACGCAGCCATGATGTTGTAATTGATGCAGTATGTGGTCTGGCATTGTCATGTTGGAAAATGCAAGGTCTTCCCTGAAAGAGACGACGTCTGGATGGGAGCATATGTTGTTCTAGAACTTGGATATACCTTTCAGCATTGATGGTGCCTTTCCAGATGTGTAAGCTGCCCATGCCACACGCACTCATGCAACCCCATACCATCAGAGATGCAGGCTTCTGAACTGAGTGCTGATAACAACTTGGGTTGTCCTTGTCCTCTTTAGTCCGGATGACATGGCGTCCCAGTTTTCCAAAAAGAACTTCAAATTTTGATTCGTCTGACCACAGAACAGTTTTCCACTTTGCCACAGTCCATTTTAAATGAGCCTTGGCCCAGAGAAAACGCCTGCGCTTCTGGATCATGTTTAGATATGGCTTCTTTTTTGATCTATGGAGTTTTAGCCGGCAACGGCGAATGGCACGGTGGATTGTGTTCACCGACAATGTTTTCTGGAAGTATTCCTGAGCCCATGTTGTGATTTCCATTACAGTAGCATTCCTGTATGTGATGCAGTGCCGTCTAAGGGCCCGAAGATCACGGGCATCCAGTATGGTTTTCCGGCCTTGACCCTTACGCACAGAGATTGTTCCAGATTCTCTGAATCTTTGGATGATATTATGCACTGTAGATGATGATAACTTCAAACTCTTTGCAATTTTTCTCTGAGAAACTCCTTTCTGATATTGCTCCACTATTTTTCGCCACAGCATTGGGGGAATTGGTGATCCTCTGCCCATCTTGACTTCTGAGAGACACTGCCACTCTGAGAGGCTCTTTTTATACCCAATCATGTTGCCAATTGACCTAATAAGTTGCAAATTGGTCCTCCAGCTGTTCCTTATATGTACATTTAACTTTTCCGGCCTCTTATTGCTACCTGTCCCAACTTTTTTGGAATGTGTAGCTCTCATGAAATCCAAAATGAGCCAATATTTGGCATGACATTTCAAAATGTCTCACTTTCAACATTTGATATGTTATCTATATTCTATTGTGAATAAAATATAAGTTTATGATATTTGTAAATTATTGCATTCCTTTTTTATTCACAATTTGTACAGTGTCCCAACTTTTTTGGAATCGGGTTTGTAATAACAGTAGTCATAATAAGCATATTTACAGTAGCCTACGTGCCTCAGACTTGCGTCACCAACTCAATCATCCTCGGTAATCCTCGGAAAACTTCGACAGCTGGTTCAACCGTCTCGTTCGGTTCCTTTTGAGTCCTCGATAATCCTCTGCAAACTTCGACAGATGTTTGAACCGGCTCTTTCGGTTCTTTTTTATTTGGACGTGCTACTTCGGCTTTTGCGTCTTGCGTCATCAACCCGGAACTAAAGTTCGATTCGGTTCGATTTATGAACCGGCTCAGTCGGTTACTTGCTGAGAACCAGCTCAAAAGAATGATCCGTTCAAGAACCGAACATCACTAATGCGCACATATTTCATCACGTCTTCTTCAAATAAAATATATGTGCAAACAAGGACACTGATACTACAGCCGTACGTCTGATCACGACCGCGATGACACGATGGATTATTCTGCTACACCGAAGACAATGATGTACGTTAATAGACTGACAATTCAAAGAAGAATGGGCAAAAAAGTAACTGCTTTATTCTTTCTGTGTTAAACTGACGTGTGTCATTTGTTCAGAGACTGTAGTGCTCTTAAATGTATTGAAAATATCCTTAGACCTTTTAAATGTTCTTCCACGTTTCCCCCTAGTTTTGGCAGTTTGTTGTCATATAGGGTTATATTTTTAAAATACATAAGGTGCCCTCAACTCTGTTTTTTTTATCATATTTTAATATTCTGTGTCTGTAATGAGTGTGTTGCAGGTCTGTGTTTTATTGGTTGTTGTCTCCCCACAGCATCATTTTGTGCAGCTTTGCAAACCTGTATTAATTCTAGTGTGGAATTTTTCTATAATATTCACTCATCATGACAGTAAAATAGGGCATTCTAGTCAATCTACTGCAGTATTTCCTCTCTCAATCAGTAGAAAATGTGGTTAACACCCTGCATAGGGGGAAAAAAATATGGTCATATACTGCAAAATAATTTAGAAAAATACAGCAATATAAATTTTTGGTCATACCGCCCAGCACTAGTAGTGAGGAAATTTCACAAATGGACTTATTGCACAGGTGGCAACCTATCAAGTTACCACGCTTGAATTCACTGAGATCCTGAGAGCGACCCATTCTTTCACAAATGTTTGTAGAAGCAGTCTGCATGCATAGGTGCTTGATTTTATACACCTGTGGCCATGGAAGTGATTGGAACACCTGAATTCAATGATTTGGAGGGGTGTCCCAATACTTTTGGCAATATAGTGTATATTTGAAAATATTTACATGTAATGGTCTCGTCCAAAATACCTATTCATAATAACATACTTATAACATATGCTATAATTTAGATTAATAAAGAGCTGTCCAACAGGATCTAGTCTAGGTATTTCCTCTCTAAACCTCGGTTTATGTGTGTTTATTGTTAGTCTAATCTGTTGGGCTGTCACAGAGACTCAGCCTAGCTTTATTCTCCTATATTACATTCACCATTGCCTCTAAATACAATTCATCTCTGTATGCCTTAGGCCACATCATACTTTTTATCCCCTGATGTCCACTTAAAATGCACCAACAATAATAATAATAATGTTTTATATAACTATTTTCCACTTTTTCTTCAACCCTATAATTAAACAGGCAAGTTTTTTGTGTGTATGTAAATGTAATTGTAATGTAAATGTAATGTATGTAAATGTAATGTAATTTTGATCATACACAAGCTAAAACAAATTTTGATTCTTCCTCAATGTATTAAAAACATTTCCTACTAAGAAAATATTATAATTCAAATTAGGGCTGTCACGATATTAGATTTTTCACACCACGGTTATTGTGGCCAAAAGAATTCACAGTGTCGATATATCGCGATATCTATAGAAACCTTGGAGGAAAAAGTTATCAAATTAATTTTTACTTTGTTTATTTAGTTTTTCTTTTTTACCCAACGAACATAATTGGATACTAATAAACACAGGGCACATGCATCTTCTTTGAAGCTCCCTATGAAATAACAAGAGAGAAAATACTGTCAAGTTCAACAATATGATGAATAAATATTAACATCAAAACTGATACTTTAACCTGTTAACTTGTGTACCCGTATTTTAAGCTCTTTAACCTATCGTTGCGCCGGCGCCAATGAAGTCATACAGTAAGCACGCTGCTAATTCAGTTTTAATGTGCACCTAGAACGGCCGCAGATGAGACATTAAGTGCATGCCACTGCGACCAGCGTAACATTTTACAGAGTTTAATGTAGCAATGTGGTCGCACAGTTTTTCTAGATCAGTTTTAATCGTGTAATAGATTTGAACAAAAAAAAAAAATCAAGTGCTACGAACAGGCTGTATTGGCCATGACTAGATTGCAAATACAAATACAAAAATATACATTATGTAAATAGACATTGATTAATTAAAAGAAACTATGAGATGTACTGCACTGGTGGAAACAACACGAAACCATGCTACCGCGACCGTCAAGACTGGCTCTGACTGGTGTTTAGAGTCCCCGCCAACAGCAGCAGCAGCAGCAGCAAGCGAATGTTCCTTCAGCGCAGCTGCAAGAGTTATGGCCTTTTTACACATGTTCACTTCATTCGTTTTCTCTGATCAGATATCTATCATATTGTGAAAAGATCAGGAGTAAATGTCTTCCAAAATTCTTTCGAGGCGGATTTAAATCCGATCACTCAAACAAATCAATTCAGAAGGTGGTCTGGGGCGCATTTCAGTACGAAACTGGACAAGTGTGAATGCATCTGGTTGTTTAAACCACATATATATACATTTTACTCCTGGCATATTGTTAAAAATAAACGTGTGAGAGCGTGTTATAGGCTATATATGACATGCGACACACATCACCACAAATGAGTAGCCTATCACTAAAGCATTAAGCCAACATGCAAACGGCCGCCAGTGAAACTGAAAGTAGCCTAAGTCTCAGATGCTCAAAAACACAATCATCTTGATTAAAACTAATGAGACTAAATGCTTTTACCAGTGCTTAGGTCGCTCTTTCTCCTATTGCGGCCTTTGATCTTGAAATGAGCTGATGATAAATAAAATGCAGCTCCAATCTTTTGCTTTCGTTGACGTGAACTCCGTTAAATTTGCATAGCCTAGCGCGGGAACTGAAAATCGGATTTATATTCATTTTGCGGAGAGGTGTAAGGCAAGACAACCTGCATAGTTTTTTTATTTTTATTTTGTTTATTAGTTTAGATTGTATAGCCCGTTTCGTTTGCGAGCGCCGTTGCGAGCACCCAGCAAACATGCTCCTTTGGGGCCCGTATGGGGCCACTGCGGGCAGCCCACTGTGGGCCCAGATACCGGCGTGAAATGCGGGGCACGTGTGGGCCCCACACTATGGGGCCCAGGTGGGGCACCAGTGGGACAGCCCAAAGTGTGGCAGAACCGCTATGGGCCCCGCATGGGCTAACCCACTGGGGGCCTGTGTGGGTTTTCTGTGGGCAAGCCCACGGTGGGTTGCCCACACTAAACCCTCATTGGGGTCCAAATGGGCAAATCCGCTATGGGCCCCGCATGGGCTAACCCACCGGGGGCCTGTGTGGGTTTGCCCACAGTAAGCCCACATGGGGCCCCAAAGGGTTTGCCCTTGCCCACACTGTCCCACAGAAAACCCACACTTACCCACAGTGAGCCCACACTAGCGTGTTTGCTGGGCAGCAGCAGGCCTGCCTCAGCTTGTCAGAAATGCCTTTTACTGTGGTGGTGATAGTAAACATTTAAACTAACATTGTGATATGCTTGAAGTGTTTTATATCTATGGATTTTATTATAGGCAAGACAAGTCAAGTGTTGATTTGAGAGGCTAAATTGATCAAACCTGTGGTTAACTCACTGTCAGCCGCTGGCCGCTTGGTCGTCACTTTAAAAAAACAAAAAACTTTAATTTAACAAACAAAAACTGCTCCAAACATTTTTCTAAATTAACTTAATAAAGAAACGAAACTAAATATAACTACTTTGACATTAAAAACAAAGCTGAACTATTTTTATGGCTGCAACAGTGTGTAATAGGGAGGGAGAGAAAGAAAAAAAAAACACGGCCTCCAGTCGGAGTCGGGACACTGGAGTATTTACGTGTCATGTTATCATAGGAATCCTATTCACTTTAAATATTGTGGTTATCGCCAATACCGGTATATTGTCACACCCTAAATTAACACGATGTCGATATTTCGTGCTTTGAATATCACGATTATCGCCAATACCGGAATATTCCGACACCCCTAATTCAAAAACTGTATTTTTATTGAATGGTGGCACATCTTCAAATCCCTGCAAAATACCACAAGTCATCAGCATGTTGTCACCATTCTGTTTAGTTTTGTTCATGGACTTTCAGTTTGTTTTCATTTGTCACCGTTGTTCTGACTCCCGCCACTCGTCTATCACCACAGTTACTGTCATTATTAGTTCATATGTGTCAGCTGTGTGTTAATTATCATCCTCGTTTGTATTCACTAAGTTGTTCCTTCTCCTGCACTCCTTGTCCTTTCACCGTTATGTTAAGTTGTTGTGCTATTGCCTGTTTGCCTGTCTTTAGAGTATTTGTAATTAAACTACATTTGGGAACTGTATTATCTGTCTTCGTCTTCCTGCCTGCCTGCACAGACCCGTGACGCATGTCCTGTGGTAAGCATGTAACCCCAATAAACACTAAAATTTGGGAAATGCATTTACACTGCCTCTCATTGTGGACTACTATTAACAATGCAACAGCAGATGTTTTCTCAGGGGCTTGAGGGACTCCCCAAAAGGAGGGACAAGAGCCCATCGGAGGAACCTGGATGCAGTATTTAAATAATCTTGAATATAACATGGTTATGTGGAAACTATCTGCTTTTTTTAAGCTTGGGCTGCTACTTTTGACTTGAGAATGAGGGAAACTGTGGTTTAGTAGCTCCGTTGGTTGGTGTGCGTACCATCCCTCTTTTTCAAGGGAGCGAGAAAGAGACGCCGTACAGGGGACAATGATGAGCAAGCATTTCAGACAGACCAATCAGCTGAGAGTACTGAAAAGACTTACATTCTGCTGGATTCATTACATATCTCTTTGTAGTTCATTCTAATATCAATCGGGACACTGCAATGACTGAGAACTGTTTATAATACACAATTTCTCAAATATGGCAAGATGCAGTTTCCAGCTGAAAAGACCACTAGTGACAGTAAAAATCTGTTGTAACAACAGAATCCAATGTGTGAAATTTTATAGAAAATCTGAAAAAAGGACAAACCAATTGGATTTTGCATAACAAACTGCCAAAAAAAACATTTGCGATCCACTTTTTCTACACAATTTCTTGTTATCAGACACAGGGAAAAAGAGTTTAGCAGAGGCAAGTTCCTGAATTCACTGGATCAAACCGTTTTCAGTTATTCCTGAAGAACAAGTATGACAAAAATTAGGCCAAGACATTATGTTCATGTTTGAATGGAGACTGGGTGGGGTTTGTATTTGATCGCTTGTGTCAGTGTAAAAGAGCCTGTTTAATTCATCTGGACTTTCCATTTTAGGCCTGATTGCCGATCTCCTCCAACTCTATTTATGAGTCAAATACAAGGGAAAACGTTGACCTGCGGGCATAGATCTTACACAAGGTGCAATAAATAGCCATTTCTCTAGAGAGCTGGAGTTGGTTGACGGTTGGCTCTGTAATTGTCTCAGCTCTCACTAGTATATGGAATGACAGGCCTTTCTGCTGATCTTCCCAGCTGGATGTGGAACTCCACGCCTGACCTAGGAATCACTGACCACTGGCCTCCAAAAATATGGACACTAAGGACAGAGCAGATTCTCACAAAATCTGAACCATCTTTTACAGCAGTGCAGATTTTATGTTTATGTTAAAGTTCAAACAGCGAATTAAATAACGCAACATTATATAATAACTGTGATTGATATGCCATTAACAAATATTAAGGCTCATATTCTTCTGTACATTACATTATGTAATAATGTTTGTTAATTTTATTGATAGTTATTATAAAAGGTCCATTTGGAATCAGTTTCACCATCTAATAGTGACGTCACAGTAATGGTGCTTTTGTTGTTCACTCAACTAAAGAATATTTTGGCGAACAAACACAAATGCACACCATGACTTACGTATGACAGTAAACATGAGTGAATAAATGTGGGTTAAAGCTCTGAATTATTCATGTGTGCTGAATGAGGGCTATGTTTGTTGGCAAGCATACATAATAAGAGGTATTCAGCATTTTTAAAGAGCAATATGCATGCATGACATTTGAGCCAGAACAGTTTCAAATGTACTCATTATTCTTGATATATTTGTCAAATAATAAACAAATAATTTGTCATTACTATTAGTTATTATCATAAGGCCTCCGTAGTGTCTAAAAAGTCAAAATCATGTCATAATTTTATTTGATAAATGTGTCCCAACATTTTCAGTTTCCTGGCCGAAAGCTGCTGGCAGGAACTTATATAAGGTAGTTTTTTTTTTTTTTTTTTTAAAGCTTGTTAACAAATTAATTGTGTTTGTTTGGCAGAGGAGCTCAACACAAAACGTGTGAAAGTGTGACATCAGGCCTTGCTGGCCAGGCTGCTGGGCGTGCATGGAAATCTGAGTGTAGCATGGTTATGAAAAAAAGACTACAGTTCCCTTTATGCTTAAAAACAAAGAGGTCAAGTTTTAAACAAGCCAAGACTGGGCAGTATGACGCTTTTTGTTTGAGGAAAGAGTTCTAATTTGGATGGGATTAAATAAGCATATAGGTCTGCTCTGTTGACATTTACTGTTCCGACGTGAAAGGGAGAAGCTAAACATTTAGAGCTGGGGAGAGTAAGCGTCGTGTGGGGGAGAGCAGTTGTCAATGTTTGTGCTGGGACAACTGGCATCACTTGCACCACCATCTGGGTGGGCAGTCGCCGCCTCGTACTAGCTCACAGATGTAGAGCACTTCAACAAACTGAGAGAGCCTTGTCCTGTCTGAGAGTCTTCACACACACAGTGGGGGCAACACTGAGACCAACCATTAATGTGGCAGGTTGTTTAGTCAATGTACATCAGTTCTGTGCTGTTGTTTTATTTGAGCACAAGCATATGGCAGTGACAAGTGTTAACATCTGAGTAACTGATAAGTAAGTAACAGTATGCTGGAATGTAGGGCTGCACAATATTGAAGAAAATTGCGATATCCAATAACGCAATAATACGATATTTGGTATGCGATACGATACGATAAAGCTTTAAGTGTAAAATAAGTGTAAAATACATTTTAATTATATTTAAATTCATTTATTATATTATATATATTAAATATATTTAAAAACTGAAAATGATATAACACGTTTCTCATTCTATTTTTTTTTTAAGAGAAGAAAGCATCCCTACAACTTCTGAAAGTGAACAGCAGTTTTACTGTAGAATTATCTACTAAGTGTCATTTTAACATCAGTGTAAACCAGGGGGTTTATGGTTTCGGCTAGGCCTACATTAGGTTTACTTAAAGTGCCCCTATTTTTCAAATATACCCTGTCATACAGTGTGTAATATAGCTGTTTGTGAATGGAAACGTTCTGCAAAGTTGTAAAGTCAAAAGTGCACGATAAATAAAGTTATTGTCTCCCAAGAGAAAGAATCGACTCTGAACTGCCTATATGAGTCGTTTGCATTTCGAATCCCACTGCGTAATGGTTCTACGTCATTAGAAATTATATTTGCATAATGCCCGCCTATGTTGTACGTTGTCTACCCGCAAACAACTTGTCCCACCCTCAAACACATAATTTTACTGACGACTGCTTCTCAAATCTCGGAGTTCAACTCGGGATTCGCAAAAAGCTTGCATTTTCTTACTTCTTTGAGTAAAGATAAAGGAAGGAGCAAGATTTGTTTTTACAAACTTTAATGTTACATCAGTCATTTACGTTAGTACTTGGCTAACATGCACCATTATTGACACAGTTCCCGTATGTAATAAGTTCAATAAATTAGAAATATATATACATCGGTTTGTTGATGGACACACACTTGTTAATGCTGATGGTGAGGAATTACAGCTGCAACATCTCATAATGTACCTCAAAATGAGTAGTGTATTACTGAGAAACGTCTTGCTCAAGTCCTCTTTGTGATGGAGGTTTGGGTTGAATAACTAACTCTTTCAATGTTTCATCATCGGACTCATGCTCAAATTTTTTTATGGTAAAATCTATGCCATCGTTACTGTCTTTACAGTGTGTACAATCACTGAGCTTTAGGAAGCCTCCGCACAGAGATGAAGTTTATGGTAATGGGCGTTTGTTTCCAAAGTGCGCTGTAAGTGATAGACCAATCACAACAGACTGGACCATCTGACCAATCAGAGCAGAGTAGCTCGCGGAAAGGAGGGATTTAGAGAGACTGATTCATCCATCGAGTTGTTTGAGAATCATTGAACAATGAGATGATGGGCAATGTATATTATAAGAAAATGAAAGTGTATATTATAGTCGTATATTATAACGACATTCTTCGACACATTTCCTTCATAAATGAAATTCAACCACGGTGTCCTCAGGGGCTCAGATGCCCGGAAGTCTATGGAGGTGCTTATGTTCGTTGGTACATCCAATAACAGAACATTTGTAATATTTAAGTGGCGGAGACAATGTAAACTCTAGCTGCTACAGCGAGGAAACAGAAATGGCGGACTGCTGCGGCTCATCAGGGCTGTCTATGCTAATGGGGCAGATCCTTACCAGTCATGGGCGGGGCTTCCCCCTACTCTTATGTAAGAGTAGGGGGAAATCTGGAACCGCTCGCTTGGAGAGACTGTTTATGATTTATGGGATTATAAAAAAGGAGTATGTGGATTTTTACCATTATAGGCTGGTTGTTTACACACACTGTGGACACACATCTGTGTTCAAACATCTTATAAAAGTGAATTTTCAACTCCTAAAGTGCACAAAATGTTGCAAATACTCAAGTGAACTTGAACTTAACATGTTCGGCAGAATCTGGTGTTCACATTTCCCCTAACTGAAACAACGTCTTAAGAATTTGAATAATGAAGTTGAAGCACATGCATAGGCTAAATTTATGCATGTGTAACAGCTCAAGCTAATTAAGTGTTGCTATAGTTTCCAAAGGCTTACTTTGTACCGTACTATACAAGTGACATAAAAACTGCAATGTTGAACAGGGGTTGAATAATTATGACAGCTGATCCATATTACAAAAAATATTAACATCACTCTGGAATATCTTACATTTGTAAATTATTACAGTCTTTGTAATACGTTGAATTATTTATTATTCACTTACAATTACATTTTAATATACACATATATATTATTATAATTGTCACATTTGGTTTTGAGTTTTGTTCATGTTCTTGTTTTCAGGTCTTTTATTTTGAAATTTGTTTTGGTCTTGTTTCCTGGTTTGTCATGTGATTCCCTTGCCCTCATGTGATCATGTCATGTGCTTCCCCTGGTTCATGTGTTATGTTCTCATTGGTTGCTCAGTTCTGTTTTGTGATTGGTTTATTGTCTTGATTGTTCACAGGTGTTCCTTGTTGGTCATTAGTCTTGTGTGTGTATACATAGCCCTCATGTTTCATTGGTCTCTGGTCTAGTATTGTTTCCTGTAACCACTGATGGTGAGTTTTGTTTCATGTACATTCTCAAGTCCAGTTCATGTGTCAAGTCAAGCCTTTGTCAAAGTCTTTGATTACTTTGTTTTGTGCACTTTGGATTATATTTAATAAATACTGCACATGGGTTCAACTCTGCTTGCCTTCGGTGGATATCTGTTACAGAATACTACAAGTAACATGGCAAACATGAGGGCTGACATGACAATGAACCAATGAGAACATAGAACTGATGAACACATGACTAGATCAACCAATGAGAACATGACATACACAAGGGGAGCACATGGCAAACAGGAAGCAGGCAACAGGACTATGAGAATTACAAAATAAAAGACCTGAACACAAACAAAACCCAAACCAAGTCATCACTGACTAAGAGTTGCATTGGTCATCATTTCCATAATGACCAAAGCAATCTACCAGTTAGCGTCTGGTTTAAGATGTGTTTTTTTTTTTTTTTGGTCGGTAAGTAATGGCGCAAACACCAGTAAATTGACTAGCACAAACCTTAGTAAATCACCTTGCATGATTCATTTAAATACTCTCCTCCCATGAATTTTGCTTCTGAAAGGGAAACTCCTACAAATGCATATAGGTCAGCCGCAAAAATAACTCTGTCCACGCCTTTTCAGCACTAATTTTTCACTGCGTGTCTTTAGTAAATCCTGACAGTAGTTTTTTAACGGCAAAAGAGGGTTTGCGCTGACGCAAGATGTTAGTAAATCTGGCCCATAGTGATCACCTTAGTGATCAGCCAATCCATTGAGCTATGTTGCTCAGGTGATGCAAGTTCAAATCAGGAAGAAGATTCATTTCACCTTCTTCTCCCTTGGCATTTCATGTCCCACTTCTCTACTGTAGCTCACAATACATGACGGAAAAGACCAAAAATAAAACTTAAAAGAAAGACTTGAGATTGAGGTAGCTATTTAGATAAACCTCAGTAAAGAGAGATGTTAATGTCACTGTAACAGGCAACCACTGAATGATAAAGCTGTGGACTTATGGGGATGGATAAAAAGCTTATTGTGCAATAAAAAAAGCAAAAACAGATTAAATTATTGTTCTTGAGCAAATTTATAAGAATAACTAATACCTATGACATCAACAAAGAGCAGCAGAAGATAATAGTCTAGTCTCAGCGTCAGACAGCACACCCACAGACCTCCCACAATCCATTCACTGACTGTCTAATACATATTTCACTAAAATATCACTGAAATTATACCAGTTCAACCTGGAAACAAAGTGTCAAGTGTTCTGTACAAACTCAGAGCATTTTTGTTTTTTGTTTTCCGTCAAAGTGCAGTGAGGTCCAGACATTAGGCTACAAGTTAAAAAGTTAAAAGTCTGCTATGCACAAGCACACCTATCACTAAACAGTTTATTTGTCTGCCAGATGAGCAGTGTTTATGTTCAGTGGCTCAGTCATCCATAAACAGAGCCAAAGCAGTGTGTTACACTGGTGTGCATGTCCATCTGAGTGTCCAAATCCTGAGATGAACGCTCAATGCTTTAGTAACGCTAGACACAGTTCAGTAGAGTTCTGAAATCTCTCCCTGAACATCATTGAAAATGTGCATCCCATATTTTAAATTAAATAATACAACAATCTCAGAAAATTAATAAAAATATATTAAACAGGATGCACTAACATTTACAGGACACTCTAAAATACAGCCATACCATAGAAGAACCATTTTTGTTACCCCAAAGAACCTTTCAGTCAACTTAAAAGAAATTGTTTTTTTTCCACTATAAAGAACCTTTTGTGGAACGGAAAGGTTCCATGGACGATAAAGGTTGTTCATTGAACCAGAGATGCTAATAAAGAACCTTTATTTTTAAGAGTAAAGGTTAGAATTGAGACTTTATGACTTTTTTTTTTAGTTATTTGTCTCTGACCTAGAATTAAAAGGCTATAGAACCGCATTAAGGCTAAATAACTATGAAATACAGCCAGAAGCCCACCCAAAAGCTTACACACAGATCTGTCATTGGCCTACTTCCATCTACTGAACATCTGTGTGTGGAAATGCAAAAGCAGCATGATTTACCCCTCAATATGTGTGTTTGTGTACAGGAAAGAGAGAGAAACACTAATCATGTTTACATGCACATCAATTTCTGATTAATGTTTAAGACTATTTTTAAAAAGAAGATGAAGAAGTTTACATGCTTCACAGCTACTGGAATATTCTTGTATGCATGTAATCAGCATGATCCAACTAAAAGACTATTTTTCTGCTTTCCTTTTTTTCTCTCTTGCTATTTACTATGATGTATATTTATAGATATTTTAGATATTATTTATGTAAAGATAGGCTATATTTATTGGGAATATACATACATTGAAATCAGCACATTCCCTTTTTTGGAAAAGGGGGGAAAAAAGACAGAATATTGGATATTAATCAACTCATTTATTCTCAAAAAGCATAGTGAATTGTAAAATGTAGACCACGAGACTCAGTTATAGATCTATAATTATAGGCCATCTTTTAATGCTTGTAAAATGTTAGTAAACAAATGGAAATTGGAATCTTCTCTTCACACCAAACAATGTATTTCCTTAATAACTTAGCTTCTCACTGTCTGTATTATAATATTCCCCAGAAATACTTTTGTTTGAACTTGCACAAATATAAACATTCAGTTATGGTGGATATCCTAAATAAGACCTGATCTCATAACACATCGTATTATGTATTATGTGTGTAAATACATATCCAAATTAAGACAATATTCCAAGATCTTTAGTACCTCAAAAACGTAATAGAAGTTTATTAATAATACTCTGATTATATAGAGGAATATTCCAATAGCAGTAAAGCAGAATAAAGAAACCAGAATATAAGCACTAAATCAAAAATAATATAATAAAAAGTGCATCATGGCCATTGAAAAAGAAGAAAGGGATTATTCGAAATGCAGACACAAAGGAATGCATCAAAGATGTGACTAGAACATGGAGATTCCAGAAGCGAATCACCTGAAGGACGCATTTCAGAGGTGTGATCAAGACAGAATGTTTGTAAACAGCTTCAGTTGAAATCCGAAGTCAATGGGTTCTCGCTGCTTTCTCTTCTCCATTTCCATCAACTGGCTCTTAGAATGACTACCAATTATACGTGTATTTTGAAAACAGGCGACAAGACACAAATAACCGATATGTTAATCCATGTGGTGGATTTCAAATCGCTCTCACTCCAGCTGCAAAATACATTCTAACGAGAATCACTTAAAATGACACTGTTGTGCCGTTGCAGTTATTTCTGTGTAATGTATCTTGCATAATATCACTGTTATGCTATGCAACATTCAGTAGCAGTACGAATAAATAGTGAACCAGATGCCATGATATCGAATGCATAAATAAAATGCCCATAAAGGGGGAAAAAATATTACCGTTTATTGTGAAGACTCTTCATTCCTTCGTCGCTGAAAACATGGGAGGTAAAGCGAAGCGAATAGCTAAAATCCCGTGGTGAATACGATAGCATCTAACAGCATTGAGAGCAGCGCAGAGCAGCACGTAAGAGCGCACAGGCTGGAGAAGCCTGTACAGTTAGATCCTGGCTGGCAGCTGGTCACGTGACCTGCCAGTAAACCCAGCGAACGAGTGTACCGCTACTGGCAGGTCACGTGACCAGCTGCCAACTATGGAAATAATGACCGTTGGCGTTCATAGGCATCCACTGAGCAAACGCATCTCTTACACCTCTGTGTTGGAGAATGTTATACAAACTTTATACAAAATATCTAAATATTTTGGTGTGGTTTGTCTTGAGCCTTAATGTAGCCTATAAGTATAACCTATGTAAACGGAGAATTGAAACTAAGGCCTTGGACTGAAAGATGTGTATGAGGTAATGACGTGGTCTGAACGAATTCGGTATAGGTCAACACGTGAAATAAAGCACTTGTAAATATTTGTTTAAAACTGAAATGCTATGTGAGTTTTTAAAGAGACACTTTCTCTTCCACGTTCAAATTTAAAACAAAACATCCTTCCAAATAATTCAGCGTATGTGATGGATTGATGGATCATGAATGGATGGATGGACGAACAGACAGTTTATTTTTAAATTATTTCACACAGTCCATATTCAAATCATATTCAATCAGATCATCGTTGTCAAGAGAAACAGTACAATTGTGCCCTCTGTTGGTGATTGCGTTATAATGCATCTGCTGTGGGTTTGACCTCAGGCAACCTACAGTCTGCTTGATAGGGTGGCATATTTGGGCTACTTTTATTGGTTTATGATACATAAAATCGTTACTATTGGTGTTGAGACATATGACGTTTTAATTGAGCTCTGCACGTCCTTCTTTGACATCCATTTGATGGGACAAGTGTTTTTATTTAAAACAGTTTTGACAAGTGGTTTTATTTAAACATTGTGTTAAATGAGGCCTGCTATTTTATTAGCTTGACTGTAGTATGTAGTGATGTTTTACATTTCATTGCAATGTTTTATATTCATGTGATAAAAATATTTTTAAAAAAAAATGTAAATACCTTTTCACAACTACACTTTTGTACTACCTTCTCTTAAAGGTACTCTACTTTATTTTGTTCGAAATTAAATAAATTTAAATAATGAGTCAATACATCATAAATCCTTCTTCCAAAGCATGTTTTTGTCTTACCTTGAATCAATATTATAAGCCTATTGTAAGTGTTTATATTTTTAGACCTAACGGGATGTTTTTCGCGGGAAATTGCGTAATCAACCGCCTGTGCATGTCTTGTCATATCTGTAAATAGAGAAAAGTTGCTCTGGCTGCTTTGATGCATGGTGTGGTGTGGGAGTGGCATAGAGTTGTCAGAAGGAGCAAGAAAGGTTGACATGGAGTAGCTAAATCTTGAACCTCCAGGGAATCACCCGTTTAAAAAAAAAAAAACCGCTGAACAGAGAAGAGTTTCCTGCCAAAAAAAGAACGCGTCAGAGCTCATAATAAAACGAGAATCAACATCAGCTTGGCTTTTCGGAGATGGCGAGAACTGATGGGATTTGAAATGTTGTAAAAACGACACGGACATGGCATGGCGTTTTTATTACTCAACAGGTGAGTAAGGTATTTTGTTAAAAAGATAAATTGCCGTATGTATATCTCTAACAGAGTTCATTGTAAACCATTATCTATTGTGAAAGGTCATTTCATTATGGGTTGTAGCGCTGTACTGGAATTTATTTTAACTACTGTCCATTAATCAGTATAGCTACAGTAATGTCTTTAGCTAGTCAGCATGATATCCTTTCCATCTAGACTGGTAATATCTCTTAACGGTGCAGTGTGTAGTATTTATGAGGATCTATTGACAGAAATGCAATATAATATACATAACTATGTTTTCAGTGGTGTATAAAGACCTTACATAATGAACTGTTGTGTTTTTATTACCTTAGAATGAGCCATTTATATCTACATACACTGCAGGTCCCCTTACAGTGAAGTCACCATTTTGCACCGTCATGTTTTTACAGTAGCCCTAAATGGACAAACTGCTCTACAGAGCGCTAGCTATTCTCTGCTGTCTTAGACGACATCTTTGTCCTGTGTCGGCCACCGTAGCTTCTCTATGTGCTTCGAAAGGGAGGGGTGAGTGGTGGGCGGTTGCAGATTTCAAAGTAAAATTACCGGCTGTAGCATTGTTTTTCAGAGAAACGAGTATGTGAACTCAGCATGTTTCCTAAATATCTGCAAACATATGATGGTATTTTTATGCTTTAGTACAGTCAAAAACTTACATACAGCACCTTTAAGCAAATTGCATGTGTTTTGGCACAAAAGAGCAAGTGCAATTGTTTACAATTTGCACAGTAACTAAATGCTGATCAAAAATGATAAACCTTCTTTAATTGTGTGAGCCACTGCATGCAAAAAGATCCATTTAGTTATCAAAATCTGTCAGACACACATGTATATTCCATAAATAACTATGGCATGGAATGTTTTCTGCTTATATGTAACACACACACACACACACACACACACACACACAAAAATAATAATAATTAATTTTGGTGGCATTAATTGACCAATTTACTGAAACAATAATCCAGTTTTGAAGCATGAACTAAATGTTTTGGGTGAGTTACTACATTTTGTAGACATGCAATAGAGTTGTGATGTCCCATAAACCAGCTGTGAATTGCAAATTGCTACACACAGAAAAAAAAATGGTGTAGGGGTTTTCAGTTTTTGAAATTTTGAAGCAGAATCACTTAAATAGTTGTAAAACTTACTCCAATAATCTTTGTTTTATTTACAACATTGATATATATATATATTTTTTTTTAAACAGTGCACCCATCAGCAGCGAACAATGGCTAGACTTACGAGAGAATGTGTATTGGCTGAATATACTTGATACACAATTCAACATTAATAAGCGATTTAAAAAGTTAAATATAAGGCTTCTAGGATAAGGATAAGGATAAGCTTGGCATTATTATCTTTTACCAGCAGCACTGTATGTTCAATGTTGTCAAGATGCTTTATTGCTTTATATGTTGGCCTAATTACAGTAGGCTATGTCAACAAACCTAATGTGCATTAAGCAACAAAGGCTGTGGAAAAGGAGTGAAAAAGTGAATACAATCAATTCAATAGTTATAATCAATCAATAATCAATAGACAATGGCCTAAAAAGGGCAAATGTTTTCAGCTATTATTTTTTTCAGCTATTATTATTTTTCACAATGAAAGTTAATTACTACATGTTGTGTAGTCTACATGGAAAAAGTGGATGCAAGGCCTGCAGCCACGTTAAGCCGTACTACACTCAGTGTTCATTACAGTATCATGGTTGCCTTAAACTATTCCATATGTTAATAAATTGGTTCAAAACAATAATGACACTAGATGACTCCATAGTTGCGTATACGTAAATTGCAGTAGTACCCCTTTTGTCCACTAGGTGGCAAGAAATTCCAAGCTAAAGGCATTACCACAGACAACCTCAATGTCCAACATGTGGACACACTAAAGGGTCAAAGGGTTGCATGAGTGTTTCCCCTCTGTTCTGTTTGTACTGGCTTGGCTTTCATCATAGCTAGAAGAGACATTCTCTTATAGTGAATGAAGCATACAAGGTTACAATGTGGAGCTTTTTTTAAAATCATTAAAATAAACTCAAAACTGATGACAGAATCAATGGAAAGAGGTCCGTTCTAAACAATTGCAGATGAAAGTTTTTGGAATCATAACCATATTGCTTTACATATTATGACAGTTGGTTCAGGACGTCTTTTAAGTCCAGCCATTCAAACACTGTTGCTTTCAAGTTTTCTCTTCTGTGCTCACTGCAGGTGCGCCGGGCGGTTACGTAAGTCTGTTTTTCTGAGGGGATTTGCTGTCTCTAGTGAAAAGCGAGGCACTGGAGTGAGGGGGGCAAGGGCTACGCCTTTTCTTTTGTTCTTTTACCTGTTTCTGAGTATCTTATTGCCTTGTATTATCCAAGATACTTATGAAATCCATTCAAGGAAAGAGAAATAACAGCAGATCACCAGAAATTAACTACTGAAAGTAACTGAAATGAGAAGAAAAATGGGAACACAGTAGGCTGTGTCAAAATTATACATACGTCGAAAGTTACTAGTTGTTCATGTGATACAACATGGAATTGTTTGGACGTCCAAATGTAAATTGGTTTAAATACCGTGAACAAGTTTTATGGACATGCTGAATACTTTTGTGCTTTGACATTAATTTGGTGGTGAATAAAATTCATCCAGGTTGCTTTTCATCTTTTTAGCTTTGAACTGATATCAGCTTCTACAAAAAAAGTCTCTCAGAGGACTTTGGGTCATAGGATTTACTTAGCCTACTTTTTCAATGAATTGAGTTTGATGAATGGCTTTTCTTAACCAAATGACAACCATCCCAACTGTTAGGAACTACAAAGAGTTTGTGGAAATATGATAGTGCTCATAAATTCATTGAAAGTATGCTTATAATAGACTTTTATGACTCTCTTTGATTGTCTTGAAATGAGAGATTCAACCCAACTAATCTGTAAACTGATGTTTTGTACAGTCTGGTTTAGTTTCATCCCACGTAGCCTGTTTGACTTCAATGAACTCAATGAATGTCTTTTGTTTATTTACTGTGTGCACTTCAAACGTCACGTTTACCATGACGTTTTTCGTTTGATTGGAGAGCTCTGATGTGAAAATCCATTCATGACACTACATCCTTTATAGTGGTACATACAGTATATGTGTGCGAACAGTATGTGTGAGAGAGTTCCTCTGCGAGATGTCCCCTTTCAATTGCTGTGGAAATTAGAGTGTCTGTATAAGGGTGTGTGCATGTTTGTGTCAATGTGTGTTTCAGGGTGCAGACAATGGGTCATGGTTATAATAGCTAGCAGAATTTGAGAGCAGCCACTTTTGTCAGTTCAGTATTTTAGAATGAAGACAAATTGAAAATTGAAGAATTGGCCTATATTTAGTAGTAACATTACAAGCCTGAGGCACTGCAACCTGATTCAGTGCTGTTAGGCAGACCCTTTTCCTTCCCTTCATGACAGATTCATCGTCTTCAATGAATTGATGTGATCCAAGGCCTCCTGTGCAACATGAGAGTGAATGTCAGAGCAGGTGGAGACCTTGAACAATTGTCTTTTTATGTGTATGCGGAAGAGGCAGTGTTTGATTAGGCGCAGATCAGGATGTGTTCTATAGATAAAGGTATAAATGTACAGTAGCACAAGAGGTCAATGATCTCCAGGGTTGTCTTTTTTTTTTTATCTACACTATATTTATTTCTTATTCCTTATTGCTCTTTTCTGTCTTTTAAAATGTGCTTGTATAATCAATCAATTATCAGATAGATAGATAGATAGATAGATA